>OY986437.1:27034862-28345362 GCA_963920525.1 Dichetophora obliterata
AACTTGGTCTAAAGTTAAATGTATATACATACTTATACGCAACGCATACTCTGGGTCTAACTAAGCTACACACCAGAATTATTATTGGACAACCGTGTTGCAGTGGTTTAGGCGTTCGCTTTGGACGCCAGCGGCACGAGTTCGATCCCCGGAGCTACGCTGTAATTTTCTTTATTGCGCGTCCAGTTGGTGGTTAAAACCGCATTTAATTATTACGTTTGTTATGTTATTAAACCAAAACTTATTTGGATTGTATAAATTTTGATTTAATACCGATTGGGTTATTTTTCTTCTTTTTTTTTCCTTTTCTATATATATAATTTTAAAACCGCATTTATTTATTACGTTTTTATGTTATTAAACCAAAACTTATTTGGATTGTATAAATTTTGATTTAATACCGATTGGGTTATTTTTCTTCTTTTTTTTCTATTCTATATATATTTTTTTTTTGTTATTGATAAAATTTTATTGGTGCATTTTGATTATTATATATACAAATATCTATAACTAATTTTGTAATCCTAGGGAAACAATCGATTGCTTACTTAGGAAGGAGAAGGGTAATCATTTAAGATAGTGGTAAAATTTTATCTTTTCCTTTGGTTAATACTTTTTTCTATTATTTTTTTATTGAGACCATATCGCTAAACTGAATTAATTGAGAAAAGATATATGGATAAATATTAATGTATTATCGTCGAATCATAATCATGACAATTTAGTATTCTTTTTCTTTTCTTTCTGTTCCGGGTTTTAAATCGCAAAGTTCTAGCGATCGCGATAACTAGAACTTAACGAAGTTGGGTGAATCGCGTGGCGCCCAATTAAACTTAAATTAACAACAATTTCATCCACGGCCTCCTCCACTGAGCCGGCCCTACTCAGCTTCGATACGCGAAAGGAATTTGGAGCGTAACAAGGCGTTATTAAATATTAATGGGTTTTTTTCGTTTTCTGTTAGTTTATTACTTTCCAAACACAGAAAAAAATTTAAAAACGTGATTTGACCCTTCCACATATGCAATACAATGGGTTCAAAAGGTAATTTTTTCAAAAAATTCCAAAAAATTAGTAAATTTTAGTTTGCCTTAAAAAATATTTAAAAGATACATCAAATTTTTTGAACTGTTTACTAACCTATAGGTTGTTGCCTTCCAGACTGTGTTAATTTTTTTTTAAAAATTTATCCACAAGTTTAAAATAAAATTAACTTTAAAAAAGGTCTAAACTCACAATTTATATAGTGACAATGTTAAAGAAAAAATACAACCTAAATGAAATATCATACAAACGAACGTTCTATACGACCATTGCAATTGCATTCAGCGGCATATTGTTGTTGGTTTTAGCTTCGATATTTTTTCAAATTCCTTTTCAACTTATATTTGTTTACAATTTATTTGTATATCTTTCCCAGCAAACATTTTAATAACAATTCTAGATTATAAGCTCATAAATTAAACATTGAGATATAGAAACAGCTTGAAAAAACGTTAGCTGGGTTGTAATATTTGGCATTTTGTTGTGCGTTAATTAGTAATAAATAAGATCAGTGCGAGTGACTATTTGATTACAATGTCTTTAAAAATTGTAGACTTAATTGATTGCTGGATTTCAGTGGCTAGTTTATGTGCTTTCGTGGAACAGACACTAGGAAACAAATGTTGTAACAAAAAAATAAGTTGTAGGAAAAATGCGGTTTTTTAACTCAAAAATGTCAAAATGCTGGAGTGCAAAAGCAATAGAATTTATTGTGACAAAAAATACTAAATTGGAATGTTCTCGATCTTGATGATGTGAGATTAAATATGTTTAAATAAATCGAGTTATTTTATTCATAACATTTTGTACAGAACCCTTGCACGAGTAAAAACAGCTCAACAGGAATGGATATATCACCTGATACCTCAGTTCCAATGACGACTCCAACTGCAAATGTCAGTGAATTTCACCCAGTGAAAAAAAAGGGAGATGCTCGCAAATCAAAAGTGCTTATCTAACTCCAAAGCGTTAGCTTTATATTTGGACTTAAGGCCCAGTTATAATAGACGTAACGTAATGTGGTCTAATGTCAATTGAGCAGTGTGTTCTTTCACTTATTGTTTCAAACAATACTTTCTTATACAAGTGATTATAATAAACGTAACGTAATGTAACGGGACGCAAAGATCCGTTGGATTTCGATATCTACGTTACTTTACATTACGTCTGTTCAAAAAACAACTAAACATTGAGGTTAGATTCGACTATTGTGCTATTTTATATTGTTTAACTACGATTTTTGCTGAGTTTGCGTTATTAATGTGATAGTTGTATATATCCACAGCTATGGATGACGAAGTTTTAATTATACTTGTACAGGAACGTGCAATTATTTACGGCAAACAACTGCCTGGCTACTGCCTATTATAATTGCTACAACGTTTTCTTACATTACGTCCCATGTTGACTTTGTGATATACAGCAAAACCTGCGTAAATTTGAGGTCATATGCAAGAGGGGTATTGATGGAAGTTCTGGTCATAGCCGATATAAACAAAAAAATTTACAGATCATGACCAAACGGATGAATTTATGTTTTTCATTGCTTTCGTACCTATCAAGTAAGTGAAATAAGAAGAAATAGGTGTGCTATGTGTCTAAAAATTTACTACTTTAAGATTGCTGGATTTGACATCAGGACAAGATGTATGCACAAACCAAACACCATCATCTATAAATTATTGCAGGCCAATAAAATTTTTTTTTCAAAAGAAAATGCGCAACTAGTTCGAGATGAATATAAAGAAATAACGGAGAAAATTAATAGTCTTGAGTGCGATGTTATTGACTTGGACAAGAGGACTTTTCTTACAAAATGTACTGCACAATGACAGATGGGGCAGTTGCAAATATTCTTACAATGACAAATTCTTGTAGTAGGTGTTTGTTTTGCAATACTAGACCAACCGAAATGAAATAGCTATAAGCTAAGACGAAAATCGAAATGTAGATAGCTATAAGTTTGGGCTAAAAGCATTGCTGGATAAAATTTTTTGAATGTGTGTTACATATAGCATATCGACTTCCGTTTAAAAAATGGCGTGTAGGTAAGAAAAATTAAAAAGAATTCTCCAAAAACAAAGCAAGAATACAGGATGAATTTCAAAGAAGAACTGGTTTGCTAATAGACAAGGTTTAGTGCGGAGCGGGCACTACAAACGATGGAAATACAGCTCGTCGTTTTTTTTCAGATACCTACTTAGCTGCTGAAATTACCAGAATTGATCGCGAACTAATAGAAAATGTCGGAATAATACTTAGGGTGCTCTCTTGCGGAACAAAAGTAAACCAACACACATTTAAGGATCTCCTACGAATAACTAGGAACCATTATTTGATTCACTACAGATGGTAAAGTGTCCGCCAAATAACTTTTTTTTTGAAAATTCTATAAAAAAAACTACTGAATATTTTCTCAAATTTCCTTTTTTATTTGAAAGTACAATCCTTCCGGTTAATAATGGAAAATAATTTCATTCAAATGGCTGCCTCGGCTGGCCATGCAGTAGCCTACACGATCGGTCCAATTTTTAAGCACATTATCGATTGTGTGCAGCTGTATTTCACCAATGGCTTCACGAATATTGTCCTTTAAAGCGTCAATTGTCTCTGGCTTGTCGGCGTAACACTTATATTTGAGGGCACCCCACAAATAATAGTCCAACGGTGTCAAATCGCAGCTCCGAGGTGGCCAAACGACATCAGCTCTGCGGCTGATAATGCGATCTTCAAAAACAGGGCGCAAAACATCGAGTGTAGTTTCGGCTGTGTGACACGTAGCGCCGTCCTGTTGAAACCAAATGTTGCCAATATCCTCCTCTTCAATTTTTGTGAACAAAAATTCGTTCAACATGGCCCGATAATGATCGCCATTGACTGTAACGGCCACTCCTTGCTCATTTTCGAAGAAAAATGGCCCAATTATGCCTCTGGACCAAAATTCGCACCAAACAGTGACTCGTTTTGGATGCAGCGGCTTTTCAATGTATGCGAGCGGGTTTTCTGTGCCCCAAATGCGACAATTTTGCTTGTTTACATACCCGCCAAGATCAAAATGAGCTTCATCTGAAAAGATGATTTTTTTTGGCAAAATCGGCATCTTCTGTAAGTCGACCGCAGGCCCACTTAGCGAAGCGAAAACGCATTGGATGGTCAGTTGGCTTCAACTCCTGAACTAATTGGACTTTGTATGGCGTCATACCTAGGTCTTTATGTAAAATTCGTCTCAATGATGTCTCCGAAATGTTCAATTGTTGAGAACGACGGTGAATTGATGTTGATGGCGCTCAACGCACACTTTCTGCCACAGCAGCAATATTCTCGGGTGTACGCACTGCTTTTGGCTTTTCACGCTTTGGTTTATCGATGAGGATGCCAGTTTCTTTCACTTTTTCACAAGATAACGAACATACGGAGCTGACGGTGCTTCTCTTCTTCCAAAATCCGTACGCAATTTTCGAACACATTCTGCAACATTACTATGATTTTCAAAGTAATGTCGCAATATTTCCCAGCGTTGTTCAAGCGTATACACAATCATATTCGTTCAGCGGAAGGATAAAACTAATTATCTGTCAAATCAGACATGAGCTACGTGTTACCATTCACGAAATAAGCACTAGTTGAAAAAAAAACGTTAGTACTAGTTCATGGTTGTGATGTTATAGATTTTTTTTGATTTGTCAATAGGTATTATGTATTTTCATATCTACCATAAAAATATACAAAAGGCTTAAAGGTTAAAAAGAAAACTTGAATTGTAAACCTTTTGTAAATCAACGTTTTAATTTATAAAAACTAATAAATTTCATTTATTAAAGGTTCTTTATCTGAAGAAGCATTGGAGGCTAGCCATAAAATTATTCAAAAAACTCGATTGAATCATACAAGCAAAAATTCTCGAGGTAACTGCAACTTTGATTTAATGAATCACCTAATAATAATGTCGAATTCAGCCATATCGCCGAACAGACACAAAACACTTAACAACAAGAACACAAATGTTGAAAATATAGATAAATATATAATAACTGTCAAAACCGAAGATAGTAGTGAGCTTGAAGTGGCCGAAGAAAGCACATGTGTTGATTCATCTTCTGAGTAGTTGAAATAAAAGAAAATTTAAAACTTTTTCCATTACCAGTCATGTTGAATTTATTGCATGAAAATTAATACGGTAAAAATATTACGATTGGTATGGTCAGAACTCGCAGAAAATGTACTTACTCCGCTACAAGTACAGGAACCTCGAAAGAAGAGCCACACTAGCAGTGAATTGTTGATGGAGAGATACGACATCGTGCAAGATCTCGAAAATCATGTGCAATGCACAATGCGAAAAACGAACTCTGTTCATCTTGGCACGCCCGCGCAAAGATTGCAGGACACTAGTGGGCAGGCTCACTGATCACTGCATGACGGCAGCCCACGCGAGGAAACTTGGCATCACCACGGATGACAACTGCAGGAAGTGTAAGGAACCGGGCACAGTGGAGACCCTGGAGCACCTACTATGCACATGCCCCGCCCTACTTAGATCGAGACTAAAATACCTAGGCTCATCGACATTCCCGTCACTTAAAGATGTAGCCAGGGTGTCTCTGGAATCCCTCCTAAGGTTTGCGAACTCAACGCAAATCTTTAAAGACTTTTAAATAAACACAAAGGTTCCTTTTGTTCGCTACCGGTACCACTAAGGACCTGAATTGGTCTATGTGAGCCTTCACGAAGGCATCCGGTTTAACCTTACCTAACCTAAAAGTATGGTCATAATAAGAGCATCAAATAAAGGTTTGCAGTGTGAATAAATTTCGAGGCCATGTTCTATTTGTATGGGAGGTACCAGAAGCCTTGGTCCGATTTCTTCTAAATTTGCTATAGAGTTTTTGACAATAAAAGAAAATTGTTTTTGAAAGTTTGATTGAAATTAGATTGTCTGATAGGGTATTACGACATGATTAATATTTAAGACCCTTTGCACCCATTGTATGGGAGGTACCAGAAGCCTTGGTCCGATTTCTTCTAAATTTTTTATAGAGTTTTTGACAGTAAAAAAAATTTTTTTTGAAAGTTTGATTGAAATTAGACTGTCTGATAGGGTGTTACGACATGATTAATATTTAAGTCCCTTTGCACTCTTTGTATGGGAGGTACCAGAAGCCTTAGTCCGATTTCTTTTTAATTTTACATAATGTTTTAGACAGTAAAAAAAAGTCAAGCTACAAAGTTTTGTTGAAATCTGGTGGTCATAAAGGGTGTTATAGCGGGTTGAAATTTTATTATTATTTATATCCTTGTATGGGAGGTACCAGAAGGCTTTGTCCGTTCGGAATCAAATTTTGAATTTTTCTTGATTTACACCATATACAACTTCGTACTAAATTTCGTGAGCCTAGGACTACTCCTTCTATTTTTGTCCCATCGATGTACTGGAACGACGCACTGTGGAACGTGGCTCAAAATTACTGAAGAATAACAAAAAACTTGCTATAAAAATCTGGCTGCTTAAGGTTTGATCTATTTGCTTTGTCTTTAATTTGTTTTTAAATCTTACCCAAATACTATTTAAACATAACATATATAAAATGACAAAAATTTAGTAATGTAATTTAGCCCTAAAGTATTACCCCTTTTCCATACGGAAAGTATTCTTGCCAGCAAGTCTGCGGTACAGGCAAGTCTGTACTGGCAAGTTTTTCTTTTGTGCTGTTCTTTCTTTGATGCTGTGCTCTTCTTTCCTTTGCTGGCAAGTAAAAATTGCCGTGTGGAAAAGGGGTATATGTAATCTAAGTTTACACTTTGTGAAAAAGATGAAAAAGAAAATTGACTATTTGACGAAATACTCGAATGAAAATAAAATTGGCAAATAACTTTGATTGTGAAAAGTGGAACAAAAACAAAATTAACATTAGTTGAAATGGGGTAAAAGGGGCGTGGTTAAATCAAAGTATGTAGTAATCAAATCGAGGATGCACACAATTTGTAAACTTTATAATTCTAGTATAGGTTGTAGCGACAACAGTGACGTAGCTAGAACGCCCGGGCCAAGTAATGATCTGCATCCCCCCGCCACATTACACCATTTCTGCGAAACTGTAAATTTTGTTTAACCCATTAACACCGGCTCCTTTATCCGTGGGCGTAGAAGGTTAAAACTTCGAGGGAGAGGCCTTAGGGTCACTCGTATTCCGCGTGCAAAAAATTAGCCCCCTACCCCAATTAGATTTTTCGCACCCGTCGTAGTGGCTATAAAATGTATAAAGTATAAAGGAAAATGCATGGATTAAGTTAAATTTTAGATTTTATTTAATAAAAAAGGAAATAATAAATGCATGTCGAAATAAATAAATTCACAGTGTTCGACAAAATGTGGTAAAAATGCAGTCATGCACATTAAGGTGGGTCGAAAAATATTTTTTTCACCAAATCCTTTTCTTATAGTTGAAATATGTTGTCTTTTTAGTACAAGAAGATAAATAATAAAATATTTGTGATTTATTTTTAGTGTAAGACACCGCGCTTTGCTCCGCAAGTTAGAAATATGCTTCTAATAGTCTTCCTCTTGACTCTTGTTGCTCCTTGTGGAGTATAAGGCTGCGAAACTATTATAAGAATATACTGAGGATAAATTTAAAGAATATAAATTAACGTAAATAATACTTAAAATTTTTAATTTATAAATTTGTATGCCTATCAGCGGTTTGTAGAGGTTTTAGGCTTTATATCAGGGGATATCTCATAGACAAGTACTACTTCATTATTTTTACAAGTCCAGTCACGATGTAACACTTTTTGTTTTCTGTAATTGGTACCATTTTTTAAGTACATTATTTAAATAAAAAACTTACTTAGTTACATAAAAATTTAATTAACACAATAATAATTCGCTGAAAATAAGAGAAAGGCACGTTTGGGGGCATTAGAAAAAGAGAGCAGTCTGAAATGCATCTACCTTCACTAGTTCTACCATGGTTGCAGTTCTGTTTTTACGTTTGCAGACATCAGTGCACTAGTAAAATTAAATTGTTCGGTGTGAATTATTAAATTGTGCTTGTGACTCTGTCGATAAACTAAAATTGATTTCCAATGGCAACTAGACAAAGTTGTAAGTGTCCCATATTGGGTAGTATTGGAGATACTAAAGAAAATGTGTTACCGACATACGAAGATGCAAACAAATTGTATGAGTGGACAAGATTTCAACTGAAAATGAGTAGGAATACCAAGAAGGAACCAGATTTTTTTGGAAGTTGCTGAGCTGATGTCTCGAAGAGTTGAAAAAATTTGAAAAAAATCTTCCCTTCCAACGGTTTCACACACGAGGGTCCTTCAGTTGTTAAAGACTAATCATTTAAAGTGCAAAAACCATATAAAATCTTTAAAAAAATTGAATTTTTATTCATACGTACGTATGCTTATAAAGTCCTTTTTAAAAATGTTCGAACATAGAAATTTGGAAATTTTCAAACCTCAGCTAACCTTTGTGAATAACTTTTTGGAAGAAGACATATTTATTTTGAACAAAAATTGAGTCACTTAAACACAAAAAGATATCACCGTGTTACACACATTCTGTCCTATGAACCAAGTTTACTTTTTCGGAAAGGGGATAAAAAATAAAAATACACGTGTATCGGCGATTTTCATGTACACGTCAGAATTTTTTTTTTTAAAGTTTGAAGTATATATTTTTTTTAATGGTTATCGTTTTTTTTAAGGTTTCAGTTCGTTAAAAAAACAATTTTTTTTAATACTTTTGTTTTATAAAAATAAAGAATTGTTACATTAAAAATTGTATGTTTTTAAAGAAATTTAGGCCTTTTATTTTTGCGGTTGTAAGCATTTGCTTCAGTATCGCGACAAATAGACCAACAGTATTCGCCAAGCATATGCGTAGTGTCTTTTCCTTTAAAGCGCTTTTCAATAGCCGCAATGTCCTGATGGAACCTTTCGCCATGCTCATCGCTACAAGCTCCTAAATCATCAGGGAAAAAATCTAAATAATTGTGAAGAAAATGGATCTTTAGCGACATTAAAATGCCCATTTCGCCATATGCCGAAATCATTTCTGCGACAATATTTTTATAATTGGCAGCTCATTTGTTGCCAAGAAACTGCTCAATAACGGCAACTGTACCTTTCCATGCACGTTGTTCCATAGCATTTAATTTTGATGAAAATTCAGAACTTGCAATTATTTGTTTTATCTGCGGACCATTGAAAACACCTTAAATCAAAAAAAATCATTAAAAAACATAAAGTTACTGAATGACTTCTTAAAAAAAATACCTGCATGAATCTTTGCGCCGCTCAATTTCGGGAAAATGTTGCGCAAAGTTGCAATGGCCTCGCCATTACGATCCAGTTTTTTAACAAAATTTGATACGAGACCGAGCTTAATGTGTAATGGAGGCAAAATGATTTGAGACGGCTGCACCAATGGTAGATTCTCTATACTTTCTACGCCTACTTTGTAGCATGTTCGCGGCTTCCACTTAAATTCAGTGTAATGCTCATCTCTTTTTCGACCTTCCCATGTACACAAAAAGCACTGGTGGGTTGGAAATCCACGCTTAACACCCATGAGTAAACCGACCACTTTCAGATCGCAGCATATTTTCCAATTATGCTCTTTGTACTTTATCAACTGTAATATTAATTCCATGCCTTCGTATGTTTCCTTGAGGTTTGTGGCATATGCGTTCGGGACAGATGGATGTGTGTTGCCGATATGAAGCAGCACGACTTTAAGGCTGTTGACCGATGCATCGATGAAAAGTCGCCACTCCTCTGAAATATGTGGGTAACCGATTTTTGCAAACAGCGAATCAATGTCACAACAATAAGCCAAGTTTTTTTTCCGATCTTCGTGCAATCTAAAAAATTGGTCATATGGAATAGTGCTACCTCGATCACGAGCGGCTGTTATTTTAAAATCAGCCGCCACTCTATTCCACTGCTTAAAGCGTGATGCAAAGAGTTCTGCTGTTCTCCTCGACAAATTTCCGTCTCGTACGAGGTCATTGAAGTCGGCTTGCGTTATAAAATGCGGCATTGCAGTCCCAATTTCACTGGGTGTTGCCACAAATTCCGATACTTGTGGACTCTCGCATCTCGCATTCGATGGAAGAAAAGTTGATAGCAGTTTTGGTACAACTGTTGATTCTGCATCGCTTATTTCGGGAACATTATCAAAAATCTCCACTGAAGCCGCTACACGGTCTTCTGGTGAGTATAGAACTGCTGGAATTACCGATTCTACATTAGCGTAGCGAATTTTGTTGCGGTGAATGTATTGGTACCCTTTTGTTTGAGCAAAAGTTACACAAAAGTAGCACAATTCATTGCAGTGCTCCGTGCGTGATAGCCAAATTGTTGGTACAGCGTACTTTATTGTTGACCTTCCATCAGTAAACTTGCACAAATATCTGTAGCAATAGTTGCACACGACTTCCGGAGTATACCACAAGTAAGGAACATAAGCAGTCTTAAATATTTTCTGAAACGAATTCACCACTGTTTTAGTAATATTTTTGAAATTTTCACTTATTTCAAGTTATTTCGCGTCGGACACTGCATTTTTTTCAGATGAAATATATAGAAATACGTTTTCGCACAACAGAACTTAAAACAATATTGCAAATCCTTATTTCATCTGTCAGAAGGGGCCCTCAAACGATACTACATGTCCATCCGACCTGTCAAGTCATCACAGATGTAGTATCGTTCGTGTGCAAGAGATCAAGGCGGATGGATATGTCCGATGGAAGTTGGATGGACATGTAGTATCGTGTGAGGGCCCCTAGACCAGTTGTAAGTGTTGTAAAAGTCAAAAACTGTTTAGTGTTAGAAGGTTACAATTGATTAACTACAACTATATCGAGTAGGATGGGTCAAAAAACATTTCTTTTTTCCTAACGCTTTAGTAGTTTAAAAATTTGGAGTCCCTTCAAGTTATGCTAAGAAAAGTGAAAAAAATATTTTTTTTTTCAAAAATAATAAAAATTGGGGAAAATCTGAGAATTGATAAAAATTGTTTTTAAAAAATTTGACGTGCTACAGACATTTCCACGAGTCTGCTTGCAAAAAATCAGCTCGATTAGATCACTGAAAAAGGGTTAAAAATCGGTCCAAAGGCTTCCACACAGGCCAATCGATCGAGGAAAATCGACGATACACGTGTATTTTTATTTTTTCCCCTCTTTCCGAATATGTGCATTTGGTTCATAGGACAGAAAAAAATTTATTTTTTGTAACACCGTGTATTTAATATTTATTTTTAAGTTCACACTTGTTTTTTTTTTAATACTTTTAATTTTTTTAAAATAACAAATAGTTTATTTTTATTGCAGTTTAAATCAATTATTATTATTTAATAAATAAAGCTCTAGAGGTGAATGTTTTTGCAAGAAATTCATATCACGAATTCAGTTAAGATTTTGCTATTGCCACTCCATGGCGTAACGGAACACAAAGAAAATAAAAATTAAACTTTAGATTTTAGAAATCGAATTTTTTTACAAAAGTGAGCAGTTTATTGAAAAATCGATTTTATTTTAGTTTTATACAAACTAGTTTGAATGCATTTATTTGGAAAGCATAAATGCTCCTGAAGCCATGAGTGGCGCTGAGAAAACTAAGCAGAAGACTCCTCCTTCAACTCATAAGTGGATATAAAAAAAGAAACAATGCAATTTTGATGAGATAAAGGTAATTTTTGTCAACTGCATTGTTGTCAAAAAAAAGGTAAAATGCACGAAAGTCTCTGTAAAAAATATTTGTTCCTTTTACTCTAAATAATACTTGTATTAATTCAATTGCTTTTTTTATATGATATTTCTGTTATTATTCTTAAAATAGTTGTTTTATGAAATAATATGCTTGTTCTCTTATTATTTCTTTTTCGCTGGTAAAGTGGCATTTTTGAATTACCATTGTTGCTCGTTGCACATTTTTGGCTCGTGTCATCGTCATTGCAACAGCTTTGCATTAAATTTGCATTCAACACTGAAATAAAATGCTCCTCTACAGCATCTGAATGCTGTTTTCTGCATTGCAAATTGTTTTTTTTTTCTGTTGTTGCCAATTTTGTTGTTGAATCTGTTGTAAATTGCTGTTTTCAGCACAAGTTGTGATCTCGTTGTGCATGAAAACGTGATGTTGCAATAGGGAAAAGGATGTTGTAGTTGTTTTTGTTGTCAGACAACAGAAAAAGCAACAACATTTCAACAACACATTCAGCATGTTGGTTAGGCTTACATAAATTTTCTGATTCGTTTAACTGCAATTGTAACTGATATGGGAAAGAATCCTCTGTCTGGGTAGGTCGTTGATATGGCCTAATTTCATATTTAAATTGTTATCGCCTATTTATGACTATGGGAAAGAACAGGAAATAGCTCCTCCATAAAAAGTACACACACACTAAACTAGCGATGCTCTAGTTTTCACACACACTCACCTTGCACACCAGCCGTCACATTGCATTCTCCAAATTAATTTACCCGTTTGTAAAAATTTGTCAGTGATGTCATTGTAATGCAGAACTGTAAGCGGGCTGTAACAAAATCTTGTTTGTGATCATTAATTTCTTTTCATTGTTCAGAAAACAGTTTGACTTTATTCGTCTGTGTAGCAACATCGCGTTTTCTAACAGGAGCGAATTGTGTCTGGGAAAATTATTAATACCTAAGTTTAAACCCTATCATTAAACATTTCATGAAAAGTAAATTACACTATGCGACAATTCAAGGGTCATGAAATCTAACGAAAAAGCGACCAACACAGATCGATGGTACTGCTCTAGACCAACAAAACCCTAAAAACACTCTGCAAAGTTAGCTCGCTTTTAAAAGATATAGGCATTGAAAGTTTGCCTATTGCAGAGTATTTTTTAAAAATGAAGTGCTCATAAGGGCGTATCAAATTAAATTTTTTATTTAATTTCTCATTCTAAGAAGTCTTCAAAGTTCCATAGGGTGGTCTCCCAAAAAAAAAGGGTTGTCTCCCTTTCACACAAGGACAAAGTTGTTTTTTAAAAAAACAGTAAAAATTAACGATCTATAAATGCTTTCATTTTTGTAAGAAAAACTACGTATGTCTTTAAGCAAAAGTAAATAAATACTTCAACTAACAAAATGCTCCAAACAAGATGCCACTCTTGATTTTTACTCTTAGTGTTCTGTGCGAAGGACATTCGAATCTTAAGGTACACTTGAAATAGCACAGAACTTTTGATTGTTGTCTGATTGTGCTAATTTTAGTGGTATTTATTAAAGTGTTTACATTTTCCTTATATTTGGTGTTTTTAAAATTTCCACATTTTTTGGCTATGCATGTACTGTTTTTTGAGAATAGCATACTTGAACGCAATTTTCCAACTTTTTTAAAAAAAATTAATATAAGACTTTATATCTCAGACATCAGAAGTAGTAAAATAATTTTCTCTTTTTGAACTCTTTAGATATGTCCTTTAAGGTTATCTTAAAAGCAATTGTTAAATGAATTGAGACTCATCGAGTGGCTGGCTTAGAAACTCAAAATTTTAGTTTAACATTTTGGTAAATGATGAGGTGAGGTGTTTTGACGAAATAATAAATTTCATGCTAGGCAGAAACATTTTTTTAAAAAATCGAAACACAAAAAATAATCGTGGTCTTAACCTGGTATTATTTTTTTAATAAAAAAATACTTTCAGACAGTGTTCCGTTCAGAAATATTTTAAGAATCCAAATTCACAAAATTATCTTCGGTACTACTTCTGATGCCATAAATATATAAAATATTATCTTAATTTTTTTGAAAAACTTATAAAATTGCATTCAAAATACATTTCTCGAAAACAAGAATATGCATTTGCGAAAAATATGCTAATATTTAATTCGCCAAATTTAAAGAAAACGTAAACACTTCAATCAGTAACACCAACCTTTAGACAATCAGATAACAATCAAAAGTTCTGTGCTATTTCGAGTGTACCTTTGGATTCGAGTATCTCTCACACAGGACAATGAGGGTAGAAATCGAGAGTTGCATTTTGTTTGGCGAGATATTCTTAGTTAAAGTCTGTATTTAATGTTGCTTTAAGATATATGTAGTTTTTCTTACAAAAATCAAAGCATTTATAGATCGTTATTTTTTACAATTCTTCTCAAAAAACGACTTTGTCCTTTTGTAAGAGGAACACATTCTCTTTTTTTTCTATTTTTTTTTTTTTAGATCTTGACCACCATGCAACTTTTGAGACCTCTAAGAATGTGAAATACGATAAAATTGTAATTCGATGATGAGCACTTTATTTTTAAAAAATTTTAAAAGCGAGCTAACTTTGCAAATTCCTTTTAGGGTTTTTTTGCTATACACTAGTACTATCATCCTGTGTTATCCGCTTTTCCGTTAGAAAAATGTGTTGCACAGTGTTATCGGTGTGTTCTTTTTCTTAGATGTCATCAGTGTTTTAGCGGCCATGTAATTAAGAATTATTGTTTTAGCAAACAAATGTAATTGAGAATTTTTAACAGACTTCGGAGGCTGTAAGCTACATTGTATTTAAAAAAACTGCTTACGTCATAAATAAATAAATACTTCATACTTCATAAATACGTCATGTCTCATTTCAAATTAGTTCATTCGAGGCTAATAAAAATCTTCCTTATTTTATCTCACGGGAATGAGAGCTTTTGTAAGCATGTCCTGCAAATAGTGGTATCTTATACATCAACTCTAATAAAGGTTATTATTAAAATTTTAATTAGCTTTAAGAGCCTTCTAGCGAAGTTATTTAAACCGATGCTCTGGTAAAAGCTAAATTAACAGATGACGCTTCCCTATCGGAAATTTTAAAGCACTTCATTAAAATGCACATAAAAAGTGCTTTATACTACCTTTACATAGTGCTTTTGTGTAGCGCTTTGCTCTCGCTGCGAGCTGAGTTGTAAAAAAGCTCTTTGCTTTCGCTTTTCTTAGTGCTTCAAAAAAGTTTTTGTGATTACTTCGAATATCTTGTCAAATTCGATATCTACATCGATATTACTGACACTCCCATCACTTACATTCGTGTCATCACTAGCATTTTAGCATTCAAAAAGTTTAAAGTATAAGAAAGTGTATTAGAATAGTGAAAAATAAATAATTAACTGAAAAAGTAGATAGTTTAATTGATAATATTATAATGTGATTAAAAAAGGTAATGAAATCAGTGGCAAGTGATTAGGGTATTCAAAACGCCACTTTAAAAGATTGAACAAATCCTTTTTCGAATCATTTTCGAAAGCGAGAGCAAAGCACTTTTTAACGATTTTTGAAGCGAGAACAAAGGTATTTTTTAAATCACTTTCCGAAGCGAGAGAAAAGCACTTTTTAACGCTTTTTGAAGTGAGAACAAAGCAATTTTTAACGCTTTTTGAAGCTAGAACAAAGCCCTTTTTGGAATCACTTTCCGAAGCGAGAGCAAAGCACTTTTGCAAATCACCATCACCATTTTGCTAGAGCAAAGGTCTTTTTACCAATGACATTTCAATGTTAAAAAAGGCGCTATTTAAAACGAGAACAAAGCGCTATTAAGATTTTGTTAAGTGCTTTCAAAGTGCTTTGTTTCCTAAAGGGTTACTACAGCTAAGCCAATCTTTGGCACACAGTGAACCGATAAATCAGTGCATGCTACTCAATTGCATGTTCAAGTGGCATTTTGGAATTCTAAGCATGTGGAACTTTTAACAAATGTCAAATACATAGAAGGAAAAAATGTTGTATTTCTAGGCTTTCAATATAGATACATAAAATTGCTAGAAGTTGGCATAAAAAGTGATATTTTTTAAATATGTGTTCAGTGAAATCTTTTGTTATACTTGCATTGTTTTTAAAATAGTTTAAAATACTCTACAGTGCTACAAATTGACAAATTTTATAAAAAAAAAATATGTTTTTTGGAAATACTGCTATGTAAGGGTTTATATCGTCTTAAACTTGTAATAACGCAGAGTTTGGTAAAACATTTTTAAATTTTGAAAAAAAATTCTTAATATATAAAAGGCAAGCACGTTGCTCCGTGTCCAATATCTCTCAAACTGTTAGCCTAAAAGTATGCACATCTTAATGCATAAAAGACAAGCATGCTGCTTCGCACACAGTATTTCTCAAATTGTAATTATTTTTTGACAGTAAAGTAATTTTACAAGACACACTGTTCTCGAAAATGTTCAGCCTGCAAGCATGCACAGAAAATATATTTGATACTTATCTGTGACAATATTGGGTTTTTAGAATAGCATGTTTTTGATCCAAATACCTTTTTTTTATCCTTTATAACAACATTATTACGAATTTAATAAATTCTTTTGAGTTGATTTGAGTCAATTGTATCAAAAAACATAATTGTATCAGCCGCAAAACGACACCAGAGTTGCTACGTATATGAAGGTTGTCTTTCACCGATCGTAGAATAATAATATTCTCCAACTCAGAGTGCGCAGACATAGTTTTCTGTTACGGGTTTGCAAATGGCAACGCAATTCAAGCCAGAAGGGGATACCAGGCTCGGTTTCCAAGCAGACAACTTCCCTCAGTAAGAGTTTTTAATAATGCATTCTGTTTTAATTATTATTGTTATTATAATTAACAATGTCGCAGTGTTTGCATTTAAAACACAAGAGAGAGGAAAGAGTGGTAAGATCGGGAATATCGATTTTTTATGAAAACTAGCTGCTCTGAGAAAAACAATGTATGGCGGATTTACACAAAATTAAGAAAGAAAAAAAATAACCTCATAAGAGATTATAAACAATTTGGTTTTTTTTTCAAGAAAATTGCCTTGAAAGTTGATTTTTTTAAGAAAAAACTCATTTTTTAAATTTAGGTGCTTATAACTTTTTTAATTGTGACTTTATGGCAAAACTTTGTGCTAATAACTTAAAGGGCATTTCATTTGCTGTACCAAAAGCTATTAACTTTGGTAATCTTTGCAGAGACATGTAAGTTATTCATTAAAACGTAATGACACCTTTTTTTCCCCTCCTACCTCCCTAGGGGCATTTGCGACCACCCCCACCCATATAATTTTTTGCTCGTCTCATCATGAGGAATCACCCCCCGCTGGATTGTCCTCTTGGTCTGGGGCACCCTGTATATTAAAAATCACATTTTTTGAGACATTTTTTGAGACTTAAAGATTTTTTGTGAGAATTTCCACTAAAGCAGAAAAATATCACCAATCAGAAAATTTTTCTGTTATTCTTTATTGCCATAATTCAATAATTCATATTAAAATATCATCTCATTGAATGCAACCCTGACGTTATTGTGACTCAGAGGAATCTTGTTCAGGTTTCAAATATTAGTTTTTAAAATTGTAATGACGTTGGTAAAAAATTTGGTTATTTTGAGAAAAAGTCTGGGTCGTGAAGAATGGATTGGGGGAAATTTGTTTTAATGATTTTATCAATTTTGTAAATAGTCTGATGTGCCTTCCACACAGCTCAGCAGCTGCTGAACTAATATTTTTTATTTTAGCCTACTTAAAACTAAGCAAAGAAATAAATTGGAATATAAAACACTTAACAACATACTGCTCTCTAAAACGTTGTGTGTCGAAAGCCATTTTATTATTTATTTATGTATTTATTATTTTGTTAATAGCGTATAACATAACTTAATATTTTTGTTATGTTTGGTATGTAAACAAATATACTCCAGTGAATCTTAATATATAAGAGGCAAGAACGCTGCTCCGTGTCCAATATCTCTCAAACTGTTCAGCCTAAAAGTATGCACATCTTAATACATAAAAGGCAAGCATGCTGCTCCGCACACAGTATTTCTCAAATTGTAATTATTTTTTGACAGTACAGTACTTTTACAACCAATACTGTTCTCAAAAATGTTCAGCCTGAAAGTATGCACAAATACTTAACAGTGACAATATTAGGTTTTTATAATAGTACGTTTTTAATCTAACTACCTTTTCAACACTGCTTCAATACGTAAAGTGTTATTTAAAATGGTACGTTTGTATTTTTCAAAGTCAATTTAATAAAAAATCAAATCAAAAAAGTTCTTTCGGCAAATGGCTCCGAAAAGGAAGTGTGTGGAGGACGTGTCATAGGACAGGCTTTTATACTAGTTATTATAATAAATGTTATCAAATTATTATATAAAAAAATTGGTACATTTTTTCCTATTGGGTACATTTTTTCGGAGAATTTGGTAAAACACAAAATAAGCAAGTGGCAACCGTGATTGGAAAAACTAACTTAAAAATAATGAAATTTTAATATTTTTTATATAGTTTTATATTTTTTTATTTTGAAACTAAAATAAAAAATTTGTTTATTCAGATTCATGTTTGTTTTAAGACATTTTGATGATTTTTTATTACACCTCCATTTGTACTGCCCCCCCCCCAAGATGAAATGAGCTTCCGACGCGCTTGCCAATGATTTTTTGTAAACAAATTTAATTTTTTTTAAACATGTTCTTTTGATAATTTTTAAAAAATACTTAATCTTCAATAATAATCTTTAATCTTTATTTTAATAATAATCTTTCTTTTTGTATCCAGCCACTGTTAAATTTTGTGTGACTCATTGCTTTTTTTTTAATTAATTCAAAAAAGGTTTTAATTCTATTTTATGAATATGGCTTTTACTTTTATATGTTCTTTTTTTTTGAAAGAGTTACTCTGAACTCGATATGCTTATGTCTATAACGAAATCTAACAGCCGGAATGGATTTTCAATAGATTGCACAATTCATTTTTTCATATTGTAAATTCACAATAGCATTGCAAAGTTGTATAGAAACTAATTTCTATTTGAATCAAGGTTTGCATATGTTCATAGTGCCATAAAAAAAGCGCAAATTTCCAATCGAGTTGAATTGTTATTCATATATGTATTCATATCGATCAATAAATTCGATACTACTGTAACATTGGTTGCTTTATAAATTTACTGGCAACTATTTATTTGTCAATCAAAATATTTTTATTTATTAACCTTAGCAAATAACTGCATAATATTTTTTTAATAAACATTTTTTACTCTGTAATGGTTATTTTGTCAAACAGTGAGAACATCAACAGAAGTATTTTTTTAAAAGAATCTTACTTAGCGCCATCTAATAAAAAACAGACAAATCACCTTTTAGCATGTACATTAACCAGCTTTAAAGCCATTTTAAACGTTACAGTAGCTGTTAAACTCTCCGAGTCTGTTTTTAAGAAAATTTTTAAAACCCAATCGAAAACATAGATGCCACTGCAAACGCACTTTGTGTGTCTAGTCTTTATACGGTGCTTTTCAAAAATATAACACCATTTTTTTCTTATTCTTAGGTAAGGATGTTTTATTTGCTTCATTTCAGTGTTTTCTCTTTCGTTTTCGTTGTGTTTTTGGCGTAGAGAGGATTGTGTTCAATTTTTTCGTGTACTCTCCATTTTTGTGCGTCGTTTTTTTGTTCTCTCCTATCTTGTGCATACCTACTCACATTGTCGCTTACTGTGTAAGGTAGATGTCACCAGTGTTTAAGCGGCCATGTCCAAACAAATGTAATTGAGAATTGTAAACAGATCTCGAAGAACCCGCAGCTACATTGTACAGGGTCCGCCATCTAACGTTTTTTTTTCAACTAGTGCTTATTTCGTGAATAGCTCATGTCATTAGCTCATGTCTAATTTGACAGATAATTAATTTTATCCTTCCGCTGAACGAATATGGTTGTGTATACGCTTGAACAACGCTGGGAAATATTGCGACATTACTTAGAAAATAATGGTAAAAAATCATATTTTCAGGTGAAGCTCATTTTGATCTTGGCGGATATGTAAACAAGCAAAATTGTTGCATTTGGGGCACAGAAAACCCGCACGCATACATTGAAAAGCCGCTGCACCCAAAACGACTCACTGTTTGGTGCGGATTTTGGTCCAGAGGCATAATTGGGCCATGTTTCTTCGAAAATAAGCAAGGAGTGGCCGTTACAGTCAATGGCGATCGTTATCGGGCCATGTTGAACAAATTTTTGTTCACAAAAATTTAAGAGGAGGATATTGGCAACATTTGGTTTCAACAGGACGGCGCTACATGCCACTCAGCCGAAGCTACACTCGATGTTTTGCGCCCTGCTTTTGAAGATCGCATTATCAGCCGCAGAGCTGATGTCGTTTGGCCACCTCGGAGCTGCGATTTGACACCGTTGGACTATTATTTGTGGGATTCCCTCAAAGATAAGTGTTACGCCGACAAGCCAGAGACAATTGACGCTTTAAAGGACAATATTCGTGAAGCCATTGGTGAAATACAGCTGCACACAATCGATAATGTGCTTAAAAATTGGACCGATCGTGTAGGCTACTGCATGGCCAGCCGAAGCAGCCATTTGAATGAAGTTAGTTGTCATTATTAACCGGAACGATTGTACTTTCAAATAAAAAAAGAAATTTGAGAAAACATTTAGTCTTTTTTTTATAGAATTTTCAAAAAAAAAAGTTATTTGGCGGACCCTTTATATAAGAAATATTGGTTACGTCGTGTGTCCATTTAGCACTGGGAACAAACAAACAGATAATTAGTTTTATATATATAGAGAGATAGTCGATGTTAAAAAAAATAGATTTTTAACCATAACTTTCAATTGTAGAGAGATATTGGGGTAACTTTTTCAAATAAATAATTTTTGAAAGTTGATTCTTTTGTAAAAAATGTACATTTTGAAAAAAATAAATTTGGCCAAAAAAATAATCGTTTGATGGTATGATGACAACAACAGCTTAACTACTTTTGCGCAAACTGGAAGACTTTTTGCATATTAATGTTATGTCATATGAAAGGTTGTCAGAAATGCAATTTTTACTTGTTTGTATTTTTAGCACAAAAATAACTGTTGAGTCATGTTTTTAATCAAAATGCGATCGAAGCACTGACTAAACGGTACAGTTCAAACTATTTTTGTTAAGTCCTTTTATTGAAATTTTGAACAAAACAAAATCAAAGTTTAATTTTGAAGCATTTACGAAGGGCCCTTTACTCGTTGTAGGAGTAACAGGGATAAATATATATAGTACATGCTCTAAATGCGCATTTAGCTCTCAGTGTGAACATTGCATAACGATGTTTTATGAAAAAGCCGTTGTACTGAAAATTTCTACAGTTTTCCGAAGGTTTCACTTCTATCACTTCAGTGTCGCAGATACCAAAAACATTATTTTTTTATTCATATCTCTATCACAAACCAATGACTTTTTTTCATATGCAAAGGGTCTATCTGTAGAGTACAAATTACAACTTTTACACATTTAAACAACTTAAGTCATAAAAATATATTTTTCTCAAAAGACATCTCCTTACCACATTTTATAACACATTCTAGCAAATCTTTCCTAATTTTGAAGAAAATTAAAATGTTATCCTAAAAAAATACATTCCAGAGTAACAATTTTTATTTAATACATTTTATTAAGCTTCGCATTAAAAATATTTGTACTAAGTCAAAATCATTTACAAAATGTACTCTTTCACAGTTCAAACACTTCACTGGCATAAACAAAATTGCTAAATTTAAAGTTGTCATCGTTCCACATAAAATGTCATCAGATATCAATTACGGAGAAAACTGAACCAGAACAGTTCGAAGAAAACCTTTTAAAATTCTATGAGCAACATATTCTAAAAGTTAACAATTACCTTAATGAATAAAAACCTCAATTCTTTAAGGAACAAAGAAGTCTAGACGATAACTGAGTTTTATGCTACAACACAATAAAGAGACCACAAAAGCACAAAAATGTATCGTTTGCATTCTTTTGTATATGGAATTATAAAAAAAAATTTTTTGGAAAAATATGAGTAATGACGTGTAACGAGCGTGTTTAAGTATAATAATAATGATACGACACAGTACATTGTCTATACTTAAAGCAAGTAATAAATAGGAAATATGTATACTATTAAAACTTTTTTGTATAATTATTTTGTTCCTCGAAGATATTATTCGATTTTCATCTCGAAAAAGATTTTTAAGATTTGTTTTTTGTAGTTTGAAGGCAATTTTTACTTTCATTTGCACTAATCACTGTGCCGATGAGAAAAAAAGCTAAAAAATTGAATCATTTCGTCAATCAAAATATATGCCTCATTTGCTGCTTGTGAATATTTGAATATTTCTACCAGCTAATTTTCGTTTTTGTACCAAAAATACACTAGTTGTCATTCACACTACTTTGCTTTAATCAAAGGAGTTCAAATGAATTTAATAAAGTTTATCTAAAGAAAGCCTTTAGCCTTGAGGTTTCCAAAGCCCATATTTGTATATTAATACTGAACACAAAACTTTACCCACCATTTTACTGACTTTAAGACCAAATATTCGAATGAAACTTATAAGATTTGAAAGCTCTGACTCATATCAAGTGCACAATTTAAGTTTTATTAAAATGTTTTGTCATTTATATAGGTAAAAATTAAAAACTCACTTTTCTTCATATAAAAAACAGCAACAAAATCTAAAGCCACACAGATCTGTTGAAAAGTCTCACAGCTCTATTCAATGCCGTAGATAGGTGTGTCATGAGAGAGGGGCTTAGGTTAGGTTAAAGTGGCTGTCACTTTTCAGAGACACACTTAAGCCAATGAGGTGATACCATGGGGTTAATTTCCCTACTCAATTTCTATTTGAACTAATGTGAGCTTTTTACAAAGCTGTAGATTCTGATAGTTGATGGGGGATGGAGGGAAGGGGGGTTTCTGAAGCAAACAATATAAAAAAATCGATTCAATCGCTTCATTTGGAGCTTCATATAAAGCTGTTTTCTTTGGAATAGAACTTTTACAGGTAATCGAGGGTAATGATCAAATCAATATATCGGTAACTAGAATCTGTTACAAAGACAATGGTACCAATTTTATCTGCGGAAACCTGCGACAAAATAGTTTTTTTTTTAATGAAAAACTATCAAAAAATCTATTTGAATTATTATTTCTTAGTTCTTAATTGTAAATAGAGCTAGGAATCTCATGCACTCAAAAATCGAAAATATGCGTTAAAAACAGGTAAATATTTTTTTGATATTTTATTATCGGTTATAAAATAAATATTGCATGCAATTCCCAAAAACAACAATTAATTTTAAAATACATATAAAATTAATTTATCAAAAACAATAAAAATATGAAGTGAACATAAATGTAATAATTCGAAGTTATCATGTTCCAAAACATGTCGCACTAAATTCAAATGATTGCAAATCAAAAAAAGCAATAATATACAAAAAATATTACAATAAATAATGTAAAAACAGGCATTTTTTGTAAAATAGGCAATAGTTTCTTATGGTATATATTCAAATAATGTGCTGCCCCGTGAATTTGAAAAAAAATATTTTTCTTAGGAATAAGGACCACCCTAATATGTATATTTGATTCAGAATTTGCATATTGTTTACTTATTTTTAGTATTTTTATATTTTGAGCGTATGAAAATATTTATAACTCATAAAACAGAAAGGTTTAGCGAAAGTATCTGCCTAATTATATATTTCTGACTTCTACCGCACTTAACTTTATTTTCACACCATTTTATATAAAAAATAGATTCCATTTTCAACTCAAGGGTATAAGAGTATGGTGTGTTCGTATATAATGAAATTACAAACTACTTTTTAAATAATTTTTCTTCAGGTGTCAATCTTTCAGCTTTATATCTTAGTAAATATAGAAATGAGAGCAAATATAAACTCATGCGGGTTTTATCTCATTTTTCCCCAACGTACGCCATTCACATTTGAAATGTTCGTATTGGTAGAAAAAGAAGAAGAAGAAATTAATTTTAAAAATTATTATAAATTTTTTGGCACAGTTCTGGATGTGTCCAATAAATTTGTATAAAGTCAATCCAAAAATATTCCTCCACTTTTTCCATTTTGCCGCGCTGTGTTCAGGTTGAAAACTTTTTGAACTGACAAAATCGTTCTACAGAAATTGACGAGTGTTCACATTGGTCAAATCGTGGGTGAAACAAGCAGAAAAATCATAAGAATTGGATTCTCATCCAACGGTCTTATGAGTCATTACGTTCGCCAAAATAAAGGGTGTCATAATAAAAGTACACTACTTAACTTAAAATTAAAACGCAGATTTTTCAAACCAGTGCACATAGCGAAATTAGGTGGATAAAAAGAAATAGCATTCTGAAAAATAGTTTATTTTCACTTATTTCCCACTATTACAAAAAAGGTAAAAAAGGGAAGAAAAAACAAACCCTATTACAACAGTACCTAAATTAAAACCAATTTTTCACATCAAAGTTTTGATGATTTTCACATTGTTTTAGGTGTCACTTAAATTTGATTGTAAGTAAATACGCAAATGTGAAAATTTTAAAAAGTGGAAAGCTTTGCTGTGCTATTTTGCTACAAATTACCATGAAAAGTTTAAACGCTTTACTTTAAGTCAAGGTTCGCATTTGCTCATTCATGAACTGCTTATTTCTGCTTATATTCATTCATTTAAGAATATGAAGAAAAATCAAAGTGAGGAGCTCGTTTTTGTGAAGAGATGAGCAGATTTTTGAAGAATAGGTGGCTACATATTTCTAAATTTTTTACCCAACAGGTGGAATTTGTAACCCCCAAAATAGAAAAGGTAAATTTTATTTGCTATCATCCATCATATGAGCCACTGTGCATGCGTATCAAAAACAAAGCTGTGGCTGTTTATTAAACTTTTCATAGAATCCCACAATGCTTTGTTATTGCATTCTTGTTGCCACGCTGCTTAACATACATACACACAAACATTCAAGCCATTTCAATGCCTCGCTTCAATACATAACAGCGTGCACACGTTGTGTGTATCTAAAAAACAAAATTAAACGAAACGAACGAGAGTATCATCCGTTGCCTTCACCACTTCGTGGAAAATTCATGAACAAATGAAGAGCCAACGAACGAGAAGTGAAACATTGCCTGCATTCAGCGGAAAGAACTGTTCCACAACTTTCGGGCTGAATGGTATGAACATGTTCATGTTCATGTTCACAGAACATGTTCCTTGAGATGTCACAATTTATATAGCGAAAATATTTTATGCTACTTCGCTACTTGAGCACTTTTTCGGCTAGAATGCGGCCATTGAAGAAGAGATGAATAGCAACAGTTTATTCGAAAGAGTAAAAAATGTTCTTGTTCACAAACTGGTTTGCTCTTCTTCAGTTCATGAACAAAAATAAATCTGCTCATCTCTTCACAAAAATGAATATGAGTAGGTTTTTTTTTGAGCAAAAAATTCCTTCATATTCATGAAGCTTCATGAGTGAGCAAATACGAACCCTGCTTTAAGCACAGTGCAGCATAATTTATGTGAGTATTTTGTGGAGATTTTTTTTTACTTTGAAAAAAAAGAAAGAAAGTAAATGATTTTGCATTATTTCGATTTAAGCTTTTATGTGCAGCTTATGATAATTTAATTATCTTTTTGATAAGTCCAAAAGTGTTTTGCCCAAATTGGTTTTTTCACTGTTTGAAATTCCGTATCATATCGCTTTAAAATTCAAACCATATATCGAACAAGGAAGAATGCACCAAAATGCACCAAAATGCTAGCAATTACATTATCTTTAAGACGATTCAAAGACATTTCGCTCTTTCTCTTACATATTATAGCTTAGGAGATGAAGATTTGAAAATTTATTTAATTTTATTGGTGCTAAAAAAAGTTAAATTCATTTTTACGAAAAAATGTCTAGGGTTAAAAAAAACACAGATCTCTTAAACAGACTTTTCATTTCGTCTGAACCACATATTGCAAGATTGAGAAATAAAGCAAAAAACCAAACGCGCTGAAATTACAAGAGACACTCTAGAATTGCAACAGGAGCCTTCACTCTTTATTTAAGAAGCCGTCAACTCCTCAAGAGTCAGTGAAACCCCTTCCGAAAGTGGCGAATCTCTTTTAAGAATAAGCACATATTGTAATTAAAGAACTGTTATTTCCTTTTTGTAAAAATTAATAAATCTTTGGTCACATGCCATAACAGCTAAACTAAAATTATCGTAAAAAACGATAAAGTTTTGAACCTTGTCATACCTGATTCTCTAACCTTCAGGGAATCAAACTGAATTCAAACTATCGTAAAAATCGTCATAGTTTTGAGTCTGGCTATGCCTGATGCTCTAACTTCAGGGCATCAGGCATGGCAAGGCTCAAAAATTTATTGTTTTTTACGATAACTCCAGCCAAGCTGTTGTGACTTGTGACCACAGAAATATGTTTCTATATGAATTTTATTTAATATTGCAACATTTGGGATACATACATATTAAGAAGTAATTTTGTCCACCTAGATTGTTGAAATTTCGCACTGTGCAGTGGTGAAGTGTAAAATAATCATGTTATGATTGAATATTAATTAAATTTCAAAGCTGTCAAATTTCAGAACAACTTTTAAAAATGCCATAAAATTTACACCGTGCACTCTTATAAGGACACCCTATATTTTCGTTTATACAAACAGTTGTCAACGGCTTTGTTTGCCTGTATATTTTGTTGCTGTTTTTTTCTCACTTTCTCCGCAATTCTTTTTCGTTTCTTAGTACAAAACTTTTGAAAGGAAATTCGTTACTCAAAAATATTATATAATTGGTTTAATAACACACGTAAACTTAGCAAATGAATACGAAAACTATTCATTATTATGATATCGCAGTAGCAAATGAAATTTTTTCAATGACAAAGTTTATGTTTGTGTTTGCGTTCAAGTGCTCAAACTTCAACGCTACAAAAATGGCAAATGAGTGTTTTCATCTACGCTATGCATTTTTAATGTTCTATATTCTATATTTCTAATGTTCTGTATACGCTACAGTGCCTTAACATACGCTACGTTAGTGTTCATTTTCGTTCACTGCTTTACAGACAGTTGGCCGAATTTCGAACGCGGGCGTTGCTAGTGCAAATAAATTCTTGTATTAAAATATTTTCGACAAAAGTAAAAACTAACGAAAGTTTTTAACCATTCGAACCCACAGCGTTTAGGTGTTTCATCTATTAACTGGTCTATTAAGCCAAAAGCATAAACAAATAATAAACATACTCGTACATTAGAACCGAACCGAACCTAACGCTACATTCTTGGAATATCCCAACATGTGTTCAAATTTATATTTGGATAAAAATTTTGTCCAAGATTTTTGTCTGTGTATTTGAACTGAATTCCATACTTCAATGAGCTACGGTGAAATGAACCAAAAATATTTCAAGAAGAAAATTATGTAATGAATCTCAATACATCGATTATTTTTTTTTTTTTTTTTTTTTTGAGCCAGCTCCATGCTTATCTAAAGAATATTTCTCTTAATATTAATCTTAATCTTTGAAAAACTGAACTTGTTAGAGTAAAATGTTAATTAAAAAATATTTAGGTCAATAGATGAAGCTTGATTGGAAATAAGACAGGTTTCAGTTGTAAATTAAGTTTTAACCTTTGCCCCTTAGATATCAACACTGCTGTCAGCTAATCAATTAACATCTAAAACTACGGGCAACGTATTTGCTTGTAAATAAATCAGCATTTATTTGTTTTCTTTCATTTGGAGGATTATTAATTTACTTTCGACGTTTGATGTAAATGTTGTTTATGTTGGTTGCCAAAACCAACCAAAAGCCATTATTCCAAAGAAACACTCAATTTGCTTACAAACAAACAAAACACTTATCTATCTTCATACTAGGGATGGCAATCCCGGGATCCCGATCTTTTTTAAGACCCGAGTATCCCGGGATTATTCGAATCGAATCCCGGGATTGTTGAAAACAATTTTTTTAATATCTAATTTTTCTAAAATCTAATTAAATCTAAAATTTTTCAAACTACCATCACATATATCCCCCTTTCAACGATCGAACTAACAAGCGTTGAGGCGGAGCGGTGCTTCTTCTCTGCAGGTCTTATATGCTATAAATTAAGGTATAAGTTAGGGGATAAAACCATTAATGCTTTCATTTCATAAAGATCGTATTTTGATCAAAAGAAGGAATATTTTTACTAAGCTCTAAATAGAAAGAGTATTGTATTTATTTTTTACTTAAATGTATTGACTTTTTTATTTTAATTTGAATGTGCTATAGCATATAATTAAAGGTAGGTTTTAGGTCAAAGCGGTTAAAATTAAGGCATATTTTAGAAGATGTTTTCTAAAAAATTTTATTACATACACAAAAAAATTAATTTGCATGGTAGTTTTACATCATCACGCTGATCGCCTGAAAATTAAATGTTTTTCGAAGAAAGACTCTTGAATGCACATCTTTTACCAAAATGGAAAATTAAGAAAATTACGAAGCGTGGAAAAAATTGTCATTATATTTGACCATATTTTTGCGTGTAAAACCAAGAAAAATTTTCCAAAGATGCTAATTTTGGTAAAAGATGTGTGGAATTATAATAGGAACAGATTAAAATAAATTTTCATTGGTCGATAAGTTTGTTTTCAGTAGTGTAGCCAGTTTTGAAAAAGTATGTTTCAAGAAAAATCGTGCTTAAAGTTACTCTTCTTAGTTAAATTTACTCTGGCGCACCAGGCTTTAAGCGCTGTAGAATCTGTATTATAAGAGGAATTGATTTATTGAAGGATAATTGAACAATAGTCAATCTAAAAAAAATTTAATTTTAAAACAATTGCTGTTTAAATACTGATTTAAAATAATTTTATGTAAGCAGTTACTGCTAAAGCTTAGTCTGCTGTAGGAACAAAAAATTTTAGGCATTTAATTCTACACGCAAAATTTTGATGTAGACTCAACACTAACACATACTTACCATAAAGTGTTTGTTGAATGTGTTAGTTGAACGTTATTGTTGAATGTTAAATTTCCACGCCAATTCAATGTACGGTTATATAAAAGGCAGCGAAATTTTGACATTTTAACAGTCCAATCATGGTTGTGAACTTGGCTGCATTGAAAAAATTTTTCGGTTCAACAGCGTACTAACCAACGAAAAAAAATTTTGCCACCTTTTCGCTGTCAAAAACGCGATGCATTTCTTTCGGAAGATTTTTTTCGCTTCTACAGCATACTAAGCTTAAACCGAAAAAATATATTTGAGCTTGTATTACAAAAACTATGTTATAAATTACTGAAGATATATATATATATAGACTGGCCATTTCAGCCCTTGGAAGGACTTTGACCTAGCTTCTATTGATCAATTGTGTTGTGCGTATTATTAAATGTTTGATCACAAATGACCGAGAACTGGACCTACGTATTTTATGCCGACTCCGAACGGCTTATGTTCTCAAGAAGCTTTACATGGCAATTTTTACTCTCTGAGGTTTGCCATTGTCTGCAGAGAGGTGACGACCCAACAGAAAAATTATTTCAATGGAAAAAACTTTCTGTCTGAGCTGGAATTGAACCCGGGCTACAGCAGTTCTTTAGCTTAGGAGCCACGCACTCTACCCACTAGGCTACGGCCGCCACACTGAAGATATATGTTGGTCAAATTTTATGTTTGGTTTTTTTTTTTTTGTTGAATTGGTACAAATTTAATACAGAGTATGTACTATAAACGAATAGAAGTGAATATGTTGCACTTTTTGGCAAAAAAAAATAACGAAATAAAAACTTCTTGAATTTCGGGACGATCCCGGGATCCCGGGATTGTATTTTCAGATCCCGAATATCCCGAGATCGAAAAAAACTCTAAAAATTGCCATCCCTAATTCATACATACCTGTAGCAAATAAGCTATTTTCACCAAAAATTCTGATACAGCAAAAAATTCATTGAATATACATTCGATTCCTTGAATTTGTATAATTCTGTTCTAAATATAACTTCCTGCTGGATATATTTTTTTGATACTGCCAGCCAATTGAGGATGAAGCCGAATTTAAGCTGCTAACTAAGCATGTTTTTCTTCGTTTCCTTTTCTGCTCTTGCTTCATTGTTTTTGTTCAATATCTACAGGCGAAACCATATTCCTTACCCAATGGTAATAATAACAATAATAATGATGATAATAACAATACATTTGTATCTTTGGATAGTATGTATATGTGCTGGTATGTTAAGTGCAATAATAAAACAGTATGTAACAGATACCGCAGTTATTACCAGTATAATCTAAGTAAATTATCTAGGGAAATAAACACGAAACGCATTTCGGCAACTGCAGATAGAGTGTTGCGTTGGGCAATTATTTCTTTTATAAACTTATGTAAGTATATTTTTATTTTTATATACAAATCTCACTTTGTGATTTGGCTACAGAAATGCTTGTCAATACCATGGATATAAGTCAGTGGGTGTTGCGATTAATTTTATTCTTGCGTCAGTGGGAGGTACAACGTTTCCTTTTAGCGACACATAAATCTGTAGTAATTGAAATGAACTCAGCTAAAAGTTGTTAAGGTGCACATTTAGCACTCTATTTTCAGAAGCTGTTAATTGTATATAGTTTTGAAAATCTGCAAATTCATTGATGTTCTATTAATTATTTCTTATGCAGCAAAGCCTAAGAAAATCAAGACAAATAGAAAAGCCATACAAAAACCCATACCAAAAACTAAGTATTTCTATTCTCAAACTTGATCAGGCAATTATTTCTTATGATTTTGCATTTTCACTGTTTTTGCTATCACTTTAAAAGTCCATGATTGCATAAGTTGAAAATATATATATATATGTAAGCTGGAAAATAAAGGGTGATTTTGTAGGCTTTTGGTTTTTGAATTAATTATTTTTGAGTGCTCATGCGTGATTTGTGACATGTGTCAAAGTTAAAAGTGCTCAATTCGACTTGTCACTTCATCATAAGTAGACTTACGCACGAACAACGTTTGCAATAGGACATCCAATTTCGGGACGCTTCGGCAATCCCGGAATTTCGGGATTTGGAAAACACAATCCCCTTATCCTGGGACTAATTTTGGGTTTGACAAACCTTAGAAAACGAATTTTTCGGAAGACGTAATGTGAAGTTTCAAAGTAGTTATGCCTTGTTTTACAACACAAAATATTGCAGAAGATTTTAAAATACTAAAAACATAGGTTCGATTAAATTTTTAGATAGTATTTATTGTTTATTTCTGAAAAACAAAATTCTGAGTAGGAATTTTGCGATATTTTGTACAGTTTGTTTATGGAATTTTTTTAATCTTTTAAGTTCACATTTTAGTTTTTTTAAGTAGTTATTTTGTAATATTTTGTGCAATAACTTTTAGAAAGGCTTATCTATATATATAAAAATGGATGTATGTATGTGGGCATGTGGATATGTGGCTATATCACATATAGACTCCAAAACCGCTGAACCGATCTTTATGAAATTTTCAGGGAAACTGAAGCCACATCTTGAGAGTGTTCCTGTGAGGTTTGGTAACGATTGGACGAGGGGGCGTGGTACCTCCCATACAAGCCAAATTTACGCTATCGATCACAAACCAAAAAAAGGATATATATATCAGACGGTTTCAATCGTAAAAAACTAAGATTTGGTAATTTTGTTCAGATGGTTACTGTCGGTAACTGTACAAAAAATGGACGTAGTCGTAATATAAATACGCCCACTTTTTCGAAATCATGGCAATTCCGGAGTTTTACTCATTTTTACAGTGAAACTTGCTGTGTAGGTGATCTAAGAGGCGGTCACTGTATGTAAATGTTTTCACGCCCACTTTTACCGCCCACAAATCAATATCTATATATATAAAAAGCAAAACGATGTGTGTTTGGCTGTGTGATGTCTGTAGACTCCAAAACTACTGAACCGATTGACCTGAAATTTTGGCAGTCGATTTGTTTCAGGTACGAGATGGTTTAGGAAAAAAATTTGCCACACCCCCTTTTTACAGCCCTCAATTCAATAAAAATGTTATATTTCAGTCGGTTTGGGTCGTATAAGGCTAAAATTTTGTAATTTAGTATGTACGGTTACTCTCGACAACTGTACTAAAAATGGGTTTCCACGCCCCCTTGTACCGCCCACAAATAAATGCAAATGGTTTATTTCAGACGGTTTTGGTCGTATAAGACTTAAATTTGGTACTTTGGTTTGTGTCAGTACTATCAGTACTGTCAGTAACTAGTAACTGTACGAAAAGTTGGTTTCCACACCCCCTTTTTGCGCACACAAATCAGTGAAAATGCTATATTTCAAGCAGTTTTGACCGTATGAGACAAACATGTGATACCTAAGTTTGTATGGTTACTTTCGGCAACTGTACTAAAAAAAGGCGTCATCGCTCTATAGCCACACCCACTTTTTGAGATTTCATTAAATTTGACACTACTGGGTCGATATAAGCTAAAATTCAGATGGTTACTGTCAGTAACTGTACATGGAAATCATGGCAATTCCGGAGTTCTACGCATTTTTATAGTGAAACTTGCTGTGTAGGTGCTCCAAGAGGCAGTCACGATACATAAATGTTTTCAAGCCCACTTTTACCGCCCACAAATCAATATCTGTGTATATAAAAATTAATCGTGATTTGTTCGGATGCTTAAAACTTGAAAACGGCTGAACCAAATTGGATACTTCCTTCTACTGGCTTAGGAAAAATATAATGCCACACCCCGTTTTGTCGCCCACAAATCAGTAAAAATACTGTATTTAAGACGGTTTTGGTCGTATTAAATTAAAATTTGGTAAATAAGTTCGTATGATAAACATCATTAACTTTGATAAAAATGGGAGTGGTCACACTTCATCTACGCTTACTTTTAAGAAAATATCAAAATACTTCGAAACTATTGGTCCGATTGAGCTCAAATTTTCTAAGTACGCTTTGCTTTGAGTACGAGGTGGTTTAAGAGGAAATGCCACATCCCCTTTTACCTCCCACATATCTATAAAAAATTGTTGTTATCGAATAACTTTAGAGTTATGGCTTTAGAGTTATGAACAGCTTAGAAATTCGGTATTCGACCACAATTTAGACGTACCGTTTCAGTGATGAAATTTATGGGAGTGGACAAGGGGGAGGGGCACCTCCCATACGTCCCAAATTTGTGATATCGAATAGCTTTGAAGTTATAGGAATTCAGCTTTGGAATTCAGTTTTTGACCTCAATTTACACATGCAGTTTCAATGGTTTTATTTTATGGGCGTTGGACAGGGAGGCGTGACATCTCCCTTACAACCCAAATTTGCGATATCGAATTGCTTTGAAGTTATAGGCTGACAGCGTAAGAAATTGGTATTCGACATACATTTATGCATGAACTTTCATTCCTCTACATTTTATGAGCGTAGGGCAAAGGGGAGTGGCACTTCCCATACAACCCAACTTTGTGCTATCAAATAGCTTTGGAGTTATAGGTCACACAACGCCGGAATTCAGTATTCGACCTCAATATACACATGCAGTTTCATTGATTCAATTTTATGCTCATTGGTAAGAGGGGCTTGGCACCTCCCATTTAACGTAAATTTGCGATATCGAATATCAGCGTCAGAATTCAGTATTCGGCCCCAATTTATACATGCAGTTTCATTAATTACATTTTATGGGCGTACGACAAGGGGGAGTGAAACCTCCTATTTAACCCAAATTAGAGATATCAAATAGCTTTGGGGTTATAGGTCTCACAGCTTTGGAATTCAGTATTGGACCTCAATGTACACATGCAGTTTCATTGATTACATTTTATGAGCGTTGATCAAGGGGGAGTGGCACCTCCCATACAACGAAAATTTGTGATATCGAATAGCTTTGGAAGTCAAGGTCGCACAGCGTCGGAACTCAGTATTCGACCAAAATTTACGCTTGCAGATTTACTGATAAAATTTTTAAGAGTTTGTCGGGGGGCCGTGAGACCTCCAATTTAACCCAAATTTGTGATATCGAATAGCTTTGGAGTTATAGGTAACTCAGCCTCGGAATTCAGTATTCGACCTCAATTTACACATGCAGTTTCATTGGTAAAATTTTATGGACGTAAGGAAAAGGGCAGTGGCACCTCTCATACAACCCAAATTTGTGCTATCGAATAGTTTTGGAGATATATGTCGCACAGTTTTGGAATTCGGTATTCAACCTCCATGTACACATGCAGTTTAATTGATTACATTCTTTATTATTATGTGCTTCAAACATTGTGTTATTTTGTACAGCTAGTTTAAGAAAGGCTTTTATTTTAAAATTTTTTAAAATCACATTCAGCTTTTTCTTAGCATCATTGCATTTATTGTACATGTTCTTAAAATTGAAAAAAAAAATTGAATAGCATAAAATTTTTACAGCCCTATTCTAGCAAAGTATCAATTTTCAGCCAGTATTTTTAATATTTATATGTGTTTGTTGTCATTTTTTGATTTCAAAGAAAAATTGAAGCTCAAAAAAAAATTTTAATGAAATTGTGGCAATTTTTATTAAAATTTATTATTTTTGAGCTTCAAATTTTTTATTTTTTAAATCAAAAAAATACAAAAAACACATAGAAATAATAAAAATACTGGGTATCAATTGATACCTTGCCAGAATAGGAATTTTTTTTTAATTTTTAAGGTCACATTTCGGTATTTCTAAGGTAGTATCACTTCATATTTTTTACAGCTGGTTAAAAAATATTTTTTTCTTGTATTATTAAAATCACATTTCAGTATTTTTTAAGTATCATGTGCTTAAACCATTGGGCCTTACCAATAGTCGATTTAATGCAAACACTAAATTGAGTGTGATTTTCTATACATTATTTGTATAGAATTTGTTGTCAAAAAGCTTACACAAAATTTACAGCCCTATTCTGACAAAGTAACAATTGTTACCCAGTATTTTTAAATTTTGTATGTGTTTGTTGTAATTTTTGTTTTAAAAACAAAATTTGAACATCAAAAACAACATTTTTGAATGAAATTGTCACTATCTGAAAAGCAGGTGGCAATTTTTATCAAAATATTTTATTTTTGAGCTTCAAATTTTGTTTTAAAATCAACAAATTACAACGAACACATAGAAATATTAAAAATACTGGGTAACAATTGTTACTTTGCCAGAATAGGGCTGTAAATTTTGTGTAAGCTTTTTGACAACAAATTCTATACAAATAATGTATAGAAAATCACACTCAATTTAGTGTGGAGTGGCACTTCCCATACAACCCAACTTTGTGCTATCAAATAGCTTTGGAGTTATAGGTCGCACAACGCCGGAATTCAGTATTCGACCTCAATGTACACATGCAGTTTCATTGATTCAATTTTATGCTCATTGGTAAGAGGGGCGTGGCGTAATGATTAAAATGATCTGGTAATTTTATTAATACTTTACTGAAATAAGACAATTTTTTTCACTCTCCAAAGTTTAAGAAGAGACAACCTTAAATTAATAAGAAAATCTTTTTGAAATGCTTTGCTTTAGCTTTCAGTCGTAATTGTAGAATGAATTCACGAAGTTTATGTGCATTTTATGAATTTAATTTATTTAAAGTAATATAAATATATGTGATGATGGATAATGATACTTATGTTTCCAAATTTGTTTTCGACGAGGCTGAAATTCTGTAAACTCATGTCATATTTCAGCCGTGGGGCTTGAGTGAAACAATTTTGACTTTACTAAAAATTTATGGAGTAAACTCGAAGGAGGTTCTTCAAAAAATGGAGATTGAGGATGTCGCCACTTACTTTGGGTATTTTTAAAGAGGTATTTTTTTTTTTGCTTTTTGTGAAATTATATTTTAACAGATGTATTTTATGTATCGGTCATTCCATGTCAAATCGGACGCTTTTGTCCAAAAAATAATTTTGACGATTCCGATTTTTTTAAAATTTTGCATGTCGATAGAACTTTAAAAACAAAAAATATTTGCATGTTTTTTATAATTTTCTATTTTTGTTTATGCAGTTATACACAGTGAAAAATTATAAAGAAAAACAAAAATTGTCATTTGGACATGTACTCAAAAAACTATATCTTCTAAACCGTTAGTCCTACTAGAAAAAAAATTCAGGACATATTTTAAAGATCTTGAATAACTCTTTATTGTGGTGTCCTTTTTAAAAAACACTTTCGAGAAAAATTTTAAATTTTTTGACCACTAAAAATTTCTTTCCTATTTTTCAAGGTCAGCCTTTGCAAACCATCAAATTTTTTTTGCAAATTTCAAAAATAGAGTGTCTTCAGAGGAATGGTATATTTTAACGGTATATTTTAACATATCGTCGCTGAGCCAGAAAATCCAGATATGTAATTTTTGTAAATTGTTTTATAGCATATTTTGTTTACACTATCTATTACCCACATTTCTGCATTTGCAGTTTTTTATACCTCTTATGATTTAGAAGTGATCAAAAACAGTTATTGCTGCAGTGCCAGAAATGCTCTGAAAAAAATTTGTTTTTGTTTACCTGAAAAGTTACTGAAAAACATATAACTGTTTTTGTTGGCGCAGCGACGATATGTACCTAGTTTAGTAAAAAATACTAAAAATTCCATTTTTAATTAATAATTAAAGTATTTTGTACTTAAAAATTGTGTAGTCAGTTTTTGAAAATTTTGTTAAAAATAGTAAACATTGATTCTCCAACATCAAATTTTGAGAATGCATTAAGAATAAATGCCTCAATACGATAATATTTTCAAAGTGCTAAAAAAATAGTGGTGCTGACCTTGAAAAATAGGAAAGAAATTTTTAGTGGTCGAAAGATTTAAAATTTTTCTCGAGAGTGTTTTTAAAAAAGGACATCACAATAAAGAACAATTCAAGATCTTGAAAATATGTCCTAAATTTTTTTCTTGTAGAACTAACGGTTTTGAAGATATAGTTGTTTGCGTACATGTCCAAATGCCAATTTTTATTTTTCATTATAATTTTTCGCTGTGTATAATTGCAAAAAAAAAAAGGAAAATTATAATAAAAAATATGCAAATATTTTTCTTTTTTAAAGTGCATCTACGTGCAAAGTATCAAATTTTTACAGAAATGTGAGTATCGAAAAGCATCCGATTTGACATGGAATGACCGATATACATATACAAATTTTATTTCCTAATAAATTGTAATAAACCATCAAAATGTCTTTTTATTTAATATTGCAGGCAATTAAAAGTATATTTCTAGGTAAAAGGTATTCAAATTTAAAAAGAAATCCTATTAAATCAATAAGGTGTCCTTATTAAATTTTAAAAATAAATCTTATTAAATGTTTAAGATTTCTTCTTAAAAGCCAAGAAGTTTTGATAATATTTTCTTTTTGGTTTTTAAAAGTGTTCTTATAAAAAAACAATAAGATTCTTCATAAAATTATGTGGTTTGCCTAATAAAAAAAGCTCATAGTTTTAATAAGATTTTCTCTATGGTTTTAATAAGACAATCTTCTTGGATGAAAACCCTAAAGAAATCTCGTTGATTTTCTTCTATTTTATAAAGTTGTTTTGGCTCTGTGTACATATTATTGCACTCATTACAAATGTTAAACAATAGGTTTGAACTCATACATACATCTTAGAATACCAAAATCTTTAAAGGTGTCTACACGGCTTAAAGCAGTATCTTCTATATTATAATCAAAAATTTAAATACATATTCCTTTTTCGCGAAAAGGTCAGATCTGAAAACATATAATTTTTAGAGCACCCAATTTCGAAGGATTTCAAATAAGACTGTATTAGAACTGAGTTGTCTTTAGCGTTTATGTTTCTGTATATTTGAATGCCATCTGCATCATTTCTCATAAATAAGTAGATGGGAGTGTTTCTTTATGTGTTTTACATTATTAATGGCTAAAATAAACTGATGTGGATGATGGTGACTACCTTGAGAAAGACCTGATTCAGCATTAAATTCGGCTGATAATACGCCTTGAATTCGTATCTGATAAGATTGCTCTATCAGATACGATTAAATACAGCTTACAAAATATTGTGGAAATTCCATTATAACCATGCAAAATAATAAAATTTAAAGCCCTTTACGGGCTTTAAGCGTCCTCTTATTGTTTTGCTTTCTTTTGCTTTTAAAACGTGTTTCAGTAAAAAAACTTGTTCCTTATATTAAAACCCAATTTAAATGCGATTGCGTCTTGCATCAGGATAATTGCATTTATTTACTCATTGTTCACTACTGAGTCATGTTAAGCAATATCTTATTCGTCCTTGCCATCATCAAGAGTACAAATAGTGCGTGTGGGGGATAGATTTCAACTTATTTAAGGCAACAACTTAAGAGGAATAAAAAAATGTACAGTAAAGAAAAAGATTGCTAAGGAAATGTTACAAAAAATCAGATTGAATTCCTTGCACATACACGGTTAAAAATTGAAGTAGAGTCTTTAACATTTTATAAACATTTAGCTTAACTTTCACTTTAAAGTTGAAAAAAAGAGCTTTAAAGTTGAAAATTTTGAAAAAATATGAATTTTTTTTTATATTAATGTGGAAAAATTCAACTTATTGCTCAAATTACTCAACCAAATTCAAATGTTCATAAATTATTAAATAATTTTGAACACAAACACAGTACATAAAGAAGCTTTGCATCCAAGTGGTTGAAAATCGCAACTGAAAAAGTGGAAAAATTTAGCCGAAAGGATTATATTTTTAACAGGAAAAAGTTGAAAAAATTCAAATGAACGGTTTTTTTTTGCAATCGAAAAAGTTGAAAAATTCAACTTAAGGCTAACTTCAACTTAAAGGCCAACCTTTTTAAACCAAGATATTTTCTTAAAATTTAAAAAAATTCCAACCAAACGAAGTAGAAAAACTCAACCTAAAGTATTGATTTAAATGTTGAAAATTTCGTGTATTAGGTTCAATAACAATTTTTTTTTTAAGAGAAAAGGATAAAAATGCGACTTGAATTGGAGAAAAAGTAAGCTTAAAAGTGAAAAATTAAAAAAAAAATTAAACAAGTAAATATATTTGGATTGCAAACAAAAAAGATCTGAAATTTGAGCCGTGTACAACCACACAGACACACGTACACAAACACCCGCTCAAATACAAATGCACAGCAGCGTAAACACACAGCTCAACAGCTTGTGTTTTGATTGTATGCAGCTTATGTGCGCCTGCATTGGCGTTGTGTGGACAGACAAGTGGCAGGAGCGGACAGCCAGCCAGCCAACTAGTAGGCCAACGACAGACAGTCAGGAAGCAGAGCAAGAACTGACACATCCATGTGGGAACATGCTTCAAGCTGCAGTCTCAGCGGAAATTCACTTTGAGACTCAATTAAAATGGAATTAAATTCTATTTTCTTGCATTGGCGCTGACTTGTTGTCGTCTTGCGTCGGTCGCATCCTTCCATAGCAAATATTTAAGTTGTTGGTTTGTCTTGTTTTATTTCTTCATTTTTATTTTTATGTATTTTCGTGGCTTGACGCTTGTCGCACAAATACCCAGATGAGGCATTTTCAAGCATTTTCTAGTAAGATAAACTAACTTTTAAATGAAGCACTCCAGTCATGGTTGAAGAAAGTAATAGCAAAAATGAAAAAAAAAATAAGCAAAAAATGTAAATTCAAATTAAACACAATCAGTTTATTGTTGCAAGCAAGAAAGTTGCAGTAAGAAAAGTACTCATGAGTTCCTCAGAGAAAAATAGTAGCGTAAAAACATTCAACGGCAAAGTAAAAAAAAACATTTTTGACGTTAAGAAGTAAAGTACAAGCGAGTGTTTTGCGAAAGTTAACCCTGGATAACCAATGTTAGTCGTTTCAACTAACTCTGCTCACTTTTTTGGTTACAACCTTTTTTCTCTCATCTGATCATGTTCTCTATCCATATCGTAGTAGCCGCATTAGAGCCCGAATAGAACCAAAGCGGATGTCGGATGGCTGGCCTCTCTCGGTGAAATCCGCTCAGAACACGTCCAGAATTGGAGAGGTGGCGGTTGTCGGATCATGGTTGCATTTTATTTGAGAATGGTACAAATTATTTTAGGTTAGGTTAGGTAAAACCGGATGCCTTCGTGAAGGCTCACATAGACCAATTCAGGTCCTTAGTGGTACCCGTAGCGAAGAAAAGGAACCTTTGTGTTTATTTAAAAATCTTTAAAGATTTGCGTTGAGTTGGCAAACCTTAGGAGGGATTCCAGAGACACCCTGGCTACATCTTGAAGCGACGGAAATGTCGATGAGCCTAGATATTTTAGTCTCGATCTGAGTAGGGTGGGGCATATGCATGCACAGGGTCTCCACTGTGCCCGGTTCCTTGCATTTCCTGCAGTTGTCATACGTGGTGATGCCAAGCTTCCTCGCGTGGGCTGCCGTCACGCAGTGACCAGTGAGCATGCCCACTAGTGTTCTGCAATCATTGCGAGGGCGTGCCAAGATGAACAGAGTTCGTTTTTCGCATTGTGCATTGCACATGATTTTCGAGATTTTGCACGATGTCGTATCTCTCCATCTACGATTCACTGCTAGTGTGGCTCTTCTTTCGAGGTTCCTGTACAACTCTTGTAGCGGAGTAAGTACATGTTCTGATTCCAGCCCGGCGCCTTCCTTTGCCAAACCATCTGCCATCTCGTTTCCCTCAATGCCCTGGTGGCTAGGGACCCAGTAGATGCGCACTCTCTTCGAAGCGCATAGTGCATCTAGTGCATCCCTGTCAGCCATGACACTTTTGGACTTGATGCTAGCGGAGCGCATGGATTTGATCGCCGCTTGACTGTCAACGAAAATGTTGATGTAAGAGTGTTGTGTGTCCATGCTGAGGGCTATCTCAGCAGCCTTCCTTATGGCAAATATTTCCGCCTGGAAGATACTGCAGTGGTTCGGCAGCTTATATGGCTGCCTTATATTAGGCTCTGCGCAATACACCGCCGCACCTACCCCCATAGGCATTTTGGAGCCGTCTGTAAATATGTTGACCGCCTGCTGTGCTTGTTCTATACCTTTGCACCAGTCATTTGGTCCCAGAAGAGTTCGTGCTTTGGAATTGACTATCGTGCGAGGCACCATGTAGTCCGTGCTACTAAATAGATCTTTTCCGATTGTACAATGTCCAAAATTTTGAATGTGCATGTTGCCTGCCGCCGTAAAGCGTTTTGCCGTTTTTCCGGCTATTAGTTTTGCGTGTATGTCCAGGGGGTCCATACTTAAAATGGTTTCAAGCGCTTTAGTTGGAGTTGACTTCAGTGCCCCCGTGATGCATAGCGCTGCCTGCCGCTGAGTTTTCTCCAAGTGCCTGAGGAATGTTGATTTGTTCACAGCCGGCCACCACACAATAATCCCATTGAGTAGAATAGGACGTACTACCGTTACATAGATCCAGTGCATCAGAAAGGGTGAGAGACTCCAGGTACTGCCTAGCATCTTTTTGGATGTGTATAGTGCAATGGTGGATTTCTTCACCCTTTCTTCCACGTTGATTTTCCATGACAGCTTGCTGTCCAGGACGACTCCTAGTTATTTTGTGTGAGTTTTCGGTATGAGACGTATATCGTTCAATTTCGGTGGTATCCACTGTGGTATCTTGTACCTTTTCGTGAACAGAACCAGATCCGTTTTACTCTGCATTAATACTAAGACCGACTGAATTTGGCCATCTAAGTACATCTTTGAGTGTGCTCTCCATTATGGAGCTTACTGTTGATAGACATTTCCCTACTATAATAATGTCGTCTGCATAGGCAGTTATCCTCGGTGCTCTACCTGCGAACTTTTCGAGTAGTTCATTAACTACAAGATTCCATAGTAGTGGCGAGAGGACCCATCCCTGGGGTGTCCCACTGCGAGCTTCCCTTACCATGGATTTAGTGCCCCACTCAGCCCGCTACTTTCTGCAGCTTAGCAACTTGTCTTACCATAGGTTTATTGCCAGTGGTGCCTCTATTGCACGTAATCCACTAAGGATTGCGGTGGTTGATACATTGTTGAATGCACCTGAGATATCTAAGAACGCCCCGAGTGCGTATTCCTTGTGGTGGAGGGCTTTTTCTATGGTTACTACTAGGGAATGTAGTGCCGTTTCAACCGACTTCCCTTTCGTGTATGCGTGCTGGTTGGTTGATAACTGGATTGAATTGTTTCTTAGGTGCAAGTCAATCAGTTTCTCGAGCGTTTTGGGAACAAAAGAGGTCAGACTTATTGGCCTGTAGTCTCTCGGACAGGGATGGCTGCTCTTACCTGCCTTCGGTAAGAATACAACCTTCGCTGTCCTCCAAGCCACAGGTACATAGTTTAGCCTGATGCATCCGTTAAATATATTCTTCAGCCATGGGACGACTCGCGATTCAGCCGTTTGCAACATGGCAGGAATTATACCGTCTGGTCCCGGAGATTTGTATCCCGAGAACGAGTTTATAGCCCATACGATTCCGTCCGACGTTATTAAGTCGTGTGGAACCTGTAGCGGGGTTGTCCTGTGTCCTCTTATTATAGCAGTGTTTTGAGATTCGGTACAGCCAGGAAAATGCGCCTTTAAAAGCACCTCGAGGGATTCCTGACTGCTCTCCGTCCACTGGCCATTGTCTTTGCGTAGCTGGCTCTGAATGGAGGGCTGCTTTGAGAGTAGCTTCCTGAGCCTTGCTGTGTCCGTAGTTTTTTCTATGCTTGAGCAAAGTTCTTCCACGAGTGTCTTTTTGCTCTGCGTACGTTTGTTTTAAAAAGTTTGAGCCTACATTTGTATTCCCCCCAAATTTCCTCTTGGTCCGTTTTATTTTTAATTATTTTATATTTTGATTTGAATTCACATGAATGCAACATAGACACAAAAACAGAATGTCAGATCATAGTAAAAACTAAGAAAATAACTCTGAACGTACCCAATCTTTATCAAAAATATGGCAACATTTAAGTCACTCAGAGAGAGATCCGCCACCCGTCAGAGAGAAATTAGAATAGATTCTATTCTGGCGCATTTCTAGGCGGTTTAATTTTTGGCGGCTGCATATATTTTCATGTATTTTGTTGCACGGCGAATCCGACAACCGATATCCGCTTTGGATCTGTTGGGGCTGCCCTCGTTGTGTTGAGTGGCGGATTTAGGCATTTTGGCGCTCTAGGCCCGACGTTAGCGCCGCCTATAACATATTAAATGTTTTTCTTACAATAGAACAAAGCTATAAAAATTTTATTTTTCATTTTTTACACACATAACATAAAGATTTATACAACATAATAAAAATAAAGAGTTTCATTATATGCTCGCGCGAAATCATTTATTACGTTCTCATAACATAGTTTTTGTACTAGATCTGTTTCAATTTTTAATAAGGCATCATAGATGCCCATAAATAGTTTTTAATTCATTTTTATGTAGAAAATTAGCGTTTTCCTGAACTCGGCCAAACGCCTTTAAAATATTAAGAGCAATAACCTTGTTATCTCCGAAAAAGTGAGCACATTCATTTCATTTTTTGGTTAAAAACTCTATAAGGTCACCAATAGGCACTACGGAAACCATATTGACGATCGCTGAGCAGTTGGTTGTGCTCTTGATAGTTTATAGTGTAAAATTTTATTACGCTCTCCATAGCTTTGAAAAGCGTAGAGCATATCGTAATGGGTCGGCAACTTGCAGGGTTCATGGCATCGCCATTTTTAGGTACTGGCTGCACATTTGCGACCTCCCCTTGCAACAAAATGAAAATACTCCTGTTATGTAGGAGATGTTTTAAAGGTAGCGCAATAACCGAGCCAGTTATTTCACCAGGTCCAGAAGCTGTGTTTATGTTTAGACTTGTAAGAAGCCTTTTAACTGCTCTCGTTCGAAAGTAAATTTCATGCATTGCAGAAGATCAACCCTCAACAAAGGGCAGTGGCTGATTGCCATTCGAGAGAGTGAAACTTTGTGCAAACAATCCAGCCAATAGGTCCGCTTTATCAGCCAAGTTAGTAAAGATTTGGTCATCTTTTAATAGCGTTGGAATCGATGACAGTGTCTGATTCTTTACTCTTTTAACAAATGTCCAAAAATTTTTGCTTAATTTTGGTTAGAGAAGAAATTTTTTTCGAATTCAAGTTTCGTGCAGTATCTTTTCGCCTTTTAAAAATTGCATTACAGCGATTCCTTGTCTCGATGCGAAGTCTTTTGTTATCAGTATTCTTGTCGAAACGCCAACTCTAAAAGGCTTTTTCTGTAGTCATGACTGCAATCCTTAATGTCTTATTAAATCATGAGTGATCTTTTGGTTTAATGTTTCTTATTTTATTGGCAATTAAAGACCGCATACCCCATAAAATATTTCTTGTACCATGACAGTGTGGCATTCTCTTTTATATCAGCAAAACATAATTTCCAATTGAAGTTGTTATACAAATTATTTAAGTCAGTCCAATATGCATTTCCATAAAACCATGCAGACCTCTTCGAAAGTTGTATCGAAAGTTGTCAGAAATACTTAAATATATTCACAGTAATAATTCTTCATTTCGAAATACATCACAAAGATCATGTAAATGAAAAATGTTACTTATTTTTGGTGCAGAACTTGTATTTTGTTTATCTTCTTGCAATAATATTTGAAGAAAACTTTTTAAATGAACCAAAAATTTTTGAACACAAAACTTAAAGTTACATTTTAAATAAACTATAGTGTTCAAATAAACAAATATTGTTCTGTCGTCTTTTAGATTTTTCTGCCATCATAATAGTTCCGCCCTTTAAATAAATACACTCAACAAAACATTTAAAAAATTTTTCATTTCACTACCCTAATATTTTATTCGATAATCTTCTATATATATAAAAATGGATGTATGTATGTGGGTATGTGGCTATATCACGTATATACTCCAAAACCGCTGAACCGATATTTATGAAATTTTCAGAGAAACTGAAGCCACGTCTTGCGAGTGTTCCTGTGAGGTTTGGTAACGATTGGACGAGGGGGCGTCAGTTTCTCCCATACAAGCAAAATTTGCGCTATCGACCACATACCAAAAAAAGGATATATATATATGACGGTTTCGATCGTAAAAAAACTAAGATGTAGTAGTTTTGTTCAGATTGTTACTGTCGGTAACTTTACAGAAAATGGGCGTGATCGCAATATATATACGCCCACTTTTTGAAATCATGGGAATTCCGGAGTTCAACACATTTTTATAGTTAAACTTGCTGTGTAGGTTCTCCAAAAGACGGTCACTATATAAAAATGTTATTACGCCCACTTTTAACGCCCACAAATCAATATCTATACATATAAAAAGCAAAACGATGTGTGTCTGTGTATGTGATGCCTGTAGACTCCAAAACTACTGAACCGATTGACCTGAAATTTTGTCAGTCGATTTGTTTCAGGTACGAGAAGGTTGAAGAAAAAAGTTGCCACACCCCCCTTTTACCGCCCCAAATTAATAAAAGTGTTATATTTCGGTCGGTTTGGATCGTCTAAGACTAAAATTTTGAAATTTCGTTTTTACGGATACTGTCGACAGCTGTACTAAAAATGTGTTTTCACGCCCCCTTTTACCGCCCACAAATCAATGAAAATGCTTTATTTAATACGATTTTGGTAGTATAAGACTAAAATATGATAGTTTGGTTTGTATGGTTACTGCCAGCAACTGTATGAAAAATTGGTTTCCACGCCCCCTTTTTCCGCCCTTAAATCAGTGAAAATGCTATATTTCAAGCAGTTATGGCCATATAAGACTAACATTTGATACTTAAGTTTGTATGGTTACTTTCGGCAAGTGTACTAAAATTGGGCGTAATCGCTATAAAGCCACACCCACTTTTTCATAAATCATTAAAATTGACTACTGGGTCGATTGAGCTAAAATTTTGGCTTAATTTGAATGGTTACTGTCAGCAGCTGTACTAAAAATTGGTTTCCACGCCCCCCCTTTTACCACCCACAAACCAATGAAAATGTTTTATTTCAACGGTTTGGGTTGTAATAGACAAACATTTTGTAATTTAGTTCATATGGTTACTCTCGGCAAGTATACTAAAAATGGGCCTGTCCCACTTTAGTTTAACTCACTTTTCGGGGGGTCAGCTTGGAGTGAAGCAAAGTGCGCCAGGCTTAAGCTAAATTGAGCTGAAATTTTGTAAGTCGATTTGTTCCGAATCAGAGATGGTTAAAGGGAAATAATTTTGCCGCACCCCTTCTTACCGCTTACAAAACAACAAAAATGTTTTCTTTCGCATGGTTTTGATCCTATTAGACTAAAATTTGGTTATTTAGTTTGTATGGTTACTTTCGGCGGCTATACTGAAAATGGTGAATATATTTGACATTTTCGTATATGGCAGCAAGGCGATCTGTAGCAGAACAACGTCTGCCGGGGAATAAAAGTCTTATAAATAAAAAGAAGTGTACATTTTGATGTAACCACTAACTGCAAAAACGGGTAGACCGATTTAAACCAAAATTTCAGGGTTCGTTGGGGATGGTATGTAAATGGTTTATGCGAAGTTTGCACGAAATCGGTGTGGTTAGAAAGTGGTTCCGTTCGAACGAGGTTCCGTTAAAAATGTTCACATATACTCCCATACAAATCGTTCGTGTGGATTGGTGTCCGTTAAGATCTCATAAACGGTAACATCTAAAGGCATCAAATTTACAACATTTCCTGCTAAGGCCCATATCTCAAATAATAAATAAATAAAAATTGCCACATCCCGTATTACCGCCCACAAATCATAAAAACGCTATATTTCAGATTAATTCGGTTGTATTGGACTAAAATTTTGCATTAAATTCGTATGGTTACTCCTAAAAACTTAGCAAAAAATGGGCGTGGTCGAACTATAACTTCTCCCAATTTTCAGAAACGATTACAATTCCGGAGTTGTGCATGTTTTATAATGATATTCGGTGTATATGAGCATTTCCACAAAAAAATCCGTGACCAAAAAGTAAAACTTATTAAAAACGTTTGTGACGGGCAAAACCAAGGCGGTTTTACCACACACAGTGCAGGCACAACCCAAACACAAAAAAAAAACCCCGCGATTATAATAACAATAATATCAACAATGACAATAACAATACAAACGATAATAATAACAAACAAAATAACATAACAACAACGATACCATCAGCTCCTCAGAGCCTCATTCCTTGGCCTAGCCCGGAATAGGTAATTTCCACCATCTTATGAGGGTGAGAAGTATTGAAACTCTGGAAGGAAAATAACAAGAATAATAATGATAATAATGCTAATAACAATTATAATAAGAATAATAATGATAAAAGTAATACTAGTAATAATAATAATAATAATAATAATAATAATAATAATAATAATAATAATAATAATAATAATAATAATAATAATAATAATAATAACACATAACAACAACAATAAGGATAGCAAATAAAACAAAGTAATAGACTAAAGATAACTTTAACAAAACACCCAGTATACATAATTATGAATTGACATAAACGCAACAACGCCACAACATAAGCTTAAAATATATAAGTAAATATATATTCAATAACGGCCACTGCGGCAAAACGCAGTAAGAACAAGGAAAACAGCAGCCAGCATTGACCAAGCATGGGTAGAGTCCACAGCAGCTACCCACAAATACAACAAGGAAATAGAACCCACAACAAAAGCTTTAAATATATGAGTAAATATATATTCAATAACGACCACAGCGGCAAAACGCACTAAACAAGAAGCAGCAAACAGCAACCAACTCATGCCAAACCAGACTACAGCATGCCATAGTTAATTACAAATACAACACGAGAACGAAAAGCAATGACGTCAGAAACACAGCAGCCGGCACTGACCAAGCATGAGTAGAGTCCACAGCAACTACCTACAAATACCACAGGGAAATAGAATCCACAGTGCAGGTAGCCACCAACACTAACGCAGCAAGGCAGACAAACAGCAACGACAGCGACCAGGAGAGTCAAATGCTGGCTGGCAAGAAGACAAGAGTTCAGTTGTTGGCGAACCGTGAAGCAGTACAGAAGTGCAGTCAAGAAGACAAGAGTTCAGTTGTTGGCGAACCGTGAAGCAGTACAGAAGTGCAGTCAAGAAGACAAGAGTTCAGTTGTTGGCGAACCGTGAAGCAGTACAGAAGTGCAGTCAAGAAGACAAGAGTTCAGTTGTTGGTGAACCGTGAAGCAGAACAGAAGGGCAGTCAAATTGAAGGATTAATACCGCACAGTGAAGGAGTACGAACGTGAAGTACAGCGAAGGAGTTAAAAGGAACGGAAGACGAGGGAAAAGATAGTGAGGGAGCATTGAAGCTGAACAGGACAACGTGCGACTGGTAAGGTGTGGACAGGTAAAGACGGTAGGACTGTATTGAAAGTAGGTTGAATTATTTTCTACAACTTATAAGTATATCGGGGTCAACGGATACCGAAGTAGTAAGCATTATTTTTACAACGTATTAGTATATCGGGGTCAACAGATACCGAAGTAGTACACATTATTTTTACAACGTATTAGTATATCGGGGTCAACGGATACCGAAGTAGTACACATTATTTTTACAACTTATAAGTATATCGGGGTCAACGGATACCGAAGTAGTAAGCCTTATTGTTTACAACGTATAATTATATCGGGGTCAACAGATACCGAAATACTTACGATATCATTGAAAAGAATATTTTGGCGATGAGGTTAAATTAAAGATTAAATTATAAATAAATTCTAAGCAAGAACAAAGACCAAACACTTGACCTGACGGAACACCTTAGTCGCATCTCGCATTCGCCACCCAAGAAAGGACAACGTCACCGTATTAATTCGATATTGTAACCTTGAATTAAAAAAAATTGAATTAAAGACTCAATAAAACTAGTAAACTATAAACTCTGCACGTCTACAATTTTATTATAAATTTTGTAAGGACCTCGGAATCCCGGCGAGCTTACCTCAGCTATAGACCCGGAAGACCGGGAGCTTCGTTACACGTTTTATTTGATGATATTATCTAAGAGAAACATTTTAATCATATTAATTTAAGCAATTTATACATAAATTAATTTACGTAATTAATTGATAAATCCTTATAAAGGGTCCGCCATCTAACGTTTTTTTTTTCAACTAGTGCTTATTTCGTGAATGGTATCACTTAGCTCATGTCTGATTTGACAGATAATTAGTTTTATCCTTCCGCTGAACGAATATGATTGTGTATACGCTTGAACAACGCTGGGAAATATTGCGACATTACTTTGAAAATCATAGTAATGTTGCAGAATGTGTGCGAAAATTGCGTACGGATTTTGGAAGAAGAGAAGCACCGTCAGCTCCGTATGTTCGTTATCTTGTGAAAAAAGTGAAAGAAACTGGCATCCTCATCGATAAACCAAAGCGTGAAAAGCCAAAAGCAGTGCGTACACCCGAAAATATTGCTGCTGTGGCAGAAAGTGTGCGTGAAGCACCATCAACATCAATTCACCGTCGTTCTCAGCAATTGAACATTTCGGAGACATCATTGAGACGAATTTTGCATAAAGACCTTGGTATGACGCCATACAAAGTCCAATTGGTTCTGAGTTGAAGCCAACTGACCATCCAATGCGTTTTTAAAAAAAAAAAGTTATATAATATATAAAAAGGAGTGTACATTTTTATATCACCGATAACTACAAAACAGGTCGACCGATTTCAACTAAAATAGCAGGGTACGTTGGGTATGGTCTGTAGATGGCTTACGTGATTTTGCACGAAATCGGGTCAGTGGTTCCAGCGTTTTGAAGATATGGCATTTTTAAGATTTTTCCATATACTCCCATATAAATATTCTGTCTCTTTGTGTGATGCCTACAGACTCAAAAACTTCTGGGCCTATTGAGCTGAAATTTTGGCAGTCGATTTCTTTCAGGTAGGAGATGGTTAAGAAAAAAAAGTTACACCCTCTTTAGCCGCCCCCAATCCTATAAAAATGGTTTATTTCAGACGTTTTTGGTCGTATAAGACTTAAATTTGGTAATTTAATTTGTATGGTTACTGTCAGAAATTGTACTAAAAGTGCTTTCCAAAAAAATGTGGAAATTTAGTTTATATGGTTACTGTCGGACACTGTACTAAAAATGGGAATCCATGTTCCTTTTTACCGCCCACAAATAAATAAATATTCTTTACTTAAGACGGTTTTGGTCTTAATTGTAATAAACTAAATTTGGTAATTTAGTTTGTGTAGTTAATTTCGGCATTTTTTGTAAAAATGGGCATGGTCGCACTTTAGCTGCTCCCAACTTTTTCAGAAATCATAAAAATTGACTACTGGGCCAATTAATCTAAAGTTTTGACTTAGTTTGTATGGGTACTGTCAAAAACTGTACTAAAAATTGGTTTCTACGCCCTTTTTACCGCCCGCAAACCAATAAAAATTCTTTATTTCAGACGTTTTGTGTCGTATAAGACTAAAATTTGGTAATTTAGTTTGTATGGCTATTTTCTGCCAGTGGACTAAAAATGGACGTGGTCGCACTATGTTTACTATGTTATCAGGAGATAAGCGTGGAGGAATCAAAGTGAGCCATGTTTAAACTAAATTAAGCTGAAGTTTTGGCATCTTTTTGTTTTAAGTACGTGGTGGTTTATGGGGGAAAAAACGTTGTCACAACCCCTTTTAACGCCAACAAATAAACAAAAATACTATATTTTGGACAGTTTTGATCGTTTTATACAAATACGTTTTATATAAATTTGTAATTTAGTTCATATGGTTACATTCGGCAACTACACTTAGAATGGAGAATATATACAATTTTTCTTTCGATTAGCATTAAAATTCGTAATGGCAGTACGGCGGTCTGTGGCAGAACAAAGTCTGCCGGGGAATACTATTTTTTATATTTTATTTTTCAAAAAAGGTTCAAAATATTCTCAAAAATTGTTTTTGTTGTAAAAATAAAACCGGCAAAAATTGCATTTTTTACTACCTTCCATATAAATTAGCACTTATTTGCAAAAATTCTTCTTACTGTTTTCGTCATCAAAACAACAAGGTACCTTCTTTGACTTTTTTGGTGGAATTTATTGTTTCCAAAATGTTGTTGCTATATTTTTTACAAAATTTTTTTACAAAAAAATTAAGTCTCCAAAAGAATTTATATGAAAAAATTACCACAATATCTATTTCCAATCAAAAGTTATGACTTTTATGATAAAGTTAAATTATGATTTATCGAATAACTTTGGAATTATAGGTAGCACAGATTCAGTATTCGACCACAATTTAAACATGCCGTTTCACTGTAAACATTTGATGGGTGTTTGGAAAAGGGGCGTGGCAGCAACGCACCGGGTTTCAGCTAGTATCTTATATTAAGTCAGAAAGATCAAAACTGCATTAGTTGCATTACGTTATTCATAGATTTTTTTTTTCTAATTACTACCAATGGCATGCCCATATTAAAGTAATACTTTCTGTAACCCAAAACGTAATCGATTGCACGAGTGCTCTGCAACATTTTATTCATTGCCTGTAAGCGAAGTTTTTGCTTGTTAGTTTTTCTTAAACATTTTTCGCTCAACACTTGGCCGTCCAAAAATTTACAAAACTCGTCAAACTATTTTATTGATTTATATTGAGTTTCTTTATAAATAAGCCACAAAAATATTTTACTGCCCTGTCAATTCGGCTGCAGTCAAATAGAGTCCATTTCTAACATTTTTTTTCAGTCCACAAAAATTTTTCCGCCCCTAAAATGTTGCCGCCCTAGGCCCGGGCCTCACGGCATCACCTTCTGAGTCGATTAAGCAATGTCAGTCTGTCCGTCTGTCCATCTGTCTGTCTGTCGACACGATTACTGCCACAATTTTTAAGCTATCGTAATGAAATAAAAATATTTGCTTATATGCAATATATCGGATGAAAACCTACCTCCCATACGAAGTGACTTTATCAAAACGGTATCTCTTAAAATGCCACAAAAATTAATATATGAACTTGGAATTTTGCACATTAGCTTTGGAGTTAAATATTCACCACATAAAGGGTGATTTTTTTGAGGTTATGATTTTCATGCATTAGTATTTGACAGATCACGTGGGATTTCAGACATGGTGTCAAAGAGAAAGATGCTCAGTATGCTTTGACATTTCATCATGAATAGACTTACTAACGAGCAACGCTTGCAAATCATTGAATTTTATTACCAAAATCAGTGTTCGGTTCGAAATGTGTTTCGCGCTTTACGTCCGATTTATGGTCTACATAATCGACCAAGTGAGCAAACAATTAATGCGATTGTGACCAAGTTTCGCACTCAGTTTACTTTATTGGACATTAAACCAACCACACGAATGCGTACAGTGCGTACAGAAGAGAATATTGCGTCTGTTTCTGAGAGTGTTGCTGAAGACCGTGAAATGTCGATTCGTCGCCGTTCGCAGCAATTGGGTTTGTGTTATTCGACCACATGGAAGGTTTTACGCAAAGATCTTGGTGTAAAACCGTATAAAATACAGCTCGTGCAAGAACTGAAGCCGAACGATCTGCCACAACGTCGAATTTTCAGTGAATGGGCCCTAGAAAAGTTGGCAGAAAATCCGCTTTTTTATCGACAAATTTTGTTCAGCGATGAGGCTCATTTCTGGTTGAATGGCTACGTAAATAAGCAAAATTGCCGCATTTGGAGTGAAGAGCAACCAGAAGCCGTTCAAGAACTGGCCATGCATCCCGAAAAATGCACTGTTTGGTGTGGTTTGTACGCTGGTGGAATCATTGGACCGTATTTTTTCAAAGATGCTGTTGGACGCAACGTTACGGTGAATGGCGATCGCTATCGTTCGATGCTAACAAACTTTTTGTTGCCAAAAATGGAAGAACTGAACTTGGTTGACATGTGGTTTCAACAAGATGGCGCTACATGCCACACAGCTCGCGATTCTATGGCCATTTTGAGGGAAAACTTCGGAGAACAATTAATCTCAAGAAATGGACCGGTAAGTTGGCCACCAAGATCATGCGATTTGACGCCTTTAGACTATTTTTTGTGGGGCTACGTCAAGTCTAAAGTCTACAGAAATAAGCCAGCAACTATTCCAGCTTTGGAAGACAACATTGCCGAAGAAATTCGGGCTATTCCGGCCGAAATGCTCGAAAAAGTTGCCCAAAATTGGACTTTCCGAATGGACCACCTAAGACGCAGCCGCGGTCAACATTTAAATGAAATTATCTTCAAAAAGTAAATGTCATGGACCAATCTAACGTTTCAAATAAAGAACCGATGAGATTTTGCAAATTTTATGCGTTTTTTTTTAAAAAAAAATTATCAAGCTCTTAAAAGATCACCCTTTATTTGAAATTTGTCAAAATTTAATGAAAACTACGCCCACCTCACACACAAAGTGGCGTCATTATAATACAAAACCTTCATAATTTCAAAAAAATTATGGTTTAAACTTGATATTTTACACATACCCAGCAAAAAAAGTGCTTCCGAAAGAAAGTAAAGTGGAAGGGAAAGTCTGGAATTCCAATTCTTCCACTTCCATACACAGAAGGTATTCCTTTAACATATGCATGTCATTGGGAGGAATGCGTTCCTTAGTCTTCTCTAGAAGTGCTTCCAGAATTTTTTCAATGGAAGATTTATTTGAGTCCTTCAATGAAAGGACTCTCGTATATATTTTCCAGAAAACTTTAAGAATGCATTCCATGGAATGAAATGGTTTTTGTGGTTAGTGGGGGGGGGGGGGTTTAAAAAATCCTATGGAAAATATCCTCTTTCATGCTTTTCTCGCGATTTTGGTGTTGGAAATAAGAAATGTTTGGGTTATGTTGAGTGTTTACAAAAATATCACGTAAAATATCCCTTTTCCCTATTTTCACGGCATTTTGGTGTTGGAAGTGGTAGGATTTTGTTGGAGGTTTAAAAAATCCCACGGAAAATATCTAAAACGTATATTATATTTATATAAAATTTCTTTACGTTTACTAAATTTAAATGCTATTTGAATGTCTTTCAGAAGTAGTTTATGACAATGCCTCCTCAAAGCACTTCTGGATAAGGCTAAGAAGAAGCACAATTGGATCTATATAATGTCTTCTGAAAGCAGTGTCCCTAAGAATGCATGTCACATTTATATCAAAAATTTTGCTGGGTAATCTTTGATAATTATTCTAAACTCTGAGTTTCAAATTTTATATATTTGGATAAAAATAACGCCCTATAAAAGTGACGTCATCAAAATTATACAACATTGACAACTTCGTATATGGGAAATTCCCAACATCGTTTAACATTTGGGTGTAGAGAAAAATGGGAAAAAATTTGATGGCACATTAATGGGCTTTTTTTGCAAACTCAAAAAGCAGCCCATCAAAATAATAAATCCGAAAGCTAACACAACATATAGCGAGGCGTGAGTTACGTATAAAAGCTCACCAAGCCCTAAGGTTGAGCTGCCAACTAAAACTACCAATAAGTCCATATTTTAAGTATTATCAAACTGCTGAGTTAAGGCGCGTTTCCACAGTCAATATTTTTTTATGCAATGTTGGATATTGCATACAAAAACTGTTTACATGCTCAAAGTCATTTTGTCTACAAATGTCATCGTTTTTGTTTTGCGAAGCAGATGAAAGGCGAAAAACAAGAAAAGAACAAAAGAGAAGGCGAAAAAATAATTAAAAGAATAATAAAATGAAGCAGGCTCTATTTCTGTGGATGTGCTCTCCCTAGTTTAAGCTACATGCTGTAGAATGTTATGGGCAACTTGGAACCAAGCTACCTTCGGCTTCATCTACCTTCATCTACTCCTGCCCCCGACTTTTTGCTCCTTTTTATCTTCGCAACTTCTGTATCGTAAGACGTCCTTATCGAGCGAATCTTTATCTTGGTATCTGGAGCAGTCATGCACATTGCCTCGGCTAATTTGGAGTATGCATTCTCCCGACCATGGCTGTTTTTATATAGTTGGGAATTCCACAAGCAACTGTGATTCTCGTATTCCTCCAGAAATTGTATGGTTCTGTCTCCACTCCACCCTTTGGCCATTATAATCTAAAAAAAACTCAATTACATTCAATGTTTTTTAATAATTTATCCCATAACAATTACTGAACAGAAATTGAACTGCTTGGAAAATCAGAACAACGATAGAGAGGAGACAGAAATAAACAAAACAAAACGTCAAAAATTTTGATCAAGTTACCAAATTGCGCAAGAAAATTTGGAAGTCAACCAACATTTTTTCGATTGCATGCAAGTTCACAAATTGCGTGCAATCAAGTGTTTACACTTCCAAAATTACGTGCAATGCCTATTTTGCGCAAGAAAAATTGACTGTGGAAACGCACCTTTACTTTATTCAATGCAGCTCAGCAATTATAAGTATTAAGTAATATGAAACTGCTGAGCTACTTTATTCAATTCAGCTCAGTAAATATTAACATCATTTATTAATTATTGGCAAATAATAATAAATTTTTGAGTTACTACTTTTAATGATATAAGTCAATGACTTCTTTGAAGGTAACTCAGCAAGCTAAAGGTGTAGGGTAATTGTAAGTATTGTATTAAAAATTAAGCAATCAATAAAGTAACGTGAAACCAAAAGGACGCTCGATCTTTTGATTCATTTCTCGCGCAGAAAAGGAGTGCGGTTTAGTGGTTTTTTGTAGTTTTTACCCTATAGCATGAGAACTAGTCCACCGATGTAATGGATATCAAATGATTCGTATGAATGAGTTCAAGGGAATAGAATTTTATTATATTTTGACAAATTTCTCACTGAAATGCCAGAAATTTCGTTAGCAGAAACATCAAACAAAATGTTTTTGAAAAGTAACTCAAAACTAAATGACAACAGTTGTGTTTTATATAAAAATTTTAAAAAAATTGTTTAACCTTAAGCGGTTCTTTGTGTAAACTTTACACACTTTTCAACTTCAAGCTGATATGTCTTTAATACAAGTTCATCAAATCGAGCTAGGATTTTGGCTCAATGTAAAAATCGTATGCAAAATTTGTGTTTTCGACATTTTTTTCACGCTAGGTGTCGCTGCTACCCTACAGAAAAAAATTTCCCTAATAGGTTCTTGTGTGTAAAATTTACACACTATAATCTTGACGTCCTATGTCACTGTGCTTCTGCTTAATTGTTAATTTTTGTTGCGATATTTTCCCAATTTTTCATTTTTTTTAACTAGCTGAAACTCAGTGCATTACTACCACACTCCCTTGTTCGACGACCATAAAATGTCATGAGTAGAACGGCATGTGCAAATTTGGTCGAATACCGAATTGCGAGGCTGTGCTCTTTATAGTTGCAAAGTTTTTTGACACATAAAATTTAGGTTGTTTGGTAGGTGCCACTCCTCCTTTTACAATGCAAAACCATCCTTGATAGGCGTTTTATAACTTGCTGCAGTTTCACGAAACCCAATTCCGATAATGTGTGACTTATACTTCCGAAAGCTATTCAATATCGAAAATGTTGGGGTATATTTGCGGTGCAACGCCCCTTTTTGCAATCGGAACCAGACTTCACAAGAACATTCTCAAGACTTGGCAACCGTTTCCCTAAAAATTTCATAAAAATTGGTTAAGCGGTTTCGGAGTCTTTACGTGATATACACACATACAATATTAATTTTTTTTAAAGATAAATTGTCGGAAAAAGATGGTGTGTCAACACTTATATATATAGAGTGACCACCACTTGGTCCCATTGTTCCTACATACCAATTTTGACAATCAAAACGTGAACATCTCAGAAATTAGCATAATTTCAAAAAAGTGGGCTCATATTACACATATTTACTAAACTACCAAATATTAGGTTTATTCGATCAAAACTGCCTTATATAGGAAGGTTTCATTGATTTTTGGGCGGTAAAATGGGCGTGGTAAAATTTATATACATAGAGTTCACTATCAAAACTTGTACAACTCAGGAATTGGCATGATTTCGAAAAAATAGTCGTAGATAAAGTGCGACCACGCCCATTTTTAGAGGATTTGCCGATAGTAATCATCTAAACAAAATTTCAGTTTTTTAATGATCAGAACCATCTAATATATAGCATTTTTTATGATAAGTGGGCGATAACGTAAATTTGGGTTGTAACGGAGGTACCACGCCCCCTTATCCAATCAATACCAAACTTCCCAGGAGCACTCTCAAGGTGTTGTTTCAATTTCCCTGAAAATTTCACTAGGATTAGTTCAGCGGTTTTTGAGTCTATACGTGATATACATACATTAGGGCGTTTCACAAAAGACGTTTTTTCTGATTTTTCCAACTCTTGAAGCGGAATATTGAAGTTTGTGATTTAAGAGAATTTTGAAATTTTTTTTGGATTTTTTGAAGATGGGTACGGGGTCGCTGAAATCGATTTTATCAAAAAAATGAGGTTATGGAGAAAAATTTTTAATATTAATTTTTGCTGGTGCTTTTTCTTCATAAAACTAAACAATTCTCTTCTTAATGATCCGATCCCACGACAAAAAAATGATTGATGTGAAAAATTATTATATTAAGGACCACTTTGATAGTCTTAAAAGTACGAAATTATGTTTTTATAGATTTCAAACCTCAATAACTTTAAAAGTTTTCAACATTTTTTCAAGATGAAAAATGCGTTAGAAAGGTCTTTAAATTACCTTTCATTCGGTATATAGGTTTCTTTTCACTTGCGGGAGAAATATAAGAAAAAAATTTAAGTTTGAGAAAATTTTTTTTTATTTTTCAAATTTTATAAAAATTAAAAGAATTTCATTAAGTTTCGTTCTTGGTTAAGTAAAAAAAACATTTAATATACATTGTTTTAATAAAAATATCAAAAATTCAATTCATCAATATATTTTTATTTCCATACAAAATCAAAAGATATTAAAAAAACAAATTCATGTTATTTAATGAACAAATTAAAATTAAAAATTAAATTTGTATCTAAAATCTCAATATATAAAACATTAAATGTGGAAGAAAACATGTATCAACAAAAAATTCCATTTTTATTTTATACAAAATCGAGAAAAGTATGGTTACAGTTTTACGCCGCAAAAAATGCAATACTAAAAGACAAAGCTCCCTAAAAATACAACACAACACGTCGAATGTGTAAATGTCATTGGCGATTGCTTATTCATTTTCTTTTTCCTATTCTATAAAAAAAATAAAATACAAGTGTCAGAAGTATTAAGTCTTGAATTGTATTTCTTATTAAATAAATAAAATTGCAGATTCAGCTGCTTGAAATACGGTTTCTTTAATTAAAACAACCAAGTGAACCGTTGATAAAAATCACAAAAATATACCTAATGTAAACAAAAATGTCATTGAAAAAGCTCTTAAGAAACTGTAACTTTAGAAAACTGTAACCATACTTTTCTCGATTTTGTATAAAATAAAAATGGAATTTTTTGTTGATACATGTTTTCTTCCACATTTAATGTTTTATATATTGTGATTTTAGATACAAATTTAATTTTTAATTTTAATTTGTTCATTAAATAACATGAATTTGTTTTTTTAATATCTTTTGATTTTGTATGGAAATAAAACTATATTGATGAATTGAATTTTTGATATTTATATTAAAACAATGTATATTAAATGTTTTTTTTTTACTTAACCAAGAACGAAACTTAATGAAATTCTTTTAATTTTTATAAAATTTGAAAAATAAAAAAAAAATTTCTCAAACTTAAATTTTTTTCTTATATTTCTCCCGCAAGTGAAAAGAAACCTATATACCGAATGAAAGGTAATTTAAAGACCTTTCTAACGCTTTTTCATCTTGAAAAAATGTTGGAAACTTTTAAAGTTATTGAGGTTTGAAATCTATAAAAACATAATTTTGTACTTTTAAGACTATCAAAGTGGTCCTTAATATAATAATTTTTCACATCAATCATTTTTTTGTCGTGGGATCGGATCATTAAGAAGAGAATTGTTTAGTTTTATGAAGAAAAAGCACCAGCAAAAATTAATATTAAAAATTTTTCTCCATAACCTCATTTTTTTGATAAAATCGATTTCAGCGACCACGTACCCATCTTCAAAAAATCCAAAAAAATTTTCGAAATTCTCTTAAATCACAAACTTTAATATTCCGCTTCAAGAGTTGGAAATTTTTTTTTTTTGAAACGCCCTAACATACATACATACATATATCCACTTTTATATATATAATTTTTTATGCGATTAATCGATTTGAAAATTTTTTGTTTAAATTGAATAAAATATTGAATAAGTAAATTCTTTTAACGAGTAAATTGCATGCATTTCATTCATCGATGAAAATATTGCGCCTGAAAAAAGTGTGTAAAATTTACACACAAGAAACCTATTCGTTTCTAGAAATAAGGGACCGATGAAGGTTAACCTGTAATAAGGACCATTTTTCGTGAATTCTCGTAAGTTTTTAAACATGTGGATTATTTAAGTGTAAGAAGAGGAGGAATTTATTTACACCAAAATTTTGCTTAAAGAATTTGAACTTAATTAAGTTCATTCTCTTTAAATGATACTCATACGTCACGGTGTACTTTTATATAAAATCAAATTCTTTAAAGCCACTTTCTACCTTGTCGACCCAAACTGTAATAGCTTGCTGAAAATTCAGTTATACATAAAATATTTAATTATTTATTTATTTTATTTTAAAAATTAATTGCAATTACCAATAATTCTAAAACCAAGTCAGCAGCACTTTCGAAAGCACAAAGGCTTTCGGTTTCACAAATATTAAAAATATCGACAAACGGTTTTTTATTTAATCGATAAAGCATCAGAGTGTTTTAATGGTTTATTTTTGTTTTTGCTGCTTTTGTTGTTTTTTATGTATGCCATTTCAAAGTGGACCAATAATTAAAGGTATGCTGCTGGTTGTTATGAAAAGTTTTTTCTGCATCATCTGATCAATAAAAAGCTTAATGTTTAGAACTAATGCCGTTCAAAGAGGGTCGTTCAAAAATAGCGGAACTGTAGCTACCGAATTTTGAAATTTAAAAAAGGTGTTTTTTAGAAATAAAAATGGATACAGTTAAGTTGTTTTTGGAGCTACATTCATACTTCTAGTTCCTTTTAATTTTTTCAAATTAGACAATTTTTTGAAAAGTTTTTATCACAGCCAATCGCGACAGACTGGTTTCTAAAAAAACGCATTTAAAATTTTGGTAATAAAATTTAATTACGCTTAGTTTGAGAAGTTTTTCCAATGCACTTGTGTGTTGACTATCACGAGAAAAAATTTCATCCAAATCGGATGATTGATTTCCGAGAAATTAGGGGGAAAGTGCCCGAAGACGTGGTTTCCGAAAACTTCATAAAAAAAATAAAACTTATTTTGTATCAATTTTTTTAATATAAGAAAATTTCAGTATTCTTAGAAAAAACTAACTGAAATTCCCGGAAATATTTTAAAAGTTTATTTTTGTTTTGCTCTCTGTCGACATCCATACTTTTTCTTATTGTTCAAACATACTCGACTTATCGCTGACCATTCCAATGTCAATTACAGACTCCTTATTTGCAAAAACTCTGGCGAAAGTACACACAAACCCACACAAACCCACACGCAAAATAAACAGCTTGCTACAATCTGAAATATGTATGTATATCGGTAGATTTTCGTAACGAGTTTATTTCTAGGTGCAAGATAAAAATTGAATCATTTCCATACAAACTTCTACCTTGATTTTTTTTTTCTATTTATGCTTCATTAGGTTGCCAACCCACATGTGGCGAGCTCCAGTTCAAGAAAATAAAACAAAATACATGCCATTAAAGCAGGCAAGACGCCAGGTCGGGGCAGCTTTTAGCGTCACATCGACAAATTTGATAAAACCTTGGCGATGATATTTTCACTCGGTTGAACAAATGAATGCTCAAATATTGTGTTGTTGTTGTTTTTGTTTGTGTGTCCTACTTTTTACACAGCAACAATCAAACATTGAAAGTTCATCCTTTTGCACTGCTCCCTCTCCAACTCTTGTTAGCTGATCCGGTTATCATCATTCTTCCAGTTCATCTGACCAATTTCATCTGACCCTAACTCTATTTTGCTAAATTCAGTAAATATTTCTATATTAAAAAGCCATTTGAATACAGTTGACCATAAATTCAAAGGAAGTTAGTGGAATGACCTGTGCGGGAAGCAAGGTAAAATGATGATTATTAATGAATAGCATTCATTGAATACCAACACGTATTCTTTGATTTAAATTAATAAAGTATTGTTAATTATTTAACAACAAAGTAGACATTCTACAAAGCCTAAATGTCAGTTAAATTTGTTTGTATGGGATTTACAAAGAAGGCAATAAAATTAAATAGGCTAGATACAACAGAAGGAAGGTAAACCGTTTATTCAACACTTAATTAATTCCACTCACAGATTTCGGTTAAAATGGGACGTGACCAAAACCCGCAGAATTTAAGTAGGTAACGACAATCACACCTGATGCCAGATGCCACATCGTTAAAGCCCCTGCCCGTGTCCCTGCCCATGCCCCTTCCCCAGTTCCTGCCTCTGCTTCTGCTATGTGGTTAGTTATATCAACACCAACGCGGTGTTTCACTCAAAATGATATTTTAAGGATGTCTACAAAATATAAGATTAATAAAATAGATTAAATTGCTTTTTTTTCTTTTAGTCCATTAAGCATGAAATCAGCTTTTGTCCCTAGGCTGATACGTAGCTGATGACGTTGTCATCCTTTTTTGTTTGTCGTTTCTGGTATCCACAATGAAAGCGTAAGCACATAATAAAAAATATCCTAAATAGACCCCCTTAAAATATTTTTGCCTTGCTGTAAGCTTTAACATTTAAAATATTATTAAGATTTTTAGCAAGTTATTGTTGTATGTATTACTTTTTTAAATAAATATTTTAGAAAATGAATTAAATGCATTTTTGAGTATTTTAGTGTTTTTTAAATTTGTTGCTCACGAAAGTGACAGATAAGTGACAGAGACTAGTGATTGCCTGCTGAAAATCGGGTGAGTTGAATATAAGCTCTGGGGATCTTATCATTAGTGCTATGACTGGTTGAAATAAAACCATTTGATATACGCGTATCTTGAGTTAAGAGCGAAGTTTCTGTTCAACAATCCAACTTTAGCTACTTTTCGTGAATCAATATAAGTCTCACCTTACATTACAATTCAGTGGCGTAGCTAAGGTTTCTGGCACCCGGGGTAGAAAATAGATTTTGCACCCCGAAAAGGGGGTTATCCTTATCTATATCTAAAATCTCTATACAAAAATAAAAAATTTTAAATACATATGGGCATTTCCAAACTGACATTACGAACGATTTGTACAAAGAAATATTAAAAAAAAAAATTAAAACGTATGAAGATTTTTTATATTTGCGTAGTAGGTTAAGTTAGGCTAGTGTGGCTGTCTCAAACGAGGCACACTTAGGCCAATGAGGCTCATTGTGATACCAAGGATTGATTTTTCCTATCGCTATTTAAACCAGTTTGAGCTGTCTACTAAGCCTAGGATTAGGTTATCTTCGGTTAACCGAAGATTACGAGAGTTCGTCAATGTCATTAAACAACCAGTTACCTAAGTGGAGGAAGCGTTTTTGAGCCAGCGCTAGACAAGTGCAGAGGAAATGTACTGTAGATTCTTCCTCCTCCTCATCTCTTAAGCTTCTGCAGAAGTCGTTGTGAGGTATGTTCAATCTTAATAACGCAGTGCCCTGTAAGGGTCCCTACCATGGTGCTAATGTGGTCTCTTCTGAGAGAAATGAGTTCTTTTTAACGCCTAGAGTTGAGTTTGGGCCCAATTTGCCGCGTTATATTACACGTGCTACCTGCTGACTGTGTGTTGTTGGTTGTGATACCGGGTAACTCATGTGTAATGAGTTTACATGTGGTGAGAGAAATACCAAGACTTGCCTTATCTATAGATAGTTGTTTGGCAGTACCTGTAAGAGCGCGTTCATCTGATTTGCAGTTACCTATAAAATTATTATATCCAGGAATCCAGCATGGAAGGATTTTGAGCTGCTCTGCCATCGCAGCAGCTGAAAACTGTTTGCGATGTTATTTTAACAGTTCTTAGGGCTTTCAAAGCGGCCTGACTGTAGGGCCAAGTTAACGCTTCACCTGAAGCCAAGTTAACGCTTCATATATAGTAGCGATCTCAGCTTGAAATATTCAGCAATGGTCAGGAAGCCTGAAGGCTAAATTAATGATTAATGCTTCTGAGTAGACTCGTCTTCCTACTTTGCCATCTAGTTTTGATCCATCAGTAAAGATCTCAATGGCATTGTGAGGTGAACGGTTACCTATTTCTCACTCTTCTCGAGAGGGAATGGATGCATTGAACTTCCTCTCAAAGGATACTTTTTGTATGGTGTATAGGGGCGTACCGAGGCCATTTTGATTGGGGGTTATCAATGTTTTTCGACCGACTGGATACCCTTAAGTCCCGACTTTTTTTAAATACAACATAGTTGAATTATATTAAGTTACTCATCCGTTCGAACAATATAAACAAATCTTAAGGGGTCTTTTTCATTTGAAGTTTGAATGTTTACTAAAAACTTTTTTTAATGATGAAAAAAAAAACACTTTTGTACATCAAAATACACATAATTAAGTATGTTTTGAATTTTTTTTTTTTAAGTGAAAGCTTTTGAGGTGAAAACTTCTTTAGGCGCTTTGAGCGATTTTGGTAGAGGGTAAATCTTTGGTTTGCGTCATCGTATTTTTCCGAGGAACTCTCGCCATCAATACAGACAGCAAAGATAACAAGATAGGAAAATTAGAAAACATAACCTCAAAAAATGTTTGCATGTATTTGTGCATAAAAATATCAACTATTATCGTCACTCTTGTTCGTAATCGGCCGCAAGCTCACAAAGAAATCTCTTGGCAACTCCTGAAATTAATGCATATAATCTGTTTTTTAGTATATAAATACTTAAATTAGGTTGCAATAAGATATTTGCAACCAAAACTTGTTATTAATTCGCTTTATATTGGTCTATATATGCTTTTAAAGTTTGGCAATTTCTTCAGTTGTTGTATTTGTCAACATTTTTGAAAAATTTGTTTTTACTTAAACAGCTGCTATGCATGGTGAGATTAAAAAATGGAACGATCCAGTGGCGTAAAAAGCGGGCCCGCAGAGCCCGCGTTGCGGGCGGGCGCAACTAAGCTAGGGGCGCCCTCAAGTACCTTGATGAAATTGATAACTAAAGTGGAGAACAACGCACAGTGTAAAATAAGCGGCCAAAAACCTAATATATCTATGTTTGAATTTTTCCAAATAGAAAATATCTTGTGTAAGGGGGGTTTTCTTCAAAGGCTGAGGTATCCTCAGCCGCTCCAGGATCAAACGAAAGACCCTCGAACTTTCGTCAAATAAATAAAAAGACTAGGTGTTTCGATGCCTCGATTAAAAATAGTTTGCTTTATTTATAATCAAGTAGTTTAAAATAAGAGTTTGTATATTTCAATTTCAATATGTACAAATCTATTTATTATGTCTTTTTATTACAATACACAATAATTCAATAATAATAATAATTCGCTGGTTCGTAGAGTTGTTGTCGCTTGTGTCGTGCAAACGAATGCTGCTTTGGCCCGTAGTGGTGTCGGTTCGGTTCGGTTCGGGTTCGGTGGGATGCGAAGAAGTATAATTCTTGGCGTGATGCGGCGGTAAGTAAGAGGCGGTGACTGCTGGGCTTAGGCAGGACCCGACTGCGATGCTTTCGGCAAATAAACAAACTCTACGTTATTACAAAAAATGGTAAATGCTTCTATGCTTTAAAGCGGTATGATTTAGTAACTACAAATTCTAATTACGCATTTTACGATCTACAGTTGCGTGAATTACCCTAATATATAAATATCAAGATCTATGCTCGAATAGATGAACGACCGACCATAGCCGATGTAGTAATTCAACCGAGCACTTCAGACGAATAATCGACCGGCCGAAGCCGATGTAGTAATTCGTCTTTAGCACTACGATGAGTAAACGACCGACTAAAGCCGATGTAGTAATCCAACGAACACCTTCGGATGATCGACCGAGCTATAGCCGATGTAGTAATTCAACCGAGTACTTCAGACGAATAATCGACCGACCGAAGCCGATGTAGTAATCCGCTTTAGCACTGCGATGAACGAACGACCGACTAAAGCCGATGTAGTAATCCGAACGATCACTCCTGGACAATCGACCGACTATAGCCGATGTAGTAATTCAACCGAGCACTTCAGACGAATAAACGACCGACCGAAGCCGGTGTAGTAATCCGCTTTAGCACTACGATGAACGAACGACCGACTAAAGCCGATGTAGTAATCCGCACAAATAACCTTAAAATACCTACAATACTTATAATGCTTAAAACTAAATGTATTAGTAACGAGCACACTTTCGATAGCTCGTCGGAAAACAACTACTCGTTAAATCGTAACAAGTGTCGGACGGTACAAAGCACTACGCTTCCGAGCCGTCCCGAAGCCAGCCAAACAGCGCACTCTTAAATACCTTCGGTTGAAAACCTCTTGTGAATTATAGCGCCACTCATCATGTGGATGTTAAATTCGCCTGTTTTGTTTGTCGCTACCGTGTGGCTGTTGTCTTCTTCGGGTGTACTGCGTTTGTGTGGTTGTCGTATGCTTTGATATAGTGGCCGTTGTCTGCTTTGACCATGATGTGTTTATGTGGTTGTCATATGCCTCAATGCATTAGCTGTTGTCTGCTTTGACCAAGATGTGTTTGTGTGGTTGTCATATGTCTCAATGCATTAGCTGTTGCACAGTGGTGTAGCGAGACAGTGGCGTAAGGAGTGGGGTGCAACTATTGTACGGGGCACCGTTACACTTGGATGAAAAAAATCAAAATGAATTTTTTTAAAAGTAGCAATCGTTTCGTTATTACAAGCCGTCAAAGTTGCATTTTTAAAAATACAATTTTTCTTGTTATTCAAATTATATTTTTTTTATGTATCAAAATAAAGTTTAAAATTTCATTTTGAACATATGGTTTTAAGGTTATCATGAAAGCGAACACTAAAAGCGGGATACAAATTTCTAAATATTCAATTTTTAGAAGTGCTTAAGAAATAATTTTGAGAAAGATTGACTAAAGTTTTTTTACAAAAACATCATAAAAACTGCGTTACACCAAATCAAAAAAAAAAATTCTTGCTGGGTTTCGTTTATATGGGAGGTGGGTGTGGCAGAGGTCGGATTTTTACAACTTTTTCAAAATTTCTTAGTTTTGTCATGAAAAATATTCGTGCCAATTTTCATAGCTCTACGATCACTTCTTCTTTTTTTGGTCAAGAATGGGGACGACACTGTGCGACGTTTGTGCTGAAATAAAATTTAAGTCCACTCAATTGGTCATATTTTGTGACGTTAGTAAACTCTTTAGTTAACAGGTAACGTCAAATATAAAACATTTAAACTAAACCTCTTAAGCTAATCATTTCACCAACAAAAAAATTATTGATGCCATTAATTCAAACTTTAAGTTTGTTTACTTTTTTAAGTAATTAATATGTGATGTTTTATTTTTTTACCTACTTTGTGATAACATCTTACAAGAGTTATTATATTTGATATTATAAAAAGTATTTCTTACATTATTGCTTTTTTTAACAAATTCTTTTAAAATAAAATATAACTTTATTGATAAAATAAGATATTTTTAAAATATAACTGTTGTAATAAATGATGATCATCATATGACCATTGAATTATTGGGGGTTGGAATTAATTTTAAAGGTTTTTTTTCGGTTTTTGAGCATTTATTTAGAAACAACGGTACAATGTATATTATTCAAAGTATTGCCCATCGTTAGCTACAACATTTTCCCATCTTTCTGGCAGCATATGGATTCCGCGCCGGAAGAACGATTCGTCTTTTGAGGCAATCCACGAATCGACCCATTTTTTGGTATCCTCGTAAGAAGTGAAGCGCTGCTCAGCCAAGCCATGCGTCATCGATCTGAATAGGTGGTAGTCGGAAGGAGCTATGTCTGGGCTATAAGGCGGGTGGGGTAGCACATCCCAATTCAGCGCCTCCAACGTTTCCTTGACGGTTCTTGCAACATGTGGCCGTGCGTTGTCATGTTGAAAAACCACTTTGTCGTGTCTTTTGGCATATTCCGGCCGTTTAACCTTTAATGCTCGGCTCAATTGCATCAATTGTTGTTGGTAGCGTTCCCCAGTGATGGTTTCCTTAGGTTTTAGCAGCTCATAGTACACGACACCCTTCTGATCCCACCAAATACACAGCATAAGCTTGGCGCCATGAATATTCGGCTTGGCCCTCGATGTTGATGCATGGCCGGGTGGTCCCCACGATTTTTTCGCTTAGGATTATCGTAATGGATCCACTTTTCATCGCCAGTGACAATATGATGCAAAAAACTCTTTCTTTTATGCCGTTGAAGCAGTTGTTCGCACATGCAAAATCGCCGTTCAACGTCTCTCGGCTTCAACTGGTACGGCACCCAATTTCCTTGCTTTTGAATCATTCCCATGGCCTTCAAGCGTTTGCCGACCGTTGATAAGTCGACTCCCAATGATTCTGACAATTCTTGAAGGGTTTGACACGGGTCTTCATCGAGCAAAGCCTCCAATTCCTCATCTTCAAACTTTTTCGGCTGGCCCGGACGCTCTTTGTCTTCCGTATCAAAATCACCACTTTTAAACCGACGAAACCAGTACTCACAAGTAGAAATCGATGGAGCATAGTCCCCGTAAGCCTCAGTAAGCGTGCGTTGTGCTTCAACCGCTTTTTTCTTCAAATGGAAGCACAAAAGTAAACCTTTCCGCAAATTGCGTTTTGTTGGAACGAAAGTCGACATGTTCACAGAGAAAAAAATATATGTTGTTTACACTTCAGTGGAATGACACATACTGAAAAATGAAGCTTAGACAATGTGCTTTGAAATGAATATAGTCACAGGTGTGCCCGATGCGATCTATTGATAGTTACGCCATCTCTTAGAAAACCTTTAAAACTAATTCCAACCCCCAATAAAAAAGCCTCTTTTTGTTCATTTTTTTTTTTTTTTTTTGTCAAGAAATCTCTTGTTTTCTACTACGCTTCTCGTAACCTAGTAATAACATAGTCTTACTAAAAAAGTAAAGCAGAGGGCGCTTTTAGAAACCTGCGGGCGCGAGCAAAAAATATAGTTACGCTACTGGAACGATCTTCTTCTGCTTTTTTCTGCTGGAACTTCGTTTGCAAACAAGAAAAAATAATGTATGGATTGAGTGTTTTAACATTTTGATCTTTAAGTTGTGATAAAGGAATATGTTGAACATTCAAATAATTAAATGCATGCTCTTATTTTATTATAAAGAGTGTCCCAACAAGAGCGCAATTTTTAAATTTTAAATAAAACACAGATATTTAAAAAAAAATCGTGAAACTTTATTATATCGTAAAGTAGACAGAATGAGGTTATGTATGGAACAATATATCGTACAGATGGCCGCCGCGGCTTTGCTGGCATACACGCGATCTTTTAATGAAATTTTCAATGACCGTTTTGCATAAATGCTGCGGTATTTCATTAATGCAGCGTCCAATTTCCTCTTTTAAGGCTTGAGTCGTCGTCGGCTTATTCGCGTAAACCATCGACTTCAAAAAACCCCACAGAAAATAATCTAATGGTGTTAAATCGCACGATCTAGGCGGCCAATTCTGATCTCCAAAACGCGAAATAACACGACCGGGAAATGACTGATGCAGCAATTGAATTGTTTCTCTGGCTGTATGACATGTGGCGCCGTCTTGTTGGAACCACATGCCCTCCACATTCATTTCTTCAATTCTAGGCAAGAAAAAACTGGTTATCATTTCACGATACCGAACACCATTGACTGTTTGCGCTTGACCTGCCTCATTTTTATAAAAAAAAGGTCCAATGATTCCTCCAGCCCAAAAACCACACCACACAGTGACACGTTGAGGATGCATTTGCTTCTCGTGAATTACTCAAGGATTTTCCTCACCCCAAATGCGACAATTCTGCCTATTGACGAAGCCATCAAGATGGAAATGGGCCTCGTCACTGAAGATGATTTTAGCGGCAAAATCAGCATTTTCATGTTGTCTCTCCAATACCCAATTAACGAGCTCCCTTCGCTGTCCATGGTCAGCTGGCTTCAGTTCCTGAGTCAATTGAACTTTGTATGCAAATCTTTGAAGATGCAAATCTTTCGTCAAAACTCGATGCATAGTGGATTTGGAGACACCAATATGCTGAGCTCGGTGTCGAATTGAGGTGGATGGAGTTTGAGCGACATCATCACGTACAGCTGCGACATTTTCGGTCGATCGACCTGGTCGAAGGCGCGTTGTTGTCTGTACATCACTAACAGACCCAGTTTCGGCAAATTTATCCATTAATCTCTTTACAGTTGACTCTTTTGGAATATTATTGTGACCCCAAATTGATCGCAATTTGCGAACTGTAGCCGCAAAACTTTCACCATTTTGGTAAAACAATTTCACAATGAGAATGCGTTGTTCATTCGTGTAGCGCTCCATTTTTACTAACCTCGTACCTTCTACTAGCAAACAATAACAATTGTTCAAATGTCAAACAATGGCACTTCGAATGGCGCCAAATTTAAAAATTACGTTCTTGTTGGGACACCCTTTATAACGTCAAAGTTTGCCAATTTTCACACTTGTTGTATTTGTCAGTGGCTTCTTATTTTCACCACTGCGGCATTTTATTTTCAGAGTTGTCAACTAACATTGTTTTATTAATAAATTTTTTCATAACACGGGGGTTACAGGAGACAGTGCTGTTAAGACAGTGAAAAATACGTTTTAATTGTCAAACTTTGTGTCTGTGAAAAAGAGTACAGACAGTTGGCAAGACAGTAGACAAAATAGTAAAAAATTTATATTTTGTGAAGAAAATTTTTGTTAAAACTACGAGAACGCCAAAGTATTGCAAATTTTCCATTAATTATTTTAAATTTTCACGTATTCTGTCACATGATATGCTAAATATCATTCTACTCTCCTAGCTACTGTACCGCCAACTGTCCATGAAAAACTTAAGCAGTAGAGCAGACAGTAGCAAAAGTTAGTGTGTGTGGGTAAAAGTTTGTGAATGTGTTGCGACTGTCTTAACGGTACTGTCTCGTGTAACCTCCGGGCAAGTGTCAAAAGGAAACTTTTCAGTCGTGGTAGGATAGAAAATATCAGGTTGAATAAAATTTGTGTGTGTTGAAATAAATTTGTCTTTTTTGCTGTGTCAAATGGACGATGAAATTTTGACAATTGCCAAATTTGACGTTTCACATTTCGATCGTGTCTTAGCGCAAATATTTTATTTAATTTGCATTTTATTCAATTTGCTACATATTTCATTCGAGTGCTTGTACTTGCAACTTATTTCGTAAACTTGTAATATTGTAAACTTAAAAAAACTTAATAAATAACAAAATAATAAAAAAAAAATAAAGAAAGTGCTTGAGTTTGTGTGTGCGTGTGTGTAGGCCAACGATCTCCCGGTGCATCAGCAAGTGCAGCAAAGTTAAATTGGCTTTCTTTGCTGGCGAATGTCCTCCAAGTGCCACCACCAGCAAGTGCAGTGCAAAATTTGTTGCTAGCCAACATCCTCCAAGTAATGTAGCCAATCACGCGGATTCGTTCGTTTTAAATAATGGATCTAATATCGTTACTGATATAAAGCAAATTTCAAATGATTTCAATAATCATTTTGCAACGTCTAGGCAGCTTCTTTTTCCGGAGGAAGCATGCATAAGCTCTTCTTCCAATTTAGAACACTTTTCTAATGACAGTTTTTATTTTGAGCCGATTTCTGGTCTTGAGCTACTAAGAATAATCAAATCCTTAAAAAACTCGAACTCTGGTGGCATTGATGAGATTTCAAACAATATTCTGAAAAATATTGCACTAAATATAATTGATATTTTAAAACATATATTTAACTTAAGTGTCCTATCTGGAATATTTCCTGACCAACTCAAAGACGCAATTGTTATTCCGCTTTTTAAAACAGGTTGCAGGAGAGATACTAATAATTACAGACCTATTTGTTTGTTATCTTCAATTTCAAAAATTTTTGAAAAAGCCCTTAAGGCGAGGATTTTAGCTTTTCTGAACAGACAAAATTTTTTCAGTTCTTGTCAGTACGGATTTAGAACTTGTCTCTCAACTGAAGACGCACTACTTGATTTCTGTACATCGATTTACAAAGGTCTTGATGATAAGAAAAATTGTGCTGGCCTCTTTGTTGATATAACTAAGGCTTTTGACATGGTTGATCACAATATACTTCTGAAAAAACTGCATAATGTTGGCTTTCGTGGCTTTATTTACAATTGGCTTAGGTCCTTTTTGAATTGCAGAAAGCAGAGAGTAAAAATTTGTTGCGAACTAAGTGACTCTAAATGTATAAATATAGGAGTTCCACAAGGCTCTGTACTTGGTCCGGTTCTATTTCTAGTTTATATTAATTCTCTTTTTTCTCTAAATTTTGCTGGTAAAGTTACTGCTTTTGCCGATGATCTAGCCATTGGGTATGCATCAGTTAACCCGCTTAACTTAATTGCAGATATAAATCATGATGTTTATTTACTGAGAGTTTGGTTTGCAGAACATAAGTTACTTGTTAGCAGGAAGACTAAACTAATGTATTTTAGCTTATGTAATATAGTATCGCCGGAAATTGATATAATTTTTCATGGTTATGATTGTTGTCGATTTAGATTAACATCGGATACGAGTCATGACATAGGTTCAACCTATAACAGTAGAATTCCTTGCAGTAATAATTGCTTTGTTGTCGAAAGAGTTCCTTGCTATAAATATTTAGGAGTAATGGTTGATGAACATCTTACCTGGACCGCACACATTTCATTGTTGAAGAAATATCTTTTTTCTTCATTACGATGCTTTTATAAACTAAGACATTTTTGTTTTGAAAGTACATTAACTAAAATATACTACGGCATTTTTCATTCTAGATTACAATATGGTGTGAGTTGCTGGGGAGGTGCTTATCTGAATAGTATACGTCCCCTGTTAATATTACAAAAGTCTGCCGTTAGGATAATCTGTAAAGTAAATCGCTTGACTGCATCTATTAATCTATTTAGGCGTCTAAAGATCTTACCATTAAGGCATCTTTATTATTTTAAAGTTCTAAAAATATTTTTTAAAAGAAGTGGGTATATGCAGAATCCCATATATGGTAATTACAACTTAAGAACGATCCAAAATTCTACCGTGACTGTTCCAGTTTTTCGCACAACCCACTATCGTAATTTTTTTTCGATTTTATCTTATAGACTTTACAATAGACTCCCTGCAAGTATACGTCTTGAAAGAAATTTGAGTACTTTCTTAAGAAAAATAAAATTGTGGATCTCTGAGTTAGACCACTCGGAAGTTGAATTTTTGTTGCGCTCCATTAGCTAATTTTTGCTTGTTCTTTATTTTATAGACAGAAATAATTTTTTTCTCTTCTAATAATAATTGTTAATTTTTATAACTTTTTTTTAATTATATTGTTTTATTCAATTCACCCCACAAAACACTTTTTATGTTAACACAATTAATTTAGTTTTATATATTTATTGAAGTGGCATTTAACACTATTTATTCTAATACTAAATGTCAATACTATTCTTATAAGTAATAATTGTACTAGTGATTGTATTTTTAATAATATTGTCAAAACTTTTTACTATGAGAATAAAGAATAAAAAAAATAAAAAAAAAAAAAAAAAGTGTCATCACCAGCAGCACAAGCAAGTGCAGCTCAAATTTCCTGATTCTTTTGCTTGCCAACGTTCTCTGAGAGTCGCCACGAGCAGCACCAGCAAGTGCAGCACAACTCAATTGACTGGTCAACTCTCCAATATTTCAGAAGCGCCACTTCAGCATGTCTCACGCGCAGAGGCAAATTTCTGCCATTATACTCTGCAATTCATATATATAAAGTGTTATAAAAATACAAATAAGATTGTCATACGCCGACTGTAGCTACAAAAAAAATTCAAGCTGACTACACAACAACAATTACCAAGCAAATCTACAACAAAAACGCAGAGAGAATGACATGATCATAGCGATTGCGCAGCGTTAGAGGGGATGAACCGAATTGGCGGCGAAAAATAAATAGCACTTTGCTTGCTATTTTTTCTGTTTGCTTGCTAGCAAGATCTAAAGTGGAGGCATTAAAAGAGACTTCACGACAGCCAAACAAAATACAAATATGAAAAATTGAAATTTCATTTTATTTCAGCAGCTAGCTCTGAAGTCTCTTTTAATGCCTCCCTCCACTTGAGATCTTGCTAGCAGGCAAACAGAAAAAATAGCAAGCAAAGTGCTGTATACTTTCCGCCGCCAATTCAGTTCATCTCCTCTAACTCTGCGCAACGGCTGGGATCTTCCCAATCAGCAATTCTGTAATAGTGTTTGGAGTAAACTTACCTGCAATAGAACAATTGAAGCCTTTTCCAAACAGGCTTTGAAAATAGTTGCCTACGTAATAAATATACAAGTTATGTTGTTAAATTGTATCGAAACATGATAAAAGTAAGCGTTTTATAATAATACTTGTAGCAAGTTTACTTAAAGTTTAATTTACAAGCGTTTTCAAAGCATCATTGGAAAATACTTTCAGAGGTAATAATTTTATAACTTTCACATTATAAGGGAATTAACCAAGCTTTGAAAATTACAATTGCAATAAAAAATAAAATTCCATCACTAACAATTTTGATGTCAGTGGCTTGTGTTCAGTGATTAAATTAAAAAGTTGTAATTTGTAATTCAGTTGATTTCTGAATTGATTATGTAAGTTTTTATTTAAGATTTTAAAAAATGCACTATAAATTTTACCTAAATGTGCGGAATCAGAGCAAGGAAGTGTGGCTTAACTTTTTAAAAAGAAGCCCCATGAAATTAATTCATTCTAAATCCTTTAAAACAGTTGTCAAATGTTTACAATAATACTTGCTTCCAATTGTTTAATAATTGTTTTCATAATATTTTATAAACACTTTTCCCAATTTTTTAAAAACAGTTGGAAAAAACTTACAATAATACATATTTCCAATTATTTCCCAATTGTTTTAAATAATACTTTTACAGCACTTTTTTCCAATTGCAAAGTCAGTATTGTAAAAAGCTTATTAACAACACTTTTATAAAATTGAATAGTAAATGCTTGGAATAATAATAATATTACAGCAAGAAATATTTTTCCAAGGGTTTCTATTGCTTTTTTCAAGCACGATGCTTACGCTTGTAAGCTTACTACAAGCTTATTCCAAGCTTGTTTGGCTTATTGGGTTGTCATTCTCTTTGCGTTGTTGTTGTAGATTTGCTTGGTAGTTATTGTTGTACAGTAAGCTTTAATTTTTTGTAGATGTTTATTTGTAGCTACAGTCAGCATATGGCATCGAACTATTTTAGAAAACAGTTCATACATATGAATTAAAGAGTATATATAACATTGGTAAAACTATTTGTTTTTAGTAAAAGTGTTAACGTATCGGAAATATATATATATATATATGTATTTACATATATACATGTACATATATATATATTAGGGCGGGTCGATTTGTAGGGAGTGAAAAAATTCACCAATTTCCCTATGATTTCCGTATTCTATGGGTTATTCCATATAAATTTGCCGAAGGAACCATACCTCTATCGTTAAAATCGAGTCCCCTACTTTTTGTTGGTAAAAAGTTCAAAAGTTACGGGCATTATTGTCCAAATTTTGGACCATTTTTCCATTTTTTTCATGATTTTGTCCAAGAATATTACTTTCATAGCCATTTTTTTGGCTCAATCCATTATTTAATTCAATTTACAATTCAAAACGAAGAGTTTAAGCCCAAATTTATCGAATTCGGTTGATTAATTCATGCGATATTGCTAACTCAACTGCATTATGAGCTTTCGCACATTCCTACATGTCCATCCGACCTGTCAAATCCGTCCTACATGTAGGATAATCCGAAACCCTATATTAGCATGCACATTCTTATATAGCAGAAAGGTTGTCCGCAGGACAACGTCTTCCAGGGAATACTAATACTTTATACATAGGTTTTCGCTTCAGTCGGCAGTCCCCTCACTGCTATACTTTTTTTTAAACATTTCTTACTATTATTATTTGTAATAAAGGTACATTGATTTGGCCATTTTTTTATTTTTCAAATTTAATAATTTTTTTAATTTTTAATTTTTATTCCTTGTCGCAATAACGGGATAGCAAAAAATTTAAAAACAAAATATCTGGCTTAAAAGTTTAGAGTATACCCTTTCATCTATACTATTATATAAAAGGAGCCTCACGAATTTGATCCAGAATAAGCTCGGTAACCGCTGAACCGATTTTGATAATTCTTTTTTTATTCGATTCCTATTATAATATAGATTGTTATAGCTTACCAAGTTTTTCGAAAAATGTATTCTTTAATTATTGCAAAATCACGCATTTTATTCGATGCCTACATTCAACCAGCAGCAAAATATAACAGCAAACAAAGCTTTTCTCTCTTTGTCGAGAGAGCTTCTCTCAATATAACACGACAGCCATGCTGCGTAGTTAAGCTGAATTCACTGATGACCTTCAGCATGTTTTTGTGTGATTTAAAATAATCCCAATGTGCACAAAAACGGATGCGTATCCGTTACGAACCCGTTACGAATCCGTCAGTACGCACTGCGCTCTCTTATGTTTCGACGGGCCCGTTACGAACCCGTTACGAATCCGCCAAAAGAGTCTGAAACGGATTCGTATATGAAGTCCGAAACGGATTCGTATCTGAAGTCCGTTACGGATTCGTTTCTGAAGTCCGTTCTGAGTTCGAGGCGGATCCGAAAAAATGGAAAAAGTAATTCGTATTTTTGAGAGGAATCACTCTTATGTTCCTTTACGACCCATTACGAACCCGTTACGAACCCGCTACGAATCCGTCAAAAAAAATACCACAACGTTAACATAAAAGACAGTCTTAAATTTGTTTTACAATTTCTTATTTTATTTTCAGTGGATTAGGAATACGAAATACAATTGTGTACTTATTTTTATTTTAAACAACTTTTTTATTTCATTAGGCTCGTGTTTCTCAAGCTCTCCTGCAAATCGAAGAAAAGTACTTGTCAGAATTTTTAAATAATTATCATTAGTCATCAAGTTAAATGTGACTATAGGATAGCCGTACTCAAGATATTTTTCGGAAACTTTTTTAATTGCGTGAATTTTGTACGCTTTGTCATTATAGCAGTAAAAGTTATTGCGATGCTTCAATGAAAAATAATGTTTAGCTGTTTGAAGAAACAAGTATGAGCCATCCTGGAACTCACCAACATTGTACTCGTTTGTTTGATATTTTGAATTATTTTTTTTACCATTTAAACTAGCCTCCACTTCTCTCTTATAAATCTGATTACAAAATAATTTTTTTGTTTTAATTTACGTTTAATTTCCTGCAAAAAGTTTTCGAATTTGAATGCGTCAAACTTGTTTAGAGAACCTATATTTTTAACATCTGTAGCTAAATGCGTCAAACGAGTCCGTTGAGAGTTCGCATTATTTAAAAAAAAAAAAGAGTCTGAAACGTCTGTTTTGTATATGAAGTCCGAAATGGATTCGTGTCTGAAGTCCGAAACGGATTCGTAACTGAAGTCCCAAACGGATTCATATCTGAAGTCCGAAACGGATTCGTATCTGAAGTCCGAAACGGATTCGTAACTGAAGTCCGAAACAGATTCGTATCTGAAGTCCGAAACGGATTCGTAACTGAAGTCCGTAACGGAGAGAGGAATTTCATACGAAAAAGGATCCGTTCCGGATGCGAAACGCAATCCGTTTCGGACAAAATGTACGAAGAAGTGAGTTCGTTACGGATTCGTAACAGATCCGTTTGGCACACTGGGATGTTAATCAAGTTGAGAGCGTGTAGAAATTTTTCTCTCTGAGCTAAAGCTTCGTATGAAAAAAATTTTCAAACATGCTGAAGGTGATCAGTTAATCCAGCTTTACTTTTAGGGAAATTCCTGCTTTCATACAGTGTTAATTAATTCTCTTTGTTAATGTCTTGACGGGAGTTGCCAGAATTTAGATATCAGCATTAATTATGTTTTGCAGCCTTGCCAGCCAGCTTTTCCCCACTTGAGATTGTGTTAGTCTATCTGTACGAATATATAAAAGCGTTGTGGCACTGCACGGATGTTTGACAATCACACAAGAACCATTGAACAGATAAACACGATATAGATATCAAACGATTTGTTATTCCAACTTTATCATAATATGCTATGTTAGATTTGCCACGTCTACTTTTCATGCCCACTTTTTGCAAAAAATGCTATATTTCAGACGATTTTGGTCGTATGAGACTAGAAATTGGTAATCTATGTTGTATGGTTACTTTCGCTAACTTTACTAAAAATGGGCATGACCCACTTTAGTTAAGTCCACTTTTCGGGGAATAAGCTTGGAGTAAAACAAAGCGCACTAGGTTTAAGCTCAATTGAGCTGAAATTCTGGCATTCTATTGTTTCGAGTATGAGATGGTTTAAGTGAAAAAATTTTGCCACAGCCCCATTACCACCCTAAACTGTTATACTTTGAACGGTTTTGGTTGTATTAGACTAAAATTTGTTAATTTAGTTCATAAGGCTACTTTCGGCAACTGTACTAAAAATGGCGAATATATAAATTTTTTTTCGAACAGCATGAAAATTCATATATAGCAGTAAGATGGTCTGCGGCAGGACAACGTCTGCGGGGCAATACTATACATCAATAAGAATGCTGTATATATCAGATTCTGATCGTCATGCATTGATGTTTCAAACGTCTAGCATGTGTTTTGTTCGAAGCTCATTTTACACTTTTACAAATTCACAAAACGATCATAAAAAAATTCATTGAATTGGGTCAGGACAAATTCTACTATAACTTTAACGTTAACTATGAATATATAGATAAGGAAATAGATTAAAACATAGATTTATGTATATAACTTTGGAATAGTTTGAAATATTTGAAATATTTTTTACAGAATTATTTTTTAAGCTATATTTGAAAATGTTTTTCACATGAATTAGTTTTAAGCTGTAACACATTGGAAAAAAATAACAACATTTTAAGCCAATTAGTTTTCATCAAAAAATCATAGGGGGGTAGGTGGCAAATGATTTTTAATGATAGAAACTAATTGTGTCAAAATAGAACAATTTTGCAGGTAAATTATGTTATATGAAAGAATAAGGAAAATGAAAATTAAAAAATAATTAAAATTAAAAAAAATATGTACAACAAAAGGTTTTTTGAAAACAATATAAAAAATTGCATTGGTGAGGTAACGGTAAAGCTTTTCTCATTTCCCCAATTTACTTAATTGAACTTTCAAACAAAGAAAATTGGATGAAAATCGATTTGTAAATTTCAATTGTTTTTTTTTTTTCTCATTCTGAGGCTTATGAGTTATACTGAGAAAATCTATAGTTTTGAGATATCGCAAGAATTTTAATGTCACAATAACAGGTTTTTTTAAAACATATCTAATATCCGTTCAAAATATTTCCGAAAAGAAATAAAAATTACCGTTAATTGTATTAATCAACGACTGTTCATACATAGTTCATATAGTTTTTGAGATATCGCCAAAAGTTTGATGTCATTATAACGGTTTTTTTTTAAATTTAAGAAGAATTGTTGTTTTGCCGAAGCCCAACAACAACAATTAATAACTGAAGAAGGCCGATTAACTACAGCAATTAAAGAAGAATATATTTATTTTCAGAAAATATGTAAAAAATTACATTTTGGAATACAAATAAATTTTAAAAATTTTTTTACCCAAATTTTTTTATAACGCTGTTATGCAGGACTTTTTCAAAAGTAAAAAAAAGAAAGCCAGGTAAATTTATGTCATCATAACAATTACCATTAAAATAAGTTATTCAAATTAAATAAAGTCATTTCTTAATATATATACCATTTTTTTCATAATTAAACAAAACGAACACAATATTTTTTATATTTTGAATTTGTTTTAATACAACTAAATACTTTCATTTTAATATTTAAAACTTTTACATGGTATTTAATATTTTTATCGCAGGCGAAGCAGCGGGTATTTGCTAGTAAAATATAAAGATCTGTTCAATCAAGCAGTTTAACAAAATGTTATAGCACTTTAAAAAAAAAGACAATATTTTTTATATTACAAAATATCAACTTTGAGGCTTTGCAAAAACAAAAGTACGCACTTAATAATAAAAAAAACTGCCCAATTCAAATAGCCCAAATATATTTTTATCGAAATGTATCAAAATATTATAATAATTTGCAAGTTCCACTTTATTCTGGATGTCCAACCCTTTGTATGGGATCGCCCCACCGTGCGGCGATGGCGAATTGAGAATTCCTTTTCAGCATCAACATTAAAAAATTTTAACAATGCAACAGCACTACTAATTAGGTTATCCGTACCTTCAGAGTCCGAATTTATTTTTTCTAATGATTTAAGGGTACAAGAAATTAATTTCATAGCATTTAAAATATTCAGTTCAACGGCTTCAAGAGATTCAGTCAGGAGTTTCATATTTACTTGCACATTTTTCATAAAAACAAGACTTATAATAAAGTCCACAGAAATGAGTTGGTTTGATAGCAAATATGCAGCATTTCGAGTCCACTTGCCAATTTTCTTAGAGCTTTGGGGAATTTAATTTAGAACATCAACAATGACATAAAGCGATGCTTTTATAATAAATTAATTTTGAATGCAGATTTAAAAATGGTGTTCTTTTTGCCATCATCTCGAGTTTAAAAGTTAAAATGGACCTTTTTTCAATGGTTTGACTAAATCCTTAAAATTCACTATTTATTTATTTATTATAATTGTATTTAAATTAAAATATTAAGTCTATGAAATTAAAGATTTTACATCAGAGTTTTAGAGCTAAGAAAATTTTTTTAAATATGTTGGTCGATTTCGATCATTAAATTTTTTATTACAAATGTTGGGTATTTCTGGATAAAAATTTCAGTCTCAGAAAGTTCTACAAAAATGTAGTCATTAGGTTTTAAAAAGTGAAATATGTGTGGCGACTGAGTAAACCTTTGTTCGTTTGGGATTGTTTTATTCCACTTTTTTCAACTTTTTGACAAGGTATCATTATTTGTATCAGGGACTGTTATCATTAAACTATATCCAAAAACGTAAGCATTAATCATTATTTTAAGATTTTTCAAGTTTTTGCTCAGATGTAAAAATAGTAATCTGATTTTATTTTTTAAATCCTAAATAAAAATCATTAATATTTTTTGCTCTAATAAATATATCATTTTCGGTTTTTATTTTTGGTCAAGGACACGGTTGCACAATTGGACTAAAAATGGTCCATTTTTTCCATTAAAAGTTGGTCCGCTGCTCTCTTTTACATTACTATGCATTACTATTTCCGTACTTTTTTAACAAAATTTATACTACTTTTCTGAACTTTTTCTGCATTTTGTTACAAAGGAACACTGGATTCGTTTACAACAATTTAACGCCGATACGACTTAAAATGAGTTGGCCGACTGAAGTTTGTTTAAGGTACGACTGAAAGTGAATTGGCCGACTGAAGATAGTTTTTGGTATGAATTAAAATTAAATAGCCGACTAAAGTTGGTTTTTGTTATTAAAATGGCAATAAAAGATACGACTGGCTCTCATGCGTTCATAATTATTTTTTATAAAAATCAAAATTTTCAAAAAATTTCGTAAAAAAAGTAAGCAGGGTAGTCTACCCCCCTTACCCTCCGCTAGTTACGCCCCTGCCTATAAGCTTTAAATATGCAATAAATAAACACATTTTAAAGCAAACATCATACTGGATCTACGGGTATCAAAACAGCTCCATAGTTATTTTTATTACTTTAAAAGAGCTTTTACAGAGCAAGTAGTAAATTTTCGAGTACTGTTCTTTTGCAGAATTTATAAAATTCTTTACAGAGCTGTATAAAGTATTAGAACTCAAAATGGTTAAAAAATCTTATTTTGAGCATTTTCTTTAAAATTAAAAGCAACTAGCAGCAAGCAAAGCTGCGGTAAAGCTTTAACTACATATTATATACCTTTGGTGCACAACAAACTTTTTAATGTTGATTTATAATTTTTATTTTTTTAATATATTTTTTATAACTGTTTATTTGAAAATATTTTATTCAACTGAAATTTTCAAATGAAAATTTCTGATTGATACAAATATTAATATTTATACAAATGTTTTTATAATAACAAGTATTTATAACAAAGTGTAAATAAATTAACATAAGAATAATATAAATGTTAAGTTGAGGTAAGTAAGATGTAAATTAATAATCAACAATAGGTAAGTACAATGTAAGTTAAGAATCAACGAGAAGGTAAGTAAAATGTAAGTTGAAAATCAATGTAACAGAAGATAAGTAAAATGGAAGTTAGGAATTCAACTAATGTGGTGATGCAACTTAAAGTTATTGAGTCACCACATTATTCCCCCTCCTTTTTAAAAAAAATCTTGGTAGTATTCGCTAACAGGTTAAAGTGTACTTTTTTAGTATCTTTATGTTTGGTTAACTGTGTTTGTGCTGTCTCAGTGTCTAGGGAGGCTGGTTTTATTCTATCGATGTTGACTGTTGTGTTAGTGTTATGTCTACGAATTGTGAAATATTTTGGTGTTCTCTCAACCACTTTGAAGGGGCCCTCGTACGGTTCTTGTAGTGTTTTGCGGATCGTGTCGTTGCGTACGAAAACAAAGTTACAAGTACTGAGGGCTCGAGGTATATACGATTGGAAGTTAGTGTTATGATGCGTAATGTTTGACTTTTTGTTTTCTACTACCTCTTTAAGTTTGGCTAAGGTGTCCGATGGATTAAAATTCTGACTGCTATGTATTACTAGTTGCTGTGGTAGCCTGAGTGTTTGCCCAAATACCATCTCAGCGGGTGAAGCTTTAATGTCTTCTTTGACCGTGGACCTGAGTCCTAGAAGAATTAGTGGCAACTCTGTGTACCAATTTGTCTGATTGTTGCTTGCTATTATAGACGTCTTGAGCTGACGATGAAACCTTTCTACAATCCCGTTAGCTTGAGGATGATAAGCAGAAGTGGTAATGTGTTTGCTTCCTAGATTCTTAACTAAGTTTCTAAAAGTTGTGGACGTGAATTGAGGTCCTCGATCAGTGGTAATTTCCAAAGGAACTCCGAAACGTGAGATGTATTCTTTTTGGAGTGTATCTACGACAGTGATAGCGTTAGTATCTTTAATTGGATACGCTTCGGGCCAACGTGTGTTTCTGTCAACTAGGGTAAGCAAATATCTGTAACCTTGTGATATTGGTAAGGGACCAACTATATCGACGTGAACGTGTTCAAAACGTCCGTGTGGAAAACTGTGCGATGTATTCTAAATGTCGTATTTGTCTTGGACTTCTCTCAGTTTTTGAATGTAATGCTGAAGTTAGTGGTTTGTGATCCGTGTATATGGTAAATGTGCGTCCTTCTAAATAGTGTCTAAAGTGTTTAATTGTGAGGTAAATGGCTAGTAGTTCGCGATCGAACGTGCTGTATTTTATTTCTGTAGTAGATAATTTTTTTGAAAAGAATGCCAGTGGTTCTGTTTCTTGATTATGTTCTTGTTGTAAGACTGCGCCTATAGCAGTGTTTGATGCATCCACAGCGATAGAAAGTTTTGCTTTACTATTGAAATGTTTAAGTAGTGTTTCCTTAGCGAAACTTTCTTTTATCTCTGTGAATGCTTGTGTTGTGTTTTCTGTTAATGTTAAGTGTTTGCCCTTTGTTTTTGTTGCTGTAGTTACCATTTCGTAAATGTGTGTGAGTGTGTGTGCTAGTTTTGGAATGCATCTGTGGTAGTAGTTAATCATCCCGATGAATTTCTGCATTTGTTTGACTGTTTCTGGTTTTGGGTAGTCTTTTATGCATTGAATTCTATCGGGAGATGTTTGTATGCCTTTGTTTGAAATTGTGTAACTTAGAAAATTTATTTTGTCCACGCCGAAAATACATTTATTGGGTTTGATGTTTAGTCCGCAATTGTCTAGTTTTTCAAAAACTAAATTTAGGTGTCTAATGTGTTCTTCTTCTGTCTCACTGGCCACTAAAATGTCATCAAGGTATACGAAAACGAGGTCTAGTTCTCTCAGTACTTCGTTGATAAATCGTTGGAATGTTTGAGCTGCGTTTCGTAAACCGAATGGCATTCTTAGAAACTCAAACATTCCGAACGGTGTGGTGATTGCAGTTTTATGTATGTCTTCTGTAGCCATGGGTATTTGGTGGTATGCTCTGATTAAGTCTAATTTTGAAAATATGTGTTTATTTTGTAAGTCTATATTCAAGTCGTGTATGTGTGGTAAAGGGTAGCGGTCTGAAATTGTAATTGCGTTAAGTCTTCTATAGTCACCACAGGGTCTCCAGTCATTCACATCCTTTTTAGGTACCAAGTGTAGAGGAGACGCTGACATGGAGTCTGAAGGACGACAAATGCCTACTTTAATAAAAAAATCAAATTCTTTTTTAGCAATTTTGTATTTGTTAGAGTCAAGGCGTCTGGGTCTGGAAAAAGGTAGCTGTCCTTCTGTAGTTATATGGTGTACTGTTTTGTGTTTAACTGGTTTGTTGTAGTCTGCTTCTGTAGTCAGTGATGGATAATTTTTGAGTATATTTGTGTATTTGTTTTCTAGTGAAATTAGTTTAGGTAATGATGTTTCTGTGAATGCTGTGATGGCGTTGACTGTTAATTGTGTAAGTGGATCAATGAGCTTTTTGTGTTGTAAGTCTATTAGGAGTCCGTATTTTGTTAAAAAATCTGCTCCTATGATAGGTCGTGTAATGTCTGCTAATATGAATGTAAAAGGAAAGTCACGTCTTAGTTTTAAATTTACGTTTAGTAATTTCTTGCCAAAAGTCGCAATCGTGCTACCGTTAGCTGCTGTCAGTATTAAGTCTGAATTTTTTTGATGGGGTCTAAATTTATTTACGGGAAGTACTGATACTTCAGCTCCGCTGTCTATTAAAAAATTTATGTGGTTGTCATTGTCATAAATAAAAAGACGGCGTGTTAGAATTGTTTGACTTCCATTATTAGCCGTCGCAATTATGGAGTCACCTAGTTTGTCGAATTGTGTTGTGTTGTGTTGAGTGTCGTTTTGTCTGAATGAACATGGTTGCTCACATCGTCTAGCTGCCCTACCAAATCTAAAGTGGTATCTGCATACCCAGTTGACAGGTCGTGATATGCTTCTTGAAGGGGATCTACGTTTTGGGTATCTTTGGTAATTTGTTTCTCGTGAATTATTACGATATCGATCGTTTTTTAGTTCTTGGACCTCAATTGCCAGTTTGTTGAAACTTGTTAGAATCTTTGAGGTCGTTTCGGCAAACGATTGCGTAATCATCGTGAGTTCAGTAGATTTAGGGATGCGTTGGGTATCATTGCCAAGTGAAGCTACTTCTGTTTCTGACATAACTTCCCACAGTTTGTCAGCTAATCTCAATAATTCATCTAAGTCTTTGTGATTAGATCCGGTCAATGCTATATTGAGACTTTTGGGGAGCTTTCGTAGCCAAATTTTAGAGATTAATTCACTATCAACCGTGGTACCGGCCAACATTGAGATGGTTTTTGGTCACCCATCTCGGTGCCAGACAGAATTTTGTCGAACCTCTTAGTCTCGCTCAGAGTGTGTCTATCGATTAATGTTCTTTTTAAACCTTCATATAAATTTGAAGACGGAGATTTTTGAATAAAGTCGAGCACCGTTATGATTACCTCTTGAGGTAGAGCTGTAACCAGATATTCGTACTTTGTTTTGTCAGTGGAAATTCCTTTTGATTGAAATTGAATTTCTGCATGGACGAACCATGCGTCTGGACAAGTTGTCCAAAATTGTGGCAATTTAACTGATGCCGCTTGAATTTCTGACCGCATTGGAGTGTCAAATGGATTGACGAAATCAGTCTGTAAATGTATAAAGGGACGATGGTCGCCTTTGCCAAAGTGAGCGAGAGGGTCAGAAGTTTGTGAAGGTATAGGTGTTTGCCTAGGAACGGGTGGTGGTGTGTGTGACAGACTCATAATTTCCTAAAATGTATGCCTATTAGTGTATTTCCTAACTTGTGTTGCCCTAGTGCAGTGGAGTGCCTACGAATATGATACAATTGGTTTCTTACATCCCGATTGTATAATATTCGTTAAAAGAAGCTAAGTGTGTACCTCGTGAGAAACTAGAATAACAAGGCAACCTGAAAAAATTTTTATAAAGGGTGTATTTCTTTATTCATTCCGGATAAAGGAGAGAACGAATAGAATAGATTGTTGTTTATCCAGAACAGAATGAATAAAGAAACAGTATTGGAAAAGAAAGAAAATTTTGTCTTTATTAAAACCAGAAACATATTTTTCGTATTTAATTAAAGACAACAAATACACCAAATAAAATTTAAAAAATAAAAATACAACAAAGCAATCTAAAACATTTAATGTAAAAAATTTTCCATTTTCATTTAACGAAGTTTTTCTTCAAACAATCGAATATAAGCTCACATACAAGGAATATTCTTTTTATTCTACCTTAGCTGATAGTATAAAAAGAACGCGTTCGGAATATTCCGTAAGAATAAAGAAATACAAAAAGAATATTCCGGATAATCAAAACTGAATAAAGAAACAAAAACAGTCATTCCGAACATCTGGAATGAATAAAGAAATACAGCCAAAATGTAACAAACAAAAAGGATTTACATAAATTGTCAAAAAAATTTAACACAGTATACAAAAATATTTTTTATGTAGAAAGAAAATTGTTGTTGCTGCTAATGTTGTTGTTGTTGTTGCTGTTAATGTTGTTGTTGTTGCTGCTGCAAATGTTGTTGTTGTTGCTTTTATTGCTGCTGTTGTTGTAGATGTTGTTGTTATTACTGCTACTGTAGTTGTTTTGTTGTTGTTGTTGTTGTTTAGTTTTTGTTGTTGTTGTTGTGGCTTTGGCTAGTGGAAGCGACGACTGATGAGGAACTTGAAGTGGAGGTGGCGTTGACGGGTATTTTTTTATGTATAAATTTAGTTGCATTAAGCGATTCTGGTAATTTTCCTCTTGATTTGGATCCCCACGAGTTCTTATTGGTGCACTTGCATTTGTTGTTGTAAATCTGGCTGCTTGCTGACATGACATGAGAGTTGAGAGTAATGCGTTCCTTGGACGTATGCGTAGGAGGCGACTTCCGTATGCAGCCAACTTTTTGCAAATGTTGTGCAAAAGTGGTATGATGGAAATTCGAGGACGGCAAGGTTATTGATATATTAGGGAGAGCAGGTGCTACAGACGTTGGCGATGGTAGCGAGGCCGGAGATTTTGGTGGACTCACTATGGTTTCCAAAAGCAGTGGCGTTTGCCAGAGCGACGGTGCTGGCAATGAAGTTTGATGCTGTTGTAACTGCGGCTGCTGTTTTTGCTATTTTGGACGCACAATGCCGATACTTGTAGTTGTTGGTTTTTGTAGTTCGTCTCCTGGCAGAATCGCCAGTATTTGGTGCACAACAAACTTTTTAATTTTGATTTATAATTTTTATTTTTTTAATATTGTTTATTTGAAAATATTTTATTCAACTGAAATTTTCAAATGAAAATTTCTGATTGATACAAATATTAATATTTATACAAATGTTTTTATAATAACAAGTATTTATAACAAAGTGTAAATAAATTAACATAAGAATAATATACATGTTAAGTTGAGGTAAGTAAGATGTAAATTAATAATCAACAATAGGTAAGTACAATGTAAGTTAAGAATCAACGAGAAGATAAGTAAAATGTAAGTTGAAAATCAATGTAACAGAAGATAAGTAAAATGGAAGTTAGGAATTCAACTAATGTGGTGATGCAACTTAAAGTTATTGAGTCACCACATACCTATAGAACCTTTTAAGAAATCACTCGCACCTAGTTGCTCCAACGTTACTTGGGGCCATTTCGCGAAAACTGGCCATGTCGCTATATCTCTAGTCCAGGCTATAGCGGCATTCTTACTTCTTAACAATCCTTTTTTTTAGATGACTAGAAGTGTTTAAATCGCATCAACATGGAGCCTTTTTTAGCACCCCCACTCCACCAGCCTGTAATTTTTGCAATTTTCATTTTTTTTTTTTGAAATATAAATAAACTGGTTGAAACATAAAACATACATGTACATAAATTTTAAACAATTATTTTCCCTTGAGCAATTTAACTGACAATTTTAAATAATTAAAACATTTTAGAAATTGAAAAACATTTAACATCAAAGAACGACAATAAACATTAATATCACAATCTTATTAAACTTTGACAAGAACTTAGATACATAAACAAATTGAGAGAAAAAAAAGCACTTATGCAAGTTAAGCCCACTGTTAGCCACAAGCCAGCCAAATAGTTAAGCCCACTGTTAGTCACAAGCCAGCCAAATATTGTTGACAGGTAGACTAAGTTGGCCTAAATTTATATTCATTTCGTTCTTGTTAAGTCGCGTTTGCTTATTAATCAATATGTAATTTCAATAACAATAAGCAAACTTACTCAGCAATATTTTAATTCCAACATTTAAATAATAATTGAGCAATATTTTAATTGGAGCTTATTAAGAAATATGTCAAAATAACAATTAGCAAATATTATTAAGCTAAGTAATCAAATTGGAACTTATTAAGAAATATGTCAAAATAACAATAAGCGAATATTATTAAGCTAAGTAATCAAATGTAAACTATAAATAACAGAAAATAAAATTATGTCTTCAGTTGAAGTCAAACAGAGTAATTGAGTTTTTTTTTTTTTTTTTTGTCTCTGCATAACAGTGACCATAACTTGCATGCTTATGCTGATGATATTCAACTTTATCTTTCGAGTAGTGTTGGACTTGTCGAGGACCTCTCTGGTAGACTGAATGAAGATCTAAGTAACATATTTAAATCGTCTTGTAGCAATGAGCTTCAACTTAATTCAGCCAAATCTTATATTCTACTCATCGGTAAGAATAAAAATATCCTTGATGTTATCCCTGAGTTACACATTGGTACTACCAAACTCCTTGTTGTGTCGAAAATTGTTAATCTTGGTTTTTGTATGAATTCGTCCTTGTCTTGTATCGATCATGTTAATATTGTAGTCCAAAAAGTAAACTTAATATTGCTTATAATTAAGCTTCAGAATCTGTCAAGCTTTAGAAATGCGATACTCGGTTGTAGCTTATTTGGATACTTAAATGCTAGGAACTGTATTAATGCATTGCCTCGTAGATTGAGAAAAATCTCTCGGACTGAAACTTTAAGGTAATCTATTTTCACCCACTTTTCTTCCCCTTCAAATTCTAAATTCTGTTTTCTTTTTTCCTTTTGTATTTCTTATTTCCCGTTTTCTATCTAAGTTTTAAGCTTATTTATGTTTTTGCAAAAAAATTCTTGCTTAATGTTATCTTAATGCTTCATTATTAGTTTTTAATTTATTTTCTGTTAAAATATAGAATTATTTTTAAGCTTAATGTGTTGTTATTTCACATTAAATTGTTGGTATAGAATGTTATCCATTGAGCAGGAAAAGAAATTGTTCTTATTTGTACTCATTTTGTATGAAATAAATAAATTATCTAGATTTGGTACATGTTACTGACATCATACATATAACCTATGAATATTTCGATTATTTTGTTTGTGTAAAAGAAATATCAACTTCATTCAGAGTTCGTACTCATGTTTGCACAAATATATTACGCTTTTCGTCAAAATAAAAAGATAAATATATCACTTAATTATCACTTATTAAACATTTAAATTATCTAAGCTAAGATTGAAAAGCTCCACTTATTTTATTAACTGTAGAAAATTAGGTGGACAATTTTTTAAAAAAAAAATTTTATATGGAGAAATTAAATTAATTTAAAAGAAAAAATCATATGTATTGAAAATGTTTAATTTCTAAAAATATTTATAAGCTGCAATACATTTATATAATTATAAATTAATAACTGCAACAGAAATGTACATATCTTACAATATCCATATTCAATAATATAAATGCTTTGTTCTTATTTTATTATTTCAATATATATAATTGTTTAGAATTATTATTTATCTTAATCCCATAAAAGTTCATGGAGCAACTGGTTGCAACACGTTCTTTACAGAACAAATCACCAAACCAACTGACAGCTGTATTATGTTTTGTTCAAAACTTCAACTGTTCAAATAGTGAATTTTTTATTGCGTTTTTATATTTTTTCAATGAATTTATAAAAATTTTTGTATCACTTTCAGACCTGACGCTAAGCTACTTAGAATTTTCTGTGATTTTTGTAATACATAATCTTTAATTGATATGAAAACATATTCAATGTCATATTCAATTTTGACATTTTTGTATTCTTGTTTGATTTTCAGGACCCGAAAGTTATAACTAAAGCACATTTTTACTTCAATTTAGTACAAATTATTTGAGATATTAAAATAAAGTGTTTATAAAGTATACAATTTGGTCACTTCACTAAAGTTTCACTGATAGTTTTTTTAGAGATGAAAAAACACGGGCATATCTCCACAGATAACACAGTGTGACAGCCAAAACGTGAGTAAGAAACTGACAAATGTTGTCTATTACTTGCGGACTTCTAATCACGAATACGGCACCCAAATATCTCCATCACATCAGGATTTTGAGAAAACCGTGATTCAAGGTCAAAAAATTGTTCTAAGAAAAATTAACTTGAAGCATCGAAACTAAAAGTGGTACGTGATTTTTGTATATGGCAAAGATGTTTGTTATAAGTTGATAAAAAATTTTCCAAAATACTTCCATCCCCAACCCTCTTTTTTCACTCTAATTTTTACGTTTTTCAAAAATAGTTTATTTTAGCATATCTGTATTCTGCAAACCATTGAGAAATTTAATATCATAACTTGGCAAAAAATCATACATTTCTCAATGGTTTGCAGAATACAGCTACGCTAAAATAAACCATTTTTGAAAAACGTTAAAATAAGAGTGAAAAAGGGGGTTGGGGGATGGAAGTATGGAAGAAAATTTTGTATCAACTTACAACAAACATCTTTTCCAAATACAACAATCGCGTACCACTTTTAGTTTAGACGCATCAAGTTGATTTCTCTTAGAAGAATTTGTTGACCTTGAATCACGGTTTTCTCAAACTCCTGATGTGATGGAAAAGTTTGAGTGCCAGATTCGTGATTAGGAGCTCAAGAATAATTGAAAACATTTGTCGGTTTCTTACTCACAAAAAAAGGGTATTTTTGGTGCACGTGTAATTTCAAAAAACAACATAAGAAGCGAACATAAGCAATAATGAGAACAATCGATGCATGTCTGTCTGAAAGTGTTAAGAGTCGTTACTTTAATTTTTCTTCTCAAATTGTTTTGAAAAGTAAAAGTATTTTTTGAAAAATTAATAAAAATTATGTAGTTATTTATGTGTTTAAATCTATTTTTACATATATTGTAATTTTCTTAGGTTGTAAGATTTTTATAAATAGTAAACTTAACTCTGTAATTGACTTAGTTAGAGAAAAGTATATTCTGACATTTTTCTCTCCTTTTTTTATTAAAAATAAAAAAATTTCTATTAGTTAAGAGTTAAAAATTAAATTTAGAACTGAAATTATTTTTTAAATATAAGCCGAAAATACTTCCAAACTTAAAGTGCACCACTAGTGTGACCGCATAAATTTTCGGAAATTTTTAAAATAAAACTATGTATTGCAGCGATGTTTTAGAATTTTCACACTGTATTCATACATATTTCAAGTAAACATAAAAATTGTTTTCAAATTAAATTCTTCAATATTCTCATAGTTATTTTGTATCTAAACAGCGACAAAAAAGTTTACTCACTGCGGCCTTTACAGTGCCTTACAGTGCCAAGAAAAAAGTTAAGCTAAAAGATATTTCTTAAACAATGACTCAGAATAGGAAAAAAAAATAATTAAATTTAAAAAAATTACGTAGTTTTGATAAAATTTCTAAATTTTATGGAATGACCAAAATTACAATATTTATGCAATAAAAGCTTGACTCTCCAGCTTTGTAAAAAAAAAATTAAGAAATCAATTAATCAATCAAATCGATCGGATGATTTGTTATCAAATTAGAACTGCAGTTAATTTTTAAAATGTAGTTTTGAGAAAAACGCATTTAAAAATAAAAATATAAGTACGATACTTCCTTGAATACCTTCTCTTTAACCTTTCTTTAGGCGCAGCTGATCTATTTAATACAAGCGACGTTTTTTTTTTCTTTTTGTTATAACTTTTTCCAGTTAGATGAGATTTGTTTGAATTTGTGAGTATCTTAATTTTATTGCCCCATTCACTTGTTAAGCATATTTAGTGAGTCAATGGCTAGAATGCATAAAAAGTGAGCTTTTGCTCCGACTCGATTTTTCAAGTAAAATAAAGAGAGCTTATGAATACTTTGCTTGAAAAATCGAGTAGAAGCAAATGCTCACTTTTTATGCATTCCAGCCAATGACTTTTGTCAAGTGCAGTTGGGGTCTAATTTGTTCAGTTAAATACATTGCACCCGAGCCCTATAAATTTGCTATTTTATATACATCTGGCAAGTAAATTGTTCATATTTATACACGTCAAAGTTTTTTTTTTTTTTGTTTTTGTGAAAAAATATTATTTTTTAGAATTAAATTAATACACTACGTTCTTATACGAATTAAAGAATTATACGATCTTTCTTCGGTACTTATATAATGTTCGGAATTTTATTTAATACATTTTTCATTTTAATATTGTTTTATTTTGTTTATAAAATACAGTAATAATATTTTTTTCAAACATAACTTTATCTATATTTATATCAATTTGATACACCGCGCCTAGTCTCGTTACCTCTTTGAGTTAAGGAAATTTCATTATAAAAAATACCCTTGAGGTACAAAAAAAAAGTCAGAAATATTTTTCTTTTAATATTATTTATTTTTATTATATTTTTAAATATTTATATTTATTATATATAACACGCATAATTTACAAGCCCGATGGATGGTGAGGACTAATTTAAACCGCTGTACTTTAGAGCTAGAACATTAAATCTGAGTGGGTTGAATTTTGTGCCAACATACCACAGAGGTTTATTTTTCAGTGGTTCAACTTTTGTCCCACGTTACTTCAAAGAGCCAAAAAAACTCTGAGCTTAACGAAAGGTTAAAAGCCTGTAAATTAAAATTAATAAAATTAGTATGTACATATCGCTCATTGGCTCGGAAAACGTCAGAACTCAAAAAAAGTCATTTTGCATAAGACGCATTTAAAGTTTTTAATTGATTCACTTTTTGTATGAAGAGATAGAAGCATTTTCTCTTCTCGCGTGGATAATTTTCAAAATAGTCAGCCCATCGGGAATAATTTTTCACGCGGATTTGGAAAAAGGAGTTTTCACTTTTAAGATAAAGCTTAACATTTTTAAAATTTTTAATAAAAATTTGTTCTTCTACGGTTGATAAACAAATTTGCATTAAAAATTTTCAAAATGTTCTTAAGCTTTATCTTAAAAGTTAAAACTCGCTTTTCCGAATCCGCGTGAAAACTTATTCCCGATAGGTCTGAATAACATGAAACTTTTACACAAATGATGATAAACAATTCTGCATCATTAACACAAAAATCTTGTTTTTTGAGTTATGACGTTATTCGGGCAAATCAGCGATATGTTATTTTGAAAAGTACAAACTATCGGAATAAGCAAAAAATCTTATTTTTTATCATTTCACTAGGGTGCCCTAAAATCGATTCAGTCTTTCCCTTGATTTTCCGTTAATGAATCTGTAAATAAATAATATCTTTCAACTGTGTTTATCAGTATACAATGAAAGAATTCCTAATTTGGCTAATTTAACAGAAAGTGATGACATTTTTCTCAAAATTTACTCAACAAAAATAATACAAGAACTGATATTAAATAGTAAAAAACTAAAAACACACATTCAAGAATAATAATAATTAGTGTCATACCGAATATTTAGCTTCGGCTTCGGTATTCGGCAAAATCGGTAGATTTCTTAAACGTCGTCTTCGGCCCAAAATAGCCGAATATTTTTGCAGAATGTTTTTCCTTTCTTATTCGGGTTGATATATTTTTCACCTACCTTTATTGTCATAACAAAATATGCTGTACTCAAATCTAACGTCACTAAATCAGTTACAGAAACATCTGAATTGATAATAACTGCAAAACTACATAAAAAGGAATTGAATCGCAAAAATTTGAATCTATTTTCTATCTAGTCGAGAAAAACAGTAGACAGAGATCTGCCAAAAAAACTGTAGCGTTTAACTCGAATTTTAATGATTGCCGTTTTTTGTACTGAAATTAAGAATGTAGTCTGGTGCTAGAGTTTTAAAAAAATTGTTAAATTTGGTTTAATGTTTTCCAAAAGTACAATACATTGAAAGCATAGCGCCTCATATTGCGAGCTTTAAAAGCGTTTTTTCGAAACATTTTTTAACGGCCCGGGTGTTTTAAAAAATTTAAAGTTTTAGAAATTTTAAGTTTTCTACACGCCAATGGCTATCGCAGGTAGTAGAATTGTACATTTTTAATAATTTGTTCCTATTTTTTCCTACGCTTTTCCACAAAAAAGACGCGATTTTTGAAAATTTCTATGTAGAAGTCTGGCATTTTGTTATTTTTTAATGAAAATGTTTAAATCTAATACCTGCCAGAATAACAAGCCTACAGAAAAATAATATATTTAAATTTTTTGTTTCAGATGACTTCAAGTGCCGTTATCGCCGTGGCCAGCAATACACCTTTTCTTGTGTCCACTTTGGACCAGGGTGCGTAAAGCAATCAAAATGTGCTCCCGCTCTTCTGACTTATCTTTGCTATGATTTTATAATATTCAGAGCGTATGCGGATAAAATATTCACTCTTCTTATAACTCCTCAACTGCTTTTCTTGACAAATTTTAAAAGAGCGACATCTAGTTTGAGTTTTCATCGCTAGTGAATTTTGAAATGATAAACCCATTGAGCCGCTCGTATTCATTTGATGCGAAACCGACGTTAAGCACTTCGCACATAATAAATTGAAAGGATTTAGATCAATAATATTTAGTATTTTTCTTAAAAATATATATCATTACAAAAACTTAAAAAATCATTATATTTTATGAAATTATAAGAAACTAAGATAAATAAGCAAAAAGGAACATTTTAAAAATTTATTAGGTACTTTATAATTTCATTAAAAAATACAATAAATATAGTTCATCATAAAACACGTATTTACTTTTAATTAACAAGATCACTCGAAATAAATGAGCGAACGCAAAAATTCCAATGAAATGAGTTAATCTTTGCAAAAACTTGCGAGCGGGAAACATTAAACGAATAACAAAGAGAAGGCGTTGTTCAAATTAGTTTTTTGAGAAGCGCAGTCTACGAGCGAATAATATGAAAGAGCGAAGAAAAAATTTTTATCACTCTGAATATTTAACATAAGAGCACTCAAGTTATTTTTCTTAACGAATGAGGAAAACAAAGTGAATCGTTCGTCAATTGAATAATATTGATGAGGAGGAATGCAATTTCAATTGAGAGTTTTTGCGAACCCTGCTTTGGACGCACAAAAATTAAAAAAAAAATATAAACTTTTTCTATACAGTTTAATATGTTAATAATAACACATAAATAAACACACAATTGATCAATAGAAGCTCGGTCAAAGTCCTTTCTAGGGCTAAAATGGCCAATTTATTTTGTAATAGCACATTAAAAACTATAAACGATTTTATTTTATTTTATTATAAAAAAAATCCAAAATAAACCCTGAAAATTGAAGCCGGAGCACCAGACTTCATTCTTAATAAGTAACGAAAGCAAGGTATAAATTTATTCATTTATTTTTTACTCGAAAACATTTTTTTAGTATTCGGCTTCGGTCTTCAGACTATTATTTTCACTTTGCCTAACATTCGGTTTCGGCCGAAAATTCACATTCGGTCAGACACTAATAATAATGTAATCAATTTTGCTTGAAAAAGTTCCATATCCTTACTTTAAATTAAATATTGGTGCTAATACATTTGTTTTCATCAAAACTAATTTCATTGTTTTTTTCCATTGAAAATCTGGCTTTGAGCATGTAACAATGAAATAATATTAAAATATTTTTAAAAGTTAATTCTTTTGTGCAAATTGAATTAATAATTTTAACATTGTTTCACAATCATAAAATTTATATCAATAATTATCTTTGAAAGTTAAATATTTTATAAATGTCTCTAAAAACAATCACCTTTTAACATTTTCAAAAGGCTATTATATTATTTCACAATAAATTTTCGCAATTTTTTTTTTAAAAATATAATGCTAAACTATTTTATTACTACACTTAATAAAAGAGTTTTATTCGTCGTTATAACAATAATGCTCTTTTTTTACACACTATGTCAATTCTTGCAATGATTGATTGATTGATTGATTAATTGATTAAAATCGGGAGGATCCTCGGCAAATGATTAAAAAAGTTTGCATTGATATCATTATAAATAAGACTACAATTTTAACTAAAGCTAATGAACACACGTTGGCTTTGAGTTTACAACTTTTTTGCCTGGAATGGCTTTAAGTAGTCCAACTCAAGCAACTTCTTCGGCAAATCCTTGTACTGATCATCTATAATGCGTACAACCAGCTCCTCAAAAGACGATACAACTTGTACCTCTAACTGCTTATTGAGAATACTTGAGCGTAGAGTTTTGAGAGCCTGTTTGCGTTTCTCCGGGTTGTTGGCAGTGGCATTGCGCACATCATCTAGACGACATAAAATAGCCTGAAATGGCCATTGAGCAGTCGCATAATTGCACTTGGCCAGATTTCGAAGATGCACAATTTCATTGTTGCCATAATCAACGTAGAATACTTTAAACATTTTGCCATCATCATCGGTTTCAATTATCTTGGCGCGATACCAGAAGCCATCCTGATAGCGACAAAGCACCAGATCGAAAATTAAAGGTGATGATTCCAGCTTTTGAGTATATGGTATGTCGTCATCGGTAAAGATGATGGGTTCGTGTTCGTTCTTGTCATCGTTTATTTGGCAGTAGAAACGTTCGAGATCTCCAATATAGGTTGGAGTTATGTTGATTATACTGTCAACTGGGTAGACCAAAAGCGGTATTTTGGAATCAATCACAGTGGTGGCCACTTGAACATCCTTTGTCCAGCCATCTTTAAGCAGTAAAGTGTGCTCTTGGCGACAGCTTACACCTTTAAAGCAGGACTTTGTTTTGGGATTGTAGAAGCGACATATGCGCTGGTCGTCTTTGGGGTCATAGCCCATGACAGCTTTCATGGCATTTGTTGTGCCAATTTCCTCGTCGTAGAGCATTTCCCATTGCTCTGGCGTTAGTTGGTCGTTAGAAGAAGAGACGACTGCGGCAGCAGCACTTGGCTCAGTCTCATTCTTTACGTTTTGCTCCTCTTTGAAATTTTTTTGCGGAAGTTCTATCAAATCTTCGAGGAATGGATTCGTTGACGCCAACTCTTTGCCATTGGAATCGGTGGGTTTGGCAACATCAGCCAGTGGTTTAACAGTTAGCGTGCTGCCGTCGTTTTGCGTAATGCGCAGCTTAAGCGTTTGATATTTCCAGGATTTGAGTAATGTTTGCAGCTGTTTTCGGTTATCGCTCGTTTCGGTGTGCAATATGCATGGAATGGCCTGAGCCGGTATCTGCTGATACTCAGCAGACAGATAATACATAATATGCGAATCATTAAGATGCAAGGTTTCACCCAAGTCCAGGAGCAGCAGTTCCATTTTTGTTTTCTTGACATTATTCTTCATATTTACTGCACGCACAATCACGTCATCCAAGACAATGCCGAAAATTTCACCTTCAGCTGGCAGATGAGGTCGTGAGTATTGTCTGAGGTGCTTCATTTTGCTTAGCTGTGCAATCCGCGTCGTGTTAACGTCACCTTTGCCAGGTTTAATCTCACATATGAAAAACTTTAATTGCTGGAGATTCTGTATGTGTGTTACCGTGGCCGTAAGCACATAGTTATTTTTAAAGCTGCTTATATCCTTCTTCCTAAAGCCTTTAGGCAGTTTATTGGGCACATCTAGAGCGCGCATACCATTTACTCGTGGCTCTATCTTACCATTTTTCCGTTTATCCATCTCACTGACAGTGTTTCCATTCGTTTTGTTCTTTTTTATCGGCGTTTCTATTTGTTCTTCTTTTATCACCTGTGAAATTGGCATTCCCGGTGCAGTATTTTCATATCCATTGCAACTTTCTTCGATTGGTAGAATGCTCTGCTGCATATAGTTTTGCTTATAATTAGTCTCTCCATTTATCGCCGCATCCTCCACGCAATGGGATTTCTTGTTACGTTCTGCCGGAGTATCTGGCTGTAATTTGTTCATGTCCAGATGTAAATTAAATTTTCTTGCTAGATTGGTAACAGCACTTATGTTGGAACAGAAACTATCATAAGCAAAGAGTTCACTTTCGCTAGTGCTGTCATCAATGGTACTCCAAATAGTTGACATTTTTTCTAAGATATGAGTGCTGGTCTGATCATAGGTGATGATACCTTCCATGAGGTTATGCAGCTCCAAGATGCACATGCTGTGCATCATGGTCAAATGCTCCATAACTTCCATGGCGATGATGGCTTAAGTATTGGCAGTGTAATGCAGCTAACTAATGCCTTGTGTTGTGTCCTTTCGAGGTAAGAAATCGTATTTCATTCACAGATTTCTTGGTAAAATATTATCACTGCAGCATGGCGAATAAAATTAGCAAAATCTAGAAAATCCTCAACAATTTTTTAAGAAACTTAAAATAAGGCTGTTCACAATGGATATTACAGGCTTGCATTTTGGCAGAACATCAGCCGTTTTACATTGGTTACGACTTGAAATAAAATCATACTCTTTGTTGGCAAATCGTTGTGAGTTGGTTGTGACGTAAGGGAGAGCAAACCCAGCTAGACAGCTAACTGTTAAATATTCCGTATATATGGCATATACGTAGCGACCTTGACGTTAAAGTCATATAAAATTCTCCATACATTGTACGTTAAATTTGTTCTACCAAAATACTATATATATGGACAGACGCTCATCTGTGTGATCTGGTATCTCTGTCTGCCACACATGTTTTACAGATAAGAAAAAGTATATCTGAACTGCTCACACCAATAACAAATTCAGCTGTGCCTACTTCTCCCCCCCGCCGTTGTATGATGCCCACCCCCTAACCAGAGAATAGAACTCTGACATGTTGCTTAAATTACAAAAGACGATTTGTGTATGAATTTCTTTTATTTTTCTAATAAACAAATTACCTTTTGCTTACAACAGTTACGGCAATAAAATTAATATGTAAGCACACAAATTCTTATAAAAATACACGTATTTTCATAAGCAGCAACAATGGCACCAGGGACAGCAGCATTTGTTTGAAAATGTGTTGATTTAAAATTGTTGATAATCCAGTCAAAATGTTTCCCAGGAATCTGTTTCGTTTTCTGAAAAGAAAAGTTTTGAATTTTTTATTTGATTTATAAATATAATGTTATTTGTATACTTCCTTTCTGTTGCAGTGCTCATTTTGTTTGGTTTTTTTTTTTCTAGTTTAGTATAATTTTGGCAGTAAAAGAGCAAGATATATAAACATATATAACTTGACTTGTTTAACATAACTTCAAAACGCATGAATGTATTGGTGACAACCTAAATTTGTTTCAATGTGTTTGTAAACACGTTAGAGCTGTCTAGCTGGGAACACGTGCACTGTACCGTATATCTTTTTTCCCTTATGTTATTTTGGCGTAATTGGCACTGCTCTTTATTTTATTTTTGGCATATCGTTTGGTTTAGGCGCGTTTCCACAGTCAATTTTTCTTGCGCAAAATAGCCATTGCACGTAATTTTGAAAGTGTAAGCACTTGATTGCACGCCATTTGTGAAATTGCATGCAATCGAAAAAATTTTGGTTGACTTCCAAATTTTCTTGCGCAATTTGGTAACTTGATCAAAATTTTTGACGTTTTGTTTTGTTCTATTTATTTCGGTCTCCTCTCTATCATTGTTCTGATTTTCCAAGCGGTTCAATTTCTGTTCAGTAATTTTTATGAGATAAATTATTAAAAAACATTGAATATAATTAAATTTTTTAAAATTATAGTTGCCAAAAAGTGGAATGGAGATAGAACCATACAATTTCTGGAGGAATACAAGAGCCACAGTTGCTTGTGGAATGTGCATTCTCCGCTGTATAAAAAAAGGCAATGTGCATGACTGCTCCAGATGCCAAGGCAAAGATTCGCTAGATAAGGACGCCGCAGAAGTTACGAAGATAAAAAAGAGCAAAAGTCGGGGGCAGGAGTAGATGAAGCGTATGTGCTGAAGGTGTATTGTTCCAGGTTGCACATAACATAACAAGTTTTTTCAATAGTGCCTGCTTCGTTTTATTATTCCCAGCTGGACAGCTCTAACATCTTCACAAACACAACGAAACAAAATTTGGTTTTCAGCAATACATTCATACGTTCAATGTTAAACAAGGAAAGTTATGTATGTTTATATATCTTGCTTTTTTACGGCCAAAAATATTATAAACTAGCAACAAAAATCACAAACCAAACAAAATTAGCACACAATCGAAGGGAAGTATGCAAATAATACAAACCAAATAAAACAATTCAACATTTTTTTTTTCTTTTCAGAAGACTAAATAGGATTCCAGAAAAACATTTCCATTGTCTGGATTGACTACAATCTCAACTCAAACAACTGCTGCTGTCGCTAGAGCTATTGCTGTTGTAAGGAAATAATTGCAAAACCCATGGATTTTATATGCATTGTGTTTGTTTTTGCTCTAATTTTTAAGGCCGTAATCACCCCCATCACGAATAAATTTTCGCATGGAAATTCTCCCAAATTTTGTTTACCCTTTAACGGTTTTTTGGCGGATCTTCTCACATCAAATTTGCTGGCGAGCAAAAGTTAAAATCGAAAATTAAAAACACAAAATTGTATAAATTCCAGCCTCACTAATGCTTACCAAAAGAGGCTCTCTTAGCATTGGTGAAAACTGTTTTTCTTGTTTAAGTGATGTAAGATTATTTTCGTTTATTGAATTAAAAAATGAAATTGTAGGATGCGTAAAGCAATATTTATGCCTTTTTTAATTAAAATGTTTTTAGTTAAAATTGTAATACTCGATTCGATTTTAACTTCGAACAGCTGTTAGCGGCACAAACTCACCAAAAAAGTGTTGCCAATTATATAAAAATATACTAGTTTTGTGGTAATTTTTCACTTCCGTGGGCTAAAAAAATTCCCATGGCAGCTTTTGGCTTTTGTTAGGTTAAGAAAATGTTTATATCCCTTGGAATTATTGAAATTTTTTTCACAATTGTGTCAATTTTTTGGTTAGATCTATTGGTCTGGAAATTTTAAGTTAGTACTCCTATGAAAACTTGTGTGGTGATTTTATAATGGTTTTGTGGGAAAGGACTTTAAGAGGAAATAAAGTAATGGCAGCTTTGGTTCTTCACCATGCCATGTTCGAAAATTTATAGGGAAAATCAATCCGAACGAGATTCATGATAGGGGTAAAAAACTCGTGCGAGAAGATTACCGCATCGGAGCAAATCCGTGGAAGATTCATGATAGAGGTGAATATTTTAACCCGTAACCTCAAGGTAATTTATGCATTGCAAAAAATTAATAAAAATTGATTCAAAAATTGTCTTTGTAATTTAAATAAATATGTCAGAGTTCTAATATCTGGGCTAGGGGTGGTCATGATATAGCTGCATGGGGGGAGAAGATTGCAAAGCAGATTTTCTTATTGGTGCGAGCAGTTCAGCTAAACTTTTTTATGGCTAAAACATGTGTGGCAGACAGAGATGCCAAATCACACAGATGAGCGTCTGTCCATATATCTAGTATTTTGGTAGAACAAATTTAACGTACAATGTATGGAGAATTTTATATGAATTTAACATTAAGGTCGCTACGTATATGCCATATATACGGAATACAGTTAGCCCAGCCAGACACCTAACAGCAAAATATGCCATATATATGGCACAGACATATGGCTTTGTACGTGAGGTTCATATAAAATTCTCCATACAATGTACGTTAGGATTGTTACAACATACGCACAACGCTGTGCAGATTATATGGACAAATTCCCATCTGTGTGATCTGGCATCTCTGTCTGCCACACATGTTTTAGCCATAAAAAAAGGTTTAGCTGAACTGCTCACACCAATAGCAAATTCAGCTGTGCATTCTTCTCCCCCCATGCCGTTGTCATGACCATCCCCTTCCCAAGAGATTGAAACTCTGACATTTTATTTCCAAATAACAAAAGCCAATTTGTAAATTAATTTCTTTTATTTTTTAAATAAACAATTTACCTTTAGATTATGGATCACACACAATTTTTATACAATACATGTTTTTATATAAATTTCAAAATGCCACCAGCGACAGCAGCAGTTGCTTGAAAATGTTTATAGTTGAAATCCAGTTTTATGTTGATTATCCAGGTAACCGCAAATGTTTCCCGGGAATCTGCTTGGTGTTCTGAAAATAAGAATTTGTTAATTTGATTTAAATTATATTATTTGTATTCTTCCTTTCGATTGCACTGCTTATTTTGTTTGGTTTGTCTTTTTTGCTAGTTCAGTATATTTGGCCGTAAAAGAGCAAACTATACAAGCATTTATAACTTTCTTTTTTTATCATAACATCAGAACGTATGAATGTATTAGTGAAAACAATATTTTGCTTAGATGTGTTTGTGAATGCGTTAGAGCTGTCCAGCTGGGAGGTGTCTAGCTGGGACATTGCATACAAATATATTGACTGTGGAAACACGTCTTAAGTTTGGGGCATGTCACACGTAGCGGACACGGACAAATTTGTTGTTGTTTTCACGGGTAAAAGAAGCTCTCTCAATTTCCAGTTTCTTATTTTACAACAACAAATTTGTCCGTGTCCACGCTAGTGTGACATGCCCCTTAGTTATACTTTGCGCAGTGCAATTTTAGAAAACAAGAAAAGAAGGTAAAACTGAATTCATTACTTGCCAAGTGTAGAAGCTTTTGTCAAGTCCAAGAGAACGGGGAGACTACGATTTCCGGGGTGCCACGATTTGAAAATGGATTCATGAAGAAAATGAACAGAAATAAACATGGCCGAATGAAAAATCGATTTAACGATTTGTTCTGAAGTTATCGATTTTTTTAAAAATTTTTTAGATTGGGTAAGAAAATTGGCTATATTTTTCTTCGTGTATAACCGATATTGATGTTTAGGGTATTATTTAAAAGGTAATACATAATCGCGAAGAAAACTTAGCGATGAATTAATTATTCGTTCGCTTCAACCGTTTCCACTGCATGAACACAAGTGGCGAACATTGGTAAGTCGCCATTTTGTTCGTTCGTGCAGTGGAAACACTTAAATTCAATGTTTACGATATTGAAAACTTAAATAGTAAGAAAATTTGACACAAATAAAACAGTGTTCTTTTGTCTTAAGTTTTTAATTTATTCTGTTCCTTTTTTTCTTTCTTACGTTATTAACTACAATTTCAACAAATCTACTAGTCTATTCACAAAGAAACACCGTATTCGCCCAAAATGTTCGAGCGCTGGCCGAGTGTTTCCACAGCACGAATAGCGTTTGCGAGCATTTTGAAAAAAAACCAATGTTCCGGGCTTTGGTTCGCACCAAACTGTTTCCACTGCCTAAACGAAAGGTGAAGTTTTCGTTCGCTTGGGCAGTAGAAACGCTCGGTTATATTTAACTGAGTTAGATTGGATACGTTCAGAAGATGAAACAGTTGCTCAACAGTTGAGTGAGGTTTTATTGAATTTATTGATTACTTGTTATTTTATTTCTGCCACTGCGCTGACATAAAATTTAACAAACCGTTCAGCAGGCACGCAAAGTAGCGGAAACTGATATCGATCAAAGGCTCAACATGTTAAGTAAATTTTGCACCTTCTAAACGCACACATTTACTTAGAAAAAATGGCGAATATAATGGCCGAAGTCCTGATCGACTCAATGTTGTGCATGGAAACAATTTTGAGATTGAAACGACCTTTTCTCAACTTGACGAAAACCCAACTTATGCGCCCCTTACACGGTCAATCATTTAACGTCAATCAGGTATATGTTTTAGAAAATATTTGTTTGTATACGTGTTTGCGTTACACAGACACGTTGATGGCTTGATTGATCAAAATCTAAATTTTTAGATGTTTTGCAATGCTGGTCAAGCGGCTGGATGTGTGTAAGGGGTTGATTGATCAATCTTTCGTAATTTCGTTTGCCTTCGTCGTGCAGTAAACATGACTGCAGGAAAAAAAGAGCTGTAAATAATAAATTTAAGAGGACAAACACCTTTTTAGCAGAGTTTATTGACACTTTCCTTTTTATTTTTACGCTTTTCAATGCGTAGCTACTAATTATTTGATTAGCAAGTAAAGCAAAAGCGCGATACAGTCGTCCGCTTAACTCATTGCACGACTGTGTTCCAAAAAAATAATGCAGAATGAAAATTTGACTATATGATTGATGTGTGTAAGGGCTAGCATCAATCCACAAGTACACATGCTGGACGTCAAATGATTGACCGTGTAAGGTGCGCATTAGGCTCATCTTTTCATGGAAATGTAGTAAATGACGATTTCGCTTATGTGTGCGGGTCATGCACTGACATGGCGACAACTGTCAAATTATGTTTACATGCTTTTCTTATGGAGGTGAATTTGGTGAATATGTAGCAGTGATATGACAATGTTGCTGTCGCCGCTTTAGAATTATTTCTAATTTGACGAGCGACAAGAGCGCATATATAAGGGTTAGTGTATGCGTTAATGAAATAATTGTTTGATTTTTACAGATTGTTGACTCTTTCTTCACGTCGAGTCGTAACGTCGTCTAGTCGTGAATGTGTTTAGGGCTTTTTCGTTACTGGAAATTTCGCGCACCTCACGTCGCACAGTGGCCCCAAATAGACTTTTGCATCTAAAAAATCTGTCACTTTTTTGTCTCTTGGTTTAATAAGCCAAACTTGGAATATATTATCTATGATATTCAATAAATCGTTTGAACTATTTTTTTCAAAATCCATGTTGTTTTTTATTACTAAAATTTTATTTATAGTTAAGAAATATACGATTATGGCTTGACTTGTGCGTTTCAAAATTCTCTAACTTTCGTGTCTCTTCCAATAATGAAGCAAAATTTAAAATATATTTTCTATGATATTCACTTAACTACTTTTTTCAAAATCCATTGCAGTTTTTAGTACCAAAATTTTGTTTTCAATTTAAAAAATACTATTTTTAATGTATTTAGAATGTATTTACTTTTGTATTCAATAAATCACTTGAAATACTTTATTCCAAAATCCATTTTAGTTTTTAGTACTAATTTTTTTCAAGTTCAAAATATACGATTTTGCGTTTCAAAATTTTTTAACTTTCTTATCTCTTGCAATAATGAAGCCAAATTTAAAATATATTTTCTATGATATTCAATAAATCATTCAAAGCACTATTTTCAAAATCCATTCTTTTTGTTATTACAAGCTTGTTAAGATTATTCTTACAAACTGATAGAAATTTTTATAATTTTTGAAATCTTAAAAATAAAGTCTTAAATCTAAACTTTAAATTTAAAGTAAAGTAGTTTGTGCAAAGTGTTTTGTTGTGTGTGGTAAAAGTGGGGGACTACATGCGTGAGATTATGGGACAGACTCTATATTCCACATGCATATATACGCATGATTACGGAAAACAACACATCAACACAAACATCGTATTTGTTGAAGAATTCTGATATAAACCAGAACATATATTAGAGAATAATACGATGCAGGACAAAGGCATGGGATCCATAAAAAAATTATAGAAATAGTTGAATTGTGCAAAGTTACCATAAAAACCCCACAAACACAAGTTCATAATATGTGATGAGTTAGAAAGGGCAGCAAGGTCCCCTTTTGCATGCCTACGCCACTGGTTTCTTCTAAATAAATATGTATTTGAGAAACATGCAGATTTTAATGGAGCTATCAATTGCGACTGCATCAACAGAGTTTAATAGAAGAAAAAATATAAAGTTAATTTTTTTTGTGTTTTGCCATTCACCTACATTATGAAAATTTAAATTTCTCAAAAAGGGCGAAATTAGAGCAACTTTTTTGTTGTTGCCTAGTTACCAATATACTAAGGAACCAAATGCACTATGAAAGAAAAGAACGCAAGACAGCGCAACTATTTAAACCTTAATCAAAGATGAAAAAAAATTAAAAATAAACAGGTTGATAAAAAATATTAAATATATAATATTAAACAATTTTTTGTTTTCTTTTTTATTTTTTCATAAAGCTTAAACATTAAGCTTTCCAACATTATATAATACTTGTATGATCAATTTAAAGAGAGTTGAAAAAATTCTTCATGTCGCAGCTTATATAGGACTGTGTCTTGAGAACACTTTAGCAAACCATGTAACTGAATCGTGTCAATTTTTTTATAAAATTTTCATTGTAGTACAAAATTTTACTTTTTCTTAGATTATTTTCGTAATGAGTTATTTTTAAAAAATCATTTATGAGACGCAAACGTCCACTTGGGCCCACTGTGAGTCGCCGCGAATAACGTTGTAAGCGACTAACGAAACCAACATGGTTTTTTGCTTACTACCGTTAAAAATGCTCTGACTTGGATCTGGATATTTTTTTATATATACAGGCAAGTTTCTTTACAACTCTTATACCAATAAAGAGAAAATTGAAATAAAATGGTTCTAAGTGTGCCAATAAAATCGCAATTTTCAATTCCGAAAAAACTTATAATTTTGTCGCTTACACAGTTATTCGCGGCGACTATTCAGATGTCGAATATATGACGAAATATTTCAGCGCGCGACCCAAGTTTTTTCAAGTTCGGTAAAAAGTTTTTTCTGTTGACTTTATATGATTTAAATACAAATTCTAAATTTTTGATAGTTTAAATCATACTTGATTTTAAATACAAATTCTAGTTGTTTGATAGTTTAAAATCGTTTATTGAGCTTAAGGTCAAAGTTAGAACAATTAATTGTTCTAACGAATCTTTCCAAAGAAACAACAACAACAACAAAGTTTTTTTCAATATAAAGGAAAGGAAAAAATCACTAGCTGATCTTATTGCACAATTTCTGCACGGCTAAAGGCGTCATCAGAAATCTTTGTGATACCCGTGCAAGCGCGTACTAACGCACTGCACCACCGGGGCGATGAGATTTGAAGTGTCAATTTCTCAGTTTTTCTCAATTTTCATAATTTCATATTTGTTGTTGTATTTCTGTTTTACTTAAGTCTCTATGCTTATGTTATTATATGTAGTCCAACAGCCTGCTGGAAGTCTGCACTAACAAAGCATGTTTACTGAAGTTGTTTTTTTTAGAATTTTGCTGATTTTGTTTTTCAGCTGTTTTGCGTTTGGTCGAGCTCTACCATTTGATTAAAGTTTTTTCCTAAATGACCTCTATATTTATTATGTTGACTTTATATGATTTAAATACAAATTCTAAATGTTTGATGTTTGATAGTTTTCGAAATTACCTTCCAAAAATTATTCGAATCAGATGGCGAACTTTTTTTTAATTATAATATAAAAAATGTTTTGTTAAAAATAAAAAACAAACCCTAAAATTATATTAAAATGATCTGGTTCTTTTCTGGCTTGTTTTGACTTTTTTTTTTTGCCGGTTTAGTTTTCTTTATTTTTAACTCGTGACCACACTGATAGGCACTGTTCAGAAAGTATCGGTGGCTGTGTTCAAGGCAAAATCAAGACATTCGTTCACAATAGCGTTGTGCAATACGACTAAATTTCCATATGCCACAGCTTTTGTTATAGCATATGCATGAATGCTACAACCGCATATCAATGCATTTTTTTGTAAAAGCTGCTTACTTTGCTTTTGCAACGATGCAACAAGATCGTTACCTGCCCTATGAATATTGCAAATAAAGGGTGTCCCAACAAGAACGTAATTTTTAAATTTGGCGCCATTCGAAGTGTCATTGTTTGACATTTGAACAATTGTTATTGTTTGCTAGTAGAAGGTACGAGGTTAGTAAAAATGGAACGCTTCACGAATGAACAACGCATTCTCATTGTGAAATTGTTTTACCAAAATGGTGAAAGTTTTGCGGCTACAGTTCGCAAATTGCGATCAATTTGGGGTCACAATAATGCTCCAAAAGAGTCAACTGTAAAGATATTAATGGATAAATTTGCCGAAACTGGGTCTGTTAGTGATGTAAAGACAGCAACGCGCCTTCGACCAGGTCGATCGACCGAAAATGTCGCAGCTGTACGTGATGATGTCGCTCAAACTCCATCCACCTCAATTCGACACCGAGCTCATGAAATTGGTGTCTCCAAATCCACTATGCAGCGAATTTTGACGAAAGATTTGCATACAAAGTTCAATTGACTCAGGAACTGAAGCCAGCTGACCATGGACAGCGAAGGGAGTTCGTTAATTGGGTATTGGAGAGACAACATGAAAATGCTGATTTTGCCGCTAAAATCATCTTCAGTGACGAGGCCCATTTCCATCTTGATGGCTTCGTCAATAGGCAGAATTGTCGCATTTGGGGTGAGGAAAATCCTCGAGTAATTCACGAGAAGCAAATGCATCCTCAACGTGTCACTGTGTGGTGTGGTTTTTGGGCTGGAGGAATCATTGGACCTTTTTTTATGAAAATGAGGCAGGTCAAGCGCAAACAGTCAATGGTGTTCGGTATCGTGAAATGATAACCAGTTTTTTCTTGCCTAGAATTGAAGAAATGAATGTGGAGGGTATGTGGTTCCAACAAGACGGCGCTACATGTCATACAGCCAGAGAAACAATTCAATTGCTGCATCAGTCATTTCCCGGTCGTGTTATTTCGCGTTTTGGAGATCAGAATTGGCCGCCTTGATCGTGCGATTTAACACCATTAGATTATTTTCTTTGGGGTTTTTTGAAGTCGATGGTTTACGCGAATAAGCCGACGACGACTCAAGCCTTAAAAGAGGAAATTGGACGCTGCATTTATGAAATACCGCAGCATTTATGCAAAACGGTCATTGAAAATTTCAGTAAAAGATCGCGTGTATGCCAGTAAAGCCGCGGCGGCCATCTGTACGATATATTGTTCCATACATAACCTCATTCTGTCTACTTTACGATATAATAAAGTTTCACGATTTTTTTTTTAAATATGTGTTTTATTTAAAGTTTAAAAATTGCGCTCTTGTTGGGACACTTTGTTTTTGTAAAAGTAGCCAATTCTGCATTTGCAACAATGCAAAAAAAACCTTGAACTACCTTTATGTTTGTAAGCAGGTATTAGTTACGATGAAAAGATATAAATTTGAAAAGTTTTGTGGTAGATCATCTTTATTAGTTTGCTTGCTTAGTATTTGTTTATTTAAATCTATTATCTACACAACATAATTGATATAGTTGAATTTGGGCAGTTTTTACTAAACAATATTTTTACTTAAATTATGTTTTAACCTTTTATTTTATTTTTTTATTTTTTTTTAGATTTTTGACATTAACACACATCTCAATGACAAAGTGTATAAAAACTGGTACATAAACAAACATGCGTACGTATATATATAAAATTTAGAGTTAAACTATAAAAGGTAATAGGTTCTTAATATTTTTTTTTTTTGCTTATAAACTAACATAAAATATTTTACAAATCGATAGAAATGCAGAAAAGAACCTTTACAGACAATAATATTAAATGGTAAAGAGATATTTAAGCATATTAATGATGTTAAATTAATAAAATTTGTGCAGTTTCATTGGAATGGAACAGCTTTAAATACAATATAAAATAAATTGCTTTGTAACTCTATGTTATAATATTTAAAGCTGCCAAAACGAAGTAACTTTTAATGCAGGTACAACTATTTTTGTTTGGTTTTGTTTTGCTTGGTTAGTTCTTGATTGAAACTTTAAAGCCATTTTACAAAGAACATATTTTACATTTATATAATTTCAATTATTTTTTTTCTAACTATTTCTAATAGTTTATAGTATTTTTTTGATTTGACAACAATTTCAGTGTGATAACAGACATTTTTAACTAGACGGCTTTTCTGCAATTTCTTTTTAAAAAACAAAAATTACAATAATGACGTTACATATTTACAAAATAGATAAATTCTCACAAAAAAAAAGCAATTCAATTCTTAATAGTCAATTTATATTAAAATTTCATATCAATAAATTAAATTTCCTTTAGCAGAGTATTAAAAAAAAATCAAATAAACATTTGTACATCAAACTATTAAAGTTCGAATATAAATTACACAGAGATTCAGCAAATACTAGAGATTATTTTGTGTTAACCACCAACCACTCACAATTATTAGTACATACATTTAAGATACATTTGTAAAAAAAAAAACACTAATACATATAATTTTGCATTTTAACCTTTTAGCCTACTAAAAATATTTAGAAATTTATATAGAACACAAAATAACTCAAAAATTTTTAAATAAAAAATGCTTTTACAATAAAAGTGTGCCTATTGTGAAGTTATCCAGTTCTTGATTATTTTTTTTAGCTCAGCTGGCACATCACGGAAGTATTTTTACCTATTTTTAAATATATAAATTTGCTTAAAGATTTTGCAAAAGAGATTCAAATTTAATTGGCAATCGTTGTTGAGCAATTCTTATAGTTTTATCTATCAGGAAACAGAGATTCATAACTAGGTGGCAAATCTTTTGGCGTTTGTGGCTGTTGTTGTTGCTCATGGCTATTAATTGCTGTTGTTGTGATAATATCGTCGAACGGTGCTGCAGGTATGTCCACCGTGGGCACATTCTGGGAAAAAAAGAAAAAAGAAATATTTAAAATTGTAGCACATTTCATTGACTATATAAGGTCTGTTCTGATACCACTGAATTAATTTCTAATTATCTTTGGGTATTTCTTATTCTCATTTTGGTCACTTTTTTATTTACTATACAATTCAGAATCAGTTGAAGCAGTTCACAAAGCTTAGAACTCGATATACCGAAGAAACTACCGAGTGATGACTTCGAGCGTATTAATTCCTACGAGCACAATTTTGCCTAGAACGAAGTGATACTTTTTTTAATTTGTTTATTGAAAGCGTTGTGCCTTGACCTTAGTCAAATCAAGTTACTAAGTTACTCACAATCTCTACAAACTTTTCCTACCATCACCAACTAGAACTTGTCATCGTAAATTGATGTGTTTTAAAGTTCCTTTGATTAGAATTAAGAAAGGAAAGGTTAAAGCCTAGGACCATGGCCCGGCCAGTATTCGAACCCGGGACCCCTGAGTGACAGTCAAGCGTGCTACTTGACTATCGAGGCCACCAAAAAAGTATTTTTTTTATTAAATATTTATTATAAAGTTAATCTACAATAAACTTGTAAGCACTAGCAGCTGGCGCTATCGGCATAAAAGTATTCTTAAATTATATGAATTTAATTGCGAGATTTAGATTAAGTAAGTTGTTTAAGAAGGCAACAACAACAACTCTGTATAGAGTCAATCACTTAGGGCCTCTTTCTCAATGATCGGTTAGTCAAGCTCTTAAGCAGGAGTTAGGTAGCCATATGAAAGCTAAAAAAATAATTTTGATTTCACCAAGTACTGGTTAAGCAACCGTCGATTTTATTGTAATTTTGTAAACTTGTCAGTTGTTCCTTCGATTAACAGCTAACCGAAACCTTCACTTGTCGTTAACTTAATCAGCACTTAACTGACAGTTAAGCCTTAACAGAACATTGAGAAATAGCTTTTTTACTAACTGCTGGTTAAAGTTCTGATTAGTGCTTAACCGGAAATTGAGAAAACGGCCCTTTGCTGACTAGTAAGTCTGTTTTCTTTAATTGTATCTCTTTTAAAACCGTTTCTGCAAGAATCAATTTAGTTTATTTATGTTTATGATTCACTCTAGCTGCTCGTTTTGGACAGCCATCATTCCAAATTTCGATACTTTGTGTTCGACGAGTGCCGTGATATGAAATGTAAAAATTTGGAACGGTTTTACTCAATAACGACTGCTGCGGTTCGGCCACGGATCATTTCGCGAGATAACACGATTACCGAACTTCATCTTCAATAGATCAATTGTTTGACAAGCTGTGTGACATGTGGCACCATCTTGTTAAAACCATTTATCACCGATGTCACGTCCATCCAATTCTGGCCAAAAATAGTCATTTAATATCGCACGTTAGCGAACTCCATTGACCGTAACATGGTGATCATTTTCATGGACTTAAATATTGGGTCCAATCACAGCTCCAGCGTGAAATCCACACCACACGATCACTTTTTGTGCATCCAATGGAATCTCTTAAAGCATATGTGAAAGTTAATCGATGAAATTCATTATTATTTTCTAACTTTTACTGCACCCAATCGGAGAAATTTTGCAGCTTCTAATGATCAAGCTGCAGATCTTCAGTTTTTGAGCCAATTTTATCTATTTATTTATTTATTTATTTCAATCTACCGGGCTATTACCCTTACAGATTATATTACTTTATACTAAACAAAAAGGGGAAGTAACAATGGAAAATATTTTACTAAGAAGGAGTAATTTAAAATTTTTATAATTATTTCATAGATTTCATAATCAGAATATCCTCCAGCTGATTCTTGAATACATATCTATCTATAGAAAAATCAACCTGATTAGCGATTGAGTTGCTTTGTGATAGACACCTAGTAATCGGTTCATTAAGACCGTAGTTTGTCCTGTGGTGGTCAATGTGGAATAATTGATTTCCTCTGAGAGAACGAGCTGGAATGTGAAAGGGAATAAGGGCCAACAGTTCTGGAGTGTTAATTCTGCCATCCATGATGTCTTTTATGAACAGAATATTGGCCATTAGTCGCATTTGGGCCAGCCTTTGCATGCCAAGTAATCGACAGCGTACCGCGTAACTAGGCATATCTTCCCATGAGTAAGTTCTAAAGATCTGAGATCTAACTAAACTCAAAAATATTGTTTTACACGTAAATGGATCCGAAAATTCCATAGTTTCGTTTTAAAAAACCGAATTGAGAGTTTAATTTTGATGTGAAGTACTCTAGCTGTGTTTCAAAACTAAACCTAGAGTCATAGTATACTCCAAGATCTTTAAATTGGTTTCTTCTTAAAAAAGTTCTACTGCTATCATAACTATAATCGTATTTGATTGGGAAATACGAGATCGTTAGAGTAATACATTTGAGAAAATTCAATTCTGATCTGTTTAATTTGCACCAATTTAAAAGTTTATTTATATACTTTTGCAAATGGATCTTGTTAGGGTGTAGGCAAATATTTTTACTGCCTGAATAGAATGGCTGTGGTTGCGGCTGTGGTTGTGGCTGTGGCTATGGCTGTGTTTGAAGTTAAAGTTTGTTCAACTGAAATTACAGCTACAGCTTTCAGCATTCTGTATGTTTTCGTGTGTTCAGTGCATTTTAACTTTTGACAGTTCCAGCTACATAGTACAAGCTGCATCATTCTGTTCAGCCAGAAACGTAAAATTGGCCACAATGTAGTTGGAGAGATTCCAATTCCGGCGTTTTAAATCATAAAGAGACTTCACTTCTTGAGTTAATTTTATCATGTAAGGGTCTATGCAAACTTGTGTACATAAAATTTAAGACAATGTGGTTTGAAAAATTTCCAATTCCGACTGAATCCCGAATCAATTCTTTTTTCAACTTTGAATTGAAGCACTTACGACTATGATATTTTTGGTACTTCAACTAGTGCATTGTCTCCCTGGCACAGGAACATTCAATAGTATATGGGCATTTCCATGGTGTCGCACGGGACAGTCGTACGCAGTTAAAGTGAAAAAAAATTAGTAATAACACGGATTTATATTTTGATAATGGTCTTAACTTATAACTCATAGTAAGCTCTATAAGTGGTGCTAAGGTTGATTATCGGTAATTTTTCCTTTTCAAAATAATTGCTAAAAACAACGGGGGTCGCACGGGACAAAAAACGGAAGTTTTTTCGAGGACAACAACTCAAGCGCCAAATTCAGCGAAGTCTGAGGGAATATTTCAAAGAGTTTATTTTATGGATGTTGTGCATTGTTGTTTCTTTTAAATTGCTTTTATTTTACCCAATAATATTTAACACTTATTTTTTAATTAAATATTAAGCTCGGTCGCACGGGACAGGTCGCACGGGACAGTTTTTTCCATTGCAATTTAATTGGGTAATTAAGTAATTAGGTAGTTAAGTAATTATGTAATTTAGTAATTAAAAACAAATTCAATATATTTTCCTTTAATTGCATCCACCATTTTTTCATTATCTTTAGCCAATGCCTTCCATTTTTACTAAAACAAAAATGTTTACGAAACATTTACTAAACACTTACGAAAAAGAAAAACTACATATGTGAAACAGTGCAGACGATGTGATCATCATGGTTAATAATTTTATGTACAAATTGCTAAAATTAATAAAATTAAAATGTTTTTCTTAGATAATATCATAAAATAATAAGTTTTTAATAAGTTTTAATTTTTTGGTCACGGTAGACTTTCCTGTGGAAATACCCATATACTGTTGACTGGAATTGATCTACAATAGCATGCTCGCTTGTCTGGTGGGAAGATTATTACGATAAAAAATTCTAAAAGCGCTCTTTAAGATGCGACTACCGACTCAAAATTTCAGTAGTCATTTTTAATAATTTCTAAACGTTTCTCATAGTTTAAATTTACTGAATTAGCTCCAGCTATCGATATAGAAAGAAAATTCCCTGAATTCCCGGATGCCCGGTGGCAAGAACCAGAGCGTAAGAGCCAGGTGGAATCAAACAAACAAAAATTAAAACTACCCGTAGTGCTAGGGGATAGCACAGTAGATGAATTGTTTGCCTCCAATAAGGTGGCAATCGTTGAAGGCACAAAAAGTACCAGCCATAGTTCCCCAGGGCCTTTTTGTCAATCACCAATCCGAGAGCACCAGCCACAGTGGCGCTACAAAACAACCGACATCCATCGATAAGGAAATACCACGGCGCGAATCTGAAAGCGAGGTACGGAGGACTCTCCACATTCTTAGCAAGATTGCGAAGAATGCTGAGTAGGGTACGGTTCTGGAGCGCGACGTTGAGGAAAGACAAAAATGCGAGGCCCAGACCACTCATCCTTAAGCTTAAGACTTAAACAGTGGGTTGATCACAGATGATTCACTCAAGACTTCTGAAGAGCAAATGTAGCTATTTCCAAAACAGGCTGTCTAGTCTGCTGTGTGATTGACTCTATATAGAGTTTAGACAATATTTGTTGTTGTTGCCTTCTTCAAACTTGCTTGATCTAAATAGGTCCTAATTAAAATCATGGTAATTTTGTTTTTTTTATATAAGTCTTGCCCAAGCAATATTTCTGCATTCCATTTTTATGTAACCCTTTGATATTTTTCTTCGGATCTTGTAATACCTCAACTTATTGTTTTATTAAGTTTAAATTAATTAATTTATAGATTTTTATATAATTTTCTAATTAAATATTGGTTGTTTGCTTAATTAAAGGAATTTAAATATTGATATCACACCCATTCAATATGCTCTCTAATTTTGACATTTGTAAACATATTTCACTAATTAAATCAAGCTTAAGTGACAAAGAAAAGAAAGTGATTTCGCTTAAAAAATAAAATGTACTGTACCCTTTACCTACCATTTGCGTGGCTCGACGATGTGCCACCGATTCTTCGTGTGCATGCTGCTGCACCGTTATGCAATTCCAGTATTTCCAACAGATCCACACGCAGAAACCCACTCCTAGCATGGTGAAGATCAACGAAGTGATTGCCGAAATGGCCACATTTGCTGGGTCTACCTCGGCAGTGATAACATCTTGGAAACATGAGATTTCATCTCTGCAGGGATACAAGCAATTTGTGATGTTGTCGCGAACAAAATGACGCGAAATACACGAATAGGGATCTTTTGGATTGCACAGAAAGTCGCCAGTGTATTTGCATTCGGAATGAGTGGTTAGCACCATGTGAAGTTCGAGTGGCTCAAAGATTTTGTGATGTTTATCGATGTGTATATGAACAGTTACATCGCGATCACGTTGATCGAAGATCATGCGCCCCGGACCATCAACAGAGATGTCATTGCAAATACGTTCGCTTGGTGATCGATTGCCACTGGAAAATTGTATGTAGTCAAGACAGCCGCCAGTTCGCGGATCAGGCCGAAATTTAAGTTTTGTAATAACTGTGTAGATGCCGCGCGGCGGTTTTTCAGACGTCTGCACACTAAATTGACAGTCAAATTTGATTTTACTATTGCTTGTGGTGTTCCAAATTTGCTTGATGATGGCTGCCGAGTCACGGTCTTCCGTCAATGTCATTGTGGGATCACCCCAAAAGGGTTTCTGCAGGGCAATAATAATTTTGTCCGCGCAAAGATAGTCCTGTGGCCGTACTGTAAATTGTAGAAGCATTATGATATATTTTTATCATTGTGCAAATCAGAAAACTTCAACGTCACTTACTATTTCTGTAGCCATCGCTAAATTTTAATAAATTTTGTAGAATTAATGCATATACATAGAAGTAGAGACAAAAACTGGACATATTGGATATCACCACAAAAATTGCCTTCCCAGAAAACACACACACGATTCAATTAACAAAACTTTTCGACACTCTTGTACACAAAATGTTTTATTTTTTTAGAGAACTGAATTTGATTTTAATTGACTTTGGATATGCTTACTGGCTATAATATAATAGTTAAAAATATAATTGCTTGATGTTTTAAAATAGCGTAAATAAAATTTTCACTTTGCTTTCTGCGTTTCTGTTTTTTCTATTCTATGTTCTGCTTTGTACTGACATTTTAGTTGCTTCTCTTATCTATTCACAATAACAATGTCTACTGCATTTTGAGAGTAGGTCGAAGTAAAATCAGGGATGCAAACATAGCACTTCTACTCAGTGATGTTCCTCGACGCAATGTCTTTAATTGTGACGTTTACATAACAATTATCGATAATGTAGATAATGGTCTCTGTTGTCGACATTAGGTCTGTTCCAGTGATGTTCCTCGACGCGTCGTCTTTAATTGTCGACGTTTACTTAATAACTATCAATAATGTAGAGAATGGTCTACGTTTTTGACAATAGGTCTGTTCTCGTACTTAATTAAAGTAGCTTGAAATGGCTTGAAAGCTTTATTTTGAAGTTGTCGAATACACACCTTTACGGTATGAATTACATACAATTATGTTATACTTAAATAGCATTAAACAATTAGGCAATTCACAGTTCATGCTAATTAAGGTTTAATGTGCTAATTCTGAAATGTGCTATTTTGTTTGTTAATTTTTTGTTTTTGTTTTGCATGGAAACACAAATTAAACCAGTGTATTAAATGTTGCCACTTTTGTACATGCCCTAAGGCATGCTTTTGTAGAGTGTTAATGTGTTATTTCGTGAACAGATGTTTTACGTGAATAAAAAAGAGTTGCCTGGTAAATAATTTTGATTAAGATTTCAATAAAACTGAATATTAACTTGAGTTATTTAACTTTTAATAGAATGCAAAGCATCTGAGCTGCATATTAAAGATTCCAGTGCTGTTTTGAAAATGCAAATCAATGCTTTTCACTTAAGTTGTGCTCACAGTTGTAAAAAATTAGTGCATTAAAATATTAATATATTAAAACATTACAATGAACTGTGAATTGTCCAAATATTAAATTAAAGCAAACAACAATAAACACAAATTTAAACAAAGTAATAGGATACTCACCTTTACGGTATGCACAACCTCAATTTATTTTAGTGTGTAGAAATAACATTAAGAACATTCAAACAATTAAATATATGTTCATGCTTAGTACTAGCATCTATTTCACTCACACACTTTACATTGATATTGCTTAATTACAAACATATGATTATTATATTTTACTTTAATTAGTGTAGGAAGGAACGTATGACTATGTTTACATTTTTCTAAGTACACAAACAATTGTTAACTCGTTTTAAGACTAAGTACTGTTATGTACAGTATAAAAGGAAGAACAATTTCAAAATAAAATAAATCAGTATTGAGCCTCTAAAAGCTGCCGACTTTTTCATTAAACAGCCTGAGTGCATTTTTTAGTGCCGGCTAATAAAAATATTAGTTAGAGCCAGTGGCGAATACACACCGGCTAAAATGTTAGGCAGGACCTTAAAAATACTAAATAAATAAATCCTTTTTTTTAATAAATAATATCGCGAGTCCTTACATGGCGATTCTGTCATGACGCGAATTATATCATATGGTTCTTATTATATTGGCTGATTCTTAAATTCTTTTGAAAAATTCGTTTATTTAACACAAATTTACAAACTAAATAAACAAAATACATGTCTGGAAGGTGTAAAAAACGAATACTCCGAACTTTGATTCAATTAAATAAATACCGTAGTAAACATGCAGCCTCTGATATTAATTATTTACACGTCGTTAAAAGCAGTTGTCAGTTGTCGACATTGTCGACAATAGTATTGTTTACATCAAGTTGTGTACACCGTACATCACTGTTCTGTTCCCGTACTCAATTCAAGTAGCTTGAAGTTGCTTGAAAGCTTTATTTTGAAGCAATTCGACAGTTGTGTAGCCAATGTCAACAAAATGCAACACTGCGAAAATGCAAGTTCTTATTAGATTGGGCTGATTCTTAATTTTTTTGAAAAATTCGTTTATTTAAAACAAATTAAACAACCAAAAAGCATGTATGGAAGGTGTAAAAATAGCGAATACTCCGAACTTGAATTCAATTAAAATAAATACTGTAGTAAACATGCAGCTTCTGACATTAATTATCTACACGTCGTTAAAAGCTATTGTCTACACGATATTACATTGTTACACCGTCGACAATAGTATTGTTTACATCAAGTTATCTACGCAGCGCATCACTGCTTCTACTATGGCATTTTATTTTCTAGAAAAAGTATGCATTTTACTGCCCTCTTTCTATTTACTTCTATGATAATTCTGCATTTGTTCTACTTTTGAAGACATAATTTTAAAAAAAAGAACACGATTCAATTCGACTAGGTCACTACTTATTTTCTCATGTTGGCAGAATTTTCGAAAAGGGCAGAAAAATTCAGCATTTTTTTGAGAAAAGAAAGCACCTTAACACTAGATAAAGGTCCAATTATAATAGAACAGTGGTGCTCATTCTACAACAGACATTTTTGTGTTCGTGTTAGAGAGCTTTAAGTTTCTTCACTGAAATAAATCATTTTTGTAAGCTGTATGTTGTACAGTTCTTCGATGTCAAAATTTGTTATTAAATACAAGGGAAACTTTAAAACTGTTTAGCCTTCAATTTATCAAAAATATTAAGGCTGTTCATGGATACTTATAATGTGATATTTTGTTTTCATCACCCAAGTCGAATTTTGAGACCACAGATTACTGAAGACACATTTTTTATACGAGGACGTTGCAGCGATACTGATCTGGAAAATATTTAGTAAGAAGAGTTTGTAAAAATTCCTATTTAGTTTTATTTCCGTTTTAGAAATAAATTGCACACAATTACATGATTTTACGAAAATTTTTACTATATTAGCACAATCCATATTTTAACCATGCCTTCAATTTTACATTCCCTTTTAATACTTCTTTACCACTAGGTCACACAATGTTGTAACGATCTATAAAGTTTTCATTTTTGAAACTGTTTTCATATTGTATTGTTAAGCTTTTAAACTATGTTTTAATGATTGCTAACATTAAAAACAATTACTGAAATTTGTATACAATACTTTTTCCACAAAACGTTTTAAAAGATTTTTATTACTATATGAAATTACACAGTGCTACACACAAAATATGCAGGGGTTCTCATGCAGCAATTCTGTTTTGCTGGAGTCCATAGAGTACGAAAAAACTTATACTTTTTCTCTGTCACTTCGTTAAGTAAGTTTTTTTATAACAAATGTAGTGATATAACGATATTCCCAAAATTACAAGTTCAAAAAATCATAAGTTTACTCTGCATTAACCGATTTTCAAAATTTTGCTTTTATTTTACAGATCTGATTTGTACCTTTTAATAAAAAAAACATTTTGGCAATCAGTTCAAAAATGGCTCAGTTACGGTCGATAAAGTAAAAAAAAAAAAAAATTAAAAAATGTTAATTTTCATCTCGCTCTAAATTGACCGTTAGGCAGAAAATTCTGCTTTTTTAAATTTTATTGACAATCATATTAAAGTTGGTTTCTAAAACAGGTAAGATCATAAAAATCGGTTACAAAATGAATCAGTTACGCCAAGTTTTCTGATAACATGTTTTTTGCTTTTTTTTGTGTTTTCTTAGAAATGCTTGCGTTTCATTTGTTTTTTATAAAGATCGCTGCTAGTTTCTCGCTTTATAGACCAGCAGTAGTTAGACAGCATACTGACTTTACTTTTTCCAACATACCGCTGTTCAATTCTTGAAATGTCCTGGTGAAATCGTTTACCTTGTTCATCACTTATCTGCCCTAAGTTTGATGGGAACATATTCAAATGAGCATGGAGATGGTGCAATTTGATAGACATTTTGCAGCCCATTGCATGGTAGGCAGACAGATTTTCGTGTACTATTTCCTCATAATTTACACTTCTTGTGTTTCTATGAAAATTCTATAAAAAAAAACTGCTAGATATTTTTTCAAATTTCTTTTTTTATTTGAAACTACAATCCTTCCGGTTAATAATGGAAAATAATTTCATTCAAATGGCTGCCTCGGCTGGCCATGCAGTAGCCTATACGATCGGTCCAATTTTTAAGCACATTATCGATTGTGTGCAGCTGTATTTCACCAATGGCTTCACGAATATTGTCCTTTAAAGCGTCAATTGTCTCTAGCTTGTCGGCGTAACACTTATCTTTGAGGGCAACCCACAAGTAATAGTCCAACGGTGTCAAATTGCAGCTCCGAGGTGGCTAAACGACATCAGCTCTGCGGCTGATAATGCGATCTTCAAAAACATGGCGCAAAACATCGAGTGTAGCTTCGGCTGTGTGGCACGTAGCGCCGTCCTGTTGATGATTTCTGATGATTTTTTTGGCAAAATCGGCATCTTCTGCATCAAAGTAATGTTGCAATGTTTCCCACCGTTGTTCAAGCGTACACACAACCATATTCGTTCAGCGGAAGGATAAAACTAATTATCTGTGAAATCAGACATGAGCTAAGTGTTACCATTCACGAAATAAGCACTGGTTGAAAAAAATAACGTTATATGGCGGACCCTGTACTTTCAATAATTCAGCACTAGTGCGGTTGTGAGTAGGAAAGGAAAAAACAAAAATCGTGTTTGTTGTGATGCAAAATGTCACCCACACAAAAGACGTGAAAGGGGAGAAACGCATGTAAACATGTGGATAATGACTCCAATTAGTGCGAAATGTAAACAAGCGTTGGCTGAGACAAACAGTGTAACAATCATCCAACTATGATTTTGTATATTAGGCGTTTTCTTGTTTTATTACCTGAAAAATATTTACATTTCTAAGAAAACACAAAAAAAGCAAAAAACATGTTATCACAAAACTTGGCGTAACTGATTCATTTTGTAACCGATTTTTATGACCTTACCTGTTTTAGAAACCAACTTTAATATGATTGTCAATAAAATTTAAAAAAGCAGAATTTCCTGCCTAACGGTCAATTTAGAGCGAGATGAAAATTAACATTTTTTAATTTTTTTTTTTTTTTTTACTTTATCGACCGTAACTGAGCCATTTTTGAACTGATTGCCAAAATGTTTTTTTTATTAAAAGGTACAAATCAGATCTGTAAAATAAAAGCAAAATTTTGAAAATCGGTTAATGCAGAGTAAACTTATGATTTTTTGAACTTGTAATTTTGGGAATATCGTTATATCACTACATTTGTTATAAAAAAACTTACTTAACGAAGTGACTGAGAAAAAGTATAAGTTTTTTCGTACTCTATGGACTCCAGCAAAACAGAATTGCTGCATGAGAACCCCTGCATATTTCTTTTTTTCACTTTTGTATCACTGTGTTATTATACAACTTTCTGAAGTTTTGGGTTTTCCATCTCCATTAAGCTCCAAATAATATCCAAAATACTTAAGGTTATGTTGTACTCCTAAATATTATATAATATAAATAATTAATTATATATATATGGCTGTAAGCAAAATTGGTAACTCTGTAAGGCATTTATACTAAAATGTGATATGTAACTTCAAAGTAATTTTCACTAACATAATTTTGGCATTGTGTTGCACTACTTTTGAAACAACATGCACGACGTCGCTGCAACTTAAATATGGACCATCAGTTCTAGTCGGGCATTGTCTTGTTTTTTCAAAAAAGTAATTTTTTAATCTAAGGAACAATGATATTCTCTCTTCCTTGCAATAGGAAATAACTTTGTGTGATTTTCTATAATGCCTTTCTATAAAAAATTTCTTTATGTAAACTTATGATCTGTAACAATGCATACATTTCTTTGCGTGCATTTGAGAAACTAAGCGACGCAGTTTTCACCGCTTGAAATGCCAGAGCGAACTAGGTGACTTTTTGTATGGGTGGGCTTTATATACGTGTGAAAACCAAAAAACTTATCTGCACATTTATGTGCGACTGAACATCAATGAAATAAATGTAATATAAAGTAACGCAATGTTGTCAACTATCATAGTGACGTGACGTTATGTAAGAAAATGTTATAGATATTAAAAAGCAATTCGACTCGCGTCGTTTCAACACCGAGGTCGTGAAGTGCGACTAGCCAACGGTAATTGTGTTTGTGGTCCATCCACTGATGCGACTGACAATTAAAGTTACTTACTTACTTAGTTGGCGCTACAACCGTATGTCGGTCTTGGCCTCATCTAAGAATTTGCGCCAGCCATTTCTGTCTTTTGCTTGCTGGCGCCAGTTGGAAATTCCAAGCTTCGTCAGGTTGTCCTCTACTTGGTCTTTCCAACGAAGATGCGGTCGTCCTCTTCTGCGTTGACCGCCGCTGGGTACCGAATCGAATGTTTTCTTCACTGGAGCATCGTCTTTCATGCGCTGAACATGACCAAGCCAGCGAAGCCGCTCGATTTTAATGCGCTTGACTATGTCGATGTCAGCGTACAGCTCATACAGTTCATCATTCCACCGTATTCGGTACTCGCCATTGACGCAGATTGGTCCGTAGATCTTACGAAGAATCTTTCTCTCGAATGCTCCTAAAGTCTTTTCATCTAAACTGCTCAGCGTCCAGGTTTGTGATGCGTAAAGTAGGACGGGCATGATGAGCGATTTATAGAGCGTGATTTTCGTTCGTCGAGAGAGGGCTCTGCTTCTCAATTGCCTACTGAGCCCAAAGTAACACCTGTTGGCAAGAGTTATTCTTCGTTTGATCTCAATGCTGATGTCGTTGGTTGAATTAATGCTGGATCCCAGATAGACGAAGTTCTTCACAACCTCGAAGGAGGTATTGTCAACGGTAACGTGGGTTCCAAGACGCTGGGACTGTTTGTTTGTTGACACTAAGTATTTCGTCTTATCTGCATTCACTGACAGACCCATTCGACTTGACTCTCTTTCTAATCTGGAAAATGCTGCACTGACTTCGCGCGTATTATGGCCAATGATATCTACGTCATCAGCATACGCAAGCAGCATAACACTCTTGTAGAATATTGTGCCACTACGTCTCAGATCAGCAGCTCGGATGATCTTTTCCATCATTAGGTTGAAAAAGTCGCACGATAAGGAATCACCTTGTCTGAAACCTCGTTTGGTAATAAATGGTGGGGAGAGGTCCTTCCCGATTTTAACTGCGCTGCTGGTGTTGCTCAGTGTCATCCTGCAAAGTCGTATTAGTTTTGCAGGAATACCAAATTCAGACATGGTGGAGTACAGGTGCTTCCTTATTGGGCTGTCGAAGGCGGCTTTGTAGTCAACAAAAAGATGGTGGGTGTCGACTTGTTTTTCTTGAGTCTTCTCCAAGATTTGTCGTAGCGTGAAAATCTGGTCGATGGTGGACTTTCCAGGTCTGAAGCCACACTGATAAGGTCCGATCAGTTCGTTTACAATGGGCTTCAATCTTTCACATAAAACGCTCGACAGGACCTTATATGCGATATTAAGAAGGCTTATCCCACGGTAATTGGCACAGATAGTGGGATCGCCTTTCTTGTGGATTGGGCAGAGCACACTGAGATTCCAATCGTTCGGAATGCATTCTTCCGACCATATTCTGCATAGAAGCTCGTGAATGCATTTAAGTAGAGCTTCGCCTCCGTTCTTAAACAGCTCAGCAGGTAAGCCATCAGCTCCCGCGGCTTTGTTATTTTTAAGCCGAGCTATAGCTGTCAGAACTTCATCATAGTCGGGCAGCGGAACCTCGACGCTGTCATCCGCAATTGGGGTTTCCGGAATATCATCTCTATTGGCGGGATTGTTGTCAGCGTCGCCATTTAGAAGCTTAGAGAAGTGTTCCCTCCATAACGTCAGTGTACTCTGGACATCTGTCACTAGATTCCCGTTTTCATCCTTGCAGGAAGAGGCCCCGGTTTTAAAACCATCGGCAAGGCGTCTTATTTTTTCGAAAAATTTTCGGGCCTCATTCCTGTCACCATACATCTCAATCTTCTCCTGCTCGCGCTTTTCTGCCTCTCTTTTTTTCCGCCTGAAAATATGTCTCTCTTCCCTCCTCTTTTCTTTGTATCGCTCCTTAGCAGCACGCGTTACAACCGACTGCAGGGTGGCTTTGTAGGCGGCGTCTTTCTCTGCAGTGGCGTCGCGACACTCCTGGTCGTACCACTGGTTTCGGCGAGGGCGTTGGTAGCCAATCACCTCTTCAGCAGCCGAACGCATGGAGTAGGAAATGTGTGTCCACTGCGCGCATATATCATCGATTGGAGGAGTGCTTTGAAGCAGGAGTGAGAGTCGAGTGGCGAAAGCATCGGCTGTCTGTTTCGATTGCAGCTTGTCGACGTCTAGCTTTCTCTGTGTAGGGTTGCGTGTATTCTTAGCTGCGCACAGACGTGTACGGATCTTGGCTGCAACAAGATAGTGATCCGAGTCAATGTTTGCACCACGGATCGTGCGTACATCCAATACACTGGAAGAGTGCCTTCCGTCGACCAAAACGTGATCAATTTGATTTTTTGTTTTTTGATCAGGGGACATCCAGGTGGCTTTATGAATATTGAGATGCTTGAATCTAGTGCTACTTACGACCATGTTTCGTGCTGCGGCGAAGTCAATCAGCCTCATTCCGTTATCGGAGGTGTTGTCGTGGAGGCTGAACTTTCCGACTGTTGGACCAAAAATATTTTTCTTGCCCACCTTAGCGTTGAAGTCACCAAGCACGATTTTAACGTCGTGGCGGGGGCAGCGCTCGTAAGCATTTTCAAGGCGCTCGTAGAAAATTTCCTTGATCTCATCGTCCTTGTCTTCTGTCGGAGCATGCGCACATATTAGGCTTATATTGAAAAATCTAACCTTGATGCGGATTATGGCAAGTCGTTCGTTCACAGGTGTGAATCGCAGGACGTGGGGCCGTAGTCTCTTGCCAACTACAAACCCGCATCCAAACTCGTGCTTCTCCGCATGGCCGCTGTAGTAGATATCACAGGGTGCATGCCGAATGCAACCCTGTCCCTTCCATCGCATTTCTTGGATAGCAGTGATATCAGCTTTGTATCTTTCCAAGACATCAGTCAGTTGGATAGAGGCACCTTCCCAATTAAGGGTTCGGACATTCCAGGTGCATATCCGTAAATCATTATCAGTTTTTCGTTTGCGGTAGTCGTCATCAGATTTGGGGATCATTTTTCTTCTTTTCTTATATGTTTTCATTGAAATTGGTTTTTACGGGTGGGCTTCAAACCCGACGCACAACCTATTTTAAGCCTAGGGAGGCCCGCCGCTCAGATTAGCCGCCAAACTAACGGTTGTCAGTTTTGACGTTGCCCAGGAAACACCACGTGGAGGTTTGAGTCGACTTGAGGCGATTTCACAAAGATTATGCTGGCCTCGCCAGGTTGAGACAGTCAGACATGTTACATTGATCCATCGCCCCCAGTTTCCCCTGACAATTAAAGTAAAGTTTTTTAATTGAATCAAAACGACTCGTTATTTGTGATGGCGTTATAAATCTTACGATTTGGCCAAATTATTTCCTCTTCTTCTTTCCTCGTCTTCTTGAGCTAGGAAAACCTTTATATAGGGAAGATTTTGTAGATCACCGATATCAATTCTAGCAAAGTTGCCATCTGTTCTAGTTGCTTCTTATTTATTTCAATATTCATTGGTATTATTGTATCATGATTGTTTGTTTGAATTGATTGCAATGGTAGTACCCTCTATGAGTCCTTTTTCTCACCTTTCCTTTGAGAAAATTTGTTATTGCGATTATATTAAGGCATAAGGAACGCAGCTGATATTCATTGGTGTTCGACAGTTTGTCGAAATGCACCATAGATATGAAACGAGCTTGTTTGCTTCGCTAGAAGCTAGGGTTTTAACTGAGAGGTGGCTATTTTCACAACCAAATGCTCAATTACTCATGACTTTCACCGAAATCGATCAATTATTAGATTATTTAATTAATTTGACTCATTTGGCCCTGCTACACCATAGTTAGTTAAATCTATTAAATTATTACTTGAATTAAATTGCAAGCTTTAGATCAAGGAAGTTTTTAAGAAGGCAACAACAACAACAAGAACTCTGTATAAAGTCAATCACTTAGCTGACTAGACAGTTTGTTTAAATAGCCTACTGCTTTAAAGTGTCATATGATTAAGTAGCTTACTTGATCTAATGCTCGCAATTTAATTCATGTAATAATTTAATAGATCATTAAACTAATTAATTAACCATGGCGTAGTTTAATTAATGTCAAATTAATTAAATAATCTAATAATTTACCGATTTTGGTTAAAGTCTTAAGTAATAGAACATTTGGTTGTGAAAATAGCCACCTCACAGTTAAAACTCTAGCTTCTCGAAGTAAAAAACTAGTTTCATTGCTATGGTGCATTTCAACAAACTGTCGAACACCAATGAATATTAGGTGCGTTCCTTTTGCCTTAACATAATCGCGATAACAAATTTTTTCAAAGGAATGGCAAAAAAAAGGACCCATAGAGGGCACTCAAAATTCAATTCAAACAAATAACCATGATGCAAAACTATTAAGTGTCATAAGAACGTAAGGCCTTTTCCACACTTGGTCAACGCAATTCCAACACAACTTCAACGCAACAGCGAAAAAGTTGAAAAGCAATGCAACTATAAGCCGAATGCTTTCAGACTTGCTTCAAAAGTCATGCAACATGTAACTCATGTTTTTCGACTTCTTGCACTAATTTAATATTTAACACTTGCTCATTCATCTTGCAAACTATTTCTTTATCTTTCGGATTCTATAAATGAAAAAAATAACTAATTAATTAACTTATTCACCTTGATTAATATACTGCGTACTGCACTACAAACAATTGAATTCACAAAACAAACAAACTGATGCAACAAGTCGCCGATCAAAATTGCGGAAAGCCCCGTTGCGTTGAATAAGTTGAGAACATGTCGAGAACTTGTTGCGTGCAAGTTGCTTAATCTGAAGGTTCCGGTATAAATGCACAGGCTAGCAATTTGAGTTGGAGTTGCGTTGACCAAGTGTGGAAAAGGCCTAAGTCGTTCACAACTGTTGTGAACTATTAGGCCTTTTTCACATGGAGCAATTGAGAAGTAATGCGACTCCAACGCAACAGCTTAAAAAGTTACGAACCATTTCAATTTAAAACTGAATTGCAACCTACACTTTCAGATGAGCAAGTCACGTCGCAACGCAACATTGAAAAATTCACAACAACACAAATACTTATTTAATTGAAGCTTAGTTAAATAGATATAAAAACTTAATTAAGGACAAAAAATAATATTTTTCCGCTTCCTGCACTTATTTCATATTTATTAACTGATTAATCATTTTCGTAGCACACAACACACATCGAAAACGTAACAAATCACCGATTCAAACTGCAGCAAGTCTTGTTGCATGGAACTGGTTGCGAATGTGTTGACAACTTGTTGAGTAAAAGTTATTTCATGTGAAGGCTTCGGTTTAAATACAGTGGTTAGCAACTTTTGTTGCAGTTGCCTCACTTTTCAATTGCTCCATGTGAAAAAGGCCTTATGGTAGCGAAACCTTAGTGAAGAACGTTCTTCTCTGAATTTGTTTTACTCTAAACGTGAGAAAAATTGTAAATTATCTAATTTAATTATTATTGGCTCCGATGAATGCGGCCAATATGTGTGGCAAACGCTGTTTATTTTGTTTTCTTTTGCTTAACCTATTTGTTATAGGATTATTATTTTTGGTTTTGCTTTGCATTTACGCTTCTTTGCGATCGACTAAATTGCAGTTTTTCAAACAGATAAAAAGGTGTTTTAAAATGTATTAGTTTATGTAGAAAAATACAATCGAATCTACGTAAGCCATAGACATAACGTGTGACATCATTAAAAGCAATTTGTAATTTAAGTTGGGACCGCGAGTCTAGTTTACTATACACAAGTTTAGAATAAGTTATGACAGGAACAATGAGCTGAATTATAAGCTTACGTCTTATAGCAATAGAAGTGTATTCAGCAGACATTCTAAGATTTTGCAAGATGTAATATACTTCGCGGACTACAAACTATAAACTATAATAATAAATTGTATATTACACGAAAAATTGCCACCACTCTTGCCTTCAGTTGCTTTTTTCTTGTATTTTGCTTATGCTTTTCATGATGTTTCTACGGAATTTCACTAGATATGAAGCTTACGTTCGAATTATAGAATACCTTTGGTAAACAAAGCTGGTTTGAGGGAGAAAATAAAAAATTTTGCTAGAGGAATGCGATTTTCTTCAGAAGTCAGAAATTATACAAATATAACAGTTTTTTTAAGTAAATCATATAAAGTTAAAATTCGTAAAATAATATATTTTCACAGACGGTGTGAAAAAAAGCACAAATTAAAAAAGGCCTTGGCCATTTCAGCTCATTTTTTTAATAATATAAGTTACCATATATAAGTTTTAATCATATATTATGGACTATGCTCATCTCTTGCTAAAATTCTGTATAAAACATGTATAAAACGCTGATCATATATTATGATCAATTTGTAATTTCCATAATTTTTATGGTCAACGAAATTGCATGTTTTATCAACGCATTGCTCTTAAAAGCATTTACAATTTATAAGCGTTGATTATAAATTGATATCAAGTGATAATAACAAAAAACATAAAAAAACAACACATAAGCCTTGTGGGACAATGAAGCAGTACAGAAAAGGAAACATTTTAAAAATTTTTGATACCACCTGGTTTAAGTGTAAACAAATGAATAAAGTTAATGTTATGGTATGTTAATGTTAAGTTAATGATAAAGTGAATATATTAAGGTTATAGTTTATAAGAAATTTTTATTATGTGTATACAAATAAATAGTTTTTGTAATAATAAACAAAACTCTTTAATTTTTCCTGAAAAGGTTTATTCAATTCAATATCAATCGCGCATGATCCATAAACACTTTAGCAACACATCTTACAGCAGTTGCTCACACATTAAAATTACTTTGGTAATTGGACCTATTCTGCCAGATATGTTATATTGTTATGAGTTTTCTGTTATGAATCATAAAAGATACCGACTATAAAAGACCTGTTAAAATTGGTATTCTTCATTTCGAACTTTTATGATGTCCTGGGGCCGAATTACATCATCCGTGATAGGTAAAATTACGAAAGGCATGACGAGAGAAGTGCCTATCAATCTTGTACAATTGTGCTCGATCACTGATGCTGTAATTCGGCCGCTGTTATCAATCTTCAAAAACAAAAATCTATTAAAATTCCGTTAACTTCTGTTATGAAACAGCTGACTGCTGTCAATGAATTAAAAAATAAATTAACGCCAGTTGAAGGAGTTATCACTTTTAACATGTAAATTGAAAATATTTTACAAAATTAGCGCTTAAGAAAAGCCGTGCATTAGCAATAAACAATGTCGGACTGGGAGGATGACCCAGAGCAGAAGCTTAAATTTCAATGAAAGTTTTTTGACAGTTCGAAAAATCTTTTGTAATTTATAACAGATTTCATAAAAGATTGTCATGCAGATAACGAATTTTGATCTCACAACAGATTTTTTGATAGCTCAAAAATTTGTATAGGAAATCATACCAGAATAACAGGATTTTTTCCTAAAAGATTCCACAGAATAGGCTCAAATACATCTTATACGAGTTGATCTTATACAATGATTTTCTCTTGCTCCGCATTTATGAGCACAAATGCTTTCTTTATGATCAGTTGCTCATAGTTGATAAATGTGCGATATTGGCGCACACGCTATGAGCTTAGGGGAAATACCCAACCAGCAAAGAATGCACAAAATTAGGCTTATACAGCTAAATCTCTAAGCTGCTTTGCAGTGTAAACACCCAAAAACTGAGAGTTATTTCAGCTGCTTTGCAGTTATTAAATGAATTTAATTAAATTTTATTTGCCATTTAATAATTGCCTTAGTTGGGATTCAATCCGTGGCATCCCCGATTTGTAGTCAGCCGCTTTACCCATTGAGCCATGTCGCTGCTTATCAAAACGAAGATTTTTGTGTATTTATACACTTAGCTCGAAGTGTGAAATTAGCAACAACTGAACTATTAACCAGCTTAGCAAAATTAGTCCAAATATTCTTTATAATTTCCTTTAAAGCTGCTTACAAGGGAAAAATAAGGTCCATGGCACTTCAAAGCTGCTTTTTGATAAGCTGTGGAACTTGTCGCACTTAAAGCTTTTATATGGTACGTTGTGGTACTTGTCGCACCTGAAGCTTCTTTATGAGTTCAAAAATTAAAGTGATGTTGATTTTTTCTTTCGATTCTCAAGGTATCGTGCACTCGGAATTCCTTCTGCAATGTCAATCGGTCAACGCTCAATATTATTGCAGTGCTTTAAAGCGATTGCGAGAAAATATTCGGTGAAAGAGGTCCAAATCATGAAGAGACAATTCATGGTTTGTGTACCACGATAATACACTTGCTCAGACATCACGCATTATACGACATTATTTGAACAAAAACAATAAGGGTTTTCATGCAAAGTGGCAGGCTTCTAATTTGGGCAATTAGTTATTTTTATCAGACAGGTTGTATGAACAGCCCTTAAAGTCGATTGTGCATTTGCAGCATATAAGTCAGCTGTGCGATCTGCCAGCGATGCGTTCCATTTAAACGGGGACGCTTTGCGGATTGTTTGCTTGTTTTCTGAAATTTTTAGAATTAAATCTTTATTAGTTTTGCTCAAATTATAACTTTTCCTTCAAAAAAGAAAACAGCTGATTGATCATATAAGTTTGCCACCTCGTTTGCTCACCTAAATCGAAGAGCAAATTTATCTGGTTTGTGCAAAAGCTTTTTCATACGAATTTTGACAGTTCATTTATAAGGCTGATAAACTTATGAGGTTTATACCATTTATAAGGGTATTGTCCATTTGCATGAAAACCCTTAATAGCTGCGTTCCATTTGCTTAAAAAAAAATCCATATTATTTTTTTTACATGCAAAGCAAAAACAAAAAAATAATCCTATAACAAATAGGATTATTTTTGATATCCATATAAAATTGTGATATAGCCTTTAAACAATTTGAAACACAGGTGCCTCACCTGTATATTTTTAAGAGCTGTCATTTCATTTTTGAATTATTTGTTTGTTTGATACAATGACTATTAGGTAGCCATGACAGCTACCTATTTTCTGACGAGCTGCGACCATCGAATGTTAAACAAAACAAACCGCGTGTGTCACACACACTGGACGCCTTCAGCGGAGCCAACAATTGCAATCAAATTATTTATGTAATTGAATAATATTAACAGTTAAATTAAATAATTTAAAATTTTTCTGACGTTTAGAGTAAAACACATTCAGAGAAAAACATCGTTCACTAAGGTATCGCTACCATAACAGTTCACAACAGTTTTGAACGACACACGTTCTCATGACACCTAATAGTTATTGTATCATAATTGCTTGTTTGAATTTAATTTTGACTGCAACGGTAGTGCCTTCTACAAGTCGTTTTTCTTGCCGTTCCTTTGAGAAAATTTGTTATCGCGATTATATTAAGGCAAAAGGAACGCAGCTATTGTATAGACTTTCTTTGGTATTTGAACATGCAATAACAATAGAGTTCAGCTACTACAGCTTTTTCACACTTTCTCCGCAATAGATCATTTTAAGAACCAATCCAATATCATTGAAATAACTCAAAGATATCGATAAAAGTGGTCCAATAAAAAACCAAAAGGGAGAAAAATTTACCCACCATAATATGGGTTGGGCTCAGGGACAACACAAGACATAACAACTAACCATGCGTTTACATAGATCTAATCATACATTAGTTTTCAATCTACTTTTGAGTTGACCTTTCGACAAGTTAACATCAAACACGTTACAGTTGTTAACAAAGGTACTCATGCGATTTAATGGAGCAGTTAACATATAATTTGTTCTACTAAATGGTAAATAAATCAAGTTGTTAGGGTTTCTACTGCTTCTACGGTTAGTGTTAAAATTTATAAGAGAAAGAAGCTCTGGAGAGTCGAATACACCAGCAATGAGTTGGTGTAAGTAGACGATATCAGCAGATTTTCTTCTCTCACTTAAAGATTGCATTTTTAATAATTTCAAACGATCCTCATATGGAGGAAGGTTAAATGTGTCAGTTCCACTCAAGCCTCTTAGAGCAAACCGAACAAAACGTTTTTGAATTCTTTCTATACGATCAACATGCACATTGTAATGTGGGGACCATACTTGACTTGCGTACTCCAAGTGAGGACGCACGATTGAATAATACAGAGTTGTAGTTGTTATTAAGCTATCAAACTCTTTGGCCCACCGTTTTATAAAACCAAGCATAGAAGACGCTTTTTTACAAATTGTATCAATATGCATGTTAAACGACAATTTAGAATCCATGCATATACCAAGGTCTTTGACGGTAGTTACACGACTTAAAGCAGTATCTTTAATTTTGTAATCAAAAATAAAATTGTTCCTTTTACGCGAAAAGGTCATAGTTTGGCATTTATCTGGATTTAAAAACATGTAATTTTTAGAACACCAAACCTCAAAGGAGTTCAAGTCTGACTGGAGCAGGTCTGAATTGTCATTAGAATCAATTGTTCTGTATATTTTCATATCATCTGCATAAATAAGCAAATGAGAGTGTTTAATGACGTGGGTAACATCATTAATTGCCAAAATAAACAGAAGTGGGCCCAGGTGGCTTCCTTGAGGAACACCCGATTCTGCAACAAATTCAGAAGACAACACGCCTCGGAACCGTATTTGATAAGATCGTTCCATCAAATACGATTTGATCCAGTTTACAAAATATTGTGGAAATCCCATTAATTTAAGTTTAAATAAAATTAGATTATGTGGTAATTTATCAAAAGCTTTGCTAAAATCAGTGTAAATACAATCGACCTGGCTACCAGAATCAATAGATTTTAAGCAGAATGTAGTGAAATCAAGGAGATTAGACACAGTGGATCTGCCAGTAACAAAACCATGCTGACGAGTTGTCATGACTTGCCCACAGTAAATTTTCACTCGATCGTACACTATTCGCTCAAAAAGTTTAGGAATCGAAGACAATTTAGCGATAGGCCTATAATTAGTGACGTCGTTCCTGCAACCTTTTTTGTAAATAGGACTGATATAAGATTTTTTCCAAAAAAGAGGAAAATTACTTTCATTAATTGATTTATTAAAAAGTAACGAGAGAGGCTGACACAAAACGGAGCCGCATTGTTTTAACACTGCGGCAGGAATTCCATCTGGTCCAGCGCTAAAATCCTCATCGATTGATTCAATATACTTAAAAATATCCTCTGAGGTAAAAGATATATGCCCCAAAGAAACTCTGGATGCGTTGTTCATATAATCAAAATACGCTAAATCAGGATTAAAAGAATCTGAACAGAATGATTCTTTAAAAAGATTGGCAAATAAGCCACAAATAATGGTGGAATTGTCAGTAAATCCATCCTGAAATTTGAAAGAAGAAGGAAATCCATCAGTCTTCTTCTTAACATTAATAAATCCCCAAAATTTTCTTGGATCAGACAAAATACTCAGCTTCATATTATCCAAATACTCATTATATAATGCAGCTGAGCAATTCTCAAATTCCAGAAACAAACGTTTGTATGTTTCTAGGTCATTTGAGTCAAAACTACAAACATATTTCTTCCATGCCCTATTCCTATTGTTGCGAAGAGTCTTTAAATCCTTTGTGTACCAAGGGTACGCAGAATTTTTCGCAAATTTGAGACTATATGGTACAGACTGAGAAAACATGGCAAAGAGCTCCGTATAGAAATAATTTATTGAACTGTTAAGATTATTATTATTTATGTATTCTGTAATTATATTTAATTTACTATAAAGTAAATGATTCAACCCCAAAAAGTCAGCTTTTTTGAAATTGAATTCATAAACTGTGTCAACAGAGCTTGAATTTACCATATTCTCCCTATCGGATTTATACCAAATACTCAAAGGTGGATGGTAATTATCAATAGTAGTCAAAGCATGAAGTGCCTTCTGAACAATGACATTGTTACTGTCTGTAGTTAAGACTAGGTCAAGCAGCCTTTCCAGACTATTATAAATACAACTAACTTGTTGTAAGTCAGAACATATATTGTCAACAAATATATGTTCTTGGCGTGTCTTCGAATTAGATGCACAAAAATGTGTTTCATCGTCAGAAGAATGCCATTTTAAGTCAGGCAAATTAAAATCGCCCAACAATAAAATGTCGTCATTAACGTCAAGTAAATTTAATATAAATTCTATGCAATCCGCAAGGCTTGCATAGACCTCTACACTGCTCTTTGGAGGAACGTATGCATTAATAACATATACATTAGAATTGCAATGTACAACCTTAACGCATATAAGTTCGATATTAGCAGAGCAGGGAATATCAATAAAGGAACTAACACAGGAGCTCCTTACAGCTAATAGGACACCACCACCAACTGCAGAATTGTTGTCAGCGTGTCTGTCCTTCCTATATACTTGAAAACTATTGTCAAACAGTTCTAAGTCAGTAATTCCTCCGTTCAACCAAGTTTCAGTTAACGCGATAATATCTTCAGAAAAATTCTGAGTTGACAAAAAAATGTCGCGCGTCTTTGAACGCAATCCCCTTACATTTTGATAGTAAAGGGAAAGCCTATTTAGTTTTTTTGGGTCTGACTGGTGATATTATTCGTCCTTCTAGACCTGTGTTTAGGCTTAAACTCAGAAACAAAGATATTATCAGCCCACAGATTAGAGCTCAAAACAGTTGCAAACTCTTCAGCAGCTACTGTGAGAATAAATGATGCGTGGGACGGTTTATTGCCAATTTTCTTGCATGAGCAGAAAGCAGCCTGACTTACTAATTGGTTGTGTTTAACAAACGTCAATACATTTTCACTTGTTGTGTCGGGCTGAAGACGTGAAATGAAAATCTTTTTTTTTCTCGACAAAGCTCTTAAATTTAATGAACTATTGCGCTCATTAGTCATGTCATTTCTAGCCGGGGGAGAAACAGATGGAGAAGATGGAGTAATAACTATATTATCTATTCTCACTGGCGTAAACACTGGTTTAGCCGAGATCTGCTTCGTTTCTAAAGTGGCTGGAAGCGTCATGCGCCGCTTATTACTTTTATTTTTGGAATTATTTCTCTTTTTCTTCGAATTATTTAGGTCTTTTTTAGATAAAACTATTTGAGTCTCAGAAGAAAAGGCTGGAAGAGTCTGAGACAATGCGGTCGAAATATTTACCGATGAAGACTTTTCATCATAAATGCAATTACTGGGTGAGGTGCTTACTTCATTAAAAAATGTAACAATTTCTTTAAAATTGTTATTTAAAGCGTTAAGACTATCACCGAAAAGCTTAATTTTTGAGAAAAACTCATCTGGTGAAAGAACCCTACACGAAGCACAATACCAGCGAAGACCTGATCGTGGTGAGATTAAATCATCAAGACACGACTTAGAGATCCCAGCACATGATGTATGGAACAAACGCCCACATGGGCCAGAACAACTGAACATACGGTTCAGAATGTTTTGACTTTTGCAAAGCTCGTCTAAAGAACAAGCAGCAAAATTTTCTACAGAAAAATATTCCATAGCGAATAAACAAAGTTCAATAATTTTATGTGAGCAAAAATAATGTCCACTAAGTGCTAATGGGTTAATATAATATGTTGCAGTTTAAAAGCAACTGCAACAGTTCTCTGTGCTTAGTTTATGCAAATAAACAAACAACGCACAAAGAGGAACGCAAAAAAGAGAAAGAAAAAAGTATATAAGCAGCAGCTCAGCTATCAAACTATAAACGACAATTAAAACAACACATGTATGTACTACAATAAAACATTAAAAAATTCAACCACACAGCATGAAAACACTATAGGTTTATATTGATAACAACCTTAAAAACAATTTTTAATCACAAATAAATAAAAATACAGCACATACCGAAATTAAACAAACACTGGTATAACACAAATTACAATAAAAAAAAACAACACAAGACAAACGACTGTCACCGGCCAAAAGACGAGATCAACTGAAACGTCTAATAACGGCGTTATCATAAAAGGTTTATTCGGGTATCCACTGTCAGCTAGTATAATACTGTCACCAAACTCTCCACTTTCAAGACGGGAATTCATTCTAGAATTTCTCAAAATATTTGAATCGTGCGCAGAGCCAGGCCATCGTGCTACAATATTGATTATCTTCAGATTGGCATCACACATGGTTTGTACTTTAAAAGAAAAAAAGCCTTTACGATTTCGGTATATTTCTGCGTTATTTCCACCTGCAAATGCAAAAAGCTTATATATATATGTCAACATTGAAATATTTTTATACATTAGTAGTGTAACTGTAAAACGCTTTAACTATTAAAAAAACAAAATTTGAAAGATTTTCTATCTATTAAAAATTATCATATTTTATTACTTAGAAGTCGATTTGTACTTAAGCGTTTGGGAATTCAGTTACAGATAAAGAACTATACAAGAAAGCAATAATTTTGATAAACTTACCAGGAGATATTATTAGGAAATTTAGCTATATCATAAAAATTTTTCTTAGCTTCCAAAAGCTATTCGGCAGTGTTTGGAAAATTTATAAATCTTTCTTTTAGCAGCGCTATGTAATGCAAAACAATTGTCACCATTTTGGAAACTGTTGACGGCGACACTTTATAAACATCTCCAATTATCATTAGCATGCCTCCAGTTGCATAAACTCTCAATGTTATTAAAAACATTTCCTCTTCACTTAAACCGTTGTTCCTATAAAAGTTGTCTAGCATTAAAAAAGGCAACTAAATATGAAACTAGCAAAGAAATATCTCCAGCAAGGCTGGAGTTAAAATACCTCACACACCCAAGTTTTGAGCCAATATTTCATCCAATTTTTGTCCGTTTTAAAAACAAAGGAACATATTGAAGAAAACAGCCCATGTGCATAATAGGTATCAGTCATATTCCTATATTTTCACTTGAATGCTGATTTTACTCACCAAGAAGTTTTATTTTTGATGTGGGGGCCAATAAGTTCCAAAACGCTGCATGCAGATGACTTTGAAATTCGAAATCTTTGGAAGAACTCCTTATCTCCATACATATAAGCAATATTCGGCCGCGAATGTACACTTCTTACTCTTCTTAAAATTGTTTTATTTAAAATATCATATACTTCGGCATCACTAATATTTTCTTCGTCAGAATGCATTTCAATGTTTTATTTTATGAATTTGAGAAGTTTGAATTTATATTTTTGTATAAATTAAGTAAAAAAATCATTTGTCAAAATCAAACGGCATGTTAACCAAAGTTTAACCAATGAATTTTGAGCGGTTAACCTGAGTTTAAACTTTGGTTAACATTCACTGAAAAACTTATTTCTTGGTTTAAACTTAGTTTAACCGAGAAACAGAGTTAAAATTGCACTGAAAAATTGGCCCTTAATAACACGCACAACACAATTGATCAATAGAAGCTAGACCAAAGTCCTTCCAAGCGCTGAAATGGTCAGTTTATTTTATATGTAAGTAACGTCCGATTGTGATTATTTTGAAAGTGATAATATATATTGAAGAATAATTAACCGTTTTTACTTATTTGCACTCTCCGGTTAAATATTGAACGGAAGGTATACAAAGAAACATATATATAATACATGGAAATGAATGGAATTAGCGAAAAAATGTTGACATAGTATAAAAAAATCGAATATTAAGTGTACATCTTCTTTAAAATCTATGTCCAATCCATCTTTTTTTAAATGAATACGAGTATTTTGCGATGAGGAATAAGAGACGCTATGTTATATAAGCACAACGTCTAAAATATTAGTTAGTATGCAGCCCTGATACTTATTCTTTCAACTCGTTGCATTAATTACGTTGCAATTCGTTACAGAAGAACGTCAAATGTTTGTTTACGTTATTATTGTGAATGTGACGTTTTAAATTTGCACGATTGTGTGAAAATTTTTTTACTGTTTGTCCGAAAAAATCAAATACTTCAACTAAGAAATAAAATATACAAGATTACACAAACAATAAAATTTTAGAACAACCTATTTAACAAAGGAATTACAACGAGGCTACAAGCAATAGCATCAATTTAATAAAAAACTGCAAAAAATCCACACAACACGGTAATTTGGTGAAGAAGCGAATGTGTTGAAATGCATGTTTCTGAAATACTAAAAAATTCTTAAAATATTTTATTTTTAGTTTATCGTGAAAGTAGCGCATTTATAAGCCACATCTTTAACATGACTGAAGCCAAGAAACATACACTTGCGGCTGCATGCCGTTCACACAAGACGCTGCAGCAGGAACTGCCCGACTTTGACGACAATTCGGCGTTTGCAGCGCATTTGGCGGAGCAGCTGCGTCGGCTGCCCTACGATAGCCGCATCACGGCGATGGTTGAAATTTTAGCCATACTCAATCGGTTTGTGCGCGTGCAAGGAACTGAAACGCAACAGTAGGCGTGTCAATAAGTGGGCGGCGTTTTGATTTTGGTTGTAGTTGGTGTGTATGTGTGTATGATTTGGGAGAGCCTACGACTCGCCCATACAGCTAGCTGCCTTGTTTTGATTGCGGACGTCATAGACGGCGGCAGCGGTTCCTAAACTGCTATTTATATATAATTTTTTTTTCAAAGAGACAAAATAGAGAAAAATTATCTACTTGTTATAAACTTGAATTTATTTTTTTTTCTAAACTTGCATTAAATAAAACTTATTTCAATAGTTTTAAACTGCTGGATTTGTAGCGAAGAAAATATGTAAAGAATTTAAATGAAATAATGAATATCGAGCAGAAAATATGCAAAATCCCGAATTGTAAGTTTTAAAACTGCTCGCTTATCTTAAAACTTATAATTTCAAATACATATACAATATACTAAGTATTGAAATAACGCTGCATTTTGTTGAGAACATGCCTTAATATTGCAGGTAGATGCATTTTGCTAGCTGTTGGCGTCCTTTCTGCAAATGCAGATGGAAATTGCATTAAACATTTTTACAACTTTGTTACATATTGATTCTTTAATATTCATCACATCAAAGCTAAAACAATGCTTTAAATTTACTTATTTAAAAAAGTGTATCGTCATTTAATAAAGACAAAAACAAAGAGATAAAAATTATAAGAATAGCAAAGATTTAACTTGATTTTGGCTATAAGGTTTTTTGGAAGAGACAACCGGATTAAATTTTGTTGTAATCCGGTTGTCTCTCGGAAAAGTCTCACATAAATCATTCCCTATGTACTTAGGAGGAATTTACGAGGTTTTTGGCTGCAATTTCCCAAAAAGAAAACACATTTTAGTTTCTTTTTCCTTTATTGAAGACAATCATTTTTTTTGTTATTGCTTTGCCTAGCTAATCTAATGATATTAAAAAATAGGGGGTAACAATTAAAACTAAAGGAATAACAGGAGCTTTATTAACTTTTTACTTATCTAGGAACGACTAGTTTTAAATTATTAACAAGACATAAAATTGCACTTATTTTCTACGAACAGGATGCTTATTTAAAATACTAAAAATTTCATGTTGAGCTGCAAAATAAAGGCTTAACAATATATCGGAAATTTCAAGGCACTATTTATGAGTTTTTTCGCTTTGTAATTATTTGTTTTCACAATTTGTGCTTCCAAATTATATTTTGTGCATTGAGCATTTTTGTTATGACTGATTTTTTTTTAAAATTCTAATTACAAATTTTAAATGATTCAAATTCTTAATTAATAAACTATATGCTTAAATAGTAGCTTAACAGCGGTAAAAATTACTTTGGGCTTAGCAAAATTATGAAAAACAGCTGGTAAGTTGCTCTGATGTAAACGTGTATGATATTGTTTCTTTGTTCTCTAAAGCTTAATTTGATTCCTATATGTGTCACGAACATTCAAGAGCTCATCGAAGAAAAGCAACACCAGCGTCGAGTGCGGCGCTATTCGCAGATAATTTGGCCAGAATCCTTTGTATAAGCCATACAAACCCTCTGAACGTACAATTTTAATGAAGCAATCCAGCCAGCCGTTGTAGTTCAGACCTCGACCATTTTGATCCACACCCTGATTGTAGAGACGTGTCGTTATCACATCCGGTGGTGTTATAACTAAGGACATAATAGAGCCAGCAATCAAGGCAGCAGAGAACGAATTCAGCGTTGGTTGTGTTACTAAATCGTTGTCGCGTAGTAATGATTTAGTTTTGCCAAATGTGGCGATTTGTGCTCCAGAACCGACTGCAGCACGTGGTATTGTGGCAACGGCTCCTCGCCAAAGGCCTAGAATACCACGTTCGCTGTAAATTTGACGAAGAGCACCTGACATATTGATGTGCTCATGTTGATAGCCAACCGCTATTTGTTTAGCCGCTTGTGATTGCAGCTGTGTCTTAATCTGTGCAAAAAAGAAAATAAAAATGTATGAATTTCCACGAAAAAAATTTAATTTAAAAAAAGTAAATTTTCTTAAATTCTGCTTAGAAATTATTAAAAACAAAATTAAGATTTGTATACTTTGCTATATTAATAAAAATTTTCTATCCGATATTTTAATTTAAAATAAATTGTGAAAAAGTCAATACATCAGTTTTCGTGGAATTTATGTAGGTTTTGCTATTGTGATGACGTACGTACTTTGTATGAGAGTAAGGCGGAGTTTTAATTTTATTTTGCCGTATTCCAAATTAAGAGTGTGCATAGTAGAAAATTAAAAGTTAAAAGTAAATAGATTTTAGCGTTTACATAAAAACACTTTGTATGGGAGGTAGACGTGATTTTTATTCGATTTTGACAAATTTAATACTTGCGGATAAAGATTATGTGCAATATTTGATGGCATTAGATTAACTTTGTTGAATTTAAGGAGATTTGACAGATTAATAAAATCACTTTGTGGCACTTTGATTTGTCGAATTTTCGAACTTGATCTTTAATTTTCAAAAAGGAAGCCTATTGAATTTCGTTATGATAGTTCTAAAATTACGATTGTCATCGTGATCACACACATACGGATGTATATGGGCAGAAATTTGGACTTCGACATTACTCTCGTACGCATATGTGTGCACATATTTCTTTAGAATAAGTAAAAACCAATAATATCAGCTAGTTTCCAGAAAACGAGTGAAATCAGGTCGAGAGTGAAAGTGCAAATCGAGTGAATTTGAATTCAGTGCCCTGCAATCCTAACAAATTCGCGTGATTTTGGGTTTTTGAACTCGTTTCAATTTTACTTTCGAATCAATAGCTGTCAGTTATAGGCAAATAAAAGTGATTTACCAAAAGTCTTGGCAAATAAATTCGAGTTCGCAAAAAATTAAAATATAAGTGAAGCTTAAGTGGCTGATGTGTGGCATAATGAATCGCATAAATATGCATAAAAAAGGCAAAAGTTGAGTGACCATTTGCCCCGTTTTAAATTTCTGATACTGCGTAAGGATTGCTAAAGATTACAACTAAATGGAATTTATCAGACACTTAAACATATATTTAAGGTTCGTTAATTACTATCGTATCAATAAAAGTGCACAGAACCACACTTAGGAAGTCATCTATTCTATTCGTGCCTAAACTGACATGTGTTGCCAGGAAAAGATGCTGATATTGGTTTAGGCCGGAGCACAGTATCAAATGTGCTGCCGGAAGGGGTTGGTGTTTTGGAATCGAGAGCATGTCCAAATTGGACTCAACTTGTAACGTCTGAAAAAGAAAGCAGAAAACTGAAGTAACATTTAATGGAATGTCTGTAATATTTCTGGCGTTGTAGATTGTCTTGACGACACATATTTCAAAATTTCACAGCAACATTAAGACCTAATGCTGTTCTTTCACAGAAAAAGATTTTTCATAGTGCCATTATGGAAAAGTGTCATTCCATTTAGTGTCAATATTATGAAAACAAGCATAGTAGAATTAGAGAAGGTAGATGCATTTCGGAGAAACAGACTGCCGGAACTGTCAAAACGAAGTTGACATCCCATACAAAATCTGAAAACGATGAGAATGCGATAAGAAAGCAAAAATAGGCAAGAATAGCAAAATGCTTGAGTTAGACAATTCTGGCTATGAGAAATAGAGAGCAGTCTGAAATGCATATACCTTCACTAGTTCTACCATGAAACCAAGGTAGTAAAATTAAATTTTCTAAAGTTGATAATACTTTTATAATAGATTTGTGATTATAATTTAATAAAGCAGTTGATGCTCGTCGCTCTAGATATACACGCTTATATGGAGCATGGCAAGGCATGTGGCCATTTCAAATGTTGCTATGACAGCGGAGATCATGGTTCCTGGCTTTTAGGAGATCCTGGCTAAGCACTTGATCCTTTTCTTTTGTCGAAAATATTCAATACATACAAAATGAGTTCAGTTCATCTGAATTTTGAAGCAAGGAACAGTGTTTCGCATAGAACAAGCTAGGTTTAAAATTGATTTAGTTACTTTTAAGGAATTAATCACAAAACTTGTTTGTGGCTGCTGAATGCATTTGACAGCCGATGTAAGCGCGTGTTAAGTGAAGTAATAATTTATTATAAAAGCGCATATATAATAAAAAAATAAAAATGGAATATATAGTGGAAGGTTTGAGCTTTTCACATAATTTTGGCAAACAGTTAAAGCCAAATGATTTAATACAAATTCTAAATGTTTGATTGTTTAAATCATTCTTGATTTTAAATACAAATTCTAGTTGTTTGATAGTTTAAAATCGTTATTTTAGGTCAGGTTAGAACAATTAATTGCTCTAACCAATTTTTTCAAAGAAACAACAACAACAACAACAACAACAACAACAACAACAACAACAGCAACAACAACATTTTCAATATGAAAAGGAAAACATCACTAGCTGATTTTATTGCAATTAAGGCCCTGCTACAGGCTTCATCAGAAATCTTTGTGATGCCACCACCTTGGATCGAACCCGCATTAGCGTACTGCACCAAGGAGGCGATGAGATTTCAGTGTCAATTTCTCAGTTCTCTCCCTTTTATACTTTTGTATATATGTTGTTGCTGTATTTTTCTGCTTTAAAATGATTGAATTTTATCTGATAAATAATAATTTTTTTTTATATTTGAGCGCAACTTTCGAGTACCTCTTGTATTTGGGTTGTATTTTTGTTTTGTGTTTGCTGTGCTTGTCAACTTTGTTTCTTAGAAATATTAAACTATTCAAATATAATTGAGCGATTTTTGGAAGAGGGTAAATCTTTGGTTTGCGTGTCATCCATTGCAGCGAGTAGCTTTCGTCAATAAGCACTGATTATTACACTGATTGTGTAATTACTCGAGTGCTTCTCACACTTTGTCGGATTAGATATATTTTAGTGCTTGTCAAACTGTTACTCCAGTAGCTTTTGAACTGTTGGTTGGAGTGACTCTCAAACTGTTGGCCTTTTCACTTTGTGAAGGGTGTCACGGTCTAATCGACGCACTTACGTTTCTGAATTTGGTAGGGTTCTTATTGTTGTGATTTTTGGTACTTGTCTTTCACTTTTTGCAGGGTGAATAAAATGGTGTTAGTTTTACACTGATTCAGGAGCCATATGCAACCCAAGGTTGTATTAGAGGCCTTCCTGCTGGCACGCGGATGTTTTCTGATCTCAGAGCGAACTCTGTCGTTTTTTTGTATTGGATTGTTAGAAATTCCTAGGTGACCTGGGGTGCAGATATCTCCTAAAACATAGTGCTTCCTGTATTTTATTTTTATATCAACAATGGTTGCATTCTATCTGAAAAAAGCGCTTAGGTAGCGAAGTAGCATAAAATATTTTTTCTCCCTTAAATCAGGGAATATGTTTTGAGCGTTTTTCAGATGTTTAACCATTCAGCCCAACAGTTGCGTAGCAAATTTTCTGCTGAATGCACCCAATATTAAATTTAATTGTAATAATATATTTTGGTATAATATATAAATAATATATAAATAATATATAAATAATGTATAATATATAAAATATAATATATAATATAAAATTTTTTCCCGATTAGCCTGAAAATTCGTATATAGCAGTATGTCGGTTCGTGGCAGGACAATGGGTGGAATGCATAAAAAGTAAGCATTTGCTCCGACTCGATTTTTCAAGTAAAATCAAGAGAGTTTATTAATTTTTTACTTAAAAAATGGAGTCAGAGCAAATGCTCACTTTTTATGCATTCCAGTCATTGTCTGCCCGGGAATACTAGTATTTTATATATAGGTTTTTACTTCGGTTGGCAGTCCCCTCACTGCTATAGTTTTTTTTACAGTGCACGCACTTCCGGGCAAAAGTTGAGTTTTGTGAAGAATGGCTTAAAGGTCTAGTCTGGATAGTTGGGCCAAAATTTTTTTGCATTTTGGATAGCTTTAACTATGTAGAATATCATACTATAATGGCAAAACAAAATTAGTAATGGTTCAAAAGTTATGAGCCTGCGAGCAGACCAAAGCAGGTAGCGCACTATACTTAAAACTTACAAAGTTTTTTTTTGCATTTTTATTAATTTGTGGGCAGAGAAAGGTGGTGTGGCAACATATTTTTGTTAAACCATCTCGTACTCGAAAAATCTACAATCCACATAAAGTAGTCAATTTTATTAATTTCTGAAAAAGTGTGCGCATATAAATTGACCACGCCCATTTTTGGTCCATTTGCTTACAGTAACTATTTAAGCTAAATTATCAAATTTAAGTACAATACGACCAACACCGTCTGAAATTTTTTATTGATTTGTAAAAATGCAAATTTGTGTGTAAAATAGGGGCGGTAAAAGGTCTGCTAGCTAGTGAACGGTGCATATCCGACCCCCTTCTCAAACAATTTTTTTTTTTGACCCCATAAGTACAAAAACGTAAAAAATAATGCTGTTCAGCTAGCCTTATTTCTTCGATTTTTATGAGATTATTTTGCTTAATTTCTGAAGTATTTTTACCCATGAAAGTACAATTGACTTTTTAACCGTCACTCGATCGCCTTTCATAAATAAGGCTATCGATAATAATTATGTTTTTTCATAAAGGAAATAAAGCTTTTTCCTGAGAACTGAATATTTGTGTCTGCCCCAGCATAAAAACCACATTTAAAAATTTTAACGAGATATGAATAACTAATTTATATTATTCATATATCCAAACGAGTCAGCTTCTTATTGCATCGGCAGAACTTCAGATAGTTAAGTTATCGATTATTAGCGCAATAACAGGTTTAGCAGGACAACTAATTTTCAGCTTGTTATTTAATTTTTTTGATACTTATTGCTAAAAATTTTCTTTCAATTCAATTTCTTTTAAATTTTCACAAATCAAAAGTTAGCCGAAATAAAATCACTTTAAAATCGTTAAAAGTGAATTGTGGAACATGCAAATTCACTCGATTTTAACTTTGAAAAAAAAGTAAATTTGAAATCGAAAAGCTAAATGTAGAACACCAATTTTCAAATTACATCGATTTCAATGCCAATTTCGAGTGAAAGTGAAATGCAGAACCTATCTGTATACCTTAGATCTATATTGCTAACAAAGATCTTGATTTCGAAATAAACAATTTTTGAAGTGAAACTTCTTAGGCGACGATTTGATATTGAGGGTAAAATTTTTAGAGCCTTGTCACGAAAAATTATCGTCATGAAAAAAATTTAGGGTCTTGTTACATTATTGTGTTCACGAGCAATGATATTTTGTGTTTTTTGTATGGGGACCCCCAGAAAGTTGGCAGATAGAGTGTAGGTGTTTTAAGTAGAAATGTTAAGGGGGAAAAATTAATAGGACCACCTCATAAATTTGACCTCCTTAGGGGTCATAGATTTTGAAGTAAAATTTCTTAGGTTGTGATTTGATATTGAGGGTAAAATTTCACTTCTGTATTGTATACACGGTATACTGTAATTTTTATTTTTAATTTTAGACCAATGAACGAAAAAGACACGTTTTTTTTAAATCTATTCTACATGAAGTCGTATCGATGAAAATTTTTTCTTGAATGTTCGGTCCAAAATTACTCTAAGAAACTGACTACGAAAAAATGTCAATTCAAATTGTCTTTGTCTTTGTAGGTCAATTCTTTTACCTAAGTTTACTAAAGCTCAAAACTAAAATTCTACAAAATCTAACTATGATATTTTTTTACTTCAACCTTGAACTTTGATTTCAACTGATGCTTAAATTTGCACTTTTTGAACTACATAGACGCTGGATTTTGATTTTGGTACAATTATTTGGTACAAGTTATAACTGACTTATTCAAGTAGTTTTCTAAAATTTTTCGACTCTGTAAATAAGTATATTTAGTTAAAAAAATTATTAGGCAACCCTTAATTAAAGTTATCTTTACATTATTTTAGATGTGCGAGCAACGTTGGCTGTTAGGGTTATATTTATTTTGTATGCTGTAAAACTATGTACATTGTTACAATCTTATCAGCTACTGATAAGCTCGCTTTGTCTAAAAGCTGAACTAAATATTCTATTGTACCTGCTATATTTTGACAAAATTGTTTAGATTTATCACTATATAGTTTTATTATTTTGCAGAATAATTTGGTATGTTTCGATGGAAGAACTAATGGTTTTATCACTTTATAAATAGCATAACAAAAACTTGCACAAACAACATTATGGCCTTAAGAATTAAGATAATCTAAAAATTTTTAAAAATTTACTTAGAAAAGTCCAAGAATCGCTTTTTATAGCTTAAGGGGAGAAACTCATCTAGCGACCGCAAAAATGAATGATGTTGAAGGTTTTTTATCGTTAAATAAAATTCATTACTGTTAATGAAGGTGGTGTTATGAATGCATACTCAAGAGTATAGAAAAGATTAGTTTATTTAATCATATAAAAAAAACTAGTAAGATATTATATTCGATTGGACCGAAGTTTCAATTTAGTTTATTCAAGAAATTGAATCTTGTATTATTTTAGTGACGTCACTTTTATAGGGCGTAGTTTTTGTCCAAAAATTTCACATTTGAAACTTAGAGTTTTTTATTATGTATTGAAGTTTATGAGCACAATATCAAGTTTAAACATTAATTATGTGGAATTTATATAGGATTTACTATAATTATGACGTTACCTTCTATGGGAGCTGGGTGGAATGTACATTTTCTCTAACAAAATTTCAAACATCGGGTACATTGTTAGTATTTAAACTAATTTGCAAAATTTTAAGCAATTTTACTCAATTTTGTGGAATTTAAGGATATTTTATAAAAACGAGCCCCTGAAAACATCACAATTAGGAACATTTTTGAAGTAGAAATTTTATGAAAAAAGCATGCTTTTAAATACCGTTCATTCACTTAAAATTTTCAATATTTTATTCAGTTGGCTAGTCGTGCTTTAACAAAGTTTTTTTTTTAATATGCGTACAGCTTAATATTTCAGCAAAAAGAATAGCGATAAATTTCAAGGAATAATCTGTTTTTTCTGACACATTTCTTAAAAAAATTATTCCAACATATCAGCTGAAAAATTGAGCTTTATTCAAGCAAGTTAAGAGTGACTATAGATTCAAAGCCTTAAAATTTGAAAAAAGCTTTATAAAAGAGTCTTTTGGTATTCTTATTGTTCCTCATAAGTCCTCATAAGAGTGACAAAATTCAATGCAAAACCAGCTTAGTGCTTTTAGCACTTTAATGATTATTTTATGAAGAAAAAAGGACAAGATGATTCCTATCATAAAAGACACTTTTAGGATTAATTTTGATGCCTTTTAAGTGCGACCACTTCATAAAAAATCTAGCACTTTTTAGAAACTTTTAAGATTCTTTTATGAGTCTTAAAATGCCGATATAAGATTCATGAAAGAGTCTTATAAGAGTTCGAACATGAGAGTCAAAAATGTATCATTTTGCACTCTTATTTAAGCTCTTACAGAGGGGCACTTCCAAAGGAAAAACTGATCTTTTATGAAACTTTTAAGGGCGTTATAAACAATCGCACAAAGAAAAATCGCAAAAAAAAATTTAAATCACCCAAAATTTCTTCAGATAAAATAAGGTGATTTTTTTGGGCGATTTTTGATTTTACTTTTGGGTTATTTTTAATTTTTTTTTTGTAATTTTTAATTTTTACACATGTTTTTTCTGTATTTATTGATTAATATATTAATTTTTGTTCAATTGTTCTTGTTATTAATAAAACATGGAACAATTGAAGAAGAACGAAGATGAAAAAACTCAATGTTTTTTTAATCATATGTATTAAGGCCTTCTTAGTCTAATTCTGGAAACATTTCAAGTCGCCCTCAACTAGTGCAGAAGTAATAGGGTTCTAAGGTTGCAAAAAATTCTCATTTCAAGAATATAAAAACTGCCAAATTTTTTTATGTGAAATAAGCTGTACAAAAAGTGTTATACCAAAAACCAAATATTTTTAGTTTTCTCTTTTTAATAGGAGGCCTTCAGGCCGCTGCTTAGGGAATACAACCCTCAGTAAGACCAATAACGGCTTCGCTGTCTACAGTTCTTCTGGATATAATTTTCTTCTTAAAATAATATCAAAAATTTAAAAATGTTTCAATGTTTTACGAGTAGGCATAAGAGAAAACAAAAATTTTAATATTTTTGTATATGTATGTATTATTTTGTCCAATTCCGGAAAAATTGTAGGCCGCTCTCAAGTCGTTTAGAATTTATAGGGGTCCAACTTGTAAGAATTAGCCTGATAAGAGAATTATTAAAAAGATAATTATATCCAGTGGCGACATGTTGTAACTTCACTATCGAAGCGAACATCGAAACGAAGTTTTCGATCTGGCAGTATGTTGTAATATTTTTGTTCGACAGGCGATTTGGTTTGTTTCGAAGTTATGTTCGAACATTTAACAGCTGCACGCAAGCTTTTTTTTCTGATAATTGGCATGTAAAGAACGTGAATCAATATTTTTACAAATTGTTTAATTAATAAAATAAGGCATTCAAACTAAAAATTCTAAATTGGTTATTTTCAACAAATAACATTGTTTGGCACAACTAAGGGTAACTTAATTTGAAAAAACAGGTCTAAGGTAACCATATATATACTTTTATTAAAGCCAATCTTTTATTATTCCACTAACTCAAAATCATTATTTGACTCTTCTATGTTAAATAAATAATATATAATAAATAAAACCATGCTTACGTGGACATATATTTCCGTTTATATTTACTTTGCTTCTCGATCACTGCCACGAAAATAAAGCGATATTTTATCGCAAATATCGCCTGTCGAAAGCGTTACAACATATCGACTTTCGATAATTTCGACAACTTCGAAACTTTCGAAGTTATAACATGTTGCCACAGAAGTTCTGTAGCCAGCGAAGCCTGTGTTGACCTTACTAAGGGTTGTAATCCCTAAGCAGAGGCCGAAGGCCGCCTATTAAAAAGTGAAATATATCCAGAAGTAATGAAGACAGAGAAGCCGGTGTTGACCTTACTGACGGTTGTAATCAAGCAGCGGCCGACGGTCGCCTATAAAAAAGGTAATTATATCCTGAAGTACTGTAGACAGCGAAGCCGGTGCTAAGTCCGCCTATTAAAAAAATAATTATATCTAGAAGTATTGTAGACAGCGAAGGTGTTGGACTCTCTGAGGGTTGTAATCCTTAAGCAGCGGCCGAAAGCCGACTATTAAAAAGAGAAAACAATAAGGCAGTGCTTCCAAATTTAGGAAAATAATATCATATTATCTTTTGTTAAATTGTTCTTGTTAAAACCAATATTTTAAAATTGGGTCATATTTAATTTTTTTTGGTGATTTTTCATATATTTTTTTGGGGCATATTTCATTTGAGTGATTTTTCATTTTCTTTAGAAAAAATATGGGTGATTCTTAATTTTTTTTTGTGGTATTTAATTTTTTGGGCCACTTTTCATTTGGTCGATTTTTAATATTTTTTTGGCGATTTTTCATAACGCTCTTATAAGAGCTCATTCTGAGGGCTCAGGCTCCTAAAAATGGGTCATAAAAGAGTCATTAAAGACTCATATGGTTTGCAGGGTAATTTTGAGTCCGAAAAGAGTCTTATTTATCTATGAAGTCTTTATGAGTGAATTCGAAATAAGAGACCTCAATGATCAGTAAAAAAATAATTTTTCATCCAACAAAGGTTTTTATGCAATTTTTGTGAAGCATTTGTTATTTGGTTACGACACAGAACCAATGCTTGAAACTTTATTTTTAATGGTGGCGTGAGTTCGAACCCTATCCGGGGAGGAAATTTATAAATTTATGATATCGAGCCATAACCGCCGAAAAAATGTATCCCACAAACTCGAAATTTCACAGAAAATGTAAACAAGTCACCATATGCATTTACATTAAAATTGTTGTTGTTGTAAAATCATAACGGTTTAATCTACAGCCATGAAATTTTGACAGATGATGCAAATGATGTTGAACTATCGATTTCGATAAGAAAACAAAAATCGATTATGGTGTGGGATACATTATTTTGGCGGTTATGGCTCGATATGGTATAATAATGTAACAATATGTAACAATAACGTAATGGTATAATTATCTTCAAAATGAGCTAAAAAACTTTTATTAGTAAATTTCCGTAGGTTATGGACCCCAAAACATGATTAACTGAATTGAATTTTTTTTAAGACTCATGTAAAGAATTCTAAGGACGCACGATCCTTAAATATAATTAAAAAGTAGTCTTGGAAGTGTCTTTTTGAATTGTTTAAAAATAATCATAAACAGTGAAGAGTTTAATCATCATATTTTATAGTTTTTTTAGTCGCATTTAGACCTACAACATTCTAGTAATGGTTTTAATTCATTCTATCATTAAATACTCATTAACATGTGTCTTAAAATAGCGAAGTAAACAGTTTACTCTTAAAGGCTATTGTGCTTCATCCATTAAAATTGTACATATATGGACGAGTTTTTTCTCCTTGATTCTTAGATTTGTGCTAATGAACACTTGTTGATGGTTCCGCTGATATAACTATCTTTGCATTTACCAAAAATAAAATGCTTTTATTAGACGTAATAAAATCTCAAACATTAAAGAAGTTTTAAAGAAAACGAAAAACTCAACCAATTTTTATGGAAATAAAGATAAGATGTCGTTGCTACTTTTATACCAATAAATCATCGCCCTTATTCTTGTTGTCACCTCGCCTATGTGAGAGCTCTCATACTCGTGTCACGTCACTAAATGATCTACGTGAACTACGTCACATGACAACAAGAATACCAGATTTCTAGTGACGTGACACGAGTGTGAGAACTCTCACATAGGCGAGGTGAAAACAAGAATAAGGGCAAATGTTAATCATATATTTTTTTACATCAAATTATAGCAAAGGCTGTGAAATTGTAAAAACTCACCATAAAAAATGGACTAGAAACATATGAGCCGATGGCACCACCAGCAGCCCCCCAAAATAAACCTAGGCCGAAGGAAACATCGCCGTTTTTTTTGTGCATCCAACCTTTGCGCATGGCCATGTTATATATGCTAAGCCTGCATGCAATATTGGACACATTGATAAATCGTTCTGGATCATATTTCAACAAGATCTACAATTACCTGAATGAATTGAGAATAAATTGAAAGTAGAGTGCCGGTACGAGTCCTTTCTGTAGACCCGTGATGCCATCGTTCTTGGCTACTGTAACGAAAGCACCGATTACTCCTTTGTAAGGTCTAACGTAGGTACCACGAGCTGCAAGTTCACCTTGCAACTGAATGCGCGTCTTGATGACCTAAAGAATATTTAAAATTAATTTAATTTTATTTCATGTTTAAGACTCTATAAAAAGAAAAAAAATGGTGTGCTCAATCTAACCTCAATTGGATTTGTAAAGAACGTTGCACCCACAGAGGCAGTTCCACCTAAAACAAAATCCGTTGCATCCATGGTCACTTATGATAGTTGTTGTGATGATAACAGCTTCCTCTTTATTAGAAATTCAATTGTTGTTGTGAAATCGGCGCTCTTAGTTGGAGTTTCTACTGTGTTTTTACTTGGAGCACTGTATTGACTAAATTTCTTAAAGCATTTTCCTTAGAATATCTACCTTACTTTTCGCACTATTTTTAAAACTGTCTAATTTGTTTTTTTGGTGACATGTACGTTTTTCTTCGTTTTGTTGCAGGTTTTGCAGCTGATTTTCTACAGGTTTAGCCAGCTTTGGCGGTCATCACGTCAGAATCTATTTATTTATTTTCGTAAGTGTTGTTGTTTACACTGCAGTCTACCCAAAATCGATGCTCATTTTCAATATTTCACAATGTTGCATTAGTTTTCCACTTCCTCGGTCTTGTGTAATTTTCCACAACTAATTCAAGTTGCAAGAAAAAAAAAACACAAACTAGCTGTTTGTTGCGCTGCTCGATCCGTGCGATTCCGGCGATGCTTTCGTTACTTTTGCGGTTTCCACTTTTCCATACGAGTATTGCTGTTTTTGTCTTGCTTGCTAAACATATGCTTAATTTTATCAATAGCATTCGTTTGACGTCATCAAATCACACATGCTACTGTTATAATCAGCTGATTGTGAGAACTTGTTATTTAACAGGGTGTGTGCTAGTATGTTTCTGTAATAAAGTTTAAAAAATAATAAGGGTATTCACGTGGCATAATTTTACTTTAGGGCCCAGACACGAATATTTTTTTCCAATTTTTATGAAATGAAACTGGGCCTCCTAAGCCTAAATATGAAAACAAAAATTGTCACTCTCATTTGGTCTAGGATATAAAATTATGAAAGTTTGAAAATTCAGTGTAAATTTTTAATGAAGTAACGAAGTAATTGTGGCGAGTTTTATCTCTTTGAAAATTTTCGATTTTTGAATTTAATGATGTATATGAGAGAACTGCGCAAGCCTACTTGAAGTTCAAGCCTTTTCAAGTACTTGAATTCAAGTATGTATCCAAACTTGAAAAAGCAAAGCAAAAATTTCAAACAGATGCAAGTCATATTCATGCTTGCTCGTTGGCTTGGCTTGTTTAGACTTAATTTGTCAGGCAGAAAGTTGAAAAGCTTGAACCGATCGGCAAAAGCTTGTAAGCTCGCAAGTATCCAATTAATTGAATTAAAGCAAGTATCCAAAAAATTCTATGAGCTTGTGTAGAGAGAGCATAAGCGTAATAGGACTTTTAAAGGTGCTATGGACTCCTCGGTTGAAAGTTTTAGGGGTAGATGATTTCGGATCAAATTTAAGATGGCGGATAGAGCTGCCACCTATATTCTTTTTGTACTTTTGCGAATTCTTGTAATTTTGATATTCGGATTTGATATCGATAAAGTCACAGTTTTAAAATTTAAGATGGAGGTTAGGGTTGCCACCTTAATTTTTTTATTTTTACGAATTCTGGGCTGGCGCGAACTAAAGGGTAAAAATGGGTAGCTGAAGCCGAATCCGTGTCAGAATTTCAAAATTATAAAATTTTGAATAATAGGGCTGCTACCTAATAATATGTATTTTTAAGAATTTTAAACATAATTTAACAGTGGTAGGAAGTCACTTATTTCGAATCTGAAGTCAGAATTTTAAAATTCAAGATGGTGGGTAGGGTTGCCACCTAAATTTTTTATATTTTTATGAATTCGGGGATGGAAAAAAAAATTATACACCAAAAATGAATCCAAATCCGTGGTCAGAATTTCAAAATTATAAAATTTTGAAAATATAGGGCTGCCACCTAATAATATGAATTTTTAAGAATTTTAAACATAATTTAACTTCAGATTCGAAATCAGTGACTCCCTAACACTGTTAAATGATGTTCAAAATTCTTAAATTCTTAAAATTCTTAAAAATTCTTAGGTGCAACCCTATTATTTAAAAATTTTATAATTTTTAAATTCTGACCACGGATTCGGATTCAGCGACCCATTTTTGGTGTATGATTTTTTTTGCCAGCCTCGAACTCATAGAAATACAAAAAATTAAGGTGTCCACCCTATCCACCATCTTGAATTTTAAAATTCTGACTTCAGATTCGAAATCAGTGACTCCCTAACACTGTTAAATGATGTTTAAAATTCTTAAAAATACATATTATTAGGTGGCAAAACTATTATTTCAAAATTTTATAATTTTGAAATTCTGAGCACGGATTAGGATTCAGCGACCCATTTTTGGCAGGTAATTTTTTTGCCAGCCCCGAATTCATAAAAATACAAAAATTAAGGTGTCAACCCTATCCACCATCTTGAATTTTAAAATTCTGACTTCAGATTCGAAATCAGTGACTCCCTAACATTGTTAAATGATGTTTAAAATTCTTAAAAATACATATTATTAGGTGGCAATACTGTGGTAAAAATTTAGGTGGTAACCCTTACCTCCATCTTAAATTTTAAAACTGTGACATTATATTCGAAATAAAATCCGTTGTTAGAATATCAAAATTAAAAGATTAAATTCGCAAAAATACCCCAAAATCTAGGTGGCAACTCTATCCGCCATCTGGAATTTTAAATTCTGACATCAGGGGCCCTATTCTGTAACTGTGAGTTTTAAAGTGTACACGGGCTGTCACAAAAACTCACTGGTTTTCAGTCGGTGAGTTCAGTCAGAAAAAGTGTACACTTTAAAACTCACAGTTAAAGAATAAGGCCCCAGATCCGAAATCATCTAACCCCTAAAGCTGACAACCACGGAGTCCACAGAACCCTTAAAAGTCATAATACGCTTTAGCTTTTCCTCAAGCTCATTGAATTTTTTGGATACTTGCTTTAATTGGATACTTGCCTTCAATTTCAAGCTTTTTTCCGAAGGCATAAAGCTTTCCTTTACTTGAAACTTCGTGCCGTTCGCTTGTAAGCTAGCATACTTGCAAGTCGCAAGCTGTTGTGGGCAAATTTATATTCAATTACAAGCTATACTTGATTCAAAATTATCAAGCTGAAGCTAGCTTGAACTTGTATTTTAAGAAAGTACTTGAAATAGAAATAGACTTGAAAATTCGAGAAAAAGATTCTTCGTAAGATCTACGGACCAATCTGCGTCAATGGCGAGTACCGAATACGGTGGAATGATGAACTGTATGAGCTGTACGCTGACATCGACATAGTCAAGCGCATTAAAATCGAGCGGCTTCGCTGGCTTGGTCATGTTCAGCGCATGAAAGACGATGCTCCAGTGAAGAAAACATTCGATTCGGTACCCAGCGGCGGTCAACGCAGAAGAGGACGACCGCATCTTCGTTGGAAAGACCAAGTAGAGGACAACCTGACGAAGCTTGGAATTTCCAACTGGCGCCAGCAAGCGAAAGACAGAAATGGCTGGCGCAAATTCTTAGATGAGGCCAAGACCGACATGCGGTTGTAGCGCCAACTAACTAACTAACTAACTAACTTGAAATAGACTTCAAGTAGGCTTGTGCAGTTCTCTGATGTATATTATCTTATCATATGATGTATATATCTTATAATCTATAATATGTAATAATCTTAATACATAATACAAGTGATAAAATAAAAAGAGAATTATATACAGAAGTACTGTAGACAGCGTAGCCGGTGTTGAACTTACTGGGGGTTGTAATCCCTAAGCAGCGGCTGAAAAGAGAATAGAAGAGCTCAATACCTTTTAAATAAGTTCAAATTCATGTCAATACCATGAAAAATACATATTTAATAGGTGTTTAAATAAACATCTTTCCCAAAATTACGAAATATCCATTTTTTGGGGTCTCAAAAGAGTTTGTAAAAAATGTCAACATTTTCTTTTTGAGTCGGTCCGGCGAAATGTAAATTTCGATCAGGCTTATTAAGCTTACATACGTATACATAACTAGGTTTTTGGTTTATCAGAGCCATCTTATATGAATGTGTTTAAATTGCATCACCTGTTAAAACAGCCAGTTAAAACAGCCGATAATCATGATTATATACATTTTACGTTCATAATACATACACGCAGAAAATTCGGTGCAGATATTATACCCCTGCTTATGTCAACATTAGCTTGTGAGCTAATAGCGCACGTCTATCGACTATGAGCAACTGATCATAAAGAAAGCGTTTGTGCTCATAAATGCGGAGCAAGAGAAAATCATTTATTATGAGCAACTTTTGTAAGATGTATTACCAAAGTGTTCATAATGTATGAGCAACTGGCGTAAGATGTGTTACTAAAGTGTTCATGGATCATACGCAATTGAAATTGAATTGAATAACATTTTTAAGATAAATTAACGATTTTTGTTATTTTATTACAAAAGCTATTTATTTCTATACATATAATAAGAATTTCTCATAAACTATAACCTTAATATATTAATAATTATTCACTTTATTAATAACTTTATTTATATGTTTACACTTAACCCAGGCTGTAGCCAAAATTTTTCACATTTTTTCTTTTCTTTACTGCTAAATATTCTACATATAAATTATTTATTTCTATACATATAATAAAAGTTTCTTATAAACTATAACATTAATGCATTCACTATTATTAAATTTATTTTTAACTTTATTTATTGGTTTACACTTAAACTAGGCTATATTCAAAATAAATTAATTTTTTTCTTCATGGTTAAACAAAGCTTCTGTATTGTTTTCTTTGTGTTCTTCGTTATAAGCACTTGATACCAATTTACGACCTGCGCTTATAAATTGAAAAAGCTTTTAAGAGCAATTCGTTAATAATACATGCAATTTTGTTGATCATAAAAATTATGGAAATTACAAATTGATCAAAATATATGATCAGTGTTTTATACATGTCTTATATAAAAGTATAGCAAGAATTGTGGGCATATTTCAAAATGCATTATCAAAACTTCTATATGGTTAAAAGAAACATATTTATTATTATTATTATTTATTATGGTGTACATTAAGATTAAGTCTTATATAGTACTACATTAAACATGAGCATTGAGTTTAACTCAATTAAATTAAATTTTCTCCGTGTACATGATAAATAAAGGTAAAAAATAAACGACGGCTCCATGGCAGTCTTGGGTATACCGAAATAATAAAATTAATCCATTTTATCATTTATTCTGATCAGGGTTAAACTACAAACTCATCGTGATGTACTACAGTCTTTGTATTTTGAATTTACTTCTTGGAACTTTCGGCTATGAAAAAAGTTTTGTCATCATCAACAATTAAAATTTAACTTAGTTTTGATGTTGTAAAGTACTGTATTTTAAAATTGTAGATCTTTTATGAAGAAATTAGTCTTTTTCAAATTAACAATACCTAAATATAGTTTTTTGACGTGAGTAAATTTTTTCTGTTGTCACATTCTGTCTCTTTCACATCACTGATTCGACTCTTTACCAGTTGTGCCAAGTACATAGAAATTACGGATTTCCACAGATATTTAAGCTTTGCACAGATAAACGGATAATAGTGGCAAAATAAGGTAAATCTACGGGTTTTTAAAAATTTCACACACAAATTTTTTAGATTTCCCTATTTTTTCACCAAATTTTATGACAAAACTTATTTGAATGGTAAAAAAGTGTACTTATCCCTAAAAAATGAGTAAACTTAAGTTTTTAAAATTTTGCGCTTATCAATACTTGCAAATAATAAAAATAAGCAACCCTGAAACTTGCACACGTAATGCTTGGTTTTTACTATGTCATTTTTATGACGATATAATAGTTTATCACCTGAAATATCACCTTAATAAAACTCTAGAAAATTTTCTGCATAGCTCCATTTAATAATTTAATTGATTTAATTTTTCAAGATTACCAAAGTTAGAAAAAATGTCAACATGTTGTTATTTTCGATTTGAGTGACAAGAACTGACCACTGAAAATGACGTAGTGAACTTGAAAAAATTTTGTGTAATATATAAAAATTCCAATAATGACAGATATCTATATATTTTTTTTAAAATTGAATTAACGTTTAACTTTAAGTTGTTGTACGTTGCTTCTAACTTTTTAAAAGTTTAATACAAATTCTGAAAAAAACAAAAAAATTTTAAAAAGCTTTTAACGACTTTAATTAACTAACAGCTAATTTTACTAGCTAAAGTTAGTTTTAAATTGAAGAAAATTATATAAATTTGCTTACATGGATTTACACGGATTTTTAATGCCGAATTTGAGGATTGTTTTTCTCTCTTAAGTTTGGCATCACTGCTCTTTACAAGTCTTGACTATGAATCTACATCAGATTTCTATTTTTTTCTGTTGTTATTATGTGCAAGAACTTACAAGAATACACCTACGTCTTTTGAACCATGGGCTTTTTCGACTTTCGGTTTTCTTTGAAATAGCCTAATTAGTACTATTTCTACTGCTCTTTGCTACTGTTATTTCTAAAAATATTTATGTTATATGAAGGTATTGTGTAATGGTGTGATATGATGGTATAGTATGATGGTATGAGATGATATGTATTTTTATACTGCTATTTTTGCGGTCACCGCAGAAGAGGACGACAGCATCTTCATTGGAAAGACCAAGTAGAGGAAAACCTGACGAAGCTTGGAATTTCCAACTGGCGTCAGCAAGCGAAAGACAGAAATGGCTGGAGCAAATTCTTAGATGCGTACATACATACTTTTTACTACTATTTTATACATATATGTCTAGTACTAATAACATTACTTTTATGCTACTGCTCTTTTGAAATTATGAGACTACTTATGAAATTATGATAAGGAATGATGTTATCATATGAAGGTATGGTATGATGGTATGGGATGGTAGGCTAAGAATGATGATATAGATATGGTATGATATGCATATTCCGACCACTACCATTTCTACTACTTTTTATTACTTTTTATGTTAGTGTTTCTAGCATTTTTTACTAATGCATATATTTTGTTTTTAGATCTACTACTATTTCTTACTTCTTTTCTACTACTATTTTTGGCTACTATTTTCGAATGGAATAATGGTATGGTATGATTGTGTGATATGATGGTGTGATATTCTAGTATGGTGATATGATATAATGGTATGGGATGAAAATATGATATGCATCATAATACATATAATGTACATTTTAAAAAATTTGTTTGTTCGAATCATTTAGTAAAATACAAACTTTTATTTTTATTTTTATTTTGAAAGCAGTGAATTCTGTGGTCACAAGGAATAACGACTAAACTCAAAGTATCGTAAAAAACGATATTTTAATTCCAAGAACAACGACCCATTTTTTTGAAATATATGAACCGTTACAAACAAAATGCATGCAGACATAAGTGAAATTCCATATCGCTTTTTTTACGATATTTTGAGTTTAGTAGTCAATATTCCTTGTGACCACAGAATTATAAGCCTTTAACCATTAAAAAATATTTATATAAAAAAATTTTAAAACTCAAGTACTTCAGATCAAAAATTTTTTATTAAATCACCTTATTTATTAGTCACCTTATTTTTAAAGTGCTAACCCAGTAGTACAAGTCATAAAGGAATATTTAACGAATCATGCACGATTTTTCATCTTCTTTGAAGAAACATGCTGATTCGGTCATACATTTCCTTGACGAAAATCTCATATAAAAGTTCCAAATTCGTGCACTGTTTGAAAACTTTCTGTTTTCGATGAACGAAAACAAGACGGATTTGTTAAAGAATTATCGACAAATGTATCTCATGCAGTAACATGACATTTTCGTGCACAATGCCTTGGACTGAAGGGAAGATAAAAACGTGCACTAGTGTGATATTCGAACATCAACTATTAAAATAACAAGTAGTTTCGAAAACTCATGCGATGAACTGAATCCTAATGCAAGCTCGAAAATTTTATCGAGTGTACTAAGTGCTAAAACCTATGCTTTAAATTTACCATAGTTTCGAAAACTCATTTCGGTAAGCGAAGAGCTGAACCTTAATGCAAGTTCGAAACCATAGACATTTTCGAAATTGTAATAGAATTCGTAAAGACATTGTCGAAAGTGTCTTTCATTAGCAAAGAAATCCACTCGAAATCCACTTCCCCTATTCTATGAAAATCATCAGTTTTTAAGGAGAAACAAACTGTCCATTTTCCCTAATTAGAAATTTTTCAATTCGAATCAGAGAGTATACTCGTAAATGTAGGAGCGTTTTTATTCGACACGTATGAGGATGTTCCAACGAAATCTAAGCCAGCGCACATTGGCAAGGGAAAATAAATTTGGTAGCTACTTCGAAACATATGTTGTTTAGCAACAAAAGTAATTAAGTGCTGTAAGTTTTTCATTTGCTACATTAGATTTGCCCCCTTTAATGCTTTAAATATTTAAAAAAGTGATTCATGACAGTCAGTTCTTACTAAATAATTGACATTAGCTTAAGTTAGTAATAATACTTTACCCCCATTTTTATCGGAGCAGACGAACGTGTGCCACATACGAAGCAATGAGCATATTTTAGCGTTTAAATAACAAACAAGTGGCAGCCAGGAAGTTGGTGAAATTTTCGATGCTATGTTCAATTCATGGATTATTAAAAACAATTATGGTTTATTAATTTGTATTATATTCTAACATTATATTCTATATTTTATATTTATATTTTTCAATTTATTATTGAGGAATTATAGAATGGTGCTAAAAATGTTCTGTCAAATAAAAGTCTAAACAAAATTATAATAAGCCGCACTTAATAGAGTCTTATAAATTCAGAAACAACATATACACATTTTAAATTATACAATTTTTTAGGTTAGCCACCAGAAAAATTTTGTCATACACATTTTTAAGTTGAAACAGAGACTTTTTAATAAAATAACCTTTGTGCACCATGACGTATGAGTAACACAAAATTTAAAAAATTTTACAATGAGTAACAAACAAGGTGGCAATGCAGGTGGGTCTTTTGAAATAAATTTACGGTGGTGCTTTTAAAGAGTATTTTTTTTAGAGGCGGAGAACTTTAAATTAAAATAAAACACAAGCAAATGCTTTTAAAACCTTAAGCTTTAACTGATTCTGAAACTTAAACTTTATTAGGAAGATAATTTTGTTTGACATTAATATTTGAATATGATCATGAGGCCACCGAGGCTGGTGTGTATATAATGTTATCTGGAAACAGCACAACAGCGAAAAAGATTTGGGTAATTTTAATAATAAATTAGAATATTTCCATCTAATGTCTTAATTTCCATCAAGCTCTTTTCCAAAAAGTGATGAAGTAAGTGAATAATTTGTGAAGTCATTTCTATGTAATCTTTAACTTCTTTCCATAGTATTTTCTATGAGTTGAGAAAACAATATTCACTTCTTTATGCATCATTAATGATTTATATTAACAACTAAAATAATGAAATAAGTCAAAACAGTTTTTGTTCTCGACGGCTTTGCTCACATATTTTTATACTTCTAGCACAATTAAGATGATACTTTGTGATTATGATAATGGCAAAGGTATATACTTATGAATACAGTTTTAGATATTTGCAAATGGGGCAAAAACAATTATCAAAATTTAATCAAATTGTGCAAACTTGTAACAGATTTGTTGTCAATGACAATGGACAATTTAAGCTGTTGACAATTTTAATTGCTGCACAGCAGGTAACAGTGGCCACAAGCATGCTCATGAACAGCATCACAAAACAAAAACTATTATTGTCATTATGAGAAAATTGCACTTTGATAGCGTGGGTGTGTGTGCAGGTGACACTCGTTTAACGCACGCGCCGTTGCTAACACAAATGAGTTAAAACTACTTTTAATCTTTTCTAAATCGCTGATGAGTTTTTTGTTTTGTTTGCTGAATATGCTGATGTGACACACATTCTTTGGTGTTAATTTTAATCTAAACAACTTTATGGTATGAGAGAAAAAATGCGCTCAACTAATTTAACATAATTAAAACTTGCTAAATGAGATTTTCATCAAACAAATTTGAATTGAGTGTGCAGTAAAAAGACACACACAAACACACACACAAACATACACACACACACAAACATACACACACACTCATACATAAATCAACATGTTTTCCATCTACTATGCTTGTGAATGCCTGCAAGCGTGTCGTGTTAATTCAAAGAAATGCATTTTCTTCCGCACACAATCAACCCCCTCAAATCGACAGACACGCCCATTCAAGCAACTTTTCAAACTTCATTTCAATCTTATGTGTTAATCACATTCAAGTTGTTGTTGTATGTTTTTGTTGATGTTGTTGTTGTAATCTGCATATGAAGGATCGATTATTGCCTCTTTACAAAGTTTTTCGAATGCAGCTAGTCTGTTGCTTACTTCCGGTGAGTAAGCAAATTTTGTATCGACATGTATGTAAGTGCATAGGCGTACACAGAGCAAGATAATACGGCAGTTGGCCCCCAAATTCATAATTCAATATCATATATTCACACCGAAACAATAGGGTAATTCACGATTTTGTTGCATCCTTGAAAATGCGTTTTGCAAGGGTAGATTCTTGTAAGCACACTTCTAATATTATAATGTTGCAAATGCTTAACAACAACTAGTTTTTCTGTTGTTTAAAATTTTTTCTTCCGCCCATTTTTTTGCTGGCATTTTTCCTTTAAATTTTCTTTTTTAAAACTCTCTCCATTTCTTTTCTATTTTGGTTTGAACCAATACCATTTTTGGTGCCTGAATTATACTTTGCAATAAAAAATAGCCTACACCATGGAGCTACAAATTCTTATCATACACAGAGGAAAAAATTATTTTATTTCAAGTTAGCTACAAATTTGTTCATTTTCTGTTTAAAGCAAAAATATTTTATTTTTTAAAATTTTTTAAAATTGAAGGGCTTATTGCAATAACGTGATAAGCAACATGATCTAAAATATCAATTTTTTAGGCTGAATACATTATTCAATGCATTTTCAACAACCACTGAAGAGATTTTGGCTAATTCTTATTAATTTTCTAACCTATTTGCAAAAGTTTCCGTGTTCGATTCTTTTTTTTTTCACACAAATATTAATTTTTTCAAAACTTTAGAGTCGATTATTTTAAAATATATTTTATGTAGCTTATCATGCTCTTGCAATAAGCCCTTCAATTATATTTATGAATTCTTTTTTAATTTTTTTTTTTTTTTTAGTGCAGAATTTGAGATAACGATTGTGAAAAAATATTCATTCAAGAAATAAATTAAACATTAATATTTTACAAGAAATTTAAAAAACTTCACAAGCTAAATCATTAGTGGTATTCATCTAATCGTGCAAATTTCCCATTTGTGCAATTGTGCAATATGAAGTGGCAGTTTTTACGAACGCACCTTCTCTTATTTGTACAATTTTTGACAGTTTATGAACATTCGAAAAAAATGTCAATATCAAAACAAAAAATAAAAATGTCGAAAGAAAGCGAAAACAGCAAATTAATAAAATTAGTTAAAGAAAAACTTTAATGATTATTTTTCACAGAAGAAGAAGAAGAAAAAAGACCTGACTTCGGACGAACACAAGTACCAGTGCAAGTTTTCTTGACAATTTAGTCGCACATACTTATTAGTTTTGTGCAAGGGATTTTTTTATATGATTTTTGACAGCTCATTTGCGAAGTAAGAAAAATGCACAGTTTGCACAGCATACGAGGGTTTTGCGCGTTAAGATGAATACCCTTATTATATTTAAATATTAAAATTTGAGGGCACAACTATCTTCACGACTATAAAGTAAAATTATTTTTTCGTGTGACATGAGAACACAACCGTTGACACTTAAACAACTATTGATCTTAGATTCTTCCTTCTTCAACATTTCTTTTATACGCTTGACAGCAGTCGTTTCGATTTTCTATCAAGCAAGAAATTCTTGCGAGTAGCAAACTTTATTGCCCCAATAAACTACATCCATCACTTAATGTCCTGCTAAACTATTGGCTGATTCTTTTTGGCGCCTTCAAAGCGCCAATCTAAATAGAAGGCGACCAAGCCTTTTAGCTATTTCCGCAGCTGACACATCTATCTCACTTACGTCTCACTACAACAGTATGTCCTTTGAAAATAACAGAAACCATGTTATTTTCGACTTATTTTTATTTGAATTTCTCTTCCATAACTCAATGTGAAAAGTTTAAAGTAATCAAGTTAAAAAATGACAACAATTTTGGAGGGAGTGAAAAAAAACTAAAAAGCGCCCATCGAAGTTAGTTTAATTAACAAACACGACTCAGTTGACAAGACAGCAGACAGAATTAAACTCAAAGAGATGATATTCAAACGACGCACAGTGTAACGAGGTGGACAAAATTAGGCATGGTAAAAAAGTCATAAATTTGTAAAAGTAAGTATGCAAATTTATAGTTAGGAGCCTTAGTTATATGAATCTAAAAGGATTATTCGATTTATTTTCATTTGTGGTAGATATGATGTTTAGTTATATGCTGCCTTGAAAACTTAACAAAATTTCAGTTGTTATAGTTTTGTACTGAATATTTTCCAAAATCGCAAAAATTTTATTATAATCCATAAGTAAACTTTAACAAAGGAAAATTAATTGTGATATATGCTTTGAATTTACATTATTTTAATTATGAGCTATTTAGATCCAGATCTTCAAAACTTACCTGATCTAAATAGCTCATTTAGCTATGCATTATCTTCAAAACTTACTTGATTTAAATAGCTTATAATTGAAATCATCAAAAAGAATTAATGTATACATCACTAAAAAAATATGTTTGAGATACATCACAAATTGTATTTAAGAAGAATTAAGTGAATACAAGCAAGTATGTCGAATTATTATCTATCGGGAAATGTCTTAAAATTATGACTTTTTTGAGAGAAAAAAAATTTGCACCATTTTCAAAACTATTCACCATGCATCATACATACTCCTCCACAAAATTAGAGAGGACTTCCCCGTGAACCAAAACTATCTTTTTTGAATTTATTTATGAACTTTTTCGGGTAGGAAAAAAGTTAATTTTTGGCACTCATAAATTAACTCTTTTGGACTCATTCGTTGGACTAAAAAGCTTCTTAAAAGCGAACCTTTTTTCTTCACAAGTGATTAAAAAAAAAGAATCATCAACTGCTTTTTTTTGACACTCAGAAATGAACTGTTGTGAATTCATGCACCGTTCTGAATTGCCTCTCAAAAATGAAACTTTTTTTTTGTTCGAAAATGAGTTAAAAAACGAACCATAGAAAATAGCTTTTTCGGCACTCTGAAATGAATCTTTTTCAATCATAAATTGTCTTATTAAAGCATATCGAGATGCTTTATTTGAACAAAGTTGTAATATATCCAAGGCAGTTGCCAGCGAAATATTGCTTACAGTACTAAATTTATTTTAAATAAGAAAACAATAAAATTAAGAATAAGAAATAAGAAAAAGTCTACCCGGGAAACGTACGCAAAACTTGAAATTTACGCTTGTGATTCAGTAAGAACGAGAAAATTGCATGATTGTTTTTGGAACTTAATAGAATGTGAAAAAGTAACATTTATTATTCATTTCTGAGCTTATTTATGAATAAAAAATTTTCTTTTACAAGTAGTTGTTTCCTACTAAAATGATGAAAGAATATTTCTTTTAAGGCTCTAAAAAGTTTGTTAATAACTTTGCAAAAGGACTAATTTTTTTTTTTCATGTAAAAAATTTTCACGAATTTAATCTTCTCAAGCAAAAACTTTGATCATACAAATAAAAAATAAAAACAACAAAATTCACAAAAAAATTTCTAACCGAAAACATACACAAAACTATAATTTTACGCAAAACCTTCGCATATGGTTCAGTGGGTATCGTAGAAACATTTCTAAACTAAAATTTTCAAAAAAGAAACATAAATTACAACACGAAAAAAATGAATTCATTCCACTTTGAAACTACTATGCGCTAGGCTTTGGCATTTTAGTTCACTAAAAAGATCGCTCTTTTTAGTTCAGTTGAGTTTAATGAACTAGTTCGTTCATATAGTTCTTTTAGTTCATTTAGTTCGTTCGCTCTTTTAGTTCGTTTCGTGCACTCGTTCATGTTGTTAGTTCGTTAGGTCTTATAGTTCGTTTGGTGTTTCAGATCGTTAGGTATGTTAGCTCGTTGTATTTTTTAGTTTAATAGGTCTTTTAGTTTGTTTTGTTTACTCGTTCATGATCAGATCTATAAAATGAAACGATCTATATGACCGAATCAATCATTAACTGCGGACATAGAAGAAATTTACATAAAAATACTACATATGGGGCATTCCACACAATATTTGCCACAAAAATTAGTTTTTGCAAAAAAGTTTTTTTTACCGTTCATTAGTGAAAAACTGTATCAGCACGGACTCAAACCATTGCTGAGTGAAACAAAATTTTTTTCTAGTTCATTTCAATCTGACTCGCTGCAAAATCGATTGAACTAAAAGAACTAAAAGAACGAGAATCAACGAACTAGTTCACATAGTTCTTGAGTGCGAATAGTTCAATTGAACTAGTTCGTTCGTGAACTACCCAAGCCTACTATGCGCCGTTTTGAGTTTATGTTGCCAAACTTTGCCAAATTTTTTGCGTCACTTATGAGCGTTAATTGATGACTTGTAATTTGCTGCTAATCGAACAATAAAAGATGTTGTTGGAGTTAGACGCTGGTAGTTTGACGCAAGAACAATCGACTCTAAAGTATTATCCTAATTATTTTAATGCTTGATTGAACTTGTGTTAAGTTAGTTTAAGTAGAAGTGGGAAATTTGAGTAGAAGCACAGAAACACAAAGTAAAACATCATATAAAAAGGACTGAATCGATGACCAAATGAAGTGAACACAGTGCGTTGTTTCCATACAAAAAATGGACAATAACAGAATATCCTATGATAATGCAATTTTGTATTCTTAATAATTTTAAGCCAATTAAGAACCATTTTACAAAATTATTGAAATCGATTAGACCCTAGGGCTACCTCCTCCCTTGAACCTATATTAATTTATTACCTGATTTTGTATGGGAGGTACACACACAGGTTTACTGATCTTAACAAAAATTTGCCTAAATGATCAAATATAGTAATAGATGTGTACTGAAAATGATCGAAATCAGTTAGACCCTAGGGATACCTCCCTTGGACCTATATTATTTTTTTACCTGATTTTGTATGGGAGATTTTGTAGCGGAAGATTGGCCGATATTAACAAAAATTCGTTAGAGAGGTTGCCAAATAGAGTAAAAGATGTGTATCAAAAATATTTGAAATCAGGTACACCCTAGGGGTACCTCCTTTGGACCTATATTAATTTTTTTACTTGACTTTGTATGGGAGGTACATACAAAGATTGACCGATCTTAACAAAAATTTGTCAGAAGGGTAATCGAATAGAGTTATAGATTGTGTTGAAAATGATTGCAATTGGTTTGACACGAGGGGTACCTCCTTTGGATCTATATTAATTTTTTACTTGATTTTGTATGGGAGGTACGTACAAAGTTTTACTGATCTTAACAAATATTCGTCAAAATGGTAGTCTAATAGAGTAAAAGATGTGTATCAAAAATATTTGAAATCAGGTACACCCTAGGGGTACCTCCTTTGGACCTATATTAATTTTTTTACTTGACTTTGTATGGGAGGTACATACAAAGATTGACCGATCTTAACAAAAATTTGTCAGAAGGGTAATCGAATAGAGTTATAGATTGTGTTGAAAATGATTGCAATTGGTTTGACACGAGGGGTACCTCCTTTGGATCTATATTAATTTTTTACTTGATTTTGTATGGGAGGTACATACAAAGGGTTTACTGATCTTAACAAATATTCGTCAAAATGGTAGTCTAATAGAGCAAAGGATGTGTACTGGAAATGGTCGAAATCGTTAGACCCCAGAGATACCTCCCTTGGATCTACATTAATTTTTTACTTGATTTTGTATGGGAGATTTTGTACGGAAAGATTGGCCGATATTAACTAAAATTCATTAGAGGGGTCGCCCAATATAGTAATAGATGTGTTTTAAAAATATTTGAAATCAGGTAGACCCTAGGGATACCTCCCTTGGACCTAATCAACTATTTATTTAATTTTGTATGGGAGGTACATACAAAGATTGGCCGATCTTAACAAAAATTAAATTTTTAAGCATTTAAAAAAAAATTAAATAAACGGTTAAATATCTTGGAATAAATTTTAGTCCAGCTTAAATACTGCTGCATATTTTTTAACCTTGAGGTTTAAAATTTAAATTTTTACAAATACTTACCTATAATTAAAACTTTTTTGTACTAAAATTTAAGTCAAAGGAATATTGCAATGCTGAAACTCAATATTAGGCTATTAGGTTCATATGCTTGTTTATTGCTATTCGTCCAAGTCCAAAAGTGTCTTGGCTGGCAGAGATGCACTAGATGCACTATGCGCTTCGAAAAGAGTGCGCATCTACTGGGTCCCTAGCCACCAGGGCATTGAGGGAAACGAGATGGCAGATGGTTTGGCAAAGGAAGGCGCCGGGCTGGAATCAGAACTCGCAGAACATGTACTTACTCCGCTACAAGAGTTGTACAGGAACCTCAAAAGAAGAGCCACAATAGCAGTGAATCGTAGATGGAGAGATACGACATCGTGCAAAATCTCGAAAATCATATGCAATGCACAATACGAAAAACGAACTCTGTTCATCTTGGCACGCCCGCGCAAAGATTGCAGGACACTAGTGGGCATGCTCACTGGTCACTGCATGACGACAGCCCACGCGAGGAAGCTTGGCATCACCACGGATGACAACGGCAGGAAGTGCAAGGAACCGGACACAGTGGAGACCCTGGAGCACCTACTATGCACATGCCCCGCCCTACTTAGATCGAGACTAAAATACCTAGGCTCATCGACATTCCCGTCGCTTAAAGATGTAGCCAGAGTGTCTCTAGAATCCCTCCTAAGGTTTGCGAACTCAACGCAAATCTTTAAAGACTTTTAAAACAAACACAAACGTTCCTTTTGTTCGCTACCGGTACCACTAAGGACCTGAATTGGTCTATGTGAACCTTCACGAAGGCATCCGGTTTAACCTAACCTAACCTATTGCTATTCGTATAGCGCAATAGCCCAGTGGTTAACGTAGTGAGCTTACAAACTGCTTATCCCTGGTTCGAATCTCACGGTGTTTGTTATTTTTTTTTGTTATATTTCAATCCTAGCTTGTATAAAATTATAAGCCAAAGCTGTATTAAAATAATTTTTTAGTATTTTGAAAATACTAGATTTTCAACCAAAGCTTGTGTGGTCATATATAAAGCACAGAAAATGTTAAATTTTATCTCAAGATTATTAACCGTGTACATTTTAACGGGAAGTTTCCCCAGAATCTCTGTCAACTCATGGAGAGAGCACTCTTAATTCTCTCGAGATGGGCATCCACGTGTGGTTTAAGTGTAAACCCCGAGAAAACAGATCTCATTCTTTTCACTAGAAAATATAAAACCCCCAACTTAGAACCTCCGCGTCTGAACGGCACGAGGTTGCTCTTTAGCGACAGCACGAAATACCTAGGAGTTATTTTGCATAAGAAGCTTATCTGGAATGTTAAAAAGGCAAACATAGCACTATTTGCCTGTAAAAAAGCTATAGGTAAAAAATGGGGTTTCTCCCCCAAAATAGTACGCTGGATTTATACAGCAATTGTCCGCCCCATACTAATGTATGGCTCACTGGTATGGTGTAGGGCCCTTGATAAGGCAACCGCACTTCAGAAGTTTGCAAAGGTGCAAAGAAGCGCAGGTCTTTGTATTACGGGGGCACTGTCCTCAACACCAACTAGCGCCCTCAATGTCATGCTTCACCTTCCTCCTCTCGATATCTTTGCCAGGGAATGTGCCAACACAGCAGCCCTGAGACTTAGAGAATCTGGTAATTGGATAGGTAACAACTGCGGCCACACAATTATTCTGAACTCGTCTGCACCCGACAAAACAGACTACTGTGTGCCGTGCTTAAATCTTGAAAGGAACTATGCAGTTTTCATTCCTTCAGGGCTAGACTGGGCAAACAAAATCCCCCTTAAAACCTCCGCCATAAAAATCTTCACAGATGGATCCAAACTTCGAGAACAAGTAGGGGGAGGTATCTACTCCCAGGATCTCGAAATCGAAGCGTTCTTTAGACTTCCTAACTATTGTAGTGTCTACCAAGCGGAAATGATGGCTATTAACGAAACCACTAGGATTCTAGGTCAAAAAGACCTTGAAGAAAAAAGTATTTCCATCTTTTCAGATAGCCAAACTGCACTGAAAGCACTGAACTCAAATATTGACAACTCTAAAACTCTCACTGAGTGCCGCAAATCTCTTAACGAGATGGCAAGGCTACTCAGGATTCACCTCATATGGGTACCCGGACACAGGGATATCGAGGGCAACAATTTGGCCGACGAATTGGCAAGGAAGGGTACGACCTCTAACACCCTCTTAAATGAGGACTTTATTGGTATACCCATTTCCTCCTATAAACTCCAGTGCAAGAACAGATCCCTAGGTCTTGCACAAGAACGCTGGGAACGCCTTGATACATGTAGGATAACTAAGTTAACATGGCCTGCCTACGACTTAAAACGCACCAACTCACTGCTTGAGTTAAGCAGGGTAAACCTGTCAAAAATAGTAGGAATCCTAACGGGTCACTGCCTGATCGGAGCGCATGCCCTTTGGTTGGGAGTTGCATCAAACGATTTCTGCAGAAGCTGCAGATGTGAGGAGGAGGTAGAAAACGTTCAGCACCTCCTCTGCGAATGTCCGGCTCTAGCTAAAGGGAGAATGGCAACTCTGGGCCTTCCCTTTCTAAATGGACTTGCCGAAGTCTCATGCCTGGAAATCAAGCATATCCTTGAATTCATTATCCGCTCGAACTGGTTTGAGGAGGGAAATCTTTACTAGGTTTTTAAAGAGATAATGTGGTATCACAACGGGCCTGCACTGGCCTAAGTGTACGAGTCGTCTATCGGCTCAGCCACCAGTACCTAACCTAACCTAACCGTGTACATTTGTAGAACGAAGTAGGAAAAGTTATTTGTACAGGGTCCGCCATCTCACGTTTTTTTTTCAACTAGTGCTTATTTCGTGAATGGTAACATTTAGCTCATGTCTGATTCAACAGATAATTAGTTTTATTCTTCCGCTGAACGAATATGGTTGTGTATACGCTTGAACAACGCTGGGAAACATTGCGACATTAATTTGAAAATCATGGTAATGTTGCAGAATGTGTGCGAAAATTTCGTACGGATTTTGGAAGAAGAGAAGCATCGTCAGCTCCGTATGTTCGTTATCTTGTGAAAAAAGTGAAAGAAACTGGCATCTTCATCGATAAACCAAAGCGTGAAAAGCCAAAAGCAGTGCGTACACACGAGAATATTGCTGCTGTGGCAGAAAGTGTGCGTGAAGCGCCATCAACATCAATTCACCGTCGTTCTCAACAATTGAACATTTCGGAGACATCATTGAGACGAATTTTGCATAAAGACCTTGGTATGACGCCGTACAAAGACCAATTGGTTCAGGAGTTGAAGCCAACTGACAATCCAATGCGTTTTCGCTTCGCTAAGTGGGTCTGCGATCGACTTACAGAAGATGCCGATTTTGCCAAAAAAATCATCTTTACAGATGAAGCTCATTTTGATCTTGGCGGATATGTAAACAATCAAAATTGTCGCATTTGGGGCACAGAAAACCCACACGCATACATTGAAAAGCCGCTGCACCCAAAACGAGTCACTTTTTGGTGCGGATTTTGGTCCAGAGGCATAATTGGGCCATTTTTCTTCGAAAATGAGCAAGGAGTGGCCGTTACAGTCAATGGCGATCGTTATCGGGCCATGTTGAACGAATTTTTGTTCACAAAAATTGAAGAGGAGGATATTGAAAACATTTGGTTTCAACAGGACGGCTCTACGTGTCACACAGCCGAAGCTACACTCGATAATGTGCTTAAAAATTGGACCGATCGTGTAGGCTACTGCATGGCCAGCCAAGGCAGCCATTTGAATGAAATTATTTTTCGTTATTAACCGGAAGGATTGTACTTTTAAATAAAAAAAAAAATTGAGAAAATATCCAGTAGTTTTTTTTTTTATAGAAATTTCAAAAAAGTTATTTGGCGGAACCTGTAGTTCCTGGTTATACAGAATCTATAGTAGAAGATTAAAAAAGGCTCTTAGTTTTATAGGATTTGTTTTTTATTTCATCTAAATTTGTCTATTTATAAAATTTTTTATTTTACAATCTAATCTATCTTCCCTTTCTATTGATCTCTTGCTTTTATTTTATGCTTTTTATCTGTGAATGACTTATTTATTGTTCAAGCCTCGGTGATAAGCAATTCAAATTGTTTTTCCCGTTTGTTCCGCCTAATCGATAATTATCGATTATCGCGAATTATAATTCACGTATGGTTCCAATCAATTCTTCCTCTAATAATATATCCCTTTCCTTTAAGGTCAAAGACCAAACGTTGTTTGTATAAGGAGCATGCCTTGGATCTTTTATCTTTAAAAAATAGTTCGATTTTAACATAAGTACATTTATTTTATTTTTTATCTTATTTCAAATAATTTAATCTTTTTAAATGCAATAATCATATTATTATCAATGATTGTTATTCTACAATATTGTAATATACTTAAATTAATTGCAGCATGCAAAAGATGTAAATAAATTGAAATAATATCATAAATTAAAATCATTAAAATATGTATCAAATTTTATATTTTCTGAGATTTCTTAATTCTATTCATTTACTCAAATGATTTTTAGAATAAAAAACTTACTTGGCTCAGTTTAATCAAAACACAAATTTCTGACAATTTTTTTAAAAATATCTCAACTTTGAAGTGTGACAGCGTAGCCAAACCTGAGTCATTCGTTTTTGTCTTATCTATGCAATTGCCTGTCAATTGATACCAATATTTTTAGGCTTAGGAGTCACATAAAATGTTGATTTTTGTCAATGGGACAACGCACTGTGTGGTAATTGAAACTTAACAGTCGGTTTAGAAATGTTTGAGACATCGATTTTCGACGTTTTTGCCGATTTTTGCCAATTTTGTGCACCCAAAATCACACCAAACTTTTTTCCACCAATTTAAGTTTTTTATTTCCACCAGTGATGCTTCATGTAAAATTAGATCTAAATCGGATGTGGTAATTCCATAATTTTTTTTTCCGGCATGTTTAAAATAGAATTGGTGCATTATTTTATCGGCAAGAAATTACAGTGATTTTTCGAACATTCCACTAATAGCGATTATGACCTTTTTTTCAAAATGTGTATTTAGAGCTAAAACAACTAATGGTACAAAAATTTATTTTGCTCTCAAGTAGCTTAGAAGTTAAAGTGGTCCACAGTTGAGAAGCACTTTTATAGTCCATTTTTTATTTCTTTATAAAAATTTTTTTAATATATTTTTTATTTATTCCTCTCTTGGTATCCCAACATTAAAATATTAATATTCTTTTAATTTTAAATGTTGGTCACAAAAACTTTACATAATGAATTATAAAAATCACGTAAATAAATTTGAATTATGAATAAAAAAAAAATTATAAACATAGAGACATAACAATTTATATAATTATTACAGAAAAAAGGGAAACTTAATATACAATATCAATAACTTAAGAGAATAACTAAGAAGAATAACTAAAAGAGATAAAAGAAGAAAAATAAAAGATAATGGCTAGATGACATTGTAACGACTTCCTGTTTCCCAGGATCTATAGCTGGGATAGATCAGCCTGTGTCCAGGGTCGCACAATTATTTATTTAGATAGAGACACTGATTTTAGGCTCATTTAATTCTATTCTTTATTTTCTTCCTTAAACGTTAAAAAATTACTAAAATATTATATATATTACATAAACAATTATTTATATCACCGTATCCTTGGATTTTACTACTTGCTTGTAATTACTTGTAGCTGCGTATCCTACGGTTACTTCAAAACACAGTGACGGGTGACGTACTCATATATCCAGTAGTAAACTAATAATGTTGCTATCTATGGTTTCTTAGAGGGTACCTAGTATACCAAGGAGTCTTCTTTATCAGCCCAGTAGAGACAAGAAAACTGATAAACAAGCGAATTCTTAAACTAAATATAAAATAAACTAAGCATCCAGGTATGTCTGTGTAAGATCAAGGAGTCTTCTTTATCAGCCCAGTAGAGACTAGAAAACTGATAAACAAGCGAAAACTAAACTAAATATAAAAATAAACTAAAGATCCAGGTTTGTCTGTGTAAGACCAAGGAGTCTTCTTTATCAGCCCAGTAGAGACTAGAAAACTGATAAACAAGCGAATTCTTAAACTAAATAAAAAAAATAAACTAAAGATCTATTTATGTCTGTGTAAGACCAAGGAGTGTTCTTCATCAGCCCAGTAGAGACTAGAAAACTGATAACAAGCGAATTCTTAAACTAAATATAAAATAAACTAAGCATTCAGGTATGTCTGTGTAAGACCAAGGAGTCTTCTTTATCAGCCCAGTAGAGACTAGAAAACTGATAAACAAGCGAATTCTTAAACTAAATATAAAAAATAAACTAAAGATCTATGGATGTCTGCGTAAGACCTAGGAGTCTTCTTTATCAGCCCAGTAGAGACTAGAAAACTGATAACAAGCGAATTCTTAAACTAAATATAAAATAAACTAAGCATCCAGGTATGTCTGTGTAAGACCAAGGAGTCTTCTTTATCAGCCCAGTAGAGACTAGAAAACTGATAAACAAGCGAATTCTTAAACTAAATATAAAAAATAAACTAAAGATCTATGGATGTCTGTGTAAGACCAAGGAGTCTTCTTTATCAGCCCAGTAGAGACTAGAAAACTGATAAGCAAGCGAAAACTAAACTAAATATAAAAATAAACTAAAGATCCAGGTATGTCTGTATAAGACCAAGGAGTCTTCTTTATCAGCCCAGTAGAGACTAGAAAACTGATAAACAAGCGAATTCTTAAACTAAATAAAAAAAATAAATTAAAGATCTATTTATGTCTGTGTAAGACCAAGGAGTGTTCTTCATCAGCCAAGTAGAGACTAGAAAACTGATAACAAGCGAATTCTTAAACTAAATATAAAATAAACTAAGCATTCAGGTATGTCTGTGTAAGACCAAGGAGTCTTCTTTATCAGCCCAGTATAGACTAGAAAACTGATAACAAGCGAATTCTTAAACTAAATATAAAATAAACTAAGCATCCAGGTATGTCTGTGTAAGACCAAGGAGTCTTCTTTATCAGCCCAGTAGAGACTAGAAAACTGTTAAACAAGCGAAAACTAAACTAAATATAAAAATAAACTAAAGATCTATGGATGTCTGCGTAAGACCAAGGAGTCTTCTTTATCAGCCCAGTAGAGACTAGAAAACTGATAAACAAGCGAATTCTTAAACTAAATAAAAAAAATAAACTAAAGATCTATTTATGTCTGTGTAAGACCAAGGAGTGTTCTTCATCAGCCAAGTAGAGACTAGAAAACTGATAACAAGCGAATTCTTAAACTAAATATAAAATAAACTAAGCATTCAGGTATGTCTGTGTAAGACCAAGGAGTCTTCTTTATCAGCCCAGTAGAGACTAGAAAACTGATAAACAAGCGAATTCTTAAACTAAATAAAAAAAATAAACTAAAGATCTATTTATGTCTGTGTAAGACCAAGGAGTGTTCTTCATCAGCCAAGTAGAGACTAGAAAACTGATAACAAGCGAATTCTTAAACTAAATATAAAATAAACTAAGCATTCAGGTATGTCTGTGTAAGACCAAGGAGTCTTCTTTATCAGCCCAGTAGAGACTAGAAAACTGATAAACAAGCGAATTCTTAAACTAAATATAAAAAATAAACTAAAGATCTATGGATGTCTGCGTAAGACCAAGGAGTCTTCTTTATCAGCCCAGTAGAGACTAGAAAACTGATAACAAGCGAATTCTTAAACTAAATATAAAATAAACTAAGCATCCAGGTATGTCTGTGTAAGACCAAGGAGTCTTCTTTATCAGCCCAGTAGAGACTAGAAAACTGATAAACAAGCGAAAACTAAACTAAATATAAAAATAAACTAAAGATCCAGGTATGTCTGTGTAAGACCAAGGAGTCTTCTTTATCAGCCCAGTAGAGACTAGAAAACTGATAAACAAGCGAATTCTTAAACTAAATAAAAAAAATAAACTAAAGATCTATTTATGTCTGTGTAAGACCAAGGAGTGTTCTTCATCAGCCCAGTAGAGACTTGAAAACTGATAACAAGCGAATTCTTAAACTAAATATAAAATAAACTAAGCATTCAGGTATGTCTGTGTAAGACCAAGGAGTCTTCTTTATCAGCCCAGTAGAGACTAGAAAACTGATAAACAAGCGAATTCTTAAACTAAATATAAAAAATAAACTAAAGATCTATGGATGTCTGCGTAAGACCAAGGAGTTTTCTTTATCAGCCTAGTAGAGACTAGAAAACTGATAAACAAGCGATTTCTAAAACTAAATATAAAATAAACTAAGCATCCAGGTATGTCTGTGTAAGACCAAGGAGTCTTCTTTATCAGCCCAGTAGAGACTAGAAAACTGATAAAGAAGCGAAAACTAAACTAATTATAAAAATAAACTAAAGATCCAGGTATGTCTGTCTAAAACCAAGGAGTCTTCTTTATCAGCCCAGTAGAGACTAGAAAACTGATAAACAAGCGAATTCTTAAACTAAATATAAAAAATAAACTAAAGATCTATGGATGTCTGCGTAAGACCAAGGAGTTTTCTTTATCAGCCTAGTAGAGACTAGAAAACTGATAAACAAGCGATTTCTAAAACTAAATATAAAATAAACTAAGCATCCAGGTATGTCTGTGTAAGACCAAGGAGTCTTCTTTATCAGCCCAGTAGAGACTAGAAAACTGATAAACAAGCAAAAACTAAAAATCAATATAACATTAATCTAACTTCCGAAGCATGCTATGATAGTTTGTTTTTTTCTTACCTTTCTGCACGTCACTGTATTTTATAGTCCTCTGCCACGAATTGCTGCTTCTGATTCTACTGCGTGCTCTGTCGGTGTTTCTGCTGCGAGCTCAGCTTGCGTCTCTGTATTAGCTCTGCCACTAATTCTGCCAAAGTCTCTGTTATGGCTCTTGACGTCGCGGTTAGTAACTCTGTCGACTTTTCCTGTGACTCAAATTGAGGTGTTCACTTCTCTGCAGGTCTTTAGCAAGTCTCACATTTCATACCTGTAACCTCCTTTTATACCATCGTGTCCAACCAACGCTTATCTGTCGTTGTCATGGCGATCAGCGTATGGCCTACGTGACTATGTGTTAGTTGTTGTTGCTTGTTTACTCTAATTGTTCAATCGTTCGATTGTTCCGTTATGGTATTAAGCCCGTACAGGGTGGTTGGTTCTCATCAGTGAAACATATAAAATTAAAATTTAAAGTTATAAAATTGGATTATTAATAGTTGTGTATAAATATCTAAGTTACAATCAAACTATGTTATTTTGTTGCATGTACGCTCAATTTTGTGAGGGACAAAATTGGTCGTTACAACATGGATATAAGATAGACATCTTTTGTTAGCAGATAGTGAAGAAAAATAAAAAGGAAAGAGTGAAATGGTAGTAGTTTAGCGGAAGCAAATGTTATATTGATAGGTACTTGTGTCATTCTATACGTGATTTTCTTGCGTTACTCATCTGTTGCAGTCTTGTTGGTAGAATTTTCCAAAGACGCACTGTAGAAATAAAAAATTGCCTTTCAGACAGTAGTTTGTAACATCTAAACGCGATAATGGCGTTGTTGTGAGTAGACCGAGTAAATGTTAGCTTGTCAAAAAGGTACGATGGCTCCTTAGGCTGCAAACAGAGTGAACGCCGATTCAGGCAGGCAGGCCAGAGCAGGCAGTGACTTGCAAAGAAACGATATAGAATTTAAACCAAACTGACTTTTATCTCGCTTGTTCACACATTTTACCTGCGCCTGTCTGCCTACCTGCTTGAATCGGCGTTCACTCTGTCCGCAACCTTAGTAAACACAATTTTATGCAACATAAAAATGGCACGAAAGTTTAACAAATTATTAAATGACATTTGATAAATTAGTTTTGTATATTTAGATTCATGATCAAGGCGACGTACCCATACACATAACTCACAACGCTTTTAAAAGAACGATGATTTTTTTTCATGTCATTTGAAACTTTAAAAATATTTTTATATAAGGTTTCACACCAATAAAAGAATTGAATTAAAAAATAAAATTGAAAAAGAATTTTTATGAACAATATATATATGTATATATCTGTTGCTCGTTCCTGTAACAAAATCGGCAAGTTATTGATTTGTGTGACGTCAGCCGTTATCGATCCTTAGTTACCGATTTCGTGACAATTAATGTTTCTGTAAGTTTAAATCGATAAAAACTCGGTTCGTGATGAAAAAGAACACAAATCGAGAAGAAAAGTTGCAAAATTGAGTCAAATGACAAGCAGCTGTTGCGCTAAAACTTTATAATAAATAGATGCTTGTCTTGTTAATAAAAAGTGAATATTTGCAGTTTAAGAAAATTTATTATGTTATACTGATGTGTATTAATGGTTGCGGAAGTAATCAACGATTATGAATGTAAATAATTTTACACTTAGTGCTTAGCAAAACTTAGCAAATATATGTAACCGGGTACTTTTTCATAGCTCAAACATATACTGTTTTGCTAAAATTTGTAACTTTCATGTAAATAGGCATTATTTATAAATAGCATTACCTTTAAAACTAAAACTTTTTTAAGAATAACAAAATATTTCAATCAGAAAAAATTCGACTTATATGAGAGTAACCATTTTTAAAGCTATACTTCGAGTACCTTTAACTTAATAATACACAACATTATTGACATTTGATAAATCGGTAGAATTCTCACTTGCCGCAAAGCCAGTGAGAAAAGTGACACATTGTTATCGATTCACTTTACGTACACACAGAGCCAAAACAATCTTATAAAACAGAAGAAAATCAATAAGACTTCTCTATGGTTTTCATCCAAGAAGATTGTCTTATTAAAACCATAGAGAAAATCTTATTAAAACTTTGAACTTTTTTTATTAGGCAAACCACTTAATTTTTAGAAGAATCTTGTTGTTTTTATAAGAACACTTTTAAAAACAATAAGAAAATCTTATCAAAACTTCTTGGTTTTTAAGAAAAAATCTTATAGGTTTAATAAGATTTATTTTTAAAATTTAATAAAGACATCTTATTCATTTAACAGGATTTCTTTTTAAATTTTAATAAGGAAATATTTTTAAATCAAAACGGAATCTTACCAACCTTTTACCTAGAAATATACTTTTAATTGCCTGTAAAGTTAAATAAAAAGACATTTTGATGGTTTATTACAATTTATTAGGACATAGAATTTGTATATGTATATATAAAATACATCTGTTAAAATATAATTTCACAAAATGCAAAAAAAATACCTTTGTATAACAAAATGACTTTGTCACCAAAATACCCGGCGCTATCGAGGCCTTCAATTTTTTGAAGAACTTCCTTCGAGTTTACTCCATAACTTTTTAGGAAAGTCGAAATTGAGTCACTCAATCGCCACGACTGAAATATGGCTTGAGTTTCCAGAATTTCAGCCTCGTCGAAAACAACTTCGGGAACATAAGTATCATTATCCATTATCACATATTTTAATTTTTCTTTAAACAAACTAAATCCATAAAATGCACATAAACTTCATGAATTCACTTCACAATTACGACTGAAAGCTAAAGCAAAGAATAAGTAGCATTTTCACCGTTATTACCATCTTAAAAGGATGCTAAATAAGAAAATCTTAAAAAAGCAGATCAAAAATATTTTCTTATTAATTTAAAGTGGTCTCTTCTTAAACTTTGGAGAGTGAAAAAAAATGTTCTTATTAAAATAAACTATTAATAAGATTACCACATCATTTCATTTATTTAATAAGAAATCTTATTAAAAAAAATGTTTGATAGTAGTTGTAAATTTTTAATAAGATTTTCTCTATGGAATTTAAAAGATTTCTCAATGCAAAATTCTTATTATTTGGTAGTTTTAATAAGAAAACCTAATAAAATAGCTCAATTAGGTGATTTTATTGATTTTATGTGGTGGTTTTTGGCTCTGTGCACAAACACCTTTTTAAAAAGGTTCCATTGAAATGAAATCGGAACATGTGATAGCTTATCGATTTGGAACGAACGAATCGAACGGAAAGCGATTCAGATACGTGCAGAAACATTGCAGGTGAGAGTGACATCAGAGTGACGTCAAATCGGTAATATGAGTCGGTAGCTATGATCGCTACGAGTTACAGGAACGAGCTACAGATATCGAAAAATTTCAATCAAAAATAATTTTTATATCTGATCGAAAATATTTCAATTGAAAATAATTTGTAATACTTAATTTTTTTTTTCAAATATCAATCAAAATAAGTTTTATGTCTGAAAGAAAAAATAACTCTAGATCGCTAGCGTCACATCGTTAAATGAAAAAGTAAATTACAACGATTTTTTATGCATGATCTTTTAATCTGAAAATTCAACTATAATAGTTATTTTGGGTTTTTTTTAAAGATCAAAAAACCAAGGCATAGGCCTTATACAAACAACGTTTGGTCTTTGACCTACAAGGAAAGGGATAGATTATTAGAGGAAGAATTGATTGGAACCATACGTGAATTAGCGATTGGGCGGAACAAGCGCGAAAGATAAATTGAGTTGCCTATAATCGAGGCTAGTGTTCTTTAGCATTTACAGTTCTCAGTTGTTTCTGTCTTATAATTTCACATTTTCGACAATTTAGCTGTGGATTTTTTGTTTCAGTAATTCTTAAATGTAGTAAAGAACAAAGAAAGCGAAAAAAATCATGCCCGAACCTGGATTCGAACCGGGGACTTCTGAGTTCATAGTCTAGCGCACAAAGGCCGAAAGGCTCCTGGCAGTAATTTATGATGTTTCACCTATGCAAGATTACCAAAATGAGTTCTAAGTTAAAGAGGAATGATTGCATGGCTAATATAGTTTCCGCTAGCTCTATCTTTAACTCTGACCTTTTTTATCGAGTAAACACCATTTTCATTCGGAAATTCCATTTGAAACTCAAAAAAAGTCAATTGAAATTCAAAAAAGGTCAATCAAAAAATAGAATTAGAATCTAATTAAAATTTAGAAATGCCATTTGAAATTTAGAATAGATAAATTTAAATTTAGAAATTTTTAATGAAATTCAGAAAAGACCAATTGAGATTCAGGAATTCCATTTAAGATTCTGCATAAATCAATTGAAATTCAGAAATTTAATTTGAAGTCCATAAAAGATTGCTTGATACTCAAAAACAAAAAAAAAAAAAATCAACGGAAATTCTGATTTTAACTGATTGCATTTTGGAAAAGCTCAATTAAAATTTAGAAATTTTTATATGAAATTCTGAAAAGATCAATTGAAATGCAGAAATGATCGATTGAAACTACCATTGTCATTAGTATTATCATTCCCAATACCAATAACATTGCCATTATCTTTTTTATAATTAATTGTGATCTATTCTTTGATTTTTACACGATTTTTAGCTATGAGCTATTTAGATCAAGCAAGTTTTGAAGACAGCAAACACAACAACAACAACAAATCTGTAAAGAGTCAATCGCACAAAGACTAGACGGAATATTAAGTGATTAGGCTGTAACCAACCACTGTTTAAGTTTTCTATAATTTGACACTTGTTCGAATAAACTCTTCGAAATCATGTGACGTTAAATAAAAGGTTCTTATTTTAGGTCAAGCCTTAAACTCTTGCAGGAATTTTATCTGTTCTATCACTACGATCAACATTACTATTATTATTACCATTACTGTTACCATAACCAGCTATATTTTAAGTGATCTTTTTTAAAATCCAATTGTTTTTTTTAAATTCAAATGAATTTTCTGAATTTCAATTGATTTTTTCTAAATTTAAATTTATTTTCTCTGAATTAAAATTGAAATTGGTGCAGTTCGGTTTTTATCAAAAGAGACCAAACGAATGTCTTTGATCAATCCTAGAATTAGTCTGCTCCACCTGAATGTATAGATCGAAGTCTATTATTTTTTTTTATTATTGAAAGATCAAATTTAGCAAACAGAGTCTTTTAATTATACTTACCTTAATTGCTATATCGACGTTCCAAAAAAAAAAAAAGATGAATATTTTTAAATTGCAGTAACATATACCAAAAATAAAGTATTCAACCATTTCTTTGGCATTATTTAAAGTTAAATTAATCAAATATGGTTTTAAGGATTTCAGCAAGAATTTTTCGGTTCTCTTCTCCCGAGTTAAATGGACAATGCAACTTTTTGTCGATTATGTTATTGTTTGGCTTTAACTTTTTATTGTAATTTCTTACGTTATTTTTTGACTTTTGTAGTGAGGCCAGATTTTTAATTAAACAAAAATTTTCAGTTAAACATTAGTTTTTAGCGAAGCAAAATTCCCATCGAACTCCAATGAATATCGAAAAAATAAGAAGCAACTGGAACAGACGGCAACCCTGGAAGAGTAAAAGGCTTGATCTAAAAATAGCTACTGCTTTAATGTCATATGATTAAATGGCCGACGAGAACTTTAAAGTTCTAACGAATTTGTTCGAACAAGTGTCATATCATATAAGACTTTAACAGTGGGTTGCTTACAGCTGAGTCGCTCAAGACTACTGAAGAGGAAGTGTAGCGATTTTCGAAACAGGCTGTCTAGTCTGCTGTGTGATTGACTCTATACAAAGCAGCTGTTGTTTTCGTTGTTGCCTTCTTCAAACTTACTTGATCTAAAAAGCTCACAATTAAATTCATGTAAACATTTGATAGTTTCGCATAATTACTACACACACGCACTTTAATATCCTATAAAAATATAAAAACAGGCAAGTAGCATAAAACTATTTACTAAAATTAAACAATTTACTTACAATGCGAATATATTAAAAAAAAGAAATAACATACATTGATATATTTATGTGGTATATGCATATAAAATATGTCCACGAGGACTTTAAAAACTTAAACATAACTTTTTTAGTACTATTAAAAATCGATTTGTTACATGTACGAGTGCTAAAACTAAAATCTTTTTATCGTTTTCACGTTACTTTGGTGAGTTTAATTGCTCTGATTGTTTTCTTTCGTTGTTTTTGCTTGATTTGCGTTACAGCTTAAGAGAGTGGCACCTCCTCCATGGCACGCAGCTTGTTGTTTGACTTCTCCTCGACAACTTCGCGTCTAAAGACCGCTTTGTAGGCAACCGCAGTAATGGCGGAGCCAGCCAATGGACCCAACCAGTAAATCCAGTGTGCCTCAAAGTCATTGTTCCAAAGAGCAGGTGCAAAAGATCTGGCAGGATTCATGCTGCCACCAGTAAAGGGACCCTAGAAAAAAAATGATAGTAAAATTTCGAGGGCGGCACAAGTTATTTGCAAATAAAACTTACAGCGGTGCACGCCAGGCAAGTGATGGCCAAACCAAAACGTAAGGGTGTCGAGTCATGGAATTTGGCATTACGTGGATCCCAAACGCCGCAGCACACCAGCACCAGTACCGCCGTAATAACGAACTCAATGCTCACTGCTTGCCAAGTTGTAATCTCTGCATGGGGTAGCGTCAAGCATAGTCCGTGATCTTCACCGGGTACACTTATTGCTGTGCTGGGCAAGACCACTTTAAGCAATCCATAGCCAATAAAGGCACCGAGCATTTGGGCTACAAAATAAATGGCAGCCATGGGTAAGGTTACCAGCTCGTAGACATAGGCAGCAACTGTAACCGCCGGATTCAGATGCGCTCCAGAAACACAACCAAAAGATTGTATTATCACCATAACGACAAGACCGAAATTGAACACCGTTTGCAGATGATTGTTGGCAAAGAAGTCATTCTTAACACAGCCCATACAGCCTAGAAAGACCAAGAGGCCGGTGCCAATGAGCTCGGCAAGAAAGCAGGATATTTTATCTAATGTTGAAATTTTCATTTTGAGACGCTCGAGGCACCTGTGGAAGGTATAAGAGAAGGAAAAGATGCAATAACATTTAGTAAACTTCAATAAATTTTTGTATATATGAGGTCATGAGTAAATGAAGATAAAATAAGTTTTTTTTAACATTTTCAGTCAAATAACGTTCTTTTAGAATCCCAAATTGATGAAAACCCTCTATAACAGAATAAAATCTTTTAAATAATTAAAAAATTACCATATCTTAAATTTACATATCGATTTATACAAGTATATAGCGATATAGCGATATACTTGTATAGCTTGCGGTCGAAATTCGTAAACGTAGCGTATGTTAATTCTTTAAACACTGGTCAATTTTTTCACACATGGGCTATTTTTGGAATAGTTTTAATTTTGACTAATTTTTATGTGATACCGTTAGTTTTGCGACATCCAAATCAGTGATACCATATGGCATCATCGTCCTTTTTGGGTAAAGGCACTGTAGCGTACATTTGAGAAAACAGAACATTAAAAATGCACAGCGTAGATGACTCGTTTGCTATTTTGAAGCGTTGAAGTTTGAACGTACTTGAACGCAAACACAAACCCTTTACTATTATAGAATAAAAATTAACAAACTTTTTCATTCCGTAGCTTCACTGGAAGAACCGCTTGGCAAACCTTTGTCCAGAAGCATTGGCGTCGGAAGCGGGGGGTCAAGGGGGGCAGTTGCCCCCGCACTTTTTTAGCTAGATAAACAATTTAAAAGGAAAAGTTATTCAAAATATCAGTTTTTTTACAACGATAATATTTTTGTATTATATATTTTCCTCTTCTTTCTCTCTTCTTCATGTTTCATGTGAAGAAATTTTGGTGAACTTTTTTTGCACCACCATTTGTACTGCCCCCCCATTTGTACTGCCCCCCCAGATGAAATTCGCTTCCGACGCGCTTGTCCAGCAGAACTTATATCTCTCCCGAATAAGCCTCTAGAGAAGCGCTGGGCGCCCCATTGGCAGTGTTGCTAGAAAAGGGAATTTTCCCCGTTTTGCGGAAATTTTTAACCCAAAAGGGAAAACGGGAAGAACACTTCGGAACAGAACGGAGTATCAAATGATTATTCTGAATTACAATTGAAAAGGTGTCGAAAGAGTATCTGATCATATGTGAGTTTTTTATCTTTCTGAGAGCTTTTATTCTTACGTTCTCAAATTTTAGATTTTAAGATGAAGTTAGGCAGTAATTGTTGAATGTATTATTAATTTTTTTTCAAATTCAACCTCAATTGTATGCTTTTAAGAAAATGTTAATTTTTTTATATAAATAATCAGGGTTAAAAAAGTTTATATTATCAAATTTCTGTTGATAACCAAAGTTGCATGTAAAATGCATCAGATGCAAATCAAAACAAATTTATTTTCGCATGTTTTTGGCATGACCATATGCTATTTGATCCGCTTTTAGATTTTTGTATAAAATGGCCGCATCTAAAAAGAAAAATTGTTTTACTGCAGAAATGTTGTATTAGCAGAATGCCTAGAAATATGCAACATATAAATTTAAGTGCGCACTTATTCTCAAATGTTTACTTGATGAAGTTATTTCAATAAAATTTACAGATTTACGACTTGTTTTGCCGTAATCTGTTTGCTTTGCTGTTTGTGTTTTTAATATATCAGGTTAAAGGAAATATTTTCACAAATATGTTTTTGTAGATTCTTTTTCTCTATGTTTAGTATGCTTCTAGGCACTCAACTCTGAATTACATGCTGAGGTTTTGTTTATCATTACTGCTGCTGCTGGCCATTTTTGGATTACATATATTAAATTTCTTTCGTAAAGATAAAAAATTTATTAATATAATTGTAAATTGTCTTTAATTTAAAAATTACACAACAAGCGCGATGGACTACACGTTCGAACTGTATATTAGTTCAAATACTTCATATAATTAAAGCAATAGAAGTCGCACAAAAGTTCGTTACCTAGAGTGTTAATCAATCTATGACAAATTTTTTTATTTACACACTACAATAAAAGTTAACCATAACATTGTACTAAGTTCATATTCTCCATTTTTTTCACCAAAGTTAGCAAGACGTGGTGAAAAAATGGAGTAAGTATTGAAATGATCTTATTTCAAAGTTGTGAGGTAAGTTGAGCTGCATTAGAAAAATCAAGAGATGACAACTTCAACTTAGACATCAATTTGGAAAATGTCTGTTAATATCTTAGAGGTATTGAATTTTTAAAAATTAAAAATTAAAATAAAAAGTTGATATTTGATTCATTAATGAGACTCTAGACCTCAATTATGTCAAAATATGCTGAGCAATTTTGAGGAAGAAGTAATCAAATGATTAAGGTTTCAAATTGTCTGTTGGCCAGTGTAGTTATTGATTTTGTTCAATTCACATGCGCTATCAACTTTTATCATACAACAACAAGTTCTCTGACAAATAAACTGATGAATTACTTTTTTATAATCTCCTTAAAGTCTCATTTTACGATGTTTACTTTTTTATTATCATCCACTTATAGAATTGACTTTGATTTTTAGCAAACATTTTCCAGATTAGTAAGTATTTATTTACGTGATAATGATAATTTTTTGTGATAATTAGATTGTTAAATATTTATTATTATTTAATAGTCAATCAATTGATTAAAACAAAAAGATTCGATTGATATAGAAAGACAATTAAATTCATCGAAATAATTTGATAATATTATGTAGCATTCGAAATTTTCATTGCTTATATTATTGTAAAAAAAATTTAAAGATTAAGGCTTGAAACCTTGGAAAAGTTTATTAAAGAAAGTTTTTGTTAAGAAAAATCTTATTCTCAGACACCTCAGACACCAGTTTTACGACTCCTGCTTTTGCTGTAAACACTTGCTTTTAAATCACTAGAGGTATTCTCTATGTCTAGGATATGCCCGTTGCACGGTGCAAGAATAGGAAACATACAATCCGTGCACCGCAGCAACAACAAAATACAAGTAGAAAAACCGTGCAAGATTTCCTATGCATGCTATGAAGAATAGTTTATAAAATGCAACCCTGTGATTGTAAAGAGAGAGAAGAGAGAGAGAGAGCAACCAAACAGAAGGTGGAATCATGGTGTAAGAAATAGAGGTGTTAGTGAGTTTGACACTTCTCTCTCAAAATGATAAAATTATGTTTCCCCGCTCTTGTCAAAAACAGATGATGGTGAATTGCAATGAAAACAAATTTTTTTAAATTCGTGTCTTTCTGCAATTTTTTTAAGATTTTTACTGAGTTTAAAGTGAGAATAAAGTTATATGGAAAACAATAAAAAATATAAGAGACGCTCTGCGTTATGCAAAAAAAAACAAACCGCTGTGAATGCAAGACAATTGGCGTGCTGGCCAAAGCTTCATGTCGGCGGCACCTTCCAGCTCACGTTTCTGATAAAATGGCCAAAACATTCAATGACTTGGCAAATCGGCGAAGACAACTGCAATTACTTTTTGTCAACACAACAAGGCACAATTAATTGCATTAAATATATATTTATATTTAATTCGCACAATAAAAACTACAGCACATCATTTAGCAACTCAAACAAATAACACAATTTGACAACTATCAACAGTTCCGCTCTTTCGCTCACAATTTTTTGACAGAATAGTGATATTTATTGAACGTGTAGCATGTAATATTGATGGATCATGATCCATATCACAAAATATTTAAATAATTTTAAATCTTGATCGCGGATCGCAAAACTGTCAATAAATATTGAACGCGTAGCATAATTTGTGTTATCACTACGCAATACGGCAGTAGGCGGAGAAATAAAAATTAGGGGTATTCACGATTCAGTGCACTTGCCTGCGCAGTTGAGGACTTGTGCTGTTAGGTTTTCGTGAACACACTAAGCAAAAATTGTACGAATACTGACGCGATAAATATTGAATGTGTAACATTCAACCGCGATCCATCAATCCATGAATTTGGATCGCGATCCAAGTATCACAATAAATATTGAACGTGTAACAGGCGCCATAGAGTTCGTTGAGCTGTTGATTTTACAACATGATGGAAAGACTTTATAGATTATGACACCCGCATGTTTTACCGCTAGATGACGAAATTGTAGCCAACTGTTCCTATTGGCTAAAAAGAGATGGCTGAAAAGAGAAAACATAGAGATGGCAACATTCAATTGGCTATCATTCTTTATTTTACTATGCTACGCTTGTACAATAGGGCGCTCTCGATCCATTGAATATTTTAGTATAGGATTGTTACAATCCGTGCTATCATGCAATTATGCTAGACATAGAGAATACCCTACGCTATTACTGGGTCCAAATAAAACAGGACATAAGCAAAACACAAACGAACAGAACTCTAACTGAAAAATAACTTGCACAGAACTGTATTTCATCTCCTTCGTCCATGAACAGAAAAGCAGTGAGAGAAACTATATTTTCCTATCTACGTGATGATCGATATAACGTCTTGCGCAGAACTTTTTCTGCCTCTGATGGCATAATCTGGTATATATTAGGGCAATTCACAATCTTGTGTATTTCAGATTGCAAATTTGTGCAATTGTAAAAATTGCAACCAATTGCAAACGGTCTTTTTCTGTTTACTTTCCAATACTTGTTGTAAAACATGAAATTCATAGCTGATTGATGAAAAGGCAAATTACTTTTTACAAGAAATTTTTCTGAAATTTATTTTGTGTCGAAAAAAAGCATTATGACCCAATAAACTCATTTTATAAATTTTCTAATTTTAATGTCAGTTTTTTTGCCGTTACTTTTTTTTAGTATCAGTTGTCAGTTTGCAATTTAGTATTGCATATGCATAGCAAATATCGTCGCTGCGCCAACAAAAAAGGCTATGTGTTTTTTATCGATTTTTTTTTATTGCATATTTTATTGATACTGCCCACATTTCTGCATTCACCATTTTTTTTTATATCTTTTGGTTTAGAAGTGATCAAAAACAGCTATGTGCTCGCAGTACTAGAAATACTCTGATAAACGGGTATACGCTTACTTGCTTATAACTGTTTTTGATCGCAGTCGAAAAAAAAGACGTAAGAACGGTAAAAAATGTTCAGTTTAAAATAGCCACTATCTCAAAATATATCTGCTGTATAGTCTAAATATGGAAGAATGCAATGCTACTCTCAATAAAAAAACTGGAAATTGAAGAAAATCCGACTGCAGGTGGTAAAATATCACAGAGGGAAAATATTTTAAAAAATCGTAAATTAAATTTAACTATTGGGTAAAAATATAATGTTTGGATATTAAATTAAATATTTAGGCTGTGTGCGAATTGATCTAAAAGCGACCTAAACTAAATAGTGTCGATAAGGCAGTGCTTTCTAATTTGGGAAGCATTTAGGTAGCTCGAGAATTTCCTAAATTATTTAGGAAGCACTGCCTTATCGACTGCCTTATCGGCCTTAATATACATTTAATACATCTTTTCACAATTATATGCAAATTACTGTGTTATACAATTTTGTTTAATTTATAAAAATATGTACCTATGTTTGCAAACATATAATAAAAACAGGATAATTTTTGTATTCTCTCATTGGATCGCACTCAACGAAATTTGGATAAAACTCACTTGGTTCAGGTTTTATGCTGACCAATAAAGTAGTTCACAACTCTGGCAATGTCTGCCAACGCATTATTCTTTTGTTTAAAAACCCAAGAAATGCGTTTCTAACAATGTTTCATTGCATACATGTAACAATAATGGACCACCATTTTTAATTAAAAAGTATCCTTCGGTAATGCTTGTGAGTTCAAAAACAAATCTGCATTAAAAAAAAATTGCAAAATGTTATACATGAGCAGTTATTTAGACATTTATTGATCAAATACCTTTGTTTAAAATATTATTTTTTAAAGAAAGCAACCTATTTAATACCATTTGCTACAGATTTTCACTTTTTTTAGGAAGATTGGAAACAAGATGCTCAAAAACACATCATTATAAAAAATTTTTTTTATATAAAACCCCATTTAAGCAGAATTTTAAGCACTTCTAAAAATATTTCTAGGAGCGGGGTTTATTGGCACGAGGTGTAACAGGAGACACGACCAGTTAACTAGTCCTCAACTTCTCCACATTTTATCTAGGCCAAACGGCAGTATTCTGTACAAATTGCATACGATTCCTTACCACCAAAAGATAATTGAAATCATGTATAAAAACAGCTATGTGCTTTAAAACAGCGCAAATGCTTACCACCTCGTAATGTGTAAAAAAATTCTTTTTTTTTCCACAAATCAATAACATATTTTTAATATAATAGTATCCAAAACAGAAATGTGAAAAATAATGTCCTTGGACACAAGGAAACAGTTTTTTTCACCTCCTGAAAAGTTAATGAAAAACACATAGCCGTTTTTGTTGGCGCAGCGACGATATACACTTTTGTTTTAGTGTTGCATATTTGTAACAGCGTAGTCAATGCATCTCTGTATATTTTGTTAGTGTAGAATAAAAATATACTCTACCATTTTGCAAATGCTATGCTGCAAGACCATTTGCACAGGACTGTGAATTGCCTTGTTATTTTTGATTTTCCTATATGTACAACTAACTTACTTCACTCGATTCGCATACATACGTAGCAAATTTCTACTGTAGCATTTAATTAAAACTGTATATAAGGTAAGGTGGGGTGATTTGAGACACGGGGTGATTTGAGGAGTGCGAATATTTTTTCCGAAATAAAAGATATAGAATCGCTAAATACTTAAAATAATAAGTTATTGGCATACTTTCATCTCTATAAACACTAGACCTGAGTGCACGCATTATATATATATATACAATAAGTCGGGGATTTGCCGAAGCAGACCACAGTGGGTCCTTTTTCATCCCCTATTGGACAAAGGATGCTACTGATCGGAGCACTCATACGTTAGCATGCTCCTTTTATAAGCAACCTTTGTCATCTCAAGCATATCCTTGTAGGTCAGTTGACCAATCTCAGTTTCGCCAACAAATGGTCGTCCCAGAGTGGTCAATCTTATGCTTGCAGGCGCCGGACACTGGCACAAAATGTGTGCTTCTGTTTCCGGCTCCTCTAGGCATAACCTACACGGATCGTCCTCGGTCAGAGTCATCTTCCCGAGATGGTATATGAAGGGACCGTGTCCTGTGACCAGTGCAGTAAGCCAGCTTAAGGTACTTCGATTGTATCGGATAACTTTTGCTGCCTCACTACGAGAACACTTCATGGCCGCCTTTGATTGCGTGCCATTAACAGCTTCTTCCCACCTTGTACGTTGTTCCGAGTCCGCCTATTGTATAATAAGGTTCTGCCACCATGTTGTTGCCTATGGCGATACGTGGTTCTGGTCCACAGAATTATTCTACTGACCCTTCTCCCTTCTCTTGCTAAAGAATCAGCATTTTCATTCTGTTCTATGCCAGAGTGCCCACTCACCCACATAAGTGTGAGCTCATTTGTCTGGGCGCACCTATTGAGTTTTGTAAGACATTCTATGGCCAACCTGGAAGTGGTGTCTCTCCGTTGAGTACACCTAATCACAGACTGATTGTCGAGAGCAATGACGATTTTCTTGCCATTGATCCGGCCATCCATCAGGTGGTCCAGCGCATGCACTTTGCCAAGCATTTCCGCTTGGTACACAGACACAAACCTTCCTAACCTCCGTACACAGGATAGGCTTAACTCTTCTGAGTAAACGCCTGCCCCGGCTCTGCCATTCATGTGAATGCAACCGTCTGCCGTCTATGAATATACTGATATCGTTACCAGCAATTTCTTCACAAACGGCTCCATCTGTTATAAGAGTTTTATAACATTTCTCTGTTATTCTTACTCTCTGCCTTCCGTCCATAGGCATACACGCCTCCCTGACATCTCTCTGTGCAATATCAAGGATGCGCATATATCCAACATCCTGAGGGCTGACCTGAGGGCTGAGGCATACCTAACAGAACCTCCATTGCGCTTGTTGGAGTGGTGCGTATTGCTCCTGTTATTCCAACACACGCCAGCCGTTGGATTCTGCCCAGTCTCTTCTTAATGGTTTTCTGGCTGACTTTTGTCCACCAAATCACCGAAGCATACGTGATGACAGGTCTAACCGTCATAGTGTTTAGCCTCTGGGTTTAGCCCACATTTGAGATCACAAACGTGTCTACACTGAAACAGAACCCTCTTTTCTCTTTGAATCCTATCTTCTACATGCTCGTTCCAGCTCAGTTGATCTCAGTGGGTTTAGCCCACATTTGAGATCACAAACGTGTCTACACTGAAACAGAACCCTCTTTTCTCTTTGAATCCTATCTTCTACATGCTCGTTCCAGCTCAGTTGATCTCAGTGGGTTTAGCCCACATTTGAGATCACAAACGTGTCTACACTGAAACAGAACCCTCTTTTCTCCTTAAATCCTATCTTCTACATGCTCGTTCCAGCTCATTTTGCTATCGGGGGTTACCCCTAGATATGTAACCTTCGTGGACATGTTGATTTCAGCTCCAAAAAGTCTGAGTGTTTTCCACCTCTTTCTAGTTAAGAGAATATTGTCTGATTTGTGAGTCCACAGTTATATTCCACAGGGTTGGCGATAACACCCCGCCCTGGGGACATCCTCTACTTATTCTACCTCTAGCCTTGACTCTACCATTCTGCATGTTGACAGCCCTGTGCTTGAGCATATTGTTTACCCTATTTGCTATCATTGGGCTTACATTGCGCTCTGTCAGGGCTTGCCGCAGCCTTCCAAAGAATATTTTGTCGAAAGCACCCTCGATGTCCATAAATGCGGCCATCGCAATGCCTTCTGAAAATAACTCCTTTTCAGTTACTCTCAACAATTCATATCAACATAGCACTCTACGGAGAGTGCTCTTCACCACTCCATACGCATGTTGGCATTTACTCAGAGGATTTTGTATCAGCGATGTGCCCTCAAGGCAGTCAGCCATAACTCTTTCCATCGTTTTCAAGAGGAAAGATGTTAGGCTGATCGGTCTGAACGACTTCGCCTCCGCATAATTCTTTTTTCCGGGCTTCGGAAGAAAGACAGCGCATTATTTAGTTCTCGCCGAAAAAGAAATTTTAATTTCGATTTTTCAAAGTTTTTTAGTGAGTTTTTGGTGTTCCGAACATCCCAAAAAAAAGGTAGTAAATAAAAGTGAAATGTTCGTTATATTTTCCGCTTTTGATCGGCTGAAGATTTTGTATGATTTGTTTTTAAGACGCATACACTCCATAAAAATCGCGTGATGGGGTGATATGAAAAAAAAGTGTGGTGATTTGAGAATCGACATAGAAGTCATTGGCTGAGGATTTTTGTGCATCTCTTTATTATTTTGACCAATATAAATATTTTTCTTTTAATTTTTAAAATTTGTAAGTTGTTATCATGCCATGAAATTATGAAAGAAAATCCGATGTGCCGAATTTGGTTGCAGCCTTAAATTAGTGAAAAAAGATGGTCAATCGGTGCAAAATGTTTCTACTGTACGAAATATCAACGTAAAAACATTAAATCGTCATCTACAAAGGATTAACGAATAATTTCAAGACTTTTCCAAAGTAACTGATGGTGAATTGATTGAATTTTTTAATTCAGTTTCGGTTGGTGGTAGAAAGGTAGACTTTAATTTCCCTTTATTTGTGAATCCGCTTCTGATATTCTGAAGAAATTTTTCCTAGGTTTTCTATGAAGAACAAGTAGATACGCTGAAGATATATGTGATGAAAGCGAATTCACTTTGCTATGGTTTGAACCGGAGTGATGTCGGACGCTTGGCCTTCGAATTCGCAGAAAAAATGGGCGCACCAATACCACAATCAGAGATCAATAAGAAAATTGCTGATTTTGATTGGTTCGACTCATTAGCCAAGCGTCACCGTCTTACCCCACCAAATAAGCACAAACCGACTGAACTCATGCAATAAGAATGCCGTTGATGATTTCTTTGCTAAACTAAAAACAGCTATTCCATCGCATTAATATGTTCCGAATAGAATATGGAACATTGATGAGACCGGTTTTTCTACTGTTCCACCAAAAACGAAAAAAACTGTGGCTCCTGTTGGTTCGAAGTCATTGGGAAAATTTGCGTCTCAAGAAAGAGGCACCAACGTCACCATGTCAATTGCAATAAACGCGGTTGGCCAGAAAATTCTGCCGTTCTATCTTTTCCCCAGGAAAAAAATGCGTTCGGATTTCATGAGTCACGCTACTCCGAATGCCGTTGGTTATGCAAATGGAAGCGGCTTGATGACCCAAGATTATTTTATTGCGTTCATGCGCTCTTTCATCGCATACAGTGCATCCACAAAAAACAATCCCACCTTATAGATACTCGACAATCACACGTCCCACTTGTCGATTGAGGCTACTGACTTGGCTGTCAATAAAGGAATTGTGATGCTGTCTCTCCCTCCGCATTGCAGTGATGAAATGCAGCCAATAGATGTCGCGGTGTTTGGTCCATTGAAGTCCTTCTATAAGACCCAATGTGATGCATGGTGTATGAACCATGCTGGAAAAGTGATTCAAGTTCAGCACGTGCCCGAAATCGTTATCAATTGCTTGCACGCAGAGAAAAGACATGGTTGAGACATGATTACTGCAATAATAATTTTTGTACTAAAATTATTGTATTATTTCTGCAAACACAAATGTTTGCCTTAATAAAGTCATTATTTACTAATGGTGGTACCAAAAATAACATTATAGTTGAAATCATAACATCATTGAAATCGTCAACATACTATGATTGCCTCAGCTATTAGTTGCAACAAAAATGTTGTAGTTCTGTCAATCATGATAAATAATTATAGAGACAAACATATTAAAATTTTAAATGTTTGTCTGAACTATTCTTTGCTTGTTGGCAAACGAAGCAGAACATAACCAAAAATCGAAATAATTATTTGTGTCTGAACAATTTGCAGGAAAAGCTTTCACTTCATTCACACAATAAGTTTATCGATTCCTGGCTATGTGCTGTTTCGTTTGTCAACTGTTCAATTATTGTGTTCTGTTTCAAATCGCCTTATTCTAAAAACAGCACGCAGAAAAGTGACATTTTCGACTTTAATTGTAGCAAACATTTTTCTATTTACCGTAAACATACTTCGCAATTCTGACCATATTTTGTTTATCACAAATATTGCTATTTTTGTGACAATGCACTTAATGTACCATGTTTATGAATGGCATTAGTCAGGCGAGCGATAGTAGTGGCTGTGGCTTATTGGTAGTGTGCATGGCTCGTAAGCGAAAAAGCCGCGGTTCAAACCCCAGCTCGGACAGAAAATTTTATCAAAAATATTTTTCAAATGAGTTAATTTTTCTGTTCAGCCTAGTCAATGGCAAACCTAACCTTTGGAGAAGATATCTTAATTAATAGCTATGGAGATTGGAGTGCATGAAAATAAAAAAATAAAAAAAAAATTATTTTTTCAATAATCTGAATCCTAAAAATAAATTCATAATATAGTTGTTGCAATCATTCTATTTTTGACCCAATAAGAGAACAACCCCAGTGGGCAAAAGCAGGTCTTTAAAGCGCTTTAAAGCGCTAGCAGGCCATCATATGGATTTCTCAGCACTTCCGTGCTCGTTTCCAAGCCCATAAGCTTTTTTATATGTAACGAGAAAATTTTCAGGCCTTCCGCTCTCGCGACTCTAAAGAAGCCTGCTAGAAGCCCTTCTTTAGAATGTACATTAGAAAGAAAAGCAAATATAAATATCAACTTGAAATAAAAAAGCTTTTGACAAAATCCAGATTTGAACCAGCGTCCTCTTAGCTGGCGGTCTGGCATCTTACCCACTCGTCCACCTCAGTTGTTAACAAGCATCAGCTTATTTTGCGTCATTACAAATGAAAGTAAGTTTTCGGGAGCGTGGGTTCGCAACCCAGCTCGGCCCAAAAAATTTTTTTTTGTATTTTTTTTAAAATCTAAATTTTTTACAAATTTTTCTTTCCAAATAAAAATTTTTTTGAATTTTTTTGTAAATTTGTTCATACAAATATAATAGAAAAGAGTTAGAATTTTTCCATATAAAAGTTTTCATATAATGTGATATGCAATGTGTTTCGGAGACCTGGATTCGCGTGCCAACTCGGAAAAAAAATTTTTTTTTTGTTTTTTCTTTAAGATTTGATTTTTTTTTAATTGATCTGATCATTTATAATTTTGTAAAAATTTTTAAAAAAATTTTCATATAAAATAACAGGAAAAGACTCCAAACCTTCAAAAGGTAGGCCTTACAGAAGCACTCATCAATGCAGCGATCATGGAAGGTATATTGACGCCAATAAGAGCACTACTAGCATGCATTCTTTTGCGTATCGCTAGCTATAATGCCCACTGGGATGATTGTTTCAATAATATTTTGGTTCCTACAAAAAAGTTTCTTTTCTAAATATGGTTATTGTAATCATTTTATCATGATCAAAGAAAACATTATATGTTTAAGAACATGTTAGCAGCAAGCATAATCCGAATCATACTATGATCCTCTTAAAACATGGTTGTTGCAACTATATTTTTTCTCTGCGTGTGGATTTGGCGCTAACGGCGAAATATGTAAAGGCTGGATTCAAAGCAACTGGGATTTGCCCAGTGAACCCAAATATTTTTCCGGAAGCAGAATTCCAATTAGCATCGATTTCGGGTGAAAATATTTCAACTAGTGTCGATTATCCATTTAATGAAGACGAACAACAGCAAATTTTGTTTTTGATAACCCGCCTGCTGCCTAAGAAGAAGAAGTAACAACATCATTTTCTGGAGAAGCATAAACTTCAGGCTTTTCATTGAACAATTGTATTAATGAAATTGGTCCCATTCAGTCGGGCACGTTACGGAAAAAATCAAATCGAGGCAGTAAGCCCATGCAAAGTGCCATTCTGACTTGGGTTGAAAAAATAAAAGAGCTTGCGGAATTCTAAAAAAAGAGACTAGCAAAGGCCAAAAAGTGTGAACGTTTTTCAACAGCAGCCAAACCAAAAGCCATAACATCAATGCCGTCTTAAAAAAGTCAATGGAAACAGTTGCCATCTATCATCACAAACGGACGAAGATTTTTGCATTCTTTTTTTTTACCCAATGCCAAAAAAATGCACAATTCAATTCGATCAAATGCATGTGTACTATATGTGACTCCGAATCGGATTAAATCAACTTTTATTTGTCATTTCTGATCATAAAATGAAGATTTCACGCCATTTAAATTTAAATTTTATTTGGTTCTGTTTCTCTCAAATCACCTAATTTTTTTCATGTTTCAAATTAAAAAAAAAATTTTTATATCACACTTATCAATCTAATGATGCCAAAAGTTGCGCCTAATGTCTAGCATTATAAATGTACCGAAAACAATTCGGAAATAGTTCATCTATCTGCAAGAAACCATAACATATCTTAACTCACCGCACATTACCTTATAACTAGATACAAATATGTAAAAAAAAAAATCATAAAACATTTGTTCTACTTGTTGTATGCTCGAGCATATTGATTTATTTATAAGAAAAATACACCTATACTGTAAGTTAGCATAAATATGATCTTTCAAAACTTATTTCATTAAAATCGGTCCAGTATTTTTTAAGTTTAGCTGGAACAAAAAATGTTCACTTCTGTTCACATAAGGAAATACAGTTTCTTTTTTAAAGATCAAAGAACCAAGGCATGCGCATCATACAAACAAGGTTTGGTCTTTGACTTGAAAGGAAAGAGATAGATTTATTTAGAGGAATTGATTGGAACCATACGTGAATTATTGATTAGGCGAAACAACCGTGAAAGACAATTTAAATTGCTTTTAACCGAGGCTAGTGTTATGCCATAACCTCGACAAGCATTTCCCTTAGTTGTTGATGTCTTTTTATTCCACATTTTCCACAATTTAGTTGTGGATTTTTAGTTTCCATATTTCTTAAATGTAGGAAAAAAACAAAGAAAGTGAAAAGAATCATGCCCGAACCCGGATTCGAACCAGGGACCTCTGAGTTGATAGTCTAGCGCACTCTCCACTACACTACAAAGGCCGACCAAAGGTTTGTCGTTACTGGTGTGGTGAAGTGTACGGCTACCGGAAAAAACTGTGAAAAATAATCAGATTTTGTGGTAACTTTGTTTTACACTCGGAACATACCTGTTTTTGGTATCTTTGCTGACACTCGCATTACTTGGTGTTATACAAAATATCGTATTTTGAGCCGAAGAGTTTCTGAAATGCAAACACTTGATTGAGAAATTTTAAACTTAGTTATTGTATAACGTTTTACTACCGTGCTTTCATTTTTGCTCGAAAAGAGTTTTTCTAAAATTTTATCATAGATGAATTCACCGAAAAATTTGCACACTATTGTTGATCTTATTATTAAGTGATAAAAACTTGCGGTGAAACTACTACTGTTGACTGTCATGGCTTCATAATAATTAAAAAAGATACACTTCATCTGCAGACGTCGAACTCACTCCTTAACCCATTCAGAGTTTTTTGTTTTAAGCCGAGTTTTTATAAACAGTTATTCAATTTTTGCCATTTAATTGGGTTTTTTAATTTTTATTTTTTGTAAATAATCTGCCGTTTAACTTTATGCATAACATGCTAAGTTGTGCAAAACTGTCAAAATTTTTTATTTAAGAGTAATAATTCTTTAAAGAATTTTACTTTAATATTTTATGAAATATTTTTAGTTTTGGTTAACGTTTTTGTTCTTTCGTAAAATAAAATGTTGTGCTTTTATTCACTTAAGTGGATTTTAGCAAAGTTTTAACACATTAGTGGAGTTCACGATCTAGGGCAAATGGTCTTGCATGAGTGCATTTTCAAATTATTATTACATATATTTGCACTTGCTATGTTGTTGCAAAAATGCACCAATGAAAAACTGTAGCTTAAGAATATTACGCGTATGTAACACGGGACTGCAAGCTCAATCAGCTGATCAACTGATTTCAGCTGATGAAAAAAGTGTACAAAATTTGCAAGGAAATCAATTTTGTTTAATTGCGATGGAGTGCTATTTAACAAAAAAGAAAATGAAATGGGAGAAATTCAATGCATTTTAAGTTTGCATTTTAATCAAATAAATTGCAAGTCCCTTTTTTTTGTCAAAAATACGCGTTTATCTTTGCGAATTGGTGCTTTTTGTTTATTATTGTTGGCATCACTGTTACCGTGTTTTCATGATGCTGCAAACACAATGCTTGGTTTAACCTTCAGCGAACTACTGTTCTGTTATTTTCAAGAGTATTATTTTACAATGCAGTTAATTTTTAAGCATAATGTTTATAATTTTTAAGCAATTGATGTGTATTAGTGGCTGACTTATTTTATTTAAATATTTCCGACATTTGTTGGCAAAAAAAAAGCAACAGACAGTTACAAAGGTTCGAATCAAAATAAATACAGAACAAGCATTTATAGCTTGTACTACGTGTAAAATACTAAAGTTGGTAACTGCTTGCAAAGTCATTAAAACCTAAACAAAACGCCAGAGTAAACAGCAATTGTTCATAAAAGAACGAACATATCAAAAGTACTCATCTTAAGTGTTGGGTTAAGTCTATAGTGAAAAGTAAAATATTTTTAAAACAGCTGATTAAAACTCAAGATTAAAATAAAATTAGATCTCATTAGCGAAGTGACAGAAAAAAAGTCTGTGACATTTACTTATACAATATGAGATTTCAGAGATAAACGGAATTAAGGATAATTTATAAGATGCTGTAATCAAAGATTTCTTTACGCTATTTACTCATGAGCTTAATATTATATTACTTAATATAAACTTGTTTTTCTGTTTTCACTTGTCACTATTAAAACATTTCACTATTTGCAGAATTGCAAAGGTTTTTTAAGGTAAGGCTTTCCAAGTTTCGTTTTATCATTTTTGAGAAGTTTATATTTAGTTTAATAGCAAAGTTTTTGAGTATTTGCGTGTTGTTTTCTTCTTAACCCTTCCATTATTTTTTTTTTGATTTATTTGAATCTACATATTATTGACCATCTTGAAAACACAAAAAATCTTTGGAAACTGAGTCATGTTTTCGACCAAAATAAAGTTGAAGCACAGCCGCGAATAACGTTGTAAGCGACATTTTTTTAGAGTGTTTTTTTGCGAATACCTGTTAGAATTACTCTCTTATATTATATAAAAACAGAACTGAGCAAGCAGTTGAGCAGTTTGGGGTATTTTTATCGCATACCAAAAAAAAAAAAATTAATAAAAAATTAATAAAAGTGCTTGTAATATGAATAAAAGTGAACAATCACAATTTTGTCGCTTACAACGTTATTCGCGGCTGTGCCTTACTTGTACATTTTTTAATAGAAAAATTAGGTATGTTAAAAAACATTCGATATGATAATGACTTAAAAATTAGTTGCGGGCAGAAGGAAAAAATACCAAACTAATATATTTTTCAGCAATATGTACATTAAAAAATCTTGGACTAATTTTGAATCCAAATGGTGGAATCTTCCTATTTTTTAATAACTTTTTGTTACAATTTAAACTATTCCAAATATTTTTAATTTTTTTTTATATTAACCCATTAAGCGCCACTGTACTCATTTGAGTACAGCAAAATATTTTTAACTTTTAAAGTTTTCTTTGTTGTTAAGCATTAGTGATTTTTTTTGTTAATTGGCAATTGTTAAGCGGATCAATTCCATTTGTTTCTCATATTTTTTTTAAAATATGTTTTCTTAAAAAAAAAATAAAAAAAAATAATTTTTTTTTTGCTATTTTAGTTTGTTTTATATTGTAATAAAAACATTTTTTGGACTTTTCACTTTTACTTTTCATTTGGCTGTTAATAGGTTAATATTCTAATTTATTTTATATAAATACTATAATACTTTTTATATGTTGATTTTATATGATTTAAATACAAATTCTAAATGTTTGATTATACATGCAATAACAATAGAGTTCAGCTACTACAGCTTTTTCGCACTTTCTCCGCATTAGATCATCTTAAGAACCAGCCCAAATATCATTAAAACATCTCAATAAGGCCATTCACAGTTCGAATACGCTGGTCTGCCATTTGTTCGATCTGCTATTTGTTCGCCAATTTACGAAAACGTATTTTGCTTCGTTGTTGTTTTGCATACAAATGCAAATACGCAGGCACGCGTAAATAAAAGCAGCCCTTGGACGTGCTCTTTGTACCTCGTATTTTTATGCTCTGTCTACAGCCGCATAATCACATACATCACAGGGTTGCACAATCTTTTTATACGACAGCCACATGGCGAGGTGCTCACAGTTTCAACAATAACAAATGCTATAAATATGATTTGTTAAAAGTACGCTCAAACCGTGAATAGCCCTAATGATACTGATAAGAGTGGTCCAAAACAATCCAAAGTGAGAAAAATTTACCCACCATAATATGGGTTGGGCTCAGGGACAACACAAGACATAACAACTAACCATGCGTTTACATAGATCTAATCATACATTAGTTTTCAATCTACTTTTGAGTTGACCTTTCGATAAGTTAACATCAAAAAAGCTACAGTTGTTAACAAAGGTACTCATGCGATGTAAAGGAGCAGTAGCCATATAATTTGTTCTACTAAAAGGTAAGTAAATTAAATTGTTAGCATTTCTACTGCTTCTACGGTTAGTGTTAAAATTTATAAGAGTTAGGAGTTCTGGTGAATCGAATACACCAGTTATGAGTTGGTGTAAATAGACGATATCTGCAGACTTCCTTCTCTCATTCAAAGATTGCATTTTTAATAGTTTTAAACGATCCTCATAAGGAGGAAGGTTTAAAGTGTCAGTTGCACTTAAGCCCCTTAGAGCAAACCGAACAAAACGTTTTTGGATTCGCTCTATACGTTCAACATGTTCATTGTAACTTGGGGACCAAACTTGACTTGCATACTCTAAGTGAGGTCGCACAATTGCATAATACAGTGTTGTAGTTGTGATCATACTATTAAATTCTTTTGCCCAGCGTTTCATAAACCCGAGCATAGAAGATGCTTTTTTACAAATATAATCAATATGAACGTTAAACGATAGCTTAGAATCCATGCATATACCCAGATCTTTGACAGCATCTACACGACTTAATGCAGTATCTTTTATCTTGTACTCAAAAATTAAATTATTCCTTTTTCGCGAGAAGGTCATAGTTTGGCATTTATCTGGATTTAGAAACATATTGTTTTTAGAACACCAAATTTCAAAGGATTTCAAATCAGACTGGAGCAGATCTGAATTGTCTTTAGCATCTATTGTTCTGTATATTTTCATGTCATCTGCATAGATAAGTAGATGAGAGTGTTTGATGATGTGGGTTACATCATTAATGGCTAAAATAAACAGAAGTGGACCAAGGTGGCTACCTTGAGGAACACCTGATTCAGCAATAAATTCAGCTGACAATACGCCTCGAAATCGTATTTGATAAGATCGCTCTGTCAGATACGATTGAATCCAGCTTACAAAAAATTGTGGAAAACCCATTAACTTAAGTTTAAATAGAATTAAGTTGTGTGGCAGTTTATCAAATGCTTTACTAAAATCAGTGTAAATACAGTCGACCTGGTTACCTGAATAAAATGAATTTAAGCAAAACGTTGTAAAATCGAGGAGATTAGACACAGTGGATCTGCCAGTAACAAATCCATGCTGACGAGTTGTCATGACCTTCCCACAGTGAATTTTCACACGATCATACACGAGGCGCTCAAAAAGTTTTGGAATCGACGAGAGTTTCGCGATAGGCCTGTAGTTGTTTATATCGTTCTTACAACCTTTTTTATAGATAGGACCTATAAAAGATTTTTTCCAAAAAAGTGGAAAAATACTTTCGCTAATTGATTTATTGAATAACATGGACAGTGGTTGACTTAGAACGGAACCACATCGTGTTAACACTGCGGCAGGAATTCCGTCAGGTCCAGCATTAAAATCCTCATCGATCAATCCAATATACTTTAAAATATCCTCTGAAGTAAAGGATATAGAATCCAACGAAACCCTGGGTGTAGAGTTCATATATTCAAAGTACTCTTCATCAGGATTAAAAGAGTCTGAACAAAATGACTCTTTAAAGAGATTGGCAAATAGACCACAAATTACGACAGGATCGTCAGTAAATCCGTCAGAGGTTTTAAATGATGAAGGGAATCCATCAGATTTTTTTTTGGTGTTTATGAAACCCCAGAATTTCTTCGGATCAGACAATATTCTCAGCTTAGTACTGTCTAAATAATTTTGATATAAGGTAGCTGAGCAATTTTCAAAGTCCAGAAACAAACGCTTGTAGATTTCTAGGTCATTCAAGTCCAAGCTACAGACATATTTTTTCCATGCCCTATTCCTGCTGTTGCGAAGAATCTTTAACTCCTTTGTGTACCAGGGGTAAGAACAATTTTTCGTAAATTTGAGGCTATATGGCACGGACAGAGAAAACATAGCAAAGATTTCCATATAAAAAAAATTAATTGAATCATCAAGAGTGTTATTATTAACATATTCTAAAATAACATGAAGTTTACTTTGAAGTAAATGATTCAACTTCAAAAAGTCAGCTTTTTTAAAATTGAATTCATAAACTTTATCTATTGAGTTAGACTTAACTATATTTTCCCTGTCTGATTTGTACCATATTCTCAATGGTGGATGGTATTCATCAACAGCAGTCAAAACATGAGGGGCCCTCTCAACAATCACATTGTTACTATCTGTAGTTAAGACCAGGTCAAGAAGTCTTTCACGACTATTATAAATACAACTCACTTGTTGTAAGTCAGAACATATATTATCAACAAATAGTTTGATAGTTTAATATTAATATCTTTTTTATATTAATATTATATTAATATTCTAAGAATGCAGCGTTTGATTCTTATGTATTTTTGCCATTTCTTTATACCTACATATGGCTTCATGAACTAGTTGTTAGCGCCACAAAGTGCTATTTTTGATTTTAGGATGACAAAAGATTTTTTTTATTAATTTAAGGTATGGCCTACGGTTAAAAATTTTTTTTTTCAATTTGTTTTTTTTTCATAAATGTCTTCTAAAATCCTTCAAAATTAATGGTTTAAAAGTATTTTTTTTTAAAATTCGAATTATTTTTGGAGTTACAGAGCTATATTTGTTTGTATATATTTGCGTCGAAGTGCAGTAATAAATCTTTAAATGCGTTTTTCTCGAAATCACTTTTTTCTCAGGGTGTTGTTTTTCTCGAGAGCCAGAAGTCGGATGAAGATGCGGCGGGCGGCTTTTGTAGGTATCATGTCAGGCAGGTCCTGAACTAGGATAATTGAGCTAACTCTACTACCGGGCGAAGGGTGGGGCAAAAACCCCCAAAAACAGCTAATTTTTGAACTTTTTTAAAAATTGCGCCATTGTGTCACTTTTTTTATATATTAGAAATATTCTAGTTCAGGACCTGCCGGACATGATTAAGGCAGAAGGATGGGGGGGGGGGTATAAAAAATATCGAAACATAAAAAAGTACGGAAAAAATTAAGAAATTACTTCCATGTAAAAAACCCAAAGTTGATAAATTAAAAAACGACTGAGCTACAGCAATTTTAAAAAACGTTATTTTTGTGGGCATGAACCGCAGGCCATACCTTAAAGTAAAATGTATTTGAAGAGATAAATAATGATTTATTATGTAAATGATATTAAAAACTTTAGATATTTTTATAAAATTCGTAGATATTTTTATAAAATTCGTAGATATCTCTTTTGGTGTAAACTTGTGATATAGAGTTAAAGTTGTCACCATAGCTATTAATATTGTATTTTTTGTCACTTAAATTTTGAGAAAAAGCTTACCGTAATTTTATGTAAAATGATATTAATGTAGAATTGTTTCACTGTCTTTTGATATGTGTAATTTAAAAAATTGTTATTTCAATTTAATTTTCCAAAATAATTTTTTTTCTTAAATATTTTAGAAAACCTTGTTCAATTCAAAAAATATTATATCTAAAAAACGACAAAAGGGGTTAAGGTTCTATTACAGTGTGTAAAAATTAAAAATCAATTTTTTTTTCATTAGAATATGGTTCCTTAAGAATACGTATACAAAATTTTAGAAAAAATATCAAATAGAACAAAAGTAATAACATATAGGTATTATATTCGTATGTCGCGTGATATTCAAGAGTAGGTATAATATGGGGATTCTGGGCCAGGCGGAGCAACGGAGCCGCTTGTGCAAGTTGATGGCACTTTTTGCGGTTTTTGCGGTTTTGCGGTTTTGGGTTGTGCAAGTTGACGGCACTTTTTGCGGTTTTGCGGTTTTGGGTTGTGCAAGTTGACGTCACTTTTTGCGGTTTTGGCTTGTGCAAGTTGATGATAGTTTTTGTGGTTTTGTGTTATCTCCGTCCGTCCGTTTTGCGGTTTTTGATAAGCAGTTGCATAAAATGTAAACATTTTTGATTTTTTCAATGTTTGGGAAAATAACAAATTGTCTTCTGCGGTTTTTGATAAGAAGTTGTATAAAATCCCTTAAAAACAGAAATATTTGTATATAAAAATTTATTAAACATTAAGAATACGGCAATAAACAATCAAACCCGGAATAAACAAATGTTTACATTTTATGCAACTGCTTATCAAAAAGCGCAAAACGGACGGACGGAGATAACAAAAATGTTTACATTTTATACAACTTCTTATCAAAAACCGCAGAAGACAATTTGTTATTTTCCCAAACATTGAAAAAAAAACAAAAATGTTTACATTTTATGCAACTGCTTATCAAAAAGCGCCAAACGGACGGACGGACGAACGGAGATAAGTCAAAACCACAAAAACTATCGTCAACTTGCACAACCCAAAACCGCAAAAACCGCAAAAAGTGCCGCCAACTTGCACAACCCAAAACCGCAAAAACTGCAAAAAGTGCCGTCAACTTGCACAACCCAAAACCGCAAAAACCGCAAAAAGTGACGTCAACTTGCATAACCCAAAACCGCAAAAACCGCAAAAAGTGACGTCAACTTGCACAAACCAAAACCGCAAAAACCGCAAAAAAGTGCCGTCAACTTGCACAAGCGGTTCCGCTGCTCCGCCTGGCCCAGAATCCCCATATTATACCTACTTTCAAGAACCTTTAAATCTTTAACAGCGTTTTTCTCGAAACAAGGTTTTTCGAATCGGCTTCTAAGATATCTGTAGTTCTACTTGATCGATTTCGATGAATCTTGATTCATTGTACTCCTTGTATGATCGGTTAAGCACTAGACCTATAAAAAGCCAAAAAAGTATATATTTTTTTTTGTACGGCAAAAAAGGGAGTTTTTTGTAAATTTTTTTTCAACACATACCATTTTTTTTTTGTCATTTGCGTAGTTGAGCGTAGGCTCAACTACAACCCTTAACTCAAGAATGCACTTTGATTTTTTACTTTTAGACGCTTTATAAAAGCTGGAGACGAGAAGCCAATTGCAACAATTTTTTAAATACGCTTACTTCAACGCCCTGTAGAAAATTAACAACAACTATAAAGACAAACAATTTTTTTTTATTTCCACATGCATAATTCTTTATTATGTGTAAAAATTTTAATCATTAATATTAATAATACTAGGTAAAAAAATAAATTAATAAGGTGTTTTTTTATAGCTACACACTGTAAAAGTACCAACGAATTACATGCATTTTTATTTTTAAAGGAGTACGTAGTAAAGTATTTAAACTAATATGTACGTTATATCTAACGGTTACATATAACTGAGCTTTCAGTTATATCTATCTGGTGAGATTTGGTTACCCATAACCTTTATTTATGTTAACCCTAACTAGAGAGAGCAAGAAAGCTATATATCGATGGTATTGGGAATTGATAAAAAACAGCGTGTGAGAAATGCCAGATGCCAGATCACACGTATACATGAGTTTCGGTTACTTTCTTCCCGAGGCTCTTCCTAGCATAACCGAAACTTTGTATGAAGAGATAACTGAAATTTCAGTTTAGAAAAACTGTTTTTTTTTAGTTAAATAACCGATAGTCTTTTGGTAGAGTATAGACATATATATGAAAAACTTGGTGTCAAGTGAGCTTGTTTTTGAATTTACAAAGTTTTATATTAAAAATTCCATACAAGGTTGCTACTTAGGATAAGCCCCAGGACAACTTAATTTTTTTTTTTTTTTTTTTTTTTTTTTAAAAAGATCAAAGAACCAAGGCATGCGCCTTATACAAACAAGGTTTGGTCTTTGACCTGAAAGGAAAGGGATAGATTATTTAGAGGAATTGATTGGAACTATACGTGAATTATTGATTAGGGGAAACAACTGCGAAAGACAATTTGAATTGCTTTTTAACCGAGGCTAGTGTTATGCCTTAACCTCGGAAAGCATTTCAAGCCCTTAGTTGTTCCATTCCTTCACATTTTACACAACTTAGTTGTGGATTTTTAGTTTTCCATAATTCTTAAATGTAGGACAAAGAAAGAACAAAGAAAGTGAAAAGAACCATGCCCGAGCCCGGATTCGAACCAGGGACCTTTGGGTTGAGAGTCTAGCGCACTCTCCACTAGACTACAAAGGCCGACAATTTTTTTATCCTCTTCCATGACGTTTATTGTTTTTATATTCCATTTTTTCAAGCTGAAAGATGAAAGAGCTGTTATTTTTCAATAAATTCTGTGGTAACAAGTTACCTACACAGAGAAAACAACATTTTCAAAAGTGGCAGAAACTAGCTGCTTTTAAAAACGTTTAACCCCGATGTTGCACTTCTAACGTTTATTTTAATTTTAAAAAGGAACATTTTAAAATGAAAGAGTAAAACGTTTATTTTCATTTTAAAAACTTACATTTTCAAATTAGATTCTAAAATGTTCGTTTGATTTTTAACAATGGATATTTTAAAATGCTGTAGTAAAACGTTTATTTTCATTTTAAAAACGAAAATTTTAAATCGGGATTCTAAAATATTCGTTTGATTTTTAATAATAAATATTCTCAAATGTAAAATGTTTATTTTAATTTTAAAAACGAAAATTTTAAAATTAGATTCTAAAATGTTGGTTCGATTTGTAATAATAAACATTTTAAAATGTTATAGTGCAGCAATTATTTATATTGTAAGAACGAAAATGTTCATTATTTCCCCCTAATTCATAAATTTACAGAAATCCGCATTTCCTATATTAATTAAAAAAAGCTTTATTAGTTTTCTACATTACAGTTTTACAGTTTTTAGGCAAACTGCAGAGTGATGAAATCGAGAATGAAAAATATTTAATTTTCTGAACAAATATCAAATACATAAGTCAAGGAAACATATATAACAAACAATTCGTTATTAACATGTGTTTTGAAACAAAGTATGTGAATTTTACTATGTCATGGTAAAACGTTCGTAGTTGTTTTAAAAAGTTTCGTTTCACTTTTCTATTTAAAAATGGGCGTTTTCATTTTTGTATATCGTAAAATGTTTTTAAAAATATTAATTTTAACCTACTATATTATAGTAAAACATTCGTAGTTGTTTTAAAAACGTTTCGTTTTACTTTTCTTTTTAAAAATGTGCGTTTTCATTTTTGTATTGCTTAAAATGTTTTTAAAAATATTAGTTTTATCATAAAATATCATAGTAAAATATTCGTGGTTGTTTTAAAAACATTTCGTTTTACTTTTCTTTTTAAAAATGTGCGTTTTCATTTTTGTATTGCTTAAAATGTTTTTAAAAATATTAATTTTACTAAACGTTTTTAAAATGTGCGTTTTTGATTTTTTGTTTTCTCAGTGTATGTCCCAACCGGAGGCGTAAGGAACCCAAATGCCAATTTAAGGGAAAATATATCGAGAAATTTTCACGTGGTACGCGAACAGACAGATATACAGATACAAATGTTAAAAAATTACATTTTTGGAATCTACATCCTTCAAAATTTTCAGAGCAGAAAAAATTTTCAAATAACATTAAATGTACATATTTTTTTACAGTTTTATTCTATGTATTTAACAGCGCAGGTGTACTGATTATAAGCATAAAAGAAAAAACCCAACGTTTAAATCGGCTTATTAGCTCTGTCAAGGACCACGTGAAATTCTATGCATTAGAAATCAGGAAACTTCTGAATGGGTCGACATAGAATCTAATGAAGAATTTGAATAATCCTCAACAAAGCTTCTAGCTTCTCAATCCCAGTGATTGAGAGCATCGACTCTTGGATCGAAGATGGAATAGCTTTAAATGATGATATAAATAATTATGTATTATTTTTTTATATTTTTATATGGTCATATATATTTATAAAGTCAATAATACTAGTGAAAATTCTGAAGACTATTGTGTAAAATAATATATGTTTAAATCAATTTTTTTTTCATGTGGCACGTTACTTCAGGAAGAATTTTGAAATGCACTACGAAAAGTAACGGAGGGGTAAAAAGTGCTAAAAATCGGTAACGTAGTTTATGAACAATCCCTTACCAAATCATGTACAAATTCAAAGTATAAGTCACAATTAATTTTCATAAATAACTATACAAGAAATAAAATAAATAATAATATACATAATAATGATAGGTAACTTAATTGTAGAATTATTAGTTTTTAAGTGAATTTTATTACGAGCTTTAAATCAAGTAAGTTTTTAAGAAGGCAACAACAACAACAATAACAACAACTCTGTATAGAGTCAATCACTTGGCTGACTAGACAGTCTGTTTCGGAAATCGCTACATTTTCTCTTCAGTAATCTTTGAGTGATTAAGCTGTGATCCACTCACTGTTAAAATCGTATATGATTTCACACATGTTTGAAAAAATTCGTAAGAATTTTACGTTCAAATCGATTCATGTAATAATTTAATAGATCACAATTAATTAACTTATTATTAATTTTTTTAAAATTATATTTAATATTTATGTCAAATAAGTTCATGCTACTAAAGCCTGGTTTTCACTAGGTCAGTTTTCAATGAAAAATGTTGTCAATCTAATGGAAACGTATTGTCATTTACATTTGTTGTCATATATGACCTCTGATTGTCATATAAAATCACAAACAAGTGAAAACAGATAGAATTTTGCTAGTCAATCAAAATATCGTTGTATGACAAGAAAAATTGAAATGCCAACATGCTGGCATTTTGTGTCAGTTGTTGCCTACAAAAAAAAATTTTGTTTTAATTTTTTTTTTCACTGCTGGCAAAGTTTTTTAAGGGCCGCTTTCTCAATGTCCGGTTAAGCACTAATCAGAACTTTAACCAGCACTTAGAAAAAAGCCCTTTCTCAATGTTCGGTTAAGGTTGAACTGTCAGTTAAGTGCTGATTAAGTTAACGGCAAGTTGTGGTTACGGTTAGCGCCATTTTAGGGTAAATGATTTCGAAGATGCTGTCAAACTTTAAAATTTAAGATGACGGATAGAGTTGTCACCTAGATTTTTTTTTATTTTTGCGAATTCTTGTAATTTTAAAATTCTGACAACGGATTTGATTTCGAATATAATGTCACAGTTTTAAAATTTAAGATGGAGGTTAGGGCTGCCACCTAAATTTTTACCACAGTATTGCCACCTAATAATATGTATTTTTAAGAGTTTTAAACATCATATATCAGTGTTAAGGGGTCGCTGATTTTGAATCTAAAGTCCGAATTTTAAAATTCAAGATGGTGGATAGGGTTGCCACCTTAATTTTTTGTAGTGTTATGAATTCGGGGCTGGACAAAAAATGGTACACCAAAAATGGGTAGCTGAATCCGAATCCGTTGTCAAAATTTCAAAATTATAAAATTTTGTCATAATAGGGTTGCCACCTAATAATATATATTTTCACGAGTTTTAAACGACATTTATTAGTGTCATTTATAAAATCAGAATTTTAAACTTTGCCAGCCCCGAATTTATAAAACTAAAAAAAATTAAGGTGGCAACCCTATCCACCATCTTGAAGTTTAAAATTCTGACCTTAAATTCGGAATCAGCAACCCCTTAACACTGATAAATGACGTTTAAAGCTGCTGAAAAGACATATAATTAGGTGGCAACCCTATTATTTCAAAATTTTATAATTTTGAAATTTTGACAACGGATTGGGATTCAGCGACCCATTTTTGGTGTACCATTTTTTTTGCCAGCCCCGAATTCATAACACTACAAAAAATTAAGGTGGCAACCCTATCCACCATCTTGACTTTAATTTTCTGACCTTAGATTCGAAATCAGCGACCCCTTAACACTGATAAATGACGTTTAGAACTATTGAAAAGACATATAATTAGGTGGCAACCCTATTATTTCAAAATTTTATAATTTTGAAATTCTGACAACGGATTCAGATTCAGCGACCCATATTTGGGACCATTGTTTTTTGCCGGCCCCGAATTTATAAAACTAAAAAAAATTAAGATGGCAACCCTATCCACCATCTTGAATTTTAAAATTCGGACTTTAGATTCATAATCAGCGACCCCTTAACACTGATAAATGATGTTTAAAACTCTTAAAAATACATATTATTAGGTGGCAATACTGTGGTAAAAATTTATGTGGCAACCCTAACCTCCATCTTAAATTTTAAAACTGTGACATTATATTCGAAATCAAATCCGTTGTCAGAATTTCAAAATTACAAGAATTCGCAAAAATAAAAAAAATCTAGGTGGCAACTCTATCCGTCATCTTAAATTTTAAAGTTTGACATCATCTCCGAAATCATTTACCCTAAAATGGCGCTAACCGAAACCACAACTTGCCGTTAACTTAATCAGCACTTAACTGACAGTTCAACCTTAACCGAAGATTGAGAAAGGGCTTTTTTGCTAAATGCTGGTTAAAGTTCTGATAAGTGCTTAACCGGACATTGAGAAAGCGGCCCTTAATTTAATAAAATTAACAGTATTTTATAAATTTCACCAAAAAGAAACATTTTCTAACAATCTCAAATATAAAACATCAGCTGTTGATGAAAAAAGCACAGCTGAACAAACCGATGGCATTTCACAAATAGCATCGAAAGTGAAAACAGTATGGCAATCAATTGACACATAAATTCAACGTCAGTCTTTGACATTCGATTTTATGTCAGTTTTTGGGTTTCAATGAAAACGCATTTGACGTCATATGGTCAAGACGAATACTGACATCAGTGATTGTTGTCATTGAAATTGACTTAGTGAAAACCAGGCTTAAAGGTTGCAAAAACGACAAGCTCTTGTCACCAAGCATACCTTTTGTTGTATCAACTTGTTTGGTATAAATATTATATATAATTTAAAAAAAACCAATAATAATATAAATAAATTATTGTTATACATCTCAAATAAAATTGTTAGAAATATATGAAACAGTAATTAACAAATGCTATCGTTAATTTGTAATGTAAAATGAACAAAAATTGACTATTTTAGGAGTTGAAGTTTTGATCCAAAAATTTATAAATAACTATGAATATTGTTTGTTTGATATTGTTAGAGTTAATATAATTTAAAAATTTAGAGAAAATGAAATCTTTTTGTTAAAAAATCAAACATTTCTTCAAAAATTGTTTGCATAATATTCTACAATTTATAAAATAAATTTAGCTTAGCTTAAATTAGATTCGTTGCAATCGAAAAAAATATCATTGCTAAATCGATTATATCAAAGGTTTGTAGTGGAAAAGATGAACTTTTGGTTCCAAGTGTAGATTAAAAAAAATTTTAAGCCACTGCTTAGGGATTACAACCCTCAGCAAGTCCAACACTAACTTCGCTGTCTACAGTAAAAATAGCTTAAGTCGTCTTAAGACACAGATCTGAGTTATTGATGCAGCTGTGTTCCACGCATATGGAACTATAAACACACAAAATCTGGATCTTTTAGCATGACTTTGAGTTAACCTTAAGGTTAAGGTTAAGCTTAATAAGCGGTCATAATCCAAAATTAAATTTTTGGGATTATGTCCCCTATTTTTGAGGACATAATCCCAAATATGAAATATGAAATTTGGGGTTATGTCCCTTATAATAAGATTATATGGGATAATCTTCTTTTAGCTATGGGCCTGGTTAGAGCAAAACACTCATAACCTAAACGTCGACGATTCGAATCATACAAGTGTTACAAGCATTTATTGTGTCCTAAGTACAAACAAATTTTTTTTAATACTTGCTCTTAATTGAATTGTAATACGTTTGCGGTGACATCAGATATGCAATATAGAATTAACTAGAATTTAGTCCAAGATTTTTGACTGTGTGATCAATAATCTTGACTTCTACAAAATTGTTCTGAGAAATGTGTTAATTAAAAAAACAATTCTTATCACAATTGGAATATATTGAATTCTAAAAAAAGACAGCATAAAATCATTTACCCTCATAAATAAATCAGTCTTACATGATCGACTCACTGAACTATTCCTTTGGAAAAAGAAATTAAATTTATTTAAAAATTAATCATGCCACCCTAGAAGATCTACCCTACTGTCTGCTCTTCAAACACTTCAAGTCCGCCATTCACTTCACTCATTATCTACGATGACCTGCAGTATTTTTTAATCTCATCCCGCACTCTAAATGAAGAAGTCTTTATTTTTTTAATTTTGAATTTAAAGCAGCTAAGAGATAATGAATTCTATTTGCATTTAAGTTTTGATTTCAGTTGAAATAAAAATATGCTCTCAATCGTTTTGGAATAAATTAAAGCAATACTATTTTATTATTCGCATTGATCAATAAAATTGATTTGCCTGCGTTAAGTGGTTTTGCACTGATTTTGTTGTTAAGTTTTTTATTTGCATTTACAGTGCCAACGTACTTACGCACAAAACAATTTTATGCCAATCATTGCTGATCTACTTTATTAATAATTACGCCAGATAACATGACAATTAAACGAATCGCCCATCAATTGCAATCGATATCGTCATCGATCAGAGTAGTCTTTTGCATCGTGAAAGTGCGTTTTTGTTATTGCTTCAATAAAGGGTTAATTGATTGCTACAATTTAAGCCTTTGTATGAACAATATTGTTATTATGTTTGTCCATTTGGTAAAGCATTATTTTATTGGCAAAATCAAATAACAACAATTGAATGACTTGTTTACATTGAGTTGGAGATAACAGTAGTTGATGTAGTGAGGTTGACTTAATGCTTGTAGTTAAAATTGTTTATGTAGTAGATTTGCAAAAAAAAAAAAAAAATAAATCATTCATCGAACTATAATAAAATAAATTAATCATAAGTGATAAAATAAGTAAACTTTCAATTAAAATTAATTAATACAGTTTTGTTTTTTCAAAAATAATTTCGTAAACAGTGACAGGGGTAATCAAAAACATTAGGGGTATTCACGATTCAGTACACTTGCCAGTGCAGTTGAGGACTTGAAGACTTGTGCAGTTAGGTTTTCGTGAACACACTACCATCACTATTTCAAGCTGTCAAAATTTTTCAATGTATACAAGTGCACAACTGCTCAAACCCTCAAGTCCTCAAGTTTAAGGCAATAGTAGAAAAGCACTTGTGCAGATTTTTGACGTACGTGTATTTTGTTTTTGTAAGTGTACAATTCCTCAAGTCCACAACTGCATAGGCAAGTGCACTGAATCGTGAATACTCCTATTGTTTTGTTCATTGCTTTGACTTATTTTTCTTTCCTTAAGCGTAGTACTCTATTCAGTTTCATGTAAAATTCCACTCAAATCTCCATACAAAAAGTCACAGCTGCGACACAAGCGTGGAAATTTTCACAACATGTTCGTCAGAGCAGTACTCTGTTCCGCTGCGTGAAATTATCACAACATGTTTCTGAGCAACATTTTTTCACGACAATTTAGTTGTACTGCCTATTTATTTTGAAGTGAAAAGAGAGATATCATATGAAATCTCCCAACTTATTCTCTGAGTCTCTCTAAGAAACGTTGCCATAGAAATTCCTCGCAACAAACTTTAAGTCAGAAATTTCACGCAACAAATAAAAATATGTTGCCAGCGAAAATTCACGCAAACGAACAGAGTACTAAGCTTTACTTTGCAAATAGCAAAAGTAAAAAACTTATTTTTTTATGGGTAGAAAAATTTTTAATTTTATTATGACAATGCTTAAAATGATCAATTCAAAAACAATTCTTAGCAAGTGCCATTAGTTTCATAATGCTTTTAAAAGACGAACATATGCTTCCTTATGCAAAAAAAAAACTACTTTGAAATAAAAAAAGCTAAATATTTAAAGAAAACATGTTTTTGTGAAATGAAAACGTGAGATTATTCTTTAACTTCTTTGTTTTATGCAAGAAGGGCACATCTCCCGTTGATTTTTTTTTACAGATTTTGAACAGTAATAAAGAAAACAGATTTTTAAATTTAAAAATTGGAATGACCATGGTAGAATAACCAGGTAGATGCACTAGAAATACGCTCTCTCCGACAACAAAACAATAACAAAGGCGTAATTATAATGTCAAAATGAGCTGTTTTGAAAATGATATCAATTTTTACTTTTTTATTGGATGATTATCAATTATAATCAATTCTTAATTATAAGATATATAATTATTTTTTGCACTACACAGCTGTTCTTCCGATTAGCAACTAACTGGAACCTCAACTTGCCATTAACTTAATCGGCACTTAAGACCTAACCGAACATTGAGAAAATGCTTTTTTGCTAACAGCCGGTCAAAGTTCCGATTAGTGCTTAACCGGACATTGAGAAAACGGCCTTTAATGTAGTAATTTCGCATGTTCCTTATTGCCGATCGGATCGAATTAAAAACGTAGCTGCAATCTTAAGGACAATTAATTGAATTTATTTTTTCAAAGTCCCAGCAAAGTCCCATTAATTACATTTTAAACATTACAATTTGAAAATTACACAGAGCACAATTACTTGCAACACAATACACATAATTATTTTAAGATTGTTTCTTGAATTTAGCACATCCGTTTTCATTCCGATGGACTTAAACGTAAATAGCATGTACTCCCAAGCAGTTTATCTTGAGTATTTCAATTGCGGTAACTGCAAATGTTTAACGACAACTCAGGTTTGACAACGGCTTTACTGGACTGCCTATAACTTCCTCCCTTCGCGATAATTCCAAAAAAATTCATAAATTGTTGGCAAATAAACAAACAATCGGCGATTTCATTAAATAAATTTAATTTTTTCAAACAGCAATTTCACTTGTCAAAATATATTTTGACAGTTTAAAGAAGCCGTACATAGCTTTACAAATAAATTGGTTACTGAACAATCGAAATAAGTAGTCGAATGAAAATTATATTAAAAGTAAACTTTCATTTGCTTCATTTAAGGCAAAACTACAATTAGTTATATATTATATCTTAAAACACGGCTCATTTCATAAAATTTTTAAGATTTTTGTTTACTTTTTTTACATGTTCATACATAAAATCTGGGTACTCAATTGATTTATACGGTTACAAGTAAATTAAACATCCCTATGGCTGAACGAATAAACATAAATTGTCAATAGTGACATTATAGTTAAGCCAAAGTTTTGCTCTCTCGTTTTTTGCTCTCCGAATTGCATCTACCTGGTTATTCTGCCATGGGAATGACAATATATGAGCTACAATAGATATTAAAACCTTTTATTGCATACTGCAACAACAAAAAAAATTATCACACATCCAAAATTTAAGACACGAATATCTCAGAAGGCAGTTTTAACAGAAGTGGCCTCTCTTACTGCATCTAACTCCTCAATTGTTATGATCAGGGCTAGCATTTTGATGACCTAAGAAACTACAAAAAATTACCTAAAAAAATGACAAAAAATTACATAAAACCTGCAGAAAATGGCTCAAAACTGGCAAAAATGACATCAAAAACGCAAATAATTGCATAAAAAAATAAAGCTTTAAAAATAATACATTACTAAACTTAAAACATATTTTTTATAATTTTTTATACATAGCGTTACAGTATGTAACAAGGTACATTTTTAAGTTATTAAATTGGAAGGGACGTCGATTGTCTGGCAAAAAGTTTTTGCAAACAAAAAAACTTCTTTCTACTTCTGCACTAACGATAGGAAAATATTTAAAAGACGATATGTCATCGGATGTAAGTTCCTCTTCTACCTCGTCGAAAGATCGACTGAAGGCACTCTATTGTTAAAGGAATATGCTTAAGAATATGCATTTTTACACTTTTTAGTAAAAAAAAACGACTTTTTTTTATATCACACTAAAATGACTTAAAACCCCGAAAAATTATCTAGAAATTAAAAATGTCCAAAAAAAGACAGTAAAATAACTTACAAATCGCTTAAAATTACAAAAATGCCCTAAATCTAGTAAAAATTACCTGAAAACTAAAACCGATAAGAAACGATGAAAAATGAGAAAAAATTACCTAAAAACTTTTCGTATTTGGAGCTAAGGAAACATAAATGGGCGTTCTCAATAAGCAGTAAATGTCTTAGAATCAGCACAATTAAAATGGCATGTCATCGAAATCCTAGCTTTGGTTGTAATACATGAATCAGACACTTTTTAAGAAAACAAGCTTACGACATAACTTTTTAGCATGATTCAAGGACGCTGAATTTAACCCTGGATAGCCAATCATATTTCTAGTACGTATTTCTAGAGCTGTAAAATCGGCATTCATATTCAGAATTTTAAGTACAACTGAATAAGAATGAACATAAGAATGCATTCAATGAATGCAAAATTGATTTATAAATAAAATTTTTAATTCACATTCATTTAAAAAAAATGATTAATTATTCATTTTAATAATTCAATTTCGTTATTCAGAATAATAAATAATTTTTTTTTTATTCATTTCAATACTATTCACAAAGAATTGCAGAATTTTCAATTATTATTTTTTTATTCATTATTCATTTTTTATTCGTTATTCGTTTTTTATTCATTGCTGTTTTGTTATTCGTTATTAATTTTTTGTTCATTATTCATTTTTTCTTCATTATTCATTTGTTATTCATTATTATTTTTTTATTCTTTTTCCATTTTTTATTCATTAATCATTTTTTATTCATTATTAATTTTTTTGTATTCATTATTCATTTTTTATTCATTATTGATTTTTTATTCATTATTCATTTTTTATTCATTATTAATTTTTATTAATTTTTTATTCATTATGCATGTGTTAATCTTTATTCAGCTTTTATTTATTTTAGTCCTAAGCCATAAATACAAAATGAATAACAAATGAATAATGGATAAAAAATGAATAATGAATAAACAACGAAAAATGAATAAAAAATAAATAATGAATACAGGAAAAGAATAATGAATAACAAATGAATAATGAATAAAAAATGAAAAAAGAATAAAAAATTAATAATGAATAAAAAAAGAATTCTGAAATTCTTTGTGAATTGCATTCTTTGTGAATAGCATTTAAATGAATAAAAAAAATGATTCATTTTGCTGAATAACGAAAATGAATATTTGATATGAATAATTTATCAATTTTTTAAAAATAAATGTGAATTAAAAATTTTATTTATAAATCAAATTTGCATTCATTGAATGCATTTTTATTTCGTTATTCACTGATTCACTTTTTTGTGAATAAAATCAAATTGAATGCATTCTTTTACAGCTCTGGTTATAATCAATGTTTGTCGATTCAACTAATACGCTCCAAAATTTATTTTTGAGGAGCTGTTGGTACATAAAATACAGTAAAAGCTATGGAAAATGGAAAAACTGTAATTAATTTTACTAGAAATAAAAAAAAAAAAAATATATATTGGCCTTTGTTTTTCTTTTTATTTTTGATACATGTATTATGATAAGCTACTTATTTCATCAGTCCAAAAAAAGAGAGCAGTGCTAGTCGAAACAACTAACATTGGTATTCCAGGGTTAATGACTTTAACCGTTTTTTAGTTCTTTGGCCCATTTTGGAGAAATTCGAGTTTCAACTTCAAGTACATGTTAATGCAGTGCCTGCTAGAAAAACTTTTTTTATTAGCTTTATCGGCTTCAAGTCTTCAGAAGAAACATTAACAAATAGCTTGAAAACTGATTCGTACAGCAGTTTAACCCTCATAACCTAACCCTGGGGTTCAAATTGACGCCATAATTAAAAAAAGCCGATGTTTCTTGTAAAAGCTTTGTTTAAACAAAAAACTAACCTTTCTTCATTAATAATATTCCCCTTAAATAACAGCTCTAAATAAAAGTACGAATTAACCCAAAGTAACCAATTTTATGAGTCGCCAAAATGACCCTTAAAGCTATTAGTTAATATTTCATATGTTTTTTTTTTTCAAATAAATTGTTTTGTTTCCTCTCCTTCTTCTTGTAAGTTCCAACAAATGTCTACTAACAGATCATCAAGTTTTGTACCACTATACCAGAGCTCGAGTCTCGCCGTCAAAAGATGGAAACGTTCGCCCTGCTCATCAAATTCGTTCGGTTATTGTTGACCGAATTTTTTTTCGTGACAATGAAAAAATAATTTTTCAGCGGCATCCTAATATTTGAATAGTGGAAATCGTTAATTATTCTTTCAATGTGATATTATTTTTTAGGCATATTTTAGAGTTGGCTATTATTTTAAGGTAATATTGTTGCTTAAAACAGCTTAGTTTTTAAACAAAGCTTTTATACGAAACATCGGTTTGTTTTTTAATATTGGGGTCGATTTAGACCCTAAGGATTAGGTTTTGAGAGTTAAACTGTTATACGAAATTATTTTCCAGGCAAATGTTAATGTTTCACCTGAAGACATGAAGCCGCTAAAGCTATTAAAAAAGTTTTTCTAACAAAAACTGAATTAACCCTTTACTGCACAAGTTTGTCTTTTAAAAAAGAAAAAATATTTTTATATGTATTTCATTGCTCTGATTCGAAGTTATTTTTTATTCGAAAAATATTTATAAATTTCCATACATATCATATATGATATGCTGTGCAGAGAAACAAAAAAAAAAAAATTGCAGTAAGCCAATTATAATATGAAATTAAATATGCTTTCAGCAATATTATTTTTACATAAAACTAAAGTACTTATACTTTATTTATGTTTAAAAATCATTAAAATTTCGAAAAACAATTTCTGTCTTTGTAAAAACAAATTGTAAGATCACATTTTGTACACTTAATGAAGGTCAGTCATCCACATCCAGGAAATTTACAGGATAGGCTTTGAGATATTAGTTCGGGAAATTAACGACATCATCTAGACGGACGTTTTTCGATGGAATTGGAGCAGATTTTGGATGTTGTGGTTTGAGTTCGATTTGTTTACTCAGGTTATTGGATGGCCTCCCACCTTTCATTACTTTAGTTTCGATATGAAAAAGTGTTTCAGTTAAAGACACATTAAAGTCTGCTAAAGAAAGAAGCTTCTCATTTGTATTTCTTTGCGTTTCAACACGTCTAATTGTAAATGATTAAGTTATTTTTCATGTAAGCACATTTTTAATACGAAAATATATATCTATACAAAAGCCATGAATTTGACTTTCTATTTTTGATTTGACATTCAACTATGTCCAACAAATGATAAAAGATTCGATGAAACCATATTTTTGGATTTGATTTTAATCGTGTACCTTCCGAGTAACGAATCTACCAGATTGACGCCTCCCATGAACTTGTTGCAGTTTTAAATGATGGCTGGGCAATGAACATCTATCAAACCTTGCATTTTATCTCGTGTTTGAGACTTAGAAATAGGCTGCTATCCAATGAAGTTTGATGCAACAGTAATTTTTTTGTGTTTTTCCACGCAACTATTGATATGTCAATATCATCGATATTACCAACCATTTCATATGAAGAGCCGGAAATCATTCCAATATTTATCTTCTGGTAGCTTACAATTCGGTATACGACTCTCTCTTAGAGTTCCTAGGCTTAAGATTCCTAAACATTTATAAAATTTATATGCATATATAACTTCAACTGAAGAAAATATTTGTTCTATTTTTTCTACATACCTTTACTATACAGTTCGTATTTCAAAGGGATTGAGGTGTAGTAGTTGTCGAAATGTAGTAAATGTAGTGAGAAATATTTCGAATTAAGCGAATAACTACATTAGAACTTGCGCCTAAAGTTTTTTTCGGACCTAAAACGATCATAATTTTCCTGACCAGTGTAAAGCTCAAAATTAAACACGTATCCTGAAACTCCACATAAAACAAAAAACTTATAACTTATATGATAATATATCTTATATGATATGGAATTTTTTAAATACCTTGACGCACAAGATATCATATATGACATGACATATAGAATTTTACTCAAGGATTTCTTTAATTAAATGTAAGTTTTTAAGTTACAACAATTTCTTATAACTTAATTATTATAAATTATAATTATTTTCATAAAAATATTGCAGATACCTCTTTTAAGTTTTAATCTAAGCGAAAAATAATAAGTTTTACTAGCTCTTTCAAAGCTTGTGCACAGTAGACTTGCAAATTTTTAACTATTTTGTGAAATATAACGGGATTTGGCTCAGCTTACTGTAAACAATGTTAACTCAATTACGCATAATGTACAAAAGAGAAGAAATAAGTTGATTTTTTTTTTCATTCCAAAGTAGTTAGTTCATAAGGTCAACATATCATACATGATATACGGTGCAATAAAGGGTTAACATGACCTTGAGTTTCTCGAAAATGGGCCAATGGATTAAAAACCGGTTAACGCCATTAAATTCAGGGTCCTCGAATTATGCTGCAATGTTATGTCCTAAGCTTGTTTGATTTTTGGACATGCACAGTGTTATTAATGTTTTTCATATCTGCCCCTGTTTTTGTTGTTATTTTTGCTTTTTGTCATAGCGTCAGAAAAGTTAGTAATGAAAGCATTTTTGTTACACTCGTTAGCTTCATTGACTACGATTCATGTTTAAAATAACAAAATCAAACTTCAAATTAGTGCGGAATTTATTTCCATTTATTGACAATCAAAGACTTCCTTGACTGACTGTTTGTGATGCAGCAGCTATTCTGCAGCATTCTTTGTACTCGTAGATGTGTACGTAAGATGATGCATCAAGCACACATCAGTGGCTGCACCTCAAAGCAATGCGGTTGTTGTGCTAAGTGAGAAATGGGGAGGGGACAATCAACTTTGTTGATGTTTTGATCGATGTACAAGTATGCGGTTGCATAAACTAGTGATAATATGTTGCTGTGGCAATGATATGATTTTCCAAAACTATAGCAACTTTATGTCAACAACTTCAAAATGGCTGCGTTCATAAAACACAAAATTTACTCAACATGTTGAGTAAGTGATCAGTAACAGTTTCCGCTACTTTGGGTGCCTACTGAACGGTATATTAGATTTTATGCCATCGCAGTGGTTTCAACAATAAAATAAATAAAAAATTTCCAACCAATTCTATAAAATAATTATCAATAAAATTTTTTGTAATGTCAATCTTTTTAACTTTAAAGCTCAACACTTTGAGTAAATGTAAAAAAAAAAATAAATCGCGGACAAAACACACAACATGTTTACAGCATATTTTAAAATGTTGTATACATGTTTAGATAATCAGAAACTGATCAGTAGCGTTCAGCAAGTACATACTCAACGGTTGCGCAACAGTTGAGTAAATTTTGTGTTTTATGAAAGCAGCCAATGTCGTTGTATTTAATTTATGTTCATAACAGGAGCGTTATACTAGGATGTTAGTTTTTGTTATTGGTTTTGTTGTCGATAACGTGGTTAGCTTGGCTGCTGAAGAATCAAATCACATATTAAATTAATAGGTACATAATTTATTTATGAAATTTTGCATGGGAAATTTTTGGAGCAGGCATTAAACAATTTAGCAATAAAACACTTTTGTAAAAAAAATTTGCAATCAGAATGAATAGAACAATAAAAATTACACAAGCGCGTCGGAAGCTAATTTCATCTGGGGGGCAGTGCAAATGGTGGTGCAAAAAAAATCACCAAAATTTCTTAAAAGAAACAGGAATATCAATAAACAAATTTTTTATTTTAGTTTCAAAATAAAAAAAAAAATATAAAACTAAATGCAAAATATTAAAATTTCATTATTTTTAAAAGTTTTTCAATAACGGTTGCCACTTGCTTATTTCTTGTTGTACCTAATCCTCCGAAAAAAAGTACCAAATAAGAAAAAATGTACCAATTTTTTTTTAATATAATAATTTGATAACATTTATTATAATAATTCACTGGAATATATTTGTTTACATACCAAACATAACAAAAATATTAAGTAATGTTATACGCTATTAACAAAATTATAAATACATCAAAATAGTTCTTTTGCTGGCCAAATATAATTAGATTCATTGCGTTCGACACACAATTTTTTATAGAGCTTTATGTTGTTAAGTGTTTTATATTCCAATTTATTTCTAAGCTTAGTTTTAATCAGGCTTAAATAAAAAAAATATTGGTTCAGCAGCTGCTGAGCTGTGTGGAAGGCACATCAGACTATTTACAAAATTGATAAAATCATTAATACAAATTTCCCCCAATCCATTCTTCACGACCCAGACTTTTTCTCAAAATACCCAAATTTTTTCCCAACGTCATTAAAATTTAAAAAAACTAATATTTGAAACCTGAACAAGATTCCTCTGCGTCACAATAGGTCAGGGTAGCATTCTATGAGATGATATTTTAATATGAATTATTGAATTATGGCAATAAAGAAATTTTGATTTCTGACATAACTTGTGAAGATGTTATTATATTAGAAACATTTAGATCTTCTTTACCTAAATCGAACTTGTCTTTATTTTGTTTTAAGATATCTTTGGTAATGAGAGAAAAATTTTCTGATTGGAGATATTTTTCTGCTTTAGTGGAAATTCTCACAAAAAATCCTCAAGTCTCAAAAAATGTCTCAAAAAATGTGATTTGTAATATATATGACAAGAAAAGCATGTAAGCTTTCAACTTTTAGAGCTTAATGCAATGAAAGTTCCACTAAACATAAGTCTGAACATTTCTCCAGTTCTTCCAAATTTCGCTTTTTGTAACAAGTTGTTAAATTGTAAATCTTTTACAAAATGTACCAACTCGGAAAATAATGTACCAAGGTACCAAGTTAAAATAAATGTACCAATTTTGGTACAATTGTACCAAAGTTGCAACCGTGTTTCTAATTTCGATATTAGAGATAGTTTTTTAAAGGATCTTTCACATAGTAATATGAAAATATAAGAAATAATTGTTGCTTTTATAAAGCAAGACTAGGTATGTCTTTACATGGTTTAAATGAAATAAGGTACAAAAAGTTATATCAGTTTAAATTATTCCAAAATATTTCTCTCTGTCCTTGCGAGAAACAAACTCTTTCACCACCTCTATTGAATTCAATTCTTCGGTTTTATCTTTGTGAATGTGTATAAGTGCCGCATGAGTGAGTCGTTTCTTTGTCATATTTGCTCGAAGACACGTTTTAAGTCGTCTAAGTGCACTAAAAGAACGCTCAGATATAGCTGCTGATGCAGGCACAGTCAAAAGCAAAGCAATAAGTTTTTCAACTTCATTTAATAGTTATTTCAGTGTATCCGAATTTTTTTCAAATTGGAATTGCAGTAGAAACTCTACATTTTGTTCTATCTTTTTGCAAACACAGAGAGAAAAATGGTTATCCAAAAGAATGCTTTTGAAGAAGAGAGAAAGAAGAGCAAAATATATAATACAAAAATATTATCGTTGTAAAAAAAACTGATATTTTGAATAACTTTTGAAGTTTTCTTTTTAAATTATTTATCTAGCTAAATAAGGGGGAGGGCAACTGCCCCCTTGCTCCCGCTTGCTACGCCAATGAAATTACAACTTCAAAACTATCACGTCAAATTGTTTGATCGCAAGAAAAAAAAATAATAGTTTAAAGAGGAAATTTTTAATATATTTAAACCTTTCATAAAAGTTCTTCATTGTTAATACTGATAAATATACATTAACTCTTCAATGTAATTGATTAAACATAAATGCTGTCCGCCTTGAGACCATGAAATCTACTATGTATATGTTGAAGACAGTCCTTGTTTATCAAGAGATGTAATGGAAATGTATAGCAACCCTCCAGGAAAAATCGGAAGGCTTTCATCCTAAAGTGATAAATAAACATTCCCCACCGTATCTTTTGAAAGCTTAAGGGTAGTTTTGTATTTATATTGTTTCCCCACAGCTTCTTTTGGAAGCTTAAGGGTAGTTTTGTATTTATATTGTTTCCAAACCGCTTCTTTAAGAATGCATGTGGAAACTTTGATTTATTGTCAAGCAATGACAATAGAAAATATTAATATCATTGTTTTCTAGCCACTTATTGTAGGATTCGATAGTCTAGTGGTAGCGCGCTCGACTCTCGCTCAGGGGTCCCGGGTTCGAATCCTGGCCGGATCCATTTTCATAACAAGGGAGAGGAATGGTTCCACATTAATTCTTAAAACAGGGAAGAGGACTGCTTCCAATTCACTTTATGGACAGCGGAGAGAAATGTTTCCACGTGACTTTTTAACACAGCGGGGAGGAATGTTTCCCTCTAATGACATGCTATGTTAAAAAAGCAATGGAGTGTGCAACAAAGGGGAATGCTTCTTACATTCCATGGAATGTTTCCTGGTAACATCCGGGAATGCTCACATTTCCTGGTGGGAAGCTACAGAACTACATACATACATATGTATGTGTATTGAGCAATGTCAACGACTTAAAGTAGATATTTATTCTATCTTGGTTAATTGTCTTCAGAACGAACCATTAACCATGCTATGATAAAGTCAGAGCTTTGCTTATTGAGACGTTAGCCTTCATTAATTGCAACCTTCTGTGAGGGTCAGTCTTTATTTTGAATGTTTTAGCACACAAACTAAATGTTCATCATGTTCTCTAACTTTATTGAATTACCTAACAATCGAATGCTAAATACGGAAACACACATGCGAAATAATATGTTTGCAACGTGTTGACAATAGCAAATAATTTAGTGGCTCATTATAAATTCAGCTCCATTTGCCCGCAAGTGGTGTGCCGCGACCATTGGCACTATGGTTCAAGAAGCCAAATAAGCGGCAACAATACGAAGGATTGAGCAATCATCTGAAAATTTTGCACACTTATTTCTATTTATGAACGTTATTATTGATATAATGATATTCACTATTTATAAGTTATTCATATTACAGACCTGACACGCCCACCGCCCATACAAGTGAAAATTTGAAATCAGAATTTTTTCGAAGCTGAAAGTGGTGAATCGAAAATATTGGGTACTGGTTAGCATTAATTATATGTATCTGATCTTAAAATAGAGGGATTTGGACAAGGGGCGTGGCAACTACATACTTTTGATAAAATCGGAGTATCTTGAGATACTTAGATCATAGTAAGATACAATTTTTCTCGTTTATTTAAATTTAAATAACAAATGGCTCACTTAAGAAATAATGAATTTAGACAAGGGATCGAACCATCTCCTATACATATTTTGTTATAAATTATCTCGAGAAATTTAGATGAAATAACAATAAAAGCTAGCTCGTTTATTTCAATTAGAATAAAAAAGGACTCATCTCAAAAATAATAAATTTGGAAAAAGGGACGTAGCACCTCCCATGTATATTTTGTAATAAAATTGAACTACCTCGAACAATTAAGATGATAAAACAATAAAATGTTGCTCAATTATTTGAATTAAAATAACAAAATAACCCATTTTAGAAATAATGAATTTCGACAAGAGGCGTTTCAACTCCAATACATATCTTGTGATAAAATTGAATTTAAGGAATCCGTAACTTTTTGCATTTCACTCGTAGTGACTTTGAATGCAACACTGGTTCTATCAACTCTCATCTGTTAATAGACTACTGTCAAATTTTGAGCAAGCTGCGTCATATGATTTTGTTTATTATGGCTATATTAGTCTTTTTGCTAAAGATGAAAATAAATAACACAATTTATTCTTTTCTTTTCCCGACGCGTTTCGATTGTGTCTTTCTACCTACCTCAGGCGGGTGAATTTATTGAATAACTATTACTTCAACCGACTTCACCAACATTCAAATACGTGATTAATTTAAATAAATCGAATTGACAACACGATCATAAATTGTAAATAATAAAAGAATTATAATTAAACATTAGGTTAAAAGCCTAATCAATAATTCACGTGTGGTTCCAATTAATTCCTCTAAAAAATCTATCCTTTCCTTTCAGGTCAAACACCAAACCTTGCTTGTGTAAGGCGCATGCCTTGGTTCTTTGATCTTAAAAAAAAACTTTGAAATAATATCACAGACTCGGTTTCTAATTTTTAAACTGCAATTTTTGTTTTTGACAGCCATTGAAAGCGGACAATCTCATGATTTTCGACGAAATTGGAAAAAAGTGAATTTCGTGTACTCGCCAAATATAATTTTTTGCGTAAAAAAACCATCACCGAAGCCAAGAAAAGATTCAACAAATACTATGGGGACTTTGCACCATCAATTCCAATAATTAAGATGTGGTTTCATGAATTCCGTTCTGGTCATACCAGCATAAGTGCGCAGAATATTCAGGTCGCCCAAAAGAGGTCGTCACGCCAGAAATCGTCGATAAAATCTATAGAATGATATTGGACGATCAAAGTTTAAAATGCTCGAGGTGGCTGAGGCTGTAAGTGTCTCAACTAAACGGGTACATCGCATTTTACATGAATATTTGGACATGAAAATACTATCCGCGCGATGAATGCCGCGATTGCTCTCACTCTATCAAAAGCGCTACTATGTGATCACTTTAATTAAGTGTTTGGCGATGTTCAACCGCAATTCGAAGGAGTTTCATAATCGTAGACTAAATAATTAATACACCACAACACACCAGAGACCAAGGAACAGTCAAAGTAGTGGACTTTTCCGGGTGAACGTGTACCAAAGAAGATCAAGATGGGTCTGTTGGTCAACAAGGTCATGGCGACACTTTATTGGGACGCATGCGGTTCGAATACCTTAAAAATATGAAACGATCAACGGAAAATATTATTCACAACTGTTGAACAAATTTGACATTGATTTGAAGCAAAAACGATTTGGTGAAGAATAAAGTGCTTTTCCACCATGACAACGTACCGGTGCAGTCGCCTGTAGTCGCCATGGCAAAAATCTATAAATTGTGCTACGAACTGCTACCCCGCATCCACCATATTCTCCAGATTAAGCTCCCTTCGACTATTTCAAAACTAAAAAAATGGCTCGGCGGTTAGAGATTTGGGTCTAATGAAGAGGTAATCACTAAAAAATACGCCTATTTTAAGGACCTTCATAAAATCAATTATTTGGAAGGAATAAAAAAATTAGAAATACGCTTGACTTATTAATATTTCGATCTAAAAAAAGATTATGTTGAGAAATAAAATGCTTTTTTGGCAAAAAAAACTTTTTATTCAAAAAGCCACGGACTTATCAAAATGCCGTCGTGTCGAAAAATTTCGATAATAGAACAATAAAATTTTGCTTGTTAGTTTAAATAAATAAATTTAAATAAAAAATAGCTCACAAGGACGCGTTGCACAGTGTAATGATACCATATAGTGATTGGCCATAAATAGAAGGATTTACCGTAGAATCACAAAATTTTCTGAAAATACGTTTTTTGATATGAGAAAGTGCTATCAAATCGGCTGAATAGCACGCCCTCTTCCTATGTAACCGAAATCGATAATCTGGTATATTTCTTCAAAAAATATTTTCAGAGCTATAAAGTTTTGTGCACCTAGTTCTTTTTTTAACAACAACTACTCTGTGTGAAAACTAATAAAATCGGACAACTAATACGCACACCCCGCAAATAACTGAAATCGGTAAGGTGGTATATTGGGCTGGGAAAAAGGTATTCGGCGTTTTTTTAGTAAAAATAAACAATATTTTATTTAAAAAAAAATGATTTATTAATCCAAATATTGTCCATTCTTTTCAACTACCTTCTGCCATTTTTGGGTTAAGACCATGATTCCTTTATTGAAAAAAATCCGAGCTTTTATCGTTGAAAAACTGACGTAGGTGGTTTTCGCAGTCATCTTTTGAGGTTAATTTCTTCCCAGCAAGGGAGTGTTGGAGAGATCAGAGAATGTCAGGACTGTACGGGGGATGTATCAAAACTTCCCAGTTAAATTCCTTAAGTTTTTGTCGGGTCAATGATCGCGGATAGAAATTCGGTTCATTACATTTTTGCACTTAGTTCATGAGGCACCCAAACATCAAACTTTTTTTAAAACCAACTTTCTTCAAATGGCTTTAAACTATTTTGTGGTCGATCTTCAGTTCCTTAGCGATGTCGTGGCTGCTCACATGACGGTTTTCTTGTATTTTATCCATTATTTCATCGACTTTTTCGGTGATAGGCCGACCAGAGCGTGGAGCATCTTTGATTTAAAAATTTCCAGAACGAAATCGAGCTAACCATTTCCTGGCAATTGATTGGGATAGAGTACCTTCACCATAAACTTTACAAATCTTCGTAGTAAAATTGTAAAATATGACGTGTTTTTTCCGAAATTTCACTTATTTTTGTTTTGCAATAATTTTTAACACGATGCAGCAATATCAGCAACATGATCACATATAATCAGCTGATGTCTTCTGTTAAGAGAAAAAAAAAAGAGTTGCCAGATGCAGCTTATCGTTTCAATGTTATGACACTTTGAAATCATTAAAATTTTGTGAACCTAGTTATTTCATGGCAAAAAATAGTTTGTGGAAAAAAGAACCAGATCAGCTGACTAACACGTTCACCCCTCATATAAACTAAGTTGGTAAGGTGACATATTTCCCCAAAAAAGCATTCCAGATAAAGATGTTTAGATAGCGAATTTTTTGATAATTTTATATTTTTAAAATTTATAATTTAAGTTTATTTATTTTACTGATAAACTTCCAAAACTTTTATGTTATGGCTGTTATTCCTTTGACAGAACCTCGAAAACTTACTGAAAGTATGCTTTTACAAAAACGCATTTTTTTAAAAAAAAATTGCAGTTATATGAAGCTTATTGTTTTTGTAAAATGTTTTTATACTTTCAGAAATAAAAAAGTTAAAAATTGGAGAGGTTTCTAAGTTTGGAGAAATTTTTCAATTTTTGGTTAATAAAAGAGTTAAACTGATAACGTTACTATCGGGACCATGATAAATAAAAGACATAAATAAATGTAAATGCCTTGTTCTACTTTTAATTTAAAAGTATACATATGTAATGTATGCTTTTCTTACTAGGGAAGTTAACTTTGAAAATACCAAATTTCATGGTGGCGTGTATCTACCAAAATACAAATTTTGAAAAAATATTTTGGATTACACTTAATTCAAGTATTTTCTCTCAACGTATATACGTTTTTTCTATTTTTTTGGAGAAATTTTGGCCACACTCGCTACACTGTGCATTGCACCTCCAAAACATATTTTGCTATAAAATTGTGTTGTCTCTAGAAATTAAGATGAAAGAATAAAAACTTTTTACTCGTATATTTAAATTTAGATTCGCCTCAAAAAGTGGAATTTGGAACAGGGAAAGTGGCACCTTCCTCTTTTAAAGTTGGAAAAAAATGTTGAGCGATAGTTTATTTATGTATGTAATGTTTCTTTGTTTGACGAAAAAATGTATTTGATGTTTCTAAAAACATATACATAAATAAAATTTGTAAATTTTATATGGGAGGTAGGCGTAACTTTAATCCAATTTGGATGATGTTTGAGACAGCTTCTAGGCTTAAAAAACACTGTACACATATTATAAATTTCAAGTCAATTACTGCATATTGCCAAATTTACAGATTTTTATGTTTAATGCAGAGACTGTAAATAATAATTATTTTTAGATTTTTAAATAAAAAAAGCATTATGAAAAAATTGTCGCACCGCCGTTTTGAAGGTAGAATTAGAATGCTCTCACATTGTAGAACTTGATTTCATATTGATTTTTAAAATTTTGATTTTTACAATTTTGAGCAAAACATAATAATTATATCTGCTTTTTATTTTTTTTTAAGGCAAAAATAAAAATCAAAATTCGCCCGATATTTTTTTAGCCACAAAATAGCTGGTATGTTTTGATTTTTAAACTTTACTTTGTCCGATATTTTTTTGTCACAAAATAACTGGTAACCCAGCAGCGGATTTGCCAGTGGCTACCATAGAACTAATACAGAATAAATTACCAGGTAAGGAATCATTACTTTTTTCAAAAAGTAATGCGTCTGCATATAGCAGAAGTAATTAACTCATACCTCATTACCTGTAATGTAGCATACAAGGAAAAGTAATGCAGTGATTTTGCAAATATCCGAATAACTTAATACAAGTAGTATGTTACTCCATAACTTCTAGGTAATGCTGAAGGGAGGCGATCACTTACCTCCTGTCTCATTCAATGTTAAATGTAAGGCCTTCTATGCATAGTAAGGTAATATAGTCGGAAGTAGTGGTCATTACAAGGTAATTGATGCTTCATATATTCGGAATATATTCCATCCGCTACTGGGAAGTTTTAATTTTTATATTTTTAAGCAAAAATACGAAGTAAAGTTTGCCCGATATATTTTTGGTCACAAAATAACTGGTATGTTTTGATTTTTTTTTTTAATCCAAAAATAAAAAGCAGTTTTGATTTTTATTTTTGCCTTAAAAAAATATAAAGCAGAAATAATTATTATGTTTTGCTCAAAATTTTAAAAGTCACAAGATAATTATTATTTTTTGCTTTTTATTATAAAAGGCATACTCAGTACGGTCTCTGGTTTAATGGCTTTATTTTGTATTGAAGATAAGCGTAGTGGTGGAGTGATTGTACTTTAAGTAACGCTTTCAACTCGAAAGAGAAAAGGCAAACATTAAATTTGTAGCTTTAGTGGGACTATTGGTAGGAATTTTATTGTGAAAAAAATATTTCCAAGATTTAGGAGGGTTTATTGTTATTTATATTTTGTAGGAAAATTTTTTTATTTTTATTTGTGAAGTTGAATTTTTATCCTGGTATGACGACTGGTTAAAAGATGAAGATGTAATATTTAAAAAGATAAAAGGTAATGCATAATAGAGGGAAACATTTTGGGACAATTCTTTAATCACTGCATGCAACTCTTGGCTTATGCGTAAAGGTTTCCAGAACTCATTTCGATAATTTAATTTTAGGAGCACATGGGATAAAATCGGGAAGCACCAAGGAATGTTAATTATTTACCAAAAAAGTTCTACAGTTTTTAAAGACACGCTTTTTTCCTCAATAAACTTTCATTATCCAGAACCGGATATTTATGATGTTTAAATTCAAAGCCCTTCAAATTAAGAAGGTCACCAAAAGCTTTTAGATTTTTGTAAATTGTAAATTAGATGGAAACTGCCAATTTCAAGAGCTTATCACAGACACAGTGTTGCCACTAAGACAAATTTTTTTATGTTTATCCGCTATGGAAAATATTTCCTCATTTCGTGCGTACTGTTTTGTCAAAAAGTATTTAATAATTATTTCCGCTGTTTTGGATTCTTGAACCATAGTGCATTGGTTGACACTTTATTATTATGTAGTATTGATATTTAAGGTGGCACACAATACAATTAACGCTGCATTAAATTGTGTGAACTTTATAAATTCAATAAAGATACTGCATTAAGACCATACCCACCCCCCCCCCCCCAACAAATACACATGTTTACACAAATGCACAAGTACAAATTCCAGTGCATATTTTTGCAATTTGTATGCTTTACACTATTGTGTTAAGCCAATAAAAAACGTCAACACGTTAACATATGCAGATTCCAGAGATAAGATAATACAACGTATTGAAAATTAATAATAAAGTTTCGAAAAAATAATTTACATAAAAATGTCTCGATAACGCAGTCTAGTATAAAAGGAGTAGCAGCATAGCAATAATTTATACAAGTATATTATACAAGTATAATGATGATCTTTATCACTAGTACGATCGATTTGGTCGTGCAAGTCTGGCTGTCAATGCAATCATCTAATCTTTTTTGTTTTTGTTGTTGTATGCCAGACAGGATCCGATCAGGATTGGCTGGCTTATTATATCGGGAATTTTAGATATTTGAGGTTATAGCGTACAGTCACAAAGTTGTTTTTTAAAAACACCAAGCTGTTTTTTAAAACTAACGCCATCTAATTTTGATATCCAAAATCAAAAGCTTGTACCTTTATATCTACAACAAAAGTTTTTAATAAGAAAAAACCGTTGAAGGTAAATTTTTGATTGAAATATTCTTGGAGTAAACGAATTTTAACGCAATTACATATGAATCAGGCGACCCGAACGAAGTCTGTTGCAAAAATACATCGATGTATTTCTTTGATTCGATGCATTCCGATTCTCATTCCTCCAACTAAAACTAGTTAACAATATTAAGATTATTCGTCAAATTACACGAGTTACATTTAATTTAGATTTAAAAATAAATTTAAATAAATAGTACTAATAATAATAATTAACATATTTCAAGATACTTAATATCTATTCAGTAGAGAAATGGTGATGACAATATTATTATTATAATACTGTGTTTATTGTCATTTTACATAAAATTAAAAAAAGGTGTGCCAGTGCAAGCTAAGAAGGTGGAAAGGAAAAAGCAAGTGCTAGAAAAGTAGAAAAAGAAAGAATAAGAGGTGTGTGTGGCTGTTAATGTCTAATCTATAGCAACGATTCCAAATTATTATATTCAAAATTATACAACCAGATTTTACAATGTTTCAGAAACAATCTAAGTGACCTGCATCAGAGATCTGCAACGGATAGCTTTTTTTCGACTCTGAGTATATCCGAAAAAAATAAGTACAAAAACCTACTCACCCTTAGCGCACGCAACTCGACTCATATTCTCTTCTACGAAGCTAGAATGCGGCGGTTCAAATAACTGCCTGAACAGATAGAACGGCGTCAGCGACTAGCGGCGCTCTCTGCCGCAGCGTCAGCTCGAAATGAAACGAGTTCGCTACCACTGTTCTCGCTCTGAAGAGAGCTCAATGACAGCGGCAAACTGAAAATAGAACTAGATTCTATTTCGGCGGCCGACGGCGAGCGTTTCACCTTGAATTCATACATTTTGTTGACGCTAGCCGCTGACGCCGTTCTATCTGTTCAGGCAGTAAATGTGAGTATCCTCAGTCATGAGTCGGATCGGGAAAGATCGGGTTTTTTCGGTTCGTAAATACTTATGGTTCGTAAATACTGATCTTGCTGATCAGTGTTGCCATGAAAAAAAATTTTACAGCGTAACTTTTGCACTCTGCTCGTCGGATTTCTCGTCGGATTTGTGAAATCCTGAAAACAAGAACTAAGACATTTTCAATCGCATTTTACAACAAAGAAGACAAATAAAATATTGCATTTTATTAGACGTATGACGTATATGTTTATTTATTTAAATAAATAACATTTTTTTCAAAATTCAATTCAGTAATCATTATAAATATAGAAAATATATTATAATAAATTACATTTTGAAAATATTTTTGAACACACAAACGAAGAGTAAAAATCAAATTAAATACATTTGCAACACAGTTTCGTTAAATGTAGATCTCTTAAAACGGTAAAAATGAAATGCATAGAGCTATAATACATAATTTTTCAATTTTAACTCTATAAATGTAAAGCTTGATTAACGAAAAAATGTTGTTGTTTTAAGCCAGCAAAAACTACAAAAATATTCGATTTTTGTGAAAAAAAAATATAATTTTTCGAAGTCATATATACGTTGCTTTATTAAATTTGTTTATCAATTCTTTATCAATTTCAAGACTAAAACAGTTATAAGATTTCATACGCAGATAATCTTTTGTATGCAGAGTTCCTTCCATTGTATCTAACTCTAATCTATTGCAAATTTAGTTTTATTAATATTTATTTGGCTAAAAGTGCGCTCAACGTTAGCTGAGGAATTCGGTAAGCTCAACAATTCAAAAATAAATTTTCCCATTGTTGGAAATACAGACGTACCATCGCATCTTTTTGTTTTAAAGTTGCCATCAATTTTATTATACTAATTTTTTTCTTTTCATATATATATATGTATATAAAAATATATGCAAAATCGGACGCCGGATCTACTTTTTCTGAAATCGTAACATTTTGAAGAATTTTGGTCAAATATCGGAACGTCGGATTCAAGTATTAAAATCGTAACATATCCGATATATCGGACCATATGGCAACGCTGTTGCTGATAATTATCCTACTTGCCTAAATACTCATAATCGACACAAGTAACCGAATCACTCGGCTCATCTGCCACAGATATGAAAGAGAGCGCAGTAGAGCGCAGTAGAGCGCAGCAGTAAATAGTGAGCGAATTTTTTGTATTTGTTTTGTGCTATTTTTTCATAAGCATTTAGATACCAACAGATGTGTAATTCTTGTGTTGCTTTTGGTTTTTATCTTACACAGTGAAAGCTGCGCATGAGGTAAAATTGTTGAGGCTTAAAAATAATACGTAGTTTCGATAGTTTCGTGAGTGTCATTCATTTTCTGCAATCAGCAGTTATAATTAAATTTGTAAAGTATTTTATTTTTTATTTTTCTGTAACCTTAAGTTGCCAAATCACATGCGCATAATTTAAATTAAACTTCTATTGCACGTGTTTACGCACAAGAAGCAAACAGACACGAGCGCCGCACAGTGGTTGAGCCCCATACAAAAGTTGTCAATAAATAGAATGACTCCTCGTAAACCAATTAAATTTTGTGTATTATTTGGAATATGCTTTATTAGAATACACACACATATATTTTTAAATCCACCCTCAATCACGCCTACCTCCCATACAACACAAATATTTAAAACGCCATATTTTTTTTTGTCTTGAACCCATACAAGAATCATTCTGTCAGAAACCTGCGATATAGGTCTAACATAAAAAATATATTTTTTGCCACGCCCACCTCCCACACGAAATTGTCCTCTTCACGTGTTTTTCCCAATTCCAACGTCAATGAAGCGCAGCATCTAAACTGATAGATGCATTCAAAGATATTATTTGTTTGCTTTTTATAAAAACAGAAAAAAATCATCAAAAAATAGCTTATCGTTTCGTTTTTATTCCAAAAAAAATGGAGTGAACCTCATGTTTTTGCCCCAAATTGGCGCTGGTTGCAAATGTGATACTATCAACAGTTTAAAAAGATAATAGCATACTTTTTAGCATTGTGATAAAGTGAGCACAGGTCGTGTAGCTTAAAAACATGGCTTGCATACACGGAGAAAACTGTTTGCTAAATTAGTATTGTGTTTAAGCAAAACTTGCGCTTGATTCTCAGCCACTTCAAAATAATACTAAATTTCAGCAAAAACTAGTAAAAATGTGCTATTACAATTTATAATAATTAAGCAAATATTTGCTTGAATTAAGTAAAAATTTGCTATTCCATTTTAAAATAACTAAGCAAATATTTACTTGAATTAAGTAAAAATTTGATTTTCAGTTTATAATAACTTAGCAAAATTTTACTTGAATTAAATCAAAATTTTGCTTTTTCTTAAATACACGATGAGTGATTGCAATTTAGCAATCTTTTTCTTAAATCACATTTTGATTGAGCAACACTTTGCTGATTTGCTTTTAAGCAAAACATTTGCTTGATTCAAGCAAATTAATTTTCTCCGTGTACGTATTCTTATTTTGTTGTTTAGAATCAAAGAATATATATTGCACTTTCAGCTAATTGAAGATGTTTGAGGAACATTTCTAGACAAGGGAATTTGAATATTTGAATAGTTTTGAAAGCATTTTATTGCGAAATTCATTAATATGTTTCATAGTTAGCTATAAGATAATGTGAATTAATTTAACTTTAAACATATCACATAACTGTTTTACTAATTCAATTTAATTGTAATTATTTAAAAAATATTTACTATATATTAACATAGCAAATTAATAGACTGAGAAACACACTATAGAATACTTTGGTACTCTGTAAATATATACTACTATTGGAAAAGAAAAATTATAAAATTTTAAACCATGTATCGTATTTAGTAAGTAAATGCTTTCACTATTTACATTAAAAATTTAACGATTTTAAATAAAAAAATATACCTATATATTAATATGCCGAACATTCGTTAGAAGTGATCGTTAAATAAAGAAATGCCTTAAAACATCCTAAAGAAAATGACTATAGTAATAAACCTTGAGACTAAACAAATCTATATTTTCTTCGAAACGCATTTAGTTTTTACCAAATGTTGTTCAAGGAAGCAAAAAATTCTGTCAGTTTTTTTTTAATCGCTCCACTTAAAGTACAATAAAAGCATTTCTTTATTTAAAATATCGTCGACATCCGAAGATCATTATGTTTTATTCTGCAAAAAAATAAATTTACGTATTTTTGTCATATCAACTTTGCATAAGTAATTTATTGCAAAAATAAACAAATTTTTCAAGTATGCAAAAAACTTTTCCAATAATACTTTTTGTACTTAAAAAAACCAGATTGCAATACGTTTTCTCAATTGTCTGTAATAACTCTTGAAAAATATCAATATTTTACGAAATTTTTTCAACATTTTACATCAATCGTATTTTAAGGCGTCTATGCAGAAAACCTATATATATTTCTGTTAAATAGTTTGGAATCATGCTAGTTAGAATATTCTTAAACAACGCAAAGATAAAAAATCACAAGAAGAAATTATCAGTTTTGCTATTTATTTTCAACTTTTATCCACTGTGCAACAATAAAATACCAAGAACGAGTTTTCGAGAAAAAACAAATAAAAAATGAGAGCTAACATGGCCTACAGACAAGCACTTACGAAAAGTGCATACGCAAAAAAAAAAACTAATTAAGGCTAAGAGACGTTGGCAGAGAAGGAGCAGTACTCAGAGTACACTCAAAATACATTCGGATCGAGCGCCTTCGTAATAAACTGACTCAACGCACTCATTGAAAATGGCTCGAAGTGGATCGGATCACGCCGCTCTCGGATATGAGAATGTACTTATACCCGAAAAAATGCTAATGAGCCGAATGCCTATAAGTAGTTTACACATATTATTAAGTATGGATAGAGTTGAGAACAGCACGACACTCGGGTATGATTTGAGTATCCGAATACTGTCGGATACTCATTGCAGTTCTCTGGTAGCATGATGATTTGGGCTTGTATGTGATGATTTGGACCTAACCGTACTGAAGAACATTTTGCTGCAAAGTGCTGAGAAACTTGGTATACTCGACAAGTTCCGGTTTTATCAAGACAACGACCCGAAGCATAAGTCGGGAAATGTGGAGTCCTGGCTCATATAGAACTGTCGCCACTTGATGGCACCACCGGCACAGTCACCTGATATGAGCGTCATTGAAAACCGGTGAGCCTTTTTGGACAAACGCAAACACAAAATTTCGAACAGAGGAGAATTGAAAAAGGCGCTTCTAGAGGAATGGCAGAAAATTAAATCAGACATTACACGAAAGCTTGTCGATTCAATGCCAAACAGGCTGCAGGCTCTAGTTAAGGCAAAAGGATATCACACAAAATATTGAAAGTAAAAAAACAAAACCATATTGTACATGATTTTTAAGGTAAAATTGAACTGTATCAAATAAGCTGTGACTTAAAATTGTTCAGTAGTTTTTTATTTTTAGTTCTTGTGTTGTTAAGTAACTATTTGAATAAATAAAAATGTTACTTGGTTAAACTCCATACATTACGCTAAAAACTCACATTAAAATTTTTTCTAAATTCTACTTTTATTTACGCGTGTTTGCGCATTTGCGTATTTGCGTTTGCATGCAAAACAACAACAAAGCAAAATACGCTGACGTAAATTGGCGTAAAAATAACAAATTGTACAAATAACAGGCCTGCGTATAGAAACTGTGAATAGCCTTAATGTAGTTTTCACATAAGTAAATGACAAAAGTTATTTATAACCATTAATCGCTTCTAAACTTCAAACCATTAAAAGATTATCGCCATAATCATAAAAATATCGGCTTACAAAATCAACACAATATCAGTTAAGAGATTATAAGCTCAAATGTTTACCAAAATGTCCGCAAGAAATGGTAGACACTCAATCAATCAGCTTAGATATGAAAATCAATCACAATACAAAAGATAATAATATTTCTTTATTCCAGTTATGTGTAAGATTTCGCATATTTTGTTGGAATAGATAAATAATTACCTTTGTCACTAGAAGACACAAGTTAACACTTAATAATCCGAATGATGCCACGTGGTGCGAACAAAGCAATACAAAGCTGTTATCAGCCACGGCTCGGCAAAGACCAACTAAAGACTAAATGAGTACATATAGCAAAATATATTTGTAAACCAAATGAGGCTATAATATTTATTGATAAGCATTTAGCTGTTGATCAAAAAAATCGAGAAAAAAATAGAATTTGAGCTGCTATTCCAAAGTGTAGAGTACCATGTATTAGCAAAATTATAAGATTTTAAGGCCAATCTATAGAATAGTCTGGAATTTCAATGTGATTGCTTAGAAAATACAAACGTATGTAAGTACGTGTATGCGAAGGTCAGCTAATGACACTAGCGTCACTTTTGAAGTCTATGTCCAGCTGATAAATATTGCTACAGAAGTATAATGAAATATTGTTAAATTTAGCTCAATACCATTTGGTAGCCACTCAGCAATTGAATGATCTTAATTAGCTTCAGTTGCAGCTTGAGGCTCAACAGTTTTTGATCAAATAAAATTTGATACTAAGGTTCATAGAAGGAAAATAATAAAAAAAGAAACTGTTTTCCTTATCTTGAGAATCTTATCGTGGTAACGTTAGGTAGTACAGCAAACAGTTAAGAAAGTGCAACCGATTTATTTGTAGTTGTAAAAGATAGCTGCTTATCAGAAGGAGGTGATATATAAAAAAAAACTGTTATCAGGCTTACTTCTTATTGCTTAGCGTCATTGAAGTTTATGTGACGCTGGTGATAAGTGACCCATATTGATGACGCATTTAAAAAATCGACATTTTTTCTTAAAGTTTTTATGCTATTTAAAGTTGCCAAAGCAGCTCATCTCACCGCTTTTAGCTGGCTGATGAAATCAAAATTTACCGATGTGCATAAAGTTAGCTCCGGTATAACTAAAGTTTTAAAGGACGTGGGCTGCCTGATCACTGAAGAGTAGGGCAGGTCGATTTAAAAATCGCCCATTACTCAGTGAAAATCGTATTTTAGGGATCAAAATAAGAAACTTTGCCCGAGGACTTATACCTCTAAAACGAAATCTAATGCCCCAACTTTTGACTTTTGTCCCTTAGGGTCAAATTTTGAAAAATCCCTGTTTGACCCATTTAGAGTGCCCCAATCGAGTCCGAATGTATGACCGACTCCCACTCACTTTGGAGGGGCGATCTACCCATGCCAGTGGCGAACCCATTTCGATGATTTTTTCATGTAAAGTACCAAAAATGGTGATTTTTTGAAATGTTTGTATGGGGAACCCCAAAGAGGAGCTCTAGGGGGTGTGCCACTGGCATGGGTGGATCGGCCCTCCAAAGTTAGTGGGGGTCGGTCATACATTTGGACTCGATTGAGGCACTCTAACTGGGTCAAAAAGGGATTTTTCAAAATTTGACCTTACGGGACAAAAGTCAAAAGTTGGGTCTTTGACCCATTTAGAGTGCCCCAATCGAAGGGTGGTTAAATTTTTAGGGCCGATGTTGATTTTGAATAAAACACAAATTATTCAGTAAATTATTGTCATTCCTTTTTAATATGATAATATTCGTATGGTTCAATTATGTATAGAACAAAATATTGGCCAAATGGCCGCCGCGACCTCGGCGGCACACCTCGATCCGATGGTCCGAATTTTCGGTGCGCTGAGGCGTAATTAAGGTTCTATGCCATTAATGTGCCGAATTATCTCAACCTTTAGCTCTTGAATTGTTGCTGGCTTATCGACATACACCTTTTCTTTCAAATAACCCCAAAAAAAGAAGTCCAACGGTGTCAAATCACATGATCTTGGCGGCCAATTGACATCGCCACCACGTGAGATAACACGGCCATTGAATTTTTCGCGCAAAAGAGCCATTGTTTCGTTAGCTGTGTGGCAAGTGGCACCGTCCTGTTGAAACCACATATCGTCCACATCCATATCTTCCAATTCGGGCCATAAAAAGTTCGTTATCATCTCACGATAGCGAACACCATTCACAGTAACTGCCTGACCGGCCTCATTTTGGAAAAAATACGGCCCAATGATGCCGCCCATAAGCCAGCCAGCCCAGTCACTCTTTGTGGGTGCATTGGTTTTTCGACAGTCACTCTTGGATTATTGACAAATTCGCCCAAATACGGCAATTCTGCTTATTGACGAATCCACTGAGGTGAAAATGTGCCTCATCACTGCAGATGATTTTCTTCGTAAATTGATCATCCACTATTGCCATTTCTTGCCACCATTCTGACCACTGACGACGCTTGAAATGGTCAAGAGGCTTTAGTTCTTGAGTCAATTGCACCTTGTAAGCGTGTAAATGCAAGTCTTTATGCATAATGTTCATCAACGACGAGCGTGAGAGGTGCAATTGTTGGGCACGACGACGAGTTGAGGTGGACGGCTCTTCAACCACACTATCGCGAACAGCAGCAATATTTTCTGCAGTACGAGCTGTACGAGCATGCACTGGTGTTTTCATATCTCCTACAGACCCGGTTTGCTCAAATTTTTGCACGATTTTTCGTACGATTGTACGCACATTTGGACGATTAAATTTACCGAAAAAATCACGAAATGCACGATATGCATTTTGATTTGAACGTCCATTTTCATAATAAGCCTGAATAACTTTTACGCTTTGCTCGATTGTGTATCTTTCCATGGTTCAAATTGAATTAGTCTGAAATTGAGAAATGTCAAATGAAATGGAGAACAAAACTGGACGTTTAGGTGTGGTTCACATTCAACATCGGCCTTTAAAATTTAACCAACCTTTAAATGCAAAATTCAGTATTTTTCAGCCGCTTTTGCAAAAAAGAGCGTGAGAGCGGTACCGCGATTGCGGTTAAACCGCATAATTTGACCCCAGCCTAAAATAGCCAAAGAATGCCGTACTGCATTAGGCGAAATATCAAATTGTTTTAACACTATCTTCAATCCAGGAAATGGAAACATTCCCGGATATAAACAGGAAACATTTCATGGAATGTAGGAAGTATTCCCTTCCGTTGGACACTACATTTATTTTTTACATAGCATGTCATTAAAGGGACACATTCTTCTCCGCTGTGTTAAAAATAAATGTATAAACATTCCTCTCCGCTGTCTTAAAAAGTGAATTGGAAGCAGTCTTCTACCCTATTCTAAACATTAATGTGTAAACATTTCTCTCCTTTTTTATGAAAATGCCCGGCCAGGATTCGAACCCGGGACCCCTGAGCGATAGTCAAGCGCGCTACCACTAGACTATCAAATTCTATAATAAGCGGCTAGGAAACAATGATATTAATGAAGCAGTGACGACGACGTAGTACCCTCGTGAGGAAAGCGAAATTTCGTGTTTTCACACAGACACGATCGGTAAATCACACGTACCCTGTCGATTATTGCAAGCGCAAGCTAAGTCAGTGTATGTCTGACAATCAAGTAAACAATTTTGGCTCACATCACTTCAGAAAATGAACATTGTTGGAATGAATAGCAAGCCTTGTTTGTGTTTGTTAGCTCGTGTTTGGTCGACGCTGATCTAAAGCGATCAAGAGCCCTTCTCTCGTTGGAAAGACACGAGGTAGCCACGCTAGTGGCCGTAACCACAGGGCACTGCTTAATAGGCAGACATGCCTCCAGACTGGGAGCCATCGCAAATGAAGGCACGAGGAGGAGGAAGAACAAACCATTTCCCACCTTTTATGTTCTTATCCCGCGCTTGCTAGAAGAAGGCATAAGCATCTCGGGTCGTTCTTCTTTTCCGAACTTGACGAGCTGTCAAGGACAAGCATCAAACGTCTTATAAGCTTTACGAAAAGCTCTATGTGGTTCCACTCCGACTGAAGGCCAAGTGTGCAGCGGTATAACAATGGACCTTATTGGTCTAAGTGAGCCGCGGTACTTGCGGTATGGTTTAAGCACGTACAACGGCTGTCGTCTCAACCTAACCTAACCTAAGGGACGTCATCCATAAATTAACTTTGTATGGGAGGTGGGTGGAATTTTCAGTTTTCTTACCAAAATTTGATGCACCGTCTGCACATTTAAGAATAACTGCATTATTCTGTATTACGAAGCAGCACACCAATGAAAAGCAAGACATGAGAAGCAATACTTTTTTCTATACGAAATTCTATTGCTTCTCGTGTCTTGCTTGTCGTTGGTATGCATTTTCGTTATACTAAATTACTACATAAAACTAATTTAAAACTTTTTTAATTTAAGGAAATTTTACTACACGGTTATAAAGTACTGAAATTTAAAAGTTTCTGTACTACATATAAGTCCACACCAGGTTTCAAATCTAGTACTTGCTAAAAACTAAAATATGATTTTAATACAGCTTTGCTTTTAAATCTAGTATAGGCTTGGATTAAAATATATATATATATAAAAGTGGTGCGGTCGTGGGACCTCCGTCATGAACGAGGTTTTTTACGCCTTTTCTTCTACTCCAAATGTAATTCCAAATAAAATATGTACTTATATTTTTATTTTTTTTATATAACTTTTCAGGGCAAATAATGTCAATAAACAATCAAATCAAAAAATGTTTTTAATATTTTAGGAAAAAATTATTTATTAATTTAAGAAAAGATTTAAAAATTTTATGAGAAATGTAAATAGGCAGTTACCGTTGCAAGCAGTGTTTGTTTCATGGCACAACAGAGCGTTGAGCATTGAGCATTGAACATTTATCATGTTCCTCGTATAGAGCATGAATTGATTGAAAAGTTGAATGAAAACTAGACCTATCTAATAGTATAAAAAACACAGTTTTAAGGACACCCCCTAGTGTCTAAAAACTTTTTGAAATTCTAACATCAGATTCGAAATCAGCGACCAGCGCATCTAAAAATTGTATAAAACAAAAACACATTTTTTCGACCTAGGGCAAAAATTTTTTTAAATGCTTACATAAGATTCTAAATCAGCGATCCCTTAATACTGCCAACACATACTCAAAGAGTAAAAAGTAAAAAAACACAGTTTTAGGGTCCACCCTAATGTTTAAAAACTTTTTGAAATTCTAACATCAGATTCAAAATCAGCGATCAGAGCATCTAAAAATATATTAAACAAAAACACATTTTAAGGGTCCACCCTAGTGTCAAACAATTTTTTAAATGCTAACATAAGATTCTAAATCAGCGACCCCTTAATACTGCCAGCACATAATCAAAGAGTAAAAAGTTAAAAAAAAACACATTTTTAGGGTCCACCCTAATGTCTAAAAACTTTTTGAAATTCTAACATCAGATTCAAAATCAGCGATCAGAGCATCTAAGAAGATATTAAACAAAAACACATTTTTAGGGTCCACCCTAGTGGCAAAAATTTTTTGTAAATGCTTACATAAGATTTTAAACCAGTAATGTATTCCTTTAAGTATCACTTATTAAGGGGAGGTTCTTGTAGAAATCGACAGATAATTTTGGTTTTTGTTTTTTGCTTTATTTTCATCCTTAGGATCTTGAAAAAAGGTAGTCAAAAGAATATTTCTCTATCTAATTTATTTTACGAGTCATAGCGTATTAGACGAGAGTGTGCGTCGTCGGCCGAAAACAGGTATAAACGCGTTTTTCTCGAAACAAATTTTACCGCGCTGTACACGATTCCGCTTCAACGACTTGACCGATTTCGATGTTTGATGGCTCAAATTAAAGCTTATTTAATTTAGGGGGCATTCAGAGAGTGTTTTTTAAAAAAAATTTATTGTCGGTTTTTTTCAAATTTAAAGGAAAAAAAGGATAAAAAACAGGTTTTTTTAAAAGGGCCGCCATTTTTTTAAAAAAGTGATTTATTAAAATTGGAAATCCAAAAAGTCCGCTAAATTTCATCTAGGTTAATAATTTTTTTGGTTTTTTCGTTTCAGATCACTTGGCAGGGCTGTACAGCGCACATCGGATAACGCCACGCATGGCTTTGATCATCGAACAAATTGTATAATGTTATTGAAATATCCACTAATAAATTCCACAAAAGAGTTTTTCAAAAAAGTTTTACGTTCCCTCAAAAAAAAAAAAAATCCTGAAATTAAGTTACTTGAAATTACGTTTCTACTAGAACCTCCCCTTAATACTTAACCCTCTAATGCCCAAGTCCGCTTATAGGCGGGGTTCACACCGATCGCTATAAGACCGTAGTCTGTGGAAACTTTTTCAAATGTATTCCTTCAGAGTCTAGACGAATCTTTAAGCTATATTTCAGTTTTCTCGCTTGGAGCAAGCATACTCTGTTTGACAATTACATCAATTTGAATTTAAATTTCATAATTTTTTTACGAATTCAATGAATTTTTTTAAATAAGAAAAAAAAAAAACATTAATTAAGAAGTGAGATCGAAGTGAAAAAAGATACTAGTATAGATACTAGTAAAAAGTTGTTTTTTCTTTTGAGATAAAAAAAAATATGCAAGGTGTTAAAAAAACCGTTAACATTTTCTTCTGTTGTGGACATTTTCACCTGTACAAAAATGAACGAAGAACTAAAATTTAAAACGAACTTCAGATTCGTTTTTCTCGTCCCCAAATTAGTATAATCTGATTTGGTGCTCAAACAAAAAAATTGAGGTTTAACTGTGGAGGCTATGCTATAATGATTATGCCCTGGTTATGCTAGGCAAACATGCTTGGTGAACTAATTTTTTTGGTGGCGTTTTACGAATAAAATGAGAAATTAACTTTTTCTCCTGCTCATTTCTATGCTCTTATGCCAAATATTTTCATTTTATAACTAAATTTTCGTAATTTTTCAATAAACATAGCATAACCAGGAAACGAATATTTGATCAGAGAAGAAAATGAGCAAAATTAAACAGCAAACATACAGTGACTCACAGCTTATTTGATGCAGCCAAAAAAAATTATTAAAATTTCAAATATATTTTATGGTATTTCCATTAGAGAAAAAATTTTTTATTTTTTATATTGTTAAATTATATGTTTTATTTAATAACAAAAATTAACAAAAAATGTTTCTTCATAAGAAAGATAAAGCAAATTAAAGTAATTCAGTTACAGTTTTGAGGTCACAGCTTAAATGATGCACTTAATTAAAAGTATTCAAAAAACATAAAAACATAAATATTTCGACTTCATGACTACGGCTTATACTTAGTGGGGTATCCCTTTTGATTCAGAACAGCTTTTAATCGGGAATTCATAGATTATACCAGTTTTGCTGTATTATCGGAACTAATTTTATCCCATTCCTCCTGTAGTGCCCGTTTTAGATCAGAAGCATTAGAAATATTGTGGTTTCTTATTTTATTTTCCAGCACTGACCACAAATTCTCAATAACGTTGAGATCCGGACTCTGTGCAGGTGTCTGTACTACATGTGGGCAGTTCCAGATAAGCCAAGTTTTTACAATACCAGACGTATGCTTGGGATCGTTGTCTTGGTAGTACCTAAACGAATCCCTAATGCCCATTTTATCCGCACTTTGTACTAAATTATCTTCCAGCAGATCCAGATACATCTCTTTATTCATGTTTCCATTGATAAATGTCAAATTTCCGACGCCTGAATGGGACATGCAACCCCATACCATCACACTGCCACCACCGTGTTTAACTGTAGATCGCAAATAACATGGTTGAAGCTCGGTGTTTGGTTTTCTCCAAACGCATGATTTTCCATCAGACCTGAACAGGTTAAATTTGCTTTCATCCGCGAAAACAACGGACTTCCAGAACGAAATATCTTTGTTCATATGTTCTCTGCAAAACTCTATTCTTCGTTTTCTATTACGAGCATTAATCAACGGCTTATTTCGGGCAGTCCTTCCATGAAAATTTTCTTCGCGCAGAACTCTACGAACAGTTTCAGGGTTACAGACCTTACCTAAGTATTTTTCGACCTCTTTCGTTAATTTTGGTGCGCTTAAATCGGGTTTTTGTTTAACTTTGCGAACAATCCACCTCTTATCTGCATCATTGAATATTTTATTTGGCGCAGATCTTCCCTTGTCTTCTATCCTATTTTCGTTGCGAAACCTTTCTATAATGTGCTGGACAGTTGACGAACTAATAGCAACAATTTCTGCAATTTTTCGTTGGCTTTTGCCCTCTTTATAATGACGAATAACGTCTTCCCTTTTTTCAAATGAGGTCCGTTTTCCCATTTTCAAGAAATTTCAATTTTTACAACTTTTCTCTACAAACATTTTTTGAGAATGGCTTAAGACGCTAAGCTAACAAAAAAAAAATACATTTCACCGTTATTTCATTCTCAGAGAAAATATAAAATACACTGCATCATTTAAGCTGTGAGCATATTTTGATAAGAAAATTATTTGTTTCTCTATTTTTTTAGTAAGCTTTGTTTTTGTTGTTTTTTCTGCAGCAGTAAATAGTACATGCATTTCTAATTACAAGCCGTATCAATTTTTTTTTATTAAATTTAACCAAAATCGAGTCTTTTTCGTTTTTCTAAAAAAGTTTAACCTGCATCAAATAAGCTGTGAGTCACTGTATTTTCCTAACGTAACCAGGGCATTAGAGTGCGTGGCCCGAATGCTAAATAACCGTGGTAGTCCGAGTTGAAATCCCATCAGAGACAGCATGATTTTTCTTTTGAATTACTGTTTCTGTCTGCCAATGGCATCACCTGCAGACAATGGCACACCTCAGACAGTCAAAACTGCCTTGTTAAGCTTATTGAGACATGAGCCATTCGAAGTCGCCATAAAACTCGTTGGCCCAGTTCTCGATCATTTGCGTTCAAACACTGAATAACACACACAACACAATTAGATCATCAGAAGCTCGGTCAAGACAGTCGGCCTTTCAAGGGCTTAAATGGCCAATTTGTGTTTTTTAATAGTAAAGTCTAAGTACGAATTGTTTTCACAGTTTTGAGCCAATCTGAATCTTTTCCCGTACTTCGACGAATGAATTTTTAATGAAATTGTATTTGAACACATAACATTTTATGTTACTTTTTTATTGAAAGTAAATTCAAAAATCGGTTTTTAGTGACTAAAATCTTTATTAAGGTCGGAAGTCGTTACAAATATGCGAATTTGTTTATTTTTTTAATGGAATATTGAAGCACAATCTAACCTCATAACAGCACATTTCTTAAATCCTTGAAAAAAAGAAGATAGGCACGCTTTTGGTATTTTCAGAAATTTTGACTTTGTGCTGTGATGTACTCTGAGAGTGCTATGATGTGCCTTATAGCGATAAAACAAATATACCTCTTATATCTCAAAATATCATACTCCGAGCCTTATAGTCTCAAAACTTAGCATTATTCACATACAATTTACGTTAAATCTAAGAGAGTCTCACAAGTTTTGGTGTCTGTGGAAAATTTTACTGACAGTTTAGGTTAAAGATTAATTTTCGTGTTATAATTCGTGTTATAATTTCGTGTTATAATTGACGTTATTTTATTTACCACCGTCATTGTATATTGGACCACATTGGCACAGTTATCGGATTCTCTTAACTCGAAAATACACATTTTTACTTTTATTCTGATAGAAAACCTTTATTTTTGCCTAGTAATTAAAACAAGTTCTTAAGTCCAAAAAAATATATGCAATAAAAATTAGCGAAACTTACTTGTTAACGGTTTCAATGCCGACTAACTGCTATATAAAATTCTAATAAAACATATAAAAATTAATTAATAAAAACCAATTTAAGAAGTATAGCCTTATCTTCATGTAGGTAGATATGATAAAGATGTTAGAGTGCACGAAATTTGCTAAAAATCTTATGAATTTATCTCTTATCGTAGCGCCTTATAAATGGTAGCTAAGAATCATATGTCAAAAATAAGCACCTAATTATAACGAGTATAGTTTATGGCACATAAAAGAATAAAGGCTAGTCAAAGCACATACATAGAATAAAGGCTAACAAAAGCTCAGAAAGTAGCTCATATGAAATAAACGTATCTGATACGATAAGCTTCTGCATATGATAAGTATTTGTTGTTGTTTTTTTAATTAATTTTTATCTAAATATTTAAAAAGGTTGTCTAAGAAAATTGCAACAAAATTTAATATTTTATTTGTTTAATTATAGTGCTTGTGCTAAACTTGTGAACATGTTCTTTTTTCTACCAAGCACGCGTGTAAAGCTGTTTAAATAAGAACCTAAGATAATCGAATTTGTTAACATTTTTTATTAACGTATTTGGCTTATTGACACATTTACAACTGTTAGCTGATTGACACATTTCTAAGCTAATGATTTCATAGATAACTTTGTAACGCTCTGTTTGTTTCATAAAGACGTCAAAAAATGTTATAGAAAATCAAGAAAAGTGTTCGTATGCATAAGTGGTTGGACATCTTTGCAAATATTCGGAGAAGTTTGATGTGCATTTTTATGTGGAAGCAATTTCATTATTTTCCCGAATAAAAACTTTTATTTTTAGAACTTTTTTATTGTTTAGGGTAGAGGTCCATAGTTTGAGCCACTATGGCTTTAAATGGTGTTTATGGTATTACACTCCCTCAACACATTCAGCGTGCTATGAAAGTTATCACTTTTGTGACAGACGTAGCCAAAAGTTTCAGCGCTCAGCGCTAAATGCCCCAGGCAACCTTTAAATGTAAATAGAAGTAAAAAAAAATTAAACAAAATCATAAAAATTAATATCATTTGAAAGATTCAACCTTCAGCTACACACAAGTGAGTTTTAATTTTGATATGTGTGACATAGGGTGGAATGCATAAAAACTGGGCATTATCTCCGATTCGATTTTTCAAGTACAAAATTCATACTCTCTATATTTTACTTGAAAAATCGAGTCGAAGCAAATGCTCACTTTTTATGCATTCCACCCATTGACTCAAATCGGATGCATTTTTTTACCTGACCAAATGTAATAATCCTAATACGCACGAAAGAAGTGATGAACAAGAAGACGGTGGAGGATCCTGATGACAATGCAGTTCCATCCACACATGAACGCCCCATGGTACAGACTTAAGGTTAATTAACGGTTGATACTCGTAAAAACTTGTTTTTATACTTTAGAGCAGAGATGCATTAAGACAATAAACTCGTACATGGAATCCCCTTTAATGAATAATTTCTTGGGACAAATAAGTTTCATGTCCCAATTCATTTTCATTACGTTTTCATGTACGTTTTTGATTCAGTGTAATATAAGTTTATTTTATATTTATTTTTAGATAAAGCTATTTAAAAACGAGCCCTCAGTTAACAATAACAAAACAATATTGAACATAATGTAACCATTTACCATTTTGTTTTTATCATTTAGAAAAAAGCTCCACCTGGTAACTAGTCATGCAATTCTAAACAACATCAAATAAACTTATCTTTAAAACATGCCCATGCCATAGTGTGTAGTTGATGTGCAAACATAACATCCCAGTAGTTCGCGGCATCATTGACGAACTTTTCGTGATGATTTCCTCAAGGAAGTTTCTGCATGAGCTGCTGGACTTAAAAAAAAAATTCATACAAAATTTGATGCAAAGGAGCGGTTGTCAGCACCTAACTTTTTCCACTCTATTACAACAACTTTAAGATATTCATGATTGTTGTAATTCGCTGAATCGTTCAGAGGCTAAACTGTAGAGTTCGCAAACTATCGATGACACTATCGATACTATAGCTAATTTCTATACTGACTATCGATGTTTTTCGATTAGTGTTCGACTACTGTTTAGGTTTCATTGCCATTGCTGTCGAATTCGTTTCATTTTGACAATTTGGTATCATTTTATTCTGTTTTGTAGAGTGAAAGCTCAGGTGATGTTGCTTTTAAATGTATGAGCATTGTGTTAATTTGGAAGATGGGTGATAGTTAGTTAGAGGTTGAAAAGATGTAGTAGTTTAAATAAAATTTGTTTTAAATATGCACAGCTCAAAACTGACGGGAAAAACGCTCGCAGGGAGACTATTCCACAACTTTACTGTGCGACTAAAGAACGAATTATCACTACAACGTGAGGTTTTGTGTGGCATCAAGGCAATGTTAAAGGTGTGGGCTTGGACAGCAGTCCGAGTGGACCTAGAAAACATACGCTGTGGTGGAGTCAGGTCATTACGAAACCAACAATATGTCGATTTCCACTAGAGTTGAGAGAGGATGAAATATTTTTATCCCCTATTAAATATATCGCACGACGTTGAATTCGGTCCAGAAGCACGTTTCGATTTTAATTTCTTGACGAATTTTCTTTATATTGCTGTCTACTTTTTGCTAACGAAACTTCCTCAATATTTCGATATTGGGTTCGTGCATGATAAGTCCCGACGTTTCTGCATTACGTCTTGCACGAATTTGGAACATTTATATGAAAATTTCGTCAATGAAATGTATGGCCAAATCAGCATGTTTCGTCAAGGATCAATAAAAATCGTACATGATTCATTTGAGATATCTTCAAGACTGGAACTACTGGGATGTAAACAAACAACGCAAAACAATGATGAAGACATTGCCAACGATACTTACAGCAACAAAACCAAAAGCCACATACAAAAGGATAATAATCAAGCATTGGAGCTATAATGACTTAAGCTGCAATTCAATTAAAATTTCAAATTTATTAAATAGCAACTATAGCAACTACATTACAGATACTTGTTAGGAAATATCACAGCTGCTTATTAGAGCCAGGTGAAGATCGCTTATGTAGATTGAATACAAAACATAATGAGCGGATTTCAATGATATGCACAGCTTTAAGATACTTTTACTAGAGGTATTTTAGAAGTTTATGGATGCTTGTTAGAACATTTTACAATAACGAGAATATTTGTTAGCTTAAATTTGCTAAAATTAACACAGGAAATTTAATTATTTTGTATTAAAATTTTAATATCTTTAAGATATTTATTTATTACCCTTAAGAGATCCTGACTTATTTAAAGCTAAATTTACCAAGCAATGTTTTGATGTCACCGTTATGTACAAAAAAGGTGTATGTGTATGTTGATAGGTCTCTAAGGGCCAGTTTTTCAGTACAAGTTTAAACTTAAGTCAAATTAAACCTAGCTTAACTCACCAAAATTAGACGTTTAAACTCGGTTTGACTAGATATTTTAGCATTCGATAAAGTTAAATTGACTTAAATAATCATATAATGTGTTTCTCTTTTGCATAAACCTAGTTTAAACGTCAAATTTTGGTGAGTTAACCTCAGTTCAATTTGACTAGAGTTTAAGCTTGCACTGAAAAATTGGCCCTAAGAATTATATATGTATTTTGGAAAAATTCCTAATTTTATTGTTGCAGCACATCAAAATTAGAAAAATTTATGTTTTTTTACTGCATGGTCATTTTAAAAAATTTATACCTCGGGTACCAAAAAGATATAATCATAACATTTTTGCTATTTTAAGTAAAGATTATAATCATAATTATGCTTTTAAAAATTAAAAAAAAGTTTGTTTAACAAAATTAGTGTCGATTTTTTGGTCATTAATAATGAAACATCGGTTCTCATTTGTGCATGAAATTCCCAATTCAATCTCCCTTAAAAAATCAGTGCGCTATGATTGCAAATTTGTAGCCTATCTATATCTTTACTATTATATAAAAATGAAACTTTTACTAAAAAAAAGCCAAAGGTTTTTTTGTAGTAATTTTTTTTTCTTATTAAATTTTCTTTTTTCCTACTCCTTTATATGACATATCATTTATCTGCAAAAATGGCTTGATTTTGGTACATAATTTAGTAAACAGTTTCTATCATTAATAATCATGGTCTTGATTTTTTTGGTGAAAAGTAATTTTTTCAATATTTTGTTTTTATATTTTTTATTAAGTAATAATACAGCTTACAAAATAATTTTGGTAAAAAAATTTCTAAAACTTACCAATCAAAAGCAATAAATAAATATATATTTTTTTCCAGCAAGAACGAAACATATCGTAAATTTTTTAGTAATTATTATAAATTGAGGGGAACAAATCATATAGCATTTAGAAAGTACTGTTGCATAAATGAACAGCAAGAAATTCCGAAATATAGCGTTTAAAAAAAAATTATATTTGCTTTTGGAAGAATGCTAAACCACGAGAGAAACCATTAGGTGTTTAAAAGAAATGTTGACGTAAAAAACATAATAGGAGCATCTATAGCAATAAAACTCATTTTCTGTTTGTTTGTTTGTTTGCTTGTTTGCCCTTATACAAATCTAAACGGCTAAACGGATTTCGTTCAAACTAGGTATACATATTAAGTGCATTCTAACTTAAAATGTTACATACTTAGTTTTTGCCACGCCTCCTCCGAAATTTTTCAACTAACGGTAATTTTGTTATTATAAAACTTTTTACCATCGGAGAATTTTGTGTATTTAATTTTAAAAATTTTTTGTTAATTTGACATCAAAAACACTCACATATATTCACAATTGGAGAAATTTAGTACAACGACTTTTTCATAAAACATCGTTCCCTAAGAAAAAAACGACATTAAAATCAAAGTTTGGTCTTTCGATGCAAATATCTCCGCTGTGCATTAATATATTTCATTCAAATTTTTTTTGTTCAAAAGTTCAATAAAATCACTTCACAAAAATTGGTTGAACTGTACCGTTAAGTCAGTGTATATATGTTTTATGAGTATGCCAAAAAAGGTCCAAAATATTGACTTTTTACTCAAAAAATGACTCAAAAATTGTTGTTGTTGTAAAAATGAAATCAATTAAAAACAGTAAATCTGACTACCTTTCATATGACATAGCATTTATTTGCAAAAATTCTTCCAGCTAAGCGCAAAAATTATTTTACTGTTTTTGTCATCAAAACAACTAGGGTACCCCCTTTGATTTTTTTCGCGAAATTTATTTTTTCCAAAATGTTGTTTTTATATTTTTTACAAACAAGTCAAGTCTCAAAAATAAATTTCTGTGAAAAAATTACCCCAATATTTCTTTCCAATCAAAAGTTATGGCTAAAAATCTATTTTTTCATACAATTGACTATCTATAGTAATAAAACTAATTTTCTGTTTGTTTGTTTGTTTGTTTGGCCTTTATACAAATCTAAACGGCTCAACGGATTTTGCTCAAACTAGGTATACATATTAAGTGCATCCCAACTTAAAATGTTACATACTTAGTTTTTTGCCACGCCCCCTCTGAAATTTTTAAACTAACGGTAGTTTTGTTATTATAAAACTTTTTACCATCGGAGATTTTTGTATATTTAATTTTAAAATTTTTTTGTTATTTTGACATCAAAAACACTCACATATCTTCAAAATTGGAGAAATTTTCAGTACATCGACTTTTTCATAAAATATCGTTACCTAAGAATGAGAAAAAACGACATGAAAATCAAAGTTTGGTCTTTCGATGCAAATATCTCCGCTTTCCATTGATATATTTCATTCAAATTGTTTTTATTCAAAAGTTTAATAAAATCACTTCACAAAAATAGGTTTAACTGTACCGTTAAGTCAGTGTATATATCTTTTATTATTATGCCAAAAAAGGTCCAAAATATTGACTTTTTACTCAAAAATTGACTCGGTAATTTTTTTTTGTAAAAAATAAATCTATCAAAAATTGCTCATCTGGCTACCTTTCATATGACATAGCATTAATTTGCAAAAATTCTTCCACTGAAGCGCAAAAATGATTTTACTGTTTTTGTCTTCAAAACAAGACTAAACTACTAGACAAAAACTACACCCTTTTCGCGAAATTTATTTTTTCCAAAATGTTGTTTTTATATTTTTACAAAAAATTCAAGTCTCAAAAATAGTTTATGTGCAAAAGTTACCACAATATCTCTTTCCAATCAAATGATATGGCTAAAAATCTATCTATGTATAAATCTATTTTTTCATACCAGACTATTGATAAAACTGAGTTTTGTTTTAAAATTCTCTATATAGTTTGAACCTCCCCATATATATCTCTTAGAATGCAGTTGTGTGTTCTAGAATAATTACGAACATTTTGGTATATATAAAATCTTCCTTATAGTAAAATCTACTTAGTTTTTTTGCCTCCCGCCCCCTCCTGTTAAATTTGTTTTGTTGTGATGGCTCTATTTTTTCTCACTATTGTGTCACCGTTGTCACTTAGTTCTTTATCAATGGTACTTTAAATGTTGTATATACATATATCACCATTTCATCGAAAAGATGACTGTGAATAAGAATGCTGTAAAAGTTAATATTTTCATGCAATCAGTTTCAGCTATATGTCGATATAATAAAACATATGCGCATCTGGTCAACACAATTATTTCATTAGTTTTGATTTGTGCGTAAAATTCACAGATAGATGGCGCCGCATTTGTTAGTACTGTGGGTACAAACTATACACCTTGCGGTGAATAGCAGAATGATGTCTACCAAAAGTAGCTAGCAGATAAGTTTTGCGAAATTTTTTGCGAAAATGCTATTGCTACCAAATTTTAAAATGTCAAATAATGCAGTATTGCCAGTTTTTTTTATAATGGCTAAGTGTTGTTTACTTTTACAGCTGCGCCCTCAACACTTAACAACATAGGATTGGATTGGACAGCTCACTTGCTCACTTGCTTTGCTTGGACATGCGATGATATGATCCTGATCTTCCATAAAAAAAACGCAGCTAATATATATTTAAGTACAATCATTTTTTGTACAACGAGTTTTTCATAAAACATTGATAGCTAATAATGAGAAAAAAATTATATGAAAAGTAAAGTTTTTGGTTTTAATGCCAATATCTCCGCTTTTTTAAATATATTTCATTAAATTTTTTTTGTTAAAAAGTTTAATATATTTTTTAATATAAATATTTGTTTAGATGTTAAAATGTCCATATCTCAAGGACACATTGAGTCCCACCATAATTTTTATATTGTTGAAAAGGTAACTTTGCTAGCTTTAAGATTAAGTAAATATACAAATTATTTTTAATTTTAAAATATGTTTTTAGTACCCCTTCTTTAAATTTAATTAGCTCACCGCAAGAGATGAAACCACCAACAACAAAAATTTTCCAAAACTTTTTTGGATTAAAGTTCGTTCAATTACCTTTCTAACGGTAGCTTTTTTCATTATTCCAGAACTTAAAAAACATTTAATCGAGAAGTGTATATTAAAATGCTTATATAAATGACTCTCGAGTAACACCGGGTATATCAGCTAGTATTATATATTTAACTCCTCACCGGAAATTTTTTCGGAAGTTTTCTTCATTTATTGAGTTTTTTGTTGACTGACTGTTTGGAAGTAATGTTGGTAGGATTGATAATAGAACCAGTGAACGAAAATAAACCGAACGATATTTTAATGTGCCTCGCATGGCATGAATTTCCGTTCGGTTGCGTATATGTCAGTGGAGACGAACATAAATGTTATTATTCTATATCGTTCGACAGCATGGCATACACTACATTATAATTATGTTTGCATACTCTCTACTCAACACATTCGGCATACAATATTTTTTACGAAGGCTGTTCTCTCTCATTTTGTGTCTCAGAATCTCAGAAAACACTGACGCTAACACTGTCGAATTGTTTTTGTTTTATTGCATCATTATTCTCTATTCATAGCATTGAGAATCAGGAAGAGTTGCACAGTGGTGTGAACGCAGAATTAAATAGTTTTCTCGTGATAATTTTTGTTACAATTTTGTTATAACCCTTAAGCCTTTAAGGTGATATTAAAATTAAAACAATTGGTTGCGAACCTGCTTAAAATAAACCAAAAGGGTAAATAAATGCTAACAGTATTTTTGACAGAGTTGTTTTTATATAGCTTAAATTAAAAAATTTAATTCCTTATGAATTGAAATTGTATTTTGCTTTCAATCTTAAAGTTAATATTAACCTTTAAAATAATTGGCTGCGAACCTATCATAAACGAAGAAAATAATAAATAAATTCGTATAGTTTTTTTTAAAGAGCTGTTTCACTATATCTACAACAAAAGTATGTAGCGTTCATAGTTTTTGTGTTACATGGAAAGTAGGAGCGGTTTGGGGCATTTTTGTTTGTTTTCTAATTATAACTCACACGCATAATTTTATTGGTCAATGACGAATCCTTCTATTTTATTCCTACATGAATACGGGATGGAACCACTGTGCGGTGTAATTCCATGAAAGTTCAGCAATCATCTTATTTGTGTTAGTTCGCACTAATATAGTAAAATTCACAAGGGGCCGCACTTGAATCTTGCTGAACAGGAAGGGCCGAGCGCTAAGGTATATATAAACTCTTTCAGTGAATTTGTCCAATATATTGGACACGACAGAAAGCAATTTTTAAAATTATTTTGCAACGTTTTTTTTTAAATTAATTTGGTTCTATAAAAAACAATGTACCAACACGACAAAAATAAATTTGGAGAGATATTTGACATTAAAGTCAGTTTGATTTTGTTTTTGTCCTATTTTGCAAGGACAACCAACCGTACAGAAATCAAGTTAATGTTTTTTTTTTACTTTTTATGACAATAAAATGATAATAAAATTAAGAGGATTTTTTAAATTTTAAAATGATTTTAAAATGATAATAAAATTAAGAGTAAGTAGCGCAGGTAAAAATTAAAGGTTTGTTTTTTCATCTTTTTAGGACCGTTATGATAGGAGTATTAACCTAAAAAATACTATTTCGGCTTAGCCTAGCCATTGAAAGGACTTAAGAGACGTTGAAGGGAAATCGTTGAAGTGTCAGTAAGATAACTTTAAACCATTTAGATGTTCTCTGTTCTAATATTAATTATAAAAACCTAAGTACTTTTTATAAAGATTGTTTTACATTCCAAAAATAGTGATGAATATGGTCAGTTTTAATTATCAAAACGTATGTATGTAAAAATTTCAAGTCATTCAAATAAATTTTGAGACTTTTTAAGAGAAAAAACTTTATAAAGTGATTTTGTATGGGAGTTAGGCGTTGTTTCTACCGCAGCCGCTAATTTTCGAACTTCATCTTTATTTTTAGATAGAATCTTAACCCACTACTACACGGTTTATGATCCAGCTAACCAATTTTTTATGGATTTCTACACTGAGAAAATAAGCATACTAAAATCAAAAAACATTTACTCAATATTAAAAAAAAAATTTATTTGTTTTAGCGCAATTTTTTTGTTTGTTTTAAATGGAAACTTTTCTTTAAAATAAAGAACTAAATTTCAAAACAAAGAAATAGTTTATTCTTTTAAAGAAAATTTCTTTCTTTCTGAAAGAATAATTTACATTACAAAAAAAAAAATTGAAAAAATAAATTTCTTTGATTTTAGTCTGAGTGTGTAATTCATTTTTAAGATCAATTAAAAAAATAAAACGAATAAAATTTTACTTTTGAATCCAAATTCTTTATTTTTTTGAAATAAATGCGAAATAGATGCAATAAATGAATATTGTTTAAAGAAAAAAATGTCCTTAAAACTAACGAAATTTCAGATTTTAAAACAAATACCTGTGTTTTTTATTTCAAAGTTCAACTTTTTCTGAGTTTGTTTAAAAGGGAATAACTAGATACACAAACAAAACTTTCTTCAAAAATGTAGTTTCATTTCCGTCAGAAGCCATATATGGCTGTTCGAAGGAATGCGTGATTTCATGACCTTAACATGTACAATTGAAACACAATTTCATAAACATTAAACAGTAGTCTTAAATTCTATAAAAAAATTATATAAGTGAACTTACTTACATGTAACAAAGAAAAATTAATATTTTATTTTCTGAATTCTCCAGCCATTAAGTGATAACACGCACTAATAAAATAAACTGAGATTTTCTTAGCAGTTGTGTTAAAAAAATAGTCGTGTCGACAGACAGACAAACAGACGGAAACGAATAAATCGGCCCAGCTAGTGATGCTGATCAAGAATATATAATATACTTTTCTAAACCTGACATGCCTTTTTATGGGCCTTAGAAACAGTATAAAAATAAATAAACTGAATAGCTAAAAAATGATTTGATTATTCATACTAAAACAAGAGCGCCCTGCAAATGTATGCTACCTACAAAACTGAATGCGCCCTTGATACGCAGCATGTGCTTGAACAAAGATAAAATGTTTTTCTCTCTGCTTTCTCAGTCTCTCAAACAACGCTTCTCATAAGGTTATTTAGTGTAGCATATACTACGGAACAATGATGTTTATGTTCAAGTATGCAAACTTGAACGCAACCAAATAATGACCTTGGTAATGAATGCTACACAACATAAATGTTCAGTTCTCTCAATCTACGCCTTACTACCTTAACGAACGAAACGTTAGAGTTTATTTTCGTTCCCTGAATAGAACCAACACATACATTTTACTCCTCTAGAGGATAATTCTGGAGAGATATAAACTGTATTGCACAAATTTTTGCCAGGCAGTTCTTCCAGTGAAGCTACGGAATGACAAAGCTTGTGTATATTTGCATGCTATAATAGTAAAGGGTTTATGTTTGTGTTTGCGCTCCAGTACACAAACTTCAACGCTACAAAAAGTGGGAAACAAGTACTGTCATCTATGCTATGCATCTCTAATGTTCTGTTTTTTCAAATCTACGCTACAGTGCCTTAACATACGCTACGTTAGTGTGTTCATTTTTGTTCACTGCTCAACAGACAGTTGGTCGAATTCTGACCACAGGCAATGCTAGTTATATATTATGTTTATAATAAAATATATACATTTTGTCCACAATGGCGAAATTTAATTTCTTCTTTTAAATTTTGACATGAAACGAGTACTTCAAAATGTCACATTTCATTGCATATAGATACTTGGTCATTCAAGGACAATTTCTGGGTATATTTTGATTATATTGACACAGTAACATTGTTATTAATTTGCAAGACAACAAAAACTGCCTTTTTAATAAATCTACATGGTTTTTGGCTAGCTTTAAGAAAATAAAATGCCACCACGTATCTAAGAGACAATTTTGTTTGTTCATAAAAAAAATTGACTGCTCAGATATAAAGTTGAATTATAGCGTATTTCTAAGAATTTTATCAAGTTAATAAATTTTTATAATCACGATTTTGTAATCATAAATAATTTCTTTTTTCAATGGCGCTAGACATACACTTTGTAAACTGATAATTCGCCAATATTGTTATTGTCTACACTAAAGACTCAGTGTAGAATTCCAATCAGAATTGTTTAATCTTTGGCGCTTACTCGTATGGCGCACTTCAGATTCAGTGTCAAATACGAAAATGTTATGCTGCCACAAAAGCAGCCACTGCGAAATAGCTGCTGCATTGTATGTATTTGCTGAATCTTATTAAACAGTCTTGTCGATTAGCTAACAATTTATCAATTAAGTCTGCATTTAATTATTTTGCAATTTATTAATATTTATATTGGAACTGAAACTACCAATTATAGTTGGCACTGTATCAACATATTTAACATGATTGTTGATAAATTTGATGGATTGATAAAATTTAAAAAGATTTCATAGTTTCCTTCAAAATGCAAATATTAATGTGTTTATTCTGCTGCTCTATAAAAAAATTAATATTAATATGTGATAAACATTTTTTATCATTCGTTTCAACAGTTGCAAAAATCAATTTTGACTATAAATAAAATGCTAGTTAAAATAGCAGAAATATCTTTCTGCAAGCAAATTTAAAAGATTTGGAAATTTTTGACGTGTTAAAATAAATTTTTTTTTTATAAATAAATCAGAAATGAAAACAACTAAATTAATATTCCGTAACATTAAAAAACATTTACAACTGCATTATGGTTTGAAAATAAATTATTTTACTAAAAATTTTGCTTTTTACAGTTCATCAGTCAAATAAAAAGTTGGCACCACAAAAAAAAATATCGTTTTTATAACATTTCCAAATAAACGAACGACCAAGTCATTGCCTTAAAAATCTATAAAAAAGGCAGCGGTATAGAAAAATTAATGAAATATTCATAAGTACAGTATTGCAAAAAAAAAAGAAAAAAAAAAATACAAAATGTACAAAAAATAATATTAAAATTACTGAAAACATTTATGCAAAGATTATTTTTCAAAAAACAGACTTTAAAACAATGTACTCGCGTATATTTTGGCATTAATGTCATTTAACGGTCAATGAATTTAATTTCTACTTTATTGCTTTCAGTTTAATTCATAAACATATTTTTGCTGTTTATAGTTTGAAGCATATACTTTTGTTTACAATTATTTGCGCTTTACATGTGGCAAATAAAACACCTACACACAAGATTGCAAGCCAAAATAATTGACGTTAAGCTGTCCAAAGATAATTTAGTAAATATCCACAAAATGTGAATAAAAACAAATTGTGTCAAGTCAAAGTCTTTAAAGGTGTTGCTTTAAATAATTTTTAGGCACTTTTGCCAAAATAGCTTTGAGAATTTGGCAATTATTTGTAATTATATAAAAAAATTTAGTTTTATAAATATTTGTAATGACATTGTTGGATTGCAAAATGTATTTTTGGTGTATTAATCTTTTCATTAGTGACGCATTTTTCGATCTTACTCGAATCTCAGACTTGGTTAATGAACAATCGTTTCAAACTTAATCCCACAAGTTTTCTGTATTTTACCAAGTATATTTACGATGGGCATTTCCATCGTAACACACGCGACATGCTTACGACTCAAAGCTTCGTTTTCTCGGAAGTTTATGTTATTAATGTAAAAAATTTCTTACGTACATATGTCTTACAAGACATAGTAATGGTTTTATCTGACAAAATTGTCGTTTCTGTAATTAATTAAGAATGCCAATGGTAAATATGGGCGTAATCACGCGACAAAAAAAGGAAGTGTGTTTTACAAGCAAGTTTGGAGTGTAAAAATTCAGCAAATTTTCCCATATAATTTGTTTTTGTTTTTAATTTTTAAATAATAGGAAAACAGTGAAGTTTTATTATAAGCCCACTCTGCCTATGGACTTTGCTTATAAAGGGTGTCCCAACAAGAGCGCAATTTTTAAATTTTAAATAAAACACAGATGTATAAAAAAAAATTCGTGAACATTTATTATATCGTAAAGTAGACAGAATGGTTATGTATGGAACAATATACATAACCATTCTGTTATGCCGCCGCGGCTTTGCTGGCATACACGCGATCTTTTAATGAAATTTTCAATGACCGTTTTGCATAAATGCTGCGGTATTTCATTAATGCAGCGTCCAATTTCCTCTTTTAAGGCTTGAGTCGTCGTCGGCTTATTCGCGTAAACCATTGACTTAAAAAAAACCCCAAAGAAAAAAATCTAATGGTGTTAAATCGCACGATCTAGGCGGCCAATTCTGATCTCCAAAACGCGAAATAACACGACCGGGAAATGACTGATGCAGCAATTGAATTGTTTCTCTGGCTGTATGACATGTGGCATCGTCTTGTTGGAACCACATGCCCTCCACATTCATTTCTTCAATTCTAGGCAAGAAAAAACTGGTTATCATTTCACGATACCGAACACCATTGACTGTTTTCGCTTGACCTGCCTCATTTTCATAAAAAAAAGGTCCAATGATTCCTCCAGCCCAAAAACCACACCACACAGTGACACGTTGAGGATGCATTTGCTTCTCGTAAATCACTCGAGGATTTTCCTCACCCCAAATGCGACAATTCTGCCTATTGACGAAGCCATCAAGATGGAAATGGGCCTCGTCACTGAAAATGATTTTAGCGGCAAAATCAGCATTTTCATGTTGTCTCTCCAATACCCAATTAACGAACTCCCTTCGCCTCGTAAAGTAGAGGCGACCATGGTCAGCTGGCTTCAGTTCCTGAGTTAATTGAACTTTGTATGCATGAAGATGCAAATCTTTCGTCAAAATTCGCTGCATAGTGTATTTGGAGACACCAATTTCATGAGCTCGGTGTCGAATTGAGGTGGATGGAGTTTGAGCGACATCATCACGTACAGCTGCGACATTTTCGTTCGATCGACCTGGTCGAAGGCGCGTTGTTGTCTTTACATCACTAACAGACCCAGTTTCGGCAAATTTATCCATTAATCTCTTTACAGTTGACTCTTTTGGAGCATTATTGTGACCCCAAATTGATCGCAATTTGCGAACTGTAGCCGCAAGAATTTCACCATTTTTGTAAAACAATTTCGCAATGAGAATACGTTGTTCATTCGTGTAGCGCTCCATTTTTACTAACCTCGTACCTTCTACTAGCAAACAATAACAATTGTTCAAATGTCAAACAATGACACTTCGAATGGTGCGAAATTTAAAAATTGCGTTCTTCTTGGGATACCCTTTATAAAAATACATATATCGCCTGTGGTCGAAATTTGACCAACTTTCTAAAATTTCAATCGCTTTTCTCATTCTGAGGCATTGACCTTGCCTTAAAAAATGTGTTGTACTAAGAAAATCTTAAGTTTTGAGAGAAAGCAAAAGTTTTCGAGATATCGTCATAACTTTTAAATCAAAATTTTTCACAACTTACTATTTGTAAAAAAAAATGTACTATAAAAAATGCTTATTGTAGGGTATTCGTAAGAGATAGTAATAAATGTTTTTCCAACATTGTATTAATATCTTAAATTTCCTCTTACGCCATGTTCTTCCATTTCTTATAGTTTAGGTTTTACTTTAGAAATATTCTTTCAATGCTCATATTTCAGATCAAAGGTCACACAACTATTCGGTAAACTTCTTCTCACTACTCTAATTTATTTAAAAAACTATCAAAATCGGTTAAGAAAAACGGAGGAACTGTTTCTCGGTCCCTCGACAAATACATCTAATCGGTCCCATTGTATGCGCGCGCATACACATATATTTTTAATTGTAAAAAAGCTAAAAAAAATTAACAACCATTTCTGTTTTGTGATTTTTTACGTTTATTACATTGTTTACTATCATATTAATACATTTGAACTTCATAAAGGTAGATTTAGAATGAAATTAATTAGAATATTACATATATTAGAAAAAAATTGAATTTTTAACTTTTGTCAATTATTTGTACATTTTTCGCATAAATTGAAACGAAAAACAGATCACTAAACGTAAAAAAAACCTCAAATTAATGATGCTTCCAGTGTTATTCAAAGAATTCGGGAGATTCGCCATTTACCAAGTACATCAAAACGAGGCCGATGCTACATCTGCACATATAAAAATAACAAAAATCTTTATGCTACACGCTGTGAAAAGTGTAGAAATCTCACTTGTGCTGAACATAATGTTCACAGCTGAAAATTATAGATTTTTGAAGATTTTTGTTATTTTTATATGTGCAGATGTAGCATCGGCCTTGTTTTGATGTACTTGGTAAATGGCGAATGTCCCGAATTCTTTGAATAACACTGGAAGCATCATTAATTTGAGGTTGTTTTTTACGCTTAGTGATCTGTTTTTCAATGAGATTCAATCCAACCTCCTCGATAAAAAGGCGACGACGAATATTATGGTTCGTTTTAGAATTTTTCCAATTCGGGAACAATGCAATGAACGTCACGAATGCATTCAACGCACTAACATCAAGCATGTTACAAAATACTGCCATTGGCCACCGATTGACTTTTCGTTTGCATGTGTACGTAGCCACCATTTGATCCATAGTATCAACTCCAGTCTTGGTTTTGTTGTAGTCTTCAATGATGTTAGGTTTCTTCTTTTCACTATTCTCATTTATGCTGACAACATTGTGGTATGTACTAAGCAATGTCACAAATCGGTACCGGCGAGGAACATATGACAACATAACTGCTTGCAATTTCTGTTCATATGCAACTTCTGTATGATAAATTGGCTTTTGACGCATGTCGAGTAGAACTGAACGAATTTCAGTGCTATTTTTCCTTATTGTTCCCAAAATAGTCATGCGATTTTTATGTAAATCTTCTGCCAATTCATACGAAGTGAAAAAGTTGTCACACGTTACATTTCTGTCAGAAAGTCCTTCCACCAAATCCAAAACAACACGCCGTCCGAGATTACGTTCAGGAGTGGCATTACGATTCGGACCAACATAAATTTGTGTGTTGTATGCATACCAGCTTTTTGAGTCGCATAGCACCCAAATTTTGATGCCATATTTCGCCGGCTTGGATGGAATATACTGACGAAACGGACATCGCCCACGATACGGAACTAACTTTTCATCTACGGTAATGTTTTTTCCTGGTGTGTAAACAACTTTCAAATTATGATTCCATTTATCGTATACATTTTGAATCGGTGTTAGTTTGTCACGTACAGAAGTACTTGTAGATGCAGTGTTGGCCATGCGTTGTTCGCGGTCATCAAATCGAATACAACCATGGATACGCTTGAACATTTTCAAAGACATTGTTGCTCTAAATATTGGCCGACCAGTTTCGTCATTCCACAGTTTAATGACACATTCACCGTATGACCGATACACACCAGAAAGCAGCAACAATCCAAAGTATGCGTGCAGAGTGTCCAAATCAATGTTTTCCCAATCGTCTTTGTACTTTCGCACACCACATAAATTCGTCATGTTCAAAATAATATTCTCAATCGTTTCAAGTAACATGTGAAATGCAGACGAAACATCAACTATAGTAGCAGCTGCTAATGCTTTTGGACCTGAATTATAACAAAAATGAAACATATAATGAACATGAACCCATAACAAAGAGGGTAGATTTTTACCTGAAGTGAAATTTTCTGCACGTCGAAATGAATTTCTTCGATTTATTTCAAATGGTTGCGATGAATATTCAATTTTCTTATTTTTTTAAAAATATTTATTTTCAGGATTTGCTGCATTTTCTTCTGCTAAATTTTGCTCAAGTGGCTCAATGTCGTCTTCACCCGAATGCACGCTAACTTCACTTTCACCATTCTCCTCGTCTGATAATGCAAAATCATCGTCACTATTGCACGGAGATTCGCTTTCCAAATCAAAATCCATTTCTAGTTCATATCGCTGCCTTCTTTCACGTAAAACTCTATCCATTTCTTATCAAATACTTTGAAACGCAACCAAAATTCAAATAAATGCGCAAACAAACTTCACTTATGTGTGTTCCAGAACAAAATGAATTTCATAAAACGATAAGAGCGTGCTATAAATCCACACACAAAAATAAGCGGCAATTCCAGGTACCTGCTTATGTGTATGCGCGCACATACACAGGGACCGATTCGTAACTATAACTGCACAGGCAAATACAGTAAGGGTACAAATTCAAAAACCTGTTTTTTTGGTTGTTCAGGCAAAATAATTCTACTTTGCAAAATACAAGGTCATTCCGCTGAACCGTTTTTATTTTATTCAAGGCTAAAGATCAAAATTGTATGCGTGCGCATACAGGGGACCGATGAGGGTTAAAACATTGATTTATGTATATTACCTTGGAGTGGTTTGAAATATTTGAAAATTTGTTTTTCAGAAATTATTTTTTAAGCTGTAGATTTTTGCAGAAAATATAAAAACAACATTTTGAAAAATTTAATTTTCATCAAAGAAATCATTGTGGCTCACGATTTTCGATGATAGAAACAGTTTTTTTGAATTATGTGTCAAAATGAAGCAATTTTCGCTAATATATTATATGTCATATGAAAGAGTGTGAAAAAAGAAAATTATATAAGAAAAAAAATTCCAACAAAAAAAATTTGGCCTATTTTTTGAGCAAAAACTCAATATTTTAGAGGTTTTTTAAAACCATATAAAACATTGAATTGGTGAGAAAAAGGTAAATCTTTTCTTATCTCTCTCAAGTCAATTGATTGATCTTTGAGACAAAGAAAATTTGTTGAAAATCGATTAAAAACTGGCTGAGATATTTGGTTCCAAAGTCAAAACTTGAAATTTCAAAAGTTTTTTCTCATTCTGAGGCGATGGCCTTGCTTTAACCCATTAATGACTAATGGGTATTTAAATTCGCATAAAACAGTGTTTACGAAAAAGGCCATATCTCGAAAGTGGTAGGCGATATCAAAATAATTTTTTTTAAAACATTACGGAAAAATGAAACTATTTATTGTCTTTACAATGTGAAACGGAATTCATACAATAAAATGTTCCTTTTCGAGATCGAAGATGTGTGATTTTCAAAAATGAAAAAATCCATATATAAAATTATATAGAAAATTAGAAAATGAAAAGATCGAGGGAAAAATTCGTGGTCAGTTTGCCTCTAGTATCCTCTATTTATCAGGTGTTCATTATGACAAAAGAATGTTGCCATATATGCAAATTTTTATTAACACCAAGAACCCGGATAAGCTGATTGGGTATTTAAATACCCTAAGCAGATCTCAAATACGGTGACAGTTAGAAACCTGAAATTTTGCAAAGCATCTTCTATGGCCTATATAAGCTTCCTGATAAATTTTGAAAAAAATCGTGCGGCGGAATCTATGAGCAGTCTTTAATGGGTTAAGGAAATACGTTGTACTGAGAGGATATAAATTTTTCGAGATATCTAAATAATTTTAATGTCATTTTAAGAGGATTTTTTAGCATACTATCCATGGAAAATATTACCAAAAAAGCTTTTGTATACCGTTATATTCCTCAACCAACGAATTTTCATACGAAAATACGTTGTATTGAGAATATCTATAGTTTTCGAGATATCACTATAATTTTTATGTCAAAATAACGGACATTTTTTAGACTTTGTAAGAAATTTCACCATCACAATATATGTTTACTCTTGTTGTATAAAATGTGCTTATCCGTATCCGTAAGAGATGGAGCAAAATGTCGCAAGTATTTTTTGCACAACTTATCAATGTCTAAAATTCCCTTTTACATTATATTCTTCCATCTGTTAAAGTTTAGCTTTTATTTCAAAAATGCTCTTTTTACGCTCATATTTAAGGTCGAAGGTCACCAATCTAAAATGTAATCTTACTGTGCAGCCAGATCTTTCATTTGATACCTCATTCACCATTCTACCTTTTCCTAGCCCTGAGATTCCTTACTAAAAATACTACAAATTTTCAACGTTAATATTTCGGGTCAGAGGTCATAAATTTAAAATCTAAAATGATTCTGCACAAATAGGGTGCAGTACCTTTCGAATGATATAAGTTTCATTGCTCTAAATCTAAAATTAATATCGAAAAAGTGTACGACAACATTTGATGTTTGCCTATTAATATATAAGATATTGAGTTTCCAAAAAATATTTGGCGTAACTCACGCGACATAGCCCACGCGACAAAATTTTCTTAAATTTAAATTGGGTGATTAAGTAATGGCGAGTACCGAATACGGTGGAATGATGAACTGTATGAGCTGTATGCTGACATCGACATAGTCAAGCGCATTAAAATCGAGCGGCTTCGCTGGCTTGGTCATGTTCAGCGCATGAAAGACGATGCTCCAGTGAAGAAAACATTCGATTTGGTACCCAGTGGCGGTCAACGCAGAAGAGGACGACCGCATCTTCGTTGGAAAGACCAAGTAGAGGACAACTTGACGAAGCTTGGAATTTCCAACTGGCACCAGCAAGCGAAAGACAAATGGCTGGCGCAAATTCTTATATGAGGCCAAGACCGACATACGGTTGTAGCGCCAACTAAGTAAGTAAGTAAGATTAAGTAATCAGGTAGTAAAGTATTTAATTTAGTAATTAGCAAACAAATTTAATATATTGTTCTTTTCTTGCCTCAACCATTTTTCTATTATCTTTAGCCAATGCCTTCCATTTTTACTAAAACAAAAACTTTACGAAACATTTACTAAACTTTTACGAAAAAGTAAACTACATTTGTGAAACGGTGCAGACGATTTGATCATTATGGTTAATGAATTGATATAGAAATTTATTAAATTAATAAAATTAACAAACTTCTCTTAATAAGAACATAAAATAAAAAGTTTTTAATAAGTTTTAAGTTTTTGGTAACGGTTAACTTTTTTCTGGAATTGCCCATATATGTATGTTATTTAATGTATGTTGTTATGTTATTTAATTAAAAAATTATCTACACCTGCTTTTTAAAAGTTCTCCATTATAATAATCACAGAATCTTAACAAAGTTATGAATCTCAACACATGCTTTCTGTTGCTAGAATTTGAATGTCGCTCTAGAGAGGGCTTTGCATATACATGTGTAAATGTGTTATCTTAATTCATACATGAATATCTTCTAAAATTTACTTTGAATTTGAAACACATGCAAATATGTACATCAAATCGCAAAAAAAAATATCTTAGCTGCTAGATAGCACGCTATTATATGATAGACTCCAGTATAGAAAATTCTCACATTTTTTTAATTGAAAACACTTAAAATCTCATAGCACAGAAAATATCAAGATATGACGATTAGCACAAAAAGCGCATTATAATTATAACTAGTTTAGGCGAAATTATTATTTAAACAAAATCATTTGGAAACGACATTTTGGCAGCTTTAACATCTTATTGATAGTTATATATCTATCTAAAAATTCTATCATCACCGTTTTTATATAAAATTCAATAATTTCCAGTTTCTAAACTGTGGTATTGACTATTTAAAACATAGTGAAATAGAATATAGACTTAAAAAATATCTGTTGTTGGGTTGGATTGGGACAATTTGCACCTTAGCAAAATTTTGGCTCCACCAATGAAATGAGCAAATGTTCATATATTCCATTTCTAAACTTTGCAAGCATGTTTAAAATTTTGTAAATCCCAAAAAAAAGGTAGTACAAAAATTTTTGAAGTGAAAACTTCCTTAGGCGCGTTGAACGATTTTGGTAGAGGGTAAATCTTTGGTGTGCGTCATAGTATTTTTCCGAGTAACTCTCGTCATCAATATAGACAGCAAAGATAACAAGATAGGAAACTTAGACAGCATAACCTCAAAAAATGTTTGCATGTATTTGTGCATAAAAAAAAATCAACAATGATCGCCACTCTTGTTCTTAGTCGGCCGCAAGCTCACAAAGAAATCACTTGGCAACTCCTGAAATAAATGCATATAATCTGTTTGTTAGCATATAAATACTTAAGTTAGGTCGCAATAAGATGTTTGCAACCAAAACTTATTATTAATTCGCTTTATCTTGGTCTATATATGCTTTTAAAGTTCGGCAATTTCTTCAGTTGTTGTATTTGTCAACATTTTTGAAACATTTGCTTTTGCTCAAACCACCATGGTGAGATTTAAAAATGGAACGATCTTCTTCTTTTTTATCATGTAGAAGTTAAAAAATGTTTTTTTTTTTGTGAAAAATTTGGTACCAGCTCTGAAAAAGTGATTGGGCCTCATTGTTGATTCAGTGCGGAATAAATTCCTCCGCGGAAAATATTTTCGATCGACAAAATTATTTTTATTCTTGATTCCTGGGGAACGAACTGCGTTAGCGATGATTTTTGACAGTTGCTGCGGAACGGCCCTTTCTTAATCGATACATAAATGTTTACTTTTTCCAGTTAAGTAGTGATTACCTCGATATGTTTTGGTACTAGATACTACACTCGAACAAATTTATGTACCTCTAAGTTGTCAATTTGGTTGGTTGTGAAAAATATTTAAACAAAACTTTTAAAAAATTTAAATTGGACACTGTTGCACTATTTTTTGTGGACTCAAAGGTTGGACAAAGATTGCACTAACATGAGGCTAGAAAGAAGAGGCTTAAGGTGCAGTTCAAAGGATATTATGGAAATAACAAACAAGGAGTAAGTATTGAATCAGGAATTTGTATTCGATATGTTCTGTTAATAATCAAATATGTATTTTGAAATATCTGTGGTTGCAAGAAACAACGACTAAACTCAAAGTATCGTAAAAAACGGTATTTTAATTGCACGGACTACGACCCATTTTTTTGAAATATATAAACCGTTACAAACAAAATATGTGCAGACATAAGTGATTATCAATTCTGGGCAAAAAATGGATATGTGCATACTTCCAAAAATGGGCAATAAAGTAAATTCTATATCGCTTTTTTACGATATTTTGAGTTAAGCCATTATTCCTTGTGACCACAGATATATCAGTTTTCAACAAAATGTAGACATCACAGGGATGCTGATAATTACCTCTTTAGCGAGTTGGAAAGTAGCATTGTCCAACAAAAACGAATTATCCAGTCTTTGTTGGTGAATTTTTGCTTCTTATTCCTAAAACAAACTAGTTTATAAGTTATTTTATATAAATTTGCAAATTGTATAGCAAAACTTGTTATTTTTGTTTAAAAATGGTAATAGAATGGAATTTCGATACTGCGAAATCAATAATGCAATTTAAAATTGCGGAACAAAGAAAAAACAGAGTAAGTAGGTAATGTAGTTTTGTATGACGAAATCACCAATAGAAAATGAAAAAGAATGCAGAAATTTTGTGGAACGGAAACAGCAATGAGGTCCATTATAATTCCCAAAAGAAATTAATAATAATAAAAAAATTGCAGCTGTTTAGTTACAATATGTAAGTCAATGAACATTATTTTGAGGCGAATTTGGTTAAATTTAGCATTTAATATGTTAAAGATATATATTTAGCATTAAGATATATCTCATGTAATATATTTCAGAAAATAAAAAGAACTTTGTGCTGTCTCAACAACAGTCACTGTTAAATGCAATTTAAAAAGCTAAATATGTATCGAAAAATACTTCCTTATATAAAAATATCAACACAGCTCTGCTATATCTGTTGACCTTTTAATGCTTTTGAGAAATGTTAATGTATTAATGAAAATTTTATGACGCGCAAATAAATAACACTAGGCGACAAATTCAACAAAAATCTCTGTGTTCCGGTAGCCACAACTAATTTCTTATGTGTTCAAGTCATCAAACATAAAGAGTGAAAATTCTTGAAACTAGCCACCTAAAACAGGAAGTCGTAATTTTTATATCTATTATGGATATTATTGAAGTGTATATGAAAAAAATTGAATTTTTTTAAAGTTTTTTTCCCCATGAGTTACAAAGAATTTAGTTTTAGGCCACTGTTTTAGTCAAATTAATTTTGCTAAGTAACGGCTTGTTAAAATTTCTGGATTTTTGGGCCAAGTACTCTTAATACGCATTAAATTACAAATATGAAAATTTTTCAATTTGGCTAATTTTTGAATTCGATCTAAGCTTTTGAAAAAGAAAATTGTTATTCAATATCATTATGATGGCTTTAAAATTACGACTATAATCGTGATCACAAAAGGACAGATGGACACACGGATTGACATACAGACAGACAGACAGAAGAAAGTGACTAAATCGGCAAGTAGTTGATGGTGCTGAATAACAAAAATACTTGATTTATACCGGCCATACCTTCCCATGAGCGTTTGCTTGTAAAAACAAAGTATTGCTATTTTTGTTGAAATGCGTTACTATCAGCAAATTGCTGCTGATTGATTTAAGGGCTTGTTTTATTGGAAAATTGTCTATGTTTGCAATCAAGGTGCTAAACAAGACATTTTGATAGTTTGTAATTTTGTATGAAATATATTTTGAAAAATTGGAACAAAATTTGGCTGAAAATAGATGTACTTCTGTACTACTGTTGTCAATGAACTACTCAACAACTTTTAAGGTAATATAATGAAGGCATAATGACGAGCACACTCAAAGAGGTACTTAGATGGTCAAATTCAGTAGGTCTAAGTATTAACGCAGAGAAAACGAATCTGGTTCTTTTTACAAAAAGGTACCAAAATACCACCCTGGATCAGTAGCGTAACTATATTTTATGCGCCCGCCCGCAGTTTTCTAAAAGCACCCTGCTAATTACTTTTAGAGTAAAACTATGTTAGGTTACTAGAAGCGTAGGAGAATACAAGAGAACTCTTAACAAAAAAAAAAGAGAACAAGAAGAGACTTTCTTATTTCAATAGTCATCATTAGAGAGTATAAAAATATGCACGATAAAACTTGATTTATGCGCATTAAAAAGCACGAAAAATCAAAAATATGCTCGATGAATTTAAAAATATGCTCGATAAAAATATTTTAAGAGAAAAATTAAACAAAATTGTACATATTTTGGAACGGAATATATATTTCCAATCTTATAAATGTTTTGAATAGCATTTGCTTTAAGCGTTTTAATATGTTTAATTTCTTACGTATACCTATATAGAGTAAAAAAACCCATTTTTTAAATAAACGTAAAAACTTAAAAATAATATTAACTTGTACTGAGCAACTTCGTTTTCAGTTTTTTGTTACTATTGAATTAACTTAAAAAAAAAACAATATAAAATGCAGTTAAACATATTTCAAATTTTGGAATGGTAATAAACTACCAATTGTTGCTTTAAATTCTCCATTGAAAAATTTCTCCGTTTTTCAGTTAAAAACGATGAATATGCAGAAAATCTACGTTCAACATCGCAAGATGTTGCCGGGCAATATCTTAGGTTTGATAATTCTTCGGGCGAAAGTTTGCTCGCATACTCACTAAAAACTCGTTTTTTTTTTTAACAAAATTTTTCGAAGACTTTATGACCTTAAATCCTTCATTACGATGCAATATGCAAATGGATATTTTTATCCTCTCTAGTCATCATTTATTACAAGAGTTATATATTATAAATATCTTACTTTATAAATAAAATTATATATTATTTTAAAATTCTATTAAAAAATTCATTCTGTTAAAAAAGCAATAACTTAAAAAACATTTTTTATAATATCAAATATAATACAATCTATATATATAAAATAGGATGTGTGTATGTATGTAACGTATGGACTCCAAAACGGCTGGGCCGATTTTGATGAAATTTTCAGGTAATGTTCATCTTGGTACGGTGGGTAACATAGGCATAACATTGGACCCGATAGGTGGCGCTGGGGTGGACTTATATCGAAAATTTGAATTTATGGACCAATTTAACTGAAATTCAGAATGTATGTTTGTTTGATCATAAGAAAATAATTTGTGTATAAATGGACACGGTAGGTGGCGCTGGGGTGGACTTATTTCGAAAATTCGATGGCGTGAAAAATATATAAATACTTTTAATTTTATTTTATAACGAGGGGAGTAGCGAAGCACACCGGGTTCAGCTAGTTTATAATAAATATTATAAGATTTGATCACAAATTAGGTAAAAAGAAAACATATATCAATTATTTAAAAATGTTAAACTAACTTAAGGTTTGAAAAATGATATCAATAATTTTCTTATTGGTGAAATGATAATTTTAAGATGTTAAGTTTAAGGTACTATTACAGTGTGTAGCTATAAAAAACACATTTTTTTACCTAGTATTATTTACTTTAATGATTCAACTTTTTTACATGATGAAGAATAATTCATGAGGAAATAAAACAAAATTTTTGTCTCTATAGTTGTTGTTGTTAACACGCGTTGAAGTTAGCGTGTTTAAAGAATTGTTGCACATAACAACATTGGTTTCTCGTCTCCAGCATTTATAAGCGTCTGAAAGTAAAAAATCAAAGTGCATTCTTGAGTTAAGGATTGTAGTTGAGCACTCAACCTCCGCAAATAAAAAAAAAATAAAAAATTAAAAAATGGCATGCGTTGAAAAAAAAACATGTACAAAAAACTCTCTTTTTTGCCGAAACTTTCGGCCACACAAAAACAATAAAAGTTTTTTGGCTTTTTATAGGTCTAGTGCTTAACAGAGTCTATAAAAATCACAATGAATCAGGATTCATTGAAATCGATCAAGTAGATTCCAGACTTAGAAGCCAATTCGAAAAACGTTGTTTCGAGAAAAACGCGATTAATGATTTAAAGATTGAATATTACGCGATATGCGAATATAATATATGTTATAAATTATTTTCTATTTGATATTTTTTTCTAAAATTTTGCATACGTATTTCCAAGACCTTACAGAACCATATTCTATCGAAAAACTAAAATGGATTTAAAATTTTTTATACACTGTAATAGTACCTTAAATGTTTTGTATTTGACGTTATCTGTTAACTAAAGAATTTAACTAACGTCACAAAATATGACCGACTGAATGATTAAATAACATCAGCAGCTGACTTGCTGAAAATATGGAAGCTAACGGGTAAATCGACTTCGACCATAATCAAGTTTCGCCAAACAAAGGTGACTTTTGCTCAAAAAAAAATCGGCTTTTTTCACGTCGATTATTGCACCCTGAGAAATCGTCTGTACATGACTTATATTTTATTTAAGCACATATTATTAAATTATTTTTCATTTATTGTTGTTAATTTTAAACAATAATAATTTATGAAGAAAATAAATATTTTGGTATATCTTAATTTTTTTGGAAACAAACGTCGCACAGTCTAACGTCCCCATTCTTGGCCAAAAAGAGAAGGAGTGATCGTAGAGCTATGAGAATTGGCACGAATATCTTTCTTGGCAAAATTAAGTAATGTTTTAAAAGTTATACAAATCCACCCTCTGCCACACCCACCATATAAACGAAACCCATTTTTGCCTGAAACTTCATTAAGTCTTCTTTCAAAACAGCGAAATTTGCTACATCAATATCTTTTGTGATTATAGATAAATGGAAAATTTTATAGGCGAATGCCACTCCCATTTATCATATTTTAGTAACTCAGCCTTGAAAGATACTACCAACACAAGTTAACTACGTTTTTGTTTAAATTTGTAAGCTTTTTTGATTACAGCAAGGAAATTTTAAAAATTGAGTTGTTTTGTGCTTGTATATCTTCCGTTTTAGTAAGTATTAGCTAGAAATTTTGGTGTAAGACTTGGTGTAACGTAGTTCTAATAATTTTTTCGTGAAAAACTATAGTTAATCTTTCTCAAAATTATTTTTTAAACATTTTTAAAAATTTGTATCCCGATTTTAGTGTTTACTTTTGTGATAAGATTCAAACCATATGTTAAAAATGTAACAAAACACAGTAATTTGCCAGATATAAGAAATTTAAACTTTATTTTGATATAAAAAAAAATAGGTTAAATAATATGTGAATAACAAGAAAAATTTAATTTTTAAAAAATGTAACTTTGACGGCTTGTCATAACGAAACGGTTGCAACTATTAAAAAAATTCATTTTAATTTTTTCACCCAGGATATTTTCTATTGAAAGTTATCAAAAATTGGAAAAAATTAAAACATCGATATACCATATTTTTGGCCGCATATTTTACACTGTGTGTCTTTCTCCACTTCATTTATAATTTTCATCAAGGGACTTGGAGCGCCCCTGGCTTAGTTGCGCCCGCCCGCAATGCGGGCTCTGCGGGCCCGCGTTTTACGCCACTGCCCTGGATACTACCAAAAATTAACGACACGCAAAACTCACACAAAATATCTAGGACTCAGCCCTGACAGCAAACTGGCATGGAGAGAATCAATGTAGAAGAAAGGGCGAAGAAAGCTACCATTGCGCTATACACATCCCAAAAGATGCTAGGCAGCACTTGGAGTCCCTCGGCCTTTTTGATGCATTAGATCTATGTAACGGTAGTTCGTCCTACGCTACTTTATGCAATTATTGTGTGGTTGCCGGTTTTGGATAAATCAACGTATCTCAATCTCAAGCACATGGAGAAAACTAGTCGGCAGGCTTGTTTTTACGCCTCGTTTTGTGATTTGCTTGAGTAAAATCTCAAAAGCGAAACTGTTTTCATACACCTTTTTCTAGGAATTATTGTTGTTTATTTTATTTGCGTTTATTACAACAAGAGGATATAAAATTAAAAATATTTCTTTGTAAGCGTATCAGTGAGAATCGAACTCGCACCATTTCGATCGAGAGTTCTACACACCAACCACTACTCTAAAACCACCCTCTGTGTTATGATGTGATTCACTCAATATTAATTAAGTATTACCTTAAGCTATTAGAAATACCACAATAAATAATAATGGTATTCAATAAACGGCGTATTTGTGATGTTTATAGCTTAAGAGCGATATATTAACTGAAACGGTTTTTTTCAACAACAAAAACGTAAAGGATTTTACATACGCAGCTTACGACTGTGATTTCATTTCCACTTTAAAAGATAATTAAAAACCAATAGAATCGATAAGTAGACCTGCAAATATTTTTCAATATTGTTTTGGTAGTAGTTATATTTTTCTTCCCTCCAGGAAAAATCGGAAGGCTTCCACCGTATCTTTTGAAAGCTTAAGGGTAGTTTTGTATTTATATTGTTTCCCCACCGTATCTTTTGGAAGCTTAAGGGTAGTTTCTTTAAGAATGCATGTGGAAACTTTTATTTATTGTCAAGCAATGACAATAGAAAATATTAATGTCATTGTTTTCTAGCCGCTTATTGTAGAATTCGATAGTCTAGTGGTAGCGCGCTCGACTGTCGCTCAGGGGTCCCGGGTTCGAATCCTGGTCAAATCCATTTTCATAACAAGGGAGAGGAATGTTTCCACATGACTTTTTAATACAGCGTGGAGAAATGTTTCCCTCTAATGACATGCTATGTTAAAAAAGCAATGGAGTGTGCAACAAAGGGGAATGCTTCTTACATTCCATGGTATGTTTCCTGGTAACATCCGGGAATGCTCACATTTCCTGGAGGGTTATTTTTGGCATTTTAACATAATTTTTTACGCTTGCAAAAAAATCAAAAATTCAGGATAGTATTGCCATATGTTAAAAAATGTCCACTTAGTTTTCATGATGAAAAATTGTTCTTAAAACAAATATGCAATTTAATGGTTTTTATTAAGGGTTAATTTGAGAAAATGTACAGCGCTTACTTAAAGTTTACATACCTCGTTCATCGAATACCATTATTAAATTTTTGCTTGATAAAAGAGAAAAATACATTTTTAAGAAGAAATTGCTGAATTTAAATGCAATTAAAAAATGACACGCTGAATTCCCACGACAATTAAAAAATACCACGCTGGATTAAAAAAATACCATGGGATTTTTTAAATCTCCCAAAAAAAATTCCCAAAACCTATTGAAAATTACCACGAATGGGATTTTTCCCACATTACCGGCTGCCTTGCAAGAATGTATTAAAAGGATTGTGCATTAGCTATCCTACATATTCTATTGTGAATGCGAGAAGCTATGATGCAGTTCACAATTATCGATCTAAAGCATTGTGCTATCCAAACAACAAAAGTAACAAGGTTCCATTGAACGGGTAGAAAATTATTACAAGATGCCAATTGTTTTAGGTGCAGATTTTAATTGCGAAATCAGACATGAATGTTCGTAGGCACTTAAGGTCTAGCGCTCGAAAATTTAAGGAATTCTTAGGATTTTTTTAAATAGTTAAAATATTGAATAACGATTCAATATATATATATATTGTATATATTGTAACACTTATTCATCATAAAATTTTTTTTTTAATTTAAAAATTGTTGATCTTGTTCAAAATGACGCTCAATGAGACGCTCTCAAGAAAAAAGGTGCATGGGCGGTGTTGCAGATTTAGACTTTTCTATTTATCTTCTATTGTAATTGGAAAAATAAAAACCAAGAATATTATTAATCACTATGAGTGCAGCTATGGCTGGCACGGCTGTAGAAGTGAAAATAACGTCAGAAAGACTACACTTCAAAAATCAAAATATCAAAAAAAAAAAAAATATATAAAATAATTTCATACAAATTCTAGGCCTTAAACAATGCCATTTTGATAAATATAATTTGCGAATGATAATCGATCCAAATATTTGCACAACACGATTAGGACAACTATTGTTTAATATTTGCTAGAAATATCGATGACACTACATCTATATAATAAAAATTTGAAATTTAAATATTAAAAACCAATAATTTCATTAACATTAACAAAAATAATTCAAAATTAATGTTGAATAATAATGTTAGGTAATAAAATTTACTGGTGAGAATATTATTTTTTTTAGTTAACATTATGGTATTTAAAATTTTTTAATTTAAAATTTTGTTTATTAAAAAAACTATTAAATTATTAAACTTATGACATTTCGAAAAAGCTTCGGTTCTCTCGTGTGTCCAGCGACACATTTGTTTTTTTTTTTGTTTGAGACCGGTAACACTAAGGACCAAAATTGGTCTATGTCAGGAGGCATCCGGATTAACCTAACGTAGCCTTATTTTGCTGAAAAAAGAATTTTATTTATATATTTATTCATATGTCTACCGGGTTCCACCCTTACAGACCTTAACTTCACCTAAAATACTTAATTTAAATAGAAAGATACAGATGTTTCAACATTAATATTAAAATGCTAAGATGTTCTTATATTAACAGTTTGAATCAGTTATTATTTTATAAATTTATCTGACAAATGCAGGTCTATTTATATTGAAATGCACATGACTGTTTATAGAGTTAAACAGAGTAAGGCATCGCTATAATAATTCGTTCAGGCCATAGTTAGAACTATGGAACTGTAAAAGAAATAAGTTTCTTATTCGAAGGGATTTCTGCGGTGCATAAAAATTTATTAGATAAAGTAGCTCAGGCGAATCAATTTTACTGTCCAGTATGTCCTTTATGAACATAATACTCTGAACTCTTCTACGCTGAGTTAAACTGTTTAAGTTCAAAAGTTGGCATCGAGATTTGTATGCAGGCATATTCTCACCTGAAAAGTTTCTTCGAAGTACGAATTTAGTGAAACGCTTTTGTATTTTTTCAATTCTATTAATAATTGTATCATAGAAAAGATACCAAATAATGTTGGCGTACTCTAAAGATGTTCTCACAAGAGAAACTCTTTCGAGTTTCTGATAAGGAAACCGAGGAGAGAATTTGCCTTTGATATCGACTAATCAATATGCGCGTCAAATGACAACTTTGTATCAATAAGGACTTACAAATCTTTAATGACATTTTCTCTTATAAAAAAGCTATTGATATCATAATATTAGTTGTGAACTATTGGTGAGTGTTTGGAATTTTTGGCACGAAGTTCCGTTACGCGGCTTGCTGGTGGTGTAATTTGGTAGAAACCGTCACGTAACAGTGAGGTTGCTGTGTATGTAACAAATGAGTAGTTGAATGTGCAACTCTCTCTCTGTCTCTGTGTCTTTTTTTCTCTCTTTCTCTCTCTCTCTCTCTGTGTGCCTCTGTTTCTGACTCGTAGGAATTTCGTTAAAACGTGATCATCATCATCATCATCATCATCATCATCATCATCATCATCATCATCATCATCATCATCATCATCATCATCATCATCATCATCATCATCATCATCATCATCATTATTATTATTATTATTATTATTATTATTATTATTATTATTATTATTATTATTATTATTATTATTATTATTATTATTATTATTATTATTATTATTATTATTATTATTATTATTATTATTATTATTATTATTATTATTATTATTATTATTATTATTATTATTATTATTATTATTATTATTATTATTATTATTATTATTATTATTATTATTATTATTATTATTATTATTATTATTATTATTATTATTATTATTATTATTATTATTATTATTATTATTATTATTATTATTATTATTATTATTATTATTATTATTATTATTATTATTATTATTATTATGATTATTATTATTTTTATTATTATTATTATTATTATTAATACTATTATTATTATTATTATTACTATTATTATTATTACTATTATTATTATTACTATTATTATTATTTCTACCGAATATTAGTACAATAATATTAGTACGAATCTTAAGTGACAATTTAACAAACTCTTTTGACACTAGGGTGCGTTCGAAATTTGTTTATGTTTTATGCTCTTTGTAGATGCGCTGGTCGCTGATTTCGAATCTGTTGTAAGAGTTTCAAAAAGTTTTTTGACAATAGGGTGGTCCCTAAAACTGTGTTTTTTATACTCAATAGTAAGTCCAGTTTTCAATCCAATTTCTAAATCAATCCAAGCTCTAAAAAAGGAACATGAAATCCTTTTTTCATCTCGCATAAGAAATTGACATCTTACTGTTCAATAAATACATCTTTTTTTCCTAAAATATTAAATTAAACTGTTCGACTTTATTGTTCATTTACATTATTTACCTTGAGAAAATCCTTGAGGAGTTAAAGAAAAAGCGCATGGAACTTTGTTCCTGACAGGGGTCTACTACCGCACCACTTTGCTTTTGTTTTTCCATTTAAGTTTGCTTGCAAGCAATGAACAATTTAATAAATACTGTCATAACATTATTTATTAGCAATTGAAGGTATGAACCACTTTTTCAAAACGAATTATTTAAAAAAAATTCCATAGAATTTTAAATTAATTAAGTTTTGCCATAAGAGAACAATAAGACAACAGCATTTTATAGTGGCTACTAAAACACATGAGTGTTGTCACCTAGTGTTTTTATTGCTGAATAGAAAGTTCGAAGCACTGTTAAAATGCTATGAAAACAAATGTTTTGGCAGAATATAAATGCATATTGCTATCAATCGAGCGAATGCAAAGTGAAGAAAAAAAAAAAAAAAAATTCAAATTTTGTAAACCTGATGTTTGCAGTTGTTAGGAACAAGTATTCTTTAATGTTATAAGTATATTTAGTTAAATTTTTCGGGTTGAAAAATATTTCTATAAAATAATGTCTTTTTTCATTTTTTTATTTCTATCAAATAATTGTTTGTTTTTAGCGTAAAACCTGCTAGTTTCGAGCAAAATTATTTTAATGGAAAATATATGTAAATATTACGAAAAACGAAACAAAAACACAGCCACATATAACACTGTGCGACAAAGTTCCTTGCCAAAAAAATTAGACTGTCGCCTAACTTAAGTTAAGTATGATTTTAGCTAACCAAGTAAACCAAAACTACCGTTTTCGAATTCATTTTTGAACCTTTTCGGGTAGAAATGTTCATTTTCGGCACTCATAAATGAACCCTTTTTGAATCATTCGTCGGACTAAAATGCCTCTCAAAAATGAACCTTATATTGTTCGGATATGATTTCAAAAAGAACCATTTTTTTACTTTTTTTGTTCGGATATGAGAACTATAGAAAAGTTATTTTTCGGCACTCGGAAATTAACCCTTTTTTAAGCATCAGTCTCTCAGAAACGAACCTTTTCTTCTTCGGAAAAGAGTTAGAAAATGAACCATAGAAAAGTTTTTTTCGGCTCTTGGAAGTGAACCCTTTTTGCATCAATCAATTTTATGAATTTTTGCAAAATAAGTAAGTTTTTATTTAAATGTTTTAACGAAACTTTTTTTTATGATTCAATGTTTTAACTTCTATAGCAAGCACTTTTAAGCGACAAAATAAAAAATAAAAAAAAAACTATCCAAAAACGCTCGCAAAACTCTCACTTTACTCAACTGAAGAACGCTTAGAGATACCATATTTCTTGATATATTATTTTATTGCAATCTTCAATGCAATAAAAACATTTTGATAGAAAAACGCAGAACTGCTGTCGCGAAGTGATTTATATTTTATAAATATTACGAAAATAACAACAAAGATATCTACAGATTATTGCATTCAGTTTTTATATAAATAAGAACACATATTGAAATGAGTCAATCTGCAGAATATTTTAAAATTTTATCACAAAATGACAGAATGGCAGACATTTTAATGAACTACAAAAAAACGAAACAATATTCTTACAGTTCCAGTTCTAAAATTAAAACCATAGATAAATCATTATTATAGTTTTTTATTTTAAAAAACACAAAACCAAAGGAAGTGAGATTGTTTGTATAATTCTGTGTCGGTAAGCAATAACCGCTTAAGTCGACTTAAGACAGAACTGAGTTATTGATGTAGCTATGTTCCATGCATATAGCACTATAAACATACAAAATGTGGAGCTTCTAGCAATACCATAGCCAAAGTTATGACACAAAAAGAAAATAACCTCTCATTGAAAACTTTATAGCAAAATTTCTGGAAACTTTTAAATCGGACTTAAACTGTTATTGCTTATCGACACAGAATTGTGTAAGATTGATTGAATACATTATATAAAAATAAATCAGCAACATAAAGCATAGCACATACTTAAACCCACAACAAATTTATTAAAATAACTGTTTATAATTTATTCAAGAACTAGAGCAAATGTCAAAAAGTTTTGTTTTGGTTTTTGTTTTGTTAAGATAATTCTTAGAAGGGATATTTATAGAACTCTTTCACAATATTATGCGATGTTGAGCAATTTTGCTTGGTTAATACACTTTAGACACGTTGGTATATTTGTTGTTGTAGTATTGTTTTTCTGCTTTTCGTCTTACCTTTCCACGTAAATCTTCCAAATTAAATCAAAATAACAAAGTTGTCGCAACTTTGAGGTGAACGCCTTCAGAAGCGCAACAAAAAAATCACACTTAAACCGGGCAATGTTTTTAAAATAAAATCAATTTCAAATTCAAATAAAAAGTGCGCGCGTGTTCCGCTGCGTTCGAAATACAACTGAAATGCGTGCGGTTTTAAAGTGAGAATTCAACTTGAAACAAAAAAAAAATCACATAATTATAAAAAACAACTAAATGCTCGACATGCTGTAAAGAAACAAAAAATAAAAATGTTGACTGCAAAGCAAGAAGGAGCAACGAATAAGAATTTTAACATGCCAAACTATTAAAGACCAAAGCAAAAATACTTCACCTTGCTCCTAAAAAAGAAAAAATACAAAAAAAAAATTGTATATAAAAGATACTACAACACAATACTTTGATTGGTAAAAGCTAGAGATTAAAAATACGAGAGTCGACGCATTGAGCCAACAAGCAGCAGCGAATCAGCAAAATGTTTCAAGTTCAATAAAATTTTTTAAGCTAATCTTGATCTCTCCGAACTGACAATCTGACAATATTTCATTAATATTTACCAAATTTTCGAGATACAAAAACAAGCACAACGACGTCAGAACAAACAAATTTGACGATAATAATTTTAAGACTAGCTGCGTAAATATAGATTACTTAAAAGTTATGTCAACATTGATATTTGTTGAAAGTGTATTTTTTTTTTTGTTTTTGTGAAATAGGACTTTTATCAAAATTTTGTTGAAGTAAAGAGTTGAGTACTGCCGCTACTTAAATGATTACAATTTAAAAATCATTTAAGATGATTTTTAAAATAGATTCAAGGATGCTTTGTTTAGTATTTGACAAAAAATGAATTTGAATTTGAATAGAAAATCAACAGAATTTTAGTATAGTTAAGTAAAAATAAACCAGAATTATATTAAGTGATAAAAATTTTGTCCACATTTTTTTCTTTCTTTAAAGATCTTTGAACCAAGGCATGCGCTTGCACAAACAAGGTTTGCTCTTTGACCTGAAAGAAAAGGAATAGATTTATTTAGAGCAATTGATTGGAGCCATACGTGAAGAATTATTGATTAGGCGAAACAACCGTGAAAACCAATTTGAATTGCTTTTTAACCGAGGCTAGTGTTAGGCCTTAACCTCGGCTAGCATTTCCAGCCCTTAGTTGTTCGTTCCTGTCCTCTAATTTCACATTTTCCACAATTTAGCTGTGGATTTTTAGTTTCAATAATTCTTAAATGTAGGATAGAACTGAGAAAGTGAAAAGAACCATGCCCGAACCCGGATTCGAACCAGGGACCTCTGGATTGATAGTCTAGCGCATTCTCCACCAGACTACAAAGGCCAACAATGCGCGACAAAAGATTTCCTATAAGCATTTTTGACCGGTAGTAACAACAAACCGCCAACGAAAGAAATTTATTTGCAAATTTTTGATTTTATGCTTTAAAGAAATTCGTATAAAAAGCATTCTTAGCCGACTTTCTTTTGTCCCCGTTTCGTGCTGCTACTTCTTGCCACGGCAAAATTAGACAAGGTAGTGTTAGGGCGAATAGCCAGTGACCGAAACTGTCAAAACGAAGTTGACATTTCATACAAAATCTGCAACCAATGAGAATGCAATATGAAAGCAAAAACTGGCAAAATTACCAAAATCACTGAGTTTGAATCGGTAACTTCAAACGATATTTGCGGTCACAATTACCGTCAATACAATTGTTGTTGCACAGTAACAGTTTAACAGCAAGGGTATTCACGATTCAGTGCACTTGCCTGTGCAGTTGAGGACTTGAGGACTTGTGCAGTTGTGCATTTAAGTTTTCGTGAACACACCACCATCACCATTTCAAAGCTGTCAACATTTTTCAATGCACACAAGTGCACAACTGCTCAAGACCTCAAGTCCGCAAGTTGAAGGTAATAGTAGAAAAGCACTTGTGCAGATTTTTGACGTACGTACAATTTGTTTTTGTAAAGTGCACAAGTCCTCAAGTCCTCAACTTCACAGGCAAGTGCACTGAATCGTGAATACCCCTAGTATTTTTTAACCGACTTCAAAAAGGAGGATGTTCTCAAGTTGGTTGGTTTTTTAAAAAAAAAATGTATGTACATTGATAACTCCTAAAATACTTTCCCGATTGCCACAATTTTTTGTCAACAGAAAGAGATATTAGACGCGGAGGTGCCCGTCTAAAAAATGGGCGGTATTAGACACAGGGGACGTGGCAATATAAGAAAAACTTTGTATATCGAATAATAGTAACACTAGAGTACTGAAATTTAGTACAGGGTATTCACAATTATTAAAAGTTATGTTCAAAAAAGTGGTCGTTATTCGATAAAGGGCGTGGCAATATTAGAAAAACGCTGTAACTCAAATGATATTGCCACTAGGGTACTGAAATTAGTTACAGGGGTAGGCATAATTATGAAAATGTACGTCCAAGAAAGTGGGCGTTATTTGAGAAAAAGGCGTGGAAAGAAAAATACTGTATCTTAGTTAATATTGACACTAGGGTACTGGAAATTGGAACAGGGGTTGGAACAATTATTACAAATTACGGTCAAAAAAGTGGGCGTTCTTCGACAAAGGCGTGGCAATATTAGAAAAATGCCGTATCTAGAATAATATTGACACTATACGCAGAGAAAAGACATAGTTGAGACATGATTACTGCAGTAAAAATTTTTTTACTAAAATTATTGTATTATTTCTGCAAACACAAATTTTTGCCCTAATAAAGTCATTATTTACTAATTTTGGTACCAAAAATAACATTATAGGTGAAATCATAACATCATTGAAATCGTCAACATACTATGATTGCCACAACTATTAGTTGCAACAAAAATGTTGTAGTTCTGTCAATCATGATAAATGTGAATATTATTATAGAGACAAACATATTAAAATTTTAAATGTTTGTCTGAACTATTCTTTGCTTGTTGGCAAACGAAGCAGAACATAACCAAAAATCGAAAGAATTAATTGTGTCTGAACAGTTTGCAGGAAAACCTTTCACTTCATTCACACAATAAGTTTTATCGATTCCTGGCTATGTGCTGTTTTGTTTGTCAACTGTTCAATTATTGTGTTCTGTTTTAAATCGCCTTATTCTAAAAACAGCACGCAGAAAAGTGACATTTTCGACTTTAATTGTAGCAAACATGTTTCTATTTACCCTAAACATACTTCGCAATTCTGACCATATTTTGTTTATCACAAATATTGCTATTTTTGTGACAATGCACTTAATGTACCATGTTTATGAATGGCATTAGTCAGGAGAGCGGTAGTAGCGGCTGTGGCTTATTGGTAGTGTGCATGGCTCGTAAGCGAAAAAGCCGCGGTTCAAACCCCAGCTCGGACAGAAAATTTTATCAAAAATATTTTTCAATTGAATTAATATTTCTGTTCAGCCTAGTCAATAGCAAAACCTAACCTTTGAAAGGTATCTTAATTAATAGCTGTGGAGATTGGAGTGCATGAAAATAAAAAAATTATTTTTTTCAATAATCTGAATTCTAAAAATAAATTCATAATATAGTTGTTGCAATCATTCTATTTTTGACCCAATAAGAGAACAATAATTGTTTCAATAATATTATGGTTCCTACAAAAAAGTTCCTTTTCTAAATGTGGTTGTTGTAATCATTTTATCATGATCAAAGAAAACATTATATGTTTAAGAACATGTTAGCAACAATCATAATCCGAATCATACTATGATCCTCTTAAGACATGGTTGTTGCAACTATGTTTTTTCTCTGCGTATATATCCTATAGGATATTGAAATTAGGTAGGCATAATTATGAGAATTTACGGTCAATAAAATGGGCGTTATTGGACAAAAGGGCGTGGAAATATAAGAAAAATACTGTTTCTCAGTTAATGTTGACACTCGGGTACGAAAATTCGTTACAAGAATGGGAAAAATTGTTATCATAATCTCTAAAAAGGAAGAAATAAAAACTTTTTTAAAAAAAAAAAAGTACCAACTTCAAAACCACTACAAAATAAAACATAATTTTAAATTACTTTTCACATTAATTCTTGGTCAAATTTGATAATTTATTTATATATAGTATTAAATTGGTATAGTATTAAATCCTATTATTATAATTTTTTTTCTATTTTGTATTATTATCATAGATATATTAATTTCTTCATGAATAAAAAACCTTTAAAGTCGGCGCTTATATAATCAGACTTTTATAAAATAAACGCTACGGCGTTAAAGGTTTTTTATTCATGGAGAAATTAATATATTTATGACAATAATACAAAGTAGAAAAAAATTATAATAATAAGATGTCCAATTTAATACTTTATATAAATAAACTATCAAATTTTTACCAAGAATTAATGTGAAAAGTAATTTAAAATTATTTTTTACTTTGTAGTGGTTTTGAAGTGGTTTTTTTTTTGTTAACAAGTTTTTTTCGTTTGAGATTACCAATCAAAAATTGTAACTTAACAACTGTTACAGTAAATCTAAACATTTTGTACAGTTTAAGACGGGCGTTAATATAAAAAACAACATATTTCATTAATTCCATTGTTGTTGCACAGTTGCTATATTTTCGTTTAAAGTTACCTAGCAAAAATTCAAACTTAAAAATTGTGACAGTCAATCTTAACGTTTTAAACAGTTAAAGTTGACAGCTAATATTTTTTCATCGAACATGTTTTTCACATAATTCCAATTATGTTCTAAAAATTTAAAAAGTAAATACATAGCAAAAGTGTTATGGGGTATGATAAAAAACTGGTATCCAACCCAATTTTTTTGAAACGAATACAAAAAATGTATGACATCTTTTTAGTATTGCAGTAGAAACACTGTACCAATTGTTACTCAACAACTTTTGCGGTAAGACTACTGCTACTACTGTGTTACAGTAAATCCACAGTTAAAATGGTTGTTTAACAATTTCTATAGAAGAGCTACTGTACATTTGTTAGCCAACAAGTATTGCAGTGTATGTACTGTAAAAATTGTTATTAAACAACTTCTGCCATAGAGCTACCGTAAAGGTCTAATTATAATAGACGTAACGTTATGATGTTAGCTGTCATCGTGACGGGACGCAATGTAATAAGCTGTGGATATATAGAACTATCACATTAACGCACATAGCGCTGGATACTATTTTTTCTCGTATTTATGTTGACGTTTTTGGTGGCCTTTTAGAAGGACGGTTGCGCTTAGTGGGTTAATAACGAAAATTCAACACAGAACGTAGTTTTAACAATACAAATATCACACTAGTCGAATCTTACCTCAATGTTCAGTTGCTTTTTGAGAAGACGTAATATAAAGTAAAGGCTCAGTTATAATAGACGTAACGTAATGTGGTCTAATGTCAATTGAGCAGTGTGTTCTTTCACTTATTGTTTCAAACAATACTTTCTTATAGAAGTGATTATAATAAACGTAACGTAATGTAACGGGGATTTCTACGTTACTTTGCATTTCGTCTGTTCAAAGAACCACTAAACATTGAGGTAAGATTCGATAATTGCGCTATTTTATTTTGTTCAACAACGCTTTTTGTTGAGTTTTCATTATTAAGGTGATAGTTTTATGTATCCACAGCTATTGATGACGAAGTTTTAATTGTACTTGTACAGGAACGTGCAATTATTTACGACAAACAACTGCCTGGCTACTGCCTATTATAATTGCTACAACGTTTTCTTACATTACGTCCCGTCACGATGACAGTTGACAACATTACGTTACTTTACATTACGTCTATTATAACTCGGCCTTAACGTAGAAATCCAAATTCCACGTATCTATACGTCCCGTCACGTTACGTTACGTTCATTATAATCACTTGTGTAAGACTGTATTGTTTCAAACAGGCGCGTACACAGCGGAGGCTTTGGGGTTAGAACCCCCTTCGAAATGCAAGAATTTTAAAGAGCTTCGAGAGAAACACTCAGCACAACATGGAAAATAAATAAAAAGACTCAATTTAAAACATTTATTGTGAAAAGACTATAATACATACAGTCAGCAAAAAAAAAAGTTGTACACTAACCGAAATCAAATAAATTGAGATAAACTGTAAAAAGTATAGAGTAAATATATACTTATTATATATCAAAGTAAAGCTTGAAACGCATACTGTAACATTAAATAAAAATTATCTTCCAACTGTCTCTATTCCAAGAGAGAAAATAACAAAAACAAAAATATGCCAATTTCACTCAGCAAAAAAAACTTGTACACTTGTCTCTTTCATTATGAAAAGAGTCCCGTTATAAAATGTAAAAGCGAATATTGATAACTTTGTATGTAAAGTTATTGGAGTTTTGTTTTTCAAACTTATCGCAGCATTCTATATTCGTTAAGTGTTAAAAGATGGCTAGAAAACAGATTTCAAAAGATTTAAAAGAACTTATCATAAAACTACGGAATGAAAAAAAACTCAGTGCGAGATATTGGGAAAATAGTTAAAAAACCCCACACTACGGTTCAGTATGTAATAAAAACATTTGAAAAAAAAGACCCTGTGGAAGTGGACGCCCTAAGAAGATTAATACTCCCCAAATTAAACGGAAAATAGTCAAATTTGTTAAAAAAGATTCAAAAGTTTCCGCCGTTCAGATCGCAAAAGAGCTTAAAAGTAGCAATATTGTTGATGTCACTCCACAAACCATAAGAAATTTCCTGCATTCGGAAGGACTACATGCACACGCACCTAGAAAAAAACCACTTCTCTCTAAAGCAAATGTTAAAAAGCGCTTGGACTATGCTAATCAGTTTTTAGACAAAGACAATATATTCTGGGATAAAGTTATGTTTACCGATGAGTCCAAATTTAATTTATTTACCTCTGACGGACGATGTTACGTATGGAGAAATAAAGGAGAAGCTTTAAATCAGCGTAATGTTACGCATACGGTTAAACACGGAGGTGGTAATGTGATGGTCTGGGGTGTAATGGGTGCAAATGGCGTTGGAAATCTCATATTTGTTGAAGGAAACATGAACAAAACAGACTATCTAAATATTTTAAAGAATAATTTGGCACAATCCGCCCAAAAAATGGGGTTGGAGAATGGATTTGTGTTTGTCCAAGACAATGACCCAAAGCACTCGGCCCATATTGTTAAAGAATGGTTGCTTTACAACACTAAAAAAGTGCTTCCCCACCCTCCACAGAGCCCGGACTTAAATCCAATTGAGCATCTCTGGGCATTTCTGAAAACAAAATTAAAGGACTATCATATTTCTAGCAAAGAAACCCTTAAAAAGGCCTTTATGGAAATATGGGATTCAATTCCTGAAGAAGTGACGAAAAATCTGGTCCACTCGATGCCAAATAGGCTCCTGGTTGTAAAAAACGCCAAAGGCCACCATACAAAATATTAATAAATCATAAAATTTCGTATTTACTTGAATATTTTTAAGTTTTTTCTTAGTGTACAAGTTTTTTTTTTTGCTTAGTCCACCATACAAAATATTAATAAATCATAAAATTTCGTATTTACTTGAATATTTTAAGGTTTTTTCTTAGTGTACAAGTTTTTTTTTTGCTTAGTGAAATTTTAATATTTTTGCTTTTGTTATGTTTTTCGAGAAGTATAAATAATACGGAAATAATTTTTAATACATGTTATAGAATGGATCTCAAGCTTTTATATGATATATAATAAATGTACATTCACTTCATACTTTTCACATTGTTTTTCAATTTGTCTGAATTCAGTTAGTGTACAAATTTTTTTTTTGCTGACTGTATATAGACTTAAAATATTTTTAAGTACACTGAAAGAATATGTGTTCAAGTTTAATGAAACTGTGTTCCTATTAAATGAATTTGTTTTTGAAATAGAGCTTGAAAAAATTTAATTTAACTTGAACTTAAATGTTTGTACAGTTCAATTAAAAACAAAAGTTTTTTCAAAACAATGTTTTTAAATAAACTTTTATAGTAAACATTAACAGTTTAAAAACATTTGTTTAAAAAAAATTTTAAAACAAAAACTTTAGTATTTAAAACAAATTAAAAACAATAAAATTAAACCGCCATTTTTTCGATGCCATTTTTTATTTTTTTCGAGGTTTCGACGTCAAATTCATAATTGGCGACCCCTGGAACTCCTCGAATACCATATTTTAACTCCATTCGATGAAGTTTGCGTTTTATTGGTTGTTAAAGTATAGAAATGTTTTTAATATTAAAGTAATAAATTGGTTTTTTTTCATTTAATGTTCATTATTTGAAAAACCAATTTTAAAAATATTTTCACTCAATCAGAGGTGAAATCGGGCTTATTTTCAGCGTGGTCTCAGTTGTCTGGCAATTATTTTCTACTGCACATAATTTTTCAATTCAATCTTAGATAGTGACGTATTTTTTGTTATTGTAAAGAAATAATAAGAGAGAATTATAAAACAACATATGAGTTTTTAGTTGAAAATTTAATACGCTTATTTTAAATTTTGTTTTGTAGAAACGCAAAAGCGTTAAATTTATATTTTAAAATTTTTTGTTTAATTTTAAAGTACGTTCATATTCTCAGTGTAAGTAATAAAAACAAATATTCCAAAATGTATTTTTTTGTTTGTTCTTGATTGTATCTTCTTCTCTATAGGTGGCATAAAAAAACAGTCCTTTTCAGCCGGCGTAATGATATTTTGGTCCCGATTTTTCGAAAAAAGATCAAAGTGCATTTTAATAAGGATACTTGTAGCTACAAGTTTTACTAGAATTATTAAGTTTGGCCCAATAGGAAAAATTTAGCATGACTATTTTAAATGCGGTAATTTTCAACGCTTTTGATCCCCGCAGCGGGGGAAAATTGTAACCAAACCTTACAATACTATAAGGTTGTCGTAGTCTTATTAACATGCACTTTGATTTTTTTTTCCGATAAATTAGGAGCAAAATATCTTGAAACCGGCTGCATGGGACTACCTGTACATTGATTAATTTTTATATTAATTTTTTATTTAATTTACGTAAAAAAATTTTTAAGTTTCTTAAGTTCGGAGGTGGTCAAAATTTTTGTTCTCCAATAATAAGGAAAATATAACTAAAAATGGGTCTAAAAGTGACTAAATTTCAATCGCAAATGTCTCGAGATTTTGATCTAAATTCTACGACCAAAAACTAAGTTTACGTTCTCGGCATCTTTGTATGTCTTTTTGACGTCCCTACAGTGTTATTAAATGAACGTAAAAGTGAATTTCATTTGTACCTTTGTCAGTTTCACGATTTTTTAAGCTGTGTGTGACTATCGCAAAGTGTGGTTTAAAAAAAAAATGTTCTCCTCAAATTCTAGCGGTGACACTTCGTCTCAAGCACACCAATTAATGTATGCAGTTACGAGTCCAGAATTTTTCGTTGCATTCATTTAATACATAAAATATATTAATTTACGTCAGCTTTGACTATACTTTTGTAAAAAATCGATAAAGATATAATAGAATATAGCTATGGTTTAGCGCTATTAAATATTCAAATATTCAAAATTAAATATTCAAAATATTTCGTGAGGAGCCTTAATGTATATATATGTTTTTCTTTTTAAAAGTCTGTTTTCGTTATTTAACTTAAATAAATACTTGTTGTCCTGCTCCAAATGAAGCGATTGAATCGACTTTTTATATTTTTTGCTTCAGCAACTCCCCATCACCCATCAGAATCCACAGCTTTGTAAACAACTCACATTAGTTCAAATAGAAATTGAGTAGGGAAATTAACCCCATGGTATCACAATGGGCCTCATCGGCTTAAGTGTGTCTCTGAAAAGTGACAGCCACTTTAACCTAACCTAAGCCCCCCTTACAAAACAACTATCTACGGCGTTGGTCGTGTAACTGAAATTTTTTAAAAAGTTTGATATTTTTCCCTCAAAATAAAATTTCCAGTTGACTGAGCTACGTTGTCTCAAAATAGATCCTATTTTGGCATTCACATGGCTATGGGTCCGCGAAAGAAATCTCAAAACTTCGAACTCCGGATTTGGTTTTCTAAACAATAAACTAATCTAAGCACAAAATTTGAGCGAAATCGGAGATGGTCAGTGCAACTTATAATACACTTAATGATTGTTTCGAGTGCGTTTATGTGGGTTCCTTTCGTATGCGGTAACTTTTTTATGCAATTGTTATCGACCAAACCGCTTTGAGAACATATGCTGCACATTAGAAGCTATAAAAAAAATTTAGTTTTTTGGTCGAACTTCATGAGAACGTGCCCTTAATGAAATAATAAGTAATAAGTGCAAGCGAGCGAGAAAGCAACAATGGGCATGCTGAATACCAGCGCACAAGTCGCTTCAAACTGCTTGTTCGGCTGGCACTAGCTGATTTAATGCAATTGTATGTAAAGCGTTTTTCAGCTTTCCTTCTCGGTTCGGCACTGCAAAGCAACAAGTCGGCACTATAAACGCGCCCTAAGAGTTCTGGCGAGGTTTCTATATAATTCTGCCTGCAGCGAATTTTGCATAGAGAGCTTTGTATAGCAACTCCATGTTAAGCTTATGTACCATTGGAAACATTTCGTCGAGAAGCATTACTTTCCTTAGAGTGATTGTCACGCTTCTTCAACACCTCCCACTTTTTTAAATGTGGTTGGTTTTGGCTTAAAGCACCTACCACGGCCGTAGCCAGGAACAATTACTTGGGGGCGCTGAGCAAGTTTTTGGGGGAACTGACTTTTCAAGAAAATAAATAACTATTTATTCATAGATAACATCTATTTGCAATGCAATGAACCCAATCTTTTCTTTTCAAACCAAGGAACATAAGACCACGCAATCGTTAATTGGTCATTGAGGATCGTCGTATCGAATCTATTCTCGATTTTGACATGCGATAAAGGTTTGCATTTTTCGTTGGTCACTAAAGTTTTGACAAAGGAAAATTCTTCTCGGAACGACAATTTAATTTTATTTAATGTTTGCAATGCATCGAATTTAAAATTTATGCTTAAAAGTCGTTAACACCTTTTAAGTCGTCATTATTTTTCTCAAAACATTAATCAATTTGTGAAATAATTGAGTCAATTATTTCATAATAAATGCACCTTACACAGTGTCTACACTTGCAATATTTTATTGCATGCGAACTGTCAAATTGAATTTAATGAGCAATATCGCAGGTGTAGTACTGTTCATGAAATTGCTCATATCATGAAATTTATCTCTTGAAATATTTCGTGAGATATATTTCATGAGATGAGCTGTCACTTTTTAGTAAAATATGTAAGTGTGCAATAGCATGAAAAAAGTGAAAAAACATGAAATATAATCACGAATGGATGAAATTATGAATTTAATAAACTTTGATAAGCAATTTAAAAATGAAATTTCATGAAATGAAGTGCCCACCCAAATATTATAGCATGAAATCTGGATATCATGAAATTCTATTTGACAGTTCGCATGCAATCAAATATTGTAAGTGTAGACACTGTGTTAATGCAGACTCATTGCAAAGATCACTTTCATGTTAGCAAAATTTTGTTAGCTGTTTCTATTATTCCCAATATTTTGCAGAAAACCCAGCAGTCTAACAGCTAAAAGCATTTCATCTGCAACAAGATGAAATTCCGGTGTCTTGAAAAAGATGAAGTGTCCGGTATCTTCCTTAATTCTTATCAGTGAGTTGAGAATTTGATCGAAGTCATTTTGAATTACAACAATTGCTTTGTAATGTACCGACAACATTGCTCGAAAAGCAGAGAAACTGTGGTCAGTTCATACATTTTTTTAACTTTGAAGCGACTGTAAAAATCGTCTATTTTTTTATTTGGTCGAAGAAAAGTCGGGACTCATAATTTTTCTTCACGATTACGACAACGACAAGATGAAGACGGTGGTGATTTGAACTGGTGGAATGAACCTCTGGAATTGTTCGATTGAAATAGTCATGTATCAAATTCTGCTGTCCACCTAATCGACCACTCATTACAGCAGCACCATCATGACCCTGGCCCAAAATATTTTTGAGCTCAATTCTAAGTTCTGTCAGCCGATCGATAATAAGTTTAAAGAATGCCTTAGCTGTGACTTCATCAGCTTTTTTGAAGCAAAGTCACGAACAATGTACAGAAATTCAATCGAAAATATTTCGTTCTCACTCCTATCTTTCGTTCTCACTCCTATCAATGCTAAATTTGATTTAGCTCATTAGCACTTATTTCTCGGAGACAATTTGCAATAATATTTAGATTTTATTTTGCATTTGCAACGATGTATAGACAACTTTGGTACACACAGCAAAAAATCATTGTAAAATCAACTAGAAACATAATGCTTTTACATGTTTCCATTATGATTTTGCTTCATAGAGATTTATAGTAAAATCATTGTGATTTTCATGTAAAAATCGCAACAAATATTCATGTTGAATCATTATGAAATCATGTAAAATCATTATGATGGTCATGTTGAGTCATAATGAAATCATGTAAAATCATTATGATGGTCATGTTGAATCATTATGAAATCATTATGAAATGCAGCTGAATCCTAACCTCAGTTTGAAATAAAAATAACTTCAAGTTCGTTTTATTTAGTTTATTTTTTATTGAAAAATAAAAAAAAATACGACTTATAATTACAAAACATACCTCAATTTTTCTCCAACTAAATAGTTTTTCTCGATAACGTGCACGAAGTCCTATGGGTGGTATAGCTTCCTGTTTATCTTCCTTAGATAAGTACCTTAAACTCTCCTAGTCAACTGAAGCTTCTATTTCTATTGAAAAGTAATACAACGTTTTGATATTATTTTGTTATAGCAACATAAGTCACATATCACATTACCTTGTTCATCTGCGTTGAAGTTTATGGATTCAACTACTTCCACTTGTATTTACTTTTCATTCCACTTGTTTTACTTTTTCAGCTATTACAAACTATTTTAATTTTTAACGAAGCTACTACTCGCGATAAAACTTCTAATGTGCTAGAAACAACGGAACTTCTTCAGCACGTAAAATTTTTTTTACATGATGCAATAATAATTTTACTAGATTTCATAATGATTCAACATGATGTCAGAATAATTCTACATGAAATCATAATGATTTTTATGTCGCTGCCACCATGAAATATAAAATCATGTAAAATGAAATCAACTATGCATCGCAATGATTTTACTATGCAAAATTTTTCTGTGTGTAGGCATACCATCTTGACATATCTTTAAGTTTTTGTGCTTTTCGATCATGTCTTCAAACTTTAAACATGTTATGAAACAGTCTGGATTTTTAATTTTCTTCGTCAAAAAGCCCATTTCCTCGAAAAGGCAGCTTATTCTTAGCCAGAAACAAATTGTAGAAACAATCTCTTTGACATAATATTGCCGCTTTTCAAGGACAGTGTTATTAAGAAGGCTCGAAATTTCTAGATTATTTTCAATACTTATAGAATGTTCTTTCCATGCAACCATAGCAGAAAGATTTATACTACGTTAACCTTTAGTAATTAGCCTTGCGTGTAAACAACACAAATTTGCGCCTAAATTTTACTTCAATCTTTTCTGTTAAGAGCTTCTTTTCATAAATTGAATTCTGAAAATTTTTCTGTTAAAATTTTGAAAAGTATCATAGTTTTTGGGAGACCTCGGAAAACTTTTGGGGGTGCTCAGCTGCCCCCAGTACCCCCCTGGCTACGGCCGTGGCACCTACATACAAGTTTCAATATCGAAGCAACAAAAATTCCGGAATTATAATGATTTTTGATAAGTGGGGGTGGTTAAAACGAGACTATAAGTAGTGTTTTCAAATATAGTTAGTGTTTTCAAATATTTGGCAAAATGTAAAAACCGGTTTCCCGAATAACCCAAAAATAATGATTTTTTTAATAACCGCTTTCTGCATAATTAGTAAAAAACCATGAAAAACCGGTGAAGCGGTTATAATAGCACTTATAAATATAAAAAATTATATTTATAAGTGTTTCCAAAAATGTTGTAATATTTCATTAATATTTTTAGTTACAAATAATTTATTATTTTTCAATATATTTTATTTAATAATTATTAAAATATTTTTAATATTTTTCATAATTTTTTTTTAATTATTGTAGGATTTATAAGTAGCTAAGTCAATATAGTTTTGAAGGCAAATTTTGAACTTGTCACAATCGCGCTAAAAGTTGCTCCGAAAGAGGCAACATATGAAAATCTAAGAACAAATAAAAATTTTTTACTCGACTACGGCGAGGCAAAAGGAGCGGTAAATGTCTTTGACCGTTACGTATGTATGCATGTATGTATGTGCATTCATCTGTTCCACCCTCACTTCTAAACTATTTATCATAATTTGACAAATTAGGTATCGTTTGCAAATTAGGTCGTCCGCTGGTTATAGACTATGTGACGTCACATTAAATTGGCGCCTTCTAGAGGACATAAGTCATGAACTAAAATTTTTTTATGGTGACATAGTAAACACTCTTGTTTTTTTAATTTGATCTTCAAACGATTGATTAGTAGTTATTACGATCAATTATATTAAAATTATATTCCCAAAACAGTTTAAATAAATATAAAGTATAAAAAACTAAAACTCGACTGCTAAAAATTACGCTTTAAAAAGTATGAAACAAGAAAATATTCTCATCTGAAATTGTTATGTACAAACTATTCAATAGTTTTTGTATTAATAACTTACACATAATATATTTTGTTGTAATTTATTCATATTCATAGTGATGTTCAGAAGATATCCGTTGTCGTATGCCAAGATTGAATTTCTGCTTTGTCAATTGTTACTCATGTAACAACTAAATATAGAGCCAAATTTTTGCCGATTTTTTTCGCAGTTTTTCGTTCAAATACGAGATTGTATCAAAAACCACATAAATCTTTTTGGTTTTTCATTTCAAATAAGAAGATCATGAGATATCTTGGTAAACCGACAATACCTCTTTCTAATGCGTCAAAACGCGCTCTGCTACTAGCTCCTTTTCTCTCTAATAAAATCTGAGCTTTATTCCTTAGATAGTCCCTATAAATCTGAAGGCATTTCTTTCCTAAATTAAATGTATACAGAGAAATGGATCAACCTCAAGTTATTTCAAATAAGTTCTTTCATTTTACTACCTATCAAGAACGAATTAATATCACTTATATGAAGCGTTTGATTTCCTATGTAATTAAGTATAACTGCATGTTTATGTAAAACGAAATGTAGGCTGAACGTCGTGAAAGAAACGAGCAAAAATATTTTTTGATATGGAAAAATGTGTTGCTTACCGTGTCTAGCACCACGTTCAGCCTTCGTTTCGTTTTACATAACCACGCAGTAAATCTATTTAATAAAATGTTTTTATAAAACAGTCTTTACTCGAAAAATAATAGATATAAATAAAAAGAATAGAGTTATGGCAAATTGTCATCGTTGAGCTAAGATTTATTAACTGGAATTCAAATGAAAAGTTTTAAAATAATTGCATATTAAATTAATTTCCTAGCAACCGAGCTTAAGTCTAGAAGAACCCCGAAGCAACTTTTTGAAATGCACAAATTAGAATGAATTAAAATTCATTGAATTAACTTATTAACGAAGCAGTGCTTTAACCTGAAAGTGGCCTGGATTTCTTTGTAATGCACCCTACACTAAGTATTGTAATACCTTTGGATGGGAGGTTTTTTTTTGCTAATATTGTATTTCTATACTGAATCCCATAAAGCACAAAATCAGTTGTTGACTTGAAAATTTTTTAGAGAAAAAGCGAACTCATAAGTGGCCAAATATCGTGTTTGAAGTGGAAAAGTTGTTTGGTAGGTGTCACGCACCGTTGACTTATATTATTTATGGGAATTGGCTTGGCTAACAGTTTTGATTTAAATTTCAAGATCTTAAAATTTCAAGATAAATTTCTAAGCGTCACCTATTGCAAAATGTTTGCACTATGTGCACAACAGAACTTTCTCTACAGAAAGCTTAGTCTGTAGCTTTGGCAGAGTAGCGTGTTTTTACGCGAGCTTGCATTTTCTGAGTTCGCTGAGCATAAACATTTACGTGAACGGATATTAAGGTGGGTCACCACCAATGGAAAAGAAAAAATTTTGAAAACTCATTTTAAAGCTTATATTGAGAGGACTTTAGTACCATACAATTTTTGTTTTGGTTGTAGGTATAATTTATTGATCAACGAAAAAAATTCCGTACGAGGGCTCTTTATCCAATAATATGTTTCTGGCTTAACGACTGCTTTGATATTGATGAACTTTTATATGATAATTCTCCAAATCAAGAAATAGCAGATATTTTGTTTTGAGCACTAAAAATATTTTGCTCGCGTGTGCATGAGGTTGTGTGCCTTTATCCAGTTGGCTGTTTCCTTAAGGATCCATTGTGGATTCATGTACGAAAATTCCCAATCGCCGACGAAACTTTCGGAGTCACACATTCAAATCGTGCTGGAAAATTTAATACAGTTGTTCAAATTTTCGCCGACGAAACTTTAAAAGAAAAATGCAAGAAATTTCGTCAACGAAAGCAAAAGTGAAATATTTAGCATACATCGCCAAGAAACTAAAACGAAAATTTTAAGGAAATTTCGGCAACGAAGAAATGAAGAAAATGTCGTCCATGAAAGCAAGATGAATTTTCTTTTTTTTTAACATTTATTATAAAATGTTGGTTTAATTCAAGAATAGCGACTACTCCATTTTATAATATTTTTTGTTGGACTATATGGATTTTGGCTTCCTTAATCCAAATCAGGCTGCTCGAAATTGGTTTAGAAGTTATAGGCATCTTAATTTGGAAAAATGGCCTACAAATCTTGCTGTTTTTTTGAGTGTTCCGCTTTATGGGTATCAAAAGAAAGGTAATGCGAGTACCTATTCAACGAAGTATCAAATATTAAATTCTATGCATAACTTTTTAAGATAAAAACTATTCTTATATATACAATTTGTCTGAAATTTCCCTTTTGCAAAATCAGTACACTAAAAATGGTTATATCTTAAAAAATTATGCATGGATTTGTATGTTTGATACCTTGTAATAGGTGCTGTCATCACGTTTCGTGTGATACCCATAAAGCGAAGTGTTATTGAAAAGTTAAAATTAAACAGCAAGATTTGTAGGGCATTTTTTCCAAATTTGGAGGCCTCTTACTTCTAAACCAATTGCGAACTGTCTGCATTTTTTTCAGATTTGGATTAAGTAGGCAAAAATCCATATAATCCGCTGAAAAAAATTAAAAGTTAGAGTTGTAGCTATTCTTGAAATGTTCCAAATTTTTATTGTGAACCTTTTATTTACAATTTTTTTTTTTGAGATTTTATTTAACTAAATTTTTGCACAACTTTTCAATTTTTTCATATTTATTTGATACTGAATCGGCATTGCCAGATTAATGCGTTGCAAATCGTGAGGCAATATTCCGTTAGGAGAAAATTGTAAGAAATTTCTTTAGTAAAAAATGTGTGAAAATTCTTTTCGGATTTACAGACAATTATTTGTCAAAGGATTTCTGGCCTACGGGGCAACTTAAGCTTTTCTTTTTATAGAAAAAATACCATTTTGGGTCAACAAAAATAATTTTTTTATGGTACTGCAATCCTCTCAACATATGCTTTCAAATGAGGGCTTAATTTTAAAATTTTTTTTGGTGACCCACCTTAATGTGCATACATGCATTCTCTCTCGCTCATTAATGTATGAGCTTAATTTTATTTAATTTCTTTTTGTAAATGTACCGTAATTATTTAAATTTTTGGAAAATATAACTATATCAGTGGTTAGCAATATTAAAAGTGAGACTGTATTGGTGAGAAAAGAGCAACTGCACTGAAAAAAAATAATTTACTTCAAATCGCTTGCGGAAAAGAATTAGCAGAAAAATTAAAAAAATGTTTTTGATAATTTTTTTTTATTTTTTCGGTCATATAAAAACAAAAAAGAAAGTAGCATTTAGTTATTTAAGTTCATTGTTTGCTATATATATATATCGATAGGGATTGGATTTTTATGCAAAATCATTTTTAAATCATTTCCTGTGTAAAGATAGGATAGCAACGTAAATTGTTGATTTTTAAAATATTGATTAAATACACATAACTGATCTAAATGTGTTAAAATTTTGCATAAAATTTGCAAAGTTTATATTTTTGACACTAATTTTTTGTGCGTTTTGCATTAAAATCCGATCCCTATTTATCGATATCGAAGACTTGGGAGCAGTTCTTATTAACATTATGCTTTTTAAATTATTATCGCTTATCCTATAAATAAAATGAAGGGAAAAACGTTAGCAATTGTTGAGATATTTTGTAAATTCAGGATAAAATGAATGGTCTAAGTTTTTTCAGAACTCAGAAATGTTGATTTTATCTTGAATGTTTACTTCGCTTCGAAGTATTAGTATTTTTGATTGAATATTAAACTCAAATTTACCCAAATCGCATTTGAAAGGATTTTCAACAACATCGATCAACGAGCTAATTTTTTCAAAATACTTCAACCTTTCTTCTAAATTATTTGATAAAGTAAATATTACAGCAGAATATTCAGACTTTTTAGTAGTTTTATCAGTATAATCAGTATAAATGAGTGCATTATTTGAAAAATTTCAAAAATCGTTGGATTCAATTTCGCAAGAAATAATGTTTTAAAATTTTTAATATTTTTAAAGGAACCACAAAGGGTTCGGTTCTTTCTTTAAAGTTATAGGCTTACTTCATTTGTATATTTGGTTATATCGGTAAGAAAGGCTAAATTTAAAATAAATTAATTTTCCGTTAAAGCCGTTACTAAAAACTCGAATTCTTTGGTATTCATAGTATTCATCAGTAATCATCTCTTAAGAGAATCCCCACGGCTTAGCCATCGAACTTCAGAGCACATTATTAAGTTTTAAAAAATTCACAAGTTTTCTGTGGGTAAGTGACTTATGACTCCCTCTTATTTTATTTATAATGAGCTCTGCAGTTTTCATAGCTATATGGTCGTTTAAATATTTGGACGCAAGTCCAAGCTGGTGAATAACACAATGGAAATTCAAAACATGAATTCCAATTTTTTTTCAACTGTCCTACAAATCCATTTTGTTTTCCAGTCATGATGAGTGCTCCATCTGTGCATACCCCAGTATACTCACATTCATGTCCACAATTGAAAAAAGCTTTTCATTAAGAACATCAAAAATCGCTTCACCTCTAACATTTTCTTTAAAGCAGTGTCGGGCAGCTTTGCACACTTGGGATTGTGTGTGTGCATTAAAATATGTATTCATCTCACGTACAGAACGATCAAAGCTTCAGTGTTCAAGCGAACGTCAAACATATAAAACCTGCGTTCGCGTGTTTCTTGGATATATGACGATTAAACTGTAATTAATTACACTGTATAAAATTTTATTTGAGCAAAATATTAAGAAAACAAAAAATGGATTTCAAACAATAGCTCCTGGCGGTGAAGTTTGGGTGACCAAACAAATTTGATTAGCAAAGAACTGTTACTTGTTATATTCTTAGATGAAGAAATTTAAAGACGAATGAATTGAATTGAATTGAAATTTTTAAACTAAGTTTTACTTTCATTTCAACTATTCCGCGGCCAGGCAAAATAAAGTTTGTCAGAAAAAAGGTTTTCACTCCACCTTACTGCAAATTTAAATATTACTTTTTCTTCCTGCTTAAAACATATTTTTTTACTGTTTGTTTGCCTTTATGACAATGCCTTTACATGTCTGTCTGCTTCTCTGTATTTCATATTATCTGTCTTTCAGTAAGTTTGCTTTTGACAGTTTTTCCACTACTCATTTATTTAATTTCGCAACATAAAACTGAGCCCAAAAACACTCGCCGTATGCCTAGTAAGACTTCTGAAAAAAGCGCTTAAGCACTACTTTGTTTTCAGTGTGAGCTTAAAAGCGTTTAATAATACATACTCAAGATGAGAAAGTATAGGTGTGCAAAGCTGCCCGACACTGCTTTAAAGGGCTCTATACTTGACTCAAAAACTTTTTAGTTCGAGTAGACGCATCGAATACAAACGACTAATTGGCGAACATCATTTATATCCGTGCTATGGTCTAAGCATATTGAAAAAAAGTGGCACTCGATTAGTTTTTTCTTAATAGCAGAGTCAAGAAATAAGCCTATTCCTTCAGTACGCTGAGCTATGGTTCTGGGAGATAAAGCGATAGATTCCATAAGAGCACTCGATTCACTATCGAGTCTTCGCAAAATTTTAGTACAAAGTTTTTTTAAAAATATCCTGTCTGAAAATGGTCTACCCTGTTTTGCTTTTTCTACACTAACAAGAGTCGATAAAGAAAATTTAAGCTGCTTAAAGTGTTCTTCTTTATTTCTGTTTTCTTCTATTACAAAACCATCCATCCACAACTTCAGTCTATCAAAAAAAATTTTTTTTTCTTTACAAAAAGATTTTCTCTTTCCAAGCCCACCATTTTCTCAAATTCATTATGAAAATATTGGTAATGCCTTTTCATAGCTTGTTCCGTTTTTATTTTCCACGACATATAGCACAACAGACATTGCATGCCATCAAAAGTGTTTGGAAGCATAAAGTGTTTTTTGCTTGTTGCATTGTTTGCCATATTTGCACGAAAAATTCTCCTTGTGTATCATCGGGAACGATGCTGCCTCGCCACTGGTTGTTTGTCGAATGAGCTAAAGAGCATAAGAATACGTGTGACCAGTGTTGCCAGAAGAGGGAATTTTCCCCATTTTGCGGGAATTTTTAACCCAAAAGGAAAAACGGGAATAACACCCTGAAAATCGGGGGAAATGAGGTTAACAGCGTTTTTGTGCAAAAAGAGTCGTCACAAAATCAACAAAATATGTTATGAATTTTTAAATTATTGTCATCAGCTGTAAACTCAAACGTAATTTGTTCTGTCCAGCGTCATTTGATTTATTTGCTTTTTCATTAAAACTGAGATATTTTAAAGTAGTTAAGTTTTGTGACGAAGGCGGATCATTTAGACTTTCCGTATTTGTTAATCCAATCGTTTTGAAAAACAACACGTATCCTTTATTAGTTCCGTTGTGTTGCTATATTCCTCATTTATTTACAAAATCTGAAGTAATTTATCTCGACTTAGAATAAAGGTCACTAAGCGATATTGATATTAAATATACAAAAATGTGCACAATTTTTAGCATCATGTTTTAAATATTAAATTTTCAGATGTAAGCGAAATGATACCAAAAATTCAAAAAAATTGATGACGTTCATTTCTCAGCTTGCGCTGAGAGAGCTTTTTCTGCCATGAAATTAAATAAAACTTACACAAAAAATCGGTTAGACTGTAGCACAGTGCTCCGAGTAGTGGACAAAAATCAAAAAATGACTTGATTTTTTATAAAAATGATTGGTTTGGGCTCCAAAGCAGTTCAAAATGAGTGCTTTTTATTAAAAATAAATTGGTTTTGTATTTTTGTTTTTGAATACGTTCATAAATTTATGTACAAAAACACATTTTATAATTTTATTAAGCAAATTTATACTCTTTGATAAGCTAAAAGTTTGTGCTATTTTCGAGTCGTTTTGTTTTAAAAATCTTTCAAAAGTTTGTTTTTTATTCATTTTTGAACTTTAAATTTTAAAAGATGAAAATGTGAGAAATTCTCAAATTTCAATGGGCAAAAAACATCATGAAATATGTGCTGCTTTATTTCAGAATAATTAAGATTGGTCCTTATATTAATAGATAAAAGAAAAATCTTCTCCGATTTTTCAAATATTATTTTTTTGGTTATAGAATATTTTTCTTCTTTCTTTTATAATTTGTAAATTTATTTGGGTAAAATTTGATTTAAAAATATTGGACTTTGATAAGTATGTAAATTACTATTTAATTCAGTGTAATATATAATGATAGCTTAAATACATTTTTAAACTCTTATTCTGAAGCTATCACATCAGATGAATATGAAAGTAATTCCAATAATTAAAATAAAAATATTAATGAACAATTATTTTTTTATTTTTTTTCTTTAAAATTTTTACATGTTTATTATTGAAAATCTCATATTACTAAGTAAAGGGTGTTTAAAATGCATAATTGTTTTTAAACAAAAATAAAAGGGATAAAAAGCGATAGTTTTAGTGCTAAGCAAGCCATTGTAAGATTAAGTAAAAAACAGCCACAAAAGTCCGTTTTACAAAAACTGTAAGCGATACATCAAAACTGAATACGTTTTAAAATCACCGCACCATAATCCATTTAGTAACCAAGTTTCATTTAAGTCTGACAACTCCTTCCATTTTTGTCCAATGCTTATACGGGATCGGAGCACTGTGTGCCGTACCATTAATGTTATTTTGCACACCAAAAAAACATATGAAAAATCAAAACTGCATAGGATTAAAAATCGAAAGGAAGTTTTTGTGTAATATATTTTTTTTTACATTACTAAGGTTTGTATTGTTATGGTTTCTATTTAAAATAAAACACTGAACTTTAAGAAAGGGGAAAAACGGGAAAATTTTAAAGGGAGAACGGGAAAAACTTCTTGAAATGCATGAAAAAAACGGGAATGTTCTCTTCCAAAATCTGGCAACACTGCGTGTGACTCTTGGCAATGCATGTGCTTCATGAGGTGCCGACCACTGAACTAAATTGATTGAAATGTGAACGCATTCGTCACTTTGTTTTATTTATACTATATATCGGTGATTCCATGTCATCGGACGCTTTTGTTCAGAAACTGATTTTGACGATTCTAAATTTTTTCAAATCTTGCACGTCGATAGTACTTTAAAAACCAAAAGTAATTGCATACTTTTTTATAATTTTTCACCATTTTTTGCAATTATTCACAGTGAAAAATTAAAAAGAAAATCAGAAATTGTCATTCAAACATGTACTCAAACAACTATATGTTCTAAGCCGTTAGTCCTACAAAAAAATGCTTAGAAAGTATTTTAAAGTTATTGCATTGTTTTTTTTTTGCGGAGTCACAAGTGTTAGTAAAAAAACACTTGTGTAAAAATTTTAATTTTTTTGAACACTAAAAAGTTTATTCACCTTTTTTATGGTCAGCACCACTATTTTTTTGGCGTTTTGAAAATATTATCGTATTGAGGTATTCATTCTTAATGCATTCTCAAAATTTAATGTTGGAGAATCAATTGACTACAAAGTTTTTTAATACAAAATATTTTCATTTTAATTTAAAATATAATTTTTAGTATTTTTTTACTAAACTAGGTACATATCGTCGCTGCGCCAACAAAAACTGTTATATGCTTTTAAGTAACTTTTCAGGAGAGCAAAAAACCCTCACATCCACATCAACTTTTTGAACTATTGTTTAAGTTTACAAGAACAAAAAAAAACTATACATAAAATGTTAAAATAATTTTATAAAATTTAGTATTAATATAGGCATACATCTTAGAATTACAACCACAAAAATTTTTAGCAAATTTTAAAAATAGAGTGTTTTCAGAGGATCGTTATATTTTAACCAGTAGATACAATTTTTTAATGTTACTGATTTTACATATCGTCGCTGTACCCTATTTGATTTATATAAGTTTTTTGTATTGCCTATTTTATTTACACTGTCTTTTGATTTAGAAGTGATCAAAAACAGTTATTGCTCACAGAACTAGAAATGCTCTGAAAAAAATTTGTTTTTTGCTCTCCTGAAAAGTTACTGAAAAACTTATAACTTTTTTGTTGGCGCAGCGACGATATGTATTTAGTTAAGTTAAAAAATACTAAAAATTCTAGTTTTAATTAAAAATGAAAGTATTTTTTATTAAAAAATATTGTAGTCAGTTTTTGAAAAATTCGTTTAAAATAGTAAACATTGATTCTCCATCATCAAATTTTGAGATTACATTGAGAATGAATGCCTCAATATGATAATAATTTCAAAGCGCCAAAAATAATAGTGTGCTGACCAAAAAAATTGTCAAAAAAATTGTAAGTGGTCAAAAAAATTAAAATTTTTCACGAAAGCGTTGGTAAAAAAGTACACCACAAGAAAGACCAATTCAATATCTTTAAAATATATCTAAAACATTTTCTTGTGGGACTAACGGTTTAGAAGACATAGTTGTTTGGGTACGTGTCCGAATGACAATTTTTGATTTTCTTTATTATTTTTCACTGTGTATAACTGCAAAAAAAAAAATTAAAAACTATAAAAAATATGCAAATAGTTTTCATTTTTAAAGTCCTTTCCACGTGCAAAGTACCAAATTTTTACAAAAATGTGAGTTTCGAAAAGCGTCCGATATGAAATGACCGATATAGATAAATTATTCGCAAAAACTGAATTTATTTGGATTTCTTGAAAAAAAAAACACTCATTTCTCCCAATTTAAGGCTTATAACCTTTTGTAGGGGTGGTCATAGTCCCCTAAACGATATTTGGAACATTTTTGATACTGGAAATTTTTTGGTCATCTCCCAAGGTGTTTTATCTCCGTGGGAACTATTTTTAGTAGTACTATTAATATTCCAACTATGTTATGCATTTTTTAATATTTTAGTATTTAATATATACAGACATAAATGTTTATCGAAGAAATTTGGAACAGAAAACAAAAAATTTTAGTTTTAAATCTATTCAAAAAAAAAAAAAAAAAAGATATCAATGCCAACTTTAATGTTTCAAATATACAAAATGTTTAAATAAATTTTTGTCTTGATTTATTGATTCAATTCAACACGACTTTCTTAATAAAATTCCACAATAAACGAATTTTTTTTGTAGTAAAAGTGAAAGAGAGCTTTGTTGAAACGCTCACTTTAAAGTTTCACTTTTGTTTTCTAAAAAAATTAGTTTAAAGTTAGTAAAATAAAATGTCAGTCAGTTGAATATTTGATCCTAAATCGTAAGAATAACTCAAATTATAATGCAATATGTCAAATAAGGGGGGAGCTTTAACTCCGACAATACCCCCTTGGTAACGAGTCTTGATAGAGTGCTTAATTTTGTTCTCTGTGATCATTGGCTAAAAATATGTAGTTTTCATCTCTTTAAACAAAAAGTGTATGAACTTTTATTTCTTAATACAGCACTTACAATAATGTTTTTGGTGTTGTTTGCGAAAAATTTTAAAAATTACATTTTAAAGTGGTTTTAAAAGCTCATAAGAACTATGGAACACACTTAACATACCTTAATTTTAAACTAAGAGATTTTCAGATATAAAATAATATCCAGAGTAATTCACATACAGCAGTTCATTTCTGCAGATATTTGTTTTTGAGGCATCAGAAAAATGGGATTCCATAAAAATGCATACTTTTCCTTATTTCAACTGAGTTTCTAAAAGATCACAATGTTTTAATGTTAAGGCTGTGTGCGAATTGATCTAAATGCAACCTAAACTAAATTGTGTCGATAAGGCAGTGCATCCTAATTTATTAAGCATTTAGGTAGCTCGAGAATTACCTAAATTATTTGGGAAGCACTCCCTTATCGACACAATTTAGTTTAGGCCGCATTTAGATTAATTCGCACACAGGCTATGTTTGAGAAAAAAAATTTAAGGCTCTAACGGAATTGTGTATTTTTGTCAAAACTTCTATTATATTAATACCATAAAGTTAACTTTTAATAATTTTTCAATAAGATAAAAAATTATTTATCTTCTAATAATATTAACAAAAATAGTAAAACTTACTTTTACTTGAAAAACAGAACAAACCACCAGCGCGAAGACACGAAAACTTTGTTTTTTCCCGTCTTTATTGGCTTTCTGTAAACTTATCTGACAAGTACAAAATTTAATGTCCGTTTTTATTTTGCTTTTTTAATTATAACATATATCTTATTTTATGTTCAACAACCTTTGCGCAAAATTTTAGATAAATTTCCGCTTCACAGCGTTGGTTACGATGGTTGCACGCCAACAAACACGTTTACCATAAAATTGCTAGTTATTGGTAGATGTTGTACTTTTGACTCATTTTAATTAAGGATTTATTTGATTTGCCACTTTCTTTATATTTTTTCTGAAAACAGATTTTTTTTTAAAAAATGACCGCTGCGCTTTATTTTGATGAATTTGTCTTGTCTTTACTTAAACAATTACTAAATCTTGTTTGGCATCAAATTATTTGCCAAGCCGCATCGATTTGTGTTGCGCTGCGTTTGTTGGCTTATTTTGTATTGACAATGCAAGCAGCAACATTTTTACTACAACAACTTGTTTTACTTTCTCAATCATACAGCAATAAAAGGAATCTTCTTGCTTTCAAGTGCATAAATATTATTACATAGTTGTTTTAATTAAACAACAGCAACGGCAGCAGCTGTGAGCAGCACTGTTAAGTTAACAGCACCCTAAGAGTAGGTTAACAGCAGCACTAGTTGTTGATGTTGCTCTCTCTCGTTGTGCAGTCAGTTTATATTTATTAGTAAATCGCGCAGCTAATTAAACATGTGCCTCTGCGTGCGATTGCTTCTGATAGCAGCAACAACAAAAACAACCTGTTGCTGCTGCTGTGTGTTAGTTTGATGTGTTTGTTTATCGTTTGCCAATTTGTTATCTATTTTAATTGACTCTCCTAAAATATTTGAGCAAGTTTTGTTAGCGTTGTCGGATGTGCAGTATTCGGTTTTTTCAGAGGGTTGCTTAAAAAGTTTTTAATTGTAAATTTATACATGTATTTTGGTAGGTAGAATGGATAAAAGTGGATTGTTTACATATTATTATCTCTATGTATAGGGTGTCAACGTTTCAATATGGCGCCAGTTAATTTAAAGACAAAGAAAAAATTGGATGGCAGTTTGGCTCTTCTATCCGCTCTTCGGTATAAACATGGAAGAACTGTTTCTCTCACGCATATTTCTATATAAATACCGAAATGGCTTAAAACACAGACTTGTGTATATAACTTTGGAGTGGTTTGAAATATTTGAAAATTTATTTTCACAGAAATTATTTCTTGAGCTGTAGAACTCTGTAAAAAATGTCAAAACAACATTTTGAAAAATTGAATTTTCATCAAAAAAATCATTGGCTCATGATTTTCGATGATAGAAACTGTTTATTGAGTTATGTGTCAAAGTGAGACAATTTCTTCATATAAATGGTATGTCATATGAAAGAGTGTGAAAAAAGAAAATTTAATAAGAAAAAAAAAATAATTACAACAAAAAACATTTCGCCTATTTTTTGAGCAAAAACTGAATATTTTAGAGGTTTATTTAAAACAATATAAATAATTGATTTCATGAGGTAACGGTACATTTTTTCTTATGTCTTCAAAGTCATTTAACAGATCTTGTAGACAAAGAAAATTTGATGAAAAACGATTGAAAAATGGCTGAGATATTTGCGTGCAAAGTCAAAACTTGAAATTTCAATAGTTTTTTCTCATTCTGAGGCGATGGCCTTGCTTCAAGGAAATACGTTGTACTGAGAAGATATATATTTTTCCAGATATCTAAATAATTTTAATGTTTGATTTTAAACGGAATTTTTTTTAACATACTATCCGTGGAAAATATAACCAAGAAGCTTTCCTATACCGTCATATTCCTCAACCAACGAATTTTCATACAAAAATACGTTTTACTGAGAACATATATAGTTTTCGAGATATCGCTATAATTTTCATGTCAAAATAACGGAAATTTTTCAGACTTTACTATTTGTAAGAAGTTTCACCATCGCAATACATATTCGTTGTTGTTGTATAAAAAATGCTTATTGTAGGCTATCCGTAAAAGATGGCGCAAAATGTTGCAAGTATTTTTTGCACACCTTATCAATGCCTAAAATTCCCTCTTACATTATATTCTTCCATCTGTTACAGTTCAGCTTTTATTTAGGTCGAAGGTCACAAATTTAAAATGCAATCATACTGCGCAGCCAGATCTTTCATTTGATGCCTCTTTCACCATTCTACCTCTTCCTAGCCCTGATTCCTTACTAAAAATAATACAAAATTTCAACTTTAATATTTCGGGTCAAAGGTCATAAATTTAAAATCTAAAATGATTCTGCACATATGAGGCGCAGTACCTTTCGAATGATTAAGTTACATTGCCCTTATTCTAAAATTAATATCGAAAAAGTGTACGACAACATTTGATGTTTGTCTATTAATATATAAGATTCGGTAATTTGTCCAAAAAACCAGTCTGAACGATTTCAGTTGTACATTTTTCAAACTCAACTAAAACTTCGTACCTTTTACGAATAATGCGTACGGTCAACCTGCGAATGAATTTTTAAGTAAATACTACGAATGTAATGAAATAAATGACGAAGTTATTCCTACAAGAAATTGACGAATGTTAAGGAATGATATCCCTTATTAGTCGAAGACCATTCTTCGAAGCAACAGAAAGCAAGGTGCATTTAATTCAAAAACGGATAAAAACTTTGACGATAAGCAAATTTATGTTTTAAAGTCATTGTAGGCAAGCAGAAGACAAAGTTAATAAATTTAATATAAAATTAATGTTTTCCAAAAAGTCGGCTTATTTTTCTATTATAAGGATCATCCAATTTGGATCCTTTTTTAATTTTTCCTAAACTTAATAAAATGACAAACAATTCTACAGCATTTAAATTTAAGGAATTTGCAGCGATTTAGGCGAGAGCAAAGCTTCTAGTTCAAAAGCGAAAGAAAAAAATTAGGAAATTTAATAAAGTAAGCCAATTTTGGACCAAGGACTAATTTTTTAAAAAAACCTTATATCATATTTAGCAAACAATTTTACATTAGAATATGTTATAATCATAAGTTTTTTACGACTTTTTATGATGATTGTAGGAACTTGCAAGCTACTAGAACTGATTCATGATGGAAAGAGAAATAAGTAGATTGGTGTCAATGCGGTGTGAGATCCGGTGAAAAATATCTCCCTTAGCATGCGGGGAACATTTCAAGAATAGCGACAACGCAAATTTTTAATTTTTGCGAATGATATGGTTTTTGATCTCCTAAATCCAAATATGAAAAATTTTAGTCCACTCGAAATTTGTTTAGGAGTTAAAGGCTTCCAAAGTTAAAAGAATGGCCTAAAAATTTAATATTTTTTCAGTTTTTCAAAAAAAGTATTTTTAAATAAATATTAGAAAATTTTTGTATTATAATTTTAAAAGTTGAAATCTTGGGGCTCGATAGCAATTAATGCGATTTCATTTGGCCTCGCCGCAGCACGAAACATGATCGTAAGTAGAACTAGGTTCAAGCATCTCAATATTCATAAAGCCACCTGGATGTCCCCTGATCAAAAAACCAAAAATCAAATTGATCACGTTTTGATCGACGGAAGGCACTCTTCCAGTATATTGGATGTACGCACGATCCGTGGTGCAAACATTGACTCGGATCACCATCTTGTTACAGCCAAGATCCGTACACGTCTGTGCGCAGCTAAGAATACACGCAACCCTACACAGAGAAAGCTAGACGTCGACAAGCTGCAATCGAAACAGACAGCCGATGCTTTCGCTACTCGACTCTCACTCCTGCTTCAAAGCACTCCTCCAATCGATGATATATGCGCGCAGTGGACACATATTTCCAACTCCATGCGTGCGGCTGCTGAAGAGGTGATTGACTACCAACGCCCTCGCCGAAACCAGTGGTACAACCAGGAGTGTCGCGACGCCACTGCAGAGAAAGACGCCGCCTACAAAACCACCCTGCAGTCGGTTGTAACGCGCGCTGCTAAGGAGCGTTACAAAGAAAAGAGGAGGGAAGAGAGACATATTTTCAGGCGGAAAAAAAGAGAGGCAGAAAAGCGCGAGCAAGAGAAGATTGAGATGTATGGTGACAGGAGTGAGGCCCGAAAATTTTTCGAAAAAATAAGACGCCTTGCCGATGGTTTTAAAACCAGGGCCTCTTCCTGCAAGGAAGAAAACGGGAATCTAGTGACAGATGTCCAGAGTACACTGACGTTATGGAGGAAACACTTCTCTAAGCTTCTAAATGGCGACGCTGACAACAATCCCGCCAATAGTGATGATATTCCGGAAACCCCAATTTTGGATGACAGCGTTGAGGTTCCGCTGCCCGACTATGATGAAGTTCTGACAGCTATAGCTCGGCTTAAAAATTTAAAGCCGCGGGAGCTGATGGCTTACGTGCTGAGCTGTTTAAGAACGGAGGCGAAGCTCTACTTAAATTCATTCACGAGCTTCTATGCAGAATATGGTCGGAAGAATGCATTCCGAACGATTGGAATCTCAGTGTGCTCTGCCCAATCCACAAGAAGGTCCTGTCGAGCATTTATGTGAAAGATTGAAGTCCATTGTAAACAAACTGATCGGACCTTATCAGTGTGGCTTCAGAACTGGAAAGTCCACCATCGACCAGATTTTCACGCTACGACAAATCTTGGAGAAGACTCAAGAAAAACAAGTCGACACCCATCATCTTTTTGTTGACTACAAAGCCGCCTTCGACAGCCTAATAAGGAAGCACCTGTACTCCACCATGTCTGAATTTGGTATTCCAGCAAAACTAATACGACTTTGCAGGATGACACTGAGCAACACCAGCAGCGCAGTTATAATCAGGAAGGACCTCTCCCCACCATTTGTTACCAAACGAGGTTTCAGACAAGGTGATTTCTTATCGTGCGACTTTTTCAACCTAATGATGGAAAAGATCATCCGAGATCACCTCAAAATTTTTGCTCCGCTACCGCACATGACACAATAGTGTTGATATATGGATTGAAGAGCTGATATTTTTTCTAAAATACAAAATGATATTTTTAATTTTATGATAAGTAGTTAGATTCTAGATCAATAATACTAAACACGTGCCAAAAACGTTAAACACCCTGTAAATTAAAAATGTTACAATATAGGAGGAAACTGAGTACAGATTTGAAACCAGTGTTAAGCGGACATATACGAATAAGAATGGGTTTACCAGAAACGAAATTTGTAGACTAGTATTATTTATCCAAACATATCTGAATATAAGACGACTGCTATTATTTTGTTCGCAACTGTATATAAAATATAAAAAACTAAACGTAAAATTGAAATTAAACAAATAATTGTCCCTATATTTTAATTTTGAAAAAAATTTACTGACTAAGGCCCTGGCATAAAATACTGGCGTTATTTTTCAATTACCTTAAATATTTCTACAAAATTAGATTTGAAATGATTGAAAAAATACCCTTCGAAATCACATTTTTCTAGTAGATCATTCAGTTTTACTAAGATATACCACAAAATAATAACAATGAAAAACATAAACATCATCGCAATAGACCAACAACAACACCAATACTACCATAAACAACAACGCCAACAACAAACGTAATCACATCATTACTAGTAATCATATTTACAAATTAATAATCATTATAATCATCAGCAGAAAAAACAACAATAACAACAATCCAACATCATAAGAATGCAATAAACAATAATCCACGAAACTACCACCAATAGTAAAAGTAAAAACAACAAGAAAATATCCTCATAAGCAACACAATAAAATTTAATTAATTTTTTGTTGTTACTTAAAAATATTTTTATTTTTAAATCTTTAATAACTTTTATTGAATTAAATATTGTAAAAACTAAAAAAAGCTTCGCTTCAAAAAATTAATTTTTATAATAAATAAAAAAGTCTCTTATTATAATTTCAATAAATAATAAGAAAATCCCTTTTTTGGCGTTTTAGATAATTTTTACTTCAGAAGGAAATGCAGAAACTATGAAACCTAAACAACACATCATAACTCCAAGCGTTCTGCTGTTCATCACATAACTTTCAAGTCATTTCGTTCTGCTGCGCTCTTCTCTGTCGACTCAAGCATAACATTGATTCGGTTTTCTTTTGTTTTTGTTCTGCTCACATGTCAAGTGCTCTCTGAAGTGTTACGTTTGTTCTAACTAATGAAAGCCGAACATAACCAACTCTTGCTCCACAAATCAGTGTTCTGAAATGCATTTCAAGTGCACTCGTGCAGAGGTTTAATGTGTACAAGCGTGTGTCAACCAGCGTATCATGATTTCAAAATTAGCAACAAAATCAAAGAAAATAGAATTATATAAGATAAATTTTCTGTATGTGCATTCCTGCAGAAGCCCTTAATGCCTTGTGTTGTCCCTGAGCCTAACCCATATTAGGGTGGGTAAATTTTTCTCACCTTAAATTGTTTTGAAACACTCTTATCGATATCGTTGAGTCAATTATATTTGGATTGGTTCTTAAGATGATCTAATGCGGCAAGATGCGAAAAAAATTGTGGTAGCTGAACTCCACACGGTTAAAAATTTTGGAATAATTTTTAATCAAAACTTTGGATTAAAGGAATTTTTAATCTAAGATGTACTATATTTAAATCTCTACTTTAGTTTTAGTTATTTTAATCTAAAAAAGGTTAAAGTTTTAGACTATTTTTAGATAAAGAATTTAGCTGGATCTCGAACTCACGTTCCCGTAAGCTTACTCGCATTCGTAATGAAGCAAAATAAACGAAACTATGTTAGCAACTGCGATAGACGAGTGTATAAGATGTCTGACCGGCAGGCGAGAGGACGTGGGTTCGAATCTGGAGATTGTCAGACTAAATTGATTTAAAATTTATGTTTATTTGGTTGGTTTCTTTTCCAACATACATTCTGAAAATTTTAAACTTTTTGTGGATTAAAAAGTAATCCTTTTCGGATTAGAAGATTGTAAACTTTTCCTTGATAAAATGTTTGCTCTGACAAATTTCAAACTCTGATAAAGATTTGTATGTAAAACTCTATGTATTTTGTTTGTGTGAAAGTCAAAAATAGTACTAAGATTATCCAGCTAATCACAAATACACAATAAGGCTATTCACAGTTTGAATACGCCGGTCTGCTATTTGTACGATTTGCTATTTGTACGCCAATTTACGAAAGCGTATTTTGCTTTGTTATTGTTTTGCATACAAACGAAAATACGCAGGCACGCGTAAATAAAAGTAGCCCTTGGACGTGTTTTTTGTACCTCGTATTTCTATGCTTTATCTGAAGCCGCATAATCATATACATCACATGGTTGCATAATTTTTTAATACCACAGTCACATGGCGAGGTGCTCACAGTTTGAACAAAAACAAATGCTATAAATACGATTTGTTGAAAGTACGCTTAAACTGTGAATAGCTGTGAATATACTTAAGAATTTACGCTTAAACTGTGAATAGCTGTAAATATACTTAAGATCAAACTAACCTCATCTTGAATTCACCATTTTTAAAAGCTCATACAACAATTGATTTAAAAAAGTTCATCACCTCACGATAAACTAAGATAAACAGTAAGTAAAATCCTATCAGTCCTTTATAATATACATCTACGTTGCAAATAAACCAAACCCTGCCCTTGAACCTGAACATTGATTAATATAAAAAAAAATCATTTTTTATAAAACGATAACATATTACGTTTTTATATATTGATTATCAGTTTATTGTTTTAAATACATGTGTCGCAGTATCTGATTTAAATTAATATTGTTTACAACAAATATCATTCAGACCAGAAAATGGTGATAAAAATACACTTCATTATGACACGGATCGTGAACAGCTAATCAGTTATCAAAGCTTTCAAATATAAGATTAAAGGTTTTAACTTTGACTACCACTCAAGCTACTCAAAGCTGTTCATAGTTCATATTTAAATTGTAAACGTATGATAAAGCCCAAAAGCTTTTTAACAAAGATTTTTTTTATCTAAATCAAATTACTGCTTTTGAACTTTACTACAAAGCTCTTTGTTCGTAATTGAAGCTTTTTATAGCAACGAGAAAACTAAACAATAAAAGTGCTTGATTTAAGATATAAGCTAAAACTTATGCATACTAGGGTGGAGTACCATCTATTAAAATATTTTTGCGCTTATAACATTGGCATTGCAGCTTACTTAAGGTTGGCAACTGTATTTTTATGGCTATCATTTCAACTCCGCCTTGGATTGCCTTCAAATAGACATGAAAACAGCTTCTTTAGAGCTATTTACATAACTGACAGTTTTCAGTGCTTCTGCCTTCTTCTGATTGATGTGGCGGCATGCAAATTTCCGATATAATGACAGTTTTTAGTGATATATGTCTTCTCGGACCTCATTTTCATTTAATTTCTCATTTAATGAACGTTTATTAAGAAATTGGATGCCCCCAAGCTATTTTTGTGTAATTCCTGCAATTATTTTAAATAATTTATTACACCTTCATAATTCACTAATTTGCATACAATATGATTTTCTTTATGTTTACTTATTCTATATTTTGTATCTATAATCTGACTGCTTACATCACTGCATTCCCATGACTTTTGTCATTTTGGATAGATATTTAAATAATTTTAGATGGCTATCAAGTACGCAATTAAGTTTTATTGGCAAAGATTAAAACATATCTTAAATCATTAAAAAAAACAAAACACATAGTGAATGTCAAAGAATTAGCATTATATCGTATATTATGTGGAATGTCAGTTGAGTATAAGGACATTAACGATATGACATAAAATTTACAATGACTTTGTTTTTCCAACCAAATTTTGAGTTGTTAAATGTTTTTAAAAATACAGAACCAGCTGAAGTCATAAAAGTCTGTATAATAATTAAATGCATTACGCTAAAGTGGAACCTTTTTTTTTTTAACTGTTAACAATAAAAAAACATTTTTATGAGACAACCTTCCAAGTCATGGGAGAAATAATATTTATCTTTTCTAATAAATTTTGCCACATAGCTACTGGGTTAACAAGAGTTGCATGTGCTCATAAATTGAAAACAAGCATCATTGTTGCTGTTATTGTAAGGTATAAGTTAGTTTTCTACAAGGAAGAGTGTAAACGAAGTTTCGAAAATTATTCAATAATGTTGCCAACAAAGCAACAAAACAGATAATATAAAAACTGTTCATTTAAAACTCATATTGAACTTAATATTCATGAGTAAAAGTACATATTCCCATTTTTTTAAGTGAATGACTGCTTACTTGCACAATGTATAAAATGAAAAAAAAGAGACATCTTGGAAAATATTAACTGACAATTCCTTTTGCTATTGAAAATTCTCTGATATAATGACCAATTTGAGGAAAAATACATGGAAAGTGACATGAAGTCATTTGAAATTTTTGTTCGAATTGTGTGTCGAATTGGTATGTGAATGTGGGCGAAGCAACTCTTTTGTTATTGTTAAAGAAAATCGTAAAATAAAATACAGTTAAACCCAAAGCTTGGCTTGATAAACATTGTTTGGACTCTCTACCAGGAAATTCCACCATTAAGAAGTGTTTTGCTTAATTTAAACGGGGCGAACCTAATGGCGTTTTCGTTTCTCGAAAAAATGTTGCATTTTTTCTGCCCTCTTTCTGCCATCTTTGAGAAATCGGAATTTTTTTTTTTTGAGGTCAACATTTTCTCGAAGAGAATACGATTTAATTTTATAGGTCACTATTTTTATTCTCAAGAGGGCAGTATTTCCAAAAAGGGCAGAAAAAATGTTGCATTTTTTCAAGAAACGAAAACGCCATAAGACAATGCATGCAGTGCACTACCGAATGAGGCTGTTACGAAACATAAAAACGTTCACGAAGCTTAAAAGTTACAGCGATTTTAACATAGCTTTGTTGAAGAGTTTCAAAAATGAAAACACGAAAGGCAATGCACGTGCCGCAAGTCCATGAACACGATGGCAAAGTTACATGAATCAATCTAAACATTGCTTCCCATCCACAGTATTCTCCTGATCTGGCCCCAGTGACTTTTTCCTGTTTACAGACCTCAAAAGAATGCTAGCTAGAAGGAAATTCAGCACTAATCAAGAAGCTGAAACTGAGGCCTATTTTGAGGCTAAACAGAAAACGTACTGTAAAAATAGTATCGAAAAATTGCATGACCGCTACAATCGTTGTATCGCTCTCGAAGGAGAATAATAATAATACCGCTTTTTACAATAAACAATTTAATTTACTGTTTTAGCCTACGAACTTTTCAGCCAAACTGTTATATACTTGTAAAGGCTTTTTCAATAAGAACATAACGATTTTGCACTGATGAAAAAAAGGGGAACATTTCAAGAATAGCGACAAATCTAATTTTTTTTTGCAGATTATATAGATTTTGGCCTCTTAACTCCAAATTTGAAAAAAATTGCTGGCCGCTCGCAATTAGCTTAGAGGTTAAAAGCCTCCAAAGTTGGAAAAAATTTTCTACAAATCTTGCTGTTTTTAAATTTTTCAACAAAAGTACACTTTATGGGCATCTTAAGAAAGGTAATTAAAGTACGTATTCAACAAGGTATCAAACGTGAAAATTCATGCATAACTTTTAAATATATATGTAAACCACTTAAAAAAGGGAAACCACTAGTTTTTCAGACAAATTGTTAATATAAGAATAGTTATATCTTAAAAATAGCGACCGTAGCCTAGTGGGTAGAGTGCGTGGCCCCTAAGATAAGGAACCGCGGTAGCCCGGGTTCAATTCCAGCGCAGGCAGAAAGTTTTTTCAATTGAATTCATTTTTCTGTTCGGTCGTCACCTCTCTGCAGACAATGGTAAACCTCAGAGAGTAAAAAATTGCCATGTAAAGCTTCTTGAGAAGATAAGCCGTTCGGAGTCGGCATAAAACACGTAGGTCCAGTTCTCGGTCATTTGTGATCAAACATTTAAAAAAACACGCACAACACAATTGATCAATAGAAGCTAGGTCAAAGTCCTTCCAAGGGCTGAAAAGGCCAGTTTGTTATTATTTTATTGTATCTTAAAAATTTGTGAAAGGATTTTCATGTTTAATACCTCGTTGAATAGGTGGTACTCGCATTACCTTTATTTGATACCCATAATACTGAACACAAAACAGCAAGATAACATCTAAGCCAATTGCAAGCGGCCTGCAATTTTTCCTGATTTGGATTTAGGAGATTAAGATCCGTATAATCTAACAAAAAAAAAAAAATTTAAAAGAGAGTTGTCGCTATTCTTGAATTATACCATAAGTGAAATCAGAGAAAACGCATTTAATTTAATGATTTTCAACAACGATTTTGCCCCATTTGATTAATCTATCTATATATATAAAAATGAATGTAGAGTGATGTAGACAGAAGTGGGCCATGTTTTTATTTTCGGTTGTAAAATGGTGAAAAATTCAAATTTTCCAAAACAATTTTTTTTTAATCGCAAGACTACCTCAAGACACAACTTTCCATCACAGCAGATTTCTTAAATTCAGTTGTAAAGAATTTTCCTTTTTCATGTGAAAGAAAAGTGTATTTTCCGAGTTTTCCGAAATTGTAGGGAGAAGTGGGCCACCAAAATTTTTATCTGAAAAATGCTGCCATCTGTTTCAAATTCTTCTACTAGGGGTTTTTAGAGGCGCTGATCACAAATCTGTTGTCAAATTCGCAAAATTCAAAATACTTGATGCGAAATGAGGGTCAAAAATTAAAAAAAACATGGACTTTAATAATGTTTATTCAATGTCTGGAAAAAGGAGTGATGAAGTAGAAATTACAAAGTTCTTGTGAAAAAAACATTTCTTAGTGATAAAGCACAGATCTGACTCGCAATTGACGCACGTGAAGTCGGTGCGGTTGGTCATATCGACGCACTGTAAATGGAAGGGTCGGTCGCAGATGTCGCACTCGATGGAATTTTTTTTTGTGAGCTTTGTCGGCATCAATTTAGTGCAAATCGTGTGCAGGACGTTCTTGAAGGAGATCCAACAATTGTGTGTGGGTAACAGCAGCAATATCCGGAAATCGGTTGAAAACAAGTTTCAAGTAGCGTTGAAAAGTTGATCTGCTAACATCGGCATCAGCAGAAGCAACACGTTCCGATGTTTGATTTATCCTTACTTGCTTTATAGCAGCAATCAATTTTTCATAATTTACCACTTTTTTGGTGGTTTCCTTTTTTTTGGGGGGCATAATGGCTAAAATGATAAAAATGAGTGAATAAGACATTTGTATAATTAATAAAAACACTTCATCGTGCAAAGAACGGCATTACTCAAGTGGCCCATGTCTGTCCACAAATAGTGGCCCACTTCTGCCTACAAGCCCCTTTTTTGCATATGCATTCCACAAAAACACAACGTGAATGATGGGAGACATATTTTCAGGCGGAAAAAAAGAGAGGCAGAAAAGCGCGAGCTGGAGAAGATTGAGATGTATGGTGACAGGAATGAGGCCCGAAAATTTTTCGAAAAATAAGACGCCTTGCCGATGGTTTTAAAACCGGGGCCTCTTCCTGCAAGGATGAAAACGGAAATCTAGTGACATATGTCCAGAGTACACTGACGTTATGGAGGGAACACTTCTCTAAGCTTCTAAATGGCGACGCTGACAACAATCCCGCCAATAGAGATGATATTCCGGGAACCCCAATTTCGGATGACAGCGTTGAGGTTCCGCTGCCCGACTATGATGAAGTTCTGACAGCTATAGCTCGGCTTAGAGCTGTTTAAGAATGGAGGCGAAGCTCTACTTAAATGCATTCACGAGCTTCTATGCAGAATATGGTCGGAAGAATGCATTCCGAACGATTGGAATCTCAGTGTGCTCTGCCCAATCCACAAGAAAGGCGATCCCACTATCTGTGCCAATTACCGTGGGATAAGCCTTCTTAATATCGCATATAAGGTCCTGTCGAGCGTTTTATGTGAAAGATTGAAGCCCATTGTAAACGAACTGATCGGACCTTATCAGTGTGGCTTCAGAACTGGAAAGTCCACCATCGACCAGATTTTCACGCTACGACAAATCTTGGAGAAGACTCAAGAAAAACAAGTCGACATCCACCATCTTTTTGTCGACTACAAAGCCGCCTTCGACAGCCCAATAAGGAAGCACCTGTACTCCACCATGTCTGAATTTGGTATTCCAGCAAAACTAATACGACTTTGCAGGATGACACTGAGCAACACCAGCAGCGCAGTTAAAATCGGGAAGGACCTCTCCCCACCATTTATTACCAAACGAGGTTTCAGACAAGGTGATTCCTTATCGTGCGACTTTTTCAACCTAATGATGGAAAAGATCATCCGAGCTGCTGATCTGAGACGTAGTGGCACAATATTCTACAAGAGTGTTATGCTGCTTGCGTATGCTGATGACATAGATATCATTGGCCATTATTATCTTAATTAAAAGAAACACCGCACTCTCTGAGTATTCAATATCGACTGACTTCTATTTATTATAATGTTAGATATATTTATGTAACAAGGTTGATTTATATTGTGAAAAGAGTTACCAGATTGTTATTATTTTTCTTTATAACACTTCTCCTTAATAACAATTTCTGCTGTTTAATCAAAGTTAATTTTTAATTCAAAGTTCAATTCTTAAAATATTAAAAAATAAAGTTTAATGTAAATACATACTTTAATCAAAGGTACTTATTCTAAACCCAAATGACCATTGATGTAATTATGTTTCTCCTTCGGAACACCTTTAGTGAGCGCATCCGCCAACATTTCTGAAGTTGCCATATACTCCAGCTTGATTTCTCCATTGTTTATCTTTTCACGGATGAATTTGACCTTTATGTCGATGTGTTTTGTTCTTGGCGAGTAAATGTTGTTGGTGACGACGTTTATAGCACTTTTGTTATCGCAGAAGAGCAGCATGGATTTTTTAGAAGTATGCTCTAGTTCTGCCTCCAACCGCTTCAGCCAAATTGATTCTTGCGCAGCTGCAACAAGGGACATATATTCGGCCTCAGTAGAAGACAGCGCTACGGTGTGTTGCCGACGAGTGGACCACGAGATAGCTCCACCTTGAGCGATGAAGACATAACCCGATGTAGAACGCCTTCCATCGAGATCTCCGGCCCAATCAGAGTCACAAAAACCAACAATTTCAGATGAATCCTTTCGATATACGATGCCATGGTCAATTGTGCCCTTCAAATAACGCATAATGCGTTTAACAGCCGTCCAATGTGCTTGACCAGGATTTGCAGAAAATCTGCTCACCAAATTGACAGCGAAACAAATATCCGGACGCGTGTTTTGGGCTGCGAATAGTAAACTACCAATTGCTTCCATATATGGAACCTTTTCCATTTCTTTTCTCGATTCATCAGTTTTCGGGCAAAATTCTTCAGACAGCTTTTGATTTAGATCAATAGGTGTTGACACATGGCTACATTCGTTCATGCCAAAACGTTTCAGGACGCTATTGATGTATTCTGACTGATCGATTTTAATCATTCTCTTAGGTCTGTCGTAGCTCACACGCATACCAAGTATTGAAGATACTTCACCTATGTCCTTCATTTCAAATTTCTTGGACAGTTCGACTTTTACAAAATTCAACATTTGCACATCATTACCGAGTAAGAGCATGTCGTCCACATAAATAGCTGCAAATAACATTTTAGCTTCATGAACTTTATAGTAAATGCATTGGTCAACTTCACTTCGCTTGAAGCCAACACCCTCCAGCACTTTATTAAGTTGTTCATTCCACACTCGACTCGACTGCTTCAGCCCATATATCGATTTTTTTAACCTGCAAACTCTACCGGAACCGTCATCGAAGCTTTCGGGCTGCATCATGTAGACTTCTTCCTTTAGTTTACCATTAAGAAAAGCAGTAACAGCATCGAGCTGGTGAATTTCGAGATTATATTTGACTGCAAGTGTGAGCAAAAAACGAATCGAGGAGTATCTAACAACGGGCGCGAAGGTTTCTTCGTAATCGATGCCTTTGTGTTGCGAGCAACCTCTAGCTACTAGCCTAGCCTTCCGACGAACCATTGCACCATCAGCGTTCATCTTGGTCTTAAAAACCCATCTGTTGGTTATCGCTTTCTTCCCTACGGGTAGTTCTGTTAGCTCCCACGTTTCGTTTTTCTGCAAAGCATTCATCTCATCTTGCATGGCAAGTTTCCAAGAATTTGCGTTGCTGCTGGACATCGCTTCTTTAACATCAGCGGGATCTCCAAAACCAGTTGTAACACAATAATTAAACTGCGGTTTAGTAGCTAAGCGCTTCGAACGCCGATATGCCTCGATTTCAGTGCCCGTTTGCTTCTTCTCCTCCACCTCTCTTTCTACTTGTTCATCTGTACTTTCATACTCGCTGACGTCCTCACAGTCTCCAGTTGAATCTTCAATAACAGTTGAATCGTCGATTTGTATGACAGTTGGCGATTCGATCATATTCTCCTCTGAATGGCCAACGTTATTTTCAGTATTTACTCTGACTACTTCAGTGACTAACTCTGGATTGAAAAATTCAACATCATCTGCAGTTAAACTGTGTTTATGTTCGAAAAATGTCACATTTCGGCTCGTTATGACCTTTCTCGATGACTTCTCATAAAGCCGATATGCTTTTGCTTCAGCACTGTACCCGATAAAAATGCATTCGGAAGCTTTTGCATCAAGCTTTTGACGTTTTTGCTTAGGTACATGCGCAAGAGCATTACATCCAAAGACGCGTAGGTATTTCAAATTTGGTCTTTGCCCCGTCCATACCTCTTCTGGACTGATCTTGTTTCCTCTGCAAGGTACACGATTCAAAATGTATGCGGCCGTACTAGCTGCCTCTGCCCAGAAATGATGATTAAGGTTTGACTCCAGAAGCATACATCGCACACGTTCAATAATCGTACGATTAAGGCGCTCTGCAACGCCGTTTTGCTCAGGCGTGTATGGAGCAGTTTTCTGATGGATTATACCGTTCTTTTCTGTATATTTTGCGAAATCTTTATTGACATATTCAGTGCCATTATCCGACCGCAACACTTTTATTTTTCGATCACACTGGTTTTCTACTAAATTCTTAAATTTTACGAATTCGCGGAACACATCTGATTTTCTTTTTAAAGGTATCGCGAAAACCTTACGCGAATAGTCGTCGACAAATACGAGGAGGAATTGCGCACCACCTAAGGATTTTTTTAAAGGTCCAACTACATCCGTATGCACTAAATCCAAGAGGTTTTCAGCACGATGGCCAATATCTTGAAAAGACGCGCGAGTTTGTTTGCCTTTTACACAGATGATACACTTTTTATCACTATGTTCATTATAGTTTAAACCAATCGATGCGTCTTTCGTTAGTTTCAAATTATCGCGGCATATATGCCCCATTCTTCGGTGCCACAATTCATAATTTTTTGTAACTGTCATTGCCATGTCTGTTTTTATCGGATCACAATTTAATCGATATAAATCATTGATCACATCAGCAGTGGCTATTAAAGCGTTTTCAGAATTAAAAATTTTGCAGTGATCTTTCTCAAAAACTATTTTATTACCGAGTTTTGTCATTTGCCGAACTGATAACAAATTTGCGCACAAATCAGGTACATACTCGACATTGTGCACGACTGCATCTTCTTTTGTACTTAATTTGAGCTTTACATCTCCCGAACTTTTCACTAAAATTTTTTGTTTATTAGCTACCATGATTTCTTTATTTATCGGCACTTCGTTTTGTAAAATATTCGATCGATTTGTCATGTGCGCTGTAGCGCCGGAATCGATAAACCAGCTTTGTTCATGTTCATTTACAAAAAATGCAGCAGCAATTAACAAATTTTCTTTTTTATCACTAGTCCCAATTTTCTTCTTTTTGTTGGGACACGCTCTGCTAAAATGACCGATTTGATTGCAAGAGTAACATCGAATCTTTTTTTGCATAGTTTGCTTATTCTGTTTCGCGCTCTCTTTTCTTGTAAACAATGCGTTCTCTTCGAGATTGCTGTTGCCATCAAACTTTGCATCTTGCAACAACAAATTCTTAACAGCATCAACAGTTAATTTAGCCTTGGAATTTTCGACTGCTAAAACTAAAGCTCGAAATTCATCAGGCAATCCAGCCAGCATGAGTGATGCCGTTAACTCGTCATCGATATTGAGACCTGCGTTTTTCACTTTTAGTGACGTCATTATCAATGCGTTCACATATTCTTGCATAGAAGAGAAATTATCTAGCTTAAGTTGTACCAAGCGCTTAAGCAATTCAACCTTCCGTGTCAAGCCACTGTCCTCAAACGCAGTAACCAACCCGTCCCATGCCTCTTTCGCTGATTTCGCGCTAGCAATGTGGGCAAAATTAGTCGGCTCCACCATAAGCGTGATTTCCGCCAACGCTCGCTCATCAATGTTTTTATCCTCGCTCGTAGCCTTGTCCGTAAGTCCAATTTGGACTATATTCCAGCACCCCTTCAGCACAAGGTACGATTTTGCGTGGCACTTCCACACGTCAAAGTTTTCTCTTCCGCGCAATTTTTCAAAAGGAAAACTTAGCACCGACATTGTAATCTTTATTCGACGCAAAAAATAAAACACACACGAATTTATCACTGAACAAATTAGTATTTTTTTTTTTTTTTTTGCCCGAGAGTGTTCAACCGCGTGTCATGCGGCCCATAACCTATTATCTTAATTAAAAGAAACACCGCACTCTCTGAGTATTCAATATCGACTGACTTCTATTTATTATAATGTTAGATATATTTATGTAACAAGGTTGATTTATATTGTGAAAAGAGTTACCAGATTGTTATTATTTTTCTTTATAACAGCCATAATACGCGCGAAGTCAGTGCAGCATTTTCCAGATTAGAAAGAGAGTCAAGTCGAATGGGTCTGTCAAAGAATGCAGATAAGACGAAATACTTAGTGTCAACAAACAAACAGTCCCAGCGTCTTTGAACCAACGTTACCGTTGACAATACCTCCTGCGAGGTTGTGAAGAACTTCGTTTATCTGGGATCCAGCATTAATTCAACCAACGACATCAGCATTGAGATCAAACGAAGAATAACTCTTGCCAACAGGTGTTACATTGGGCTCAGTAGGCAATTGAGAAGCAGAGCCCTCTCTCGACGAACGAAAATCACGCTCTATAAATCGCTCATCATGCCCGTCCTACTTTACGCATCACAAACCTGGACGCTGAGCAGTTTAGATAAAAAGACTTTAGGAGCATTCGAGAGAAAGATTCTTCGTAAGATCTACGGACCAATCTGCGTCAATGGCGAGTACCGAATACGGTGGAATGATGAACTGTATGAGCTGTACGCTGACATCGACATAGTCAAGCGCATTAAAATCGAGCGGCTTCGCTGGCTTGGTCATGTTCAGCGCATGAAAGACGATGCTCCAGTGAAGAAAACATTCGATTCGGTACCCAGCGGCGGTCAACGCAGAAGAGGGCGACCGCATCTTCGTTGGAAAGACCAAGTAGAGGAGAAGAGAACCTGACGAAGCTTGGAATTTCCAACTGGCGCCAGCAAGCGAAAGACAGAAATGGCTGGCGCAAATTCTTAGATGAGGCCAAGACCGACATACGGTTGTAGCGCCAACTAAGTAAGTAAGTAAGAAATGATTTCATAAACCTGGTGCAAATACTATAGCTCTATTTACTCTGTATGTTGAAAGTTGACACCAAAAAATAATGTCGTGCAGCCTGCAAATCACAAATCTCTACTTAAGTCAAAAATTTAACTTTTTTCGTTCGATTTAGTAAATATTAGTTTGACGAAGATAAATATAAATTAAAATAATACATTTAGATCACTTTTAAAAAAAATCAACTTATTTTTCTATAAATAAAAAAATGGCTTAAAACAGTTTTCTAATAAAGTAGACTATGTCAAATTGTAAAGCGCTGAACTATATTGCACGTCGCGTGAAAAATAACGTTCCAAAAAAATGCGTTTAAAGATTGCGCTTAAAGTAGGTTTCTAGATCCTTAAGCGAAAGAAATTAAAATTTTTAACTATTTATTTTCAAGCTATTTTATTATATACCATAGTCGGGTTTATTTTAACATAATTTAGTTAGTAGTCAACATAAAGAAACTATTTTTGTAATATTGGTTTTAAAGGCGCCAAAGTCGATTGCTTAAAAAAATTGAATATATGGCTTACATGTTAATAAACGAAATAAAACCAAACTAATTAAAAATTGGTCCAGCCGATTAACTCAGATTAACCGTTGACCTTATTTTGAAGGGCTCGAATTTATCCTCCTCTGTTATCAAAATTATAAACACCATTTTTTTCGATTGTCAAAGAACTATATAATGTTTTAAATAAGAACTAAAAATATCAAACACGCCATAGTAACACAGGCTAATTTAAAATGTTATTGAAAGTGCATGTCTTTTAAAAATATTTTTATTAAACTACATATAAAGCATGCTTCGATATTTAACGAAGTGAATTAAAACATATCTTAATTCGAAACACCGTCAACTTTAAACCCCCCATAATTTGGAAATCACTTTGTTTTTATTCTGCACACATATATTTTAATAACAAAATATTTTTTTGACATTGTATTGCCTTCAACATCAACAAATTTCCATTTCATAAGTTATAAAATTCATTTCTTTTCTCATTTCCCATCAAATATCAAAAAATTCCCTGGAATGTTTTATAACTTAAGTATTTATAACTTGACTTAACTTCAACATATTAACTTCAAAATTTCAACTTGAACTGAATGAAATGAAATTTTAACTTGAGAAATTAAAATATTTAACTTCGCAAGTTGTAGGAAAAGTCAAGTTAACAAAAGTTATTGAAACTGCTCAAGTCAAAAATCAACGAAAAGCTAGCTCAAGTTCTGCCAAATACTCAATTTGACCAAAATGACTTGAGCGAGCTCGTCCTTAAGTCATTGAAAAAATTCGCCAATTCGTATATCAATTCGTTTTGTTTGGTTTGTTCAGTTGAATTTGTGATTCATTTGTGCATGAATCGTGAAAATAAGTTAATGTTTATTTCATTTAAATTCGTTTGAAAGAAAAAAACAGCTGATTCCTTACGGAACATTCGATTTGAATCGCTTTGGCTGCAGCCAGATCAAGTTAACGAAACTTGACGAAAAAGCTGCCTTGAGCAATTATGGGTTGTGCGCATCATTTCTATGTATTCGTATAAAATTTGACATTAGCTGTAGCCAGCTCGAGCCTATTATGTTTGGGCCTTTAGATTTTTATATTAAAACCAGTTTCGGCCGAATATTATATAATGGAAGAATATTCGGATTCAGTTTCGGCCAAAATTCCGGTTTCGGTCGGGCACTACCAACCAGTATTGGCCAAAATTTTTTGCGTCTACGTTAGAATTTGAATTAAATTTTCAGGCTTTTTTTTAATTAAATTAAAAAACAATGACTACAATTTGTTATGATTCCAGTAATCGTAATTATTGTTATTTTTTAAGATTATGATTATAAATATAATAGTAATTTACCTGTAATCAATTACGAAATATCTAATTGTAATTAAAGTAATATCCCAGCTCTGAAAGCATATACCATGCTTTCTTATGAGCGTCTGTTATTTAATTATTGAAAAAAAAGTACAAACAAAAATGCAAGACTTGCATTAAACTAAGATACCTTGAACTAATTCTGTGTCGATATGAAATAACAGCTTAAGTTTGATTTCAAAATTTCTAGAAATCTTGCTTCAAAGTTTTCAATCGCCATATAAGTTATATGAAGAGGTCTTTCGCTTTTGTGTCATCACTTTGGCTAAGGTCATATTAAAAACTCTAGATTTTGTGTGTTTGCGAGTGGAACACAGCTACACCAATAACTCAGGTTTGTCTTAAGTCAACTTAAGGCTTTATAGCTTATCGACACAGATATATAAAATTAATCACTAAAACACTTTTTTCACGAGCTACTCGTAGTCATTAAATGATGAGTATTTTGAATATTTACTTTACATATGCAAAAATTATAACACAACCACTCCAACAAAAGAGCAACAGTTTAAAGGAACTGTTTAAAATACTTGTTCTTATATATTTAAGATGAACAAACATTTCTCTGCTTTTCAAATGTTTTAATTTAAGTTTTGGTGAAAATAAGTTTAAAACACTTTAATTGAACCTACACAAATTGAAAAACACATTGATTGTGTTCAAGCGAAGCACTTTTATTCCCGTCGATTTCCGATTGAGCCATGCAAATACAATGTGATCAGATCTTAGTTTCTAATTTCACGATAGTATTATTACTAATATCAAAACTTTAATCGAACGATGTAATAATTAGTCTAAGTTGTTGCAATGTACACATGGAAATGAACTATTTTGTCATTTTATTATTATTGATATTGAATTGTTGAGTGCTAATAATAAAGGCTATACACCCGAGAAACAATATCATACTTTGTGTCAATAAAGTATCTGATATATGTCCGGTGCCAGTGTCGGTAAATGTCCGACCTCTGCACCGAAAGAAGTGCAGGCACAATGTACGAATGAAGACCGATTCGGGCACTCGTCAGTTTATTGTGTCCGATTATAGTTGCTCGTTTTTGAGCAATTTATTGACATAATACAGACTTACTACGTTACTATTTAAGGTGGCTTTCGAGGTACTTGTTGGGTATGTTTCGGGTACTTTATAGTTTAGACTCGGGCCAGTTTCGATACATATCAGGTACTTTGACACGATATATGAATTTTGTTCTCGGGTCCTGTTCGCAAAAACTTCGCAGTTTTTCCGTTACTACTTGCAGCTTTTAAAAATAACATTGAGTCCGATACTCTGGGCTTTTGTGCCTGAGTAGTTTGGTACGGACACAAATTGTTTCTCGGGACACTCAACTCTTTTTTAACACGGTTTTTTTTGCATGACTTTGAAATAACACGGTTCATTTATAAATTTTTTTTCACGAAAAATGTTCATGCTGTGCTCAAATATGATCGGTCTATGCCCAAACGTGTGTCTTACTGACTTGCTAATTTGCCGACCACTGGTTTACGTTTTCAAGTTTCAGGGAACACCCGATTTCTATAGTATTTTTTAAGTTGCGCCCTTACTTCTTTTTTCTTTTGGTTTTATTAATAAAAATTAATTGTTTTTGTTTAATATGAAATATGTTATATTGAAATCATTACTTTTTTGCACGGTTTTGTGGGCAAAACATTAAAAAGTTTTTCAACTTACACGATTTTTCAAAGTTTTGGAATACATCCCTTAATTTACCATATGTCGCTTTTATTTTTTTACATGCATTTTTTTCTACACATTTTACTTTGGAATGTATCTACCGTGTAAAAAAGAGTTGAGTGTATATACTACAGATGTATTTACGTGAGTAAATAAAAGGAGACAGACAGTTTTGTAAACATTTTGATGGAAACACATTGAAATATTGTTTACCAATATCACTTACTTACTTACTTACTTTACCAATATCACATGACTTAAAAGAGCCAATTAAAAAAGCATCTGTTTCAACATAGAAAAAGGGTACAAAATAATTAAAATAAAATTCCACAATTTGTGACCTGTTTTAAAATTATAGACATCGATCAACATTTGTGGTAAAGGTTTTAAAAGTTTACGTATAAATAATTTTAAATATAGGTTTTAAATTTACATAAAAGAAATTTACTTAAATAAGGCCTAAGAATACTACTCAATATATGCCTTTGACATAGAGGTTGTGCTCAAAAAGGATTTAAAAAGATCATACGCAATCATAGAGGGTTAAAATTATCTATGAAAATGTTCCTTGGAAAATTTTATTATCTTGATTTTTTTTTTTTGGTAAAAATGTTTCTAAGAAGTTCTTTGATGGAGAAAAATAGTCAATTTTCAACACACCCAGCGACAAAAAAAATCCTCTTACACGAATTTTTGCTAGTTTTTCAACTTTTACAGAAAAACTTATAGCTATTGAAAGTCGTCTGTCAAAATGTTATTTTTTTTTTTTTATTTATATGTATTTTTTTACTGCTTTTTTATTTTTTTATTAATGTACAGATGAGTTCAATAAATTCAATTTAACCCATTAAAGACTGCTCATAGATTCCGCAGTACGATTTTTTCAAAATTTATCAGGAAGCTTATATAGGCCATAGAAGTTACTTTGCAAAATTTCAGGTTTTTAACTGTCACCGTATTTGAGATCTGCATTGGGTATTTCAATACACAATCGGCTAATCCGGGTTCTTGGTGTTAATAAAAATTTACATATATGGCAACATTCTTTTGTCATAATGAACACCTGATAAATAGAGGATACTTGAGGCAAATTGACCACGAATTTTTCCCTCGATCTTTTCATTTTCTAATTTTCTACATAGCTTTAAATATGGATTTTGTCATTTTTGAAAATCACACATCTTCGATCTCGAAAAGGAACATTTAATTGTTTGAATTACGTTTCACATTGTAAAGACAATAAATAGTTTCATTTTTCCGTAATGTTTAAAAAAAAAATTATTTTGATATCTTCTACCGCTTTTGAGATATGGCTTTTTTCGTAAACACTGTTTTATGGGTATTTAAATACCCATTAGTCATTAATTGGCTAAATGCTATGGTTTTATTTTTGAATTAAGGGGTTAAATGGGTGAAAAAAGGGTAAAAGGTCCAAGAGGAAAATAGCACACCGTGTGAATACATACAAATGGAGTGTACGAAATGTAATAAAAAATTACGATACAGGTTGCTCCATTTTTCGAAGAAATGGTAGTGAAAGGCCTAAAAAAATAACACCACGAGAGAATCGCTTTCTTCATGCTGGTAGCATCAATAAAACATTCAATTCGCAAGCTGGAATAAAAGTCAGTGACCGTACAATGCAACGTCAACTGAAAACCTGTATTTACAAAATTAAAAAAGTGTTTTTTTTTTGTCGCTGGGTGACTTAATGTAAAAAGTACACCAAGAAATACTTTGCCAAAATATTCACTGTACAGAAGACACTTTCATTGCATAGTTATAGGAAGTGTTTATATAGTTTATATAGTTATATCCTATAACTATATATAGTTATATAGTTATAGGAAGGGGTTAGTGGGGTAAAGTGGGAAACTTTTTTTGGAGCTCCGTTAAGTGAACATAACTAATAATTTTTTCATGTTTAAACTTCCTTTAGTAAAAAGAATCAAATAAGCAATCTTTTTGTCAGAGAAACCAACCGAAAATATTGGTTTTCCTAAGGGCCATTTTGTTCACAGAGAGATAAATTTATCCCTGAGTTAATTCCATGATTTTTCCAGTTTTTTATTTGTTCACAGAGAGTTAAGCATTTAACTCTTCAAGCTGGAGATAAAAATGGTGGTGAGATAGCTTAACCCCAGAAATATTTAACTCGTGAAAATTGGTGAGTTAAGATTTTTAATTCGCTCTCATCACTCTCATTTTAATATTTTTTATTTACTTGGTGTCAAAATATTGAAAATACAGATTTTTAAGCATAGGGAAACAGTATTGGGCGTTACTGATTTCGAATCTGATGTCAGAATTTTAAAATTTGGATAAGGTTGCCACCTTAATTTATTATTTTTACGAATTCGGGGCTGGCGCAAACTAGAGGGTAAAAATGGGTCGCTGAATCCGAATCCGTTGTCAGAATTTCAAAATTCGAAAATTTTTCTACACATAGGGCTGCCACCTAAAAATATTTTATTTTAAGAATTTTAAACATGAGGGAACAGTATTGGGAGGTTACTGATTTCGAATCTGAACTCCAAATTTTTAAATTCAAGATGGTGGATAGAGTTGCCACCTTAATATTTTAAATTTTTACGAATTCGGGGCTGCCAAAAAAATGGTGCACAAAAAATGGGTCGCTGAATCCGAATCCGTGGCCAGAATTTCAAAATGATAAGGTTTTGAAATAATAGGGCTGCCACCTAATAATATGTATTTTTTAGAATGTTAAACGTCATTTAACAGTATTAGGGAGTCACTGATTTTGAATCTGAAGTCAGAATTTTAAAATTCAAAACGGTGGATAGGGTTGCTACCTTAATTTTTTGTATTTTTATGAATTCGGGGCTGGCAAAAAAAATGGTACACCAAAAATGGGTCGCTGAATACGAATTCATGGTCAGAATTTCAAAATTATAAAGTTTTGAAATAATAGGGTTGCCACCTAATAATTAGTATTTTTAAGAATTTTAAACATTATTTGACAGTGTTAAGGAGTCACTGATTTCGAATCTGAAGTCAGAATTTTAAAATTCAAAATGGTGGATAGGGTTGCCACCTTAATTTTTTGTATTTTTGTGAATTCGGGGCTGGAAAAAAATGGTATGCCAAAAATGGGTCGCTGAATCTGCGGTCAGAATATTAAAATTATAAAATTTTGAAATAATAGGGTTGCTTTTACTTTTGAAAATACATATTATTAGGTGGCACCCCTACGTGTAGAAAAATTTCGAGTTTTGCAATTCTGACAACGGATTCAGAATCAGCGACCCAATTTTACCTAGTGTTTCTCCCAGAGTTGAATTAACATAAAAAAACAAGAAATTAGGTGGCAACTTTATCCGCCATCTTGAATTTCAAAATTCTGACGCCAGATTCGAAAGAAGAAACCCCCAATACTGTTTCTTCATGTTTAAAATTCTTAAAAAAATGTTTAGTTGGCAGCCCTGTGTAGAAAAATTTCAGAATTTTAAAATTCTGACATCAGATGCAAAATCAGCGATCCATTTTTACCTAGTGCTCACTCCAACCCCCAAATTCGCAAAAATAAACCAAAAATCCCCACACATTTTTTAATTAATGAGCAACACTCTAACATTCCAATGGAAATCGATATAAACTGAGAGCGAATTTATGCTCTAAGCATAAAGCTGGGATAAAATGTGAATAAAACCACTTTCTTATCTCCCGATTTATATGCTTGGTATAAAATTAACCTAGAGATAGTTATCCCCGAATTAAATCATATTTATGCCCTTTGTGAACAAAATGGCCCTAAGAGTTACCGAGCTCCGACTGATCATGATCAAAATTACCAAAATTGAAAGTCGTGTTGTAAAGTGGGAAACTTTACAAAACTACATAAACTTAACACAAATCTTGTAGCAAATTTATCAAATATTTATTACAAGTCAAAGGAGGTTCACAGAACACACTTAAAGATCATTATAAAAAATTTTTGCAATACAAAAAATTAATGAAAAACCTTAAAAAATTGGTAAATTGTTAAAAAAATTCGTCGTTCTTTGAAGAAATATTCAAGTCCGAGTCACACTCTGGACAATAGAAGAAGCTAGTAGTTGGGTTGACGCATTTCAGATGATATGATCGTTGACAATCCTTTTTGTTACATTTGATTGTATTGTGCCTAGTCATGATTTCTGGCATGAGTTGCAGACAATTGGTGCAAAAATCACGATCTTTCTGGTTTCTTTTTTGATCCTTTGTTTGCTGGAGTTTTATTCTTTGCTGCTGTTGTTTTCTTTACAGTTGTTTTTTTTTTGTGGTCGTCCTCCTTTTTTTTGTGGTTCATCTGTATTTTCTGATGAAACGCAATCAGATCCCATACATTGCGAATTTCTCTTAGAGTTAGCGTGCAGCTATTCTTAAAAGTAGTAGCTATTCAAGCGATATATTTCATAAAAACGCTTAGGTGGCCAAACGAAACGAATGATCCAAGTTTTATTCAAATCCACGTTTCACAACACGCGCTCTTTCCTTATAACTGTCAAACGCGATATTTAACGCAAAAGAATTCAATTTGCTAATTGTTAGAAAATCTCTTTTTCACGCTGTGCGTACGATATTTTATGTTCCGATAACTGATAAAACCGAGATTTAGTGAGGGTTTAAAGGTTAGAGGGACATTAATAAGTTCACAACACTTTTTTAATCATTAACAATGAATTGACAACATATGGATGCAAAATGACGCCTCATTAGTGATTTTTGACATTTCCCACTTTACCCCAAAGAAAGTTTCCTATTTACCCCGACACCACATTTTGCAAAAATGTGAGCGTCATTTTTTTACAATGTATAAATGACACGAAATTCTTTTGCATTATTCAAATTAAGTCTATAAAAAATACTTTGAGTGTACTTACAAACGGTATATCTCGAAAAACAGTAAAAAAATCGATGTGCAAACTTGGGAGAAATGAATTGCGAAATCACTTGAAAACTTTGACAATTGTCGGAGAGCACAAAATTATTTCTGCATGCGTCGGTATACCATAAAGATTCGCATACGGTTGTAACTAACAGATTTCAGCAGCGCATGACAACTGTACTTTGAAGGTTTTCCGGGAAGCGCCATTTCCCACTTTACCCCACTTACACCTACTATATTTCTCCATAGATGTACGCTGTAGACAAAACTTGTTTAACCTTCATAGGTCCTTTGAATGCGCGCGCATACAAATTCAAAGTTAAATTTAGTAAATAATATATTAAATCTTAACCGATTGTCATGACTTTTTGGCAAATACAAAGCAATTCAAATTGTTTTCCACGGTTGTTTCGCCTTATCAATAATTCACATATGGTTCCAATCCAATTCCTCTAAATAAATCTATCCCTTTCCTTTCAAGTCAAATACCAAACCTTGTTTGTATCAGGCGCATGCCTTGGTTCTTTGATCTTTTTTTAAAAAAATTGCTTTTTGCTACAAAATCTATTAATTTATCGCGTCTATAGGTGGCGCTAACATCTGGAAATACTCGTGTAAGCTTGTTGACGTACAGGTCCCTGAGTATGTCTGTTCATACATGCATTATATCCAAGAAACAATTTCATACTTTGTGTCAATAAAGTAGCTGATATATGTCCGGTGCCCGTGTCGGTAAATGTCCGACCTCTGCACCGAAAGAAGTGCTCGTTCTGAAACACCTTGGCAGGCACAATGTAAGAACGAATACCGAATCGTACACTCGTCAGTTTATTGTGTCCGAAAATAGTCGCTTGTTTTTTAACACTTTATTGACATAATACAGACTTACTACGGTACTTTTTCAGGTGCTTTTCAAGGTGCTTGTTGGGCATGTTTCGGGTACGTTATAGTTAAGACTCAGGCCAGTTTCGATACATATCAGCTACTTTATTGACACAATATATCAATATTTTTTTCGGGTCCTGTTCGCTGGAGCTCGTTTTCATTCGGCTTAATATCAATGTGCGATAATTTTTTTTTTCATAAACTTCGCAGGTTTTCGTTACTACTCGTAGCATTTAAAAATAAAAATGAGTCCGAGACTCTGGACTTTTGTGCCTGAGTAGTTTGGTACGGACACAAATTGTTTCTCGGGATATGATGTATCAGAGAACTGCACAAACTTACTTGAAGTCTATTTCAAGTACTTGCTTAAAATACAAGTTCAAGCTAGCTTGAGCTTGATAATTTTGAATCAAGTATAGCTTGTAATTGAATATAAATAAGCCCACTCTAGCTTGCGACTTGCAAGTATGCTAGCTTACAAGCGAACGGAACGAATTTTGAAGTAAAGGAAAGTTTGATGCCTTCGGCAAAAAGCTTGAAAAGCTTGAAATTGAAGGCAAGTATCCAATTAAAGCAAGTATCCAAAAAATTCAAACAGCTTGTGTAGAAAAAGCTTAAGGGTATTATGACTTTTAAGGGTTCTGTGGACTCCGTGGTTGGCAGTTTTAGGGGGTAGATGATTTCCGATCTGATGTTAGAATTAAAAACTCAAGATGGCGGATAGAGTTGCCACCTAGATTTTTAGGTATTTTTGCGAATTCTTTTAATTTTGAAATTCTGACAACGGATTTGATTTCGAGTATAATGTCACAGTTATAAAATTTAAGATGGAGGTTAGGATTGCCACCTTAATTTTTTTATTTTTGTGAATTCTGGGCTGGTGCGAACTAATGGGTAAAAATGTGTCGCTGAATCCGAATCCGTTGTCAGAATTTCATAATTATAAAATTTTAAAATAATAGGGTTGGTACCTAATTATATGTATTTTTAAGAATTTTAAACATCTTTTAACAGTGTTAGGGAGTCACTAACTTCGAATCTGAAGTCAGAATCTTAATATTCAAGATGGTGGATAGGGTTGCCACCTTAATTTTTTGTATTTTTATGAATTCGGGGCTATATACGTATCTTTGGAAGATTTCATACCTCCGGGCGAATCAAAAAAAAAAAAAAAGTAGAGTTAATGCGTACGTTACTTTCACTTCAATTTTTCCTGAGTGGAATAACACAAACCGTAACAGGAATATTCGTCGTAAACTGTTCTTCATTGAAGCTTGGGGACGCTATGGTTAAACCATTCATCGCGAAGCGAATACGTGATCCAAGTGTGGCACAACCCGAAACACCAATAACCTCAACAAATGCCGCAAGTGTTCCAATTCAGCATGCATCATCAATACGGAAGCGTGGTCGATGCTACATTTGTACCAGCAAAAACAATCCTAATGTGTTGCAACAAGATGTGATAAATGCACGAAATTCATCTGCGCAGATCACAATAACCAAAAACTCTTTCGTAGGTTGCTTAAACGTATCTCTAGTTTATAACTAAGTTTTTAGCGTCTTGAAATTCCATTTTCTTACAAAAGAACCGTTTTTTAAAGAGAGTCCTTTTTTGGTGATAAAAAGTAGCCTATTGCCCGACCAGGGACGCAAGGAACCTACATGTCAATTTTGAAGAAAATCCATCCAGTAGTTTTTACGTGATGCGCGTGATTGTCGTTCAGACAGACAATATTTTTAAAAATTACATTTTTGGAATCCACATCCTTTAAAATGTTCAGTGCAAAAAGAATTTCGAAAAAATATTCAATGCACAGAAATTTGGTTTACAGTTTTACACATAAGTTTAGATAAAGGAAAAAGATATAGAAAAGTTGCTTTTGTTGATTTATCTCTGCATAAATAATAAAAAACAACGGATGGTTACAACTTTAATTTAATTTCAATAATATTTAAAGCAAGTTTACCGCCAAGATCATTTCTAATTTGAGCAGTAAATATTCAAACAGTAAATACTCGTATTCAACTTAAAAAACAAAACACAAATTTTGTTTAAAAAAAAAATTATATTTTCTCAATTTATCATCAGTGGTTAAAATGATTTATTAGCTGTCTGCTTATATTAACGTTTATTTCACGCTTAAAATCAGTGTCAGTTTTTTGTTGTTTATGTCAGTTGAAGTTCATATTTTATTAAATGTGTATACTATTTTCATTATCGAAAATCATTTTACTTGAAGTTCAAAAAAGATATTATTCAACTGTTTTTTAGTTGGAAAAATTTTTATTTATAGCTAATTACATGCTATGCATTGATTGTACCGTTGCAAAATTTTTACAATTTTTTAATAGCTATTATATTTTTCAAGTGTAGCCACACGCAGCGGTGACAATAATAAAATTTTCTGCTGAGTGATTGCGCTGGAGAAATTTATGTGATTTTGAGAATTGATGGGAAAATTGTTTTTATTTGTTGTATGTTACTCATTGATGACAGCATAACATAAACCGAAGAGAGCGATCATCAAACCAAAAAGCGGTTAATTAAACCTAAAAGTTTACTCTAGGTTTTTGGTGTAAAAATCATTTTTGGCTGTTGGTATCAGAATGACTGCCAAAATTGGCATATTTTTAACAATTGATAATCAACGAAATGTGTTGATTTTGAATTTGATTTGTTGAAAGTGGTTGTGGGCGATTGTTTGGTTTGACAAAAGTTAAACTTTAATCGATTTTCATTGTTTTTTTTTTCATATATTTTGTAATATCATTTTCAGTTAATCTTAAATATTTTTAAAGCTATTACTCTTAATGTTATCCATAAATTATCCCTTATTTTATGAGCCATAAAATTGTTATGGCAAGCATACAAATTTTTTGGAGTTTATCTTGATAAATTGATTGAAATCAACCGATCTGAGACTTTATTTTGCACACTCTTAACAAGCAAAGATTTTGGTTAACACTATGTCTAAGACGTTTTGCAATATTTTTAACGACTGCGTTTAATTTACAATACTTTGCAGTAGTTGTGGAAGTAGTGAAATATATAAAGGTTTGCCGCTAATTTCGGCCTACTCAACCCAGTAGTTCGCGGCATTATTGACGAACTTTTTGTGATGATTTTTTAAAGGAAGTTTCTGCATGAGCTGCTGTACTTAAAAAAAATTTATACAAAATATAACGCAAAGCAGCGGTTATCAGCGCCTAACTTTTTCCACTTTATTACAACAACTTCAAGTTTCTCAGTACAAATCTTTTTAATAACTTTCTTTATATTTAGCTGGATAATATCTCAATAATATCTATATTTTTACCATATCTATTTTTTTAAAGGCTATATCACAATTTTATATGGATAGCAAAAATAATCCTTTATAATAATGTACATAATACATCTTTAAGTTATTTCTAAAAGAGTTTTTCAGTTGTGTTTTTGTTTTATTAAATAGTTCATATTCATGTATTTTCTCAATACAAATGTTATTAATATCTTTATTTTTATTAAGCTGGAATATAAGTTGAAATTAATTTTTTTCAAATATTTTGTAAGTAAAACTTGAATTTTATATGAACTATTTTGTGGAATGAATTTTAATAAATTATTTTGAAAAGAAGCCTACATGTTATTGTCAACATGTTATCATAACACAGGACAAACATTTCTTAACGTCGATTTTTGTGTTCATTTACGAAATGTTGAGGAGTCTCGTTGATGCAATTTTTTAAGGTTTCACCGGAATGTCCTGCATTCCACTTCCGAGTGGCAATGAAATTGAATAAAAATTTAATTCGATATTTGGTGGTCTCAAGCAGAAGTGTCGTGACAGTGAGCTAAATTACAAATTAAAAAACCATAAAAAAATTAAAGCTTCGATGGCGACGAAAAAAAAAAAAAATAAAAACAAAACCAACAACATGAGCACACTTAACTAATGTCTCTTTAAAAAAAATTGCAAAAATAGGTTTTCAGCATCTGTTAGTGAAATTTCGACAAAATTCTGCTATGGTTTTTAACGAATTTTCTTCAACGTTTCGGTATAACATTCCTTCACGAATTTCATTACAGTTTTCGATTTTAATTCCTTGACGAAAAAAAAATTGCAAAAATAGGTTTTCAGCATCTGACGAGGCCCAAATGTTACACGCAGTCAGTAAATCAAAAAATAAAACTATTCCAGACAAGTGATATTGAAAATGCTACAACAACAAACTCGCCACCACTTTGTGTGTGCGCTGCGTAAACATACCAACAAAAAATCATATAGCAGATTTTGAAAATCATATGAATTTTGATTCAATTTCACTTCCACTCGAAAATGGAATGCAGAACATCGTCAATTTTTTTCGACAACGAAACTTCCCCAACATTTCGATATTGTTTTCGTACACGATAAATCCCCACGTTTTGTATATCATTCGTTAGTGAAATTTCGTCAAAATTCTGCTATGGTTCCTTAACGAATTTTCTTCAACGTTTAGGTATAACATTCCTTCACGAATTTCATTACAGTTTTCGATTTTAATTCCTTGACGAATTTTCTTTGTATTACTGTCTACTTTTCGTTAACGAAATTTCCTCAATACTTCGATATTGGTTTCGTGCATGATAAATCCCGACGTTTCTGCATTGCGTCTTGCACGGATTTGGAACATTTATATGAAATTTTTGTCAATGAAATGTATGGCCAAATCAGCATGTTTCGTCAAGGATCAAGAAATATCGTACATGATTTATTTGAGATTTCTTCAAGACTGGAACTGCTGGGAAGGGTCACATTTTTATACCAAAACAAAAGCACATGGATCCACACACACGCACACACACGCACACACACAACGCACTCACTCACGCCGACATCTACCCTATAGCAACAAACTAACTTGTTTTTAAAAGCAACTAATTAAAAAACTAATTTAAAATAAACTAGTTTATAAACAACTTTGAATTATATTAAGGCGGCATCCACTTTAATTTTGAATTGTTTTTATTGCATTATATATGAAGTAATTGGGGAACTACTTGAAAACAAGTGGTTTAAAAACTACTTCGAATTATATTAAGGCTGCAACTACTCTGATTTTGACATGTTTTTATAGCAAATTTTTATTAGATTACAAGTTTATAGGTATATATATTTAACCATGCTATTTCATTAAATATTATTAACTTAAGGCTTTCACTAATATGAATTTATGTATATATTTTTCAAAACAATAAAATGAATTATCTCTTTGATACATAGAAATTTACAATTTTAATGCTTTTAAATTCATCTTCAGTAAGTGCAATATTAACTAGTTTTCAATTTATTTATTTTGAAGTTATTAAAAAATAGTTTAAATTTAACTAATTTAACAAGTGATGTAAAATATATGCACTTTTCACTTGATTTATTTTAAAGTAGCTTAAAAAAATAATTTAAATTCAACTAATTTAACAAGTAGTTGAAAACATATGCAGACGAAAGTCAATTGACTTATTTATCGGACATCACCACACAAAATATGTTAGTTCGTTCTATGAAAAAAAGTCAGAATTTCAGCTAGTTGTGGTTGACAAAAAACTTATTTTTCAACTACTTTTAAATTAGTTGATTTTCCTACAGGGTAATTTTAAAGGGGGCAATCTATTACATATTATGTCTAAGACGTTTTGCAATATTTTTAACGATTGCGTTTAATTTTCAATACTTTGCAATAGTTGTGGAAGTAGTGAAATATATAAAGGTCACATCCCAGCAGTCTCGGGCATCATCGAAGAATTGTTCTGTGGTAATTTCTTAAAGAAACTTGCTGCATTAGACAAACTTGCAGAATATTTTTAGGCGTTTCTGTCTTGTAATCGTCAATAATATACTTCAATAATATCACTACTCAACAAAATGAAAAAAATTTCATGTACTCCGGATGCGATAATTTTTTCTGTGTAGATAACCTTGACATGAGCTCGAAAAACGCAATAAAAAATTTTTTTTTCGTTTGGTTTTTGTTTTATTTTTTTTTTTTTAAATTTTAAAAATTTTTTTTTGGTTAATTTGTTTCGTCCGGCATAACTCGGGAACCACTAGCTCGATTTAATTGAATTAAATTTTAAAAAATTTAAAATTACAATTCCCTTAATCTGTTTATATATTGTTTTCCTATACAAGCAACAGTTTCCAAGATAAAAATGAATATATAAAGGAAAAAACTTATTTTTTGCCTAAAGATTTAAATTTTTTTTTTTAAAAATCCATAAAAAATCCAAAATGAAAAAAATGTCAAATGTTATTACTTTTACGTAAAGTCACATAACCTATGAGCAAAATGAAACAAAGATCATGAAAATCGATGCACGCGTTTCGCTTTTATTCGCAATTCAGTAAAGGTATGAATTTCAAAAATTTGCTCGACATATGCACAACTTTGTCTATGGTAAGGTTTTTTCTTTTTTATTACAAATATCTTTGTTGATAGCTTTCACGAAGTTTTTTATGAGTCCGAGCTTTATGTGAAGAGGTGGGAGAAAAACATTTTCCTTTTTTATGAGTGGTGTATATTTCACGTTGTCGCTGCCGGGGATGAAGTTAACTCTTTCTGTCCAACTCCTCCTGGTGTAATGATGTTGACGATCGCGGCTGTCCCAAAGGCAGAGAAAACAACAGTACTTTGTGAATCCACCTTGTAATCCACAAAGGATACCGATAACCTTAAGGTCGGCACAAACTTTCCAATCGTGCCTCTCATAGTTAAGGCACTTTAGTAGATTGTCGATGACTTCGTATGTTTCCTTGGTGTCAACGGCATGAGCAATTGGAATCGAAGGTTTCTTGTTGCCGTTGTGCAGTAAAATTGCTTTAAGGCTCTGCTTGTTGCTGTCGATGAAAAGACGCCACTCTCCTGGATCGTAAGAGTACCCGAGTTCACCAAATAATCCGGGAATGTCCTTACAAAAACAGATGTTGTCTTTTTTTGTGTAGTACCTTGCGTATGGTTCATGACGCTTCCTGTAGATTGTTGTCACCACACCAGGAGCCAAGAAACCGAACTGTCGCATGCGCGATGCATGCAACTCTGCATCTTCCTTGGAGAGTTTCAATTCTCTAACCCAATCGTTCAGTTCTGCTTGGGAACATAAGCGTTGACCTCCATGCAATGTATATGTTGACTCGCATTCTGATGTGGTTTCTACTGTCTCCGGATCTGATGTTGGATGTATCGCCTCATTATTAGATGCCCATCTTGAAACGGACGGTTGCGGGTCCACTGGTTCTTCGGAAAATGGCACTGGAAAATTCACTGTTGAAACAGCAGCGTAAGTCCATCGTATATTTTTTCCCACGCCTGTTTTTTTGCTAAGACAGAAGTAGCAATCTGTTACATGGCAAAGCGGAGCTCTCCAAAGCATTGGCATGATGATTCTCGGCTGTCGTCTGAAAGAATTTCAATAATAAGTTATATATGTTCTTGAATTTCGTAATCTACACTTACCTTGAGTCAGCTAGCTGTACGTAGCACCTTGGACATAGAGCACTTGGTGTCCACCGCTCATCTATGTTTGAGACCTTTAAATTGAAGCTCTCTTCAAATGAATCTCTCAATTTAGGTGAAAAACAACGCTTGTTTTTTTCAGAAACGTATTCTCCGCACATGTAACAAAAATTACTTGGATTGGTATTGCATTCAAATCCTCGCGAACGTTTGCTCATTTTAACTATCGCGTTCGTCGACACTTGTTGAATGAGTAAAATCGATCAATGAAGACCTATTTATACTGTGTATTGTTTAGTATTTTACTGACAGGTACTTATAAATGGGTGTATATTTTTTTACGGTGGCTACATACCTGTTTCACCATGTGTGAGTCTTTCTGCATTTCTGTAAAAAAATCATACAGGTAGCCAACGGAAAACCCAAATTATTAAAAAAGTCCCCTTTCCTTTTTTCCTTTTAATTGTTCACGCACATTTATTAGCGTTTATTACTTTGCTTACGCAATCATAAAAATTAAATAACCCTTTGTTTATTCCGTTTTGTTAATTCTGAGAATCAAAAAAAAAAAAAAAAAACCTTACCATAGACAAAGTTGTGCATATGTCGAGCAAATTTTTGAAATTCATACCTTTACTCAATTGCGAATAAAAGCGAAACGCGTGCATCGATTTTCATGATCTTTGTTTCATTTTGCTCATAGGTTATGTGACTTTACGTAAAAGTAATAACATTTGACATTTTTTTTCATTTTGGATTTTTTATGGATTTTTAAAAAAAAAAAATTTAAATCTTTAGGCAAAAAATAAGTTTTTTCCTTTATATATTCATTTTTATCTTGGAAACGGTTGCTTGTATAGCAAAACAATATATAAACAGATTAAGGGAATTGTAATTTTAAATTTTTTAAAATTTAATTCAATTAAATCGGGCTAGTGGTTCTCGAGTTATGCCGGACGAAACAAATTAACCAAAAAAAAATTTTTAAAATTTAAAAAAAAAAAAATAAAACAAAAACCAAACGAAAAAAAAATTTTTTATTGCGTTTTTCGAGCTCATGTCAAGGTTATCTAACAGAAAAAATTATCGCATCCCGAGTACATTTTGACTATTGACTAGTGTATTCTTTAACTCATCTGCATTGTGTTCGTCAACAATAAAGAAACTAAAAGAACAAAGCAACAAAAGAAACTGAGAGCACGCGATAACTTTTCTCTCTTGTGTATCTTGTCGAAAATTTCTTAACGCGTCTGTCTTGTGTTCGTCAACAAAAAAAAAAAACAAACTAACAAATCAGAAACACGTGTTCTTGTACGCGGTTGAACAAACCCAAAATGCAACAAAACTTTCTTGTCGGCCTTTTTGGTCTAGTGAAGAGTGCGCTAGACTATCGACTCAGGGGTCTCCGGTTCGAGTCCGGTTTCGGGCATGGTTTTTTACGCTTTCCTTACTACATTTTAGAATTATTGAAACAAAAAATTCACAACTGAATTGTGAAAACTAGTCTCGGTAATAAGCATTTTAACTTTGATTTTTTAAAAAACTTTCGGTTTTCACTTCATAAACGAAATTTCATTAACTTTCTATCTCTTTTCGTTTACGAAACTTTTACAACGTTCTGCATTGCATTCTTGCACGAATTTGGAACAATTATATGAGATTTTCGTCAATGAAATGTATGGCCGAATCAGCATGTTTCGTCAATGAATCGGAAAAACCACGCATGATTCTTTTACGAGTTCTTTAAGAACGGAACTACTGCAGTGATGTTAAATAAAATTTGTCTGAATACTGTACCGTACAGTAAATTTTACAGTTTTTACTGTTACTGTCACTGTTTTCACAGTAAAATTACTGTACTTTTTAAAAAAAAACGCAAGTATTCATAAAAAAAGCTTTATATATACTTACAAAAACAAAAATATTTCAATAAAGTTGAAAAATTAAGTAAAAAACAACAAAAAATCAATCAACGTATTAAAACAAACTATAATTTAAAAAGTTACATATTAGGTTTGTAGAATGATGTAAGAAATCAAGGTGCAAGTGACGTCGACGTCGTTTGCTAAAGCTGTCAAACTTGTGAATGAGTGAAAGTGACAGAAAAGTTGATTTTGTATGGTTTTACAACTTAAGTGTTGGATTCTTACAACAAAAATAAAATTCGCTGTCACCTTGTTTTTTACACAATGGGTTTGTAACATACATAAAGGCCCAACCAAAATAGACGAAACGAGACGATAGCATTTTGTCGAACATCTGCACTCGTTACTGATGTTTACGGATTTAACCCAAAATTAAACGATTTGCTCAACTCGTCTGAATCATCTGATCAGTAGGCAATCGAGTATTATTTATTTATTTATATTTAGGGTATTCACAGTTTCCTTTTAAAGTTAATATGTGGTAACTTTAGAAAGATAACTCATTAAAAGTGTGAGCACCCCTTTACATATTAATTCTAAAATTCACATTTTCCAAACGCTTCTGGTTCACCTGAGAAGAAAAGTTCAATCAATTCAAAGTTAAACATTAATTTATTCAAATTTATTTCACTTTCCTTTCCAATTGAATCTTCTGCTTCTATTTTCTGAACAATAAAATAAATCAACTGTCAGCATTGCGACATTACCACACAAGACAAACACGCTTCAAAGCATGGCAATTGTAATATTTTGTGTTATCTTTATTTTGTATGCAAAACAAAAACAAAAATAGTTACCAGATGGCAAAATATTTTAAAGTTAACAGTCGGCAAAGATACCACACCAGATAAAACGGCACTGTGAGCACCCTAATTGTGCATTTTGTAATTTTTAATAAAGATTTGTGAAAAATGAGTGAAATAATGGTGAAATTGAAACAAATTGATGAAAATAAAATAAAAACGCACTCTGCACAGCTGTTGTTGACGAGTTGCTACTCTAGCAGTGCGGTTCTTACGGAATAATACGTCTTGTCAAACTATTTCGTTTAGTTTCGTTCAGTTACGTTTGCTCATTTTGGGTAACAACATTAATATGTATTTAACCGAACACTTACGTTTTTACTCGTTACGGAGCAAAACGTCTATTTTGGTTGGGCCTTAAGTCTTTTAAGTCTTTAACATAGTTTTATTATTTCAATCACATGTAGTTTCATTTTTCAGTTTTTATATGGTATATTTATGAACATATTCTTTAGATTTATAAAAAATTGAATTTAAGGATTTTTTGGTGTTAAAATAATTTGCATTTTCTGGCGTTGTTTGATAACATATTTTATAAGTTGGCACAAAAACATTCAAAGTTAACAAAGATATTTTGATGAAGTCTTGTTTTTTTTATGGGAATTTCGCAATGTTACTATTTTAAAGGAATATTACTATAAAAAGTTGATTTAGGTAGATGGTAAAAATGTTTTTTCGTTAAAATTCTTTTTGTGTGATTTAATAATAAAATAACTGTACAAAACATTCATTTTAGGGTACAAATTAATAATTACTGTATTTTACACACTAAATACTGTTTGCCTGTACGGGGCTCAAAATTACTATAAAATACAGTAATTACTGTACGTGTAACATCAGTGAACTACTGGGATGTTTTATACCAAAAAAAGCACATTGATGCACAAACACACACACACACACACAAAACGCGCTCACTCACACCGACATTTTATTCTTAAGGGGGCAATCTATTGTAAATATAAAAAAAAAAATTCTCTTTGCTAACTTTTAAAATATTATTAATATTAAGAGAATGTTAATGAACCAATTAATATTAGTCGATATCTCATTTAAAAGCTAATTAGATTGTGTGTTTTGTGAATTTGAATTTTTTAAAAAAAAACTTTGAAATTACTTTTAATTTTCGCTCAAGGAAAGAAAATACAGAACAAAAATTTCCAAAAAAATTAAAACTGCAAGAGTATTAAAAAATGTTTCTTCAAAATTAGGTTATCCTGAAAATATTGGCTTTCTATGTAAGTTTTTTGCCAGCACTCGATCATTTATTTTTAACAACGGTTGGAAAAATATTCAGAAGTATTGCTTTTTGACAAAAAAGTAATGCGAATAGAATAGCTAAAAGGCATCAAATTTTTCATTTTGACTTTATTTCTTGTGCAAACAAAAGAACTTGCATGTGATTAGTTGACCGGATTACCTATGCGATTAATTTATTTTCCAATATATCCTTGAGGTCGCTAATTAGTTTGAGGAAATATATTCATTGAAAGCAAAGATTTCCGTTTTAATAGATAATTTTTTATATCTAATACAGAGCTTCACGAAATTTTATTTTACTTTTTTATATATTTTACAAATTATTACTTTTATTACATATTTTAACACATTTGTTAAAATCAACTTTTTTCCTCTTTTTCTATTTTTTAATACTCTTTAATGCATTTTTTAGTTTTTTCAACCAAAAATTCAATACCTGATATTCAGTATTGAAGTAGATATTTTCAATATTACGTTATTTTATTCTTATTCCATCATTTTTACAGCTAGAAGTAGATTTTTGCGTTATTTTAATCTAATTTCATAGTTTTTACAGCTAGAAGTAGATTTTAGATTTTTTCACACTCAAAAATTAAAAAAAAATATTTTCCTAATGCCTTCAACCTCATTTTGAAGATAGCTTTATCGAAGTAAAATTTTCTGTAGAGTTCGAATTTTTAGTCCCAATTATTAAAAAATAGACTATCATCGTTAAAGCCCGAAATCTCAAGAACCAAATAAAGAGATATAAGTTTAAAACTAAAAAACACCCTTTCTTACCCCCTGCAGCTCACAAGGGAGGGGAAGGACATATGGATCAGGGACAACTTATTTTTAGCCCAATTTATTGTATAATAAGATAAAAGCAAATATTTTGCCACTTTAGATATTTTTTCATATAACAAATTTGTTAAAATAAAAACTCTTTTGACATTTTTTCAAATCGTTGTTAAAACTAAATGAAAATGTCCAACAAAATATCTAAAAATTACACCTTTTTAGCACATTCAAATTATTGCTGTGCCTTTACAATACACACTTTAAAATTCAGAGTCACTTTTTTAACATTTTAAATTGAAATATGTAAGTGTGTATCTTTATATACAATATATTGCGCCAACGAAAATTTTGTGCAGCGTAAGGCTTTTTAAGTACAAGTCCAATCTTAATAAATTTAGTATGGTTTGGTAGGTTCAGGCCTGCAGGTGTGCAGACTGGACTTTTTATTTCTTAAAAATTTATATAATTTAAGTAATAGCGAGTTAAAGTTTGCATGTAATTTTTGTTGTTATGTTGCTTTGTCTCTGCTTAATTTCGGCATATGCCTAAAAATATGTGAGGTATTTAGCACCATCTAGCGGCTAATAGCTAATGGCTAATGGAACTATTATACTGACGAATAATCTTTTATGATTTCACAGCTAAAACTATGAATTGATATATATTCAATATCGAAGTGATACTGGATCGATTTCTTACAGTTGAAAAAAGATTTCTAAATTGTTGGTCAGAAAATTTTTCAATTTTTTAAAATTTACACAAAAATTTAATAACAAATTGGAAACTGGTAATGAAATATTTTTTCAAGCATTTTTCAACAGGAAATCCAGAAATATTCTTACTCCAGTATATTTAAAATAAATTTGAGTATGAAATTAAGTGTGCTAGCATTATATCGTCGTTGCGCGTGCAATACCGCGTATATTGCAAGATGGTCACAGCTAATTTCCTCTCAATTTTGATTAGTTCAAAATCTATTGAATAGCTTAAAATAAAATCTAGGTATGTTTGATTTTGGCGTTTTAACGCCACACGGTCTTATTAGAAAGCATAAATATTTTAAACTTTTTTGATGTAAATTTCATCGTTATAAGCTACATCGTAATAGTGGCGGCCGTAGCCTAGTGGGTAGCGTGTTTGGCCCCTAAGCAAAAGTACCGTGGTAGCCCAGGTTCAATTCCAGCTCAGACAGAAAGTTTTTCAATTGAATTAATTTTTCTGTTCGGTCGTCGCCTCTCTGCAGACAATGGCAAAAATCAGAGAGTAAAAATTGCCATGTTAAGCTTCTTGAGAACATAAACCGTTCGGAGTAGGCATAAAACACGTAGGTCCAGTTCTCGGTCATTTGTGATCAAATATTTGATAACACAATTGATCAATAGAAGCTTGGTGAAAGTCCTTCCTTCCAAGGGCTGAATGGCCAGTTTATTTGTATTTTTAAGCTACAAAATTTACCTTCAAAGTTTAAAATTTAGATCTTAGAGTAGAAAAATAAAAAAAAAAAATTTAAATTTCTTAACAATATAAATTAAAATTTAACCTTAAAGGGCCAATTTTCCAGTGCGAACTTAAACTCTAGTCAAATTAAACTGAGGTTAACTCACTTAAACTGAACGTTTAAACTCGATTAAGGCACAAAAGAAAAAGATTATATGAAAATTTAAGTCAATATAACACCAACGAATGGAAAATATCTAATTAAACCTAGTTTTAATGTCCAATTTTGGTAAATTAAACTCAGTTAAATTTGACTAGAGTTTAAGCTCGTACTGAAAAATTGGCCCTTACTCACTCAAAAATGTTTAAAATTTCAGTTATAAAAACCCATTCGTAGGGAAATTTTTCAACACAAACCCTGACTTTTTAATCTTCAAATTTATCAACAGAACTAAAACAAAATCTTATAAATACAGAACGGAAATGCTCTCGAGCGAGCTGCTCAAAACTAGGGAATTAAAATAAACCTTAACGAACGGTTCGTTTTTGATCTGTTCTGTATTTTTAAGGAGTGCAACCTTTATTCCGCTCTGTTCGTATGTCACTCTTCGACTCAAACACAAACAGTGCCCTAGCAGGCCGAAGGGAGAGACCGAAACAGAATGGTAGCGTTGTGTTAAACGAGCACAAAACGTTATTTGCTTTGTTGTGGTTTTTGCTCGTGATCGTAAACAAGAACCAAAACAGTAACTTCACCGATTGTTACTTCTGCTTAGCGTTGCCATCATATCTCTTTTAAAGAGGACATGTTCTCTTTTTTTCTCGAGATATTTATTTATCTTTTTTCAAAATTAAAAGTCCTCTTTTTTTGTTGGAGACAAAATACACCTATCAATAAAAAATTTACTAAAAATGCACACTAAGAAATTTGCATAAAAAGTATCAACACTGATTTGCAAGTTAATAGCTCTACGGCAATGCCATCCCTGAACAAACGTAACTTAACCGTAGCTGTGACCACTATATTTTTGCATACGGAATGTGTCCACTATGACGATTTCGTCCTAGCTATTTTTTCACCCCTTTAGAGACATCGGTTAGCCTTAAATTTGTTTTAAAGGTTTAGTTTTAGGTTTAAATGAAAAAAAAAGAAAGTTTTGTTCAAAACTATTTGTACAGTATTGCGCAGAACAGAATAAAGAACAGTCAAAAACGAGCATTTTTAACATTTTAATAAATTTATATCTCTGGTCCTAACTAATATTAAGAAAAAACGTTCCAGGGAATTTTACTTGACATAGAGATCTTTAAAAAAAACTGCCCAAACTTGCACAAAACATCTTTTAATTATTTAAAAGCATGGTCCAAACAATTAAAAAATTTTCAGTTTTCGAATGGATAAATTTAAATGAAATATTTGACTGTATTGAATTTATTAATTTATGGAAAACATTAAACTCTGGAAAACTACATAAATGACGCTTAGTAATATATTAATTTTATTTGCCAACCACAAATTGGTGATATAATTTCAAAGTTTAAAAAAATAACAGTTATTTTTTTTCGTTGCCTGCACAAAATTTTTTCACGAATGGGCTTGAAGTGGTCATATGAAAGAAACAGACTGAAAATATCAACGGTTCGAGTTTTTTAACAATAAATTATATTTTCAAAAACGTATAGTGTTTGGAGTTTTTCGAAGCATGTTAAAAACCGAAACGATTATTTAAACAAGCTCAAGAAAGCTTTAAGTATGATTCTGAGGAAACTTGATAAGTTAATCACAATTTGATCTCGTTTGCTACTTCAGTTGAAAAGACTTTATAAAAAAAGTCGCATTTACTTGAACCTCAAGTTTGTTTAACTTTTTGTAATAATAAGTGTAAAATGGTTTTTATTTACATTTATATTTATACATTTATTTTATAACAAATGTTTTTAAAACTAAAAAACTGAAAAAATAATTCTTGAAAAAAATGTTTAGTTGATGTTTTTACTTTGCAATAAATTTTATTGAATTTTAAAATAGTCTCTTTTTGTTCTCTTTTTTTTTTTGAAGTGAAAACTTCTTTAGGCGCGTTGAACGATTTTGGTAGAGGATAAATCTTTGGTTTGCGTCATTGTCTTTTTCCGAGTAACTCTCGTCATCAATACAGACAGCAAAGATAACAAGATAGGAAACTTAGAAAACATAAGCAAGCAGCCATCAATAAGTTAATCTGCTGACACATCGTTCTTTCCCCTCCCTTTGCTCCGCTGCGAGACATTAGCTGCATTCCCGTGGCACTAGATCAGATCAAATATCAGTAAAACAACGTTAGTTCAACTTTATATCAATTTGTCATCACAGTCTTGAAATTAGTTAGATTTGCCAACTATGTTCGTTTTGATAAAAAATGCTTGAAACTTGGCAGCATTTTAAGATCAGAAAAAGAGCTAGAAATCGAGCTGGTTTTATTTTTTGTTTTTGTTTTGTGAATAAAATAGAGCCGCGCTCTAGATCAACGACCACGGAAACGCACCTATTGAATGTCACTGTTTTTTTTTCAATGTATATGTAGAGCTAGCTGTAGGCTTAAATGAAATAAATTTGAAATTTTTGATATTTTCTTTTTGTTTGACTGGCCGTGAAGTCTCTTTTAATGCCTCCACTTGACATCTTGCTACCAGGCAAACAAAAAACATAGCAAGCAAAGTGCTGTTTATTTTCCGCCGCCAATTCGGTTCATCCCCTCTAACGTTGCGCAACCGATGTGATTCTGCTCTTCTCTGTTCATCGTTGTAGTAGATTTGCTTGGCAATTGTTGTTGTAAATGTATTTTAGTTCAGCTACAGATCTACATATACATTGACAGAAAAACAATAAATATCCTTCATGATTTCTTTATTAAGGAACGATTTGTCAGCAAATAAACTTATTGATGGTTGCTTGCTGCCATAGTAGAATTAGGCAAGGAAGTGTTAGGACTGAATGTGTTCTCTTTCTAAGAGACCATAACTGTCAAAATCATCCATTTTGATATATTTGCCAATTCTTGCTTTCATATTGCATTCTCATTGGTTGCAGATTTTGTATGAAATGTCAACTTCGTTTTGACAGTTTCGGTCACCGGCTCTCCGCCCTAACACTACCTTGTTTAATTTTGCCATGCTTGCTGCATTTGCTGAGCGCCTGATATCCAAGAGCGTGTATTTGAGTTTTATGACCAACATAAAAACATTTGTAGTTTTATAAATGTCGCCAGCATATTCTCTGACTGGGACGATGGTATAATAATCAAAAGGTAGGAGTGACATTTCGTGTTTCGACCATCGAATATCAAGCAAAAGAAAACACAATAGAGAACGTGTGTCACCCACATTGGCCGCATTCAGATGAGGCACCTGCTGTGAATGGATCACTTAATTGGAAAGGTTTCTCACACAAATTTAAAAAAAACAGTTGCCAACTATTGGCTCCGCTGAAAGCTGCCAATGTGTGTAGCTACCAATGACACGCACTTTATATTGTTTTCTTTTGTTTGAAATACGATGGTCGCAGCTCGTGAGAAAATAAGTAAAAATAAAATAAGAGAAAATAATTTTATCATGAGTGGGACTCCATCGTCCAAAATTTTTTGTTTCTTATTTCAGCTACCATAAGCCTATAGTATCTTTTTTAAAAATATAATGCAATGATTAATGACGCAAACAGTGAAAATAATGTAAATGAAATTCAATGAAATGTATGTAAATACAACTTTTATGTGTGTGTGTATTATTATGTATTTTAAGTGTATATTAATTATATCAATAAGTTTAATTTATATTTTTTTTTATGTTTTACTTTGTTTTTTATATTAAAACCCATAATTTAAAATATAATGAAGTGATAAAAGATGAAAATAATGTGCATTAATGATGAACCGGGTGTACGGATGAACCGAATCGGGGGCAGAAAATAAACTGCACTTTGCTTGCTATGCTTTCTGTTTTCTTTGTAGCAAGATCTCAAATCCAGGCATTAAACGAGACTTCAAGACCCATCAAACAAAATATAATATATAAAAAAAAGTTAATTTATTTTATTTTAGCTTCAGCTCTACATATCGATACTCCCAACGTATAAGTTGGTAACTCGAAAATCGTAGTTTTGAGTTATCACCATTTAAGTGTTATTTTCGTTATAAAAATAAAACCAAAATCAAATTTTCCATACAGGTTTCTGCTTATTGTAGAAGAAATGAATGTCTGTCTACTATTAAATCACTGTATTTCCTAAAAACATATTTTATGAGATATTTAGAATTTAAACTTGTTACTTGGACAAAATAAATGCATGAAAGTTGTTCCTTAAGTAACCAACTTGTCTTCTGCAACATTATTATTTTTGTGGTTGCATGTTCAGATACAAACATTTTAAAAGATTTTTTTTAAATTAAATGTTTGGTATTAAGACTTACAAACATATTGCATGGAAAAAAAAGCTATCAGTGATTTGTAACTGAGTTTACAATTATATGGAATGAACTTATAGAAAAACAGAAAACCTCACCTTTAAACAAAATAATTAAACAAACAAATAATTAAAATAAACAAATATTTATTTAAAAATAGAACTTAAAAAATCACATTATTCATTGGAAAACATTAAAAAAAATCACATTATTCATTGTAAAACATTAAAATAGAAAAATAAACAAAAATTTTTGCTTAAAAAGAATCCTCGTCATTGTTTTCGGAACTGCTAGACTCCATGTTTTCACCCTTAAGATTTTTATAAAATCCATGGTATAGTTTTGGAATATAATTTCCTTCGCATAGGCTAACTAAATCTTTTTTCTTTTTTTTCGGATATTGATAAAGGACTATTGAAAAGCTTTGGAACATATGTATTGTATGGATTTTCAACAATTTTTGTTCTTCCACGTTTGATAGTGGATTTTGGTGGCTCATAAAGTTTGTACTCTTGGTAATCTTTTTCGCGGAAGTCATATTTAAGTAACATTATAAAGGGATTATTTTTATTAAAACGTATCTCTCTTATCTTACTTATATATATTTTTGGTGTCTTATTAAAATTTATCTTTTTAGAAAATTCTTCGAAATTCTGAAAGTCGTCAATAACCATTTCAATTGCCTTGTAAGGCTTACCAGAAACCTTGGCGTTGCGAATTATTGAGTACCATTGCATCGGAACAAACACAGTTTTTCCCTTTTTTGCTCTTTCAATGGTGGCATGTACGCTGTCACCTTCGTTCTGGGTGTGCCCTTTTTCAAGAAAACGGTGTTGTACTGACACTGAATATTTATATGAAATCCACGAATAAAAACAGAAAACTATTTTATTACGATTTTGCCCAGGACAGTTGTCGGACCAAAATCTAAAATCCTTGCATAAATTTGCTTTTTCTTTTATAAAGTCATGAAGGCAGCTTACTACTTCATTTGCTCCCTTTTTAGCAATCGATTCATCCCATAAATAGCAAAAAGCCTCCTTTTCGCTCATATCGAAAACTGTAAAATTAAATGCTGCAAATTTTCTTTTATAATATAAAGCACTGACATCAGCATTAGGGCAAGTTAAAATTTTTTGGAAGTCGTAACATGCACATACAACTCTTCCATTACTCTCCACAGCACATTTCTTGTCATCATCTTTAAGTTTTCGTGCTTCGTCTTTGAAAAATAAGTGGAGATCCTGCTCCTCCTTAGCATTTGCTTTTTCCACCTCATTCAAATTTTCAAAAGAAGTGCATGTGTTACACTGGTCCGCTTTTGGCGAAAAGAACGAAATGTTAAACTCGGTATTAAAAATATCTCGATATTGCCGAAGAGTTGCCTTTTGTAACTCTGCATTTTCAAAGCATTTTTCCTCGTACAACCTGTACATTTTAGCACAGTTTAAGCCTTCTGCGTTGATGTATAATTTAGACGACCGCTTTCGAGTGTAATGCGACTCTACTTGTGGAAACGATTTGATGTGCTCTATAACATTTTGTTTTATTTTTTGTGACAGTTCATTCACTGTTCTTTTAATTTTCCTCTCATATCTGGTGACAAATACCCAAAGTCTTTATTTGTTTTGGATTGTGCTGTGTCTACCCATTTCCACGTAATTCCGAGTGTATCAAGAAACATTTTTGAACAAACCTCTTGATCTTTACCTGAGGAATCTAAAGGTAGAAAATATTTCCTTGAACATGTTCGCCGTTGGTAAACTTGGCCTAGTTTCATTGATTTTTTGTCAATGGATTTTGAATGTTTTGAAATAAAATTCCATTGTCCTTGTTTGTCGCCAATTTTCCAAAAATTTTCAAACAAAAACCGACGTTTGGCGTTTGAAAAAAAGCTGCTACATTTTTTTCGGCACTGCTCACCACATCCAATCTTGAGCTTTTTTGGCTCTACAAGGTTACCTTTTGCATTCACGTAACTCTCACCTGTATTGCACAGTTGCTTAGCTATATTGCGATTCCACTCCTTCGGGAAAGCTAGTCTCTTCTTTCCTACATTTTTTTTACATGATGCTGCTCGAGTTTTTGGAGTAATTGGACTGAACTCCGGGCTTAACTTATCATCACTTTCAGTTAGATCCACGGAATCCCCTGCAACAGATGGCTCATAGCTAGAATCGTCGTTTGTGTCAAAGTCTATATATATCAAAAATGTTAGTCCCATTAAAGAAAATTTTCCATCGATGCTTTATCTTACCACTTGCCGAATAAATGTTTGAGTTTCCTGCTGCATCCGAGTTTGTAAGCGACGCAATTGGTTCCATTAAATCACCGTTATCCTCTTCTTTTACTAATTGTGTACCTGGCAATAAGTTAACAACTTTGGAGACACTTGAGTCGGCTGTAAAATCACATTCTTTTGAAGTTATTTTATTTGTGTCTCTGTCATAGCCTATTCAATTTATTAATTGTTATTGAAAAATATTAGTGAAATAAAACCAAATTACTTTTTTTTTGCGAAGCCATTGCCAGCATTTTCTTTGCAATCGACATTATTCACATTGATGGTGGACACTTTGATTCAAAAGTCAACAACTGATAACAAATGTCAATTTTCCCGCCAAGCAAACCCAGTAAAAAAAACGCAATACCGCAAACCCAGTAAACAAAATTCCATGAAAAATGTTGGCAACTGTATTTGCTAACATGAATTAAGCAAAATATTTCAGCATTAGGTTGGTATTTATGACTTCCAACCATAGTTTTTTTCAGGAAAAATCGCCTATAACTTTGTACATGAAGTTGCCAACGCAAACTGTTTTTTTTCCCCCATGCATAAGTTGGTAAATAAAATAATCAACAGAAAGAAATAAAACTGTTTTTGCAATATATTTTTAACTGCAGGTGCCAAGTTTTTGCATGAAGACCTCACACAAATATACCAAAGTTGTAACATTTAAAATAGCAGTCAATCCCTCAAATTTTTAGCTACAGATTCAAAAAATTGCCCGCACATGGAATCCAATGTGGAGATACAGATAAACACTGTCCCTTTTAAAGTTGGTATCTCGAGCTATCAGCGTATACGTTGGGAGTATCGATATACATTGAAAGAAAAAATTAAATATCCTTTTTGAGGATTATCTTTCATACAATAGTGCTCCCTGTATTTTATTTTTATATCAACAATATTCAATTTACATGTAATAGCATAGTTTGGTGTAATTACAAAATAAAAATGCTATCTGAATAAAAAATATTTTAACACTAATATTTTTTGTATAGGTTTTCGCTTCTGTCGGCAGTCCTCTCACTGCTATACTTTATTTTCTCCAAAGTTATCTTATTTTGCCCTAGACTTCTGGTAACCCTACTTCTGCTTAAAACAATTTTTTTGCAATGCGTCAACAAATTGATTTCCTGCTGTTCTGCAGAATTTTAATTTTTAAGTCGTAGTAGCAGCAGTAACAATCGGCGAAGTGGGGTGCATTTATTATCAAAAAACAAAGTATGCAGTTATCTTATTCCACCAGGTCTACAACCTCCAATATGTCTTATACCAAGTTTTTCTTTACTGTTACACCGTGTATTTTTATACGCTGAGAAAACAAAAAATCAAAAACCCACATTTTAAAACGTTTAGTAAAATCAATATTTTTAAAAATGTTTTACGCCATACAAAAATGAAAACCCACATTTTTAAAAGGAAAACGGAACTGCGAATGTTTTACTTTGATATCGTAGTGTAAAATGAATATTTTTAAAAACATATAAAAATGAAAACACATATTTTTAAATAAAAAATTAAATTAAAATGATTTTAAAACAACTACCAATGTTTTTAAAACTACTGTAGCAGAGTACAATTATTTTTTTATGGAAAACATTTTCCGCTATATAAAAATAAAAACTATAAAAAATGAAAATAATGAAAGAGAAATAAGGCAGATATTAAAAAAAAAATTAATAATATCTAGAAAATGCTATTTTTTTATAGACACTGGGATACAGATTCTTAATCTAAAAAATTTGAGCGAGGTGGACAGGTTGCCAACTCATACCATTTGGCCCGGAGACTCCGGTTTTGAAGGGTCCTCACAGATTTTCTCCGCCTTTTGCACTTTAAGAATTTTTTTAATAAACAAATTACAATTATATAAAAATGTAATATAAAATTATTTTCTTCAAAAATTTCTTTGAAACTAAAGTCCGTATGCACTCAAGCTCTTTAAAAGCATGACAACGAAAAATTATTCTTAATGATGTAGTCGGAGTTTATAAAAAAAGGTTAGTGTATTTTAAAAAAATTTAACAAATTTGAGGAAAGCTCTCAAAAAGGAATTTCTATGGAAATTCCAAATTATTTATATATTGTGAAGCACGAACTCACACTCGAACGTGTATAAGAGGTCTCGAAAATTACACAGTGCGACAGCCAAAACGTGAGTAAGAAACCGACAAATGTGTTCAATTATTTCCGGACTCCTTATCACGAATCTGGCACCCAAATTTTTCCATCACATCAGGATTTTGAGAAAACCGTGATTGAAGGTCAACAAATTCTACTAAGAGAAATCAACTTGAATCGTCAAAACTAAAAGTGGTACTTGATTTTTGTATATGGCAAATATGTTTGCTAAAAGTTGATAAAAAATTGTCTTAAATACTTCCATCCCCCCACCCACTTTTTTAACCTTATTTTTACGTTTTTCAAAATGAATTTATTTTAGCATAGCTGTATTCTGCAAACCATTGAGATATGTAATATTACGTGTTGGCAAAAAATCATCCCCTTAAAAAAACATATAGGGTCTTCCAACAACAAAATTACCCTAGATCCACTATATCAAAATAACTCACCCCCAAAAGGCAAAATTAATTCTTTTTCACTTATATGATGTAAACTGTTGAAATATGGACTCAAAAGTTGCATAGGGTTGTCAAGATCTCCCAAAAAAATTTTAGGAAAAAAGAACATGTCTCCCTCTACTGCAAGAACAAAGTTGTTTTTTGAGAAAAACAGGTAAAAATATAGATATCAAAATGCTTAGATTTTTGTAAGAAAAACTACATATGTCTTAAAGTAAAAGTAAATACAGACTTTAACTAAAAATATTTTGCCAAACACGATGCCTTTCTTAATTTTTACCCAGAGTGTAAGTTGTGAAGGATATTCGAATCTAAAGGTACTCCCGAGATAGCTCAGAACTTTTGATTGTTGTCTGATTGTCTAAATTTTGGTGGTATTGATTAAAGTATTTACATTTTCCTTAAATTTGGCGAATTAAAAATTTGCATATTTTTGCATATGCATTTTCTTGTTTCTGAGAAATGTATGCTTTACTGCAATTTTTCAACTTTTCCGAAAACATGAATATAAGGTGTTATATATCGACACCAGAAGTGGTACCGAAGGTAATTTTCTCAATTTTGATTCTTCAAATATTTCTGAAAAACACCCTTTCCAAGAGTATCTATTAAAAACATCAGGATAAAGACCACCTTTTTTTCTATTTTGATAACTTGAAAAAAATGTTACTTTCTAGCATGAAATTTATTATTTCCTCAAAACACCTTACCTCAGCATTGACAAATATGTTATACTAAAATTTCGGGCTTCTGAATTAGTCATTCGATAAGTCTCGATTGACTTATTGTTTTTAAGAAGTGGTTAAAAGAAATAATTACCATAAAGGAGATATGAACATAATAGTTAAATTTCATGCAAGGAAATATTTTTATTTAGATATAAAAATAGGAAAAATATTTTTGGCCTTTTCCTGGTGTTTTAAATAAATATTTTAAGACAGGGTTTCTTTGAAAAACATTTGAAAAATCCAAATTGAGAAAATTATTTTCGGTACCACTTCTGATGCCCGAGATATAACACCTTATATTAATATTTTTGGAAAAGTTAAATAATTGCGATCAAGTATACATTTCTCAAAAACAAGAAAATACATATGCGAAAAATATGCAAATTATTAATTCGCCAAATTTAAGGAAAACGTTGACACTATAAGCAATACAACAAAAATTTAGAAAATTAGATAACAATCAAAATAATTGTGCTATCTCGAGTGTACCTTTAGATTCGAATATCCTTCTCACAGGAGACTGTGGGTGAAAAACGAGGAGTGGCAAGATATTGTTAGTGAAAGTTTGTATTTACTTTTACTTTTAGACTTTAAGACTTTTACTTTTCTTACAAAAATCTAAGCATATTGAGATCTATATTTTAACCGGTTTTTCTCAAAAAACAACTTTGTTCTTGCGGTAGAGGGAGACATGTTGTTTTTTTCCTAAATTTTTTTTGGGAGATCTTGACAACCCTATGCAACTTTTGAGACCTCTTTGAATGTGAAATTCGAGAAAGAAATCTAAATTCGATACGCCTTATTGTCTATATCTCAATAGTTTGAATTAATTTTGCATTTTGGGAGACTATAGTTTGGATATGGTGGATCTAGGGTAATTTTTTTGTTGGAAGATCTTACAAGTTTTTTAATAGGGATGATTTTTTGCCAACACATAATATTACATTTCTCAATGGTTTGCAGAAAACAGCTATGCTAAAATAAATTATTTTCGATAAACGTAAAAATAAGGGTAAAAAGGGGGTGGGGGATAGAAGTATGAAAAACAATTTTTTATCAACTTATAACAAACGTCTTTGCCATATTCAAAAATCGCGTACCACTTTTAGTTTTGACGATTCAAGTTGATTTCCCTTAGGAGAATTTTTTGACCTTGAATCACGGTTTTCTCAAAATCCTGATGTGATGGAAAAATTTGGGTGCCAGATTCGTGATTACTCACAAAAATAAAGGCTCTTTGTGGTGCACTGTGTTATTAATGTTGAATAAAATGTTGACGAACTTTTTGATAAAGTTAACTATATCAATAAACCCTTGCCAACATTAAAGAAAACCATTTCATCGGTAGCTGATATTTGGATAGCAATTTTAAAAACCAATTAAAAACTAGAAATTAAACAACTTGGTATGAAAGTGTTCGGCATACCAATAAGCAACGCATTCATTGATCGTTTATTATAATTGAGTCTGTATGAAGAGCCGACAGAAACAACATGAGCACTTGTTTGGTAAAAGAATAAATAAATAAAGAACGAATAAATTTTTATTTTGATTGACAACACTCGGATCAGCAAGAACTTGTTAAAAGCTCAAAATCGCAACTCAAATATAATTTTTAAAATGTGTTATATTGACTCAGATTTAGTCTTTTTTTTAAATATACAAATTGTTATGCACTTTTTGTTAAAACAATAAATTATAAGATTGTTTATTATATTTACATCTAAAAAATAAAATTTTTATTCTAAAACATATATAAAAAATAATTAATTTGAGAAAATGAAAAAAAAATTATGCTAGAAAAGCTCCGGGCGGGGAGCTTCCAGTAGTTGGCAACCCTGGAGGTGGATATAGTTGATGATAAGATAAATTATATAAAACTGTAATTTTTAAAATCAATAAAACTTTTTTAATTCATAAAAATATGGGAAATGGGAATTTTCGGAAATTTTTTGAATTAATGGGAAATAATAAAAATTTTCGTTTTAAAATGAAAATAATCGTTTACAATTGCATTTTAAAATGTTTATTGTTAAAAATCAAATGAACATTTTAGAATCTCATTTTAAAATTTTCGTTTTTAAAATGAAAATAAACGTTATACTATATCATTTAAAAATATTCAAATTTAAAATTAAAATAAAAATTTGGCTTAAACGTTTTTGGCACTTTTCTGCCTCTTTTGAAAATGTTGTTTTCTCTGTGTACAGAAAAATTTTTTCGCATGAATTTTAAACCGTGTGTTAAGACCTCTTACACATTTACCGTTGTTATTGATGCCGTCAATTTTTGCCGTCAAAAATGGTTTTCATTTTTAGTTTAACAGACATCAAATGTAAGTTAATAAAAAACATATATTGTTTAGTATAGATTAAACATAGGTTCTAGAAAAGCGAATTTAAGCATACATGTTCTTTTTATTGTTAAAATATACAATAAAAAAAAATCCTGAAATTACAACCTTCTGCCATTTATATTGCCGCAAAAAAAGGCAAAATTAAAGTGAGAACATTTTTTTCACTCGCTACAGTAGATTGCCCCCTTAAATGGGTTTTGGAAATTATTTAACAAATCTGGCACCTCTCGTATAAGTCACGAATGCGGTCTAGCATGTTGAATTTTTTGCACGCACTGTCCGGCGTCTTCTGGTACTTCTATTGCTGCTGCAGAATCGTAACCGCTTCAAATTCGAACAATTGTTTAACAAATTTTTAGTTATTTTTTTTCGTTTTCTTTTTTTGGTCTGTTTTCGATTTCTTTTTTGTTTATTTTTTTTTGTTTTGATTTTGATCAACACTGTTTCACTGACGCCTTGTAAGCGTATCGCACTTAACCGCAACTTCTGTAGCGTACCGCTGCAAGCCAAAGAGTAGACAGAGTACAACAAACTTAACCGTCGCGAGTTAGCTGGTTTAAGCATCGATTTCAAACGTAAGCAAAGTTTATATTTTTACGATTTTTCTTTATTTGTTTTTTATTTTTGTTTTTATACTACTGCTTTTATTTTGTTTGAGGCATGTTTTGCATTCGAGTTCGAATTCGTTAACTTGTTAAGTCGCCAAAAGCAGCAACAAAAACAAACAAAACAAAAAAAAAACACATCAAAAAGCAAATGATAACAAATCCACGAGACTGAAAAGAGTCTATTTGGCTGCTTTTGGCTGTAGTTGTTGTAATATTTTTTATTAATTGGTTTTGATCGTTGGTCTGTTACATTTGTTGTTTTACCTTTGCTTATTTTTAGTACAACACGATTTTTTTTGTGTGTATTTTGTACAATATTTTGTGCTTGAAACATTTGAGCTTGTTGTTGTAATTTTGCACCTGTAGCTACTTGAGTGCCTCTGCTCTTTTAATCTCTTTACAAACAGGGCTGGACAAAAATATTTAGGAGTATGCAGCAACTCTGGCGTAGGCCGCACAGTGAATATTCGTAGACTCAAAGGAAAGGGCGAATTAGGAAAAAAAACCAAACTTAACCCTCGAGAAGGCGCGCTATGAGCATTTAGCTCACGCAATTTTTAAATGGATAAAATTCATATTTTTTATTAATATTTTTGCACGCATTATGTTGAGTATCTTTGGTAACGGTTGCTCTCCGAGTCTTGGCAAGCTTTTGCTGAGGTCAGTGCACTGTCGGAGCTGTAGGTAAGCGGTTTAAAAATTACAGTAATTCCTCAATAAACACAATGCTCACGCGCGACAATACACGCTACTCTGCGAGGCGCGCCTTCTCCAGGGTGAAAAAATGTGTATTGTACTTGGTTTTCACTATGTCATTTTTATGACGACACAAAATTTGATCACCTGAAATATCAGCTTAATAAAACTCTAGAACAATTTCTGCATAGCTCCATTTAATAATTTATTTGTTTTTAATTTTTCAAGATTGTCAAATGTAGAAAAAATATCAACATGTGGTTATTTTCAATTTGATTGACAACAACTGACCAATGAAAATGACCACTGAAAATGCGGTTCAAGCCCACAAAAATAGCGTTTTTTAAAATTGCTGTAGCTCAGTCGTTTTTCTATTAGTCAACTTTGGGTTATTTTTACGTGAAAGTAGACGTAATTTTCTAACTTCTTCCGTACTTTTTTATGTTTCGATGTTTTTTATCCTCCCCTCCCAGAGCGATGAAAATGGGTACGTAAAAATGAGAAGGCAAACGGGGTGTCATTTTTCTCGAGAACCAGAAGTCGGATGAAAATGCTGTGGGCTGCGTTTTGCAGGTAATCACGTCAGGCAGATCCTGAATATTTCCAAAATATAAAAAATTGACAAAATGGCGCGAATTTTTCAAAAGAGTTCAAAAATTAGCTGTTTTTTAGGGTTTTTGTTCCACCCCTCCCCAGGTAGTAAAGTTATCCCCATTATCCTAGTTCAGGACAAGATGACGACTTCATCCGACGGTTCATACGACTTCTGGTTCTCGAGAAAAACGACACCCCAGTTTGAAAAAAGTGATTTCGAGAAAACGCATTTAAAGTTTTATTACTGCACCTCGGCGCGAGTGTATATATACATTAGAGTGGCCCCCATTTTCAAAAGTTCTATTTATGTTGACGGCATAGGCTTAAAATACTTGATTTGGTATAAAACTAAATTCTGGAAAGTTTCGTGCCGATTGATGAACGTTTAGAACTCGCTCAAGAGCCCGAAAGTTGGAGAATCGTTTTGTATGGGCTTTTCTTGGTATTTACTCAAAGAAGTAAGTATAACAATTCTTGATGTAAATTTTTAAAAAAACTTGGTACGCTCTTCGTTTTTTATTTAAAAGCTTTTGAAAATGAGGTATGAAATGTAAAAAATCGGATGAAAATTACCCAAGTTGTGATATTTTACTTTTCGAAAAAAATTCCATTTACTTTCTTGTTGTTATCAAAAGGTTTCGTGGTGGACTATGGTTTCTCATCCATAGAAATGAGGGTCTACAAAAAAGATTATGAGTTATTGGAGGAAGAACAGGCTTCCAAACCAATTAAGAACGCACCGTCTCCTCAAACCTGCCCCCCAACACTAGAACCGGAGGGCGAAAGCTCCATGATGGAACTGGCGCGCACATTCCGACTATCCTCCTTGTAGGATAACCTCCTTAACGTAAGACGAGGATTCTGACGCAACTGTGGTGGAAGTTGATTTAGCTACTAACAGCTCAAATGCTGAAAGTAGTACAAATTAACCTCCACCACTCCAAGGCTGCGTCCGCCAGCCTGATTCTCCGTCTCAGCAAGGATGGAAATGACATCGTCCTGATCCAGGAGCCGTAGGTAGTCTGCGGCCTAGCATACGAACTCAGGACTCCAACATACACGCTAGTGTATACTAGATCACAAGGTAAACCAAGAGCGTGTATTTTAATTAAGAAAAACCTGAATGCATTTACTCTCTCTAATTTCAGTAACAAAGACACAGTGCCTATAAGCGTCGAGATGGGCCAGAATAGCTTGTGGCTCATCTCAGCATACCTCGCGCACGACTACCGGAAGAAGACACCTTTAAAATTTTGGTCTCCACGGCAGCATCAAAAGCAAAGGGCCTCATTATCGGGTGCGATGCAAACGCTCATCATGTGATCTGGGGTAGCTCAGACACCAACAAACGGGGTGAGTCTCTCTTTGATTTTATCCTTACAACCAATCTTAATATAAGTAATGCAGGTAATGAACCCACCTTCATTATAAGTAATAGGCAGGAAGTTCTAGGTACTACCCTTGCCTCTGACCATATATCTAATAGGGTAAAAAACTGGAGAGTTTCTAAGGAACACTCCTTCTCAGACCATAGATATATTCTCTTTGATGTTGATAACATTGACACGAGATCATGCGAATTTCGCAATCTTAAACAAGTCAATTGGGATCTTTATATAAATACATAAAGAACAGATCTCTCAAATGAACAACCTAATCGTCCTTCTAATAAACAATCTTTAGACAACTTAGTTGATAGTCTCACTAACTCGCTTAATAAAGCTCTTGACCCCGCTTGTCCGCTTAAAACATTGAGGGCGAAGCAAAAACCTCCTTGGTGGAATAAGGGACTAAAAGATATCCCGAAAAAGACCAGAAAACTTTTCAATAGGGCAAAGGCCACAAGATCCACAGATACGTGGTCAAATTATAAAACAGCTCTCGAAGAATATAAGAATGAATTACGAAAAGCACAAAGACAGTCCTGGAGGACCTTCTGTGAAAATATCTCACAGACCTCTGAGGCGTCAAGGCTTAGGAAAATTCTAGCTAAGGTTCCCTCCAATCCAAGCTTCATGAAAAAGGAAGATGGTACTTGGACTAACAGCAGTGAGGAATCTCTGAATGTTTTAAAAGAAACCCACTTTCCGGGATGTTCAGAGATATGTAACGCTCCAATTCAGGAATATCGGTTACCATCTGTAAACAGATCTCTAAAAATACTCTCACAAACAAAGCTCGAACAGGCAATCAGTAGCTTCTAACCATTTAAGTCACCAGGGCCAGATGGTATAGCTTCCACAGAAATTCAAAAGTCGTATGGCATCATTAAGGAGCGGCTTTTGTTGATCTATCAAAGCTGCCTTGACCTAAGCCACATTCCCAAGCGATGGCGTAATGTGAAGGTTATCTTTATACCTAAGATAGGCAAAAGCTCACACGTCAACCCAAAAGACCTTCGACCAATTAGTCTCTTATCTTTTCTTCTAAAAATACTCGAGAGATTAATTTATATTCACTTGAGATCCATGATAGAAAAGAAGCCATTATCTATAACACAACATGCTTACACCAAAGGCAAATCCATGGAAACAGTTCTCCACTCCATAGTCTCCATCATTGAAAAATCCCTCCATCTGAAGGAACATACAATGATAGCTTTCATTGATATAGAAGGAGCCTTTAATAACGTCGAGACAAGAGCTATCACCAATGCGCTGACGGAGCTTGGGGTGGATGCCGCACTGATAGCACTCATAAATCAAGTGCTTGTTGGCAGGATTATAAGTGCAAAATTTGGAGCGGCATCCACGTTAAGATCTGTACCAAGAGGAACCCTTCAGGGAGGGGTTCTATCGCCTCTACTCTGGAACTAAGCAGTAAATGAACTGTTAGTTAAACTAGAACTAGAGGGGTACAGGGTGATAGCTTATGCCGATGACGTTGCTATTTTTACCTCTGGAAAATATATATCTACTCTTCGAGACATTATGCGAAACTGCCTAAATACTCTAGTCAACTGGGCTATCAGCTGTGGGCTCAGCGTTAATCCTAATAAAACTGAGTTAGTGATTTTCACCAGAAAACACAATGTACCTCTTATTAGTCCTCCTAAACTGGGAAACACAAGACTTAGCTTCTCAGATCAAGCAAAATACCTGGGCCTTATACTGGATAGGAAACTAAACTGAAAGCTAGTTGAAAGTCATTTCAAATGAGATATAAATTTTTACGATTTTTCAATGTTTTTTTGTGTGTTCGCAATGCCAGAAACAGGCACTTTGCGGATTTTTAAAAAAAAACTCAAGTTTCACCAGCTATAACTTTTTTCTTAGAATTTTGGTTTTTTTTAATTTTGCGCACAAAATAGCTCAAGACTACCCAAGTAACATTGTTGGAGCAACTAGGAGCGAGTGAGTCCTAAAAGTGTTCTATAGGTGTATAATATGCGGTTAAAGCTTTACCGCAGCTTTGTTTGCTGCTAGTTGCTTTTAATTTTAAAGAAAATGCTCTAAATATGATTTTTTTACCATTTTGAGCTTTAATACTTTATACAGCTCTGTAAAGGATTTTATCAAATCTGCAAAAGAGCAGAACTCTAAAATTTACTACTTGCTCTGTAAAGGATCTTTAAAAGTAATAAAAATTACTATACAGCAGTTTTAAAACTCGTAGATTGAGTATAATATTTGCTTTAATGTGTATTTTTGTATTGCATTTTTAAAGCGAATAGATATAAAATACTGTAAATTAATGCAATAAATTTTTTGGGAATAACAAGTGACTAAAAAATCTGATAAAGAGCTTCTTTGAAAAAAATGGCGATCTTATAAAAAATAGAAAATCTTCGGAGTTGAAGCAAGCTAAATATTAGTGTTTACAATAATATTTAAAACGAAATTGATGATTTCTATGATACATATATTTAAGAATAAAGTACTTAAATAATTTTTAGTTGATCTTAAAGAATGTTAAAAATTTTCCAACTATTTTTAAATAATTAACACTTCTTAATTTTAATTATTTGTTAAGCCCGTTGTAGTTTTTCGAAGTACTACATTCACGTTTCCGATAAATTCAAAAGCGCACCGAAATTCGCAGCATATAACGAATACACGAACATGAGTCTGATATAATAATCACTTTATTATTTCTTTAATTTATTTGTCATTCTTATCATCACAAACACTTGTCAAATTTTATATATTTATTGAGTTTATTTTTAACACATACATACTTAAACGAATAATAAAAAAGAGCTTTGCAAGAGCTCTTATTTGGGTTTGACAGGGACTCTTTTAAAAGTTTACAGCTACTTCTACTCCTCATATGAAGTAAAAATAGTGCTTTTAAACTCAAGAAAGTAGCCTTATATATTCTCTGCAAGAGCTTTAATAGCGCGACTAAAGCTATAGTTGAAGCTTGCTGCTATATAAGATAGCCCTATAAGCTCTGCAAGAATGAATATATGGCTAATATTGTTACTTGGGTATGCTTTAAGTATTATTCTTGTTATTGGTTAACATTTTGCATTTTTGGATTTTTGAAATTTTTTTTTGTAAAAATACTCAAACTCGACATTTTCAAAAAGGTACACTTCTAATAAAAAATTCTATAACGCCCAAGTTATTCAAAGTAATCTCAAAAGTTTTAGTATTTGTTATAAGTGCTGTTTCACAGAATTGTTCAACAACATTCCATTGAAATTTTTTAAAATTTGCATTTTTACGATTTTTTTTTATTACAACAAAGAAAGAAAATGGAATTTTTTTCAAAAAGTAAAATATCACAACTATGGTAGCTTCCATCCGATTTTTACATTTTAAACCTCATTTTAAAGAAGTTTTAAATAAAAACGAATTGCATACCAAGATTTGTAAAAAAATATACTTCAAGTATTGTTATTATTACTTCTTTGATAAAATACCTAGATAAACCCATACAAAACGATTCTCCAATTTTCGGGCCCTTGAGCGAGTTCTAAGCGTTCATCAATCGGCACGAAACTTTCTAGATTCTAGTTTTATACCAAATCAAACATTTTTAGCCTATGCCGTCAACAATTCGAGCTAACTTTTATTGTTTTCATACAATCGGGGGCCACCCTAATACAAATATATAGCTCTGTAACTCAAAAAATAATTCATATTTAAAAATGCTTTTTAGGCATTATTTTTGAAGGATTTTAGAAGATATCTATGAAAAATAAATCGTAAAATTTTTTTTAACCGAAGCTCATACCCGAAGATAGGACTTTAAAAAAATGTTGTTACTTTAAAATACTCCTTTTTTAAATATCAATTTGCTTGAAGTTTATGATTAAAACATAAGTGATTAAAAAATTAATTTTGCATTTAGAAATGCCCAAATAGGCCTAAAATGTTATTGCTGTAACCTGTCCTCGATCAAAATTATAACAATTCAAAGAGTGTATCTTCCGCAATTTTTATTTTTACATGTTCTAGATTGCAAGGTCAAAATATTGCAAATACCGTGTGCATTTTCTGTCATTCTAAATAATTATAAAATTTTTTAAAGCATATGTTTCGTCTACAAACTTTTTTAAAATCCCCGGATTTTAACACTTTCTGAATTTCGCACCTTTTATGCAGCAAAATTAAGAGAAAAGTATCTTTTAAGCGTCTTCTCAGTGTGGCATTTTACACAACTTACACCTAAGTTTGAAAAATACGCCTGTGGTTTTGAGTGCGAAGCTCAAGTGCAAAATTAAACGTATTTGCTATTTCAATAATACATACACACAAAAAAAACTAATTTCTGTAACCATCTGTGTATTCAGTTAGTGAAAGACTAAAAGAAAATTGAGTATAATATATTAAAGTAGTTAGAAAATTAATGAAAAAAACGTGCGAAAAAGCCTTTTAGTTTTCTCTGATGCCTGCGATCTCCATATAAAAACGATTTTGTCATTCCTGTAACTAGATATTCTAATTATAGTTGTGCGTGAGTTCCAAAGAGCTAATAAAACCGATTTAGTGGAAAGATCTATTAATTCTAATGACTTTTGATGCAAATGTGGTTACCACAACAATTTTTTTTTATTAAAGCAGATTATTGTGCTTATATGTATATCGTACGACAGATTTTTTACGAGTTTTGTGGTCTTCAGTGCAAATTTTTGATTGAGCTAATTTTTTCATTTCTTGATATTTCATTCCTTTGATGATCATAATATTGTGTGCATATTAAGGTGGGTCACAAAAAAAAAACAATTTAAAAGAAAGGCATTAATTTAAAATGTTATGTTGAAAGAATTTTATTGCCATCAAACAATTTCTTTTATGGACCAAAAAAAGCCCAAAATGGCATTTTTGTATAACTTCTCCAATTATTTATCCATATTTCAAATGGCATCATTACGTTTTTCATTTTGATGAAATTTTTAAGAGTTATGAAGTGTTTTTAACAAAGTTTACTCAAATTTTACGAATAAATTTTTAAAATGACCCAAAAAAAATGCAAAAACATCCTATTTGTGTACATTAAAGTAAAGTTTGGACATTTGTCTTTTTCAATGATGACTTAATGACTTAGAAAATGTCTGTTATTAACCAACTAATGCTTAAAATTAAAAAAATCTCTTCCAAAATATCTGAAAAAAATCTCAAAAACACTTCACCCCATAAGCTTTCAAACAAAGCTTGAGCAAAAAAATATTATTTTTTCTTATGGAACACTAGTCTGCACTATCGAATACTATCGATATTATCGAAACTATGTATTGTTTTTGATTTGGTTTTCCATAGGTTTTCGCATTGACCCAGATTTCTATTCTCTTAAAGGCCTTTAGTTTCCCAAAACTGTCTTTTAAAATGCAATGCGTATCTAGAAATATTAAAGAAACCACTTTTAAGTACATGCCTGTTCATTTATGTTCATGACATTGAAGATAAAACTAAAAACAATGTCACAAATACACGAAAATGAGTTAACTATATTTTTCAAACTATCAAGGTGTTGTTTTATTTGTGTAAAACTGTTGTAAGTGAAAACCAACAGTACATAATTAGCATTAATTGTTTGTACCTAAATTTATTAACAATTTCCAAACAAAACCAACTTTCCAGAACTTATGAGTGTTATACTATTCTGCAAGCCACATTTGTGAGCTTAACGATCGATTTAATGGTTCTCACATTTCTTTTATTGAGTATTATTAATGAGGAGAAGGGAAATTTTTTGAAAGATTTTGTTTGCAAATATACAGTGTGACAATTATATGTTGATACAAAAACAAAGTAGGTTTTTTTCATAAAGTTTGTTTTTATTTTAAGTATTTTAAAATATTAAATAAAGTTTAAATATTTAATTTATATGACAATTACTCGATGGCCAGCCTTTTATGGCCATCGAGTATGGTTTTATGGTTGATGGCCAGCCACAACCCGCCGAAGTCTGAGCCCGAACAGAACCAAAGCGGATGTCGGTTGTCGGATTCGCCGTGCTACAAAACACATGAAAATATATGCAGCCGCCAAAAAAGAAATCGCCGTAGAAACGCGTGACGGGAAAACGCCAGAATAGAATCTATTCTAATTTCTCTCTGACGGGTGGCGGATCTCTCTCTGAGTGACTTAAATGCTGCCATATTTTTGCTAATGATTGGGTACGTTCAGTGTTATTTTCTTACGGCCGTATTCATTACATTTGTTATGCACTCGTTAAAAACTGTTTTAGTTAGAACACAAACTATCCCTTAAAATGCTGTTTATGCATAAACGTATTTTAAGAGCATTTAAGGCAATATGGGAATTTTTTAAAAACAGTAAGCAACACTTCATCAGCTGACAGCTTAACGAAAGAACTTGACGAAAAACAGACTTTTTGTCGCCAAAAAGTGCCCTGTTACGGTGGCGGTCATAGGCTCATCATGGTCATGCATTGTTGTTGTTTCAATGTATATTAACAATTTGAGAGCGAGAGCAAGAGAGTAAATTTTCACCACCACGGTCACCAAATGATTTGACAAAAATATGAAATCATGGGATCAAACCAGTGTTGCGTTGTGAACTTATTCACAATACTTGTGTTTATGCACGAAAATAGTACACTTTTAGTATAAAATGTATGAAAGCAGTAATGAAACCTGCTTATTAGCAACACGTCGGTTGTAAAAATACTAAAAGTAGCAAAAAGTGTACTGGTGCTTAGGCATCATATGACCACCAGCTTAGCATACTTTCGTCACACAGCTCATCAAACGAAAAAAGAGAGTAAAAAGTGTCATGACCAGGGATCATATGACGACCACCGTAACAACACCCATAGCTGATTTTGACAAGTTATGTTAGGCATTAAAAAAGCAAAAAAAGTGAAGTGAAAAGTAAACAAAAATATAAAAGCAATGGACATGTTCAATATTTTGATTATCTGCACTTTAGTGGAAGAAGAGGATCCTTTTCCAAAGCGCCGAGAAATGTATAGAGCAAGGATCAACCCCTTTGAACAAAACAACGACGAGGAACGAGTAGGAACGATGTTCAGAATGATTTTAACGATCGTTAAAATACTCTTAGAACGTTGATGATAATATATGTTTATGCATAACAAAATGTTTTTCACTGTATAACTATCGCTAAAACAGGTTTATGAATACGGGGGTTAGTTTTCTGTTTTTGTGCCTGTGTTGCATTCATGTGAATTCAAAGCATAATATAAAATAATTTGTATCATTCCCAATATGAAATGCAACCGTGATCCGACAACCGGCAACCGCTCCTATTCTGGACGTGTTCTCAGCGGATTTCTCCGAGAGAGGCCCGCCATCCGACATCCGCTTTGGTTCTGTTCGGGCTCTCTGCTATCAGAATTGTTACACGCAGCACGCACTACTTCATCGGTATTTTGTTTCACACATTAATAATAGCAGCTTTGAAATCCTACAAACTATGTACTTATATTCCTTCATTTTAGCGGTGTGGGCAGGTGCGCCATCTTGCTAAAGGCAATCGGTTTCATACATAGTCTCTATGCTAGGCATCAGATTTTTCAGCAGGACTTCTAGGTAATACTGAGCTTTTATTTTTACACCGTGGCCAATGAAGACCAGCGGCAATTTACCTATTCTGGATATCGCACCCCAGACCATAATGGATGACGAGTTTTGGTATCTTGGTACATATTTTTTGTCATTTGGGATGTTCTTGTATGGTACTACCCATAATCTGTCATTTTGCGCGTGGTACGGTGCCTCCAGAAAGAAAAGTTTTTGGTGGGAAAAACGATATCATCGCCAGCGTGCCAAAAAAGAATAAGTTTCGTTCTTTGTAATCGCTTGTCCACGGTTGCGTTAGTAAGGCTCTGCATTTTCTTCTTTTTAAAGGCTTTCATATTGAGGTCACAACGCAAAAGGAGCCCTAAATATTCTCGTTTCATTCCTATATTTTTGGTTGTCTTTCGTGCTCCCACTATTTTAATCTCATTTGCGGTTCGGACGTTCCGTTTTCTCCCACTTTTCTTACGGGCTTGTATGGAGCCAGTATCCAGAAAGCGCTTAATCGTATAATATACGTAATTTCTCTTCTCTCCTAAATGTGACAAATCGCGAAAGATTACTCCACAACTTAAACCACTTTTGTATTTATTTACAACTAGCTGATAAGCCCGGTGTTAGTCGGGGGGAAAAACGGGGGATAACGATTTTTAGCCAGAAAAAAATAAGCTTTTGTCGTAAAGCATATGGAAATATGCAAAATGGTTTTTTGTCATTCTAAGGAAACGGCGTTATTAGAAAAAGACGTTGCATTAAAAATTTGTGTAATCTTGAAGATATGTACATTTTTTTGCTGTCAAAATTACAGCATTTTTTTAAAATTAATTAAACGAAGCTTTTCGCTAAAAAAGTATGCTAGTTGGTTGATTTCCCTTACTTGTAAAAGGGTGGAAGAGGTGTGGTCAAAACTAATTATGCCAAAGCATAATCTAAGATTCAAGTAAATTGTGAGTCAAATTTCAGTTAAATCCGTTCAGTCGTTAAGATTTATATTCTGGTCAAACAAACAGAAAATGATTTTTATTAATGTAGATAATTAACTTTCATACAATTTTTTTTCCGTGAATTTTGCCGATATTTTAAAAGCTATTTTGCCATTTGGGGCAAAGAAAAATCCAATAAATAACAGATTATTTAAATCGGTCCAGCTGATCTTTATATGTTATATGTAAATGGTAACTAACCCGACTTTATTTTATTAATTTAGATTAATGTGATAAAATCAATACAAAAAATTTATTAAATAATAGTTTATTAAGTAGAGAAGAACAAATAAAGTGGATGGTTTGCCGACACGTGAACATGCACTGAACCAAAAAGGTACTTTATATTAATGAAAAGGTGCATTAATTTCAATGAATTATTCATTGATTTTGGTCCAATGAACTGTGGTCATAGATTTCAATGAATTTTCTTCATACTTTAATGAATAGTTCATTAAACTTAGTGATTTTCAATGAATGGTTCATTGAATTCAATGAACACGTTCATTAAAAAATGCCAAAATTAATGATTTTTTCATTGAATTTAATGAAAAGTTCATTGAATTCAATGTAAAGTTCATTGAATTCAATGTAATGCTCATTGAATTCAATGTATAGTTCTTTGAATTCAATGTATTATAGTTCATTGAATTCAATGTATTATAGTTCATTGAATTCAATGTATAGTTCATTGAATTTAATGTATAGTTCATTGAATTTAATGTTTATTTCATTGATTTTAATTTATTAAGTTCATTGAATTTAATGTATGTAATTTATTGGATTCAATGTACAGTTCATTAAATTTGATGTATTCAGTTCATTGGAATGAATGATCTATACATCAAATTCAATGACTTTAAACAGTTTGAAGATTTTTTATATAGTTTGAAGGCTTCGTCGTTTTGCATAGTTGGCGATTTGAATGCACGCGTTTCTGACGCACAGAAAATTGATGAAGACTTGGTGTTAAATACTCCTTTAATCTCGCACTGTCGTGTTTCAAAAGATAAAATCATTGATGCGAAAGGCAAAAAATTATTGAATCTGCTCGAAGATATTGGTGGTGTGATTATTAATGGAAGGATGTCTGGGGACATTGAGGGCGAGTACTTGTTTTGCGGAGTGATGGGAAATTCTTTAATTGATTATTGCATTGGTTCATACGATTTTTTACAGTTTTTAAATAATTTTCACATCTCTAGTAAACCATACTCAGATCATATGCCTCTAACTTTCTCTATATCTGCCATGGTTAATCAAAATTCTAAACAACTATCTTTGCCACAAAAACTTAACTGGAATCCAAAAAACATTGTGAAGTATACTGAATCTCTAAAAAACACCACAAATATTGATCACATTATGTCTGATTCAAATATAGAAGATAAAGTTAATACTTTAATTGATAAAATAAACCTAGCAGCGGGTAGTTTCAGTCTTAAAAAACGTTTTGACCCTAAAAATAACTGGTTTGATTCACAGTGTGAAAATGCACGTAAACGAATGCTTATAAAACTTAATAGTCTCAGAAAATCGAATTCTCAAATAAACAGACAATCTTATATTGAAAGTAGAACAAAATATTCAAAATTATGCCATGAGAAAAAACTAGCTTACAAAAACAAAAACATTGAACAACTTAATGCGGTGCGTAACACTAGCGAATGGTGGAAATTAGCGAACTCAATAAAGGGTTCTTCGCCTAGGATTGGTAACAACCTTAAAACTATTGATTTTTACAACTTTTTCAAGTCACTTTTGTCACAGGCAGAATCTGATCGAGCAATTTTATGGGCCTCACCTAACATCATAGATCCGTTCCTTGATTCTCCTTTTGAATTGCGTGAAATTATGTTAGCTCTTAAAACAGCAAAAGATAGAAAAGCCCCAGGCCTAGATAGAATAAGCTATGAATTTTATAAATATGCGCCACAATGCTTTCTTAAAGAAGTTGTCCAACTTTTAAATGCAATTTTTCTACGCCAAGACATACCAGCCTCTTTTCGCAGATCCATAATTATACCATTGTTCAAAAAAGGTAATGTTAATGTTGTGTCAAATTACAGGGGACTCTCACTTCTAGACACACTGTACAAAATTTTCACAAGTATACTCCTCAACAGAATTAATAGTTGGATTGACTGTCATAACATTCTAAATGAATATCAAGCAGGATTTCGAAAGGGCTATTCCACTGTCGACAACATATTTAATCTGAGTAGCATTATCCATTTGAACTTTAAACTGAAAAAGAAAACATATGCCTTTTTTGTTGATTTTTCTTCTGCGTTTGACAATATTCCAAGAAACTCATTATTTTATAAGTTATCCAATGCTGGTTTGTCATCTAAAGTGGTAAAAATATTGCAATTATTATACGATGGTACAACAAGTCAAGTTTGGGATGGCAATTCTTTATCCGATAATTTTCCTGTTACACAGGGTGTAAGGCAGGGGTGCCTACTCAGTCCTGTCCTATTCGCTATGTATTTGAATGACTTATATGATAATTTACCCGGCGGTATACGTGTGGTTGGCACGGTTATTAAAGTGTTACTTTACGCCGACGATATCGTTCTCTTGGCCGATTGTCCAACAGTACTCCAAACTATGATTGATGCTCTGCACAACTATTGCATTCAATGGTGTCTAAACATTAACCTCACGAAATCTAAAATCATGATATTTAGAACTTGTGCTAGAATAAGTAGAAATTTGAAATGGTCTTATGGTGATGACGACATTGAAATAGTTAATGAATACAAATACTTAGGAGTTAATCTCACTTACAATTTGTCGTTCAACAAGCACCTTGATGCTAAATTGGTATCGTCTAAAACTGCTATTAACGCATCGTGGCTAAGTTATTTACATCACCCTAAAATATCTCTATCGAACAAGCTTAAAATTTTTAACACTGCAGCAAAATCGATTATGTTTTATGGCGCAGAAGTTTGGGGTTTCAAACAGTATGAGCAAGTAGAGAAGTTACTACGTTATTTCCTGAAAAAAATGTTATATTTACCTGCAAATACTCCTAATTATATGCTTCACATAGAAACAGGTCTGGCTACTCAATTTGAAGAAACGCTTAAATTACATTTTAGTTATCTGAGAAAAATTCTTAATTATCCTTTAAACAGGCTTCCGCGAGTACTTGCTGAAGAAACAATCGTACAAAACACTTTCTGGTTACCACAATGGTTCGCTCTATGTAGTGATCTTGGTTTTAGCCTTGATTTTGAGAGTTGGAGGCCTGATTTGTCGTTACACCATGATCGTATACTACAAGCATTGAGATTAAAAGTGTATGAGAAACACATTTGCAGAGCAAGAGACTCGAGGTTTCATGATTTGTATCGTCACGTTCGATTCGATGTGCCCTCCTACTTTGTCGATTCAAATTCGGCTCATCTCATAAGTTTGATATTCAGATGTAGAGGTGGTTTACTCAACTTTAATTTAAGCAGATTTGGTGAAAGTACTTTTAATGTGTGCACATTATGCAACTTGCAAGAATATGAAAATACACATCACCTTCTAGGTATATGCCCGATATTTGCATACATTCGTTCATATTACCTTGGTAAAAGTTCACTCACGTTAGGCGAAGTTTACGAAGTTTTGAATGGCAAAAATTATTACCTTTTATATAAATATTTAATCAATTGTTTAAAATATAGACAACTTATAATTTCTGAATTTAATTAAAAAAAAAACCTTTTTGTAACATATTCTATCAAAAATTTTTAAATTTAATATGATTCATGCCAATCTGACACACAACATATTATGTTATGTCAAATTTGATTTATTTTAAAAAAAATACTATTGTAATAATATTAATATTAAAATGTTTATACTAATGTAAGCCTTTATTTAAATAAATCACTCATTCATTCATTCATTCATTCATTCATCAAATTCAACGAATTATTTGTTAATCCCTCTCTAAACATTTTTAAAATAATGAAATAATTACAATTTCAACAATATTTTTTTTATTTTAAAGAGTCAATTAATATACAAATTTTCGAAGATTTTGAATAGTTCTTAAATTTATAAAAATATACGGCAATAAACTCCCACAGGAGAGTGCATGCTGCAGGATATTTTAATTGAAATTATTGAAAAAGTTTAAAGCACACATCTACGGCTCTAATAAAACTAGCAAATTCAAATTTTACACCATCCATGAATGAGGAATGAAGAGAAGTTCTTCTCTCCAACAGCAAGGATTAATGGTTGAATATTTTCGCCTTTATTTATGGTTGAATATTTTCGCCTGGTTGAATATTTTCGACTTCGTGGATGCTGCTTCCAACAAAAACGAATGCCTCTTGGAAACTGGTAATTGTATGCTTTAGGCAAGTTTTTCTTCCAAAGCTGTCCTTACTGCATACTTTCTGAGTGGGCACCGAATACCCATGAAGGCTCCAAAGAAGTTTCATAGCAGTACTGTCTGGAAAGATATTAATTGAAAAAAATAACTATTTATTTATTTAGCCTCGAGAAAAATTAAGCTTACTACTGTAATTAGTGAAATCTTCAATTTTTGCCAACTTTGCCCGCACAGCTTTATCTTTTATGTGGTTTTCATCCTTTAAAAATGTAAACATTTTTTGAAAATGATGGCAGCAGTCACTTAAAATGCCAGGTATATTTCCTATTATTTACTAATAATAATAGTAATTCAACAGATTTAAATTTTCTTTTACATTCAAAGCAAAACATTTTCTTCACTTTTAATTTAATTTATTATCATCTTTTATCTAAAATTTACACACACAATTGCCACACGTCTTCACAACTTCGCGTTTCACTTCAAACAAAATTGGGAAGGGAATAAATTAGTATACATTGAATTTAATGAACTGAATACATTGAATTTAATGAACTATGCATTGAATTTAATGAACTATACATTGAATTCAATGAAGTATACATTGAATTTAATTAATTATACATTGAATTTAATGAACTATACATTGCATATAATGATCAATGAGCAATGCATTGAATTCAATGAACTAGACATTAAATTCAATGAACCATTCATTAAATTCAATGAACTATACATTGAATTCAATGACCTATACATTGAATTTAATGAACTATACATTGCATTTAATGAACTGTTCATTAAAAATCAATGCATGGTTCAATGATTTTTTCATTAAAATCAATGAATTAATTTTAACGTATGCTGTTCATTAAATTTGTTTTTTCTGTGTGCCACGTACAATTGACCATGAGAGAAACATGCATTTTCTAAATTCAGACCACAAACACTAACGAATTGGCCCTGTGATTTGTTAATCGTCATGGCGAATGCAAGACGAATCGGGAATTGAATTCGTTTAAACTCAAAGGCATATCAGATGGGATCATCGGAATCCTCGGAATGAGAACTTCCTCACCTTTCAATTTTCCTTCGAGTATTATCGCGTGAATGGCATTGATCATCAGTTTTCTTATCACCAAACGCGTTCCATTGCATAGTTTTGGTTGGTTTAGATTTCGAAGCATGATGACTACGGAGCCAACCTTCAGTTGTAAATTGTGCGGTGGTAAGCCAGGCACATCCAAGGAGTTTAAAAATTCAGTTGGATAATTGGTGGCTTTGGCTTCGTTTGTTACGCAGTCAATAGATTTAAATGAATGCAGAGTTCCAACGATTTCATTCTGAATTCGAAGTTTATGTCATTGGTTTGTGTCTAAGAAAAATATAGTACACTGCTGTCATTGTCATTTCACTGTTGTTATTTAATTTTATAGTAAATTCTATTAGAAAATTATTTTAGTACATTTCAACTTGAATAAATGTACTTTCGATAACTCAGTCGGCTCAACCATCAGTTTTGAAGCCATGAGGTAGTGGGATCGATTCCCACAATGAGCGGAACAAATGATTTTTTTTTTAATTTTTTTTTATTTTTAATTTTTTTTTATTTTAGGGAAAATGCAACAAAACCAACTTTATCAAAAACTAATGAAGATAAAAATCTCTTTCTTTTGCAAAAGTTACGGTTTTAAAATTAAAAATAAAGAAATTTTTATTCGTTTAGAAGATTTTATTTTGATTATTAAATGCCAGAAAAAGTTCGTTTTTGCAGTAAAGTATATTGAATTGTTAATTAGTTTTTATGATCTATGAAATTTAGCTTGTGTAGGCGAAGCCACGCCAAGTTTCCAATGCCCGTGCCAGTTTTCCAGTAGAAATGCCTGACCAATAAGTAACTCCATACTGAATTTTATTGTTATATGTATGGGCAAAGCCACACCCCCTTGTTCAATGACCGTCTCAGTTTTCTAGTAGAAGGATTTCACCCAATAGTAATTCCATACTGAATTTCGTTGTTATACGACATTTAGTTCCAAAGCTATCTGATATCAAAAATTTTCCAAAGCCCAAAGCCACACCCCCTTCTCCAAAGCCCATCCCAGTTTTCCTGTAGAAGGATATCACCATGTGGCAACTCCATACTGAATTTCATTATTATACGGCATTTAGTTTCAAAGCTATTCGATATCATAAATTTGAATTGAATTGGCGGTGCCACACCCCTTTGGCCAATACTTGCTCAATTTTGCCAGTCAAAAGATACGACTAAATAGTACGGTCTCACCGAGTTTCATTAATGTGTGACTTTAAATGTTTATATTTAAATAGTTATTCTGCTATTCGGGATGAACACAAATACAACAAATAAAATATCATTAAAATCGGTCCAGCCGTTCTAGAGTTATAAATGGTGAAACAAACCCGACTTTGTTTTATGTATATAGATTAAGGAGCGTATATCAACCATAGCGAATAACATTTTACTGTCGCGACTTAAACAATTTTAATATAATTTTGTATTGTATATAGCGGAAATACTAACGAATATTTTTTTATGCACTCGTTTATAATGTTACTATGTTTCCAAAATATACAGTGCTACAAAGTTTTGTGTGACACATATTTGTCACACTGTATATTTTAGAAATACGTACAAAATTTGTTAAAGTTGGCAAAAGAAGCGCATTTTAAAAAGTGACACCCAGAATGCCGCGCCTTATTGCACCGCCTTTCTTACTCCAGGCCTGACTTTATAACATGTTTGTGTGTATGAATCTCTCTCGTTCTCCAAGTTTTATTGACGCAAAAAGTTGTTTTGTATTTCTTTGTTGTTATGTATATTATTTGGCTTATATTTTTGTGATTTTGACGTTTAACTAAGCTAACTTTGTTGCTGTTTGTGTTTTTGTTATTGCAAAAATAAAATCATTGCTGCGTCTTTGCTAAATAATAGTTAGTGTCTTTTATGCCCATTTAAAAAAAATAACACTTAAAGAAATTGTCTAACTTTGTTTGCAGCGCTTATTGATGCCTAATAAACCCGAAATATAATTACTGTTACTGGAACCATTTTTTATTACCATTTTCATCTATCTACATTTTTTGTATCTAATCTGCATAGATACATAGATAAATAAATAGCTTTAAATAGCATTGCCGTCATAATTAGCTTATTTTTGCATCATTTACGCAGAATTGCTTTGGTTTTTTATGACTTCGATAACCTGCCGGTTATCCAGAGAAGCAGCCAGTTCTTTAAATGTACACCCTGAAAAAAAGGAGCTAAATTAAAACAAAAATTAAAAAATAATAATGAAAAGTAGTTTGCAACAATGTGATTATTTTTAAATGAAAAAGTCAGATAAACAGACTAAACCCAATGTGAAGTGTTCCTTTAGGAAACAAAGCGCTTCAAAACCACTTTCAGAGCACTTTACAAAACCACAATAGCGCTTTGTTCTCGCTTTATATAGAGCTTTATTTAACATTGTCATGTCATTGGAAAGAAGACCTTTGTTCTCGCTATGAAAAGTGATTAAAAAAAGCGCTTTGCTCTCCCTTCGGAAAGAGCGCCTTCTTTGTTCGCACCTGAATTCGCGACTTCATTTTCGATGGCGTATATTTTTGCCCGATTTTACATCCAAATATCCAATTCACTATTTTGGATATCCAAACCACTTGCCACTAATTTTATTACCTTTTTATGAAAACATTACAATTTAACCCTTTATAAACGTTTTAACCTCATTTTTTTCACTATTTTGCTGCAACACTTTTTCACGAATTAAACTTTTTGCATAAACTAGTGATGAATAATGATGAGAAAACAACAAGCGATGTTAGTGATGAGAGCACGATTAGTCAGCAGAGTAGATAACGAAAAAGAACGAAGAATCTCGAAAGCAAACAGCTTTTTTTAAGCTTAATTTGTAGCGGGAGCAAAGCACTTTTCAAAAGCACTATTCATAGGCAGAGTGAAGACTTTTTTACTTGCTTTTTTATAAAGCACTTTAGAATTTCTGATAGGGTAACGAAAAAGAACGAAGAATCTCGAAAGCAAACAGCTTTTTTAAAGTTTAATTTGTAGCGGGAGCAAAGCACTTTTCTAAAGCACAATTCATAGGCACAGTGAAGACCTTTTTACTTGCTTTTTAATAAAGCACTTTAGAATTTCTGATAGGGGTTTGATTTAATGTGGTTCATGACAGACATAAATCTTAATTTTAGGTGAAGTAATTATAATCACAAATCCATGGAAAACTTGTGTAACATCTTTTTTTTAACACAGAAATTTTGTAAGAAACTCAAGAAATTAAACTCTTTCTAAATATAATAAAAATATTCGTAAATATCCAGACTTGCTTCACTTTAAATATAGAAGCAGTAGCGCAGCTAAAGGGGGCTTTTGGGGTGTATGTTTATCATACAGGGTCCGCCATCTAACTTTTTTTTTCAACTAGTGCTTATTTCGTGAATTGTCACACTTAGCTCATGTCTGATTTAACAGATAGTCTGATTTAACAGATTTAACAGATTAGTTTTATCCTTCCGCTAAACGAATATGGTTGTGTATACCCTTGAACAACGCTGGGAAATATTGCGACATTACTTTGAAAATCATGGTAATGTTGCAGAATGTGTGCGAAAATTGCGTACGGATTTTGGAAGAAGAGAAGCACCGTCAGCTCCGTATGTTCGTTATCTTGTGAAAAAAGTGAAAGATACTGGCATCCTCATCGATAAACCAAAGCGTGAAAAGCCAAAAGCAGTGCGTACACCCGAGAATATTGCTGCTGTGGCAGAAAGTGTGCGTGAAGTGCCATCACCATCAATTCACCGTCGTTCTCAACAATTGAACATTTCGGAGACATCATTGAGATGAATTTTGCATAAAGACCTTGGTATGATGCCATACAAAGTCCAATTGGTTCAGGAGTTGAAGCCAACTGACCATCCAATGCGTTTTCGCTTCGCCGAAAATCGCCGATGCCGATTTTGCCAAAAAAAATCATCTTTTCAGATGAAGCTAATTTTGATCTTGGCGGGTATGTAAACAAGCAAAATTGTCGCATTTGGGGCACAGAAAACCCGCACACATACATTGAAAAGCCGCTGCACCCAAAACGAGTCACTGTTTGGTGCGGATTTTGGTCCAGAGGCATAATTGGGCCATTTTTTTCGAAAATGAGCAAGGAGTGGCCGTTACAGTCAATGGCGATCGTTATCGGGCCATGTTGAACGAATTTTTGTTCACAAAAACTGAAGAGGAGGATATTGGCAACATTTGGTTTCAACAGGACGGCGCTACGTGCCACACAGCCGAAGCTTCACTCGATGTTTTGCGCCCTGTTTTAGAAGATCGCATTATCAGCCGCAGAGCTGATGTCGTTTGGCCACCTCGGAGCTGCGATTTGACACCGTTGGACTATTATTTGTGGGGTGCCCTCAAAGATAAGTGTTACGTCGACAAGCCAGAGACAATTGACGCTTTAAAGGACAATATTCGTGAATCCATTGGTGAAATACAGCTGCACACAAACGATAATGTGCTCAAAAATTGGACCGATCGTGTAGGCTACTGCATGGCCTGCCGAGGCAGCCATTTGAATGAAATTCTTTTCTATTATTAACCGGAAAGATTGTACTTTTAAATAAAAAAAGAAATTTGAGAAAATATTTAGTAGTTTTTTTTATAGAATTTTCAAAAAAAAAAAAGTCATTTGGCGGACTCTATATTAACCTTAATTTAAATGTGTAAACTAAATAAATAAATGAGGTATTAAAGAGTTAATAATACATTAGTTATATCAATCTCAACTACTGTACTTTAACATACACTACGTTAGTGTTAAATATCGTGTTATGTTTTGCAGGTCGGTCGAATTTAGACAGCAGGTGATACTAGTTTTAATGATAACACAAGGAAACACTTGCAAAGTCTTACCAAAGCAAATTCGTATAGTCTAAGATCCAGCTGCAAGTTTACTACGTTCATGTAGGTTTTAATCAAAATCCTTTTTTTATGTATAATTCGAATAAGGAGGAATTCTCTTTGGATAGGTTGCCAATCAAAATTTGGCCGCTAGTATTTTCAATTAAAATAATATTAATTGGTATATTGCACAAAATTCCACTGATCTATTTTTCAAAAAAGTTATATATCACTACACAGCAATATAGTGGTCTCTCTTTACAGCCAGGTGTAAACAGGTATTATTTTGAGACATTTATATGTTCATAACATCTATTAATTAGTTACATATTAAATTAAAGCTATATTTTTTCTATGTATGGTGGAATATGGTTGTCTGTGTGTAAAAGTGGTCGCAAATATTTGCTGCCTGCTGTTAAAGAAAGATTAGAATGAAAAAGAGCTATTTTTAACAGAAAGATTAGAACGAAAAAGTAGTTCTTCAAAATAATGCTTGGCCTTCTTCCCAAAAAGAGTGTTATTTGAAAGTAAAATGTTTAAGTTTTATTTGTTGGACTTGAAAGAAGGGTTTCGACTGTTTTTATGGAGTGTCAAAAAAGGGAGTTTTTGTTTTTAAAAATGTTTTGCTGTTTTTTTTTTGTTTTCCTTAAATTTTTCCTAAATTTTGCTCTTTATACAAAATCTTAGTATACAGTTTTAAGAAACATTAAATCTTTAGTAAACAAAAGAAAAAAAAACACTCATTTATCAGTTTTTTAACCGAAGTAAAGCGCATTAAAAGTTTTCAAAAAATTAATTTTTGTGATCGATTTATTAGCGTGAGCAAGGATTTTATAAATAATAGTTATAAAGTTTTTGGCTTGAGGGTAGCCATGTATTTCGAGGAGAAAAAGTTTATGTTGTACCAAAAACAATGTAAAAATATTACTGTTTTAATTAATTTTTATTCTGTTTTAACTCTTTTTTTGCAGCCGTACTTAACCAGCTGTGTATATTTGATTTAACCTTTTACTAAAGTAGTATAGTAGAAAAGATTTTTATCATTTTAAATTCCGATAAATTTAAATAAGCATCATGAAAAGTTAATGATGGCATATTTTAGTTACAATATTGTTTTTAACAATTCTAAAAAAATAATATTTTTTAGAATTATGTACAAGCTTAATGCCAATTAAGTTCATGAAGCAACAGGTTGCAACAACAATAAGTTCTTTGCAGAACAAACCACTAAGCAGACTAGACAGCTGTTTCGTTGATAGCTACATCAACTCATCAGTAGTCTTCTGTGGCTTCTGCAGTACCATCCACTTTGATAAGCTTATACTAACACCTTCTGTTTAATTAGAACAGAATTATGTGCTGTATGTCGCCTTTCAAAGCAATGTTTTTCTACTACTTTGCAAAAGCAAAGGTTCAAAAAAGCGACTGCATTGATTCTGCAAAGACTTGTTTGTTGTGCTCTTTGTTTACTTCTTTATCACGAATCAATCTAGGCTCCAACAGTTCGTTGGTATAAACCATAGAAGGCGTGAAGAAGGTTTTTTGAAAAAAGTTGTTTTATGTGTAGAGACATAATAACATACTTGTTTTCATAGGTCGGGCTCGCACCAGTGTTTACATGAAAAGTTAATGATGGCATATTTTAGTTACAATATTGTTTTTAACAATTCTAAAAAAATAATATAAAATAATATAAGCATCTTTTGGCAAAATAAGCTTGTGTTTTTAAGCTAATATTAATATATAAAAGGCAAGCATGCTGCTCCGCTCATAGTATTGCTGAAACTGTGATTATTTTTTGCAGTGCATTTACAACATATGCTGTCCTCAAAAATGTTCAGCCTGAAATTATGCACAGCAAATTTTTATGATACTTATCAGTGACAAGATAGGGTTTTTACAATAGCACGTTTCTGATCTAACTACTTCTTTTTTTTCATCCTTTTATAAATAAGCTATGACGAATTGAATGGAATTCTTTAGATGTATTGTACCAAAAAATAAAATTGCATCAGCCGCAAAACAACACCTGAGCTGCTACGTATATGATGGTTGCAAGGCCAGTTAGTAAAGTTGTGTATAAATATGATTGCTACCAAACTCGACTTTAAGTACTTCTACACTGGAACTAATTTTTTAACACTACTTCAATACTTAAACTGTTATTTTTAACTGGTATATTTGTATTTTGCACAAATCAAGTGAACAAAAAAATCAAGCTTTAAAAAGAGAAAAAAGTGCTTTTGGCAAGTGGCTCCAAAAAGGAAGTGTGCGGAGAACCCGTCGCACCGTGCTTTGAGCTCATACAAATTTGGAAATAAAATTAAGGAGTGCTTCTATGATAATGAAATTTTGCATACATACATAGTGAATTTAAGCTATCTAAGCAAACTACCAAAAAAAAAATTAAAATCGATTAGTCCATAGGGGTATCTCCCTTGGACCTATATTAAATTTTGACATAATTTTGTATGGGAGGTAGACACAAAAGTTGGCCGATCTTAAAAAAATTTGGTCATAAGCCTTAAAATATAATGTTATAGATGTATACTTAAAATGGTTAAATCCATTTGTTGTAAGGGGTATCTCCCTTGCACCTATATTAAATTTTGACATAATATTGTGTGAACATAAATTTGTGTAGACACAAAAGTTGAAAGATCTTAATAAAATTCTGTCATAAGACTTAAAATATAAAGTTATATATGTACACTTAAAATGGTTCAAATCCATTAGTTTTTAGGGTATCTCTCTTGGACCTATATTAAATTTTTACATAGTTTTGTATGGGAGGTAGAAACAAAAGTTGAAAGATCTTAATAAAATTCCGTCATAAGCCTTAAAATATAAAGTTATAGATGTATACTTAAAATGGTTCAAATCCATTCTTTTTTAGGGGTACCTCCCTTGTACCTATATTAAATTTTGACATAATTTTGTATGGGAGGTAGACACAAAAGTTGAAAGATCTTAATAAAATTTTTTTATAAGACTTAAAGTTAAACTTATAGATGTGTACTTAAAATGGTTCAAATCCATTAGGTTAAAGGGTATCTCCCTTGGACCTATATTAAATTTTTACATAATTTTGTATGGGAGGTAGACACAAAAGTTGAAAGATCTTAATAAAATTCTGTCATAAGCCTTAATATATAAAGTTATAGATGTATACATAAAATGGTTCAAATCCATTAGTTTTTAGGGTATCTCCCTTGGGCCTATATTAAATTTTTACATAATTTTGTATGGGAGGTAGAAACAAAAGTTGAAAGATCTTAATAGAATTTTGTCAAAAGGCTTAAAATATAAAGATATAGATGTATACTTAAAATAGTTTGTATCCATTAGTTTTTAGGGGTATCTCCTTTGGACCTATATTAAAGTTTTACATAATTTTGTATGGGAGGTAGACACAAAAGTTGACCGATCTTAATAAAATTTTTTCATAAGACCTAAAATATTAAGTATAAGTTTATATTTAATAGATGTATACTTACTAGGGCGGGTCGATTTATTTTTCGACAATTTCCCTATGATTTCCGTATTCTATGGGTTATTCCATGAAAATTTGCCAAAGGAACCATACCTCTATCGTTAAAATCGAGTCCCCTGCTTTTTGTTGGTAGATTTTTTCCCAAATTGGTTCGTATGAAATATTACCTACACGTTCACATCCATAACTCAAAAACTATCGATCGGGTTTAATCGGGCCAGTAAGCGCGTTGGAAAGGTGAGCTCATTTTGATCAATTTACAAAAATAAATCTCCAACATTGGTCCAACGTCTCAAAAGTTATGGGCATTTTTGTCCAAATTTTGGAGCATTTTTCCATTTTTTTCATGATTTTGTCCAAGAATATTACTTTCATGGCCATTTATTTGGCTCAATTTTTTATATATAGTTTTCAATTTTTTATAAGTCAAAAAAATTGAGCCAAAAAAATGGCCATGAAAGTAATATTCTTGGACAAAATTATGAAAAAAATGGAAAAATGCTCCAAAATTTGGACAAAAATGCCCGTAACTTTTGAACCGTTAGACCAATGTTGAAGATTTTATTTTGTAAATTGATCAAAATGAGCTCACCTTTCCAACGCGCCTTTTGGCGATTAAACCCGATCGATAGTTTTTGAGTTATGGATGTGAACGTGTAGGTAATATTTCATACGAACGTCAATTTGGGAAAAAATCTACCAACAAAAAGCAGGGGACTCGATTTTAACGATAGAGGTATGGTTCCTTCAGCAAATTTTCATGGAATAACCCATAGAATACGGAAATCATAGGGAAATTGGTGAATTTTTTCACTCCCTTCAAATCGACCTGCCCTAATACTTAAAATGGTTCAAATCGATTAGTTGTCAGGGGTACCTTGCTTGAACCCAGGCTCCCTAGAAACTATATTCAAGCAATTTACTGATTTAGAGGTATATTCAAAATGGTTTTTTTCAAAAAGGCGGAACAAAACCGAATTTTTCTTTTCATAGCCTTTAAGATAAAATTTCAATGTTATCAATTAAAAAAACCACCGCTAACAATATTCATGGTATTAGTAAATGTCTTTTAAAATTTGCAAACTTTGTCGTTTTTTTTTTTAAATTTATCAAAATTCTATTTATTTATTTATTTGAAAAGTTTGAAAAGAATTTTTCCTGTGAGCATCAAGAACACATCGAACACTACCTTGCAAATTACGAAAAAAATTAGACAAGTTTTACATGTAGGCCGTGCCTACATTTCTAATTTTTAGGCAAAAATATTTTGGACTTACCATAATGGGAGTATTGTCTTAGAAATGTTATCAAATTTGTACAATTTGAGAGACCAACAATTTTTTTATTTTTTTCCACTCGCACAGTGTAAGATTTTGCTCACTGGGAGATCAAAATTCTGTAACTTTTAAAAGGATGCAGAAACTTTTGTTTAGTTTTTTATGTTTTGCTGAAAATTTATGTCGCTTTAAAAATTTCAAGCAAATAATTTAGACTAGCGAGAGGCGGCGCAGTAGGGTGGCCTTAAACTAAGCGCAAAAATCAAAATTTGTATCGTAGCCTTTTTATTGTATTAAAAATGCATTAGTTCAAACCAATTTTCAAGTTTTAATAGTATTAACTATAAATGTAAAAGTTTTCTTTACCCTTTGGTACTCAATGTATCCTAAAAGATACAACTACCAAAATACTTATAAAACTCAAATTAAGTTTAAAATTTACCCAAAAATGCAATATAAAATATTAAAAATCGATCTGGATCTCAAACTAAAAACAAAAAAGTTTAGATTATTCAGGAATGACTTAGTAGGGTGTCCCAAAATCAATGAAAAAAAATGAAATTTTGAAATTTATAAAAAAATTTAATAAGTATTTTTTTCGAATTTAACAAAAACTAATTAAAACTTAATTGTTTGCTCTCTTTTTACGTATTAAGGGCACATTGAAGTTTTTCGGCAACCAAAAATTATATTTTTTTAACATTTTTGGAATGTATAACATAATTTAAATATTCTCAGATAGTTGTCAATTGAATAAAAATTATTGTAGTTATAAGCACAAATATCCAAAAAAACTATACTGTACCTTACTACTTTTAAAACTTTAAACGCGTTTCCTCGAAAAGTGCTGCTTGAAACCGGTGGACAGCAGTACTCGAAAACTACGCTAAGGATCGCTTCCAAATTTAATGCATTTGTTAAACAAATACAAAGGGTACTTTTAATCGTACGATTTTTATTTCAGAGAAATACTTTTTTTAAATCTAAAACAAATCACTTTCTTAGTCAAAAATCGGTTTTTCAAGTGCCATTTAAGTAAAAATCTAAATTTTTAAAAAATCTTTGATTTAAAGCTCAAAAAACTTCAGCAGAAACGAAACTATTTTTTTTAGATGAACAAGATCATCTCCACCGCATATTTTAGATGCTTCACTAAACTTCTGATTCCTGCTATAATAACTCGTTAACCAAAAATTCAAAAAATTTTCTGCAAAAGTTATAGAATTATGTTGAAAAAAAATTACCTGAAATAAACAGTCGCATTAAAAAAAAATTTAATGCATGCTTTTTTTGCATAAAAAACTTTAATGGACCCTCAAGTAAGTTTCCTTACTTTACTTTTAACAATTTTTAAGTAAATTTTTTTTAACATATCATCGGAATACACAAAAAAGACAAAAGAAAAATATCGTAATTTTTTCATTAGTTGAAAAGTTTGTTCAACAGGCGGTACCAATCTTTATATGGTTAGAAAGAGAATAAAACAAATATTATTATCTCGTAGTGGGTTCATGGCTTGAGTTGGCTTGAAATTTTAAAAGCTTGCCTAAAGTTGAAAAATTTGTTAAGAATAAGGTTTCTGGATTTCAGTTACAAACGTTCAACTGACAGATGAATTTATAATTAAACTTATAATTGAAAGTTACTTAAAATATTATTTAAGCGTTTGCTTACAGGACAGTTTCAAAGTTAAAAAGTAAGGTTAAATTTTAACGCTAAATTTGCGCAGAGAATAAAAAAGTTCCAACTTCCGGCCTTTGTAGTCTAGTGGAAAGTGCGCTAGACCATCATCCCAGAGGTCCCTGGTTCGAATCCGGGTTCGGGCATGGTTCATCTCAATTTCTTTGTTCTTTTCTACATCTAAGAATTATTGAAAGCTAAAAATCCACAATTAAATTGTTTAAAATGTGGAATTAAAGGACAAAAACAACTAAGGGATAGAAATGCTTGCCGAGGTTAAGGCATAACACCAGCCTCGATTAAAAGAAATTCAAATTGTCTTTCACGTTTTCTCGCCTAATCAATAATTCCCGTATAGTTCCAATCAATTCCTCTAAATAATCTATCCTTTTCTTTTCAGGTCAATGACCAAACCTTGTTTGTATAAGGCACATGCCTTGGTTCTTTGATTTTTTAAAAAAAAAAAATATCTCAGAATGTATCAGAGATATATAAAAACTTCTTCCGAAATTGAAAAGCTCATACAATTTTAATTTAGAATCGTAAAAAAATGTAGATTACATACTTTGCATTTTATAGTTATGAGCGCTCAAACACTAAAATCTTACATTGAGCGTCGAAGGACGGGCTTTTATACTAGTTGTTTAGTATAATATGCAAATAAAAAAAATAAAACTCATAAAGGTTTTTAAAAGCAGAAATATGGTTTGAATACGCGCTGCTAAACACAAAGCCAAATCTTCTTTGGCAGAGAAAAAAAAAAACTTAAACATTCAGAATCGTTTTTTGTCCACTAATAAAAAAAAAATAATATACATATATTAGGGTGGCCCCTATTATAAATTGAATATGTGCGGTGCTTTCATTTGTTTCTTATCATGTCAAAAGTATGTTCTCAAAATTTCAGGAAAAATATTAAATATTAGTAAGGGAAAAGTGGTATTTTTTCTAAAAAATCCCAATAACTTTTTTTAATGAATTTTTTTTTTTTAAACCGTACGCGTCCCATTTTTTATTTTATTTTTCTTCAAAATGTTTTGTCAAACATTAAAATTAGACAAAAACTCACAGAGCTGTGATTTCTTAATTTTCGAAAAAAAAATCTAATTTTTTTTATTGTTGTATTAAAAAAATTGCAAATACTTCAAATTTTAAAAAACTTCATTGAAATTTTAAGGAAATATTTTCTTAAACTTTATTTCAAACATATACAAAAAAAAGTGGGATTACGTTAAATAACCTGGACGTTATGAAATTTTTTAGTTGAAGTGCATCTTTTTGGAAATTACGAGTTTGGGTATATTTACGAAAAAAATTTCCAAAAATTTAAAAATGCACATTAAAAAAAAAGTGTCAAGAACTGGATTAAATATAGTTGAGAGCTATTTTTGTAAAAAATTTAAAAAACCAAAATTCGGATACCAAAGTTATAGCTTTTGAAACTTGACTTTTTTTCCAAAAATTCTCAAAGTGCGTGCGAAACCCATGCGGCAATTCGGAAACAAAAAAGTTATAAAAAAATCTAAAAAACTATGTTTCTCATATTAAATGACTTCAATTATTTTAAAAATATAAATGATTTTAGTTAGAAAATTTTTTTAATTCCAGGGATGCTAACATATCCATCCCTGGTTTTAGGGTAAAAAATATTCAAAAAACTCCAAAAGCCAACAAATTTAATTTTCACTGCTACTTGTCATTTCTCTGTATATTTTGTTAAGCTTTCACTATCTGCCGTTTATTTATTTGGACTTAAGGTTTGTTTTTGGTGATTTTGGTGAAATTTTCATTTCAATCAAGCGTTTACGTAAAAACCTATAATAAACGCACTAATATTTCTTCTTCTGGTAAAGTGAATTTTGACTGATATCTAAATAAATAAATTTTTAGACAGTGTAGCGCCAATCAATGAAATGTGTTCGTTTTTAGGGTTTTTCTCATTTTTTCTTTACCTTCCTAAAACCAAGTTATGATATGTTTGCACCCTTGGGATTCCAAATTTTTTTCTAACTTAAATCAGTTATATTTTTTTAAAATAATTAAAGTAATTTAACAAAAGAAACATATTTTTTAGATTTTTTTTTTTTGTTTTCGAAATGTCAGAAACACGCACTTTGAGAATTTTTGGAAAAAAAGTCAAGTTTCAAAAGCTATAACTATAGTATCCGAATTTTTTAATAGATAGTAGATATTTTGAGCAAAACATTAAAAATAATGTTTTAATTCTCAAAATATCTCATACCTGTCCTTAAGCCATTTCTAAGTATTTTTTTTTAAATGTGCATTTTTAAATTTTTGGGAACTTTTTTCGTAAAAATACCCAAACTCGAAATTTCCAAAAAGGTACACTTCTAGCAAAAAATTTCATAACGACCAGATTATTTGACGTAATTCCACAATTTTTCGTATCTGTTTGAAATATAGATTAAGACAAAATATTTCCACAACATTTCAATGAAATTTTTTCAAATTTGGATTTTTGCGATTTTTTAATACAACAAGGAAAAAAAATTAGATTTTTTTCGAAAAGTGAAAAATCACTACTCTAGTAGTTTTTGTCTAATTTTAATCTTGAAGTTTACATTTTGTAGAAAAACTAAATCAAAAACATGACAAGTACCAGTTTTTTTGAAAATATGCACTTAAACAAAGTAATTGGAATTTTTTAGAAAAGGAGCCCTTTTTCCCCATGTATATTAGATTTTCAACTTAAAGTCGCAAGCGGCACGTTAAAATAGCAATCTTTTTTCTGAAAATTTCACTGCTTAAGCATAGTACTCTGTTCAGTTTCATGTGAAATTCTACTCAAATCTCCATAGAAAAAGTGACAGCTGCGAAACTAGCGTGTACATTTTCACAACATGTTCGTCAGAGCAGTACTCTGTTCTGTTGCGTGAAATTATCGCAACATGTTTCTGAGCAACATTTTTTCACGACAATTTAATTGTAATGCCTATTTATTTTGAAGTGAAAAGAGAGAGAGAGAGAGAGATCATATGAAATCTCCCAACTTATTCTGAGTCTCTCTGAGAAACGTTGACATAGGAATTTCAACAAACTTTAAGTCAGAATTTTCACGCAACAAATAAATAGATGTTGCCAGCGAAATTTCACGCAAACGAACAGAGTACTAGGCCTTACTACTGTTTAGCAAATGAACAAAAGTTCGGCCCGCAATTTGTTACTTTCGAAAAAAAAAAATAAGGGCCACTCTACTGTGTATGGGCATTTCCAGAAAAAAAGTCTACCGCGACTAAAAAATTAAAACTCATTAAAAACTAATTATTTTATTATATCAGAGAAACCTCAGAAACATTTAAATTTTATTAGTTTCAGCAATTTCTACATAAATTCATTAACCATGATGATCAAATTGTCTGCACTGTTTCACAAATGTAGCTTTTCTTTTTCGTAAATTTTTCGTAAGCTTTTTTGTTTCAGTAAAAATGGAGGACATTGGCTAGAGATAATGAAAAAATGGTTGAGGCCTTAAATAATGGTTTTAATTACTTAATTACATGATAAGTTATCTACCTAATTACTTAAATATCCAATTAAACTGCAATGGAAATTTTAGCAACGTAACGTCAGAAACGTAACGCCAGATCAAAAATCCTGATAAAAAAGACCAGAAAAGATTTCCAAATTTGATCACTTGGAAAATAAACTTATGTTCTTTTAAAACCTTCTAAAAAAAGTTTTAAACAAAAAGTATTGCCCAATTCAGAGAGTTTTGCAAATTTTGTAATCCAAGTCAGAAATCACTTCCGTTTTTTGTAACGTAACGCCTGCACAAATTTTTGCATATATATTTAGATCCTTAGGGTTAATTGTGGTCATTGTTTTTACTTAATATAATGCTTCCTAATTACTACGCAAATATAAAAAAAATTTATAAAGATTAGACTTTTTCATTCTATTTCTTTAATATTTGTTCGTACAAATCGTCCGTAACGCCAGTTTTGAAATGCCCATCTGTAAAAACATAATTTCATTAAATCGCCTTACCACACTGGTCATAAGTTGATACCTCGTAACTAAAAGTTTTTTGAAAATGAGATGAATGTGTCGAAAAATTTGAAATTTTCTGCTGTATCTGAAAATATGTTTTTCATATTTTTATAAACATTTTTTGCAATATTTTCTTGCAAAGTGGCCATATTTGAAAATATGTTTTTTATATATGTATTTATAAACATTTTTTCCATTATTTTCTTGCAAAGTTGCAAGAAGGGACTAAACAAAACCTGCAATTTTTCTCTTATCTTCAGTATTTTTTTCAATTTTTCGATTAGATTACATTATAGATTTAGATCTGTTCTTTAAAATAACACAATTAAGTTGTCGTTTAAAAAAAGAAATAATTTATCTTTACATTTTTGCATCTTAAAGGTTGTTTAGTTTTTTCATTTTCTGTAAAATGCATGAATTGTCAGTTAAAGTGTCAAAGTTTAACCATCGATATGTCTATCCATCATTCACTACCCTGCAGTGTAATCAACTAGATTTATACCAGTCAACAACTAGTTGGAAATATCCAACAACTAGTTCGATTTATGTCCTATTCTCATAGAACCGACTGGTATTTTTTGCGTGGTGATGTCATTGGAAAAGACAATTGTCTTACTATAGATAAGGTTTTAACTAGTTAACAACTCATTTTTTATGTAAAGTAAAATTCTAGTTGGGTTGTGACTAGTTTTTGACCAATATAGTAATTATCGAATTAAAACTAGTTCATAGGTTCATATTTTTTCAATAGTTCATAGGTTCAAAGAACATATATTTTTACAACAAAATATTAGCTAAAGGCTAAAGTTAAAGCTATTTGATGAAATACCATGTTTATGGTATATATATACTAAGTTCTAATCTACTACAAAGTTGCAATAAAAACATTTAAAAATGAGAGTATATGTCGCATTAAATAATTCAAGATAGTTTATCAACTACATGTTTTTAAATTAGTTTTTATATGTTTTAATTTGTTTATTATTAGTTTGTTCCAATGGGGTACCCAGCTCCAACTGGTTTTGGAACTGGTTGATTTTGATAATATGTAGTATAGTTTGATTTTGGCTAGTTTTACAACTGGTTTAATGTGATTTGACAAAAACTAGTTGGGTTTAAACTACTTTTGCAACTAGTAAATCGTGACAAAATATAAACTAGTTTGTTTTGACTAGTATAAATACTACTCATGTTTTAATGCTGACTAGTCTTACACTGCAGGGTAATCACTGCCAGTGAAATAATTTCATCCGAAACGTATGTGACCTAATTTATGCAGTCAATGAAAAAGATCAAAGATATTGCGTTCTATTATGTGGCATACTTTTAGGCATAACGTTGAAACATTTTTAACCTCATCTGAAAAATGTTCACAATAAGAAAGAAAATAAAAACAAAATAAAACTGTTGCCATAAAAAGACGATTATACTCATCAATAGTGCAACTGGGAACAATCCTTCCTCCCCGTCTCCCTTCACCCATTTGAAATAAACCATGCAAGCACATCGATTTAAAGCTCCAGGGATGCACTCGATGCACATTTGTTATCTGCCGCTACCGTGTTGCAGTGATTTGTTGTTGTAAAGTGTTTCTCTTGTTATCGTCGTTTTTATTGTGCTCCATGGCGTGTATTTTATTTGATGCCATCCATGGATGGATTATTGTTGTTCATTTGTGCGCAGCATTTTTTGATTTTTTTTTTTTTTGGATTTAGTTAAGCGAGAAATGTTTACAAAAATTGTGAAAGCAGTGAGAGATGACATTCGATTTCAATTGATAATGGACAACAAGCTTTGTTACGGAAAATCTACAAAATCATTTTTAAAAATTAAATTTATATGTAGCTGAAAAATAAGAAATAAAATATCAATGTAGGAATTTCTTTAATTTTTCCTTAAAAGTTTTCATCTCTAACTACCTAATTTTGTAAATCGAAAAGGCAAACCAACGACAAGCAAGTCTCGAGAAGCAATAGAATTTAGTATAGAAAAAAGTATTGCTTTTCATATCTTACTTGTTGTTGGTTTGCGTTTTCGATATAAACTTGGAAAGTTTAAGTTTGCTTAATAATAAAATGTACTTATAATTAAAATAAATGCTTCCAATTTTCTATAATGATTATAAAGTTGATCTAAAAAAGTAAAGATAAGAGTAGATAGCAACATTGTATAGAAAAATACACCTAAAACATGCTGTAGCACAAGTAGTTGATTCAAAAACTTTTTCATAAAAATTAGTCCAGTGCTTTTGGAGTAAAATGGTAACAGTGAATTTGCGCTTCAAATTTATATAAGGGGTCGTCCATAAACTACGTTACTGATTTTCCGGTTTTTTTTACCCCCCTCCCCCTGCGTTACTTTTCGTAGTGCTTTTCAAACCCCCTCCCCCCCCATAAAATAACGTGACATATGAAATTAATTCATTCGAATGATTATATATTTTGACTAGCTCTGACAATTTGCACTAGTATTAGTGTCTAGTATGACTAGATACCAGGGATCGTACCGGTTATGGTTTTTATCAAAAAAGTCAGATATTAACAGTTATCATTTAACTTTTATTTTTTCCGACAAAAATACTAGTTATTTAATGCCTTTTATTTTTTCGGGCAAAAATAACTGTTACTTTTGACTTTTATTTTTTTGATCAAAAATAACAGTTATTTTGTGTCTTTTATTTTTTCGGTCAAAAATATCAGGCAATTTGAATTTTTTTAAAGGCCACTTGAACGGCAAAAAAATGTTTTATGCAATTTTTATCGTCTCATTAGCGCGCACATTTTGAGCTATAAAACTTTTTAGTTTTTAAAGTTTTTTATTCGGCCTTTGAAAAAATACTAATTGCCCGATATTTTTGACCGAAAAAATAAAAGGCACAAAATAACTGTTATTTTTACCTAAAAAATAAAAGTCAAAAGTAACAGTTATTTTTGCCCTAAAAAATAAAAGGCAAAAAATAACAGTTAATTTTAATTTTTATAGTAATAGCCAAAAATTTAAAAGGCATTTAATATTCGCGAAGCTGCTGCCATTACGATAATATTGATATTGTATATAAAAAAGTCCTCCGGCCACTTTTTCGTTATGCCTTTTTCATCTGAAAATTGTAAGATAACAGTTATTCTCAGTCCCTGCTAGATACATTAAAGGAACAATTGGAAAAAATCAATAATTAATATCATCTGTAAAAGCTATTCCATCTGCGATCCAAGATTCGATGCTCTCAATCACTGGGATAGAAGAAGCTGGTAGCTTTGTTGAGGACTCTTCAAAATATAATTTTTCATCGGATTCTATGTCGACCCATTTAGGTGAATCCTCATTTCTAACGCAAAAAATTCACCTGGTCTTTGACAAAGTACCCTTAAAGGCTGCACCCGAGCTGCACCAAATTCTGTGTTTTTGTGTAAATGCTTTCTGAAAATTGATTTATTTAAATAGTATTTTTTATTCCGATATATTGTAAACGATATAATACAAACTTATGGCAATTCATAGAAGTTTTAAAAACGAAATACAAGCCGCAGGTAGGACACGACCTTGAACCGATTTCTTCTTTCTGAGAAGGACAGTACATGTCATACGGTATCTCCTTTGATCAAGAACATTCAGGCCTTAACGCAAAGCCTGTCGCAAAAGCAAAGACCCAAATTTTTCAGACGTGTGCTGAGATGGTGAAGGAATACCAAAAGGTTCCTGTGTCGAGGGAAAAGGTGGTGGAAGAAATCGTTGAAACAAAAGTTAACCATCAATTTAGACGATCAAACATAAACATGTAAGAATAAAAATTTTTAAAATGGTTGTGTTATTAATTAGAGGTTTTTCGTCGATTTTTTTAATTTTTGGTAACGTTACAATATCTAAACACCTCCCCCCCCTACCGTTACTTATCGTAGTGCATTTCAAAACCCCCCCAAAATTGGTAACGTAGTTTATGGACGACCCCTAAGAGTAGATAGCAACATGGAGTTTGTTAAGAAGAAACTCTCGCAACACACCACGTGAATAGAAAACCATTAAGCAATGCAGCTAGTATGATTTCTTAAAAACAACTTCGCACTTAAATTAAAAATACTTATTATTAAAATTTCGATAGAAAAATACCCCTAAAACATGCTGTAGCACAAGTAGTTGATTCAAAAACTTTTTTCATAAAAATCAGCCCAGTGCTTTTGGAGTAAAATGGTAACAGTGAATTTGCGCTACAAATTTATATAATTGCAAACGAACTTCGAAGTGGCTTTGCATAAGTGCCTACGCAGGATGGAAAATTTACCTCGAAATAGATTGTTGGAAATTCAATTGTTAGTTGGAAATATTAAATCAACGTTATTTTGGGTGAAAATGTATGAAATCCTTTAATTTTGACAAAATCTGCATCCTTGTGATAAAATTTATCATGCATTTTTTATGCCCAAGTTCACGGTAAAATCATCAGCGAATGAGAAAAATAAAAAAATATGTATGAAACCAAAGACCAAGATATAACCACAAAATTTGCATCGTTTCAAAGGAATTAAAACATTAAAGTACCAACATAAAATTCAATCTTTTTGGGGACACCACTAATTGCAGCAGTAACAGCAAAAACTAACAATTAATTATTAACCACATGCAACTACAAAAGGTAGTGGTAAAAAACCACAGCCATTGTTTTGTCCAACTAAAAGAATTCACGGTACAGGACATACTCAAAGGCACATAAGAGAATTAAAAATTAAACAAAAACAGAAATTAAAAATGAGGTTACGTATAACAAAAACAAAATTCAAACAACTAAAGGAAAAAATAGCACAAACCTTAGAGAATGGTATTCTTTCTTGGCCCAGCAGCAGAGTGCTTGATAGTTTTGGCAGTAGGAGTGAAAAAAAACAATTCCCCTGAAGGCTTTGTTGGCGCAAAACCTACATTCAGATAACTGCACGCTGGGTGCAACAGTCAAGATGGTGCGTGTGCAGCACATTCTTGTTTATCCTTGTGTCACTCGCACGGCTGAAAGATTATTTACAGCTGCTATATCCTCCAACATAACTATAGTAAGTGTACAAAGGGCTTAGCGTGCCTTAACGCAGCTGTTAGACAGATTATGATAAAAATTTGAAGGAAAATAGGTGCGTCGCTGGACACACGAGAGAAGCGAAGCCTTTTTTCGCAGTTTTATACGTTTCATAATTTAATGGTTTTTTTAATAAAAAAATTTTTAAATTGTAAAATTTCAAATACCTTATGTTAACTAAAAAAAATAATTTCCCACCAGTAAATTTTATTACCTTAGATTATTATTTTACATTAATTTTGAATTATTTTTGCAAATGTTAGTGAAATTATTGGGTTTTAATATCTAACGTACAATATTATATAGATGTAATGTCATCGATATTTCTAGCAAATATTACATCAATAGTTGTCCTAATCTTGTGCAAATACTTGGATTGCTTGTCATTCGCAAATTATATTTATCAAAACAGCATTGTTTAAGGCTTAGAACTTTTATGAACTGATTTTTTATATTTCAAGTGTATAAACTTTCTGACGTTAATGTCCAATTATAATAGAAGTAATGTAATGTGATCTAATGTCAGTTGAGCAGTGCGTTCTTTCACTTATTGTTTGAAACAATGCTTTCTTATACAAGTGGTTTTATTAAACGTAACGTAACGTGACAGGACGTATAAATCCGTGGATTTTAGATTTCTACGTTACTTTACATTACGTCTTGTCAAAAAGCAACTGAACATTGTATTTTCACTTCTACAGCCGTTTTAGTAGGTGTCGAGCCACAGTGTTTCATCTACATTCATTCTCTTTATACTTATTTATCTCGAAACTACTTTTTTCGGCATGGTGTTATAGAAAAAACAAAAACAATTTAGCCGAATCATCTGAAATTTAAAAATGCTATTCATAACAACGGTGGCTATCGCTGGAACTAGAATCAAAGATTTATTTAAAAAACATCGTATATTTTACACTTAATAACCGGTAGAAAACAAGCTGTTTTAAGAACTTTATTTTCAAAAGCGCGTCATTCGGTCAATTTTTCATATCTTTTTTTCTAGTGCCAGCCATAGCTGCACTCATAGTGATTAATAAGATTCTAGGTTTTTCTTTTTCAGATAAATAGAACAGTCAAAATCTACAACACCGCCCATGCCCCATTTCCTTGAGAGCGTCTCGTTGACCGCCATTTTGAACAAGATCAACAATTTTTTAAATTAAAAAAAAATATTTTTTTATGATAAATGAGAGTTGCAATACACCTTAAAAGTTTAAATATTGTTGTTCAATATTTTAACTTTTTAAAAAAATCCAAAAAATACTTTAAATTTTCGAGCGCTAGACCACCATCCTTACCTTAAGTGCCTATGAACATTCATGTATAAATTCGCAATTAAAATCCACCCGTTCTTAGCCTTTGTTGTTTGGGTAGCTATTGCAAAATGCTTTTTACTACGTTTCCATAGCGAGTTGATCCTAGGTTGGGTTTTCTTCATGTTGACATAATGGCGTTTCTAGCTCGAAAGTGTTTCCATGCACAACATTGAGTCGAGTTGGACTTCTGCCATTCTATTCGCCATTTTTTCTTAGTATAGATGTGTGCGTTCAGAAGGTGCAAAATTTACTAAACATATTGAGTCTTTGATCAGTATTAGTTTCCACTACTTTGTGTGCCTTCTGAACGGTTTGTTACATTTAATGTCAACGCAGTGGCAGAAATAAAATAAAATAACAAATAATCAAGAAAACCTCACTCAACAGTTGAGCAACTGTTTCATATTCCGAACGCATCCAATCTAACTCAGTTAAATCTAATAAGTTTCGCGGAGTTTCGTGGATTTACTCAACTCGCGTTTCCATGGGAAGTTAATCCCGAGTCAACCTCGATTTAACTCGCCATGGAAACGTAGTATTTGATCGATAATTTTGATATGCTGCATTATAGCTTCATGCATTCACAATAGAATATGAGGGCACGTAGTATTTGATCGATAATTGTGATCTACTGCATTACAGCTTCACGCATTCACAATAGAATATGTGAGCTAGTGAACAATCCCTTTAATAGGGCCCCTCAAACTATACTACATGTCTTTCCGACCTGTCAAGTCATCACACATGTAGTATCGTTTTTGTGCAAGAAATCAAGGCGGATGGACATGTCTGATGGAAGTCAAAAATGTTTGACTTTTTGCTAAGTACGTCCGACATTCCGTTTGCGTGCGCGGCCATCCAATTTAGTACATTTAGCCATATATTAAAAATTTTCAGAGAGAGCACATCTCGCGGCAAAACTGCCGAACGTAACAAATGTTATATTTTGACGGGAATTTTTTTATCTTTACCTAAAATTGTGATGGATTAGAATATTTAAAGCAAAAAAAAAATAAATGTTCAAAACAATTAATATTAATATTTTTAATTGATGTTAACTCTTCGGAAGCTAAAAAGTAATGAAGTCTATCCAAAGTCTATCCGTCATGTGCGATGTGTGTGAGGGCAACGAAAAAAGTCCCGTTACTTTATCGAACTACATGTACGTCCGTCATGTAGTATCGTTTGAGGGCCCCTAATGAATTCCTGTCATCTTCTGCAACATAGCTTCATTTAAGATTGAATGAATCACATCATTTCAGAAATGGTTGGTTTGGAGTAGTGGTTAGTGTGTAGAACTCTCGATCGGAAGGCGCGAGTTCGATCCTCACGCTTGCAAAGAAATATTTTTAATTTTATATACTCTTGTTGTAATAGACGCAAGTAAAAAAAACTACAACAATTGTCTAAACTACAACGAAACTAAAAAAAGTGTCGTTTTTCAGATTTCACTCAAGCAAATCACAAAACGAGGCGTAAAACGCTTCGCTTCAATAAATAAACGAAACATGTGGTAGAAATGATAGACTTTATCATCTACACGACAAACTATTTCTGTCCGTGAAAACGTCTGTGGGTCAAGATTAAGGTAAGGACTTGAAAATTCCTTGCTTGCAAACACCTTACAGCTCCAGTATAGCAATTAAATAGGTATATTATTATAATCAATATAATCAATTATTTGCCCCTGTTTAAAAACTTTTGCAGTTCTGCTAATTTTTCAAAGTGCTTGAAGCGTATTTAATACTCTTTCTACATAGAAAAAACTAGACCACTTATAATTAAGAAGTTTGCCGCCTTCAAAATTTTTTAGGCATTAGGAATTTTTTAGGAAATTTCAAGAATAAAATCTTCTTGTTTTTATGATGATGTTCCCAACACCTTTAAATAAAACGATATCTTCTTATTCGCTATTTTTGTGGAAAAAAATGTATTTGTTATGAAATTTTATAAATTGCTTAAGTGAAAAGTCTAAAGAAGATAATCTTTTAAGACAATCACTTTGGTTATTTTAAAAATTACTAAAAAAACTTATATCAACACGGGGGTTACACGAGATAGTACTGTTCAGACAGTGAAAAATACGTATTAGTTGTCAAACTTTGTGTCTGTGAATAAGAGTCCAGACAGTTAGTAAGACAATTGGCAAGACAGTAGACTAAATAGTAAAAAATTTCTACTTTATGAAGAAAATTTGTGTTAAAACAACGAGCACGCCAAAGTATTGCAAGTTTCCAATTTTTTCTGTTAAATTTTTTCGTCTACTGTCATTTTATATTCTAAATATAATTCTATTGTCCTAGCTACTGTCCCGCCAGCTGTCACAAAAAAGTTAAGACAGTAGCAAAAGTGAGTATGTGTGATTAAAAATATGTGAATGTGTAGCAACTGTCTTAACAGTACTGTTTCGTGTAACCCCCGTGTAAAATTACAGAAAAAATGTTATTTTATTTTTTGGAAACTTTTCCATACACTCAAAAAAAAGTACTTCAGTTAAGCAAAATTTACTTAATCTAAGAAAAAATTATAAATAACTATGATCTTGAGACATGAGTTCTTTAAAACCAAGGAAACGTTTTACTTAAGAGAGATTTTAGGCAAAAAATTTTTTGAAAATCAAATTTTTATTAAAAATTTACTCTTGTTGTACAACTATTCAAGAATATGTAAAAAAAATTTCAATCAATCCCGCTTATAACACAGATTCTACAGCGCTTAAGATCCGGTGCGCCATAGTAACTTATCTAACCAGAGTAACTTTAAACGAGTTTTTCTCAAAACATACTTTATCAAAACGGGCCGCACTGCTACAAACAAACTAATCTACCGATTTAGATTTTTTTTAATCTTTTTGCATTGTAACATTTTCTAAGCTTCCCAGCAAACCAAAGTTTCCGAATTTGTCTGAATTCCGATTAGTTCGTAACTATTTCGAGAATTCTTAACGAATTCGTAACTATTTCGCAACAGTAATTTCTAAATATTTCCGAATAATTCGAAAGAGTTCCGAACTCAAATTTTCAAATTTAAATTGTGAGGTGTTTTAAATATTTCGAGTGGGAAAAAATTGGTAGGCCATGAGCCTAGTGGCATTTTAAATAATTTTCCATTTGTAAAATAATTTAATTTTAAACAACTTTTTCTTTAAAACAGATGATACTAGATATGATTCTAATTTTTACAGATGCAAATACAAACGACATGTCAGATTTACATTTACATATGTTCCATAATAGTAGTTGCAAAGGATCTATAATTTTTGGCATGTCATTTGTACGAAACATATAGTCTGGGGCATCTTATGCCCTAACTAAACTTTGATTCGAAATTGTTATTTAATTTTGTATTACATACGGTACAAAAATCATTAAGAGATCGTTGCAAATTTGATGCTTCATTTCGTTACGAATTCAGTGCTACAATTCGTTAAGAAATTGTAATGAATTTGTTAAGAATTCGTTACGAAAACGATAATTCAGTTGCTTATGAATTTGTTACGAAATCGATACGTCAATTCTTTACGAATTTGTTACGAATTCGTTAAGAATATGATACTCCAATTCTTTACGAATTTGTTACGGATTCGTTACTAAAATTCCTTCCGAATTCGTTACGACAAAGCGTTATGAATTCTTGTCAACCCCTCCATACGATTGTCGTTACAAAATCGGAACGAATTCGGATACCAAACTCGTAATAATTTCGAAAAATTCGTAACGAATTCGTTACGAATTCGGAAACTTTGGTTTGCTGGGTTTTATTTAACTTGCTTCGTTCGTATGTATGAATGTATATGTACAGTGGTGGTCACGAATTTAGCACACTTAAAAAAGTAAAGTGAATACTTATATATTCCATTTTTTTGTTGTAAATTTTTAATTAACTTTTTTTTTAGTGTATATATTATGTCTTCTTTATTTCTTATATACATTTTTTTATTTCAAAACTTTTTCTTATAGGACTTAAAATCAAATAAAATTTAAAAATAAGCATTTCGTCTTGGTCATGAATTTAGCACACGAGCAAAAAAATGTCTAGGATGAAAAATATAATCAAAATTGATTGCATAAAACTCAATATTTCGTAGGAAATCCCTTATTTTTCATTACTGCATCTCATATCCTTGGTAAACTTTTGACCAAAGCCTCAAAACGGTACTTTGGAATACTATACCGAATCCTTTGGATTTTCCTAAACAAATCTAGCAAATTTTTGGATTTTACTGTTAGTATTTGCTGCTTGACATCCCTCCACAGATTCTCAGTCGGGTTTAAGTCCGATGATTGCGATGGCCACTTCAAAATATCAATATGTTTGTCTTCCAAGCAACTCTTAACTACGTGAGCACTGTGCTTTGGATCATTATCCTGCATAAAACACCATTAAAGTGGCAAATTATCCTCTTGAAAGGGTATCATGGTATTGACAAGTACGTTTTTGTAAGCGTGCTGATCCATTTTTTGGTAAATTTTAACAATCGGACAAACTTCGTGCCAAGAAAACGCCGCCCATACCATAACATTTCAGCCATCCTATTTAATCGTCTTGAGCGTTTACTTTGGATTGTGTTGCATGTTTTGAGGACGCCACACATATTGTTTGCTGTCAGATGCGAACCGGCAAAGCTTTGATTTATCCCTGCAAAGCACATTTTTCCAAAAATTCGTTGACTTTTTAAATATTCTTTTGCAAACGCAAGACTGCATTTAATATTTTTTTGCGACACATGTGGTGTTTGTAGGGCTATAAAGCTCATAAATTGTTTTCATTCAAGCGTCTTCTTATGCCTTTTGAGGATACATTTATGCCATATTTTGATGAAATTTCATTTTAAATTTTATTTGAGGTCTTAAAAGGATCACTAAGTGAAGCTCTATAAATCAAATGGCCCTCTCTAGCTATTGTTTTTCGCGCTCTTGGTCGCTATTTAACATTTTTAATGCTCTACATTTAATGCTCTACATGTTGTAATGCGTTCTGTAATAACTTGCACGAACATCTAAGAAGCAGAACAATCTCTGAAACTGTACTTCCACCATTTTTCATTTGCTGAATCAAATGTCGCTAACCTCTGAACATCAGTAGCATTTCGCCATATCTTTCTGCAATTTTTTGTTAGAACTCAAATAGAAACTTAATAAATTTAGTATGTCTTACTAGTAAAGTTTAATTAACGAAAAAAAAAATACGATATGGAACAGTAATTCTAACCTGTGCTAAATTCGTGTCCAGCATTTAAACCACATTGATTCATACTACTTGAAATATGTCAGAAAATTTAAGAATAACTTAGAAACTAACGGTACATAGAGTTAACTTCATAAACAATACTCAACAAAAACTATTTGATTACAATTCTCAAGCTAAGTGTAAAAAATTTCAAATTAGAGTTACTAACACAGTATGTGCTAAATTCGTGACCACCACTGTATGTGGTGGTACCTCAAAACTGGCAAGCCATTTTTCTACAATTTGTTGGTATCCGATTAAGCTGAAATTTAACCTACGTATGTAAGTCCGGTGACAATGCAATATTGTGATAAAAATGTTTGCCACACCCCCTTTTACCGCCCACAAATCAATAAAAATGCTATATAACTAATACTGGGCCGATTCAGCTGAAATTTTGGCACTAAATTTTCTTCGAGTAGAGGATAATTAAGGAAAATTTTTGCCACTCCCTCTTTTACCGCCCACAAATCCATAAAAATGCAATATCTCTAAAACTACTTTGCCGATTCAGTCGAAATTTTGGCAGTTAATTTCCTTCGAGTGGAGGATAATTAAGGAAAATTGTTTGCCACTCCCCTTTTACCGCCCACAAATCCATAAAAATGCTATATCTCTAAAACTAGTGGGCTGATTCAGCTGAAATTTAAACAGTAAAGTATCATCAAAAAAAGAATGAGGTTTATGAAAACATTTGGCCCCTCCCCCTTTTACCGCCCACAAATCAATATACATGCTATATCTCTAAAACTACGGGGCTCATTCAGCCCCGTAAAATTTTGGCAGTTAATTTCCTTAAAGTAGAGGATGGTTCAGGAAAAAAATGGTGCCACACCCCCTTCTACCGCCCACAAATAAAAAAAATCCTATATCTTCAAAAGTACGGGGCTGATTATTTTCGAATTTTCGTTCGTATATATGTATGTTTGTATGTATGCATGTATGTCCGTCAAAATTTGCAAACCATTTTTCGCAAATTTGCAAACTTGTTGGTATCCGATTAAGCTGAAATTTAACATACATATGTAAGTTCGGTGACTATGCAATATTTTCATAAAATTTTATGCCACACCTCCTTTTACCGCCCACAAATCAATAAAAATGCTATATCTACATGAGTTTAAAAAAAGATGTTAATAATAAACCTTTAAGACTAAAAAGTAAAAATAAATAAGAAGTAAAAAAAAATTTTAAAAATAACCTTTTATTTAAAAAAGACGTGAACTAAAAAGAAAAACTAAATTTAAGTGACATTTGTCATATATATTTACAGTAGGTATATTCTAGGTGCAAAAGAACCTCTCTCTTGGTATATACATTTAGAATTGTTCAAATACATTTATATTTAAAAGCTTGAGGCACCAATGTCCGCGATCCTTAACACAGGTTTACTACACATTATCAGTTGCATTGAATCTTTTAGTAAGCTTACCTGTATACAAACTGCGATCCATTATACAGGTTTACTACCCAATATAAGTGCCTTAAGCTTTTAAATATAAATGTATTTGAAAAATTCTAAATTTATATTAGTCCTTAGAACTTACCAATTTACGTACGCTTATACTATAATGACGAGTAACCAAGAGAGGGGTTCTTCTGCACCTAGAATATACCTACTATATATATATATATGACAAATGTCACTTTAATTTATTTTTTTCTTTTAGTTCACATCTTTTTTAAAGAAAAGGTTATTTTTAAAATTTTTTTACTTTTTATTTTTGTATATAAAGAAACATTCTTATAAAAAATAAAGAAAATAAAAAAAAATTGTATAGTTTCAAAACTTTTCTAATGCTATAATACAACAATTTTATTTACTTTAAAATAACCCGAAAATGTTTAATAATTTATGCAAACGAGTTGTGTTTTTAATGGAAAACCAATGCGCACAACATGTTTTCAAACTTTCAATTAATTTCGAAAGTATGAAAACTAGTATAAAACACTTGCTTGGCGAAAAAGTTCAACAACCAACTTTATTGAGCAACTGTCAAAAATATGTCGGTTTTGTAGACAATGTTTTTCCAACATCAATAACAGCAGAAGCACCAACACGAACAACAACAATAACAACAACGCCAACAACAATAACAACAACTCCAACAACAACAACAACCAAATAACAAAAGATCAAAATTCAAAGAATTTTAATTTAAAACTCATGACCGGAAGTTTAAAACAATTTGCGAAAGTTTTTACTAAAATTCATGAAATCGCATACCCACAAACATATAAACACACACAAACATATATGCATCAAGGCGCACATATTCACAATTGCATTGCCGACACCCAACCAAATACAGAAGAGTAGGTATAAATGGCCGCATTCAGCGCAGACAACAGTTGGCAACTGTTGTGTAAAAATTCGCTGAGTGGTACAAATTTGGTAGCGCTAACTAAAACTGATAAAGTAGCGAACGCCTTTTAATCGAGCGAACAAATTCTATGCTACATGAACACAACTGTTTGCTTAACTGTCAGATGCTGTTAAATTAATAAACGCAGAAAGAACGCAGCAAATTTAAGTGAGAAACCTTTGCAATTGAATTAAATTTACATACAAATTAAATTGAATCTAACTTCTGACGTGTAGAGTAGCAACACATTCAGAGAAAAGCATCGTGAACTAAGGAAGCGCTACCATTACAGTTCACAACAGTTGTCTGCGCTGAATGCGGCCAATATGAATGTCAAAAAAGTCAACCTAATGAATATTCATAACCACCAAAAACGGTAGCAGTAGCGGAGTAAAGACCAAAAAACTGCCAACTTTAAATGTAGGTTTTATTAATGTTTTTTAGCAACAGCTATTTTAAGCTGTTGTTGTCATTGTACTTGCTTAATTGCATTGTTGCTGTTTATAATGCAACTTTGGTTTAAGATAAAGGACCTTACCAATAACTTGTCATTTTAATGCCGACTCTAACTTCAGTGTAAGCTTTTTGACAACAAATTCTATAGAAATAATGTCAGAAAAGCTCACACTAAATTTAGAGTTGGCATTAAATCGATTAGTAGTAAAGCCCAAAGTGTAGAAGAAAAAAAAATGCTAAAGCTGTATTTGGCTTATTGTTTTAGATATTTGGTGTGACAGTAAAAAGTTGTTTGCTAAAAATTTATCAAACACATTTACGAACTTTTTACTGTATAGCTGAATATTTTTGAGTTGTTTTATATTTGCCATTTTATTTTATGCAAGAATGTGAACTCAAAACTTTTTACTTTTACCCTAAATCTCTGGCATTATCAGCTGTTTTTGTTTTGTTTTTTTTTTATTTATTATATTGTACGGTTTGAGAAGTCAACAAGCTCTGTGATGTTTTATTTTGCACTTGACACAGGTATTTATTTATGTATGCATGTTGTACAACATTATTTCCACTTCAGTAAAATTTTTAATTGGAATACCTGAATGTTGAAATATATATTTAAATGAAGTTATGATATGAACTTTTGAATTAAATTAAAATTTGAACCCCAACTATTGTCGAGTTTAATTTCGATTTTTTTTAATGTTATTTAATTATATTAAGGAAAGATACTCATATAAATTTTTCAATACGTTTTTGCATTTTCTGAAAAGTAAAAATGTTAGTATAAATGGGTTTTTCATCTAATCATCACAATTCTTAGTAGAATTCATGATTTTAATACGAATGATGCAATGTATACACATAAAAGTGTTACCAAAACTTTTGCTTTTAAGTGCCTATTATGTAAGGTAAGTTACCCAAATAAGGCCAACCTAACGGTTTTTACCAGACAGAAGAGAAACGGGTTTTTTAAACTTATTTTTGCAATTTTGTATTTTTGTTTATTCAATTCTTTTTTCAAAAACATAAAAAAAGCATGAAAAAGTAAAAAATATGTCCAGCTCAGAAGATTTTAAAAAGGTCTGATTTTTGCCATATTAGGACCACCATGTCTAAATAAGGCCCAATATATAACGGTTTTAGAAACATAACAAAACAGTCAGAAAATAATAAAATAAGAACACATATTGTTATTACAAATGTTGGTTTACATTTATACTAAACATAAATGCTATTCATAGCTTTTTTTTATAAAAACTTTTTCGAAAAAATACTTTCATTGCCAAAAGTTCATTTTGAAAATTAAAATAAAGTTACTCTGACTTTTTAAAGAAAATTTTGGTAATTTGCTGACCTTTATAGTTGAGGGCTTTCTTTTTCGTAGTTTTTTTCTGCCAGGTAGATTTAGGTGTGGACATGAGATCGGAAAAAGAAAGCCGGAAAGAAAAAAATGTTTGGGCCTTTTTAGGCGCTCTCAATATTATTTCATTAATCAAGTTTTTCTCGAAATACACCTCAGTTAGATTTGATCAATTAACCTTTTTATTTTCGTTAAAATACCTCTCTTGATTTTTAATTCAAAGCTGGACATAGGCAATTGTTAATTCGTAGAATAACGGACTTTTACTGCGAGTACAATCCCAGCAAACCAAAGTTTCAGAATTTGTCTGAATTCCGATTAGTTCGTAACTATTTCGAGAATTCTTAACGAATTCGTAACCATTTTGCAACAGTAATTTCGGAACATTTTCGAACAATTCGAAAGAGTTCCGACATCAAATTTTCAAATTTAAATTGTGAGGTGTTTTGAATATTTCGAGTTGAAAAAAATTGGTAGGCCATGAGCCTAGCGACATTTTAAATAATTTTCCATTTGTAAAATAATTTAGTTTTAAGCAACTTTTTCTTTAAAACAGATGATACTAGAGATGGTTCTAATTTTAATTTTTACAGATTCAAATACAAACGAACATGTCAAATTCACATTTTTATATGTTCCATTATAGTAGTTGCAAAGGATCTGTAATTTTTGGCATGTCATTTGTACGAAACATATAGTCTGGGGCATCTTAAGCGGATTGATTAACCAAACTTTGATTCGAAATTGTTATTTAATTTTGTATTACATACGATACAAAAATCATTAAGAGACCGTTTCGAATTCGATGCTTCATTTCGTGACGAATTTGGTGCTACAATTTGTGAAGAAATTGTTATGAATTTTTTGTGAATTCGGTACGAAAACGATAATTCAATTGTTTGCAAATATATTATGAAATCGATACGTCAATTCTTTACGAATTTGTTACGAATTCGTTACTAAAATTCCTTCCGAATTCGTTACGGCAATTCGTTACGAATTCGTGTCAACCTCTCCATACGATTTTCGTTACGAAATCGGAACGAATTCGGATGCCGAACTTGGAATAATTTCGAAAAATTCGTAACGAACTATTTACGAATTCGGAAACTTTGGTTTGCTGGGATATTACATCAACCACGTTGTTGACGCTACCGCTGACTTCGTTCGACTGTCACTCGCTTCACAGATGCGCAATCGAAGTAATTTATTTTGCATCGTGATGCAGATATGAACATGTTTAAACGTGCAAAAAATCATTTTGCAGGGAATGCAATAAATGTGCGTATTAGAAATCGGGCCTTATTAAGGCTTGAGCCTTATTTGGCGAAGAGACCTTATATATAAACAACTTAATATAAATTGATTGATAACAATAATTCTACATTTTGTAGTTCCAAAGGAACTTGAAGAGAATGCGAATTGACATGTGAAAAACATAAAAACGATTACATGTATTCATCTATCTATATCTATATCTAAAGGGTGGTTAAATTTTAAAGGCCGATGTTGAATATGAACCACACCTAAACGTCCAGTTTTTTCTGCATTTCATTTGACATTTCTCAATTTCAGACTAATTCAATTTGGAAAGATACCCAATCGAGCAAAGTGTAAAAGTTATTCAGGCTTATTATGAAAATGGACGTTCAAATCAAAATTCATATCGTGCACTTCGTGATTTTTTCGGTCAATTTAATCGTCCAAATGTGCGTACAATCGGAAAAATCGTGCAAAAATTTGCGCAAACCGGGTCTGTCGGAGGTGAAAACACCAGTGCATGATCGTACAGCTCGTACTGCAGAAAATATTGCTGCTGTTCGCGATAGTGTGGTTGAAGAGCCGTCCACCTCAACTCGTCGTCGTGTCCAACAAATGCACCTTTTACGCTCGTCGTTGATGAACATTATGCATAAAGACTTGCATTTACACGCTTACAAGGTGCAATTGACTCAAGAACTAAAGCCTCTTGACCATTTCAAGCGTCGTCAATGGTCAGAATAGTGGCAAGAAATGGCAACAGTGGATGATCAATTTTCGAAGAAAATCATCTTCAGTAATGAAGCACATTTTCACCTCAGTGGATTCGTCAATAAGCAGAATTGCCGTATTTGGGCGAACGCTAATCCAAGAGTGATTGTCGAAAAACCAATGTACCCACAAAAAGTGACTGTTTGGTGCAGTTTATGGGCTGGCGGCATTATGGGGCAGTATTTTTTCCAAAATGAGGCCGGTCAGGCAGTTACTGTGAATGGTGTTCGCTATCGTGAGATGATAACGCACTTTTTATGGCCCGAATTGGAAGATATGGATGTGGACGATATGTGGTTTCAACAGGACGGTGCCACTGTGTGGCAGCTAACGAAACAATGGTTCTTTTGCGCGGCAAATTCAATGGCCATGTTATCTCACGTGGTGGCGATGTCAATTGGCCGCCAAGATCATGTGATTTGACACCGTTGGACTTCATTCTTTGAGGTTATTTGAAAGAAAAGGTGTACATCGGTACGCCAGCCACAATTCAAGAGCTAAAGGTTGAGATGATTTGGCACATTAACGGCATAGATCCTCAATTATGCCTCAGCGTTATCGAAAATTCGGTGCATCGGAAGGAGGTGTGCCGCCGAGGTTGCGGCGGTCATTTGGCCGATATTTTGTTCCTTACATAATTGAACCATACTAATATTATCATAAGAAAAAGAAATGACAATAATATCCTAAATAATTTGTGTTTTATTCAAAATCAACATCGGTCCTTAAAATTTATATCTATATCTATTAGGGCGGGTCGATTTATTTTTCGACAATTTCCCTATGATTTCCGTATTCTATGGGTTATTCCATGAAAATTTGCCAAAGGAACCATACCTCTATCGTTAAAATCGAGTCCCCTACTTTTTGTTGGTAGATTTTTTCCCAAATTGACGTTCGTATGAAATATTACCTCCACGTTCACATCCATAACTCAAAAACTATCAATCGGGTTTAATCGCCAGTAGGCGCGTTGCAAAGGTGAGCTCATTTTGATCAATTTACAAAAAAAAAATCTCCAACATTGGTCCAACGGTTCAAAAGTAACGTGCATTTTTGTCCAAATTTTGGAGAATTTTTCCATATTTTTCATGATTTTGTTCGATGATCCACAAATTCCTTTACACATTCAAGGAACGGAAAGACATGTCCAATTGCTGTCTGCCACTGCTAAACGAGTTGCAGGAAAGAATGTAGAAGGCGCTATGGCGACGACATTAGAGAGCCGTACGAAAACACCAAGACTTGAAAGCAAACAAGACTTTCAGAAAAAATAATGTTTTTTTTCACATTTTGTCTTTTACTACACTCAAATTGAATATTTTTTTTTTTTGATAATAGGTTGATAGATACTTTATTATCTCTTAATTTGAATTTTTGTAGAAAAAAAAAATAAAAAGGGAAAAAAAATCAAAAAATTGGTTTTATGTGTTATTTTGTTTTAGCAATATCGCATGAATTAATCAACCGAATTCGATAAATTTGGGCTTAAACTCTTCGTTTTGAATTGTAAATTGAATTAAATAATGGATTGAGCCAAAAAATGGCCATGAAAGTAATATTCTTGGACAAAATCATGAAAAAAATGGAAAAATGGTCCAAACTTTTGACAAAAATGCCCGTAACTTTTGAACTTTTTACCAACAAAAAGTAGGGGACTCGATTTTACCCAAGTAACATTGTTGGAGCAACTAGGTGCGAGTGAGTCCTAAAAGTGTTCTATAGGTGCATAATATGCGGTTAAAGCTTTACCGCAGCTTTGTTTGCTGCTAGTTGCTTTTAATTTTAAAGAAAATGCTCTAAATATGATTTTTTTACCATTTTGAGCTTTAATACTTTATACAGCTCTGTAAAGGATTTTATCAAATCTGCAAAAGAGCAGAACTCTAAAATTTACTACTTGCTCTGTTAAGGATCTTTTAAAGTAATAAAAATTACTATACAGCAGTTTTAAAACTCGTAGATTGAGTATAATATTTGCTTTAATGTGTATTTTTGTATTGCATTTTTAAAGCGAATAGATATAAAATACTGTAAATTAATGCAATAAATTTTTTGGGAATAACAAGTGACTAAAAAATCTGATAAAGAGCTTCTTTGAAAAAAATGGCGATCTTATAAAAAATAGAAAATCTTCGGAGTTGAAGCAAGCTAAATATTAGTGTTTACAATAATATTTAAAACGAAATTGATGATTTCTATGATACATATATTTAAGAATAAAGTACTTAAATCATTTTTAGTTGATCTTAAAGAATGTTAAAAATGTTCCAACTATTTTTAAATAATTAACACTTCTTAATTTTAATTATTTGTTAAGCCCGTTGTAGTTTTTCGAAGTACTACATTCACGTTTCCGATAAATTCAAAAGCGCACCGAAATTCGCAGCATATGACGAATACACGAACATGAGTCTGATATTGGGGGTTGGAATTAATTTTAAAGGTTTTTTTTCGGTTTTTGAGCATTTATTTAGAAACAACGGTACAATGTATATTATTCAAAGTATTGTCCATCGTTAGCTACAACATTTTCCCATCTTTCTGGCAGCATATAATTCCGCGCCGGAATAACGATTTGTCTTTTGAGGCAATCCACGAATCGACCCATTTTTTGGTATCCTCGTAAGAAGTGAAGCGCTGCTCAGCCAAGCCATGCGTCATCGATCTGAATAGGTGGTAGTCGGAAGGGGCTATGTCTGGGCTATAAGGCGGGTGGGGTAGCACATACCAATTCAGCGCCTCCAACGTTTCCTTGACGGTTCTTGCAACATGTGGCCGTGCGTTGTCATGTTGAAAAACCACTTTGTCGTGTCTTTTGGCATATTCCGGCCGTTTAACCTTTAATGCTCGGCTCAATTGCATCAATTGTTGTTGGTAGCGTTCCCCAGTGATGGTTTCGTTAGGTTTTAGCAGCTCATAGTACACGACACCCTTCTGATCCCACCAAATACACAGCATAAGCTTGGCGCCATGAATATTCGGCTTGGCCCTCGATGTTGATGCATGGCCGGGTGGTCCCCACGATTTTTTTAGCTTAGGATTATCGTAATGGATCCACTTTTCATCGCCAGTGACAATACGATGCAAAAAACTCTTCCTTTTATGCCGTTGAAGCAGTTGTTCGCACATGCAAAATCGCCGTTCAACGTCTCTCGGCTTCAACTGGTACGGCACCCAATTTCCTTGCTTTTGAATCATTCCCATGGCCTTCAAGCGTTTGCCGACCGTTGATAAGTCGACTCCCAATGATTCTGACAATTCTTGAAGGGTTTGACACGGGTCTTCATCGAGCAAAGCCTCCAATTCCTCATCTTCAAACTTTTTCGGCTGGCCCGGACGCTCTTTGTCTTCCGTATCAAAATCACCACTTTTAAACCGACGGAACCAGTACTCACAAGTAGAAATCGATGGAGCATAGTCCCCATAAGCCTCAGTAAGCGTGCGTTGTGCTTCAACCGCTTTTTTCTTCAAATGGAAGCACAAAAGCAAACCTTCCCGCAAATTGCGTTTTGTTGGAACGAAAGTCGACATGTTCACAGAGAAAAAAATATATGTTGTTTACACTTCAGTGGAATGACACATACTGAAAAATGAAGCTTAGACAATGTGCTTTGAAATGAATATAGTCACAGGTGTGCCCGATGCGATCTATTGATAGTTACGCCATCTCTTAGAAAACCTTTAAAACTAATTCCAACCCCAATATAATAATCACTTTATTATTTCTTTAATTTATTTGTCATTCTTATCATCACAAACACTTGTCAAATTTTATATATTTATTGAGTTTATTTTTAACACATACATACTTAAACGAATAATAAAAAAGAGCTTTGCAAGAGCTCTTATTTGGGTTTGACAAGGACTCTTTTAACAGTTTACTGCTACTTCTACTCCTCATATGAAGTAAAAATAGTGCTTTTAAACTCAAGAAAGTAGCCTTATATATTCTCTGCAAGAGCTTTAGTAGCGCGACTAAAGCTATAGTTGAAGCTTGCTGCTATATAAGATAGCACTATAAGCTCTGCAAGAATGAATATATGGCTAATATTGTTACTTGGGTAACGATAGAGGTATGGTTCCTTCGGCAAATTTTCATGGAATAACCCATAGAATACGGAAATCATAGGGAAATTGGTGAATTTTTTCACTCCCTATAAATCGACGCGCCCTAATATCTATACTGTTATATAAAATTGAAGTGTAAATTTAAAGTAACCACCTTACTCCAAAAGTCCTGGGCCAATTTTATTGAAAATTTTTTTAAAATATAATTGTGCTACAGATTTTTATTAAGTATTAAGTTTTTAAGAAATCATCACAGCTGTCACGCATTGCTAAGTGCCCTGTTACGGTGGCTGTCATGGGCTCAACATGGTCATGCATTGTTGTTGTTTCAATGTAAATTGAATTTGAGAGCGAGAGCAAGAGAGTAAATTTTCACCACCACGGTCACCAAATGATTCGACAAAAATATGAAATCATGGAATCAAAACAGTGTCGCGTTGTGGAATTATTCACAACATTTGTGTTAAGGCACGAAAATAGTACACTTTTGAAATGTATGAAAGCAGTAATGAAGCCTGCTTAATAGCAACACTCGTCGATTGAAAAATACTAAAAGAAGCAAAAAGTGTACTGGTGCCTGTAACTCCATCTCATAACTTAAAAAACAAGGTTTTTGTGTTAATTATGCAGAATTGTTCATTATATCACGCTTTATATTGCGTTAAAATTTAATGTTATTATTCTGAATCTTCTCCGCGTGAGAAGAGAAAATGCATCTATCGCTTCATACGAGGTGTGCTTCAATTGAAAACTTTAAATGCTTTTTACGCAAAATGACTTTTTTTCAGTTATGACGTTATTCGAGCAAATGAGCGATATGACCACCAGCATAACATGCTTTCGTCACACAGCTCATCAAACGAAAAAAGAGAGTAAAAAGTGTCATGACCAGGGACCATATGACGATCACCGTAACAACACCCTAAGTCGTTTTCTTTTCATGTTGTTTTGTTGCGAGAGTTTAATTTTACTCCATGTTGCTCTCTTCTCTTCTCTTCTCTTTTCTTACTACGCTAAGCCATGGCACAATTACTGACAAGTTAGTAGCGTAGACTGGCTTTTTTCTCACGAGCGGCGATGGGCAGTTGTCAAAATTAGCTGTTCATGCAATTAATCAAAGAAAAGTGAAAAAATAATTGACGACTTAAACATAGCTAGTCAGCCGCAGCAAACTAAAAACATTTCAATAAACTTCGCGAGTAAAGTTAATGAATCCAAGAAAAGTTAAAAACAAGCACATTGCTAGTCAACAGCAGCAAACTACAACTTCTTTAGCTGTTTTTGACAGTTAAAAAATATAAATAAACTGGCCATTTCAGCCCTTGGAAGGACTTTGACCTAGCTTCTATTGATCGATTGTGTTGTGCGTGTTATTAAATGTTTGCTCACAACTGACCGAGAACTGGTCCTACGTGTTTTATGCCGACTCCGAACGGCTTATGTTCTCAAGAAGCTTTACATGGGAATTTTTACTCTCTGAGGTTTGCCATTGTCTGTAGAGAGGTGACGACCGAACAGAAAAATTAATTCAATTGAAAAACTTTCCGTCTGAGCTATAATTAAACCCGGGCTACCACGGTTCTTTAGCTTAGGGGCCATGCACTCTACCCACTAGGCTACGGCCGCCACTTGACAGTTACCAATCGCAAAAAACTGTCACGGCTACCTTGTCAAATAATTATACCATGCGCTCAGCCAAGGTATATTAAACGTGGAAGAGCAGGGATGATATATCCAAATTTTGGTTTGGTACTTAGCGGCTTTAAAAAAGTACCAAAAGTACTGATATAAGAAATAAAATAAAAATTTGAAGTTTTATATATTCTCATTAGTTCAACAGAAAAAAAATTAAACAAATATATTAAAGTTTTAAGTTTCTGAAATAAAAAATTACGATATATATATAAGAAATATAAATTCATTTTTTAATTATTAATGTATAGTATTTTATGCAAGGAGCTTTGAATTAGTAACGTAATTAGTTGGTAATAAATAAAATGTATGTTTATATCAGGTATGAATTTTTTTAATGCATTACTCTCGTGAAATTTCAGTGTTATAGCAGTACGTTCCATTTGATTTTAAAAGGTATTTTGTTTGTATTAATCTTAAAAGGGTGCTTACTTGAAGCCTATTTCGGCATTTTGTTTTGACTATATTTTTATATGAAAAATACGTTTAACGTTAGCCAACGAATAAGGTAAGTAAAGTAATCATTCGATAATTTTTATGTGTTACCACACATAAGTTAAAAATTTATTTTTTTAATTGACCAACTTAAGCCCAAAACTCTGACATGTTAAAATTTTTTAATTAATTTTTAATAGTACTGTTTTAAGACAATATTTGTTAAAAGTACTGAAATAATCGAGGAGTTAATGCGGTACTTTTGAAAAGCGAAAAGTACTAAATTTAGTACTTTAGTACTGAATTTATCATCCCTGTGGTAGAGTCGTCACAGAGTGGTGGGTACCATAGCTGTCAAACATAAGAAGAGCGTAAAATACATTAAATAAAAGCTGATTGAAAACTGTCAAATGTGTTCTAAAATCTTTATAGTTTTCATTTTTGTGCGTGCTGAAAGTTTTTTAGTAGGGGTATTCACGGGTTGTTGCGAATTGCAAGAGTGTGAAAATGCAAGATAATTTGCGCACTTACGCGTGAACATCAATATTGCAACTTAATTATGCAATACAATTAAATGTCGAATGAACAGTAAATATATTGCCACCTTATTTCAAAATCATAAAAAGTTATTAAAATCGACGTGCAAACTTAACCTTTTTAAAGTTTTACCCAGGTGGCAACTACGTTCAAAAACAACCAAAACACGAATCATCTGTTTAGCATCACTGCTTGTGCGTTCTCGCAATTGATTTGAGCAGTGCATAATTCAAGAAAAGTTGCAAAATTGGTTCCAATGTGTTTGTTGTTGGAATGATGCGAGAGTTCGCAATCATGCATTTTCGCATCGTCGCAACTGTGTTTCGCATCAACCCGTGAATACCCCTAGTATTTTTCGTGAAGCTATCATTACGCCGGAGAGTCTGCTGGCTGCCCCAGAAAGTGCTCTGCATCCAACAGAATAATTCATGCCAATGACCACGCCTCTATGCAATTGAGCATCGTAGATGTTGATGCAGGAACCGGCCGCATGACCATTGGTTTCAAGAAATCAGACGTATGGGTGAATGCCAAGTAGGACAGCAAGCAAGAACTTCGAAAATTGCTAAGAATATAGTAAAATCAATTTAAAACACAAAAAATTCAGAACATAATTCTATTTATTGACTACTTTCGTTATTTGCTTTGCTTTTGTTCGTAAACAACTGATTTTGACAGCTTAGGTACCCACAACATGAGAGAATTTCATCTACTAACAACACTACCGTCTGGGTTAAAAATCCACTGAACGCATTATGAAAATGTTTTGAAAATTATCTTTTTTATTTATCTACGTCTTATTTTTTAGCTTTTATTACTGTTGGCAGGTCATAAGAACCCATGATACAAAGAACTACAGATAAAGTATTGCGCATGTCCGCCATCTTTGCTGTGACGTGCAAGGTGCTCCTTGGTTAGAACGTAGTCAAAATTTATTCATAGGGTATAAAGATTTTAAAATGCCTAAATTTTCTTATGAAAACTTGTTTTACTGATATGAAATAAATATTGTTATATAAAGCACATGTCCAAAATAAAGTAAATATATTTTTTAGTACTGTTTGTGAAGAAAAATTTGCCTATTTTTTAGGGGTGCTTTTTCCCCTTTTTACCAATTTACACAAAAAACGGCTACGTTGCTTGATGTGCTTGACAGAATTTTGACTGTTTTATCGTTTTCATTTTGCTATCTTCGACATTTTCTTTTGAATGTATTTATCAAGTGTCACATTTGAAGAGCACCGATGACGAGGTGCGCAGTAAATTTTGTTTGTTGCGCTGGAAATACTTTACCTGTAGCTCTTTGTATCATGATAAGAACCTATATTGCCAGGGTCTGAAAACAATGACGTATCATTTTCGGTTCTATTTAAAAACTGTACTTTAATTGCGCCAGTCGCATCAGCGGATGGACAAAACACAATAACAGTTGGCTGGTCGCACTTGACGACCTCGGTGTTGAAACGACGCGAATCGAATCGTTTATCAAAGTCTGGAAGTACAAAATTTCGCCATTTCTAATACAAAACTAAAAACAAATCAGTTGAGCAATGAAAAGTTGTTCGATTGTTTTCCTGTTTTTTTTATGTTTTCTTAGCAAAGAAATATTTTAAAAATAATGATGAGTAACTATTTACAATAGACTAATTTGTTGATAACAGTAACAAATTTTTAGCAGACGGGTAGCTTGAATCAGAAAAGTGCTACCAATCTGGCATGTAGTCTGCATATTTCTTAGTTTCTGGTCACTCTGCTGCTAGAATGCGTTCAGTGGGTTTTAAACCAGAGGTCGGCAAAACTCAAACTGAGTGTGTGTTGGTGAGAGCAAATATTCTGCAGTGAAAAAAATTTATGCTGCATATGATTTTAAAATTTGTACACTTGCACACAAAAGTGATTTAATGAAACTATTTCAAACATACTATGGCAAAGGTATGTTATTAATAAGTTCAGAAATGTTAATTTTGTTATCGCAGTTTCTTATTAAAAGAATGCTTTTTAGAGGAGAATTAGTTAATCTATTTCGCTGCTTTGAGCATATGAATTTCAGGTCGGAAAAAATTTGTTCACAAAAGTAGGTGGAAGGATAAAAAGCTAACAGTTTGTAAGAAACTGCTTTTCGCATATATTTTCAGCATATATTTTCAGCTTCCATTTTGCGCACGATGTTCTCAGTTCGGTGGCTCAAAGGCGAATGAACAAAATAACATATTTTGCGCTGTGTGGTTGAACGAAAGAGCGCAAAATACTAAAGAGCGTAAGCGTCTGTGTGAATTGGTTTTCCACAATTGTGGTATGGAGTGCCGATCTATGTTTTAAACCCATTTTCTACAGCTGCACATAGGGCCAGATTCAATTTTTTTTCGGCATAAAGTCGTAAATTTTTGTAAAATATATTTTGAATTTCACTAAATATTTTGAAAGGGCATACATTGGGTACATCGAATTCGCAAATAAAAACATTTTAGTGCAACGCTGGATTTTTGCAGCGCTAACAAAGTCAGCTGTCTGGTTAGCTGTTTGTTTTGTCAAAATTGGCGGGAGTCTTTCACTCAACTTTGCGCTTTTGCTGTAGCAGCACCAGGTATCCAAATCTTTTTTGGCAAAATGGAAAATAAAGGTCAAGGTATGCCAAATGTAATTGTTATTAAATGTTTTCGAATTATGAGTTATATTTTTTAGTTGTGGATTGTCTTTGATATGTCTTATTTTAGAAAAAATCTAACCGAAGTGTTCGTGTATCGTGGAGTAAAAAACTAATTTCTGCCAATTTGTGCCAAAAGTAATTATGCAAATGTTTACTCTAAACTGTGTTTTTAAACTTGTTGCTAACATTTTTTACCCATTTTTGACCATTCGCGCATATTTTGCATTTTTAGCCAAGTTTGAGGTAAGCCATTCTGCCCTACTGGATGTGTGAATCAACGAAAACCGAAATGGAAAAGCGTTATTTGACTGGATTGTTGATTAATTTCATTTAAATGATGTATCAGTTGACTTAAAGGCCGAAATCACTAAGAAAATAAGGAGTTTTCACCTTTATATTATGAAAAATCTACCTAAATGTAATCGTACCATTACGACATTTAAAAGGAAACATTCCAGTTGGCTTTTGTCAAGCATGACTGTTGTCGTGGAGAAAATCAACGACCAAGTTGCTTCAGAAAACCAAATGGGACGACCACGACTGTCTTACAGTGATGCAGGATCACGGCTAAAAAGAAAAATGGCAAAGGAACTGGCAGATAATGAAGAAAATAATACAAGTCTCCTTGTTCATGCAGAATCAGTTTCAGCGAAAAAGCCAAAATGAGCGATACTGCGTTTGTATTAAAGAATACTCTTTCTACTTCTAGTTCATCAAGTGAGATTAGAAAGAAACTGTCATTCTCGGAGCCGGTACCACTCACACCAAGTCAAGCTCTGGCATTTTTGATCGACAACTCCGTCACTAAAGCGCAATACAACAGCATGAGAGCTTTAAATAAATCACAATTCTCCAACATTTATCCATGCTATAATAAAGTAAGAGAAGCCAAATTGTAGTGCAGGCCTACGAGAGTCAATGTGACGGAAACAAGAGCGGAAGTATCTCTCCAAAATTTGCTTAATCATACGACCAGTAGAATTTTCCTTCTGCAGGATGATGCATTTAAGAAACATCAAAACATAACAGATGTCAAACTAATCGCGAGCTATGGATTTGACGGCTCTACGGGGCAGAGTATGTACAAGCAGAGATTCCTAGGAGAAAGGTCTGGCATCAATGACGACTCATTATTTGTTACGAGCGTCATTCCACTGAAACTAACGGATGATTTTGGGACGCCTTTGTGGATAAATCAAACCCCCCAATCAGTAAGATTTTGCAGACCCCTAAAGCTTGAATTCGCTAAAGAAACCAAAGATCTTATTCTGGCAGAAAAGGCGGATTTAGAATCACAAATTCAAAACTTAACAGCTTTTAATTACAATTTCTCAATTGACAGAAAAATCACTGTCACTTTTGATCTCCATTTGACATTGATTGACGGCAAGGTGTTAAATATATTAACGGGAACCAAATCTTGTCAAGTATGTCCTATCTGTGGAGCCAGACCAAAGGATTTTATGAAAACAACAGACATATCAAACTTTAAAGCTAAGTCTGGAAATCTTCAACACGGCATCAGTCCCCTACATGCATGGATAAGATTTTTGAGTTCGTACTTAAAATCTCGTATATACTACACTTAAAAAAGTGGCAAGTAAGGGATAAAGAAGAAAAAGACATGAGAACATCCCGTAAACAAGAAATACAAAAATTATTTTGGAGTGAAATGGGATTACATGTAGATAAGCCAAAACAAAACGGAAGTGGAAATACAAATGACGGAAATACCGCAAGAAGGGCATTTAAAAACACAAGGCAACTTTCAGTAGTATTAGAACTAGATTATGATATTTTACAACGGTTTTATATTATTTTAATAACTATATCCTGTGAATTCCCAGTAAATACTACTAAATTCAGCCAATTATGCCAAGAAACTGCGTCGAATTATATGGAAAAGTATTCATGGTATCCAATGTCAGCAACTGTCCACAAAGTTTTAGTTCACGGTTCACAGATAATAGCATCATCGGTATTACGTATCGGTTGCTTTGGAGAAAACGCATCTGAAGCGCGAAATAAACTTAAGTGCGATAGACAATCATATGCGAGACGAAATTCTCGTATCAACAATTTATCGGATGTGATCCACCGATCAATGGATTCATCGGACCCTTTTCTTTCAAGCCTTAATATAAAAAAAAAGACTAGCTAAAAATAAAAAAACCTCGTTACCAAAGGAAGTTATTGAACTTTTAGAAGTACCAAATGTAGAATATAATAACCTGGAACAGTTTTTAGACAGCGATGATAGCAACTCGGATACTGATCATGAAGACAACTTTTGCTTAGATTTGGAAGTAGAAAAAGAAGATTAATTTAATAGTATTAATTTAATACCTTTAAGAAATCAGTATTTAAGTTTGTTTAAATCGAAACATCAAATAATAAAAAAAATTTACTCCTCTGCAATGTGTCCTTATATGGGCGGTATAGGTGGGCGTGGTCGGATTGATTTGAAATTGTTCTCACTTACTGCAAGTGCCAATATAATCAATTCCACCAAAATTCAGCTCTCTAGCTTTATTATTAGACTTTATGCCAAAAAAATTGAATGTGGCCCTATGTGCGCTGGTCGTTTATCTGACCATCATACTTACGCACATATCTCCGTTTCTATACAAGGAATTAGACTTTATTTTTTTTTTAAAAAAAAGTTTGAATGTTGTAATTTCTTAAGAGTCTTTTGAAAAAATTTTCAAAATCTTCAATATTTTCTTTATTTTCTTCATATTTCCGTATGAAATTATAAATAAAATTTTTCAACTAAGTCGTTTGGGGCTGGGAAAAAATCGTGATTTTTGGACTTTAATTGACTGTATGAGAAAATTTTTTAGAAAAACATATATACACAGTTGCCACCTTTAGTAGAAAATCCCATATTTGGGAATTTTTAATTGTCGTGGGAATTAAAAATTCCCATGGTATTTTTTAATTCAGCATGGTATTTTTTAATTCACGTGGGATTTTTTTGGGAATTTTTAATTGCCTTGGGAATTAAAATTTCTTATGGTTTTCTCGTGGGATTTTTTGGGGAATTTTTAAGTTTTAAGGATTTTTAATCAATATTTGCGCAAAACTTCGTTTCCCTACTGTTTTAAAATGTTATTTTTGCACAAATATCTCCGCACGCTTTTTCACACCTGGTTACATATTGAATGTGTTATGAACGCATCCAAATTAGAAAAAAGCGCACGCAGCAACACACTGAACGTATTAAATTTAAATAAAACTACACTTAGAAACATAGCTTCGACGGATTTGGTCGCCACTATTCTTCATGCAAAACGCTTATCACAAACAAAAAAATTTTACAAGGTTGTTTTTAACAAAAATCATTATAATTTGTTTAAAAATAATATATACGACTTTAAACATAATGAACAAAATTAAGAAATCGACAGCTAAATGTAAATACAACTGCAGTCAAAATAATAGCAGTGCGTAAAACTAATTCATAAAAATTAAAATCAGACACAAAAACAATTATCAGGCATGTTCTGCATTCCACTTCCGAGTGAAAGTGAAAAAAAATCATAGTTGAATTCGATATTTGGTGTTCTACATATCACTTTTTTCTTTTTTTATTTTATTTAATTTATTGGGGGTTGGAATTAATTTTAAAGGTTTTTTTTCGGTTTTTGAGCATTTATTTAGAAACAACGGTACAATGTATATTATTCAAAGTATTGTCCATCGTTAGCTACAACATTTTCCCATCTTTCTGGCAGCATATGGATTCCGCGCCGGAAGAACGATTCGTCTTTTGAGGCAATCCACGAATCGACCCATTTTTTGGTATCCTCGTAAGAAGTGAAACGCTGCTCATCGATGCGTCATCGATCTGAATAGGTGGTAGTCGGAAGGGGCTATGTCTGGGCTATAAGGCGGGTGGGGTAGCACATCCCAATTCAGCGCCTCCAACGTTTCCTTGACGGTTCTTGCAACATGTGGCCGTGCGTTGTCATGTTGAAAAACCACTTTGTCGTGTCTTTTGGCATATTCCGGCCGTTTAACCTTTAATGCTCGGCTCAATTGCATCAATTGTTGTTGGTAGCGTTCCCCAGTGATGGTTTCGTTAGGTTTTAGCAGCTCATAATACACGACACCCTTCTGATCCCACCAAATGGCGCCATGAATATTCGGCTTGGCCCTCGATGTTGATGCATGGCCGGGTGGTCCCCACGATTTTTTTACTTAGGATTATCGTAATGGATCCACTTTTCATCGCCAGTGACAATACGATGCAAAAAACTCTTCCTTTTATGCCGTTGAAGCAGTTGTTCGCACATGCAAAATCGCCGTTCAACGTCTCTCGGCTTCAACTGGTACGGCACCCAATTTCCTTGCTTTTGAATCATTCCCATGGCCTTCAAGCGTTTGTCGACCGTTGATAAGTCGACTCCCAATGATTCTGACAATTCTTGAAGGGTTTGACACGGGTCTTCATCGAGCAAAGCCTCCAATTCCTCATCTTCAAACTTTTTCGGCTGGCCCGGACGCTCTTTGTCTTCCGTATCAAAATCACCACTTTTAAACCGACGGAACCAGTACTCACAAGTAGAAATCGATGGAGCATAGTCCCCGTAAGCCTCAGTAAGCGTGCGTTGTGCGTCAACCGCTTTTTTCTTCAAATGGAAGCACAAAAGTAAACCTTCCCGCAAATTGCGTTTTGTTGGAACGAAAGTCGACATGTTCACAGAGAAAAAAATATATGTTGTTTACACTTCAGTGGAATGACACATACTGAAAAATGAAGCTTAGACAATGTGCTTTGAAATGAATATAGTCACAGGTGTGCCCGATGCGATCTATTGATAGTTACGCCATCTCTTAGAAAACCTTTAAAACTAATTCCAACCCCCAATATTAATATAATCAATTGTATAACGAAAAAAGTTATATATGTTATATAGAACACCAAATATCGAATTATATTATGATTTATTTTAATTTCCACTCGGAAGTGGAATGCAGAACATTTTTTCTTATGTATTCTTTTATTATTATTTATTTATATCTTTGCTGCTAAGCATGGTTAATTGAGAAATGCTGCTTGAGTCGCAAAATTTTGAATGACCTTTGAATTCAATCAGTCAAAATAATAGTTTTGTTTTAAGTACTCTATTTGAAAAACATGTACGGACTTTCCTAAAAACTCTTTAATTTTAATTTGTTTGTCTTACTGCTTTTTTTGAGCACAATTGTACGTGTTTTATTTATTTAACGTGTAATATTTGTTTGCGTTTCAATGTCAAAAAAAGTATGCAATATTTACATTTTTAATAAATTTTATGGTATTTTTTAATTCGTATGGTATTTTCTGTGGTATTTTTTAATGCGTGGTATTTTTGTGGTAATTTTAAATACTTGTGGTATTTTTTGTGGTATTTTTTAATTCGTATGGTATTTTCTGTAGTATTTTTTAATGCGTGGTATTTTTGTGGTAAATTTAAATACTTGTGGTATTTTTTTAATAGCCGTGGGATTTATTTTTGTATTTTGGTATGGGAATTGTTGTGGTAATTTTTTTTTTTTGTTCTCGTGGGAAAAAGGTATTTTTTATGGGAATTCGAGGTGGCAACCGTGCATATATGTAATGCAAATGTTATGATGACAATATACTAAAACAACTCAGTAATTTTCGAAACAATAATTGAACATTTTTTAAGGAATTTTTTTACCATCATGTGATGACCTTTTACGCTGCGGGTTAAATTACAACTCAATAAGCAATTGTAACTTATTTTGTTCTCGAAAAAATAATGTAAATTGGATTATTTTTTGCTTTTAGTAGTTTTGTTTGTATAAGTTTTTTTTTAATACCATCCGAAAACCAAGCCCAAAAACCCACCTTTGGTTATTTGTCCACCTGCCTGGTGCCACATATATTTTCTGTAGTTATGCAAAATGTGCTGTAATTATTTTGTAAAACTTACAAAATTTTCTCTTCTATAGTCTATAGGAGCCATTTAATTATTGCCTTGCAATTTATAAAGATTTTTAATAAGAAATGTTATAGACGCATTCCCACAAAGGCATAAGAAGCAATATGTTTTTGTATGAAATAGGATTGCAATATAGGCTTATATTATTTTTTTGTTCTCATTACATTCGGATATAGAGAAACACTACAGAAGTGACCATATATTCTTTCAACAAAATACCTCAGCTTAAAAAGGTACTTTTTAAAAAAGCTGAAGTTTAAAATAGCTTTTTTTACTCTATAAATATAGCTTGTACCAAAACATTTTTGGCTCACAGCTTGGCGAAAATTAGGGCATCCAATCCCAGGATTCCGGGATCCCGGAATTTTATTAATCTCGACAGTCCCGGGATTGCAAGGCCTAAGATCCCGGGATTTTCGAGATCCAGGGATTCCCTCTACAAAAAAAAAAATTCTAAAATATTCCTACAAAAAACTCAATGATACTACCTAAGAAAAGATTTATGTGTTTTTACAAAATTTTAAAATAAAAACCTTTCTAAAACTGTCTGTACAAAATAACACAATTGGCCTTACCGACTATTGGTACCGACTATTTTAATATCGACTCTTACAGCCCTATTCTTACTTACTTACTTAGTTGGCGCTACAACCGTATGTCGGTCTTGGCCTCATCTAAGAATTTGCGCCAGCCATTTCTGTCTTTCGCTTGCTGGCGCCAGTTGGAAATTCCAAGCTTCGTCAGGTTGTCCTCTACTTGGTCTTTCCAACGAAGATGCGGTCGTCCTCTTCTGCGTTGACCGCCGCTGGGAACCGAATCGAATGTTTTCTTCACTGGAGCATCGTCTTTCATGCGCTGAACATGACCAAGCCAGCGAAGCCGCTCGATTTTAATGCGCTTGACTATGTCGATGTCAGCGTACAGCTCATACAGTTCATTATTCCACCGTATTCGGTACTCGCCATTGACGCAGATTGGTCCGTAGATCTTACGAAGAATCTTTCTCTCGAATGCTCCTAAAGTCTTTTCATCTAAACTGCTCAGCGTCCAGGTTTGTGATGCGTAAAGTAGGACGGGCATGATGAGCGATTTATAGAGCGTGATTTTCGTTCGTCGAGAGAGGGCTCTGCTTCTCAATTGCCTACTGAGCCCAAAGTAACACCTGTTGGCAAGAGTTATTCTTCGTTTGATCTCAATGCTGATGTCGTTGGTTGAATTAATGCTGGATCCCAGATAAACGAAGTTCTTCACAACCTCGAAGGAGGTATTGTCAACGGTAACGTGGGTTCCAAGACGCTGGGACTGTTTGTTTGTTGACACTAAGTATTTCGTCTTATCTGCATTCACTGACAGACCCATTCGACTTGACTCTCTTTCTAATCTGGAAAATGCTGCACTGACTTCGCGCGTATTATGGCCAATGATATCTATGTCATCAGCATACGCAAGCAGCATAACACTCTTGTAGAATATTGTGCCACTACGTCTCAGATCAGCAGCTCGGATGATCTTTTCCATCATTAGGTTGAAAAAGTCGCACGATAAGGAATCACCTTGTCTGAAACCTCGTTTGGTAATAAATGGTGGGGAGAGGTCCTTCCCGATTTTAACTGCGCTGCTGGTGTTGCTCAGTGTCATCCTGCAAAGTCGTATTAGTTTTGCAGGAATACCAAATTCAGACATGGTGGAGTACAGGTGCTTCCTTATTGGGCTGTCGAAGGCGGCTTTGTAGTCGACAAAAAGATGGTGGGTGTCGACTTGTTTTTCTTGAGTCTTCTCCAAGATTTGTCGTAGCGTGAAAATCTGGTGGACTTTCCAGGTCTGAAGCCACACTGATAAGGTCCGATCAGTTCGTTTACAATGGGCTTCAATCTTTCACATAAAACGCTCGACAGGACCTTATATGCGATATTAAGAAGGCTTATCCCACGGTAATTGGCACAGATAGTGGGATCGCCTTTCTTGTGGATTGGGCAGAGCACACAGAGACAGCCCTATTCTGGCAAAGTATTAATTGTTACCCAGTACATATTTTTAATATTTCTACGTGTTTGTTGTAATTTTTTGATTTTAAACAAAATTTGAAGCTTAAAAATAATAAATTTTGATAAACATTGTCACCTGCTTTTCAGATAGTGACAATTTTTTTTAAATTTTTAGAACAAACATAAGAATAAACTCATATAAAAATGGATAACAATTGTTATTTCACCTGAATAGGGCTGTAAATTAAGTGTAAGCTATTTGACAACAAATTCTATAGAAATAATGTCAGAAAAGCTCACACTCAATTTAGAGTTGGCATTAAATCGACTATTGGTACGGCCCAATTTGTTAAACACATGCTTCTTCTTATGAAATACTGAAATGCGATTTTAATAATACAAGAATAAAATCTTTTTTAACCAGCTGTAAAAAATATGACGTGCTACTATCTTAGAAATACCAAAAAGTGGCCTTAAAAATTAGAAAAACAAAACTTCCTTAAAGAAGCGGTGCACGGAGAAAATTAATTTGCTTGAATCAAGCAAATGTTTTGCTTAAAAGCAAATCATTGCATAACAATTGCAAATTGCAAACAATTTTTGCATATTTCCATATTGTATACAAAATGCACATGCATATATTAAGTGCATATGCAAATTAAAAAATTGCATATTTGCTCAATCACGGTGTGATTTTAGAAAAAGATTGCTAAATTGAAATCACTCCTCATGTATTTAGGAGAAAGCAAAATTTTGCTAAGTTATTATAAAATGCAAAAGCAAATTTCTTAATTCAAGCAAATATTTGCTTAGTTCTTATAAACTATAAAAGCAAATTACTCAATTCAAGCAAATTTCTTCTAAACACATGAGCACACGTTTATTTTTAATGAAAAAAAATCAGGCGACGATTGGTTAACAACTGCGATGGTCGAATGGATCAGCCCTTACTTACACTCACCGAGGTTCAAATCTCCAGATGGTGGTAATTTTTTAATTTAATTTAATGTTAATAATTATTTCACTTCAAAAATATGCTAGATTTCAGCAAAAACTAATCAAAATATGCTATTCCAATATATAATAACTTAGCAAACTTTTGCTTGAATTAAGCAGAAATTTGCTTTTGCAGTTTATAATAACTTAGCAAAATTTTGCTTGAATTTAATCAAAATTTTGCTTAGTTATTATTAGACAGCGGAAAATATGAAATTGCATACTTGTTTTGAATGATCACAAAACAATTTCGATGACACAGATATGTGTCCCGAGAAATTCTATCTCGGAAAACATAACACAAATTTTGCTTATTGCATACAAAACGCATATGCATATATTAAGTGCATATGCAAATATAAAAATTGCATATTTGCATGCATATTATATGCATATGCAAAATTTATGCAAGTCTATTTAATCGCAAATGTATGTTCGTAACTTCTATCATAGACATGAATGTTTTCAGAGGGCACAGGATAGGGATGCCAAAAGCGCTTTTTAAACAGTACATTACTGGTTTTTTTCTTTGACAATGTACTGTTTTATGACATGCACCCAAGACAATTCGCAAAAGTACTGCTTTTTTAATAATGTACTGTTTTTTGTACTTTTTTTTATCAATTTTATGTGTTGAAAATATTTTTGATTTTCTGAGTGCGAAAAAATCAGCCCATCTAAATTGTTTATAAAAATTTTTTGTCATAGTCGCCCGCTAAAAACACTCCGTTTTTTAGAGTTTACTGGTTATTTTGGATATGTTTTAAATGAAAGAACTGCGCGAGAAATTTGAACATCAAAAAGATGCAGTGTTTTTTAGCTACTTAGCTGAAACCACCATTAACCCTAGTAAGATAACGCACGTCAAAATGACGTACTAATTTTTTCTCTTAAGCTCTCAGTCTCTCATTTGTTTTTGGAATGACTTCGCACGCTTAGTTTACTCAGTCAGTAGCTGCAGCTCTTTGGTGGTGGTTGTTTGTTTGAGGTGAGTTTGTTTTTTTCTGAGTTATGATCATAACGTACGTCAAAAAGACGTAGCATTATCTTTTGTGTTACTTTTTGGTTTCTCAATTGCATATTCTATACATTTTTTATTAACACTTTTTGTGTTTCGTTTCACTATATTAGTGTTTTTTTTTTGCTTTTTAGTTCTAATTTGTTATCAACATGTCATCTACATGTAGATTAGATGATTCACAAATAACTAGTCTATTAGAACAGTTATGTAATGACTCAATTTCATCTAATGATGGAAGTGAAACAGAAAATGCCTTACTAGAGGATGATATGCAAAGTGATGTAGAAGATGATCTCGCTGATAATCAAGACCAAGATGGGAATGTGTCACCAGCAAAAACATCAAATACTACTCATTCCGATGGACGCATTATAACAGTATCCATACCAACCCTTAGAAGTAAAAGTGGGCATTGCTGGAGCACAACAAAAGGAAATAGTGCTACCCGATTCGCGTTGACAAACATAGTTAGAACTGCAAGAGGACCCACTCGACAATGCAAATCGTTTTATGATCCACTGGAATGCTTCAACGTATTTTTTACGGACGAAATAATTTCAGAAGTAGTTCAATGGACTAACGCTGAAATCTCTATAAATCGTCGTGACGATATGACAGCTGCAACATTTAGAGAAACAAATGCCATTGAAACTCGTGCTTTAATTGGCATTCTTACACTAACTGCTGTTTTAAAAGATAATCACCTCACAACTGAAGAAGTGTTTAATGTGACGTACTGTGGAACACGGTATGCGGCAGCAATGAGTCGAGATAGATTTGACTATCTCATTAGGCATCTAAGATTCGATGACAAGGCATTGCGCCAATCACTTCGACCAAACGACGCATTTATTCCTGTTAGAAATATATGGAATCTTTTTATAAAACAGTGCCAATCTAGCTACGTTCCAGGATCGCATACAACTATTGACGAGCAGCTTTTGGGATTTCGTGGTCGCTGTCCCTTTAAAATGTTTATTCCTAATAAACCAAAAAAGTATGGAATCAAAATTCCTATAATATGCGACAGTACTACGAAATACATGTTTAATGCGATACCTTATCTTGGAAAAACAACAAAAACTAGCGATCTCCCTTTAGGAGAGTATTATGTAAAAGAACTTTCACGACCAATACATGGTACATGCAGAAATATAACATGTGATAATTGGTTCACATCAATCCCCCTGGCGAAAAGTTTACTGAAAGAGCCATACAAATTAACTCTCGTCGGGTCCCTAAGATCAAATAAACGTGAAGTACCCGAAGATATGAAAAATTCACGAACACGACCTGTAGGAACTTCAAAGTTTTGCTACGACGGCCCGTTAACTCTCCTTTCATATAAACCTAAGCCATCAAAAATGGTTTATTTGCTGTCATCTAATAATGAAAAAGGCACTATAGATGATACAACAGGAAAACCGGATATAATATTGTACTATAACCAAACTAAAGGCGGAGTAGATACGTTCGATCAAATGTGTTCCGTGATGTCGTGTTCGCGAAAAACTAATAGATGGCCGATGGCAGTTTTTTATGGCATGTTAAATATAGCATTTATTAACTCATATATCATATATTACCACAACATGATAAGTATCAATAAAAAACCCTTACACCGTAAAGATTATATGAAGGTACTTTCGTCGTCGTTAACAACACCCTGGATGAAAAAAAGACTTGAAATTCCTTCATTGTCAAGAACTTTGCGCAGCAACATTCAAGTTGCCTTACAAAATACAGTCGACAGCGCTGGAAGAAGCAGTGGTATTCTAGAGGCTTCTCCAGATGACACCAACAGTAATCGTGAAGACAGTACAGAACCTAAAAAAAGAAAATACTGTGGTTTCTGTCCGTCAAAAATAAGACGCATGTCGAAAAAGTTATGCGTCGTATGTAGAACACCTCTATGTGGAGAGCATCAAAATCAAGTTTGCAACACGTGCATATAAACTTTCTCGATTTTATTTTTTTTTATTTTGAATCGTTATTTGTTGCATTTTTATGTAAATGAAGTCAACAATTTTCAATTAATTTAGATTTAAGAACTTAATTTGTGTCCTTATGTGAAGACTGCTTAGTTTTTGTTACTTTTTGTAGAACAAAATGAATTTAATTATTTATTTTATGTTATGTATTATTTTATGTTTACATATAATTTATTTGACTATAAATCTATGAAATAAATGATCTCAATAAAAAAACTAGCAATATTTACTTTTATTACATCCTTAAATGACACAAAAGGAAGATACGTCATTCAGACGTATCCTTATCTTTTCAGGGGTAGAAAATAGCGTTATCTCACTAGGGTTAAGAGATTATTTAGTTTTATGTTTTTTTATTGGAAAAAGGAAAAAATAGACTTGTATTAAAAAATTTGAAACTATGAAAATAGCTGGTGAACATGTTCCTAAATTTAAGTATGCACCACCCTTGACTTTATGTGATGTGGAAAGAAGCTTCTCCGCATACAAAATGATATTTTCTAAAAATCGTCCAAATTTCACCATCAACAACTTAGAAGAAGTTTTAATAATATATTGCAATATGAATTGTTAAACATAATTTTGAACAGATAACACTATGCGACAATTCAAGGGTCATGGAATCTAACGAAAAAGCGGCCAACACAGATCGATGGTACTGATCTAAACCAACAAAACCCTAAAAGGATTTTGCAAAGTTAGCTCGCTTTTAAAAGATATAGGCATTGAAAGTTTGCCTCTTGCAGAGTATTTTTTAAAAATAAAGTGCTCATAAGGGCGTATAGAATTAAAAATTATTTTTTTAATTTATCATTCTAAGAGGTCTCCAAAGTTTCATAGGTGGTCTCCCAAAGAGAGGACGTCTCCCTCTCCCGCAGGGACAAAGTTGTTTTTTGAGTAAAACAGTAAAAATTAACGATCTATTAATGCTTTGATTTTTGTAAGAAAAACTACATTTGTCTTAAAGCAAAAGTAAATATAGACTTTAACAATATCTCGCCAAACAAGTTGCCACTCTTGAGTTTTACTCACAGTGTCCTGTGTGAAGGATATTCGAATCTTAAGGTACACTAGAAATAGCACATAACTTTTGATTGTTTTCTGATTGTGTTAATTTTAATGGTATTTATTAAAGTGTTTACGTTTTCCTTATATTTGGTGTATTTAAAATTTGCACATTTTTTGCCTATGCATTTAGTGTTTTTTGAGAAAAGCATACTTGAACGCAATTTTTCAACTTTTTGGAAAAAAATTAATAAAAGGCTTTATATCTCAGGCATCAGAAGTTGTAAAATAATTTTCGCTTTTTGAATTCTTCAGATATCTCCATTAAAGTTAATACTTTTTTTTTAAAAACACATCTTAAAAGCAATGGTTAAATCAATTGAGACTCATCGAATGGCAGGCTCAAAAACTCAAAATTTTAGTTTAACATTTTGGTAAATGATGAGGTGAGGTGCTTTGACGAAATAATTAATTTCATACTAAGCAGAAAATTTTTTTTAAAAGATCGAAACACAAAAAAGAATCGTGGTCTTAACCTGGTGTTTTAAAAAAATACTTTCAGACACTGTTTTCTTCAGAAATATTTTAAGAATCCAAATTCACAAAATTATCTTCGGTATCGCTTCTGATGCCAAAAATATATAAAACATTATCTTAATTTTTTTGAAAAACTTATAAAATTGCATTCAAAATACATTTCTCGAAAACAGGAAAATGCATTTGCGAAAAATATGCTAATATTTAATTCGCCAAATTGAAAGAAAACGTAAACACTTCAATCAATAACACCAACATTTAGACAATCAGATAACAATCAAAAGTTCTGTGCTATTTCGAGTGTACCTTTGGATTCGAGTATCTCTCACACAGGACAATGAGGGTAGAAATCGAGAGTTGCACTTTGTTTGGTGAGATATTCTTAGTTAAAGTCTGTATTTAACGTTTCTTTAAGATATATGTAGTTTTTCTTACAAAAATCAAAGCATTTATATATCGTTATTTTTTACAATTTTTCTCAAAAAACAACTTTGTCCTTGTGTAAGAGGAACACATCCTTTTTTTTCTCTTTTTTTTTGTAGATCTTGACCACCATGCAACTTTTGAGACTTCTTAGAATGTGAAATTCGAAAAAATTGTAATTCGATACGCCTTAATGAGCACTATATTTTTAAAAAATATTCTGCAAGATGCAAACTTTTAATGCCTTTATCTTTTAAAACCGAGCTAACTTTGCAAATTCCTTTTAGGGTTTTCTTAGAATACACTAGTACTATCATCCTGTGTTATCCGCTTTTCCGTTAGAAAAATGCGTTGCACAGTGTAATTTATATATAAATAGGCGTAGGAAAAACAGTTCGGTACCATTTTCTGCCGTGTTTCTCAACCGATTTGGATAATTTTTCTTTGAAATGAATAAGAGTAGGGAGAAGGAGTGCACAGAATACTTTTTGTGACCTGTGACCTGAAAAATGAGCGCTCAAAACAGAATTTCTTAAATAAAATCTAAGCTATAAGAGATGGAAGAAAACGGTATAAGAGGAAACTTTAGACATTGCTGATGTGTATAAAATATATGCCAGACATTTCTCGCTATTTCTTACGAATAACCTACAATAAGAATTTTTTTATGTAACATATGCGAATAATTGTTCAAAAAAAGTAAAATAAATATATCTTTTCGTCAAAACTATTTACAGGCGCGTAGTGAATACGCATCTCTTAAAGAATCGCTCTACAAATCTCACCTTAATAAGCTGGAGTCTGATATTAGAGAAAATCCGAAGAACTTTTGGAATTTCTTAAATAAAAAAAGGAACACGAAGGGTTTCCCTAAAAATATGTTATTTAACGAAAAAACTGCAAGTAGCACTTCAGACGTCACAAATCTTTTTGCTGATTATTTTCAATCGAATTTTTTATTAGACGACGGAGATGACGTGAACTGCCCTTTTTATTATAATGACAACCCTATTATTGATATGGGTTCATTAGTTCTTTCTGATGATGATGTCTTACAAGATTTGCTCACTCTAGACATTAATAAAGGAATGGTCCTGATAATATTCCCCCAATATTTTTAAAAAACTGCGCAGCTGTGCTATCTAGCCATTAGCGCTTTTATTTAATTTATCTTTAAAGACAGGGCAGCTTTTGAATATTTGGAAAGAATCCATTATAGTCCCTATTCATAAGTCTGGCTCTAGGCAAAATATAGCGAACTATCGACCGATATCAAAATTGCCCTTGATCCCTAAATTATTTGAGTCAATTGTCAAAAAACACATTTATGCTAGAATTAAAAACTCTATCTCTGAGTTCCAACACGGTTTTGTTAGTGGTAAATCTACTTCTACAAACCTAACACTGTTCTCTCACTTCATTAAAACTGAAATGGAAAAAGGCAATCAAATTGACGTCATTTTTACTGATTTCGCCAAAGCCTTTGATAGAGTTCAGCACTCCATTATGGTTAAAAAACTTTCCCTAATGGGGTTTCATTCCTCTTTGTTATCCTGGCTGAGGAATTACCTTTCTGATAGATATCAAGTTGTCCGTATTGGTAACTGCTACTCAAAATCTATTATCAACCATTCTGGTGTGCCCCAAGAAAGCCACCTTGGACCTCTATTGTTTGTCTTGTTCATCAACGACCTCCCAAACTTTTTACAGCATACTAACTGTTTGATGTATGCTGATGATGTTAAACTGTTTAATTCGGTTTCTTCAACTTCCGACCATCGACTTCTTCAAATTGATTTAAACAATATGATTAAATGGTGTTCAGTTAATAGACTTTATTTAAATGTTGCCAAATGCAACATTATGTCTTTTTATATGAAAAAAGAACCAAATTTTTTTAATTACTCAATCGCAAATAGTGGTCTTTCACGTGTCGAGTCTACATCTGATTTGGGAATTCTATTTGATAGAAAAATTTCTTTTTCCAACCATTACGATTGCATAATTACTAAGGCTAATGCAATGATGGGTTTTTTGAGGCGTAATTCGAAGGAATTTAAGGATCCATATACCCTTAGAAAGTTATTTTAATCTTTAGTAAGGTCTATCTTGGAATATGGATGTGTGATCTGGGATCCATATTACGAGGTAGATTCTTTGCGCAGATTCTTTGATTCATTGAGTAGATTCTTTTAGTTTTATATCATATTTTTTTTATAATTTATATGCTATTACTCAAACTGTTAAACGATTGTTGATAGTTAAAATAGAAATAAATAAATAAATAAATAATATATTGGGATTGTAAAATTTTTTTACAAACAGTAAACTTTGAAAAATTCCCGTTATTTTTACCTTAAAATTATGACAATATCTCGAAAACTGTAGCTTTTTACAGTACAACGTATATGTGTATGAAAAGTCATTGCTTGACGTTTATACGGTGTACGAAAGCTTTTTTTTTTGGTAATATTTTTCACGGGTAGAATATTAAAAAAATTTTCCGTTATTATAGCATGAAAATTATTACGATATCTCGAAAACTGTAGATTTCCTCAGTACAACGTATTTTTGTATGAAAAGTCGTTGGTTAGCACTGAGCGGCAAACTGAAAATAGAAATAGAATATTTTTTTAACCTTTTTCTACGGTCATCTGATAGCAATTTCATATCACAGTGTAGGTCGAATGTCAGAGTGAATAGGTCGAATTTCGACCACTGGCGATTTCTAGTTAGCATAATTATCTGTTTTTTATCAGGTAATTACCAAAGCGTCCCGAAATTGGATGCTCTAGCGAATATATTGTACAAAGTGGAAATTTTCTGATTTGAATGCAGAAAACTTTGACGGTTTATTCTTCTTACCTTCAAAAAAATTTCCTGAACTTTAAATTCAATTCTAAGGGCCACTTTCTCAATGTCCGGTTAGTCTAGCTCTTAACCATGACTTAGCTAACCATACGATAGCTAAAAAAATAATTTTGATTTCACCAGGTGCTGGTTAAGCAACTGTCGGTTAGATGACTAATTGTGAATTTTTGAATTGTGAATACGTAAATACATCATATCAGCTATCTCGTGTTTACATATTTTTTCATTTTGTGCTGCAAATCAGAGAACTGCACAAGCCTACTTGAAGTCTATTTCAAGAGCTTGTTTAAATACAAGTTCAAGCTAGCTTGAGCTTGATAATTTTGAATCAAGTATACCTTGTAATTGAATATAAATAAGCCCACGCACAGCTTGCAAGTATTCTAGCTTACAAGCGAACGGCACGAAGTTTCAAGTAAAGGAAAGCTTGATGCCTTCGGCAAAAGCTTGCAAGCCTCGCAAGTATCCAAATTATTGAATTAAAGCAAGTATCCAAAAAATTCAATGAGCTTCTTTAGAGAAAGCTTAAGCCTAATAGGACTTTTAAGGATTCTGTGGACTTCGTGATGTGAAGTTTTAGGGTAAATGATTTCGAAGATGCTGTCAAACTTTAAAATTTAAGATGGCGGATAGAGTTGTCAACTTGGTTTTTTTTATTTTTGCGAATTCTTGTAATTTTGAAATTCTGGCAACGGATTTGATTTCGAATATATTGTCACAGTTTTAAAATTTAAGATGGAGGTTAGGGCTGCCACCTAAATTTTTACCACAGTATTGCCACCTAATAATATGTACTTTTAAAAGTTTTAAACATCATTTATCAGTGTTAAGGGGTCGCTGATTTCGAATCTAAGGTCAGAATTTTGAAATTCAAGATGGTGGATAGGGTTGCCACCTTTATTTTTTTTAGTTTTATGAATTCGGGGCTGGCAAAAAAAAAATGGTATACCAAAAATGGGTTGCTGAATCCGAATCCGTCGTCAGAATTTCAAAATTATAAAATGTTGAAATAATAGGGTTGCCACCTAATAATATGTCTTTTTAAGAGTTTTAAACGTCATTTATCAGTGTTAAGGGGTCGCTGATTTCAAATCTAAAGTCAGAATTTTAAAATTTGCCAGCCCCGAATTCATAAAAATGCAAAAAAAGGTGGCAACCCTATCCACCATCTTGAATTTAAAAATTCTGATCTTAGATTCAAAATCAGCGACCCCCTAACACTGATAAATGATGTTTAAAACTCTTAAAAATACATATTATTAGGCGGCAATACTGTGGTAAAAATTTAGGTGGCAGCCCTAACCTCCATCTTAAATTTTAAAACTGTGACATTATGTTCGAAATCAAATCCGTTGTCAGAATTTCGAAATTACAAGAATTCGCAAAAATACAAAAATCAAGGTGGCAACTCTATCCGCCTTCTTAAATTTTAAAGTTTGACAGCATCTTCGAAATCATTTACCCTAAAATGGCGCTAACCGAAACCACAACTTGCCGTTAACTTAATCAGCACTTAACTGACAGTTCAACCTTAACCGAACATTGAGAAAGGGCTTTTTTGCTAAATGCTGGTTAAAAATCTGATTAGTGCTTAACCGGACATTGAGAAAGCGGCCCTAAACATGTATAGTAAATTCGGCAACTATTTTGATACAAGCTATGTATGAACGAATAAAAAATTTTCAAAGATTTTTTTAAATTTTGAAAGATTTATTTTTTACAGAAACCTTTTTGACACTTCTTTAAAACTAGTCAAAAAAGTAATATTTTTAATTGTTGACTTATGTTGAGCTTCCTATAAATGGAAAACTGTTTTTTTTTAACTTCCGTTGCCTTGTTATCCATAGAGAAAATATATAAAATGCAAACTTGCGGTTAGAGGCTACCAACTGTACTCAAGAGTGTGACAAAAATATTAATAGATACTTTAAAGAAGTTTTCAAATTCATGCACACAAACTTGTCAGCAACTCATAGAAAAATATTTTTTTTTTTTGTTAACACATATTTTCTCTTTGTAAAATGCCGTGATTCACTGTTGGATCCTACGTTTCGAACGAAGTTTCGGACAAGCGATGACCAGGTTGCTCAGCCAAATTTGGATACCTATTCAGTCTTCACATTTGTGCAAAGTTTTTTTTTTTGTTTTAATAAAAAATATACGACCGCGTGTATATGTATGCATGTAGATTTATTTGTTCATATGAATTTATAAATGCAAATGTTTAAGCATTACAAACGTAATCGATTACCTCAAAATATGTCAATGAATATTAATTTCCAACTGGACGGAAATAAAACAACAATGTAGATGGGAAAAATAAAAGGAATTAGTTTTTTTCGCTATTGTGGAATTTGAATTTTTGTGTTTTTTGTGATAGTTGCTGTTATTTTTTTTTTCTCCGCAAATGCCATCAGAAAGGCTAATAAGAAATTTTTATTTAATAAAATTAAATTTTGGTTTTGTTTATTCTTGTATACATATACCAAGTAGTATGTATTTGTGCTGGAGGTGGTGGTGTTTGTGTATTGGTAAAGGTGTGATGACAGTATTTCTGTGGTATTCAATTTGGATTTTGGTAGGTTAGAATTTCTGTTAGTTGCTGGCAGACAGTCTTGAGTCGCCTCGCGTTAAGACACTTTTTTGTTGTTGCCTGCCTGCCTGACTGCTTGACTTCTGAGTAACAATTTCAAGCCATTGGCTACGTGATTTGCATTGAAAACGTTTAGTTTGCTGCTGGAGAAAAAGAGGGAACAAGTATTTCTGTAATGGGCATAAAGTGGATATAATTAAAAATTTATAATTTTTTGTAGTTTCTTATTGGTTGGCACAAAAAAGAAAAAATATTATTCAAATATGTTTGATTATTTCATGAACTGATATTAAGAAAAGAACCCTCAACAAAATGAAGTCTTGGGTTCTTTAATTTTTCGGTGGCAATCACGAAAGTACACTCAAATGCAAAGAATTTATTTATAAAAATGGTCGGTCCTATTTCATGTTGTCGCTATTCTGTTTTGAAAATATTCTAGAAATCGAAAAATCTACTGAACCTAAATCAGGCCTATCACTGAGTCCCGTTGTAGTACGATATCGTAGAAACTACGAAAAAGGCATCACTGAGTTCATTCGTAGCGCCATCCGTAAGATATTTGAAGTAATTTGTTACGATGTGTTTTGGTTGTCGGAGAAAATTTCGATACAAATTTATGCAGTTAAAGGTGTTATTCCTTCTTGTTTTCTCCGACAGCCAAAACACGTCGTAAAAATTACTTTTTCTACGAATGAACTCAGTGATGCCTTTTTCGTAGTTTCTACGATATCGTACTACGACGGGACTCGGTGATAGGGCTGAATATAAATTCTTTTTATTTATTTTTTCATTTAAAAGAAGTATCTGCTCTAGTACTTGAGATAAAGTTCTTCCAAAAATTTTACTTAAGATACAATTTTCTGAAGATATTTTATCGGTTGTTAATTATGTCTTAATAAAGAGGTTTGCATAAAAAAAATTGGAAGTAAATACATATTTCGATATCAGATTAGAAAATATCATATAAGAAAATATCTGGAGAAAATAGTATCTGAAATTTAATTTTTTGAGAAAAAAATGTAAATTTTCGGTTTGAAGGCCTTTATTAAAAAAAGCCAGAACAGATAGCTATTGATACTTAATTAATTTAGTCTTTAACTGAGATTTCAATCATTGCAATGCGTTAAAAGGTTATAAGTAGAAACACCGCAGAATATTCAAATTAAAATCATTAAATTTTCAAAAGAATCTTTCTCAATACTTGAATTCAAGAGTTGACCTGTATTTGTTAAATTGTGCAATTAGTTTTTCTTAAGATGGTTTTTAACCCTTTGACGACCAATGGGACACCGGTGTCCCATTTACCTTTTTATTTTTCCTGAAAAAACTACTGGACCTATTTTTCTCAAATACGTATTATTTAACAGGGAATAAATGTGGCTTTAAAAAAGTTTTTAATTTTTTAGTGTAGGTGCATCCCTTTGCCTACCAGACCACCCCAAAGTAGAAAAATCTTAACTTTTTTCCATCTATTTTCTTGCTGCAATATAATGGAGGGTTATGGAGCTACAGGTCCAAAATTTTGACAGAAGTTGTGGACAACCTTATTCTTTCCAACAACCACAAAAAAAAGATGGTGCACTTCGACCACCCACACCATCAACCAATCTGATGGGACATATATGTCCCATTGGTCGTCAACGGTAAAAATCTAAGAACTTTTATAATTTTGTTCACGAGTTCATTTATTAGTAAAAAAAAAAACAATTTGGCTTACATTTTGAATTATTACATGAAAAGTCATTTTTTGTGATACATTTCAAAACAATTTCTTTCATTATTGAAGCAAAATGGTTTTTTGCATATGGCACAAATAGAATTTGTTCGATTTTCCTTGCCTTGTTTGGAGCAGACAATACATCTCTTACGTCCGGTTTCACTTTTGCAAAGATAATGACCGGACAGTGTGGGGACTTGCGCAAGTTTGACTCGTTTAGATCCGTCTGTTACAGAAGAGGTGGTGGTCTCTTGCGACTGCTGAACGAATCGATCAATTGAGTAGCCAGCTGCGCACGGAATTCCAATGCACTGACAGAAAATGGATCATTATTCGATGTCGAGATTTTGTTGTAAACAATGTATGCATTATGCACACTCAAATCAAAAAGATCATAGAAAAGACGCAAGTAGAATTTGGTTTTTGATTTGCGATCGTGTTCGTAGTAAGACTTAAATAAAATAAAAATACAAATTAGAATTTAATTTTTGGCCAAAAAAAGAAAAATCGACCAACCTTTTTTTGATCCATGAGATCCACTCCGCCCATTCCTTTATTGTAGTGCTGAATTGCAACTGGACATTTGACATCGATCTTTGTGGCGGATCCAGCTTGGCGTCGTTTTACGTTGACTGATTCAAGTGGGGGTAGAAAATTAGATCCCAAAAATACGGCACGATTGTCCATCCACTTCAGCACGGCCACACCATTATCTACCATGCACTGGAATTCGCCACGTTTGAATTCCTTGTCTCCATCAAATTTAGGCATTTGTTTACGGTTGGAGCGAAGAGTGCCACAGGCTCTCATGTCTCTCTCTTTTAGCGTGTAAAGCAATTTCGGATTGTTGAAAAAATTATCGAAATACAATTCAATACCCATGCCATCGAGACCTTCCGCCATATCCAGAACAATTGACTCGCCAATGCCTATTTCTTTTTGCGATTTCTTGCATGTGTATATGTCAAATTTTTGAAGGTAACCAGTCGCCGAGTCACATCGGCACCACAATTTAAATCCCCATGAAATTGGTTTATCCTTCATGTACTGCTTCATTATGTTACGTCCTTTGAATTTTACCATATGTTCATCGATGGCTTGGCACTTGGTCTCGCACATTGCATTCGCGAATGCTTTGTTGAAATGAATGATTATTGGCCGAATTTTGTACGCTCGATCGTACGATGGATTATCTCGAGATGGCTGTTCAACATTGTTGCTAAAATGTAAACAAGAGCGATTTCTTCGAATCTTTTTCGGCACATTACATTTGAAATAAGTGGCACTGAGTAAATGGGCAATGTCGACCAGTATAGCCTAGTGTCTGGGAGACGGTGAATTGTCATGCACAAAATAATGCCCAAAAATGCCGCCAATTCAGCCAAAGACATCAAGAAAACTTTGCCTTTTTGCTCAGCGTATATTTCCGACTGTCGCTTGATCAATTTAAGTATTGTATCTAGGTTGGAAACTGCACTAAACACATCGTAAACACTCGGCACGCCACTGTCGGGTGCAGCAATTGGCAACAAGACTTTTCCGTATTCGAAATCTGGATCAGTAAACTTTGGTAGAGTGTAGTTAGCCTCCGCATTTTTCCACTTGAAAGTTACTGGTTCAGTTGTGGGTAGCTTCTCGAATGTAACTTGCGGTAGTGTTGCTGACTTTTCACGCGCAGCAGCGCTAGTCGACGGTTGTTCATTCTCAGCAAGGATATCATCGATTACGATTTCTGTTCCGGGCTGTAGGGTGGCAGCATCCTCCTCAAGAAAAGCAATATCTTCTTCATCCAACTCTAAAGCACGTTCATCGTCATCGCTATCATCGACATTCAGCAATTGAATAATTTGTTCCTCAGTGAGGTAGAAACGGCGCGATCTCATTGTGTAACTGCAAAATTGAACCGACAATATTTCTGAAGCACGAACCAAAAAAGGCAAGTCACTTACCAAAATTTTATGAAATTCCAAACAATTTGATATGAAGGACTGTTTTTCACTTTTTAAAACGCTCGCGTTTAACAACTACTTTTTCTGACTGAACGAGACACGTACAATATATACAATAATGAGAATAAAAGAACCCACAAACAGTAAACAAAAAAAAACCAAAACGAAGAAACAAAAAAAATGCAGTAAGCTTTGCATTTTTAGCATTCAAATTTGAATTAGACCGTGTTTTTGCATTTTTGCATTACCAACGTAAAAAAAAATGGTTCATAAATTTTTACCGTTGACGACCAATGGGACATATATGTCCCATGATTTTTCACACCTTTGCAGGTGGAATTCTTTTTTTTTCGCATCACCTTTGTTTAGTAACATGAGGTCTCTGAATACGAATCCGGTGTCAGATTTTTAAATTTCCCAGCGGTTCAGGAGCGGTCGTCAAAGGGTTAAACAAGACTTAATTTCTAAATAAATTGTTTTGAGTAGCTGGAACAAAACTCAAATTGAGACAACAAACATTTGGATCAACCAAGTTGTTCTCATATTCAGGAAACTATTTCCTATTATTAAACAAAAAGTTTTAAAAATTTCATTTAAGCATTCAAAACTTAACAAAGTATAGGTTTTTTTTTTTGTTTAAATTTTATTTTTTTAATTGTTTTAATAAAAAAAGTAAAATGAATCTTACTCGTGCTTTTATTTCACTTACTATAAGAGGGTTCTAAATACCAAAATGGTCAAGTCAAAAAAAAATTAGGGATATTTTCAATAATAAATAATAAATAAAATAAATAATAAATATAATATAATAATTTTCGAAACATATAATTTTCGACATTTTCTACATCTATACAAATTTTTGGGACAAACAGAATATATTTTTTAAATTTTTAATAGTAAGAGTAGGGGAGCAGGGGCTAGTTTTTACAAAGTTTGGAAGAATTGATTTATTTTATAATTTTTTAACTTTTTCATATTGCAACTAGAATTTATACTAGCTAGACTACTAGAATTTATATTACTAGAATTTTTAACTAGCCCACTATTTATTCACAATATTAAAAAAAAAGTTATGAGAAAGTTTGTTAATTCAAAAACAAAACTATTTTTACGAAGAAAGTCAGGTAAAACAACATGCCCCGTTTTTGGACAAGTTGATACAAGTTCACACAACAACTTGCATATGAGTTGCTCAGAGCACAAGTGGCGTAAGTCATTTTTTGGTAGTTTTGAGAAAATCGAACTCTTAGAAAAATTCTTATGATAAATTCCAAGTATACAGAACTCAGTTTTGTTTATAAGCTAGGTCAAGAGCATAAATGAAGCTATTCATATAGTACAAAATAAACTACATAATACCCAAAAATTGTGCAGATTATTGCATATTAGTAAAAAAATTTGGACTTGCGCCACTGGTTCACTGAATTTTTTTTTATATTTCTCGTTTTCGCTGCAGGAATCTAATAGGAGATATTTTTTAAGAATGTTTTTATGAGGAATGACAGTATTTGCGCTTTAAAATTGGACAACACCACCTTTAGCGATTATCTTAATTATTAAAGGAGATATACAATGAATGGACTTACGCCTTTTGTCCTCTGAAAATGTTTAAAATTTCTGCTTTCCGCTTTAAAAATGTAATGGCAAATATTTTTAAGAATTTTTGATGAGGAATGACAGCACTTTTACCTAGAAATTGGACAAAACCACCCTTTAGTGATTATCTCCATTATTAATTGAGATATAAAATGAATGAAACATTTTTTAAAATTTCTTCTTTTCGCTTTAAAAATGTAATAGAAAATATTTTTAAGAATTTTTTGATGAGGAATGGCAGCTATTTTACCTAGAAGTTGGACAAAACCACATCATAGCAATTATCTCCATTATTAAGGGAGATATAAAATGAATGGGATTACGCCACTTGTACTCTGAAATTTTTTTATAATATATCATTTTCGCTGTAAAAATGAAATGGAAAATATAAACAAGACAATAAGATCTTGTTGCTAATTAGGTCAACGATGAAAACTTATATTTGTAAGGATTTTTGATTCAATTTTTTAATCTATTAATAAATATTACATATTATTACATTCCTGCATAATAAAAGCAACTGTTTTTTATTTCAACTGTGAAACTCTTATAAGAATAAATGCATTCTGGCCTCCTCAATTATTCAGAAAATCACAAACGGATGTTTTAATCGTACTTCTGAAACTAAATTCAGTCAATCCTTACCAAAAAATTCTTAAAAAAATATTTCCCATTAGATTTTTAAAGCGGAAAGGAGAAGTTTGAAAATATGTTCAGTAGAGTGGGGCGATTAGTATGGAAGGAAAAAAGTGTTAATGGGCGCTTCGCGTTTCTGATACGTGGGATTGTACTGAGCAAAAAAGTTCACTAGACCAGCGGTCGTCAGCGCCTAACTCTTTCCACTCTTTTACAACAACTCTAAGATTTTCATGATTGTTGTAATTCGCCGAATCGTTCACAGGCGCAGCTGCACCGCTACAACACAGCGCGTGTGTCTTGTTGTTTCTTCTTGTTGTTGTTGGTAAATAAAGTGCGTGTTGTTGTTGGTGTTTTTTTCGTTGTTGGTTAACGCAGTGCATGAGACCGCGCACAATTATTGCTATACTGAAGGTTTCTTGTTGGTAATTTTGCGTAGTGTTTCGTCGCTATCGACGTCGCTATGCGGTTTGTTGCTTTTATGTGTTGTTTTTATGTTAATAATTCCTTATTGTACCACGGAGCCAAATATTTCCTGTATTTGTTGTTTTTTGTTGTAATTGTTGTTGCACTCTTAAAAAAATTTTTTGGCGATCCCTGGTCTAGTGCATTTTTTTTATCGAATGCTTTCAATTGCTAGTGTGTGTTATGTCTTAAGGCTGGATTACCCAAGCGTAAGGTAACGTAGCGCGACGTTGCCAATTGTCAAGCTAAAATCTGCTTAATGATAAATGTGTACAAGTCGTTACCGAAATCGTAACGTGGCGTGACGCAGCGTAGAAGTCTGTAGAAAATAGATTTCTACGCAACGTTACGATTTTTGGTAGTTCGACAGCTGTGTTACAAGCGAAAAAATTTGTTTAACTTCACATTTTTGTAAATTTTAATACTATATAAGAAAGAATGCAATCTTTGTTGCTCCTCATAGGAGCGATCGCATGTTTTTTTACTGGGTAGCTACATTCCATATCAATTAAAGGAGTTCTTATGAAAAAACTATTGGACTTAGCCAAATTTGAAACTGAGCACAGGGACTTAGCTTTTAAAATACAACGGACGTAGCCACTTTTGAAACTTAAGTAGGTGGACCTAGCCATTTTTGAACCACAACAAATAGACTTTACCATTTTGAATTTGAATAATTTATAAAAAAAAAAAAACAAGACAGCAAATTCATTTTAAACGTACCGGCCTTACGAAATGCCCATTTCCGATTTGGGTCGAATTTTGCATAAAGCATCACTGACAGCAATAAAAACTTATTTTGGAGGGAAAAAGTTTTGCGCTATATTTGGCGGAGGTACGGAGTGCACAAAATTGGCAAAAATCAGCAAAAAGTCGATGATCGATTTTTACTAAAGTTCATATCTCAAACATTTCACAATCAAATGTATAGTTTGAACTACCGCTGGAAAGGTAATTAGCCCATTAACCGCAGTTGGGTATTTTTTTAACCATGAAAATACTTCTGCAGAATTAATCATATCTCAGGCTGTTACCAATCCTGATGTGAATACCAATCCTATGTGTTTAATTTTTTGTTTGTTGCTTTAAGAAAACATAGAGGCTCCATGATAGAGCTATACATTTTTTTGGAGTGTGTCAAGAAATTTGTACGTAAACTACTACATTTTCAAAGACAAAAGTGATTAAGTTTAAAAATCAGAAAATTTGTGTTATCATTTTTAAAAAATTTTATATTTTAAAAAATATAAAAACTTTCTTAATCAATTAACCAACTATACCTGCTATTCATAGAAAATTCCTGATATAAAACTGTGATGTCTACGTTGTGCTAAAATTTGATGTGGTAGTTTTTATGATCAATATAATAAAACACATGAAATTAAAAAAAATCGTACGAATCGTTTGGGAGCCGAGGTTAATGGGTTTACCAGAAAAATATTTTTGTTTAGATGTTAAAATGACGATTACTCATAAACCCATTGAGTCCCCACTCTAATTTTTATTTTGTTGAAATGATAATTTTGACAGCTTTAAACTAAAAGTTGTTTTTAGTTTTTTAATGGTATTCTTCGAGCCACTACTTCGAAATTATTTACCTTACCACAAGGGATTGAACCCCTAACCACCAAAATTTCTCAAATTTTTTTTAGATTAAAGTGCGTTCAATTAACTTTCCAACGATTGTTCAAACTTTACATTCAACTAAGAATTGCTTCAGATAAAAATTTTCATAAAAATCGATTATCGAAGTTCATGCCGATTTTTGACAATTTTGTGCACCCTGGTCCTCCGCCAAAAATCACGCAAAACTACTAAAAAAAGTACTTTTTTTATTTCCGTCAGTGATGCTCCATGCAAAATTGGACCCAAATCAGATATGGTCAACCCGTAACTTTTATTTTTCCAGTAAGTTTGTTCAAAACGGAATTGCTGAATAATATTGCAGAATTTAAGTTAAGCTTCAACATTAATGAAAAATAAATTTTAAACCTAAATGCTTTATGAATACTTGAAATTCACCCCTAATGTTTGTTATATAAAATACATGAATGTTGCAAATGCATACCAAAGCTTTTTCTTTTTGTAAGAACAGCTTACTTTGCATTTGCAACGATGCAACAAGATAGTGAATCACCCTATTGTTTTGTAAAAATTTTAATGCACCCGACCTGCGTATCATTTTTTCGTGTTTTTCTCAAATTGGAAAAAGTGGACTTGGCCATTTTTTAATCTAGACCCCCTTATACATATGTTGTAATTAATTGAATGCGAAATGTTGTTGTTGATACTTTTAAAAACAGTCATAGTTTTATTTTATATGGAAACATTGGGATGAATTTATAATATTGAATTAAAGTGAATTGTGATGAATTTTTATATTTTAAATTGATTTAAACAAAATGCTTTAGCAAAAGGCTTTGCAAAACAAATAAGTAAATAAGAAATAAGTCTAGATACCAGCATTTGAAAAACCTAGTTTAGTTAAGACAGCTACAAGTCTTACACATTGAATTAATGCTACTCATATAAAAAGCTTGCAATAAGAATCGTTGACCCTGACAATTTCTTTTTTTAAGTCAATGACCTCACCGGCTTTATCAAAACCAAAATATGTCGTTAAGATTGAAACAGTTCTAATAACTTCAAATATGATTTTCAAAGGGCTCGTAGAGTAAGAAAAATCTACAAAAAAAAAAGGAATTACTTAGAATAAGTTTTAAAAGAGGAAATATAAATGAAAAGCAGCCTATCTGAGAGTTGTCATCAACACATTGGCCGGAAGGCAGCCGTAATAAATTGCCGATAAATACAACGCACGAAACGCTTCTATTTGGCCAAGAATTCCTTTTCGGAACGCGTACGCTGGTGTTCAACTAGCAGACAAGCGAAGCAGTGACTGAAATGAAGTTTCCATTTATATATGTTTCTACTGATATTTTTATTTCTATACTTACAATTTTAAAACTTAAGAGAATGATTTAATTAATATTCTGCGCATGCGCCACAGACAGCAAGCAAACAAACAATGCGAGCCGCGTACGGCAGCCGTTAAGGTGCACGCGCTCACACATCATGAAGTTAGCCGTCTGGTTAAAAAGGTGTATGAGGTAGATACAAACGCACACATGCAAGAGCACCCCCACTTCTTTCCATGTGTGTGTGTTTGTGCGTGTGTGTGTGTGTGTGTTTTAAGATGTTAGTGGCTGTAGCGTCCAGTGGATTTTTTAATTTATTTTTAAATTTATTTTTTAAATATCTTCAATTGAAATTTCTTACCTTAGCGACTTTTGAATTTTCTGCAGGTATTTCAAGTGTGTGTTTGTGTGTGTATGTGTTAGAAAAGTAATTGTTTATACAGACATTAACGCTTTTAACACATACATCCACACAAGCCGACAACTACGTGTGCAATTGACAATTATTTAAATGATTGACGTTATTTTAAATGTTTTTTACATGACTTTGAGGTGTGGTGCTTAGGTTTAGCCGGGTCTTAGGAATCAGTTACCAATCGGTCTTTGGCACCGACGGATTACTTAAAAACTCTTTTGCTTTTGGCTTGCAGATAAGATTTTATATAAAAAAATTGCTTCATTGAGAAAAAATTTAAACATATTAATTTGTAAAAAATTAGCAAGATTTTTATGAATGAATTTTTTTGTTAAGCTTTTAGCTGTTTGTTGAATTCGTTTGTTATTTTGTTGTGTTATTTTTGGGCTTTTGTGTGCATGAAAGTGTTTTTTTGCTGTTGTTTCTGTGGGTTTCCAACCGTCTATTGTTGAATTGGCAAGATGTCGGCATAGCTGACAGTGAAGAGTTTGACAGCGGCTATGCTACATCTAGTCAATTGTTTCAATGGAAAATAGCAACATTTGATAAAGCCATCAAACAACATGCAAGCGCGAAAGTGTCATTAGTGCCAAAAATTGGCTTCCACAACTTTAACTGACTAACTTGTACTACAAGCAATTAAAGGACTTATTGCAAGAACTGATGTGCCTAAAATAAAAAAATAAAAAAATTAAAAATCAAAATAATCGAGTTTTATAAATAAGTATGTATTTTGTACTAAATAATAAAATTGATCAAGGAATTTTTTACAAATGGATACGAAATTTAATATATCTAAAACCGTTTTAATAGCTTATTTAAATAATAGTTTATTCTATTAACTAAGTAATATTATCGAACCTAATAAAATGGTTTATGTAATTATGAGACTTATCAGGTTATTGATTCAAATGTTTCTAAAGTAACCTGTTTCTTCATGAACTTATCTGGCATTAAGCTCAAATATATTTTTTTTATATATCATAACAATAATTTCTAACATTTTTTTTAATAATCATTATAATAATTATAATGTCCAAAATGTAATTTTTTAGAATTATAAAAATAATGTTGTAATCAAAATATGCCTTAACTAACTAACTAAACTAACTAAATTTATATTTGCATTTCTTTACAGAGAACGATAGACGCTATTCTGAAACTTAAAAAATTTTAGCGAACATCTCGACGTTTTACACTAAGCGTGAAATGGAATCGAAAACATGAAAGTTGAATCTGGAAATCATATGGATTGAAAATCATTCTGTGATAACACGTATAAAACACATAGCACACAATTCGATTTTTTAAACTTCAAGAGGATACAACTTAAATCGAAAATAATATTACAGCTAGAAACATAAAGTTTTCAAGATCAAAATGACGAAAAACAACTCCTAACTCTAATACAACTGGAGGAAAAATGACGACACATCGTGTAGCGAGGGAGTGAATGAGGGACAAAAATAGAAGGAATCATCGTAGCTACATGAAATGTGTCATTATTTCATAAATATTAAATGCCACACAAATTTTAATCAAGATCGATCACGACCTTCACCCAACTCCCATAAAAAATTAACAAAAAAGTGCAATATCTCGAGTTGTAGAAAGTGTAAAAACCAAATTAACTAATTTTTTATTGAAAAATTACTTTATTATTTTAAAATTGCCATATAATGCCCTTAGCCCACCTCCCATACAAAGAAAAGAATTAAAGTGCCACATCTCGAGTTGTAAAAGTACTAAATAAAAAATAAACTATTTTTAAAGCGAAGCTTCTTACGCCTTACTTTACGTATTTACTTGAGTGAAATCTCAAAAACGACACTTTTTTCCATACCCTTTTTTCTTAGAATTGTTTTTGTTTTTTTACTTATGTCAATTAAAACAAGAGGATAAAATTAAAAATATTTATTTGCATTGGCGTCGGAAGCGGGGGGGCAAGGTGGGCAGTTGCCCCCCACTTTTTTAGCTAGGTAAACAATTTAAAAGGAAAAGTTATTCAAAATATCAGTTTTTTTACAACGATAATATTTTTGTATTATATATTTTCCTCTTCTTTCTCTCTTCTTTATGTTTCATGTGAAGAAATTTTGGTGAACTTTTTTTGCACCACCATTTGTACTGCCCCCCCATTTGTACTGCCCCCCCAGATGAAATTCGCTTCCGACGCGCTTGTTTATTTGTTAAGCTTAGTATGCTGTAGAAGCAAAAATATATCTCCGTTTTTGACAGCGAAAAGGTAGCAAAATTTTTTTTTCGTTGGTTAGTACGCTGTTGAACCGAAAAATTTGTTAAGTGCAGCCAAGTTCACAACCATGATTGGAGAGTTAAAATGTCAAAATTTCGCTTCCTTTTATATGTCTGTACATATAATTGGCGTGGAAATTTGACATCCAACAATCCCAGTGGGCAAAAGCAGGGCTTCGAAGCGCTTCTAGCAGGCCATCATATGGATTTCTTAGCCTTTATACTTTATACATAACTTTTTTATATCAAACGAGAAAATTTTCTAGGCCTTCCTCTCTCGCGACTCTAAAGAGGCTGTTCACTTGCCTCAAATGAGGCGGCTCACTTGCCACATTTTGTCGTCTACGGGCAAAGGGAAAAGCGGGAAGGTGACATGTTACGTGAGGCAAGAATTTTAAAAATTTTAAAAATTTTGCGACTCATTTTGACGTATTGTACGTCAGAGTGAAGTTTGTTGTGTTGAAATTTTTACTCTTTTTAGTTTGTTCTGGAGCGAATTAATTTTGTTTATTCATTGTTCTTCGCAATTTAATACTTTTGAAATTGTAAAAACTTGAGCATTTAATAATTCAATAGAAAACAAACGAAAAAAAAACAATAAACGCCAAAATGATGCAGCCTCATTTGAGGCAAATCTGAACAGCCTCAAAGAAGCCTGCTAGAAGCCCTTTTTGAGAAAGTACATTAGAAAGAAAAGCAATATAATAAATATCAACTTGAAATAAAAAAACTTTTGACAATGTCCTCATGTGGCAGTCCGGCATCTTATCCACTCGTCTACCGCAATTCTTAACGAAGTAAGTAAGTAAGTATTTTATTGAGGCTTCAGAAAAAAACATAACAAATGAACAATGTGTGTCTTACTCTTAAACATAAAAACTTAAGAAAGAAAACAGAAACAGAAAAACTAAACATTAGAACTATTAGTTTTATTCTAATAAAAAATACATTTTTACGCTACTCGCTTGAATTAAGTGTGAAAGAAGAAAAGCATTATACATTAACATTGAAATTATATTGCTCAATAATATAATAAAAGCTTATAATGACTGCTTGTTAGAGTTCTTAACGAACTTCAGCTTATTTTGCATCATTACAAATGAAAGTAAGCTTTCGGGAGCGCGGGTTCTAGACCCAGCTCGGACCAAAAAATTTTTTCTTTTAAATCTGCATTTTTAACAAATTTTTTTGTTCATTTAAAAAATTTTTTGGAATTTTTTTGTAAAATTTCTTCATACGAAAATAATAGAAAAGACTTAGAATTTTTCCATATAAAAGTTTTCATATAATGTTGCATATCACATAATATGAAAACTGTGTTAGATTTCGGACACCTGGGTTCGCGACCCAACTTGGACAAAAAAAAAATTTTTTTTTTGTTCTTTAAGTTTTGATTTTTTTTTTTAATTGATCATTTATAATTTTTTCTAAATTTTTTTAAAAAATTTTTCATATAAAATAACATGAAACGACTCCAAACCTTCAAAAGGTAGGCCTTACAGAAGCACTCATCAATACAGCGAGCATGGAAGGTATATTGACGCCAATAAGAGCACCACTAGCATGCTTTCTTTTGCGTATCGCTAGATAAAATGCGATAATGTTTAACTAACACATTCAACAAGCACGTTATGGTAAGTATGTGTTAGTATTGAGTCTACACCAAAATTTCGTGTGTAGAATTAAATGCCTCAAAATTTTCGTTCCTACAGCATACTAAACTTAAGCAGTGAGAATCGAACTCGCACCATTTCTACACACACTCGACAGTTCTACACACTGACCACTACTCCAAAACCCTTTAAGTCATGATATGATTCATTCAATATTAAGTATTAAATGTAAATATATTGAAGTAGATGGCAGGAATTTATTAAAAGGATTGTGCATTAGCTATCCTACATATCCTATTGTGAATGCGTGAAGCTATGATGCAGCAGATCTCAGTAAACGATCAAAAGCATTGTGCATTAGCTATCCAAACAACAAAAGTATCAAGGTTCCATTGAACGGCTTGAAAATTATCACAAGATGCCAATTGTTTTAAGTGTAGATTTTAATTGTGAATTCAGACATGAATATATAGGCACTTACGGCAAGGCCGGTGGTCTAGCGCTAGAAAATTTAAGGTATTTTTAGGAATTTTTTAAAAAGTTTTAATATAGAACAACGATATTTAAACTTTTAAGGTATATTGTAATACTCATTCATCATAAAAAAATTATTTTTTTAATTTAAAAAACTGTTGATCTTGTTCAAAATGGCGCTCAATGAGACACTCTCAAGGAAAAGGGGCATGGATGGTGTTGTAAATTTTGACTGTTCTATTTATCTGAAAAATAAAACCAAGAATATTATTAATATTCCCTGTCGGCCCTTGTAGTCTAGTGGAGAGTGCGCTAGACTATCAACCCAGAAGTCCCTGGTTCGAATCCGGGCTCGGGCATGGTTCTTTTCATTTTCTTTGTTCTTTCCTACATTTAAGAATTATGGAAAACTAAAAAAGTCCACAACTAAATTGTGGAAAATGTTGAATTAAAGGACAGGAACAACTAAAGAGCTGGAAATGCTGGCCGAGGTTATAAGGCATAACACTAGCCGCGGTTAAAAGCAATTGTCTTTCACGTTTGTTTCGCCTAATCAATAATTCACTTATGGTTCCAATCAATTCCTCTAAATAAACCATCACTTTCCTTTCAGGTCAAAGACCAAACCTTGCTTGTATAAGTTATAAGTTTGCCTTGGTTCTTTGATCTTTTAAAAAAAAAAATCTCTATGAGTGCAGTTATGACTGGCACTAGAAAAAAAATATTAAAATTGACAGAATGACGCGCTTTTGAAAAGTAAGTTCTTGTTTTCTACCGCTTTATAACAGCTTGTTTTCTACCGGTTATTAAGTGTAAAATAATACGATGCTTTTTAAATAAAACTTTGATTCCAGTTCCAGCGATAGCACTCATGTTGTGAATAGCATATTTGTATTTCAGATGATTTGACTTAAATAGTTTTTATTTTTTCTAAAACACCATGCCGAAAAAAGAAGTTTCGAGATAAATGAGTATAAAGAGAATAAATGTAAACGAAACACTGTGGCTCGACACCTACCAAAAAGGCTTTAGAAGTGAAAATAACGCCAGAAAGTCTATACTTTTTAAATATAAAAAAAATCAATTTCATAAAAATTCTAGGCCTTAAACAATGCCGTTTTTATAAATTTAATTTGCGAATGATAAGCGATCCAAATATTTGCACAAAACGATTAGGATAAGTATTGATGAAATATTTGCTAAAAATATCGATTACATTACATCTATATAATATACGTTTGAAATTTATTATATTAAAAACCAATAATTTCATTAACATTTAAAAAATAATTCAAAATTAATGTAAAATAATAATGTAAGGTAATAAACTTTACTTGTGGGAATATTATGTTTTTTAGTTACCATTATGATATTTAAAATTTTTAATTTAAAATTTTTTTATTAAAAAACCATTAAATTATCAAACTTATGAAACTGCGAAAAAGCTTCACCTCTCTCTTGTGTCCAGTGACGCAACTGTATTTTTTTTTAACTACTTTCACTTAATTATCATATAAAAATTTCATCAAGATCAGCCACGCCCTTGACCCACCTCCCAAAAAAAAAAATTAAGAATAAAAGTGCAATATCTCCAGTTGCAGAAAGTATAAGAAAGGAAATTAACTTGTTTATTTTGAACTGGTTTCACTTAATTATCATATAATTATTTAATTCAGATTTGACACGCCCTTCACCCGCCTCTTACACAATATCCAATTAAGTTTATTTATTAAAAATATTTATTTTCAATACTTAGGCTTTTTAAAATTTTACATAAATCTTAAGAATGAGAGAAAATAACAGAGAAAATTATTGACTGTCATCAAAATAATTCATCATTCACATCATGATCTTCATTCAAAATGAATTCGTCGTTTTCATTATCATTATTTTTTTTTTGTTTTTTTCAATATTTTTCCATGAACGATATATGAAGATCTGAGGAAAGCAGTAAGCTACGGAATAGATCTATGTTGGATGGTTTTCTAGAGTTTTTAACGGATATGATTTAACCTTATATGATTTAACCTTCTAAATTCTTTACGACTAGCTTCTAAAGCTTCTTCTGAAAGCATTCCTATAGGCAAACTAAAGTTATAAATTATTTCAATTCCGTGAACAAGAATTGTATATATATTACTGTTAATAATCTTTTAAATACAATTCGAAAATACGATCTAAAAAGGGTTTGAAAGTTTATTTTTTAATTAATTTACCGCTAGATAATGTCCTTAAAATCAAACTGAAATTTTTAAGTATTTCACTATCAACCTTTAAAATACCAGCGGATAGCTGGTAATCAGAGAAGAATCTTCTGGCGGTGTAGCCATCATTTGAGGTACCATACCCAGTTTTGACTCCATCCACAATCAGGCCCATCTTTTCCTTGAATTCTCTTTGAATTCTTTTCTTGTTATCTTCCAATATTTTAAAATATTCTTCGTTTTCTGGTGCTCTTTTTGGTATCCGTCGACATTTTAAAGGCATTTTATTACCAATAAGAAGCAAACCTTCAAACGACTTTGTAAAACCCTGCTTTAGAAAAGTGGTCATAAAATCCTTATTTGAAAGTAGTCTGAGACCACATTTTGGGAATTTGGTAAAAAATACATATTTTTACCTATACTTGAAAATAAAAAACACAAAAATGTTTTTATTTTGCAATTGTGCTTGAAACTTTATAAAAAATTTGTTATTTTTCTTATATATTTGCTCATTTTCGTCGAAACATGCTTCAGAAAAGTGGTCCTAAAATCCTTAGGAATATACATTAAAACTTAGTAAAGATTACTTAAAACTCAGAAAAGATTGTGATAAAGAGATTATTGGAAATATAAGTATATTTAGAATAAGAGATTTTGTCTAATAACAAGTTTTGAATGATTAATTCAAGTAAATTTATATTGATTTGACATATTCTTGAATCAAACAAAATACAGTCATGTGAAAATAAATAGGGACACCTATATTTTTATGTTTGAAGCTGCATGAATTATATACAAGGTGCCCCAGATATACCATTAATTCCCCCGGCTGGTGATTCTTATTGATAAGGCGAGTATAGCACTTTATGGAGTTTCCTCCCACATTGTAAAACTTTGAAGATACAGGGTGTTTTACGGTTTTGGTACGTGTTTAGTATTATTGATCTAGAATCTAAACTACTCACCATAAAATAAAAAATAATATTTTGTATTTTAGAAAAAATATCAGCTTTTCCATCTATATATCAACCACTTTCGTGTCATGTGCTACAGCGGAGTTAAAATTTTGAAATTAGCAAACGAAATATCAACAAATTTTGTATCTTTTGTTTTAGCGGAGCTGTTATCATCCAAAGTTAGAATTTAGAAAAGAACTGTTGATTTAGTGTATTTTAACATGAAAAACAGAGATTTTAAATTTTGACGATTACAGCTCCGCTAAAACAAAAGATACAAAATTTGTTGATATTTCGTTTGCTAATCTCAAAATTTTAGCTCCGCTGTAGCACATGACACGAAAGTGGTTGATATATAGATGGAAAAGCTGATATTTTTTCTAAAATACAAAATATTATTTTTTATTTTATGATGAGTAGTTTAGATTCTAGATCAATAACACTAAACACGTACCAAAACCGTAAAACACCCTGTATCTTCAAAGTTTTACAATGTGTGAGGAAACTCCATAAAGTTTTATACTCGCCTTATCAAGAGGAACCACCACCCGAGGGAATTAATGCTATATCTGTTGCACCTTGTATGTAATTCATGCAGCTTTAAATATAAAAATACAGGTGTCCCTATATATTTTCACATGACTGTATATAACAGATTTTTGTTTTTCAAAATAAACGAAAACGGAAAACATCTCTACAAGAAATCAATGAGGGCCATTAACGTCCAATGATAAAGGCTACAGCAAAAATAAGAAAACTGAATTTGGAGCAGCTTGCTTGGACATCGAGATCACATCTGACTCTAAGCTAAGTAAACCTTAAAAGTCGGCCATGATCGTGCCCACAACTGACTAATATTTAGTTTAAGGGATGTTTTAGGCAAAAAAAAAATTTTTAAATTTAATTTGTTTGAAATTGATTAATGTGGTACCAACCATTTAAGAATATGTAAAAAAATTTCAAATCAATCCCTCTTATAATACAGATTCTACAGCTCTTCAAACTTGGTGCTCAAAACAAAATGCTCAGTTTGACGTGCCATTGAATTATGTATTATGAAAGTATTGAATAAATTTGTCCTGTGTAAAAAATGTGTAGGAACTTTTTGAAAAAATTTTAAAAAATTTAAAAAAAATCGTTTTGGCGTAGTCTATTTGCCGCCAAGAAGTAAGGAAGCATAAACGTCAAAGTATGAAATATGTTAAGAACGTACTTAACTTCATCCTCGGCCGGAGTTTGGGTAGTTACAAACTAAAAAAGGAAAGAGGTGGTGTAAAGAGCCGCTTTTTGAGATAAAACACAAGCTACGTTTTTTCATGGGATATCAGATCATTTGTGGAAAAAACGCTTCAGATCAATTTTTTAGATGTTTTCTACTCACAGACATGGAAATTTGTGGAATTTTTTTTAAAAAATCGATAGCTCGATAACTCAACTATGTACCGGTAATTCCTGTATTGAATTTTATTTTCTCAATGAGTACTACAAAATTGCATTTTCAGTTCTTGGGGCCACGGAAACCGTAATCTCCCCAATGAAAGGCATTCATATATCGATCCAAATATTTCATTGACTTTTGCAAATATTCTGCGTTTTCTTTTCTTTTCAAAAATCAAACGATTCAAAAATCACTTTTTATAGTACGCTTGAACCAAACCTTCAAAACGTGTTTTATGCATTTATCGCGCTTAAGAGCCAAAGCACGACTTATTATGAATGTTTTACCATACAAAAATTAAAACACCTCACAGCACGTTTAATTATAACACAGGGGTTACACGAGACAGTACTGTGAAGACAGTTAAAAATACGTATTAGTTGTCAAACTTTGTGTCTGTGAATAAGAGTCCAGACAGTTGGTAAAAAAGTTGGCAAGACAGTAGACAAAATAGTAAAAAATGTATATCTTATGAAGAAATTTTTGTTAAAACTACGAGCACGCCAAAGTATTGCAAATTTCCAATTAATTCTATTAAATTTTATCATCTTCTGTCATTTGATATGCTAAATATCATTCTACTGTCCTAAATACTGTCCCGCCAACTGTCTACGAAAAAGTTAATACAGTAGAGCAGACCGTAGCAGACAGCTGCAAAAGTGAGAGAAAAGGCCCAGTTATAATAGACGTAACGTAATATAGTGAACTGTCACTGCAGCAGTGTGTTCTGTCACTTACTGTTGCAATCAATACTTTTCTTATACAAATGATTATAATAGAAGTAACGTAATGTAACGGGACGTAAAGATCCGTTGGATTTCGATTTCTACGTTACTTTACATTACGTCTGTTCAAAGAACAACTAAACATTGAGGTTAGATTCGATTATTGCGCTATTTTATATTGTTGAACTACGCTTTTTGTTGAGTTTTTGTTATTAATGTGATAATTTTATGTATCCACAGCTATGGATGAAGAAGATTTAATTGTATTTGCACAGGAACGTGCAATTATTTACGACAAACAACTGCCTGGCTACTGCCTATTATAATTGCTACAACGTTTTCTTACATTACGTCCCGTCACGATGACAGTTGACAACATTACGTTACTTTACATTACGTCTATTATAACTGGGCCTTAACTAAAAATTTGTGAATAGCGGGGTTCACATGATCCTACATGTTGTCACGCCTACGCCAGGTGGCCGATGGGTGAATAACTGTAAATTTTGTTTAGCGGCCAAACGATCACATATGCTGTCAAACCGCATTTGGCTAAAAAATTTTGTGTCGTAGATTTGGTAGCAGCTGTTGGTTGGTTGGTTTAGATGGTGATTCTACATGCAAGTAGGATCCAAGTAGCTCTAGTGAGCCGTTTTGATACCATAACCTCGTGTTTCTGTTGGTTGACTGGGTAGCGCACTGCTAGGTTATAACCATCCGGTGCGATTGATGACCGTTAGGCGATTGTTGATTTTTGTTGTTGAGAGTTCCTCTAGGTTGCTGAGGAAGGGCCTGCCAAGCGTTGTTAGTCTGGACCTGGCCAGGGCCGGGCAGGTGCACAGAAAGTGTGTTAGTGTTTCTTTTTCATTTGGGTCATCGCAGCTGCGACAGTGGGTGTTGAAAGGTAGTCCAATTCTCTCGGCATGAACTCCGATGCACCAGTGACCCGTAATAATAGCCGTTAATCTGGCTATGTCGTTCCGGGGCTTTGAGAGCATCTGTTGAGTTCTGCCTATGTTGTAAAGGGGCCATATTTTTCTTGATGTGTTGCAGGTTGGTAGTTCTCTCCATCTACGACCGGCTAAGGTTAAGTAGTAAGAACGAATTCCTCCCTTGACTGTGTTCAGTGGAACTTCGACTGGTTCCGCTCTGGAAACGTCAAGGAAAGAACCCCGCCTGGCCAATTCATCCGCCTTTTCATTACCATAAATGTTCCTATGGCCAGGAACCCAGATTATGGTAATGCTAAGTTGATGACTTAGCCGGGCCAGTTCATCCTTACACTGCCTTACCAGTTAACTGGTAAGTCAACTGCCTTGGCAGCTTGGCTATCCGTCAGAATAGCTGCGTTAAGGTGGTTGGTGTTAGCTCTACTTAAGGTGCGACAAGCTTCTCTTATCGCAAAAAGCTCGGCCTGAAAGACGCTGGCTGAGTTTGGTAGACGAAAAGAGTCCGCCATCCCCATTTTCTCAGAGTATATGCCCGCTCCCACTCCGGACTCCATCTTGGAGCCATCCGTGTAAAAGGACACATCGAGGGCTAGATCAATTCCCCCATTGCGCCATTCCACCCTGGTGGGAAACTTGGTTGTAAAGTATTTCGGGAAGTCGAGTTTGGGAGTGTCGTAGTCCGTTTTTCCAGGAATCAGCTCCCGAGGTAGCGGATTAAGAATGTTGCTGTGTCCATATGGTCTATTTCGCCAGTTGTATAACTCTCTGAGTCTGACTGCACTGTTTGTTGCAGTAAGCTTAATGTGTAAATCTATGGGGAGTAAATGTGTCAGGACATTAAGTGCATCAGTGGGGCATGAGCGGATACCCCCTGTGTTCCTATGCATGCGGATCGCTGGATTCGAGGTAGTTTTGTTGTGTTGCATGCTTTATTCAGTGCAGGCCACCATACTAGTGCACCATACGCCAAGATAGGTCGCACTACCGCTGTGTATAGCCATAAGAGCATTTTTGGTTGAAGACCCCATTTTCCAGCTTAGCTTAGGATCCAGAATGACACCTAGGTATTTTGCGCTACTGGATAGTGTAAGAGGTTGGTTGTTGAGCTTTGGAAGGACAAATTGTGGCGCTTTGGTTTTTGTGGTGAATAACATCAGTTCCGTCTTGCTAGGGTTAACTCCTAGGCCGCACCTGGCAGCCCAGACACTGAGTTTTCACAAAGCAACCTCCATTAGCTCACTGAGCGTAGAGGGGAACAGTCCTGACACCATAACAACCACATCTTCCGCATAAGCCACCACTTTGACCCCATTGCAATTTAGTGTATTAAGAAATTCATTCATGGCGATGAGCCAGAGTAGGGGGGAGATTACTCCTCCTTGCGGAGTACCCCTACTGACAAATATCGTGACTACCAACATTTTTGTACTACAGGCTGCACTACTACCAGTAGACAAAAACACTTTTTATGCTTTATTTTTTGCATTTCTATTTTTGTACACTTAACTTTTTATGTTATCTTGTCTCCGCCATTATTTTTTAAATGGAAATGCTTGGCGTGTTTGTCCAACACGTGTTCACATTGTTAGAATGGCTGCTCATCAAACATTGAATTTGAAAAATTTCAAATTCAAGCCAACATGTTGTCAGTCGGCTATATCGAGCGTTCGGGCGGTCATATACGAGGCTTGTCCTACCAGGCGTGACAACATGTAGGACCATGTAAACCCCCTAATGTGTTGCGATTGTCTTAACAGTACTGTCTCGTGTAACCCCCGTGTAAAACACCATTAAAAACTGTAAAGGTCGAAACATATTATGGTAAAAATAAAAGGTGATGAAAGCTGCCAAAGATTAATTTTTTCCCGAAAATGAGCATAATAAAAGCAAAAATGGAATAGTAAGAAAACACAAACGTCAAATTAAAACGTGAAAAAGGAGATGTTAACGGTCGTGTTTCGAGATAAAACGCAATAGCGATAAAACGTGTTTAAGTTTCGGTGTACATGTATTATAAGAAGCTCTACACAAACGTAAGGATTTTATCGGTGTGGCAGCACTAAATGTCTCTGAAAGACAGAAACGTAAACAGCTGACAGCAAATACAAAGCAGCCCATCAACTGACAGCTGCCGCAATCAGCTGTTTACATTTCTATTTCACATTTCTTTGTCGTTTTTATTTCGTGTGAGGTAATCAGATAAACAGTGAAAAACACTTTTATTGCTTGTGAAGGAGAGACAACAATTGTTAAAAATTTTTATTTTTTTCCAATTTAAATCAGTAACATATCAAATATAAAATAACCACAAGAAAAAGTGTGATACCTGGCGTAAAAAGTTGGCAACAATTTTAGACTTAATTGATTTCGGAAGTGATGGACAGTCAGGTAAGTGAGATAGTGGCTCCAACTGTGAAGCAAATGTAGATAATTTATTAAAATTAGTTATCTTTTGATGGCGCTTGGGTTCACTTGCGTTTCTCAGAAACACATCAAAATATTTTGGAGCACAGTCGACGCTTATCTACCTGCACGGTGAACGTGGGTGCAGTAAAACTTATTGAAGTGCGTCGGCTACAAGATAGTTCAAGCGCACGCTATTATTAAGAACCAAACCACCGGAACGCTAGATGATTTATAAATTTTGCTGCAACCACTCGCACAAAATTTCAGTTGACCGTTTTTTAAACGCCCATGAATTTCATTCAGTACCTACTATAAGCCAACAACTGTAAGAGTAGTTGATGAAATAACTGTAAATTCATAACTTTTAATGAATAACATATTCAATGATGTGCCGAAGTAGCAGCGTAATAGTGTATTATATATGGATATTAAACAACTTCTCTGTTCTAGTTGCGGAGAGCAGAATTTTCGATTTCGCATCTATATGAAAAACGTTAATAGTAATGTGATATTCAGTCCAAGACGCTAATTGTTAAATAACTAATTTGTGTCAAATCTGTGTAAATAGCCTACAACAAAGACCGGTACTATAACTTAATAGCTTAAAAGCAGCAATTTCTTAAGATTTGAACGAATTTCCAAACAGTCAATTTATATATAGTCTGTTGTTTTGAAAAAATATAACCTCGTCCAGTGCTCTTGTTATTTGCTATTTATTAGTCAAATTTACGAAATTACGTCAGCGTTACGCTTCAGTTCGCAAAGCGTTTTAAATGCCGCTTCAAATTTAATAGATCTATTTACAAAGCAGCGAAAAAAAGCTTTACCAAAACTAAAATGTGAAAATATAACTCTAGCAGCACACTTCATAAACTGGTGACGAATACAAGACTTCTGGTTAAGTGTTGATAAGAGGATTTGTTCTATTGATATTGTGCCCTTTATCTTTCTCCAAACGGCTACAAACAAACAACGGGTCGCATATTTTGACAAAAAAAAAATAATGCCATTTTTATTTTTAGGCACCAGCTGATGGTCATTTATTGGATATAGTCGATGATAAATGGCGCGAGGAGGAGCTGCCGTTTGATCAAATTCTAGTACCAGCTGATAAGCTACCAGATCCCGAAGCAGACGGCGGTGATTCCCACTTGACCTTGAGCGAACAGGTATGAAGTGATCTGTAAGCTTGCGTCTTAATTATTACTTCTCTACTATCCACACCATTTTATGCAGGAGCAACGTTGGAGCGACTTGGCACTAGGCTCCTTAGCTCCAGAATCCGCTTTAAGCGATCAACTAAATTTAACAGCTATTTAATTAAAATAATTAAATAAAAAATTTTAATTTACTATTTAATGCAATTGTCTAAAGCAATAATCGCGACCATATAAATCATATTTAAATTTAACAATAAATTTACAAATATCGCGAAAATCAAACCACCACAATGAATCATCATCTGCATTCGCCCACCAAACTGACCGAATTTGCTCGCGACTTCGAAGAGGAGGAACCTGACACGCTTTTCGGACGATTCGTTAATAAAATACAAAATGTTTACAATCACAGCTACAACACTGTAAATGATGTACCCAGTGGCACTCAAGGGCCCGCTGCTAAATCTGTCTTCTATGCAGATGTTAGGCCAGATGGAACATCAGAGGTATCTAGGGATAGCTCCTCATCTAGCCTAAGTTCTTCGAGACCCCAACCACCTACTAGCCTGCCAGTAATCGCAGGCAACAACAATAACCGTGAGCCTAGCTCATCCTCAACATCAACAACGGCAGAGGACTTGAGCGAGTCAGGCGAAAAGGTTACGTTTTTAATTTCAATTGCTTTTATTTTCAGTTTTTATGTTAATTTTTTAATATAGATGAATGACATGCCGGTTGAACCTACAGAAGTCCGCACAATGGTTAATGTTCTCAAACGCATCAGCAATATAATGGCATACAAAAATAGCGTAAGTATGAACGTCGTAGATAAACGTTTTTTTAACATTTGAGTAAGAAAAAAATCGTTGTAGTCTTTTGTTATTTGGTGACTATTACAACTTATTTTGGCTACCAGTTATTTTATTTGATATGGCTAGTTTTGCGGTTTTAGGAGGGCCCATTAAATTCAAAAAGTCGAATATGAAAACCAGGAAGCATAATAATATGGCGCTCAACGTGAGTCAAAAACCTACGATCCTGAGATTAAAAGTTTCATGCTCTACCGATAAAACAAAGCCTTCGGGCCATGCAAAATAGGAAAATTAGGGGAAAAAAAGAAGTTTTCGAGGTAATTTTTAAAGAACTCAAGGACTATGTTGACCATGATTATGTGGGACTTCCAGCCTAAAATGGGATCAGAACTCGTAATCAAAGTTTCGATATTTTAAAGTTTTATTTTTCAAAAAAGTCGTTATAAAAAGACTATTCATTAAAGGCTTCGACTTGTATGGGAAGAAAATTTCCATTTGTACGCCTCTAAAAATGAATCTTGATCTATTTTATAACAATTCCCAAAAAGTTTTGGCTGTAACGAAAGTCGTCAGTGAACTAAAACTTTTTGCAAAAACCTCACAAAATTAAGTTTTTCGTAAATATATTGGCTGGTTTAAGGACGGGTTCTCATCTAGAGGTCCAAAAACACGGTGCGGTTCTTGATATTTTTTCATAGAAGGAAGTAAATGAACACCTTGAATTTTTTATTGATTCCAAAAGTGTAGGAAAATATTTATTTTTGTGCATAAAAGTGTAATGTGAAGTGTCAATACGCCGTCAAACGTCACATTGAAAAAAAGATACCGAAAAGGTCTTCGCACTTCATGTCATGATATAAAAAAACCAAAAGATTTTATAAATTGTATTATATTTACTGGAGCTTGAACCGATAATATCAATAAATAGTTGAAAATTAAAACAATGTCGGACATGTGGTAGCGTTTTTTCACATTTTTAGCTATTTAAAGTACTCTAAAAAAAACACAACAACCGCCCAAAATTGTTTTACTTTAGGCTTAGGATCCAATAAACTTTATTTACTTTATTTTTATATATAAAAGTATTTATTTTATTTATATTTTATATAAAAAAATCGAAGCCAATATATATAGAGGTTGATAAGTTATCGTCAAGGCCAGTTTGAAGAAACAGGTTTTTCAGAAAACGCGCTTAAGTTTTGGCTAACGATTTTTTGAGTGCGTTTATGACAATATGGGTTCTTTTCGCATGCGATAACTTTTTTATGCAATCGTTATCGGCCAAACCGCTTTGACAACATATTATAGAATCATAAGCTATCACAAAAAAAAGAGTTTTTGGTGGAGTCCTTAATAGTTGTGAAATAAACTGTCAAAATTTAAAGGCCAAAAAAGCTCTACCAATCGGCATCAAAAAATTAAAATTTTTTGCTATGGGATTAAAGATAAAGCTGTTTTTCGTGAATTTTTTTAATTTTTGCCTAAGCTATTTCCACTAAAATTCATTATTTTTAATGTGATCCTTACTTCCAAGATATCATTGGATATGTTTTGAGTACTTGCATTGATTCCTGGTCGGAATTGTTTAAATTAATGCATAGTAAAGCTAAAATATTAATTAAAAAATAAACCACTTTTAAAAAAATATTGTAAGAAATTAAAAACATAAAATTAAAATTATGAATTTATTTGAATTTTTAAATTTTTTGTATATGGTAATTCAGCGGTTACTCACACTACAAACGAGATTTTTATGTCTGGATAAAGGTTTCTATGAAATTTTCCTTCAATGTATTTTTTCATTGGAAAGTTTGCACCCAAGTCTACAGCAGAGAATTGCACAAGCCTACTTGAAGTTTATTTCAGTTTATTCAAGCTAGCTTGAGCTTGATGATTTTGAATCGAGTATAACTTGTAATTGAATATAAATAAGCCCACTACAGCTTGCGACTTGCAAGTATGCGAATGGCACGAAGTTTCAAGTAAAGGAAAGCTTGATGCTTTCGGCAAAAAGCTTGAAATTGAAGGCAAGTATCCAATTAAAGCAAATATCCAAAAAAATTCAATGATCTAGTGTAGGAAAAGCTTAAGCGTATTATGACTTTTAAGGGTTCTGTGGACTCCGTGGTTGGCAGTTTTAGGGGTAGATGATTTCGGATCTGATGTCAAAATTTAAAATTTAAGATGGCGGATAGAGTTGCCACCTAGATTTTTTTGTATTTTTGTGAATTATTGTAATTTTTAAATTCTTTTTTTTTTTTTTTATATTTAAGTTACTGCGAGAACTAGGCTTCCCTAGCTCAAGAAGATTCCTCACTGATGAGGAAATTATTTGGCCAAAATCGATAGATTTTAAAACGCCATCACAAATTATGAATCTTTTTGATTCTATTTAAAACTGTACTTTAATTGTGTCGGTCGCATCAGCGGATGGACCACAAACACAATTACAGCTGGCTAGTCGCGCTTCACGACCTCGGTGATGAAACGACGCGAGTCGAAAGATTTTTTAAATTCTGACAACGGATTTGATATCGAATATAATGTCACAGTTTTAAAATTTAAGATGGAAGTTAGGGTTGCCACCTAAATTTTTACCACAGTATTGCCACCTAATAATCTGTATTTTTAAGAGTTTTAAACATCATTTAACAGTGTTGGGTAGTCACTGATTTTGAGTCTAAAGTCAGAATTTTAAAATTCAAGATGGTGGATAGGGTTGCCACGTTAATTTTTTGTATTTTTATGAATTCGAGGCTGGCAAAAAAATGGTATAGCAAAAATGGGTCGCTGAATCCGAATCCGTTGTCAGAATTTCAAAATTTTATAACTTTAATAATAGGGCTGCCACCTAATAATATGTATTTTTAAGAGTTTTAAACATCATTCAACAGTGTTAGGTAGTCACTGATTTTGAATCTAAAGTCAGAATTTTAAAATTCAAGATGGTGGATAGGGCTGCCACCTCAATTTTTTGTATTTTTATGAATTAGGGACTGTCAAAAAAAAATGGTATACCAAAAATGGGTTTCTCCTCGGAGAGAACTCATAATTTATTTAAGGGGTTCCTGAATTACAACAAAATAAAAGTCTCAAAAAAACTCTTCTAATCAATTTTTTTAAATAAAAGTCTTTTAAGACTCTTAAAAATCATATCAAAACTAAAAGTCACGGAAGACTTAACTTTCCTTTTTCGTTTAAAATACTATTTTAGCTACGAAACATCAGGTGTACTGCCAGAGTTTATTTAAAGAAATCATGTTTTCCTGAACATTTAATTGACTAATGTTCATAAGACGTTTTTAGTAAAAAATTAGATAAATACTTTTTCGTTAAATTGTACTCATATCGCTACTTTGGAGCGATATAGGCACATCTTAAATCAAGTTTAAGTAAGAGCTCTAACAAAGCGGTAATATGAAAATATTCGTATCAAAAATTTATTAAATAAAATTTATAGGTCATTGTTATTAAGTGTATTTAAATAATTTCCTTAGGATTTGCGTAACTATAAAGATACTGATCTGCAACGTCTCTGGATGCCCGATGCCAAGGCTAAAGAATGCTATGACTGCTCACAAAAATTCTCAACATTCCGACGTAAACATCACTGTCGTCTCTGTGGTCAAATATTCTGCTCGAAGTGTTGTAATCAAGTGGTGCCCGGCAAGATTATCATGTGTTCGGGTAAATCATTTCAATTGCATTTTATATTTATTTATTTCATTTACCAACTGCTTTATATTTTCTCCAGGTGACTTGAAAGTCTGCAATTATTGCTCCAAAATTGTACTCAGCTATCTAAAGTCACCCAATATAGCAGTCGATTTGCACTCTGATTTACATGCGCTACAACAAGATTTATCCAATAAGCTAGATGATAACAATGAAACGAGCGATGGCAATGCTATGCCTAGACGCGCTGTTCTGCAACGCAAAGTCTCCGTGGGCTATCAAGAGGAACGTTTTGCTACACACCAGCAAAATAATCTCTCAAATGCTGATCGCAAAAATATTTTACAGCAATCAAACTCGTTGATAACCTTGCATGAGGAAATGCAGCGGACTTTGCCGGCACAAAACTGCGGCCTCGACTTGATTGAGTTTCTCAATCGCCACAATAAATCATCTAATAAAGTGCAGGCTGTTGCTATTCTAAGTGCCATGCTTGCAGCGGGATTTTTACAGCCCATTGTGCCAGATTCGGACCAATCGGATTTCGATGAAAATTTGCACTATAAGTTTGCAGAGCTACAGCGGTGAGTAAAAGAGTGTTTAAATATTACTCGAAAAATGCATTTGCTTTTTTTTCTATCGCAGTCAAGATCTAACCACTTTGGCTGTTTCGGCCAATAATTTCAACTTTAACGATATCTCCGAGGTGCATAGCACCCATTTTGATAAAAGTCAACCGCCTAAATCCATTGACACCTCACTCTCCTCTACTTCTACGGTGCATGACTATGAAATGGAAAACTCTATGCGCTCCACTACAACCACCTCCAAGCTGCTCGCCTCGTACTGCGATCACGAAGAGCAGATTTTGGCACAAATGCTGCGCAATTTTCAATTGGATTTACGTTGGGCCAAGGTGTTGACGCCGCTCTGTTGTCGCGCAGCAAACCACTTTAAGCCCGAGTACTGCACCAACGATCTGATGGACATTCGCAATTATGTAAACTTTAAAAAGGTGCCTGGAGGCAAACGTCAAGAGTGCACCATCGTGGGTGGTGTAGTGTTCTCCAAAAATGTCGCTCATAAGGATATGGCTACACGTGTAGAACGTCCACGCATACTGCTGTTGCAGTGTCCGATTGTCTATGAGCGCGTTGAGGGCAAATTTGTCAGTATATCGACGGTATTGCTGCAGGAGAATGAATATCTACGTAATGTTACATCACGTATTATGGGCTTCCAGCCAAATGTGGTGCTTGTACAAAAGAATGTTGCAGGCATAGCGCAGGATATGCTGCGTTCGAAAGGCATTACGCTAGTGCTGGATGTAAAGCTGTCTGTTATGGAACGCCTGGCACGTACACTGCAGTGTGATATAGTACCTTCAGTGGACTCAAATATTTCCAAGCCGAAGCTGGGCATTTGCGATGCTTTCTACATACAAAACTTTGATGATGGCGGTGGTGAGTATTTAAATTCAGCTTTCTTGCATCATTACATTTTTAAATGTAATCTTATTTCTGCAGGCACCAGCAAGACATTAATGTTCTTTGAGAAGCTTTCAAGCCCACGTGGCTATACTTGCTTGCTTCGTGGTGGCTGTAATAAAGAGCTGGCTAAGGTGAAAAAGGTGGCATCCTTTCTGGTCTATGCACGGTTAGTTGTAGTGTCTTAAGTAAACAAAATTTCAAATTGACCACCTTTTCTTAACCAATAGTTACAACTGGCGCTTAGAAATGTCATTCTTGTTAGACGAATTCGCGCGTCCTCTTTCGCCAAAGCCGCCCATTTTCGACTCCAAGGAACAGAGTCCATCGGATGAAAATGCAAATGATGAGCATTTGAAACAGCAGCAGGGCCCTAATGACGTAGAGATACAGCTACGCTCAACTGCTCCAGCACCAACCAAACGTATTAGCGAACGTAAGGAGGATAAAATTTTGGCTTCTATTAGTGAAAATGTTGCTGATTTTACGGATCCTTTACGCACTGCCAAGCTCTCACCAGACACCTCCTCTGTGGTAGAGCTGGCAGTAGAGACACGCTATGATAATCGTTTTCGTAACGCACTCAGCTCAACTGTGCTGTCAATTAGTCCATTTTTGACATTTCCTCTGCCCTATTTGGAAACGGAACAGGGACGCAAATGTGCTTTGCGCTCACTCTTTCCAGCGGAACTATACTATTCCAAGCAGTGGTCAATTTCTTCACCAGCCAGCAATGTCAACAACAATTTGGAACGATTAGAAAGTATTGAACTAGTCAAACGTTCTGATGAGTCGGAACTCAAGCCACCGCATCCATTCCTAACTTTAAAAATAACGGCGCCTATTGATAATCGCGAGATACAAAAACTGCTGGCAGAATTTCGTGCTTTTGGCGGACGCTATCCCAAGAAAAAACGTAGTGAGTACAGCCTTTCAATTTACGCTTATTATTCCTGTAAGAAAAATAATAATTTGTATGTTTTAAAAGCAAGTGGCTTTTTGACTTTTAACTAAACAAAATTTAATTTTACTGCATTCTGCCTGATGTGTGCAATGATATGCTGCCTTGGAATTCAATAAGCCCCGCTTATGTTTATACTTCATGCGTACTGCATTAGGGGTATATTATCTTTGTCACTCCGTTTGTAACGACCATGAAAAATTGTTTTAGGTATAGAAATGTATATATATTCTTGATAAGCATCACCTCTTCAGCTAATCAAGCTATGTCCGTCTGGCTGTTTTTTGTCGTCCATCATTTTAAAGCTATCGCGATGAACTTTAATAAATTATGAGCCTCTATCTAAAAAATTAAGGTCAAGATTGAAGATGAGTCAAGTCGTATGAAAGTCATGCCTATCTCCCATACAAAGTGACTTTAATAAAAATTATAAAGTCTTTTTGAATAAAATTCCACAAAAATGATTGTAATGTTTTGTATTATAAGGCTTTGCTTTATAGTATGAACCTCATCAATGAAATTTTTAAAAACTTAATGAGAACCACGACTACCTCCCATACAATGTGTTGTCATATAAATGGAAAAATCTCTTAAAATTCCACAAAAATAAATCTAAAACTTTAAATTTTTAATTTTGATTTTGAATATGCACTGTGATTTGAATGTGCACTTTATAAAAACTTGCCATAATCAAATAAAAACTATTCCTATCTCCTATACAAAATGAAATCATCAAAAAAGCAAATCCTTAATTTAACTAACGACTTAAATAAGGATTTCACTGATAAGAAAAATATATTCCATTTTTATGATAAAAATCACTATAATAATCACTATAATAGAAATAGGTACTTTATAGCCATTTGCCTCAAATACTTCTCAACTTACTTAATAAATTAAAGGGGATACTTTTCAAAGAGGCAAACTTTTAAAAAATTTAATTCCAAAATTTCTCTCTTATTACTTGTTATCCACCTTACCAAATATATACGTTTTTTGGGTTAAATTTTTGTTATATTTCGGTGGCACATTGCTGTATAACTGAATTCCTGAAAAAATACGTGCCACCTTATAAAAATTACCTAGAATATGGTATATTTATTCAATTGGTCATATTTTTATACCCCCACGCATATAAAACTGTAAAATGAGTATATTAACTTTGTCACTCCGTTTGTAACGCCGATAAGTTGGCGTGGTAGGTATAGAGTAATTTTAGACCTATTGTAATGAAATATAAAAGCTTAATATTAAAAAAATTGGATAAAAACCACGCCTAAATCCCATACAAAGTGACTTTACCTAAACGGTAAAATCTCTTTAAATTCCACAAAAACTAATCAAATGACTTGAAATTTTGTTTTAACTCTTAGTATGCACTTTTAGTATGAATTTGTAAAAATCGAATGAAAATCAGGTCTACCTCCCATACAAAATGACTTTATGAAAACTGTAAAATCTCCTTAAATTCCACAAAAATTGAGTACAATGACTTCAAATTTAGCAAATAGGTTTGAATTTTTACTATGCATTCATTGCTGGCAAAAAAAACTGAAAATTCCGACCACCTCCCATACAAAGTGACGTAATCATAATAATAAAAACTTTATAAATTCCAAAAAAAAAATTAATAATTGAAATTGATATTGTGCACATAAGTGAAAAGTGCCACACAAAAGTGACGTCATCAAAATAATACAACATTCAAGACTTCGAATAATCTAAAATACGGCCATGGGGTATTTTAACTTCCGTCCAATCGAAGATAGTTCCTAACTAGTTTTGAATTATTTATTTAAAATGCTTTTCTTTGCAGTGTTTAAATTGTTAAAGCGACGCGAATCTTATCAACGTCCGCAGAAGATCAGTGAAGATCATGTCTACAAAGATGCACTTGACTTGGAGAATCATCAGCGATTGCCTTTGTTATTTTGCAGCTTCTTTTTTAATCCAAAATCTGCTACATCCTTCTGTACACCACCCACATTAATAGATATGAAGTTCTACGGGCAGTATGATATAATGTTGGGTCAGTTTTTGCATCGCTATTGTTGTCGTTTAACTTCCATTTGCCCGCTCTGTGAACTGCCCATGATAGGCCATGTGCGCAGGTTTGTGTTTTAATTTCTGTGTTATGGATTAAAATAAACAGATCATGCATTTTTCCTGGCCAACAGATACGTACACTCCATGGGCTGCGTTCAGGTATTTCTCAACGATGACAATTCTAAGGCGCATCCCAACATCATATACTTTACTGCCTGGTGCACTATTTGCAACGAGATAACACCCAGCGTGCCGCTGTCGGACACCTCCAAGTGTCTCTCACTTGCTAAGTATTTGGAATTGCGCTTTCATGGTCATGCCTATCGTAAGCGTTCGCTCGATGCTGATGGTGAAGAACTTAACGCCGCTCTTGGAGCAAGCAAATGTCAGCATTCACTGCATCGTGACTACATTCACTATTTCACCTATCGTGGTGTGGGTGCCAAGTTCAAGTTTACTCCCGTTGACGTTTGGGAAATTGGCTTGCCCAGCTTAGTTTTGAATCTGCTGCCACCAAAGCCATTTGACCATTTTCAAATTTTAGAGGAAATCAAGGGCTTTTCGATAAAAGGACACGAGGTTTTTACACGCATCCACGAACGAATTGCTGATTTGGCTACAGAAGATGAGAATTCGCCGCTGTTGGCTAACTTAAAAACTACACTAAGCAAGGATCAGTTCATTTTCAAGCAACATGTGGAAATAGTCCAAACATTGCTTATCGAAACAACCGCCAATGTTTACGACATAAATGATGCGTTGCTAATGGCAAAGCGTGTGCTGGCATACAGCATTGAGCACTGGGCTCCCCGGCTCTATGAGATAGCAGTGGCCCAAAAGGTGGCCATTAAGCAACAGCATGAATCATCTACCACTACCATTGTTGCCGCCGTTCCTCACGTCGATGCAGGCACAATCTGCACTGAAGATTTACTCAGCGAACATGGCGATGTTTCACCAACTACCAGCAATGTTGAAAGTCCACGCTTCCCTGCTGCTACAGCTTCGGCTTCTGCTACTACTAATGCAGCGTCATCGGAACAGGAATCAAGTCATGAGCTCGATGACGCTGTTGCTGATGAAACAGATACTGCCACCAACTTGCAGCAAGGTGTGGATAAGAAAATCTCTTTAGAGCAACAACTTTCCGCATCCTCAACTACATCCATTAGTGCCGATAAAAAATCCATCAAAAAGATGTTAAAAGATCTGCTGCCTCAAACAAGCCATGCCAATCTAGTACAGTCTCCATTTACAGCGCAGGAACATTACACTCTGCCCTTGGGCGCTTTTCCGATACTCGTGCATGATCATGATCTCAGCTCCATTATTGCTTACAGCCTCACCAGTCAAGATTATCAGCGTGCGCTCGTTAGTATGACTGGGAGTGGTTGCGATAACGGAAACAACTCCACGATGGGTAGTAGTTCAAGTGCTCCTGCTTATTCTAGTCCCAGCGCCAAAAGAAAATCGCAAGAAAGGTAGGTATCTACTATAAGGGATTTTAATATTAGAGAGTTGTAAGTCAACATTAAATCGCAGTATAGAGCACGACAATAGATTTATTGACGGAAAAATTCGATGAGCGCATAATTTCTCAAACAAACTTTTAATTAAAGGGCCAGTAAATTGGCAACATGTAATTTATTGCATTACTAATTTTATACCTGTTCAATAAATAATCATTTTAATGGGAAGTGTTCAAAGAAACGGCGTCGTGCACTCAGCTCAAATTTTCTTAAGTCCATTCTTACAGTGGCCTCATTTTCATCTCTTAAAAATGTTCGATAAGGTTAAGATTATATTAGTTATAACTGAAATATAATTGAACATTTTTTTCTAATGTTTATTCGGTGTTCGAGAATGAACATATTTTGTGAACAATTATAATTTTTTTATAAACTTGAGAACATTTTTAGCAAATTTTAATCTGTTTTCATTTATTAAAGAATGTTACTTCGTATATTTATTAAAATTGATTTTTTTGTAGCGAAACTTCTTTAGTACCGATGTGATTTGAAACTCGATGAAATGAAAAATGACATTAAAAAAACAAAAATATATAAACAAACCACCGCTTAGTATGTACACAAACTAATTTCAAAGACAATTTAAACGTTGCAGTAGATGTTGAACTGTCGGTCAAATTTATAGCGCATTTTTTTCTTTAAAAAAATTCTGCAATTTTCCTGACCTCTTCAAGAGTTCTGCATTTTTTCCGTTCTTTTCTAAACAAAAATGTTGTTCTCAAAATAAATCGTGCTCTTTTCTCGAAAATTCTGACAGCAAAAGTATAACAAATGCAGAATTTTCTGACCTGTAAAATTTGGCGGTTCTGTAACAAAAAAAAAAAAATAATTTTGACAGTTATATTATATGCTGTGACAATTGTGAGAAGCAAAATTTTCCAATTTTGAAATTTTTTTAAATTTAATCCAAAACAATTTTCATTAAAGTGGTTACTTTTATAAAACTTAACAGCTCGATGATTATTTGTTAAAAATTCCATGCAGTCGGCACTATACATAACCTCAATCGTAAATACATCGGAATTCAAAACAACAGTGCAGCCAATATCAAATGAAAAAATGCTGCATTTTTCCGTTCTTTTTTCAGCTCAAAAGAAGTCAACATTCTGTAAATTCAGGTCAGAATCTAAAAAATTCTGCATTCTGTGAGGCCAGAATTTTTTTTCAGAAAAGAATGCGCTATTAGAGTCAACTTTAATGAATATTTGTAAAAACCAATCGAAAACATAGATAGCGTTGAGAACGTACAACGTACTTAGCGTGTCTCCTGTTTTTGTGGTGGTTTTTTTAAAATTCGAGAACAAAAGTTTAAAAATATATAACAAAATTAAATATATCTAAAAAGGATAGTAAAATATAGAATATCAAAACTTTGATTAGCAAGTCTTTTTTCTCATTCTTAGGTAACGATGTTTTATGAAAAAGTCGTGCTAAAAATTATGAAAATATGTGAAAATATGTGTCGAAATATCAGAAATTGTTTTAAATTAAATTGTACAAAATTCCGATGGAAAGAAGTATTTCAATAACAAAATTTACGTTAGTTGTAAAAGAGCTGGGTAGTTGAAACCAAGTATGCCTTTATCTAATCTAGGATGCACACAATGTGTACACTAAAATTGAGTGAAATCCATACAGACGTTTGGATTTCTATTGAGGTAAAACAAACAAACAAACAAACAAAAAAACAGATAATTAAATTTGATAATTCTTTGAATTTTTACATGAATTTAATTGTGATTGACTCTATGCAGAGTTGTGGTTGTTGTTGTTGCCTTCTTCAAACTTACTTGATCTAAAAAACTCACAATTAAATTCATGTAAAAAGAAAATTAATTTTATTAATACTTTAACAAAGATAGTCAATGGTATGAAAAAATAGATTTTTAGCTATAACTTTTGATAGGAAAAAGGTAATTGGGTAATTTTTCCACTAAAATTATTTTTGAGACTTTTACTATTCTATTTTTTACAAAATAGTAAACTACTTTTATATTTTTTACTATTTTGTAAAAAATATGTTTTACTATTTTGTAAAAAATATAAGAAAAACATGTTGGAAAAATAAATTTTACCAAAAAAATCAAAAGGGCCCTTGATGTTTTCATAACAAAAACAGTTTGACAAATTTTGCGCAAAACTGGAAGAATTTTTGCAAATGAATATTATGCCATATGAAAGGTAGTTAGAAATGCATCTTAGTTTTATTTATACCACAAAAGCCACTTTTGAGTCGTGAGTTTAATAAAAATTCAATAGTTTGAACCTTTTTGCAAAAAATATAAAAAATATATATGCAAAAATATATATGTATCCACGTAAAAGAGCAAAATGAGATAAAGTTTGGTTATCTATTAGTTATTTTTTAATTGGTAAAAAGCTATAACTAAATGGCTCTACTTTATTAATTCTGTGATAAAAGATTTTAAAAAATTCCCACAGAAAAATACTTTTTTGTATATGGCAAGTTTTGTTCCATACAGAGTTGCTAGGGAGTAAAATGTTGATTATGTTTGCAACATTGTTTTCGGCAATTCTGTCAACTCTAGAAATCTGGTGCGTATCTTTTATAGAATGCTTGGAAACAACTAGTTTTTTATATAGATATAAAGCGAAAAAGTAGGTTGGTTTTTATGTATTTATTCTTTGAACAGATGTAAGTCGCATGTCCCAGTAGTCACGCAAAAATATATAGAAGTTGTTTTCCTAACCTGAAGCACGACTTTATAAATTCAATACTTCCTAGAAGTAATAATTACTACAATAAACATGTGGTGTATTATTTAAATTTCTTTTAATAGTTAAGGCGATCATATGACTTCGAGTTTATTCTAAAATGTGTCCCAGTAGTCACGGTGAAGAGGCTGATTTTATTTCAATGTCGTTGTGTAAAGCTGAATTTACTTTTCTGACCTAAAATGAAAGAGTTATAGCTTGTTTATGTCTAACTTGAGTGTTAAATGGCTTTAAAAAATCCACACTTTCAGAGACAGCACTACTGTAAATCCCAAGAACATAAATGCCTGAGGTGATGCATCCGTCAGCTGCAATTTTTGCATACTTTTTCCAGCATTTCAGCAGGTATCTCACCAATGACAGCTGTAATGTTGTCTTTCAGCGCTACAATTGTAGATGGCTCTTCCCTGTATACAAAGACTTCACGTATCCCCACAAAAAATAGGCTAGTGGGGTAAAATCGCATGATCTTGGTGGCCAATGGATTCCTCCAAAACGTGAGATTAATCACTCACCTAACTCGCCTCTCAATAGGTACATGGTATCGCGTGCCGTGTGGCATGTGTCACCGTCTTGTTGAAACCACATGTCATCTTTCCATTCTTCAATTCATTGGACATCAGTCCAATTCTTTCATTCTTGGCAAAAAAGGTCGGTAATGATTGTACGGTACCTCCATTGATTGTAACGTTGAAATTTTCATTATTTTTGAATAAGTACGGTCCACTGATGTCGCTGGCATACAAACCGCACCAAACAGTGCATTTTTCAGGGTGCATTGGCCTCTCTTGAACTGCTTATGGCTGCTTTTTAGACTAAATTCGGCAGTTTTGTTTGTACCCATTGAGCCACAAATGAGCTTTGTTGCTGAAGACAATTTTTCCATTATAAGTGGCCCATTCTCCAAACAAACGACATTGTGGAGGTCACCTGGCTTCAGTTCTTACACAGCTGTATTTTGTATGGTTTCATACCGAGGTCCTTATGTAAAATCTTGCAGGTGGTCGAATAACACAAGCCCAATTGTTGACAACGGCGACGAATTAACATATCGTGATCTTACTTGACAATGGCCGATATAGCAGCAATATTCTCCTCAGTACGCACTCTTCGCACACCGGTTAGTGGATAATAATTAATTAAAGTGAAACTGGTGCGAAATTTGGTCACAATAGCTTGAATAGTCTGTTTGGTGGGTCGATTATGACGACCATGAAATTAACGTAATTTGCGAAACACATTTCTCACAAAGCACAAATTTTGATAATTGAATTCAATGATTTGCAAGCGAACCTAACAAACTTGTTCCTTTGTTAGTCTATTCATGGTGAAATGGCTAACCTTACTGAGCATTTTTGGCTTTGCCACATGATAAAAATCACGCGTGAGGTGTCCAAAAATGTACACTAAAAAAACAAATAGCAAAAAAATCACCCTTTACTCTAGATAAACTGATTGAAAAACCAGTACAATAAATATTGTGAAATTTTACGGCTTTTATTTGGCGATTTTGTAAAAATATCACGCTATGCAGCGGGCTTTTACAATTCTGTCTGAAATTCAGCGTTTTTTTTCCAAAATATATATATTTTCAGAGAGTCCTAAAATTGCTCTTGCAGCGATAGTGTACGCTATTGGGGCGGGCGTTACGCCTGACCAACAATAAAAAACTTTGCTTTATTTATTCGAACAAGTGTCAAATTATATAAAACTAAAACAGTAGATTAGTCACAGTTTAATTAATCAAGCCCTTGGCAAAATTAGACAAGATAGTGTTAGGGCGGAGAGCCGGTGACCGAAACTGTCAAAACGAAGTTGACATTTCATACAAAATCTGCAACCAATGAGAATGGCCGCATTCAGCGCAGACAACTGTTGTGAACTGTAATGGTAGCGCTACCTTAGTTCACGATGTTTTTCTCTGAATGTGTTGCTACTCTACACGTCAGAAGTTAGATTCAATTTAATTTTTATGTAAATTTAATTCAATTGCAAAGGTTTCTCACTTAAATTTGCTGCGTTCATTCTGCATTTATTAATTTAACAGCGTCAGTAACAGCATCTGACAGTTAAGCAAACAGTTGTGTTCATGTAGCATAGAATTTGTTCGCTCGATTAAAAGGCGTTCGCTACTTTATCAGTTTTAGTTAGCGCTACCAAATTTGTACCATTCAGCGAATTTTTACACAACAGTTGCCAACTGTTGTCTGCGCTGAATGCGGCCAATGAGAACGCAATATGAAAGCAAAAATTTTCAAAAATACCAAAATGGCTAAGTTTGACAGTTGCGGTCACTAGGAGAGAGAACACATTCAGTCCTAAACTACCTTGTCTAGTTCTACTATGCTCAAGCCTAGTGAATTTGAAAAGAGTGATTGACTCTATAAAGAGTTGTTGTTGCCTTTTTCAAAACTTACTCGAAAGTCTTCACGCAATACTAGAGTTTGTTTATAAGCGAAGACAAGATTGAAAGAGATCATTTTAGAAGAGAGTTTTTACAAGAGTGCGAAAGAGATAATTGAAGTTAGGAGGATTAACGCATTTCTAGCGTGAAAAATTTATAATTTTTCTCTATAGGATTTATCGAAAATGTGGTATTTTATGCATTTTAACTTTATATGATAAATAATCAATAATGGATTTGATTCCTTCAGTGCCTGACTTTAAAATCATTTGCTTTATTTAATTACTGTTATGTGTAATTATTTATTTGATGTAACAAAACTATGAAGTTTTGGTTTACCAATTAATTTGGTTACTGATTTGCAACGCGACGCAGTAAAGGGTTGAGTTTTTATAAAGGGGAGTAAAAATCTATAAGTCCTTCAGAGGCCATTTGTTACTCAACTGAGCTTCTCTGAAAGTAACTATTAACTCTTTGCCGTGGGCGAAATATAATTTGCTCTCTTATTATCATCACTTCATTCGAATAAATAAAAACCTTAAAAATCTTTTCAAAAGTGTTTATCTTAAAATCATCTTATTTAGAACTATTGTAAAGATTGCTGGCAAGCTAACATTTTTTTTTCTAGCACACACGACAGCGATGAAATCGCTAAAGAGAACACAACAACCAACAAAACGGTTGCGTCCAACACTGTTACGAATTCAACTACAGCTAACAACAACAACAACCATCACAACAGCAGTGAAGAAGATAAATTCAAATCCAAAACCTGCACGGCACACATAGAATTGGCATTCCAAGACAATAGCACTCAATTCAACTGCAAGATATATTTCGCCAAGGAATTTGATCTGATGCGCGCCCATACCTTACTTCCACCCAAGCTGGGTAAATCCCTATACAAAGAATTGGAGCAGAGCAAAAAACGAGAGGAACTTAAAGTGTCACAAAGTAAAACAGGTTCCAGTTATGCGGAAATTGAAATTGTACGCAAGCCGAGCGAGGCTTCAGTTACTGGAAATGCCAATACAAAATCCAGCACCGATGGAATTGCCGAAAAGAATGAGCAACTGCAGCTACAAATGGAAATGGAAGAGTGCCGCACCTATTTTGCGCGCTCACTCTGTGCCAGCGTGCAGTGGGAGGCTAAAGGTGGAAAGTCCGGGTCGCGTTTCTGCAAAACTTTAGGTCTAATTAAATTTTCTCAAACCCTAGATAATCGGCTGGAGAAATTTTTTATTTGAAAATATTTTCCAATTTTCTTGCAGATGATCGATTTGTGTTGAAAGAGATGAACAGAACCGATATAGGAATGTTTGAAAACTTTGCACCCAACTATTTTGAGTATATCAGCAAGTGTCAGAAGCAAAAGCAACCCTCATTATTGGCAAAAATCTTTGGCGTTTACAAGGTTTCCATTAAGAAAAAAGAGTGCGTTCCATTGTATAAAAAATAATACATTATTTTTAATTGAACTTTCGTTTAACTTGCAGTTTCTACCTCGAGAAAACACTGCTGGTTATGGAGAATCTCTTCTACAATTGTGATATAAAAAATAAATTCGATTTAAAGGGTTCAGAGCGCAATCGTTTAGTGGATCCCAATCAACATGGCGATGAAATAGTACTCCTCGATGAAAATCTTATGCAAAGTATGTTAAATAATTTTTCATCTTATAAAATTTTAAATATTTCCGTTTCAGTGTCCTGGTCGAAACCGCTTTATGTGCTCTCGCACAGCAAGGCAATACTTAAAGATGCCATCAATCGAGATTCTTCATTTCTGGAAAAAAATGTAGTCATGGACTATTCGCTGTTGGTGGGTTTGGACAATCGCAATGGCGTTTTAGTGCTAGGAATTATTGGTCTGTAGCATTTATTGGAAGCTAAACAACTTGAAAATCTATAATTTTTTTCATTTCTCGACTTTTGTAGATTATATACGCACCTTTACCTTCGATAAAAAAGTCGAATCAATAATCAAGCAAACTGGTTTTCTTGGTGGCATGGGCAAACTGCCCACCGTTATATCCCCTGAACGTTATAAGCAACGTTTTATTGACTCTATGGATCGTTACTTCTACACAGTACCCGACCGTTGGGAGGGTTTGTCAAAAATTTAAAAGAAAAAACATAAAAATGCTTAGCAGTTAAATAAGCAGCACTCGGCGGTATTCATCATAAGTCAAAATAAAAAATTTCCGTTAGTTTAAGAATTTTTTTATTTATATAACATATTCCATATAATGTTATTTTTATTTGTTTGCAACATTGTTTGAATTTCTCTAACAAATTTAAAATAAAAAAAATTGTCAAACTCACATAAAGGACTCACATAAGTGAAATAAATTTAAGTTATGTAAGTTTTGAAATATTAAGCCCTACCATGAATAATTCACGCGGAATCAGAGAAGGGGGTTTTCATTATTAACATAAATCTCAAGAACATTTTGGAAATTTTTTAATAAAAATTGTTGATTAACCCGTTGATGATCATATTGCATTAAGAATTTCAAAAATTTCTTGAGCTTTATTTTAAAAATTAAAACTCCCTTTTCTGATTCCGCGTGAAAAATTATTAATGGGGCTGATTGTTTTAATCCCTTGACCTTATAAGTACTTAAATATAAATACAAATTATAAAATAAAGAACATGAAAAACTACTTGAAAAAAAATAAAAAATAAATCAGCATTAAAGCTGAGGACTTGATCTTCAAATGCCAAAAAATTATCTTGAGGCAATTTGGGACTTCAGGACTTCAGACCAATAAACCTCACATAATTCGTACTAAAAACCCTATAACGTATATTTGATATTCATCTAAGGGCATTTTAGAGGGTACTTCCACATCCAACGCCTAGCATGCATACGTTAAGGGCAGATCCACAGATACCGCTATACACGAGATTATCACTACTATTGAAAGATACATTTTCTTGAAACTCTTGCGGCCTTCTAAGATATAGAAGGGGCATTTAATAATCTACACACTAAGGCCATTCTTGATTCTATGACCAACCTTGGTGTGCAAACACCGTTGAGAACAGAATAATCCAGGGAGACCTGGATAGTTGTTAACTCACGAGATTTGACACGGACTAAGACACTCCCAAACTCAACTTCACGAAATCCTTTACGACCAAATTTCCCACCAGGGTAGAGTGTCGCAATGAGGGACCTGATTCAGCCTTTGATGTGTCCTTCTACACTGATGGCTCCATGATGAAGTGTCGGTCGCAGATGGAGAATATTACAAACCTGCAATACTTCAAGAAAATTATGGCCCCTTTACAACTTAGGTAGAACTTAGGAGATGCTCTCAAAACTTTGGAATGACATACCCAGAATCACGGCTATTACTAAGGGTCATTGGTGCACCGGAGTAAACGCCAAAAAAATCGAACTGCTCTTCAACACTGGCACATTTTTTGTGCACCTGCTCGGCCTTGGCCAGGTCTAGACGAAGAGCGCTAGGCAAGCCCTTTCTCAGCAATCAAGAGGAACTTTCAACAACAAAAATCAATAATCTTCTAACGTTCATTAACCGCACTGGATGGTTATAACTAGTGTCCGACCGAATATTCGGTTTCGGTTACGGCCAGTTTCGGCCCTTTTTGTCAGTTTCGGCCAATTTCGGCTATTCGGCCTCAAAATGGCCGAATATCCGAAACTAGCTGAAACTTTTGGTAAAAACTTCTTGCATCAGTCATTTAATTCAAATATAAAAATATTTACAACGCACTGTACAAAACAAAAATTATTAATTCGTCTATAATTTGATTTCTCATGTTAACGCAAAACATTTTGGCTTATTTTATGCGTTCGATACTATCATTTTCGATTCTATGGTCTCTATTGCAATTACTATTAAAGTTTTATAGGTACTGAAGCCAAAAAAATGATAAATAAACTTCAAAAACGAATTCTGTGTGTGCGGAATAAAGGAAAAGAAAACGAAATATTTCTGTTTTATAATACTAAACCTTTAAAAAACACAAAATACTTTGTTTTGTAGTTCTATAAAAATGCAAATTTTAGGTGAATACTATTTTGAGTGTGTACTGAAGATATAAAGTATGCAATGCTTTTGTAATAAAAAATAAAATAAATAATTATCTCATTTATGATTATAGTAAACTTCAATTAATTATTACAAACTTCAATATTCAAATAATACTTTTTTATATTAAATTTTTTCTTATGTGTATGAAAGTACTTTTGTTTCCTTTCAATAAAATAAAAATTATTTGTAAAAACTTAAATTTTCTTATTAATAACCAGTTTCGGTTTCGGTTTCGGCCGAATATTATAAAATGGCCGAATATTCGGTTTCCGTTTCGACCAAAATTCTGGTTTCGGTCAGACACTAGTCATAACCTTACAGTGCGATACTCACTCAACTTAGAGGAACACGAGGTAATGGTATCGAAACGGCTCACTAGACCAACTTAGATCCTATTTGTATGTACCATCACCATCTAAACCAACTTGGGCTAAAAACGTTGCAGTCGCGTAGGAAGTATAACCGAGTTCTTTTTCTGAGAGATATTCTAATGAATCGCATCAATAGTATGCCCTATTGAAACCTCAGAAATAATATGTACCTGAGAGGTTTATTCGGCAACGAAATCTATTTTTTATCGAGTCTTATAGAACAAACTAATTTTTTTTTTTTTCAAGTTTCATAGAGCAAATGAATGACGCTGTAACCAATTCTTGTGTTGCGTTCAGCTCTGTATGTAATGAAATAGACATAAGTATTGATAGAGAATCTTTTAAATATTTATTGTTACCTTTTTTCTAAGTATTATTTAAAAAAAAAATTGTTTTTTAAATTTTAATTAACTGATAGACTTGTTAGATGAATAAATAAATAAATTAACACTTACATTATCATTAACATAAATATTAAAATTAAGAATAACAATTAACATTTACATTAACACCAGCATTAACATTACCATTAACAGTAACATTAACATTAGCAATAACATTAACACTAACATTAACATTAAGATTAACATTAACATTAACATTAATATTAACGTTAACATTAACATTAACGCTACCATTAACATTAATATTAACATTAACGCTAACATTTACATTAACATTAACATAAACGTTAACACTAACATTAACATTAACATTAACATTAACATGAACATTAGCATCAACATTAACATAACAATTTTCAAAGTTTCAAAATACTTCGTTTTGCGTTGAAACCTTTTTCTTTTTAAAAATTCTAACATTAACAATTAACATTTACATTAACACTAGCATTAACATTACCATTAACACTAACATTAACATTAGCAATAACATTAACATTAAAATTAACACTAACATTAACATTAACATTAAGATTAAGATTAAGATTAAGATTAAGATTAAGATTAAGATTAACATTAACATTAAAATTAACATTAACATTAATATTAATATTTTGCTTGTTTACATTTTGCTTGTTTATTAACATTAACATTGACATTGACATTGACATTAACATTAACATTAGCATAACAATTTTTAGAGTTTCAAAATACTTCATTTTGAGTTGAAACCTTTTTCTTTTCAAAAATTCTTAATTTTTTTTTTGCAACTTTGCCGACTTAATATTAATATTAATATTAATATTAATATTAATATTAATATTAATATTAATATTAATATTAATATTAATATTAATATTAATATTAATATTAATATTAATATTAATATTAATATTAATATTAATATTAATATTAATATTAATATTAATATTAATATTAATATTAATATTAATATTAATATTAATATTAATATATTAATATTAATATTAATATTAATTATGTTGACTTTATATGATTTAAATACAAATTCTAAATGTTTGATAGTTTAAATCATACTTGATTTTAAATACAAATTCTAGTTGTTTGATAGTTTAAAATCGTTTATTGAGCTTAAGGTCAAAGTTAGAACAATTAATTGTTCTAACGAATTTTTCCAAAGAAACAACAACAACAACAAAGTTTTTTTTTTCAATATGAAAAGGAAAAAATCACTAGCTGATCTGATTGCAATTTCTACTCTGCTAAAAGCGTCATCAGAAATCTTTGTGATACCCGTGCAAGCGCGCGCTAACGCACTGCACCATCGGGGCGATGAGATTTGAAGCGTCAATTTCTCAGTTTTTTCCTCCATTTCATAATGTCACATTTGTTGTTGTATTTCTGTTTTACTTTAGTTTCTATGCTTATGTTATTATATGTAGTCCAACAGCCTGCTGGAAGTCTGCACTAACAAAGCATGTTTACTGAAGTTGTTTTTAGAATTTTTGCTGATTTTGTTTTCAGCTGTTTCCGTTTGGTCGAGCTCTACCATTTGATTAAAGTTTTTTTCTAAATGACCTCTATATTAATTATGTTGACTTTATATGATTTAAATACAAATTCTAAATGTTTGATAGTTTAAATCATACTTGATTTTAAATACAAATTCTAGTTGTTTGATAGTTTAAAATCGTTTATTGAGCTTAAGGTCAAAGTTAGAACAATTAATTGTTCTAACGAATTTTTCCAAAGAAACAACAACAACAACAAAGTTTTTTTTTTTCAATATGAAAAGGAAAAAATCACTAGCTGATCTGATTGCAATTTCTACTCTGCTAAAAGCGTCATCAGAAATCTTTGTGATACCCGTGCAAGCGCGCGCTAACGCACTGCACCATCGGGGCGATGAGATTTGAAGCGTCAATTTCTCAGTTTTTTCCTCCATTTCATAATGTCACATTTGTTGTTGTATTTCTGTTTTACTTTAGTTTCTATGCTTATGTTATTATATGTAGTCCAACAGCCTGCTGGAAGTCTGCACTAACAAAGCATGTTTACTGAAGTTGTTTTTAGAATTTTTGCTGATTTTGTTTTCAGCTGTTTCCGTTTGGTCGAGCTCTACCATTTGATTAAAGTTTTTTTCTAAATGACCTCTATATTAATTATGTTGACTTTATATGATTTAAATACAAATTCTAAATGTTTGATAGTTTAAATCATACTTGATTTTAAATACAAATTCTAGTTGTTTGATAGTTTAAAATCGTTTATTGAGCTTAAGGTCAAAGTTAGAACAATTAATTGTTCTAACGAATTTTTCCAAAGAAACAACAACAACAACAAAGTTTTTTTTTTTTCAATATGAAAAGGAAAAAATCACTAGCTGATCTGATTGCAATTTCTACTCTGCTAAAAGCGTCATCAGAAATCTTTGTGATACCCGTGCAAGCGCGCGCTAACGCACTGCACCATCGGGGCGATGAGATTTGAAGCGTCAATTTCTCAGTTTTTTCCTCCATTTCATAATGTCACATTTGTTGTTGTATTTCTGTTTTACTTTAGTTTCTATGCTTATGTTATTATATGTAGTCCAACAGCCTGCTGGAAGTCTGTGACATTATGAAATGGAGGAAAAAACTGAGAAATTGACGCTTCAAATCTCATCGCCCCGATGGTGCAGTGCGTTAGCGCGCGCTTGCACGGGTATCACAAAGATTTCTGATGACGCTTTTAGCAGAGTAGAAATTGCAATCAGATCAGCTAGTGATTTTTTCCTTTTCATATTGAAAAAAAAAAAAAACTTTGTTGTTGTTGTTGTTTCTTTGGAAAAATTCGTTAGAACAATTAATTGTTCTAACTTTGACCTTAAGCTCAATAAACGATTTTAAACTATCAAACAACTAGAATTTGTATTTAAAATCAAGTATGATTTAAACTATCAAACATTTAGAATTTGTATTTAAATCATATAAAGTCAACATAATTAATATATAGGTCATTTAGAAAAAAACTTTAATCAAATGGTAGAGCTCGACCAAACGGAAACAGCTGAAAACAAAATCAGCAAAAATTCTAAAAACAACTTCAGTAAACATGCTTTGTTAGTGCAGACTTCCAGCAGGCTGTTGGACTACATATAATAACATAAGCATAGAAACTAAAGTAAAACAGAAATACAACAACAAATGTGACATTATGAAATGGAGGAAAAAACTGAGAAATTGACGCTTCAAATCTCATCGCCCCGATGGTGCAGTGCGTTAGCGCGCGAGTTATGTTCCTTGCTTAGAGCAGTTTGATTGAAACACACTTTTCTTTTCTGCTGTAAACTTAGAACTGAACTTTATTACAACTCTTTCTTAAAATCTAACCAATTCGTTTTCGAAATGTAAATGTGTAAAAGTATGTAAAGATATAAATGGAAGAAATACAATTGTAAAATAGGAGAAATGTAATGTATGTAAAAGAAATACAATGTGGTTAATATGTAAAAGTTAATAGTCGCAAAGTGTTGCCTAATTTATAGTTGCAACATAATATCAAAAATGCAAGGGTTTCATTTTAATGTCTTGTGGTTAATATGTAGAATAAATAATCGTAAAATGTTGCCCAATTTATGGTTGCAACATAATATCAGAAATGCAAGAGTTTGATTTTAATGTTATACTTTAAAATTGAACCTATTTTAATAGTTGCGATTTATGAGGAAAAAAATAAAGAAAGAGTGTAAATAAAATTGGAACACTTAAAATATCTTATTGATTACGCTGCACTTTAAGTAGTGCAGTGGGGCTTATTATGTTGTTGTTTCTGGTGCTATTGTTGTGGGTGCCGAGATTTAATTGCCGTTTGTGCTGTTGTTGTAAATGTAGTAACGATGTCTTTGACTTGTTGGTTAATTTGGTATTGTTGTTGTGTTTGTTGTAATTGTTACTGTAAGTGTTGCAGCGGCGTATTGAGCCTCGATGGTTTGGGTGGTGGCTGAGAAGTATATGTATTTGTTGTTGTCGTTTGAGTGGGGGTCGTAACTCCTCCCCCCCCAGTATGAAGTGAGGGCCATAAAGATTGTGCAGTGGCCCTTACGAAATTGGTTTGCGGTGTATAAATTGATGCCATTATTTTCCTAGGGACGTAAATGAAGATCAGGACAAGGATTACAATTAACGTATATTGCAGTGCGTCTTGGGCATATGTAATTGTGCTGAGGTGTTTAACTGATGCGTAGCTTTCGATTTGATGGTCGCGAAGTTTTTCCAAGTTTAGGGCTTCGGTTACTGACAGGGCTTGTATTCCTGAGTGTGTTATTGGCAGGATATGTATCTCGTCCCAGAAAATTCCAACATTGCTCTTGTAGATGATACCTCTTATAGCGATGTCGCAGTTCTGGAAATGAATAGCACCGGTACCTTCAACTGTGTATTGTCTTTGACTGCAAGTAGAATTTATTAGTGTATAGGGTATATTAATATAGACGATAAAGTTGGCTTCTGGCTGGAAGATTGTTGTTATCTTTCCGAGGTCATACAGGTCGCAGTGTCCAGGTTGATTTTGCATGAGCTGCCCCAGGCATTTAGATTCTTGAGTGTTTTCTTTTTGGATTGGTTTTTGGCAAAAGTATATTTTAGATATTCTTTGGCATGTTTTGTCGAAAAACTGAATTGTTTTGTTATTGTAAGTTATGTATGATTTTGTTATTATTTGCTTTGTTATGTTTATAGGGGTAGGTATAATATGATATAGCTGATAATTTTCTGTATAAAGATTAGGTATTTGAACATTGAATATGACATTAGAATGATTATAATATGCTTGTAATTGTAATAGTTCGTATATTTCTTCATCTGTTTCAATTTTAATGGATTGATTAATCATATAATTTCTAATTTCTTGTAACTCTTTTTGGTTTAATATAAGCTTGGATATAATGTTTAGTTTGGCTAATAGTATGGCTTCTGCTATGTCTGTGATATGATTGAATAAAATATCTATATTGTAGTTAAGTTGGTTAAGATATTGCATTTCTTCTAGAATATTTTCATTTCTTTTAATTTTATTGGCTGTTTCTTTTGAATATTTGTTTACAAATTTTTCAATTGTGCTATGTTCATTATTCATGTGTTCAGTAATATTTTTAAATCTTGCGATCATTTGCATATTCAATTTGTTTTGATTGACCGATTCTTTTTGTAAGTTTTCTTCATTTTCTTTTAATTTTGTTATTTCATTATTTAAATTTTGTGCATCAACCGCATCCATGTTTCCTGTAATAAACTTTACTACTGATCCTAGTCCATTCAAGATACCCCTTTTTTGTCTAGCAACAGGTGATAGTGTTTGAATTTTATTCTTTAGTTCGAAAAGTTTCATTTCAGTTACTTTTATAAGATTTGGTTGTATACCTTGTGCTTTAATTTCAGTAAAGGTAGTGGATAATTTGTTAATGTTTTCATGGTATTTGTCTAGGTCGATTATATGGATTAAATTGTTATACCCTTTTACTACTCGTGCCGGTCCGAGTCTGAGTGGAATTATACCTTGGTTATCTTTGACGTTATGAATCTCTATTAACTGTCCAATGACCAGTTGTACCCTAAAAAGTGAAAATATACAAATATAATGCAAGCTAAAAGTGCCTATTGGAAAAAAATTCGAGGTATAATGTTAAAATTTATGGTTTATTTTGTTTTCTTAGTTTGGATTTGTGTAATTTTTGGTCTTTTATTGTGGTTAATGTGACTTTTTTATTGCGTTTTACTTTATGTTTTGTGAATCTAGGAGTCATTTTATTTCTTCTATTTTCTTTTCTAAATATGGTTTTGTTGCTGTCGAAATTTTCGGGTTCGTCTCTAGTTACATTGATTTTATCTATGTTAAGGCTTGTAATTTGTTTAAGCTGTTCACATATTTTTGGGTATAGAATCTCCTGATATTCTTTTAACTTTTGAAGGTATTCGTGTTCATTGTGAAATGAAATTATGTTATTGAATTTGTATGTTCTGCCAAAAAATAACTCGTAGGGAGTGTGTTTGGTGGCGGAGTGAATTGCGTTATTGTAAGTTATAAATGTTTCTGCTAAAATTTCGTCATGTTCAAGAGATAGATTGTTTTCTTTTCGAGTTGTAAGTAAAATTCTGTAAATTTCAGTTAAAGTGGAATGCATACGCTCTACTGGAGAATTACTACTCGATTGTTGGAATGACGTAAAATGCAGTTCTATTTGGTACTGACGACAGAAGTCCTTAAATATATTTGCCATAAATTCTTGACCTTGGTCACATACAATTTTTCGAGGTGTACCGTAAACACTGATGTATGTTTTTAATGCTTTTAGGATGGATACGCTATTTTTCGATTGTAGATTATAACCTGCTCCGAACTTAGAAAATTTGTCAATTATTGTTAAGATAGGGTGATTGTTAATTGTATATATATCGATGTGCAAAATATCGAGTGGCTTAATAGGTGTTTCTGGTTTTTCAAATTTTGTTTTAGGGGGATTCCTATCGTATTTTTGAGTTTTGCAGGTTTCGCAGTTATTAATTGTTTGTGTGATTTTATTTTTCATAAATGGAAAGTAGTACTTTCTTTTGAGATGCAAATGTGTTTCATTTATTCCTCTATGGTTATGTCGATTGTGATAATCCCTAATCAACTGTTCTTGTTCGTCGCTTTGTGTTATGTCCTGTAATATTTCCATGCAGCGTATTACACGGAATATTTGGGTATGTGAAAAATATTTGGAGTATACATCCTGGACTATTCTGAATGTATCGTCATCCGTATAGATGGCAGATAATTTATTAGGTGCCATATAGTTTTTTAAAATTTGAGTAATACTGTCTTCATTAAAATTAGTTTTTCGGATTATGCGTCTTTGTTTATTTCTAAATGGAATTTCGACTGTGATTTCAGGTGCTTGGCTTGATATTTGTAGAATTATTTGTAGATTAAAATCGTTTAGTGGTTTTTCGGAAATAGCTATTCCATCGTTGAGATTTTCTATAGCAGAGTGAATTGTGCTTCCGTTTGTAGCGTGATTAGATTCTGTATCGTTAATGTTTACGTCCACGTTAGTGTTTGGTTTATCCTGTATTATTCTGCTTAAAGCGTCGGCATTTGAATTAAGCTTTCCCTTTTTATAGACTATCTCGTAATCATACTCCTCTAATTTAAGGCGCCAGCGAATGAGTTTAGAGTTGGGTTCTTTCAAACTCATAAGCCAGGTTAGAGGTCTATGGTCAGTAACTATCTTGAATTTTCTACCATAAAGGTATGGCCGAAAGTACTTAGTCGCCCACATAATGGCGAGTAACTCTTTTTCTATAGTAGAATAATTTGTTTCCGAGTCGGAAAGCGTTCTACTCGCGTAGCAAACTGGCTTATCACTGCCTATAGTGCCTTGGGATAAGACTGCGCCTAGAGCATAATTACTAGCGTCTGTTGTGAGAATAAACGGTTTGGAGAAGTCTGGATACTGCAGTATTGGGTCATTTGTTAAAAGGTGTCTACATGTATTGAATGCCTGTATATATCGATCATTAATTACGATTTTCTTGTCTTTTTTTAGGCACTCAGTAAGAGGTTTTATAAGTTTTGATAGATCTTTAATGAATTTTCGGTAATAACCTAGTAACCCAAGAAAAGCTTTAATTTGTTTCCTAGTTTGCGGAATTGGATAATTTTGGATGGCTTCTATTTTGGAAGGATTTGGTTTGATACCATCTGTTGATACAATGTGTCCCAGGAACGCTACTTCTTTATGCAGGAACTCTGACTTGTCTAGTTGGATTTTGAAGTTTGCCGAACGTAATTTTTCAAAAACTTTTTCAAGACTTTCAAGATGTTCTTGAAGAGAAGTTGAGTAGATTATTATATCATCTAGGTAGACAAGACAAATTTTTCCTACTAATTCTCTAAGAACATTGTCCATCACTCTCTGAAACGTTGATGGAGCGTTCTTTAGACCGAATGGCATTCTTATGTATTCATAGTGACCACCTTCTACTGTGAACGCAGTTTTTTGTATATGTTTATGATGCATTTCTATTTGATGAAAACCGCTTGCTAAGTCAAGCGTAGAAAAATATACACATTTACCTAGTTTATCCAGAATTTCATTTATATTGGGGAGCGGGTACCTATCTGATATTGTTTTTTCATTAAGCTTCCGATAGTCTATGACGAGGCGCCACTTTTGTTTTCCACTGGAGTCCTTTTTCTTTGGAACGATCCAAACGGGAGAACTCCAAGGGGAATAGCTATGGCGGATTATTCCCTGTTGAAGCATTTTTGCGATTTGACATTGTACCTCGTCTTTGTGGACGTATGGATATCTGTACGATTTGGTGTAAATTGGAATGTCATCTGTTGTGGATATTTTGTGCTTAATTTCGTTGGAGAATGTTAATTGTTCTCCTTCTTTGTAGAATACGTCGTTATTTTTCTTACAGAGTTTCAATAACTTTTGTTTTTCTTCTGAATTCAGATGGTCTAATCTGAGAATTTCTGATAAGTCTACAAAGTGGTTTGGGTCACAAGTATTATCTGGGTTTATATTATTTAATTCGACAAAGTCAGAAGTGTTGTAAGGGTTTACTTTAAGAGGCTGTTCAAGAAAAAGGGATTGTTCATTTTCAGAAAAATTTATTACTTCCAGTGAAGCAACCCAGTTTTTTGATTCGTATATACCTTCTGATATAACTAAGTTAGGTTTAAGTTCTGTGTTTCTGAGATAAATTGATCCATTTTGAGTGTCTACTGGCAATTCAATAACTGTTTTAGATCTAGGTGCAATCAAGTATTTTTTTGATATTATATTTGGTTTAAATTGTAGATTAATAGTTGAGTTTTGTGTATTAAGTGATTTGCTAACAAGATTAACTGTTGCACCGAGTTGAGTAAGGGCATCAAGTCCGATTAGTCCATCGAAATAATTATGGAATTTGAAGAGAAGGAATATGAGATTACCGCGTTGATTGAATTCACGAAATATAGGTAATGATACTTGCTCATTAAGAGTATATTTTCCAAGTATAGTAGAGATTGAAGTTAATTTACATTTTTTAATATCGTCTTTATGTATGAATTCGGGATTAATAAATGAGGCTGACGCTCCCGTATCTATAAGAAATCTCAATGGTCTACCAAAAGGGGATGATATGTTAACATATGCTAGCTCAGATCCATGTCTATTTACGTCTATGTATCCTGTTGGTTCGGTGAGGCTGATCGGAAAAAATTTTGATCATCTTCAATGTTATTGATGTCTTCTATTGAGTCATCTGTATATTGATCTAATTGTTGTTGGTAAGAGGTATTGGGGCGTTGGGTCCTTGGATTTTTATTTATGTTATGAAATTCTTCTGTTCTTGGTCTTGTCATCCTGGAAAATTTAGAACGCATGCTTACATCGGAATTATTATTCCTTTGAGATACAGTGGAGTTTTTAGTGTTTGTAAAACCTGAACTTGTGTCCATTGGTTCTGGTTGTGGTTGTCTGGCAGAAAATGACGAATTGTTATTATTGTTGTGGTTATTTCTAAAAGGGTTATGATTAGGATTAAACCTATTGTATGTTGGTGGGTTATTAAATCGGGACTGGTTTGGGTTATATGTGTTTTGGTAGTAATTTGATGTGTTTGGATTATAGTTAGACGTATTTGGTGTAAAGTTACGTGGGTTTTGCATTCTTGCTGGATATTTATTGAACGTATTATATGGCTTATATTGTTTACTCTGATATGTGTTTCTTTCTGATCTCATGTAATGAATATTTTGTTCTTTTATACAGTAGGCTAAAGCAGTGGCCAAGGATTCTGGCCTCATAGCCCTAATGTTTGAGCCAAGTGGCTCTCTAAGACCACTTAAAAATGAGTTTAGACACATTTCCGCAAATAGTTCTTTTTTTGCTGCTACAACATTTTGATCACTTTCGTGTATCAAAATATTGTTGCACAGTGTAGCCTGAATTTCTATTATTTCACTGAAAAAATTTTCTACAGTTTTGTTGTATTGTCGTAAGTTGTGTAAATCCCTAATAAGTGAAGTCTCCGATCTTTTGTCAGAGTAATGCAGAATTAAGTTAGTTTTTATGTTTTCCCAATTGAGTGACGTTCCGTACATATTTAGTACTTCGTTTGCCTGACCGACTATCTTATTTCGTATTGCCCTTAGTAGTATTTGTCCTTGAGGCGTATGACTAGCACCTCTTGTATGTAACAATATTTCCTCTACGTTATTTAGAAATTCGTATAGTAGTCGAGGATTGCCATCATATTGAGGCAAATCCTTTATTGCATCTGGAATGCGAAGTGACTGAAAAATATCCACATATACAGGGGCAGGGGTGGGAAGGGTTGGGATGGGGGCTGTATTTTCCATAGTAAATTCTCTACTTGGTTCTTCTAGAATTGAACTAAGGCTTCTGCTTTTAAAAAGATTACTGAGGGAAACTGAATAGGGCTGATTTTCTGCACGTTTTTTCTGGGTTTTTTTTCCACATGAATTTTTTTTCTTTGTTCTTTTTTTTTTATTGAATAAAATTGTTAACGTATTGAAATTTTTCTTTTCTTATCCCCTTTTATTGAAAAAATTTATTTGTTTTATTTTTAAGCTTTGTTTTATTTAATTATTTTTCAGTTTTCGACTTACATGCTTCCAACGATGATGATGATTAACTGCTTTAGCTGCATGATGCTTGTTGTTCGCTAGTCGTCCTTTCAGAGCGTTGAGTTCCAATGGCGATTAAAAGTTGATATAGTCGTCCTTTCAGAGCGTTGAGTTCCAACGGCGATTAAAAGTTGATATAGTCGTCCTTTCAGAGCGTTGAGTTCCAACGGCGATTAAAAGTTGATACTTAACCGATCTTGTGAAAAAAAAATGTGCTGATATTCAGTCAACACTTATTTCAGAATATTATGTATCGATATTCTCTCGATAATAACTTCTGATAATTACAATAATTTTAGTTCGATATTCTTTCGAACAATTATTTTATCACTTATTCTTCAAATAAGAAGGATACTGATTATTCACTATTCACAAGATGGTTCGCCAAGCCGTAGACTGCGCCAGTTATGTTCCTTGCTTAGAGCAGTTTGATTGAAACACACTTTTCTTTTCTGCTGTAAACTTAGAACTGAACTTTATTACAACTCTTTCTTAAAATCTAACCAATTCGTTTTCGAAATGTAAATGTGTAAAAGTATGTAAAGATATAAATGGAAGAAATACAATTGTAAAATAGGAGAAATGTAATGTATGTAAAAGAAATACAATGTGGTTAATATGTAAAAGTTAATAGTCGCAAAGTGTTGCCTAATTTATAGTTGCAACATAATATCAAAAATGCAAGGGTTTCATTTTAATGTCTTGTGGTTAATATGTAGAATAAATAATCGTAAAATGTTGCCCAATTTATGGTTGCAACATAATATCAGAAATGCAAGAGTTTGATTTTAATGTTATACTTTAAAATTGAACCTATTTTAATAGTTGCGATTTATGAGGAAAAAAATAAAGAAAGAGTGTAAATAAAATTGGAACACTTAAAATATCTTATTGATTACGCTGCACTTTAAGTAGTGCAGTGGGGCTTATTATGTTGTTGTTTCTGGTGCTATTGTTGTGGGTGCCGAGATTTAATTGCCGTTTGTGCTGTTGTTGTAAATGTAGTAACGATGTCTTTGACTTGTTGGTTAATTTGGTATTGTTGTTGTGTTTGTTGTAATTGTTACTGTAAGTGTTGCAGCGGCGTATTGAGCCTCGATGGTTTGGGTGGTGGCTGAGAAGTATATGTATTTGTTGTTGTCGTTTGAGTGGGGGTCGTAACTCGCGCTTGCACGGGTATCACAAAGATTTCTGATGACGCTTTTAGCAGAGTAGAAATTGCAATCAGATCAGCTAGTGATTTTTTCCTTTTCATATTGAAAAAAAAACTTTGTTGTTGTTGTTGTTTCTTTGGAAAAATTCGTTAGAACAATTAATTGTTCTAACTTTGACCTTAAGCTCAATAAACGATTTTAAACTATCAAACAACTAGAATTTGTATTTAAAATCAAGACTGATTTAAACTATCAAACATTTAGAATTTGTATTTAAATCATATAAAGTCAACATAATTAATATAGAGGTCATTTAGAAAAAAACTTTAATCAAATGGTAGAGCTCGACCAAACGGAAACAGCTGAAAACAAAATCAGCAAAAATTCTAAAAACAACTTCAGTAAACATGCTTTGTTAGTGCAGACTTCCAGCAGGCTGTTGGACTACATATAATAACATAAGCATAGAAACTAAAGTAAAACAGAAATACAACAACAAATGTGACATTATGAAATGGAGGAAAAAACTGAGAAATTGACGCTTCAAATCTCATCGCCCCGATGGTGCAGTGCGTTAGCGCGCGCTTGCACGGGTATCACAAAGATTTCTGATGACGCTTTTAGCAGAGTAGAAATTGCAATCAGATCAGCTAGTGATTTTTTCCTTTTCATATTGAAAAAAAAAAAAAAAAAAAAAACTTTGTTGTTGTTGTTGTTTCTTTGGAAAAATTCGTTAGAACAATTAATTGTTCTAACTTTGACCTTAAGCTCAATAAACGATTTTAAACTATCAAACAACTAGAATTTGTATTTAAAATCAAGTATGATTTAAACTATCAAACATTTAGAATTTGTATTTAAATCATATAAAGTCAACATAATTAATATAGAGGTCATTTAGAAAAAAACTTTAATTAATATTAATATTAACATTAATATAAATATTAATGTTAATGTTGATCTTAATGTTAATGTTACTGTTTTTGTAATAAAAATGTTAATGTGAATGTAAATGTAAATGTAAATGTAAATGTTAATGTTAATAAACAAGCAAAATGTAAAAAAGCAAAATATTAATATTAATGTTAATGTTAATGTTAATCTTAATCTTAATCTTAATCTTAATCTTAATCTTAATCTTAATGTTAATGTTAATGTTAATGTTAATGTTAATGTTAGTGTTAATTTTAATGTTAATGTTATTGCTAATGTTAATGTTAATATAATGTTAATGTTAATGTTAATGCTAATTTTAATGTTAATATTAATATTAATATTAATATTAACATTGACATTGACATTGACATTGACATTAACATTAACATTAGCATAACAATTTTTAGAGTTTCAAAATACTTCATTTTGAGTTGAAACCTTTTTCTTTTCAAAAATTCTTAATTTTTTTTTTGCAACTTTGCCGACTTAATATTAATATTAACCTCAACATGAAGAAATGCAAGCATATGTCTTTCTCGCGCAAACCACCAATTAAATGTACCTTCAAAATTTGTGGTTATCCATTGGAGTCCTTAGATAGCTTCAATGATCTTGGAGTTACAATGGATCCTAAACTACGCTTTAATATTCATGTAAATAAAATAATAAATAGAGCAAATAGTACTTTAGGATTTATTAAACGTTGGGCAAAAGAGTTTAATGATCCTTTCATAACGAAAACCTTATTCACTTCCCTAGTGCGGCCTATCTTAGAATACGCTTCAGTTGTTTGGTGCCCAAGATACGGTTGTTACATAGACGACATTGAATCAGTGCAGAAACAATTTCTTTTGTTTTGCTTAAGCTATCTTTATTGTAATACTGATTTTCACTTACCACCTTATGAATATCGGTTACAACTCTTAAATCTTCCTTCTTTAAAAAATCGGAGAATTATGATAAATGCTTGTTGGATTATAAAACTTTTACATGGCTATGTAAACAGTCCATATTTATTGAGTAAAATATATTTTAATATTCCTCTTCGTCCTAGAAGATCTTTTGAGTTACTCCACATGAACTTTTGTAGAACTAATTATTTGCAAAATGAACCTCTTAGAAGCGCTTGCGGTGATTTTAATTTTGTATCTGATGTTATATCCTTAAGTGAATCCATGGACTCAATCAAACATAAAATTATAGATTACCTGCAGTACCGTCGTTGATTATGTAAAGTTCTTTCAAACATATATCTGATGCATCTGGTGATTTGTAAACACATAAATATAACAATCTAAATGGACCTAAGCGTAAAATGGAAAATTTTGGTGTATAATATATCTAAATAATCTGAATGGACCTAAACCTGGGATCTTCAATTGCCTCATATCTTCAAGATGGTTGTGACAACATTTGTTGACGGTACCGTGGTGTCTTGGTGTCTTTTTACCTCTTGAAACACTACGTTAGATCGATTTGTAATATATTAATATGAGTGGCCGATAAGACCTAGTTTGTCTTGGTGCCTGCGTTCGCAACTGGTTTTTTTTATTTTATGAAAATTGGTTTGGTGAAGTTGACCTAGTTTGTCGAGTAACCACCCTGTCAAGCCAGGATTTCACCGGCTTCAGGGAGACAGAACGATATATATTATATATATACCTATTGGAGTGGTGTTTTATTGGGTATGAGACCTTGTTTGTCACACGACTCCGCCGTATACAAAAATTGTTGCTAACTTGACCTTGTTTGTCTTGAAAACGCAATGCTATGCTGTCTGATTTTATCGATTTTGACTTAACTTTTTTTCTATTATTTTTTATACTTTAAAAAAATTATATACTTTAAGCAATTTACTAAAACTTTTTAGTTTGTTAATAATACATTATTTCATTCAAAATCATACTTTATATTTTTGAATTGTATTAAATATCTTATTTTACAATTTTAAATTTGCTATAAAACCTGTTAAGGTTTAGCAATCAAGTAAATAAATAAATAAATAAATTAATATTAACATTAATATTTATATTAATGTTAATTAATGTTAATTAAGTCGGCAAAGTTGCAAAAAAAAAATTAAGAATTTTTGAAAAGAAAAAGGTTTCAACTCAAAATGAAGTATTTTGAAACTCTAAAAATTGTTATGCTAATGTTAATGTTAATGTCAATGTCAATGTCAATGTCAATGTTAATATTAATATTAATATTAATAATATTAATATTAACATTAACATTAGCATTAACATTAACATTATATTAACATTAACATTAGCAATAACATTAACATTAAAATTAACACTAACATTAACATTAACATTAACATTAGCATAACAATTTTTAGAGTTTCAAAATTTTTAAATTTTTAGAGATTAAGATTAACATTAACATTAACATTAATATTAATATTAATATTTTGCTTGTTTACATTTTGCTTGTTTATTAACATCTTAACTTGTTGCATTAAGATCAACATTAACATTAATATTTATATTAATGTTAATGTTGATCTTAATGTTAATGTTACTGTTTTTGTAATAAAAATGTTAATGTAAATGTAAATGTAAATGTTAATGTTAATGTTAATGTTAATAAACAAGCAAAATGTAAACAAGCAAAATATTATATTAATATTAATATTAATGTTAATGTTAATCTTAATCTTAATCTTAATCTTAATCTTAATCTTAATCTTAATCTTAATCTTAATCTTAATCTTAATCTTAATCTTAATCTTAATCTTAATCTTAATCTTAATCTTAATCTTAATCTTAATCTTAATCTTAATCTAAATCTTAATCTTAATCTTAACATCAACATTAACATAGCAATTTTTAGAGTTTAAAAATACTTCATTTTGAGTTGAAACCTTTTTCTTTTCAAAAATTCTTAATTTTTTTTTTTGCAACTTTGCCGACTTGCAACAAGTTAAGATTTTTTTCTTTTAGAATTGTTTGGTGTTCCTACAACAAGAAATGCTTTCCGCGTAGAGAACGAGCTATTTATATCTATCTAGCAGCTGCCTCACTTTCAATCCCATTGAGCGTTTTTAAGTCGTTATATGTTTAATACTCCAGAGAAAAATTAAAAAGCTTTCTAATGATTGCATTTTTAAGTACTCTTCAGACTTACAAATAAAATCTTTTTGCTAGGTCTTAAACATTTCTGCTTCTCTATTGCTAAAAAGAAACCACTTGTGAATTTTTAGTAAATTCATTAAATTAATCCTTACCTGATATTAGTAAATATTTTTGCATCTAAATTTGTTCATGGTTCTTAATATACCCATCAAAAGATTAATTCACTACCCGATTAATTTATTGGCTCTCTATTAAAAAAAGCGTACGCATGCATACACCATTTACACACTGCCACAATGTTGCATATTTTTAGGCTAAAAGCTTTTATTTACTAATACATCAAACGCAACTTCCTTAAACATAGTCAGAAATAGCGTGCTATAACAATAACTTCGAATAAAAATACTTTTGATTTGTTTGACCAGAGGTAACTCTGAACAGCTGTTAACTACATCAACACCCAGACACTTCCGGCAACGAATTATTTCGGCCTTGACCTGACAACAAGTATAGTAAAACAAAATAAAAAAAAAATCCAAGCAATGTTATTTATTATCCATACATTCAAATCATAAACAAGAAATGAGGGCGCACATTCAAAGGGTTTGAGCATTATTTGTTTGGTCTAATGGACAGAGAAGCATCAAAAGTTGCGTGGCGAAAAAAAAAAAACAAAATTAAAAGCTTTAATGAGATCAGGAAATAGTTAAGAAACACATAAAGTACATGGCAGGCGTGAAGGTTATAAATTAATGTTGATTGAATTATTTGGCAGGCACTTGAAATATAGGTCATTGGATTAGTAGTTTTCAACAATTAATTAAAAATTACACAAATCCCAAACACGCGGTCTAGGACCCCGATCAAACTAAAGTTGTTTTTATGGTAATTTGGGGCATTGAATATGGATCTTCACTTCCATTTTTTGATTTAGCTTGTTTTTGTGTATTTATTTATATATAAGATTTATACAATAATAATTTCCTATATAAATATAGAAATTAGGCAGTACTAGCATATGAGACTTTCGACTGGCAGATAATTATAATATCGTTAAATTAAGATAGAGATAGATCTATACTAAGTATACAATTATAATAACTGTAAGTATGTACATTAGTGATTATTTGAATCACTGAATCACAATCTTTAAAAAAGTTATACATTTCTGTGATATTATCATTAGAAGGAAATTTCAAAATGTCATAGGGTCGTAAGTCCGAGAAATACAGATTCCTTTGTATAGAGAGTTTCGGGCAGAAGTTCAGCTGGTGGTCTATTGAAGCTGGGCGGTTGCGGAAAGGCCAGTTATTGGGACTGGACCCCATGAAAAGATGCTCATGGGTAGACTTTGTGTGTCCTAGCCGTAGTCGCGTGAATTGTATGATGGTAAAATTTGATGCTGCGCTTGGATAATGCGGTATTAAACGGTCGGAATTTATACCAGAACAGTGGTGAATGTAGGTATTCCAGCATTCTACGTTTTTTGCAGATCGTAGCTTAACGATCAAGTTATTGATGTCCTTAACGGTAAATGAGTTAAACGTAGGTGCTGGCAACATTGTTAGCTGTAGTATCAGCTAGCTCATTTCCACGAATTCCTTAATGGCCAAGAATCCACATAATTTTAATTTTCTTTTGAGCCTGAATAATAATGTCTCTTGTGGTAGCAATGGCGTTTGTAGCTACGTGCAACTAATTAGGGACATTGGTTTTTGATATTTACAGCGATGCATACAATTTTTAAAACGTAACAAAATTCGTAGTAGCAATACTTTTTAGAAAATGCAACTCTGGTACTTTCGAAAAAACCACATAGGCATCACTTTTTTACCGTTATTCTTTAGCAGTGAATTCATTTGAAATTTTGTTAAAAGTAGCTCGTGCAACAAGTTAGGGACAGTGACAAAATAAATTTTTTAATAATCTTATAAAATAAAAAAGGTGATTTTATGTACATTTATAGTTACAAGTTATTATTAGAGTTATTTTTGGTAGTTTACAATGAACAAAAATAAATCTTGTGAGTCGAAAAATCATTTTTCAGATGCACTAAGATGGAGGATCATGTCGACAAATAGCAGCTGCCTTAAAAGTTTCTAAAACCGTGGTAGGTAATGCTCTTTAGTACTTGAAAAAAATTCGATTGCAGAAAAGGAGCAACGCAAACAAAGAAGCCGAATTACTATTGCTCGAGAAGATACTCTCATTGTCCGGGAATCTAAAAAAATAAAATCCTCATTAATCTACAAACGAAGTACGAGTGGCTATCTATGGCGAAAATGAACCAGCAACATCCGTAGACACTATTAAGAGAGATGGGCAGATGTATTTATTATATATGGTATATTTATTTTTATTGCCTTTTAAATAGTTGTGTTGGTTGTAAGATTTACGATATCCTTGTTTGTGGCAATTTTTGTTTTACGGCCATTTCTTTTGGTTTATTTGCTTTAAAAGTTTTAGTACTTTGTTGTTTTCCACAAGAATGTTGTTTTTCCTGAATGTATGAATCGTAAAAAATTTCTAATGTCATTTCGGTGTTATAACATTTTGTTGTTGTTTTAAGGGTGATAAGATATATTATAAGATTTTTAATTATATTTCCTTTTATTTTTTTAAACAAATGCTAATAACTGGAAAATTTTTTTTCGTTTCTTTTCATATTTTCATATCAGATTGAAAAGAAACTAATATAACATCAGCTAATTTCAATGTGATGATTGTTTTAATGTTTATGCAAAATCAAAAAAATTGCAGTCACTTTTCAAAAGAATTAAGAACTCGTGCTTTTTAAAAAAGGTCCATAGGTTGGGCCACCTCAAAATGTTTCTAAATAGAACAAGTGAATCGAGGATATTTATCTTTATAAAATTTATATAATTTTTTTTTCACTAAACTAAGTTTAAAAAAAAATTATTGAAAAAAAAACTCACAAACTTCGATGAATTTTTTAATGCTCGAAGATCCAGTTTTATTTTTATGAATATTTTCGTTTCATTTCCTTTATTATATTTTTTTTATTTTATTTTTATAAATTTTCCTACATTTTTTGGATCCAGTTTTATAAACATGACGTTTGAGCCAAAAAAAGGATGAACTCACGTGGTCTGAAGAATTTGAGAGAAGCTATTTTAATAAATAATTTCCAGTTGTTCTATTCATATACCAAAGAACAAATTTAAAATAAGATTGCTCCATAAGAAAATATGAAAATTCTATAAATTGTAATAGCTTATAATAACAGTATACTAATTAGTACATGACTTGTATGTGTATAGGTATGCTACACTTAAAAACTTTATTAGTAAAGTTTCTACGAATAATATTAGTAAACAAAATATTCGTACATTCTACAAATATGCGTACAATATACAAAGTATTTTTATTGTGATATCTTTACGAATTCATTCGTAAAGTCATTTTAATACCTGATGTAGTATTTACGAATATTTTTGTTTTATATACTCATGATATTCGTAAACAAAAATAAATAAATTCGTATTAGTGCATTGTACGAATGATTGTGTACATATAAATAATAATATACGTAAATTTCTCGTGCGAATAACTTCGTAATTTCTTTCATTACATTCGTAGTATTTACTAATGCTTTCGTTCTATTTACGAATGAAAAATAATATTAATAGAAAAAATTCATTCGTAGGTTGACCGTACGAATTATTAGTAGAGTCTAAAAAATTGAAAACCGAAATCTTTCAGCCTTGTTTGTCGAACATCTACAGAACATAAGGAACTGTATGATTGTAAAGTGACTTTAGCTTACTGTTCGCATGCACTTGGCCCGAAAACTAAAGAGCCGAGGTAAGACTGATTCGTAATATGTACTATTGTAATTAATATACGTCAATTCTACGAATCCTATTCGTGACTGAAAACTTCGACAAAAATTCGTAGAATGAACGCAGTTATTAGCAATATTTACACACAAATATTTTTGAGTGTAAATAATACGAGGAGTAACTTATAGGTACGGTTTTCGATCATTTGAGCGCACATTTGATTAAAAGAAGATCAGTCAAATCTCTTTGAAATGGTGAAAAGCAAATTTTTTTTTATAAAAAACTTCTTTATTATCAAACAACCAGACTCGAAATAACTACTTTTTTAAATAAACCGAAATAGATAGTTTAAAGAAAATTGAAAACAAAATTTTTGAAAAATTTCATAAAAACCCGGTTTGTCAAAACCCGAAATTGGGTTTGAAAACTCACAATCTTTGGATGGCAAAAACACTTTAAGAACACATTTATACTTATACTTATACTTATACTAATACTAATCTAACACTATTTTATACTAATCTAATACTAATCTAATACTAATCTAATACTATTACTAATACTCATAATCATACTAATACCAATACTTATATTTTTACTATAAGTATACTTGTACAAATAAAAATAAATTTTTAATTAAAAAAAAAATATTTTCAATATAACACTTTTTAAAATGAACTAAAATATATAAAATAATGTCTCCTAGAGTGGGGCCTTGAGTTCTCCTAAAAACGTAGAGCGCATGCTGTAGAGAATAGTAAGGAGTGTAATTAACAATTGTAGTACGTTACTGAAGAAATTATTTCTTAACCCAGGTCCCTTGACTGTCAGGATAGAAGTCCTTGCATGGATGGTAGACTTCTGTAAGTTGTATTTGGATTTTAGAAAATCTTAAATTTTAATGTTATCGAAGTTATCATGGCTGACGAGTTTTTTGTTAAAAATTTTTCTTTCTATGGCTATCTATGATGAGTTATTGAGAAATTATGTGTTGGTAAATAAAAATTTTAATATGTTGGTTAGTAAATGCTTTCTTAACGAAGGTAGTCTTAACTCTGTAGCTATGGATCACTAACCTATTGCACTAATCTAAAAAAAATGTTGGTTTTAAATAAATGACTCTCGAGTAACACCGGGTATATCAGCTAGTATACTATATAAAATATTAAAAACTCAAGTGTCCTTAATTTTATACACGACTTATTTGATTATGTATTTACGATTTTTTTTCCAGATTTTCAAAAATACGGTCGAATAATTAAAAAATAGGCTTTTACATTAAGACAATGACCTATTCACTCTAAATTAGACCAAAGGTTGACGGTGTTTTTCTTAAACAATATAACGAAATTTCCTAAACTTTCTATGTTTATATAGAGTCCCTAATTAGTTGCACAGAGCTGTACGTTTTGCAAGCTTGTACAAAGAAAAAATTGTTTGTCGGCACTCAATTCTTCTTTTAATTCCTTGAAGGTTTTCATCCCTTTAGATCTTTGTTTTTTAAAACCTATTAATATTCTCTTCATTAAAAAAATAAAAAGATAAAAAACATAAATTTTATTTTTGTCCAAAATCGAAAATCCAACTGTCTTTAATGCCAGATATCTCTCTAAATTTATTTTTATCATGTTGGATCATCGTTTTTTTATAGAACCAAACGATTTGATTTAAAAAAAAGCGTTGCAAAATAAATATAGAAACTACTTTCTGTCGTGTCCAATATATTGAGCAAATCCACTGAAAGAGTTAAATATTATTTCTTGAATTTTGAGAATTTTTTCTTTAGGAATAAACCATATAAATCGTTTTGAGGTTTAATCGGGTGCGAGGATTTCATTTCTGGCATCAGTTTTGCTTTAGCTGTGCACATATAAAATTGAAGGTGTGATCGGGTAAAGTGCACCCCCACCCACTTTTTTTAATAACTTTTCATGCCCGAACCGAAAATCGCCCAGGCAACATCGGTTTTTTTACCTCCATACAAATCGACCCAACCTAACATACATCAATTTTTATGTATGTACATATTAAACCTCTGCACGAGTGCGCTTGAAATGCATTTCAGAACACTCCCACCAGGAAATGTGAGCATTCCCGGATGTTACCAGGAAACATTCCATGGAATGTAGGAAGCATTCCCCTTTGTTGCACACTCCATTGCTTTTTTAACATAGCATGTCATTAGAGGAAAACATTCCTCCCCGCTGTGTTAAAAAGTCATGTGGAAACATTCCTCTCCGCTGTCCTCAAAAGTGAATTGGAAGCAGTCCTCTCCCATGTTTTAAGAATTAATGTGGAAACATTCCTCTCCCTTGTTATAAAAATAGATTCGGCCAGGATTCGAATTCGGGACCCCTGAGCGAGAGTCGAGCGCGCTACCACTAGACTATCGAATTCTACAATAAGTGGCTAGAAAACAATGATATTAATATTTTCTATTGTCATTGCTTGACAATAAAAGTTTCCACATGCATTCTTAAAGAAGCGGTTTGGAAACAATATAAATACAAAACTACCCTTAAGCTTCCAAAAGATGCGGTGGGGAAAGAATATAAATACAAAACTACCCTTAAGCAAAAGATATGGTGGGGAATGTTTCTTTATCACTTTAAGATGGAAGCCTTCCGATTTTTCCTGAAGGGCTGCTTTGTGGAGCAAGCGTTGGTTATGTTCAGCTTTCATTAATTAGAACAAACGTAACACTACAGAGAGCACTCGTCGCGTGAGCAGAACAAAGTCAAAAGAAAACCGAATCAATGTTATGCTTGAGTCGACAGAGAAGAGCGCAGCAGAACGAAATGACTTGAAAGTTATGTGATGAACAGCAGAACGCTTGGAGTTATGATGTGTTGTTTAGGTTTCATAGTTTCTGCATTTCCTTCTGAAGTAAAAAAAACGGATTTTCAAAAAAAGGGATTTTCTTACTATTTATTGAAATTATAATAAGAGACTTTTTTATTTATTATAAAAACTAATTTTTTGAAGCGAAGTTTACTTTACTTTTGAATAAAAGTTATTAAAGAATTAAAAATAAAATTATTTTTAAGTAACAACAAGAAATTAATTAAATTTTATTGTGTTGTTGTTTTTACTTTTACTATTAGTGGTAGTTTCGTGGATTATTGTTTCTTGCATTCTTATAATGTGGATTGTTGTTATTGTTGTTTTTTCTGCTGATGATTATAATGATTATTAATTTGTAAATATGATTACTAGTAATGATGTGATTACGTTTGTTGTTGGCGTTGTTGTTTATGGTAGTATTGGTGCTGTTGTTGGTCTATTGCGATGATGTTTATGTTTTTCATTGTTATTATTTTGTGGTATATCTTAGTAAAACTGAATGATCTACTAGAAAAATGTGATTTCGGAGGGTATTTTTTCAATCATTTTAAATCTAATTTTGTAGAAATATTTAAGGTTATTGAAAAATAACGCCAGTATTTTATGCCAGGGCCTTAGTCAGTAAATTTTTTTCAAAATTAAAATATAGGGACAATTATTTGTTTAATTTCAATTTTACGTTTAGTTTGATTATTTTATATACAGTTGCGAACAAAATAATAGCAGTCGTCTTATATTCAGATATGTTTGTATAAATAATGCTACTCTACAACTTTCGTATCTGGTAAACCCATTCTTATTCGTATGTGTCCGTTTAACCCTGGTTTCAAATCTGTACTCAGTTTCCTCCTATATTGTAACATTTTTAATTTACAGGGTGTTTAACGTTTTTGGCACGTGTTTAGTATTATTGATCTAGAATCTGAACTACTCATAATAAAATTAAAAATATTATTTTGTATTTTAGAAAAAATATCAGCTCTTCAATCCATATATCAACACTTTCGTGTCATGTGCGGTAGCGGAGCAAAAATTTTGAGATTATCCAACGAAATATCAACAAATTTTGTATCTTTTGTTTTACGATAATCGCCAGTGAGCTAAGCCATTTTGCAAAAACCTCCAAGTTCATGTTTTTCGTAAATATATTGGCTGGTGTAATAGTTTTTGCAAACTTAAAATAAAAATTAAATCAAACAAATAATTATACTTACATATTAATTTTGAAAAAAATTTCATCAAGATCCCATCCCATGGGTAAATCCTGACTACGGCCCTGGCATAAAATACTGGCATTATTTTTCTAGTACCTTAAATATATCTAAAAAATTCGAGTTAAAATGATGGAAAAAATACCCTCCGAAATCACATAAAATAATACTTTAATTTGCAAAATATCAAGATTTGAACATAAAAATCGAAAATATGCGCATATAAAATGCACTTAAAACTCTTAAATATTCGCTAAAAAAAGGTAAAATATGCAATTAAAAATTTTTTTTTAATTTTTATTATTGGTTAAAAAGTAAATATTGCATTTAATTAACAAAAAGAAAACAGTTAATTTTAAATACATATAAAATTAATTTATAAAAAAATAAAATGCATTTAAAAGTACCTAATAATTCAAAGTTATCTTTTTCCAAAATATTTCGTATTGAAGTAATGGTTGCAAATCAAAAAAAGCAAAATATGCAAAAACCACTTGAATTTATTGTATAAAAAATATACGCAATTAATATACAAAAATAAGCATTTTTTAAAAATATGCAAAACCATGCATTTATTACAAAATATTTAAAAATATGCACTAACTATTGAATGCCATTTAGAAGGAATTTTCATGATTCGCAAAGATAACTTAACCATTTGCGCTTTAAGATGCCCAGTAAAAACTTGCATTTGCATGAAATTAATAGCCCTTAATCTCTTTGCCAATGTTCTGCTGCGTTAGGTGTGATCGATGCTTTTCTCGATGTTATCAATCAATTTTGATTTATAGAACGAAAAACATCGTGTTCTGGTAAAGCAAGCGGCAAATAAGTTCTGTTTTGAAGCCGACGAGTGCTCTACACTGCTCGGTTCTTGTCGTTTAATGAATTGGTTATGTTCTGCTTGACTTAACAGAGTTATGTTATGTTCTGAACTCGGCACTGTTGGCTCTACTGTTGTAGAAAAAACGAGTGCATTTGTGCAGAGGTTTAGTACATATTTAGATTTGTATACCTTCAGACCCTATGGGAGGGGCGCGCTTGAATGCTACAATCCCCCTTGAATACGGACCTGTGCCTTTTTTATAAGAGAAAGATTATTGCTAGAATATTGTTAATAATTTTTCCCTTAAAATGCCTGCTTCCAATATTTTACAACGCAAGTCAAGCTCCCATATAAAAATATTAAAACTTTATACATAATAAAATTAACTACTTTGCTAAAACTACAACATTGCGTTGTAATAAATTCGATGCCCAGTGACACAGAAAATTACCAAAGACACATTACTATTCGTGTTTCTTGTTCTGTTCTTCAATGAAAAGTAAGCAAGGGGTAGAAAACAAAATACATTTTAAACAAATTATCTTGCGTGATAGTTTGAAAAATAAAAAGTTATCCTTGCACAAGGAAAACAAAAAAGCAAGGCACACCATTCAATTTTCAGTAAATCAGCAGCGTCAACCGGATATGGCATTTCAGACGAATTCTGCCAAGCGACTGATAGGCAAACAGGCAGACAGTCATATAAAAGGTTAGTCAAGTAACCTTGCATGCAAAGTCCTGCTGTCTGTTAGGACTAAAATTGCAAAAATTAACAAATTAAATGCAATTCAGGTCAGTCATGCCTGCAATTCAACAACTTGCCCCGATGAGTGGCATTGAAGGTGTTGGGAAAACATTGGATTGACTAGGAAGAAGTTTTTTTTTTATATATATAAATGCATACACAAGCAAAAAAGACTGAGAGAAAAAACAAGGCTTTAAAATTTTTAATCGCCACAATCTACCCAACAGCTGGGAAAATTAAATATAAATATTTGTAGTTGAAATATTTGTAAAATTTATAAACTTGGTGGAACGATTCGAATTTACAATTTTTCCTTTTGTGTATTTGGTTAGATTTAACTTCAACCGTGAAATAATTATTAAAGTGTGTAGTGTGAAATAAAATTCACACGAAATATATATTCTACCTAATGTATTTAAAATACTTTCTGACGTTTTCTAAAAGTTCTTCAAAAAGTTTTCGCAACTCTGACCATTTTCTTTGCATTGTTTTTTGGCACAAGCTGCAACAGACGTAGACAAATCGTTGCATTGCATGTAATTGTTTTCCTGAATTAAAGTTCACCTAAAATACAACTTCTATACCAAATTGCGTAGGCACAACAACAGCCACCCAAACAATCTCCTGTTCTAGGGCACTGCATTCAGCACTCCCTCTTTTAGACACTCACACACATACACACATTCAAACATTGACAGGTGTTTCATATAGGCACATATGTGACGCGCCTCCAATGTTGGTCGAAGCTTTCGTTGCTACTTAATGTTAATGAACACGAAGGTGCGACCAAAGGACTCTCTCAAGACCCTTACGCCAAGCTTTAAATCAGTTGAATTTTGTTTATAGCGCTAAGCACAACGTAAAGCGCACAACGACGCGCGAATAAAAATAATCACGAAAACAATTTTAACATTATTGGCGCCAAACAATTTTAGAATCTCATTTACGTTTGTCTTCCGGCGGAAGTGCTAGTCTTTCAGTGCGTTTGAATGCCGAAAAGGGTTGCCAGATACACATTTTCATTGTTTATTTGTGTATATGATAACTTAATTTTCGTGTTAAAATTACACACAGTTAGTGGAATTTATGAAAAAATGTTCGAGTTTTGTTTAAGATAATTATTAAAAATAATATTCTTTATTTGTTAAACAAGATTCGAAGGAATGAATGATGGCAGCTGTACAGAAAAATGCAAAAAGGTTTGATATGCTTCTTTTTTAACATTCAAATAGAAAATTTTTAAAACTTATATAAAGAAATTTAAGTAATTTTTCGATTAGATAAACACAGTGTTATAAGTCCCCGTAGTTATGGTGGGGTGGCGCGTTTTGCCGTTTCAAATTCTTGACAATCTGCCGTTTAGCTCACAATTCACAATGGGTTCTGTGACGCAAATTTTATGTATTTTAAAACAATGGGAAAAAATAACTGCATCACTAACTAGTAAGCAATTCTCTTCGACTGGACCGAAATACTCCCACAGCCTTATATAAATATACTAGCTGATATACCCGGTGTTACTCGGGGGGAAAAAAAGTAAAATTTTGATTTTTAGGTTTTATTCGTTCAGAAGATAACGATTTTTAGCCAGAAAAAAAAGAAGCTTTTGACGTAAAGCGTATGGAAATATGCAAAATGGTTTTTTGTCATTCTAAGGATATGGCGTTATTAGAAAAAGACGTTGTAATAAAAATTTGTGCAATCTTGAAGATATGTGAATTTTGTTGGTGTCAAAATTACAGATTTTTTTCTTAAATTAATTAAACAAATTTGAGTTAAATCTGTCCAACCGTTGAGATTTGTATCTAACAAACAGAAAATGATTTTTATTAATGTAGATAATTAACTTTCATATAATTTTTTTCCGTAAATTTTTCCGATATTTTAAAAGCTATTTTGCTATTTGGGGAAAAGAAAATCCAATAAATAAGACATTATTTAAATCGGTCCAGCCGATCTTTATATGTTATATGTAAATGGCATAACTGACCCGACTTTATTTTATTAATTTAAATTCATGTGATAAAATTAATACAAACAATTTATTAAGTAATAGTTTATTAAGTACAAAAATTAAGTATTTTAATAGCGTATCAGCAACAAAAATAAAAAAACAACCCGGGTAAATCAGGCAAATTGTTCTATCTTAAGTCTTCTGTTTTAAAGAAACTAAGCATTTACTCTGAACATTACCTTGAATGTCGGATTAAATCCGTATTCTTCGATATAATCCGATATTCTTCGATGTCTCTGCCCCAAATGAAATCATTTGAAAACAGCCATTAGGGCAGTTCACGATCTTGTTGCATCGGTGCAAATGCAACGTAAACAGCTTTTCAATGCTTTTTGTTTTTGTAAAAGCTGTCTATTTTTCATTTGCAACGATGCAACAAGATCGTGAACTGCCCTATTGTATTTTTGAGTGTTCGCTAGAAAATGTCGTGATTCTAGTGTTTCGCCACGAAGCAATGAATGCAATGGCTCAGGTGGCGGAGTCAATAATGGCAATTTCACTTTGCCATTAAGGCAGCACAATCCAGGCGTTTCTCCAGCAAACTTCACTTCAACAACGTCCATTGCAAAAATGCGAACGAAAGGATGCGAGCTGTAATCAATTGTGCCGTCGTATAGAAACGCTGCTCGATTCAAATCAACACTTGAAGCATTTTTTCATGCGCGGCGAAGATTATCTCGTTGTTGATCTGTGCGATAAGTTCGGAGATTTCTACTTGCCAACCGAGCCGTTTCACGGGCTGCCTCTCTGCGCTCTTGTGTTTGAAAAGCCCGAAGACTGGCCATACTTACGCGGCGCTTTTCTCATGCGATTTCTCGTTCTTCTTCAATAGATTGATTCGCAATGTTTTGAAGCCTAATTGCATACGGCTTTGCTGGGAAATATTAGATCTTCTAAAACCAAGTCTACCTCCCATTTAAAGCAAAGTCTTTAAAACGGCAGAGCTCTTAAAACTCTACAAAAATAAAAATATCAACTTTAAATTTTGCATATGAGTATTTCCACAGGAAAGTCTACCGTGACGAAAAAATTAAAACTTATTAAAAACTTATTATTTTATGATATTATCTAAGAGAAACATTTTAATTTTATTAATTTTAGCAATTTGTACATAAAATTATTAACCATGATGATCACATCGTCTGCACTGTTTCACAAATGTAGTTTTCTTTTTCGTAAGTGTTTAGTAAATGTTTCGTAAACATTTTTGTTTTAGTAAAAATGGAGGGCATTGGCTAAAGATAATGAAAAAATGGTTGATGCAATTAAAGGAAAATATATTGAATTTGTTTTTAATTATTAAATTACATAATTACTTAACTACCTAATTACTTAATTACCCAATTAAATTGCAATGGAAAAACTGTCCCGTGTGACCGAGCTTAATATTAAATTAAAAAATAAGTGTTAAATATTATTGGGTAAAATAAAAGTAATTTAAAAGAAACACCAATGCACAACATCCATAAAATAAACTCTGTGAAATATTCCCTCAGACTTCGCTGAATTCGGCGCTTGAGTTGTTGTCCTCGAAAAACACTTCCGTTTTTTGTCCCGTACGACTTCCGCTGTTTTTGGCAATTATTTTGAAAAGGAAAAATTACCGATAATCAACCTTAGCACCACTTATAGAGCTTACTATGAGTTATAAGTTAAGACCATTATCAAAATATAAATCCGTGTTATTACTACTTTTTTCACTTAAACTGCGTACGACTGTCCCGTGCGACACCATGGAAATGCCCATATGAACTTGGACATCTTAATGCACTTTGAACATGAAGTGCAGCCAAATGAAATAAAAAACCTTATGACAATTGCAAGAAATTGTTTCCAGAAAAAATTTATAATGACTTGAAATTTTTCACATAGGCTTTGATTTTTAATATTTAGCCTGTATTTTAAATTTGGCACAATCAAACAAAACTACCTCCCATACAAAACCTACCTCCCATACAAAGTAAAACCATCAAAATAGTAAAGCCTTCTTAAATTCCCTAAAAAATAATTCATTTACAGATATTTTACACAAAAACTTTGAGCATTTAAGTGTATTATGACTAGAAATGCTTACTATATCTGCATAACTACATTAAACCTGAATTTTAACATTCAAAACTTACGATAAGGGCATTTTCGGTGTCACTGGTTTTGAATTATCAGCCATAATTTAAACATTTAAATTGTTCTAGTGACTGGCTACCCTGACAACAACAAGAAAAAAAGAACAAAACTAGAGATTGAAGGAGGACCAGATGAAAAACAAAGCAGGCCTGCCGATGGAAAGAAGTTTTTTTATTATAATAATAATAATAATTATAATAATTATTATTATAATAAAAAACTTTATAATAAAACTTAAATAATTATAATAATAATTATCATAATTATTATTATTCTTATTATGATTATTAATATTATTATTATTATTATCATCATCATCATCATCATCATCATCATCATCATCATCATCATCATCATCATCATCATCATCATCATCATCATCATCATCATCATCATCATCATCATCATCATCATCATCATCATCATCATCATCATTATTATTATTATTATTATTATTATTATTATTATTATTATTATTATTATTATTATTATTATTATTATTATTATTATTATTATTATTATTATTATTATTATTATTATTATTATTATTATTATTATTATTATTATTATTATTCTTTTAGAATTGGGAAAAGGCGGAAACAAGGATTAATTCCGAGAGGCAATAAAAAAAAAAAAAAAAACACTGGGAGATGATGCAACCGTTACTGATCTTAAGCCAACGGTGACAATCGAAGTACGCGACCTGGATAGCTTTACCGACAAAGACGAGGTAGTAGTCGCCATTAGAAAAGCGCTCAAAAACCCAGGAGCAGAGGTGGGAGTAGCTATATCGCGCACTGACAGCAGAGAACAACGACGTGCATACGTTACGCTGCCAACGGAAAGTGCAAATGCCATCCTAAAAGAACGGCGTGTACTTATCGGCTGGACAAGTTGCAGAGTAAAATATCTTGAAGATACTAAGCGCTGCTACAGATGCTTCGGCACTGGACATGTCCAGTCAAGCTGCACTGGCCCTGATCGGAAAGGCCAAGGCTTATGTATACGCTGTGGAGAAGCAGGACACAAGCTAAAAGAATGCATCAACCCTCCAAAATGCTGCTTATGCCATCATGAGGGCCGGGCTTCAGTAGACCACCTACCGGGCTCCCGTAAGTGTGAAGCCAATAAGAAGAAATGAGAATACTTCAGGCGAATATGCATAGAAGTAGGACGGCAGACGCTCTTCTCTCGCAGCTAGTTCTAGATAGAGATGCAGATGTTGTTATTATCAGCGAACAATACAAAGAAAAAATAAGCGGAATCTGGGTGGAAGACTGTTCAAAGACAGCAGCCATTTGGCTCCCGACTGAGAGCAAGCTCCGAATAAAGGGAAGCGGTGCAGGAAACGGCTTTGTTTGGATTCTTGGCCACAACTTTACCCTAATGAGTTGCTACTTGACCCCCAGCGATAATATAAAAGACTTTCAGGCCAAACTCGACTGCATAGAAGACAAAATTCTGCAGATCGGGGGAGAGTTTATTGTCGCAGGAGACTTTAATTCGCAGGCGATTGAATGGGGTATGCCTTCAACCAATCATAGAGGAAGACGAGTTCTAGATATGATTGCCAGGCAAGGCCTAGTAGTCGCAAACACTGGAACTGCCACCACTTTCCGAAGACCGGGATGCAATGCTACAACTCCAGATATCACACTAGTATCTGAGAAAATGGCTCACAGGCTAAAATCGTGGAAAGTCCTTGAAGACTTTACAGGCAGCGACCACCAATACATATCATACTGTGTAAATATGTCAAGTCGCCCTGCTCGAAACACCGCCAAAAAGAGCATACGCAAGTGGAATGCCTCTAAATTGAACCCAGACGCTTTTCTTGCCGAAATAGATGCAAACCCCCAAATAAGTTTTGCTACAAATAACGCAAGGTCCATAGTAAACCAAACTATGAGAACAATCGAGAGAGCTTGCGAAAGGTCAATGCCGAAAATAAAAACATGTAGGCACAAAAACTCCGTCTACTGGTGGACGGAAGAAATAGCGCAACTGAGACAAGCATGCTTGCAGAGTCGGAGAAGGTATACCAGAGCAAGACGCTTAGGTGCAGCTTTATCCGAAAATGATGAGTTTAAGATAGCCCAGAACAACCTCAAACAAGCTATCAAATCCAGCAAAAAAAGAAAGTGGGAGGACCTCCGAAATGACATTAACAACGACCCCTGGGGGCTCGGATACAAGATTGTTATGCGAAAGCTCGTATCAAAACCACCGATGCTTGAGTTAGAAGCAGATAAAATGGACAACATCGTAAATGTCCTTTTTCCCACGCATGACGTAACAGAAGAAGTCTTGGAGATCCCTCAGGATGATTCGCCTCCACTTTTTACAGAAGACGAGCTCAAGCTAGCCGCGAGAACGCTTAAAAATAAAAAAGCACCCGGCCTTGACGGCGTCCCATCAGAGATTTTGAAAATACTTGCAATCTCGAGACCCAACGTACTGCTAAGCATGTACAACGCTTGCTTAACAGAAGGCATTTTTCCAGAAATATGGAAGAGACAAAGTCTAGTACTCATCAGCAAGGGAAAAGGAAACCCAGAGTCTCCTTCGGCCTACAGACCCCTCTGCATGCTTGACACATCTGGAAAGCTACTAGAAAGACTGCTTAAGCCTCGCCTTGCGACAGCAATTAACACTAGTGGGGGACTGTCCCCAAGACAGCATGGCTTTAGACCCGGTAGGTCTACAATTGGAGCTATCACAGAAGCCCTGACAAGCTTCGAAGATGCACAAACTAGGAACCACTACTCAAGGGGAATCGTCTTACTGGCGACCCTAGATGTAAGAAACGCCTTTAATAGCGTGAGCTGGAAAAATATAATTTACGCTCTGGAAAATCGCTTCCAAATCCCGTCGTATCTAATGAGAATGATGCGAAACTATCTTAAGGATCGTAAACTTACTTACGAAACCACAAGCGGTCCCAGACAAAAACAGATAACGTCAGGGGCCGCACAAGGGTCAATTCTCGGCCCAGATCTTTGGAACGTAAGTTACGACGAAATCCTTCGTATGGATATGCCCGATGATACATATCTTGTCGGGTACGCAGATGATATCGCTGCTATTATCACCGCACGAGACACCACAGACGCACAAAGAAAGTTCAATCAGGTCATGCTTAGAACAAAAGCATGGCTGGACTCTCACGGCCTCCAACTGGCTACAGAAAAAACTGAGCTCCTTCTTCTCACAAGAAAGCATATCCCACTAGAAGTAGAGCTGAGTGTATGCGCGAACACTATCACTACCCAGAAGGTGGTAAACTACCTAGGGATAAGGCTTGATAACAAGCTATCCTACTGGGCGCAGATACAATATGCAGCGACGAAAGCAGCCCAAATAACAGCATGGCTTAGCCATTTAATGGCAAACATAGGCGGTCCTATGCAGAGTAAGAGAAAGTTGTTAATGTCGACAACACACTCCATACTCCTGTATGGAAGTGAGCTGTGGGCTGATGTTCTGAAAACGACACGCAAAAGAAAGCCCCTATCGGCAGTACAGAGAACGGCAGCCTTACGGGTAGCTTCAGCGTACCGCACGGTTTCTGAAGCTGCAGTATTAGTGATCAGTGGAACCATACCAATCGATCTTCTAGCACAAGAGCGCAAAACGTTATGGGAACTGAAGAAGGAGAACAATAACGACAGAATGACCAAGCAGGCGGTTCAGCTACAGACTCTGCGACGGTGGCAAGACCGATGGGACACTGACACCAAAGGCAGGTGGACAGCCAAATTAGTCCCACACCTAGATAGATGGTATAATCGAGAATTCGGTGAGGTAAACTTTTACGTCACGCAGTTCCTGTCAGGCCACGGGTACTTTCGAAAGTACCTTCACAAAATGGGAAAAGTAGAAAGTCCCGATTGTATCTATGGCGACGGACAGCTAGATGACGCAGAGCACACCTTCTTCCAATGTGCACGGTGGCAAGCGGAGCGTAACGCCCTTATATTAATAGTAGGCGTTTTCAACGTAGATCGCGTGCTTGATATTATGGTCAGCAGCGAAGAAAACTGGAAATGCGTAGCCAGATGCGTTGAAAATATTCTACGAAAAAAGAAACGCGATCTGGAAGCTGCCGAGCTACCGGTGGAAAGTAGATAGTGGTAGCTTGGCTAGCTGTGGCGAAATAAAGCGCTGCAGGCAGCTGATCTTGACCTATAACTTGAATGAGGAAATTTGAACCTCGAAGGCAAGAAAGGCAGAAGCGGAGGCCCGGACGCGGGTTTTTACAGATGCTGGCTCACACAGCCAAATACAGGGACCACCCCGAAGTAATGCGAAAGCGGTTCCGGGGTGGGAAAAACTCCCGTATAAGAAGGAGGTGGTTTAGTCGGTAGGCGCTAGCAATAGGCGACAGCGGATCCCGACACACCGGTCAAGGGACGAACTTGGCTGACGGTGCGTAAAAAAAAAAAAAAAAAAAAAAATTATTATTATTATTATTATTATTATTATTATTATTATTATTATTATTATTATTATTATTATTATTATTATTATTATTATTATTATTATTATTATTATTATTATTATTATTATTATTATTATTATTATTATTATTATTATTATTATTATTATTATTATTATTATTATTATTATTATTATTATTATTATTATTATTATTATTATTATTATTATTATTATTATTATTATTATTATTATTATTATTATTATTATTATTATTATTATTATTATTATTATTATTATTATTATTATTATTATTATTATTATTATTATTATTATTATTATTATTATTATTATTATTATTATTATTATTATTATTATTATTATTATTATTATTATTATTATTATTATTATTATTATTATTATTATTATTATTATTATTATTATTATTATTATTATTATTATTATTATTATTATTATTATTATTATTATTATTATTATTATTATTATTATTATTATTATTATTATTATTATTATTATTATTATTATTATTATTATTATTATTATTATTATTATTATTATTATTATTATTATTATTATTATTATTATTATTATTATTATTATTATTATTATTATTATTATTATTATTATTATTATTATTATTATTATTATTATTATTATTATTATTATTATTATTATTATTATTATTATTATTATTATTATTATTATTATTATTATTATTATTATTATTATTATTATTATTATTATTATTATTATTATTATTATTATTATTATTATTATTATTATTATTATTATTATTATTATTATTATTATTATTATTATTATTATTATTATTATTATTATTATTATTATTATTATTATTATTATTATTATTATTATTATTATTATTATTATTATTATTATTATTATTATTATTATTATTATTATTATTATTATTATTATTATTATTATTATTATTATTATTATTATTATTATTATTATTATTATTATTATTATTATTATTATTATTATTATTATTATTATTATTATTATTATTATTATTATTATTATTATTATTATTATTATTATTATTATTATTATTATTATTATTATTATTATTATTATTATTATTATTATTATTATTATTATTATTATTATTATTATTATTATTATTATTATTATTATTATTATTATTATTATTATTATTATTATTATTATTATTATTATTATTATTATTATTATTATTATTATTATTATTATTATTATTATTATTATTATTATTATTATTATTATTATTATTATTATTATTATTATTATTATTATTATTATTATTATTATTATTATTATTATTATTATTATTATTATTATTATTATTATTATTATTATTATTATTATTATTATTATTATTATTATTATTATTATTATTATTATTATTATTATTATTATTATTATTATTATTATTATTATTGTTATTATTATTGTTATTATTATTGTTATTATTATTATTATTATTATTGTTATTATTATCATTATTATTATTATTATTATTATTATTATTATTATTATTATTATTATTATTATTATTATTATTATTATTATTATTATTATTATTATTATTATTATTATTATTATTATTATTATTATTATTATTATTATTATTATTATTATTATTATTATTATTATTATTATTATTATTATTATTATTATTATTATTATTATTATTATTATTATTATTATTATTATTATTATTATTATTATTATTATTATTATTATTATTATTATTATTATTATTATTATTATTATTATTATTATTATTATTATTATTATTATTATTATTATTATTATTATTATTATTATTATTATTATTATTATTATCAGGCAAACCGTTTTTATTTTTAATTTTATTATTATAATTTTCTTTTTTGTGTCAAAATCTAGTTCTAGCTTTCCATGAAGAAACATGAATATTTAGCAGGAGTTCTTAAATTCAGAATCCCTTCTATATTTAGCAGTCTTCCACAATATAGCATTAGATTTAGCAGGAGGTGAAGAAACTGACCCTTAAAGGACACTTGGAAGTATAAAATGACATAATAAAAAGATAATTTTTAAAATTAAATTTAGAAAACTGCATTCGAACTAAAAATTAAAAACAAATAATTTTTTTGAGTTTGATCAACTTATAGCATTCAAATGGTCAAGTTAAGTGAGATGTGTAATGCCATATTTTATCCTACTGAATTTCTGATTATAGTTACCTCTATTACCTCTATTCCTAATTTGAAGACTAAGTTTTACTGAAAAACCATCTCTACTTTATAGAAGGATATCAACAATTTTCTCATACAAATAATATTGCAAACATTTTAATATTTAAAATTCTTTCCAAGCTTTCACAACGTGATATGAACAGTTTTCAACTTGACCAAGTTTTTCCGGCATTTTTATTAAAATGAAACCATTAGATTTGTTGGTTCACACAAGAAAAGGAAGAGATTTATTCCCTTACTAATTTTGTTTTCAAAAAGTATCCAGTCATGTCCGTTTAACATAAATAACTGGGTCAAGAGTCACGTGCTCGTAGGTAGGCTTCAGTCCACTAAACACACTCAACGCAGCTGTTACCGTCGACCAGCTGTTACCAATTGACCTTGTTTAGACTTTGTAAAAAATGACTAGTAAACAAGCAAGAACTACAACAGTCAGGAACGCATGTGACAAAGCATAAAAAAATATCCTTAAAACTCAAACTCTTCATTTGCTTCAAACATTGATAGAGGCCAAACACGAATTATGAATAATGCCAGCGACAAACGCCTGAAAAAGTGCAATAAAACAAACAATTGCGTGACATTAAAACGTGAATAATAAATAGTTTCTGGTGTTGCGACTTGTGGAACGCAAAAGTACGTTGAGAAGAGCCGTGAAAAGAACAGCACTTTAAAAATAGATACACATGTGAAGAAAAAAAAATTAAATTTCTTATTTGCATAGATTTTGCAACATGCAATATTTATGCAAATTAAATGTTGATTAAATGTCGCACCAAAGTCAAAGGAAACTTACAAAATATACATTTTTAATAGTAATTGACGCCAAGTGTTTAAACTTGATGCTTGGCGTGATCAGATGGTCTTAATCAAAATAGAACCGTTTTTACAAAATTTTTCATTTCTATTTTAATGGAAGAATTTATAGAACTTCCTTAATGCTTGTTTTAATTGTAATTTTTAATAATGGTAAAAGCATGCCATATTTTTTATGAACAATTTTCATACAAATGTTGCCATATTTAAGAACTTCATGACAGGTTAATTATGCAGACTTACACTAATCACTCTTTATAATGAAAAGTTTTACAATAAATTTATGCCAGTCAACAACTTTTAGCCAAAAGTTATACAATGATTTGATAGAATTCACACTTAAATTTTTGGCAAATCTTTGCGTTTTCACGTTTTTTCCGAAATGTCTTCTTCCATACAACAATGCATTCATTGTGAAATAAGAACTTCACAGCTTAAAACCGAATTTGTGGGTCAAACAACTAACTGTGAAGTAGATATTAGGTCAAGATTAATGATAACTTGGCAACGTTTGAGTTAAAAATAGCATAGCAATGGAACAAATGAATCAACATTGATTTGTAGGTGTTGCGTTCTCATTAAATTTGTTTACTTTTAATGTTGAGTAATAAAATGTTTATTTCCACTTCAGTAGTGGGCGCGTACTTCAATGAAAAGCCGTATAATTTTGCTCATTTGTGAGTTATAACTCTGTTGTGCGTAGTTCAGCCATCAGTTTACTTTGATGGTAAAAATAAAATTTAAATGAAGCATTTCAAAATTGTATCATATTGCATGAACTATGTAAAGGATATTCAAATGAGAGTGACTATTAAAATTTTGCGTTGCATTTGTTTGCTTATTAAATGTGCCCCTTTTGACTAAGATTAATAACAAAAAATTCTTGAAACGATAAATCATTATATATTACCACATCATATTCCTTTTTAAATGTTGGCTATATCTTACCAAAATTCTTTGTACCATATATTCAGTAAAATTGTAAAGTAATAAAATAAGCGTCATCTACAGTCTCTTTGATAGGTAAGGTATACAGTTGCTTATGTGAACATCGGGGCGTATGAGTAACATTTTATTTTTCTTGTATGGTTTAGTCAGGAGTCGCTGTAACTACCAGGTTGACTTTTGGGCATAATAAATGGGTGTAGTATATTTTATGATTTTATTTTTCACACAGTCTTAGCGCAGTATTTGATTTTGTTACTAAAAATATAAAATAGCTTAGTTTTTCTTACTTCAAAACATATGAGCATAAAATCTCATAAATTCATACAATCGGAGCAGATTGTTAAAACGAGAAAACAGCCCAAATGTGTCTAGTTAGCAACTTTAAATTGCCAAAGTGCTACAATCATCTTAGAAAAAAACATTAAAAAATTTTGTATTTTAATTTTAATTTTTTATGCATAAGTTTTTTGTTTTTAAATTTTATAAAAATTTCTATTCTCGAAATGGTGTTTAGAGATTTGGGATCTTAGCTCACACAAGAAAAGGTAGTCCGATTTATTTAGCAAATACTACAAAAAATTATAAAATTATATAATAATAACATAAGCACAAAAACTAAAGTAAAGCTAAAATACAACAACAACAGGAAAATATGAAAGGAGAGAAACTGAGAAATTGGCACTTTAAATCTCATCGCCTCTGTGGAGCAGAGCGCTAATGCGCTTGCACGGCGTATCACAAAGATTTCTGATGAAGCCTGTAGCAGGGCCGAAATTGCAATAAAATCAGCTAGTGATGTTTTCCTTTTCATAGTGAAAACGTTGTTGTTGTTGTTTCTTTGGAAAAATTCGTTAGAGCAATTAACTGTTGTAACCTGACTTAAAGCTCAATAAACGATTTTAAACTATCAAACACTTAGAATTTGTATTTAAATCATAGAAAACCAACATAACAAATAACAAGGTCATTGGAGATAAACTTGAATGGAATTACGAATAAATTAATTTTTTCAGCAAAGTTTTGTTAACATTTTTAAAAATAAATTTCATCAAAAATTGAAAACGACCAAAAATTTTAGATTGACACCTTGTACAAATTTTAGAGCCATTGTAGATGAAAATCAATGTAAACATTTTTATCTATTGAAATTTAACTGAAAGTACCTTATTTCGATAAAATGTTGGAATTTTTGTTGGTATAATTATTTTATAATAATAGAAACACTATTTACCAGCATCACTTCCTAAGCTGATTTAGTCATTTCTGTCTGTCTGTCTGTATCCATCTGTCCGTTTGTTCATTTTTCTATCTGTGCATTTATGATCACGGTTAAAACTGTAAATATTTAAATTTTCTAGTTATATATAATTATTTATGTTGATTTTTCCAACCCTTTTTGATTACTCATTACTTTTTCTAAATCGCCAATAAGAATATTTTTTAATAATAATGCTCACTGTAATTAAAGTCATACTTTTTTCTATTTTGTTTATAATTCACATAGCTGTAAGTAAATTTAAAATTAGTTAAGTTAATTTTTAATACTCTAAATTACCTCTTTCGATGAACTATAAAGACTTGTCTTATTGCACACTCATTTTCATATAAAAAAATAAATAAAAAAATAAAAAAATTAAGGTATTAGCGGGTAGGGCTTTCAATGTCGAGACTCAAAAGAAATTATATAGTATAATTCAATAAATTAATTTTTTCTGACATAATAATACTAACATAAAAAAAGAAACCAACCAACTTGAGAACCTCCTCCTTTTTTTTAGGTCGGTTAAAAAGGTACATTTTTTTGAGATCACTAAAGTCTTTGAACTATTAGTTGAGCTGATTGACTTTGAAAATATGATCTTAAAATACTAAAGCATCTAAGGTGTCATCCCCTAGGCTTGACCGAATTTTGGTCGCTAAATTTCCAGTCGAAGAGAAACTTATCTCGGACTCAACACTAGTAGGCGGAATTGTTATCAAATAATCATATGCTTTTTGAAGCAGATTATCGCGAGTGCCACCATTTAAATATATTTTTATTTCATTTTCGAACATTTGAGGTAAATTTAAATTTTTTAAAAGTTGTTACTCGAATGTCAAATTAAAGTGTTGCATTTTTGCAATTTGAAGGCAATTCCGGGATCCCGAAAATCCCGGGATCTAAGGCCTAATAATCCCCGAATTGTCGGGACTGGAAAAAGTTCGAGATGCCGGATCCAGGATTGGAAGCCTTACTAGTAAGTCACAGTTGTACGCGGCTTCGCTAAGGACTTTTTTATCAATCTCCTTAAGACATGTCAAACGAAATAAAAAAAATAATCTTCTTTTCTCTTGTTTTTTGTGTTTTTGAGTGCAGCACTGCATTATATGTAGGTACACTATTCGACAAAATATAGTGAAAAATATTGATTTTCCCTAAAATTTTACCTTTATTTTGCAACCTCAAATGGTAACCCTGATAAACAGATCACTGAATGGGAAATTCAAAGAAGCTTTATATTAGAAAAGAAACTAACTTAGTTACTGAGGCTATGCCGTTAACAGGTTGTATAGTGAAATTTTTGATCGGACAAAATAAAGTGAAATGTATACTATTTAAAAGAACATGCGCAATATTTTCGTATTATTTATTATTTTGCTATATAAATTTAAAGGAAAAATATATATTATATAGAAAACAAAAACAAATAATGATATATGAAATTGAAAGATATTGGGCAATTCGCAATGAAACCATTAAAAAAGGATTTAAATGATTTGCTGGTCTAGGACCGAAAGGATGGCACCGCATATAAGAAAATGGCTGTAAAATATAAAATTCGTATATCTGGAGCAAAAACAATTGTCGAAAAGCAGAGAATTTTCTGAACTACTGACAGTTTAAAAAAATCGGTGGTAGAAAACGGAAGAACTATGTGCAGTATGACAGGAAAATATTGATCCTTGCCAAGAAAAAGCCACTTGATTTAGCTAGAGAAATTAGGGAATCTTTAAATTTACATATTTCGTCTTGTAGAGTGCAAAGAAGGTTTAACAAAAAATGAGTTTTCTTTGCATAGAAGAAAAAGCCTTTTTTTGCGCGCAGTAAACATTAAAAAAAGACTAGACTTTGCGAGAAGTATTTGAATATGCCCTAAACGTTCTGTATTCGCATTATTTCGTCAGATGAGATTTTATTTGAATTAAAAAAATCGAAAAGACGTAAGCGGGTTTGATGTAACCCTCCTAGAGACTCAATCTGAAAAGAATATCACCCACTGCCAAACAAGGAGGAGGCTGCCTTATACTGCCGCTCTAAGGGCGCATTTATAGTGGCGACTTGTTGCTGGACCGGACCGAACCGAGAAGGAAAGCTGAAAAACGCTGCACATACAATCATATGAAACAAGCTCAAAGTGCGTATAGTGCCAGCCGAGCTTGCAACTTCAAGTGACTTGTGCGCTGGTTTCCATCTTCCCGATTGTTGCTTTCTCGCTCGCTCGCACGGTTTGCTTGTGTTTTGATTCATTTTACACGTTGCTTGCTTATTACTTTCGTTAAATAACATGAAATTTAAAAAGAAACAAGGAAAACAATTTTTTTTTTGTTTTTTTCGTCTTATCTTTTTTTTTTGTGCACAAAAGCAAGTGTGTAAAATGAACAAACGAATGAAAAGGGATTTTTCCCACAAAGTTGGCAACGCTGGCGGTAGCAAACTAAATTCCTCGGAAAAATATTGATATACGAAAAAAAACAAATTGCAGCACACTTGACTGCCAGCGTCGCGATCGATTCTGTATTTCCTTGAATTCATTCATTAAAAAAAAAACAAAGAACCACACGATAGCAACAAAGAAGACCAACAAGAAAAGGTATAAGCATACAAGAACACGAAATTTCGCTGTTGTTATGCTGTATTTTCTTGCCCGCAAAAAATACACACAGAAACAGCACTATAAAGAAGCAACAAAGATAAATTTCTATCAACTGTTGCACACAGAAAACAAAAACAGAAATAGTGAAAAAAGCTAAACCAGCCGGTGAAGCAATTCTTCGATTAGCGGCTGCAAGTGCGTTTCATCTAAAGTAGAGAATCGAAGATTATCAAATTTTTTTATGTGCGCTCTTCCTTTCTATTTGATTTTAAGCACAAAAGTAAACAAACAAAAATAGTAGCAACAAGATATAACGACTTTGTTAAGATTAGTTTTGCATTGCTTTGTTGCAATATCAAAAATAATACAACAAAAACAAAACCTAAAGAAAAAAGTTAAAAAAGTTAAAACCAGTTGGATGATCAAGTGGCTTCATGCGGCTTGAAGTGCGTTTTTGCTGAGTCATCGCATAAAAAATCTTGGGCCAGCAGCTGATGTACGTTTTTTAATGTGCGTTCTTTCTACGATCTTCTATTTTGTCAAAAAAAAAATTTTTAATAAAAACACAACAAGAAGGCAACAAAAACCAGCAGAAAACACCAGCGAAAAAAGTCGAAACAAGTTGGTACCTCAAGTGACTTGAAACGACTTGCAGTTGCAGGAAGCGCGTTTCAGCAGCGTTTTTCGAATTTTCGTCTCTGCACTTGTTGGTTTGAGGAAAGCAAAAGGAATGAACGAAATCATGTGGCTTTTTTAATGCTTCGGTTGCAAAAATAAAAAAAAAAACTAATATATACAAACAAACCCAAAATAGTCAAAAATCAGCTGAAACAAGTCACCAGCGACAAGCGCGCACTATACGCACTTCCAGCTGCTTTTAGCAGGACGCGTTTCCAGCTCGGTCCGGTCCAGCAACCAGCTGCCACTATAAACGCACCCTAAGAAAGAAAGTCACAAACTCCAAAATTCCAAAATTGAGATAAGGGCAGATTCAGAACCGTGAATGAGATTCTGATTTTTGTGTTAAGCTAAGATTACAAATTTTCAACTGAAAAGAACTGAAAAATGTTAATTAAAATGGTCATTCTAGTGTGTTTCTTCGAATGATAAGAAAGGAAAAAGCTGAATATCTCAAAACTACTCATATGGAAATATGACTTTATTTCTTAGAAGGGCAGTATAGTATGGGATTGTTTTACTTCAGCTAAAGTAGGCGAACTCGTTAAAATAGATATAAAAATGACTAGCCGAAAAAATAAACTTGCGTGATTTGACTTTGCGTTTGCGTTTGACTTTGCAGTGCTGCAAAATTGGCCTTTTTTAAACATTTTGCTTGTGCTGCAAAAGCAGTTTGCGCATCATGATGCATTTCCTAACAGACCCATTGTTTTGTGAACTGTTTTAAGACCTGAAATCTATTTTTTTATATTATTTTTTATAACATATCTTGATGTATTAAAATAGTTTGCACCTTTTAAAAAAATAAATATTAAAAAATCAAACTATTTTTGCTGCATTGGATATGTTTTTTGTTTCTTTGTACTTTATTTTGTCCGATAGTGTATCTCCCTTTTGGTCTTGCTCGAGCATCATTTTTTTTTTGTTGCGCTTTGCTCAGCGTTGCCAGACGTTTTTTTAAAAAACTATAAGTTCCAAAAGAAAACAACTGTATTTTCAACGAAAAAACTGTTACCATAAAAAAAACTCTATTTTCAACAAAAAAACTGTAACCCTAAAAACGGCAAAATGAAAATAATGAAAAACAATTAATTTACAAAAACATAAACAATGACATAAGCAGTTAAAAAACAACTTTAAATAGCATTTGTACTTTTGAACAGATCACATTTTGTTTTTGATATTAGATTTAATTATTTTTCGAAAATTTACTTGTCAACTTTTTGTACATTTGGTTTGATTTATCAAATTGAATACAGTTTGATGTATTCTTTTTTAAGAGATCTTATGTTCTTAGAATTCCATAAAGTGCGGGAATCTCTAACTTATTTCGAAGTTTTGTTTATAAACATTAATTGCTGAAAATATTCCTTCAACATTTGCAGTGGCTATTGGAATGCATAGAACAGCAGAAACCGTTTTTCCCAAGAGATGAAATGCTTCACCACAATCGCTTTTTTTCTAAATTTAAATCGCTAAAATCACTTTGAAATTTTTCAATGCTTTTAACATTTATCAAATGTCGACTCAATTTCGATATAAATGGTTGATAAGTATTTAAAACTTCACTTAGAGACAGAAGTTCCACATCCTTTAAAAATTCATTTTCAAATTCAAATTTCATTAACAGTTTTTTACACAGCTCAACCTAAAATTTTACGCAATGTACTCTGAAATCAATTTCCTGCGATTGTAGTAATTTATGAGTTGACATCAATACTATAGATAACTCGCTACCTAAATAAATATCTTTCAAAGACTTTAGATTGCCAATATTGTTATTATTAATTTTTTAAATTCAGTTGCGATAACAAACTCATCTTAAGTTTTTTTAAAAACCACATGTCAAAAAATCAATGACAACCAAATTGACATATCGAAGCCAATTCTATTTGAAGCCTTCCATATTATTACAGCTATGGTGTAATTGCAATGATGCAATATAATTGCAGGGTTACAATGCTGTCACAGGGCAATTATTTATAAAATTTTTTAATAATCAAAAATAAAAATACAAAAAACCAAAAATATTTCAATTCATTATTTCACATCTGAAATTTAACAAGCTGTAATTTGCACTATGAGTCAATTAAAAAAAACTGTAAGCCTGTTCAAAAAACTGTAATTTACAGTTGAATCTATGAATATGGCAACGCTGGCAGTGCTAGATGGGCACGAAGAGAAAGAGAAAAAAGAGAGCAACATGGAGTTTATTGAAACTCTCGCACAACACAAAGTCGTCAAAAGAAATCTATTATGCAATTAAACACTTTAATTAAATATATTTATTATAAAAATTTCGAAAGAAAAATATTTCTTCTTTATTGCAAATTTGGGTTGAATGGGCGGTACCACGCCCCCTTGTCCAATGGACGTAGAATGTAATCAGTGAAAGTGCATGTGTAAATTCAGGTTGAATTCTGAACTTCGAGGTTATGCGACCTTTAACTCCAAGGCTATTTGATATCGCGGTTTTGGGTTTTATGGAAAGTGCCACGCCCCCTTGTCCAATCGACACCAAAATTTACAGGAATATTTTCAAGATGCTGCTTCAGTTTCCCTGAAAATTTCATAAAGATCGGTTTAGCGGTTTTAAGGCCTGTACATGATATACACACATAAATTCATACATCCATTTATATCATTTATATGTATACTAGCTGAACCCGGTGTGCTTCGCTACCCCCCTCGTATAAAATAAAATTAAAAGTATTTATATATTTACAAAAATTTATTTATTTAATTTAATTATTGCAATGCTTCGCCTCTTTTTTTGTTGTAAACCAATTAGAATTCAGCACTGAATCGCATGTAATTTGCTCCATGCTCCCCTTTTTATTTTTAGACCAATCAAAAGGCAGCAATTACACAATCAGCTGTTTCGCAGTCAGTTGTGGGAGAATGAGAATGGGGTTACCCACTCTCTATTTTAATTATTATTTAATAATTTAATTATATTATTTAATTATTATTATTATAAAATCAGCTTTTTCAAGACAGTGGTGGAAGAAAGAGAATGGGGCTACCCCACTATTTTAATTAATATGTATTTTAAATTTGTGGTAAAGCCGTTAATAAACGTAGTAAAAAAGTAGGTGCAGAAGTGTGCATGGTCGAAAAATATTATCATGTTATAAGTATTCCTGAGTCAAAGCTGAACGCTGTGAAAATTTAAGATCGGTTATCAGGTCAAGCCTCCAATATATCGCAAACAAAGGGGCGTGCTCCGGCCACTTTTCTTTTGGTACGTATTTCTATTCATGCCAATACCATATATAAAAATACTGCCGCCGTTGGTCAAAAAAAGGCCAAGATATGACGATTTTAAATTTTGGGTTATATGGGTGAGGCCACGCCCCTTCGTCCACTCACAACTTTATATAGTCAAGAATATATTATTTCGTAAGAATATCCTATTGTGAAAATTTAATGACGATCGGTCCAGTAGTTAAGACTATATTGTGAGTTTCAATTTTCCTAAAAAGGGGCGTGGTCCCACCCAATTTTCTCCTGGTACGTATTCCTAATTATGCCAATACCATATGTACCAAATAGCATCAACGTATGCCAAAAAATGCCCAAAATATGGCGATATAAATTTGTGGGTTATATGGGCAGTGCCACGCCCCTTTGTCCAATAAAAACTTCATATAGCCTATTATTCTTTCCAAAGTCATAGTAAAATGCTGTGAAAGTTTCAGGAAGATCGGTCCAAGGGTTTGGCCTCCTATAAAGCACAAACAAACAAACAAACAGACAGACATTCATTTTTATATATATAGATTGAAAACAGATTAATTATAATTAAAGCAAAATGGGGAGAAAAGGGGGGATTTGGTAATAAAAAAATCTATGACTACCTTACCTGTAGATAAAAACTATATAAAACTTTAAAAACATATTACAAAAAAAGTATTTTGTATAGCAAACATTGTTAGTGGTATAAGTAAGTATCTGAATTAAAAAAGGGGGCGGTGAAGTGGGCGTGGTTCATAGTAATATGGCGACGTTAACAGTATTAAGAGCAATATACTACCAAATAAAAAATAATCCGTTGGAAGGGACAAATTTGTACAGAGAACAAAAAGTTTAAAACTTAAAAGGGGCGTGAAAAGGGGCATGAAAGGGGGCGTGGCGTAAGAAATGTTTATTTCTACCTCGCCTGGAGTATAATGTGTATACAATTTGAAGTAAATCTAATAAAAACTATATGGGAGCAATTACATAATTTTTAAAAAGTGGGCGTAAAAGTGGGCGTAAAAGTGGGATTGGTCTAAAAAAGTACCTTATTAATCATGCCAGAGTCCCAGTTAAATGCTGTGAAAATTTCAGGAAGATCGGTCCAGAGGTTTGGTCTCCTATAAGGTACAAACAAACAAACAAACAAACAAACAAACAAATAAACAAACACACATTCCATTTTATATATATAGATGTAGATTTACACTGTCATCAGTATTCAGAAACTTTCACTGAAATAGTAGTAATTCACTGGTAGTAATCGATTTATGCATAGCAAAAAAATCAGTCATTGCATATATATTTCTCTTAATGACCGACACAAAGAAAGACAATTTAGCAACACCACTTGTTCGTGTTGGAAAAAATGCCTTTGTTTTGGTTTTCACCAAGGCCTGAACTCTCCAACATGAACATTTTAAAGCAAACACAAGTGCAAAACGGAATCACAGTGGATTCCCAGTGGGCATTTTAGCGAGTTTTCCGCAAAAGAAGGCATGCTAGCACTGCTATTATTGGCGTCAATATACCTTCCATGATCACTGCATTGATGAGTATTTCTGTAAGGCCTACCTTTTGAAGGTTCTGTTTCTTTTCATATTATTTAATATGAAAAAATTTACATAAAAAATTCCAAAAAAATTTTAAATATACAGAACAGTTTGTAAAAAAATGTAGATTTTTAAAAAAACAGCAAAAAAAAAAATTTTTGGTCTCGAAAACTAACACATTACATATTAAGGGTTCTCATCTAAGCATGTAACTGACCCGTCAACATTGTTAGCCTACTTACATGCGCGTAAACTATCTGTCAAATTTGTATGGGCGTGAGTTTACATCATTTCCGATCCTATTTTGTAGTGTAAACTAGCATGTACATCTACGTGTGTGAATGAGAGTTGCCTTTTGCGCTAATTATTACATATTTAAGTAGTTGCAGTAAATTTGAACACGTTTTATTTATTTTTCTATGTTAATGAAGGTTTTTAAAAGGTTTAAAATTTAAAAAAGTCATAATGTTGTCGTAGCCGCAGCCGCCATTTTGTCGACATTTACGCTATTTACACTTTATCGCTCATCAAAAGTTAAAATGCTATACATGTTTACATGTTTACATGCTTAGATGAGAACCCTTATTATATTATATGATAATATTTATATGGAAAAACTCAAAGTCTTTTCTTATATTTTTGTATCAAGAAAATTTATAAAAAAATTCAAAAAAAAAATTTTAAATACAGTAAAAAAATGTAGATTTAAAAAAAAAACAAAAAATATTTTTTCCGAGTTGGGTCTCGAACCCGGGCTCCCGAAAGCTTACTTTCATTTGTATTGATGCAAAATAAGCTACTGATTCCTAACAAATACGATAGACGAGTGGGTAAGATGTCGGACCGCCACATGAGAGAAATATGGTTCAAATCTGAAATTGTTAGTCGTTTTTTATTTCAAGTTGATATTTATATTGCTTTTCCCAAGTAACAATATTAGCCATATATTCATTCTTGCATAGCTTATAGTGCTATCTTATATAGCAGCAAGCTTCAACTATAGCTTTAGTCGCGCTACTAAAGCTCTTGCAGAGAATATATAAGGCTACTTTCTTGAGTTTAAAAGCACTATTTTTACTTCATATGAGGAGTAGAAGTAGCTGTAAACTTTTAAAAGAGTCCCTGTCAAACCCAAATAAGAGCTCTTGCAAAGCTCTTTTTTATTATTCGTTTAAGTATGTATGTGTTAAAAATAAACTCAATAAATATATAAAATTTGACAAGTGTTTGTGATGATAAGAATGACAAATAAATTAAAGAAATAATAAAGTGATTATTATATCAGACTCATGTTCGTGTATTCGTTATATGATGCAAATTTCGGTGCGCTTTTGAATTTATCGGAAACGTGAATGTAGTACTTCGAAAAACTACAACGGGCTTAACAAATATTAAAATTAAGAAGTGTTAATTATTTAAAAATAGTTGGAAAATTTTTAACATTCTTTAAGATCAACTAAAAATGATTTAAGTACTTTATTCTTAAATATATGTATCATAGAAATCATCAATTTCGTTTTAAATATTATTGTAAACACTAATATTTAGCTTGCTTCAACTCCGAAGATTTTCTATTTTTTATAAGATCGCCATTTTTTTCAAAGAAGCTCTTTATCAGATTTTTTAGTCACTTGTTATTCCCAAAAAATTTATTGCATTAATTTACAGTATTTTATATCTATTCGCTTTAAAAATGCAATACAAAAATACACATTAAAGCAAATATTATACTCAATCTACGAGTTTTAAAACTGCTGTATAGTAATTTTTATTACTTTAAAAGATCCTTTACAGAGCAAGTAGTAAATTTTAGAGTTCTGCTCTTTTGCAGATTTGATAAAATCCTTTACAGAGCTGTATAAAGTATTAAAGCTCAAAATGGTAAAAAAAATCATATTTAGAGCATTTTCTTTAAAATTAAAATCAACTAGCAGCAAACAAAGCTGTGGTAAAGCTTTAACCGCATATTATACACCTATAGAACACTTTTAGGACTCACTCGCACCTAGTTGCTCCAACAATGTTACTTGGGTTCCTTCTAACGTGACTTCCCGAAAGAGCGCTTCTGGCAGGTCTCTTTTGAGCAAGGAGAGCGGAAGGCCTGACAAATTTTCCCATTTCATACAAGCAATAAAACAGTGTTTGCAAAGAGTGTAGAAGCCCTTTTAAAATCTAACGCAGGCATGCTATAAGGCCTTCGGACTCCTGAAATTGCCCACTGGGTTGTTTTAATCGAAAACGAAGAATTCGTGTAGAATGATCGACAGCACGCCAACTCCGTTACACACAAAAAGGAAATGAAAATAAAATTGTGTGTTGTTTTCTTCAAGCAAATGATTATGAGTGAAGGTGAGTGAATATTCTGAATATTGGTTGGTGCTTCAATTAGTAATACCGGTTGTAATGGTTTGTGATAAATAAAATATGAGGTATACAGTCACGGAAAAAACTGTTCACGAATTACTAAACATACGCACAAAGGTTTAACTTTTATTATCTCTTTAATTTATTTAAAATAAGAGCACACAATTAGAACCGTTATTAATCCAGCAACGAGTAAATAATTAAAAAACCAAAATATAATCTGTATTTCATACAAAAATGGCATTTTTTATATATTTAACGTGTAAACACTTATGTCCGTCTGCTAGCAGTTCATGTTTTCCATCGTGTAGTATTTTGTATGACCATTTCGTGATTTTTGTAGGGTTTGTATTCTGTTCGGCATACCTTTTACAAGGTTTTCCAAGGTATCAGGACTAATTTTGTCAATGCTAATAGTTCTCAAATTTCATTCATATCCTTTTGAAAAAATTTTTCTGTGAATATTTTACTTTTTAGGATGACCCAAATTTGTTCAATGAAGTTCATATCAAGGGACAGTGCAGACCAATTTGAGAGTTTGATCCCATTTGCATTTAACCACCTCTTTGTTCTTTTAGCCGCGTGCTTCGGATCGTTACCCGACATTGAGACATTATCCTGCCCCTGTTCTGCCTCAAATTTATCCAAACTAAGGGAATACGAGTCTTTCAAAGTATTAATATATTCCGTGGACTTCATCATACCATTGACTTGTCGCAATATTCCGCAAAAAAGCATAATCAAAACCTCATTATAGCCTCTCCAAATTTCTATGTCTAACAAATTTTTCGCTATTGAAGCCCTATACCTGAATCAACCCAAGTCCACATGCGCTCATCTAACCCAACTTGGTTCTTTTTAGTTTCATCTGACCATGTGACCTTTATTCGATCATCAACGACGAAGTGTCCATACTTTTTCGAATTCATATCTTCTGCTTTCGGTTCTTATCAGTCCAAAGGGGATTCTTCACTTTTGTTTTAAGAAAAGGTCCACATTTTTTAAGGCTCCTGTGGATTGTCTTGTCATTGACCTCAAATCCGAGTTCCTGTTTAAGGACCTGATTGGTCTCCACTGCAGTATTTGTAACCCCAGTAAATAAAAAACGCCTGCATAAGAGCTCTATGCCTGGAGATAGCTTCATGTCCTAACACCACATTTCCTTAGAGCAATCACATTCGACTACTTTTTTATTTTATTGATAAATTCGAGTGATATTTTATATTTTCTTTAAATTTGTATCTAAGATATTCCATTTTATATAGCTTCTTTCAATACTGAGTTTTCAAAACAGAGCTTTTTGCCTACCCATTGCCTTCTGGTTACGATAGTTGATGGTGTTTTTGTTTTAAACACATAGGCAAATTTTAATAATTGCACTCAATTTTTGTCAGAATAGTCCCCAAATTATGTTTGGGTTGTTAATAAGTCTTCCTGTGGACAAAACTGTTTACAAAAAAGTGTTTTCTTTTAACTTGTCAAAAATATGGAAAAGAACCATTCGCTATTTCTTACTATGTAGTTGTTGGTTTATTGGAATTGTTTTTTATGTACAGACCAAATTTTTCGAGAAAAAATCTCTACCGAGAATCATGGAAATTAAATTTGTGTTTACTTATTTACTTACTTAGTTGGCGCTATAAGCGTATGTCGGTCTTGGCCTCATCTAAGAATTTGCGCCAGCCATTTCTATATCTCGCTTGCTGGCGCCAGTTGGAAATTCCAAACTTCATCAGGTTGTCCTCTACTTGGTCTTTCCAACAAAGATGCGGTCGTCCTCTTCTGCGTTGACCGCTGCTGGGTACCGAATCGAGTATTTTCTTCACTGGAGCATCGTCATTCATGCGCTAAACATGACCTAGTCAGCGAAGCCTCTCGATTTTAATGCGCTTGACTAAGTCGATGTCAGCTCATATAGTTCATCGCTCATATAGTTCATCGGTATTAGGTACTCTCCATTGACGCAGATTAGTCCGTAGATCTTACGAAGAATCTTTTTCTCGAATGCTCCTAAAGTCTTTTCATTTGAACTGCTCAGCGTCCAGGTTTGTGATGCATAAAGTAGGACGGGCATGATGAGCGATTTATAGGTCGTCGAGAGAGGGCTCTGCTTCTCAATTGCCTACTGAGCCCAAAGTAACACATGTTGGCAAGAGTTATTCTTCGTTTGATCTCAATGCTAATGTCGTTGGTTGAGTTTATGCTGGATCCCAGATAGACGAAATCCTTCACCCCCTCGAAGGAGCTATTGTCAACCGTAACGTGGGTTCCTAAACGTTGGGACTATTTGTTTGTTGACACCAAGTATTTCGTCTTATCTGCATTCACTGCCAGACCCATTCAACTTGACTCTCTTTCTAATCTGGAGAATGCTGCACTGACTTCGCGCGTATTATGGTCAATGATATCGATGAACTTTTGTTTAATTCTCCATAATAAATCGACATCATAACAGCTGTTGTCTCTCTTACATAACGGTGATGGAACTTGAAATTTGGAATTGTGCCTTCTTATTTTTTGGACACAGTCCCAAAAATTTGATTTGGGATTATGACTGCTTGGGAGATTTGACCTTTGTTGTTATCACCATTCCGTACAAGGCAAATCAATTTTTTTTGTGATGAAATTTATTTTGTGACTATGTCCACTTTTTTGGGCTTCCCAAATCCCATTTTTGTTGTTGTTTCCTCAAAAACAGGAGACATACAATTTGGGATTATGTCCCGACGCCTTACACAACAGCACAAAACCCTCTGCTAGTTGAAAAAAAAAATTTTACTTAACTATAACATTATTGCTTTTTACTTTCGCTCCGTTCCTTAGCAATATACACTGTATATATACACTTTATATCTTCTGGGGGTTCCCATACAAACAACACCAAAAATAGAAAATATCATTGCTCGTTTACACAAAAACATTATTTTTCGAATCGAAATTCGAATAAATAATTGTATAGTTCCGGAGTATTTATTTAAAAAAAAAAAATGCATTTTATGTGGTTCGTATGAATACGAATCCCGTTATTTACTAAAGCTTACAAGAGCTCGTCAGTGGTCGAAATTCGACCTTTTCGCAAGCATTCTCTGTCGATTCAATACAAAATTAATGTCAGAAACCTACGTTTTTCATAAATTTTGACATCACTTTCATTTTCCTAAATTGGTGGCCTACCTGAGAAACAATTTGTGTCCCTACTAGAGAACTGCATGAGTGGCTTCACTAATACTTATAAGCACTAGTTGAAAATGAGAGTAGCTATCCTGCATTGCATTCTCTTTCAACGAATAAAAATGTGGACTCGCTCAAAAAGTAAACTTCGCTAAGCTTGCTATTCACCACTTTATTGCTTAAAAGACTCGCTGTAACGAATAGATAAAGCTACAAACACTCAGCCTCTCAAAGCTCCTCACACGCCCTATTCGCAGAAAGTTGATAAACTATTCGCATGACTCTCAATGACTCTCATGAACACTATTGCCCAACTCTCAACGTGAGGATCGAAGCAAGCGCATATGGTCGAGCAGAGAGTGAGAGCATAAATCGCACTCAACATAAAAAAGCGAGCGAGTCAATGCGAGGCAAACAACATTTTTTGAGGAATGCGAATGCCTGAGAAAACAGAAAATGTAGTGAAGAAGGAGAGTGCGCTATGAAGCGAAGCGCTTGTTGCAGACAACTGGTTCCTACCAAACTACTCAGGCACAGTATAAGACCCGATAACTAAATTAATATATTGTGTCAAAGTAGCTGATATGTATCGAAACTGGCCAGAGTCTTAACTATAATTTACCCGAAACATACCCAACAAGTACCTCAAGAGTCACCTGAAATAGTACCGTAGTAAGTCTGTACTATTGGGGGTTGGAATTAGTTTTAAAGGTTTTCTAAGAGATGGCGTAACTATCAATAGATCGCATCGGGCACACCTGTGACTATATTCATTTCAAAGCACATTGTCTAAGCTTCATTTTTTAGTATGTGTCATTCCACTGAAGTGTAAACAACATATATTTTTTTTCTCTGTGAACATGTCGACTTTCGTTCGCAAAAAATCGTGGGGATCACCCGGCCATGCATCAACATCGAGGGCCAAGCCGAATATTCATGGCGCCAAGCTTATGCTGTGTATTTGGTGGGATCAGAAGGGTGTCGTGTACTATGAGCTGCTAAAACCTAGCGAAACCATCACTGGGGAACGCTACCAACAACAATTGATGCAATTGAGCCGAGAATTAAAGGTTAAACGGCCGGAATATGCCAAAAGACACGACAAAGTGGTTTTTCAACATGACAACGCACGGCCACATGTTGCAAGAACCGTCAAGGAAACGTTGGAGGCGCTGAATTGGGATGTGCTACCCCACCCGCCTTATAGCCCAGACATAGCCCCTTCCGACTACCACCTATTCAGATCGATGACGCATGGCTTGGCTGAGCAGCGCTTCACTTCTTACGAGGATACCAAAAAATGGGTCGATTCGTGGATTGCCTCAAAAGACGAATCGTTCTTCCGGCGCGGAATCCATATGCTGCCAGAAAGATGGGAAAATGTTGTAGCTAACGATGGACAATACTTTGAATAATATACATTGTACCGTTGTTTCTAAATAAATGCTCAAAAACCGAAAAAAAACCTTTAAAATTAATTCCAACCCCCAACAATTCCAATATGTCAACAAATTTCGATTCGGGCACAATAAGCTGACGAGTGCCCGAATCGGTCCTCGTTCGTACATTGTGCATGCACAAGGTGTTCCAAAACTAGAACTTCTTTCGGTGCAGAGGTCGGGCATTTACCGACACCGGCACCGGACATATATCAGCTACTTTATTGACACAAAATATGAAATTGTTTCTCGGGCTAGATAGTCCAGTGGTAGCGCGCTTGGCTATCACCCAGGGGTCCCAGATTCGAATCCTGCCCGGATCATGGTCCTACGCTTTGACCTGTCTTTCCTTATTTCTAATCAAAATAACTTTAAAACACATCAATTTATGACGAAAAGTTGTAGTTGGTGGTTGTAGGAAAGTTTTCCATGAAAGTTACGCTTAGTAACATGATTTGACTGAGGTCAAGGCATAGTACTTGCTTTAGGTTGTTTCTACAGCTTTTTGCAACATTAAGAATATTTGTATTTGTATTTTGTATTTGAGTTATATATATTGTTGACAAATAAGATTAAATATTTTGAATTCCACATAGATGATGGAAATAACAACATTATACTTATATTATAAAACTAACTAAAACTAACTTAAACTTACATCAAAATTTACGTTGTACATGTTAAAAAGACAATATAGTATTTAAGAATTGATGACAATTAAAACTGTATAACATAATGTAAAGCACTTCAAAGTTAATCAAGAGAATAAAGCAAAAGAATAGAAGTTAAAGGAGAGAAACATAGAAAGAAATATTAGGTTTTTAAGGAAAATGTTCGAAAACTAAATGCTTAAAGGTATTTCTATTAGTAATATTTTTAATATGTGTGGGTAAAGAATTCCACGATCTGATTGCGCTTACAAAAAACAATCTACTGGTGTTGATGAAATTATATCTGGGAATTAAAATGTTCATGCCTCTGCTAGATCTACAAAAAGATAGTTTTTCGAACAAGTAGCTAGGGCTCTGTGTGATAATTATTCTATGCAGGAACACACAGATTCTTGCTTCAAGATGATTTAATAGGCCTCTTCCAAGTAATTGTTTCGAAAACATAGTTACATGGTCATATTTCCTTAGGCCATAAACGTAGCGAGCAGCATTGTTAAAGGCAACTAAAAGCTTATGCGCCGACCGCGAATCAAGCTTGCAATATACTGCTTCCGAATAAGTAATTAAAGGTAACAAGAGCTGCAATACCAATTTTGGTCTAATTTCTACGTTCACAAAATTTTCAGTTATTCGCATGCTTCGTAGGCCAAAAAAAATTTTTTTAACACAAGAGTTAATATGATCTTCACATGACAGAGTTGAATTTATTATATAACCGAGGTTAGTTACTTTGCTAACCAAATTGAGCTTCACGTTATTGAGAAGAATTGGAGGCAAGTCTTGAACAAGAAACATATTTTTCATTATTGGTAAAACATGTGATTTTAAAGGGTTTAACATGAGCAGATTATTCTTTGCCCATTCAGCTATCATGTATTCAGCTATCATGTTAAGTCCTCATTAACTCTGACACAAAGATCCTCTATCAGACCGATTGGCCTGGACATATACAACTGGAGGTCATCAGCGTAAGCATGCATTTTAACGTGCTGACACCTGGTGAAGATGTCATTGGAAAACATTGAAAATAACAATGGACCAAGAACTGAGCCTTGCGGCACTCCGCTACCTATAGTTTTAAGTTCTGAAAAATTTGACCCAGATTTAACCTTTTGTGATCTACCAACCAGATAGTTATGTATTAGACGAACAGCAGCTGCTGAAAAGCTAAAATTTTGCAAAAGTTTTCTACATAGTATTGAATGATTGACTGTATCAAAAGCTTTTGTAAAGTCTAGCAAACAAAGTAATGTAATGTGACCCATATCATACGGAACTCTGATATCATCAAGTATTTGGACCATTGCAGTCGAACAGCTGTGACCAGGCCTAAAACCAGACTGAAGATTAGACATTAGTCCAGAAGTGCGCACATGATTAGAAATCTGCTCAGCCATGAGCGACTCACAAACTTTAGACAAACAAGATAGCAGACTTATTGGTCGAAAGTCACATGGTTGGCAAGCGAATGATTTTTTTGCAATGGGAATTATAATTGCTACTTTCCAAACTTCAGGGTAGCAAGAAGAAGTGAAGCAATAATTTATTATATGGGTGAGCGGACCAATAACGAAAGGCAACAAGAGTTTTATAAATTTAATTGAAATACCATCCACCCCAGAGGATTTGATTTGATTTTTTTCAGACAGCGCGCTACATCTAGCTCATTTACTACATTAAAATAAAATTCATTATAATCATTATTTACAGATACAGTAATGACACTATCAACAACATTGAGTGTGTTTGAGTTATCACATGAGGAGTTAGCAACAAAATATTCATTCATTATATTTGGGTCAATCTTGCAGCTTTCAGATTGTTTTTTGCATACTCCGATACCTTTCAAATTGTTCCACAGCTGTCTTGAGGGTAGTGAGGGATCAAGCTTTGACATAAAAAACGTAGATTTAGATAATCTTACAGCAGAGGTAGCCTCGTTTCTTGCTGTTTTGTATGCTTCCTAATTTAAAGTAGTGGGATTTCGCTTCCATTTGTTGTAAGCTTTAAAACGGGTTTTTATGGCTTGTTTTACAGATGGTGTAAACCAAGGACAAGAGGTATTTATGATCCGACGCGTTCGAACGGGTACATGCGTATCAAAAAGAGTATTAATCCTATTGATAAAAAAGGTCAGTTTTTCATCCACCGTATTTAAATACCAACAATCCGTCCAGTTTGTCAGAGTTAGATCAGTATTCAATAGAGCATAGTCTATGGACTTAAAGTCACGATAAGAAAAGTACATTTCACTAGTTTCAGGGACAAGAGGTGCGATACCGACATTTAATGAACAAAAGATGAGATCGTGATCAGATACGAAAGATATCTGATCAAAGAGTAAAACAGACGATGGATTTGACACGACAAAGATGTCTAATAGACTGGGTTGAGCATTGTTTGCAAAACGAGTTGGCATCGAGCTATTTACTAAATTGAGACCGAATTCAGATAAGTTGTCAAGAAATTTTCTTGACACGCTATCGTTGTGCAGCAGATTTATATTAAAATCACCACATAAAACAAAATGTTCATAGTCGATAATACAGTAAGACAATGATGCAAACAAGCGTTCAAGACTACAATTACGACTAGGATTATACACACATATGCATATTCTACACAAAAGTTTCATTTGATTACTATCTTCTTTCATTCTGTGGTTTCAAAACGGTCTTATAATTTGGTCTAAGTACCTGCCACAACCTTAACCTAAACCGCATGCCTTGGTTCTTTGATCTTTTTTTTATAAAAAAAAACCTTACCTAACCTACATATTTTCCTAATGAATTAGCCAGCAGTTCTCTCGCTCAGAATATGGCAGGTGAATTTTTATAAAAAATATTCGGTGCACTCCTTCTCCCTACTATTATTCCTTCAAATATAAGATGATCATAATCTGTTGAGAAACACTGGAAAAAATGGTTCTTAACTGTTTTGCCTACGCCTATTTATAATACAGAAATTTTACAGTTTAAATATTAAACTTAAGTTTAGTCATTGAAAAAAGAAAAAAGTGAGAACGTTTTCCGATTTAAAATAATTTGGTTCGACACCTTTTTTAACGAATTGTAGGCAAAATTTAGGAAATTATATCATAATTATTTTTTTTTTTTTTGAGAAATCCACACTTTAAATTTTAACAATCCTTTTCTTAGAAAGGGTTGTACAAAGCAAATATGAGTTTTTTATTGAGTGCCGGTTAGTAGCAAAAACAAACAACAGCTGTAATAAAAATTAGAGGCACACTCAACCAGCAAATGCAACAAGTTACCATGTGGTGTGTGTGTGTTGGTCATAGAAATTTGCTTAGTTATTAACATAAGTTTACTGCAGAAAATTCATGTATGCATAGCATGCAACTTGATCTGGGGTAAAGGTAGTATTACTAGTGTGAGTATTCCACGATGTATGCAAATGAGTTGACATTTAAACGTGAACAAGTAGCTCTGCAAATTGCTTTTGCAATGCATTTGGTAATGTCTAAGGTAAGTGATAATATGACTCGTAAACGTATGCATTTTTCTTATGTGTTATTTCAAAAACTTACTTCTTCGTTCTATTTTTGACAGGTTAAGTTCGCCTTTTATAATTTTAGAACTTTAGAGCACGGAAATTAACAACAACAACAACAACAACAACAACAAAAAGAGTCATGTGTGTATATATATAAAATAATTTGCATGTTTCCAGTAGAAAAAAGAACTCACGACTTGCAAACGCATTATAAGAAATGTTATTTAGTTGTCAAGGACAACAACTGCAGTCGCTAAAGGATACGCTTTTGTTTATTAACAAAAGCTTAGATGACATACCGTTAGTGTCGAAGTATTCTTTGTTTTTTTTTTAAGAATATTATTGATTTACACGATTCGAATTGGAATTTCAACTATGATGCCTATACTTGGTATTTTACTGAAGTCAGTCAGTCCATGACATTGTTGTTATTGTTGTTGTGGTTATTGGCATTTATGGCTTCTTTCTGATAGTATATGCTGCGAAAATATTCCACGCCATTCGACAGAACTGCTATGTTGCTTATTGCTTTTAATAGATACCTTAAAAATATTCGGTTACTTCAAAAAATCCATACGACTCGAAAATTTTAGCAAAATCTCGTTAAATGAGCTCTAGTTATTATAAGATTTATTAAAATCAAACATGTTGGTACAAAGATTATGTAGTGAATGAAGTCACTGACTTTTCGAGTTTCCCGCATTGTTAATTTAAATGCAGCACTGATCCTATCTAGACTATTGCCAAATTTTGAGCAAGCTCCGTAATTTATGTAGTTTGTGTTTGGCTGCCATTGAAATCAGGCAACCTCGTGAATTTCGACGAAAATGGAAAAAAGTGGATTTTGTGTACCCATCAAGCGTTTTTTTTTTTGCCTAAGAAAACCATCATCGAAACCATGGTAGAAGAATAGAGGTATATGCAGCGCTGACTGTGCTCTCTTTCCATACTGCCATGTCTGTCAAATTTAGCTGTGTGGCGAATGGAAACAAAAGAAAATAAAGAAAAACTTTTGCTTCGTTTTGACAATTCCGGCAGTATGCTCTCATCTGGTGCATATACCTGTATTCTTCTACCATTATCGAAACTAAGGAAAGGCTTTATAAATAAATTTCGCCCTCGTGGAGCCAGCAATCGTTGAAAAATAATGCAATGACTTTGGACGATTAGAAAAAGCAAGTGCGTGAGGTGTTTGAGGCTGTAGGCATCTCAACTGAACGGGTACATAAAATTTTCATGAATATTTGGACATGAAGAAGCTATCCGCGCGATGGTTACCGCGATTGCTCACACTCGACTAGAGATAAAGAGATAGGAAACTTAAATTTTGTGACGTTAAAACATATGTTTTTTCCATTTTTATGTACTTTGGTGAAACTCATTTATTGTGTATGTGAGTTCACCTCAGATCAGTGTTGCCGCGACGATTCTATAAAAAGTATCCATGAAAAAGTCACAAATGTATCCACTTTAGAAAAAAAAGTATCCACATATTAATGTACTGAAACCCAATTTTTTTAAGCTTTAATGACAATTCCATTTATTTAATTTGAAGACTAACTAATAGCTTTGTTAAAATGTAATAGTAAGAAACAAAGCATCTACATTTATAAAATAAGTAATAATAATAAGACCTAGTGCTTGAATATTTTAAATCTTTTTAAGATTTATTTTTTAAAAGTTAAAATAATGAACAATGATATTTAAACTTTAAATGTATATTGCAATAAAATTTTTTGATTATGACGCGCTTTTTACTGGTAATTCAGTGTAAAAAATACGATTTTTTGAAATTTTGATAGCGAAAGCCACTGATGTGAATAACATATTAAAATTTCAGATGATTCGGCTGAATAGCTTTTGTTTTCGATACAACACATTGCCGAAAAAAGTAGTTTTGAGATAAATGAGTGTAAAGAGAGTGAGATGTATATTTCTGCTGTGCGCTCGATACCTGCTAAAACGGCTGTAGAAGCGGAGATAACGTCTATACAAGCCGAGATAAAAACTATACTTTTGAAAGTTAAAGAAGAAAAATAAGATACTAATTTTAGACAACCTGCTCCTGCCTTAAAAGTAAACATATGTACTTTTCAGTACTTCAGTCAGTTATATTTTGTGTTATTTTTATATTTTTTATACATTATGTTTATTACATTAATTGTAAATGTTTGATATTTATACAAAAAACTATATAAAAAACATAACTGTTAAATAGCGATTATGATTAATAAACAATTAGATTTTATTTTAAAAGTAATTATAATCATTATATAATACATAATCCTTGAAGGAGATGTTTTTGATAAGTAATTGATTTCGATTACAAATAATGAAAAAATAATTACTACTTGGAATTACGAAAATAATCAAAAAGAATAAAAAGTTATCAAGAAACAATAATCCGACTTCTTTTAGAAATTATTTTTGATTCTGTTTGAGGTTGACTCGCATCGTTTCAACGGTGAGGTTGTGAAGTGCAACCAGTCATTTTTAACTGAAATCGCCCATACACTCATACGGTTTTTTCAGTTAACACAGTTATACGAATAACAGCTACACGAAAACTTTATCAGTTTTATTAACTAAAGTGTTGGGAGCTACAGTATGAACTTTGGGTTCATGGTTCCTCTTCTGTTACCGCTGCTAATGCTATACATAATAAAAAAAAAGAATCAAACATAATTTCTAAAAGTACTCTGATTATTTTTCTTGATTACTTTTAATTCTGTTTGATTATTTTCGACATCTAAAGTAATCGTAATTATTTTGCGATATTTATAATTATATTACGATTATAAACAGAAAAGAATTTTACTTAATCAATTATTTTATAATTTTAAAAAATAATCGAATTCCTAATGAATACGATAAGTAATAATTATTTAACAGCTATGATACAAAAAAATATATAAATACATAAAAAAGTAATTTAATAGCTTATTCAGTTAAGTGTAATGGGTTGCAATTGCCCTTTATTTGTATTACATTTAAAAATTATTCGTTTTTAAGTATTTTGCAAAACAATTAGGGTATACACTTCACTTGGTAATTTTCCAAAATCAGAATTTTTTCGAAAATTTCAGTGCAGTTGTTTTTGTTCTGGTTTTCCGAAGATTGTTTAAATTTAATCATCTATTGAGTTGAGGAAAAATAATCGTCGGAACTTTGCGAAGAAAAGATGTGTTCAGTGCACACAAGCAACTGTGTTTCATGAAAAAAACAACATCCTAAACGGTCTTCTTCAATAAAATTTTATATAATTTAGTTTTTTCACTTATTTTCGGCATTTTTCACAACTGCAACGACAAAGGTTTTAATAAATTAACAGTTTGCGCGTTGTCAGTTTGACAAATATTTCGGAAAAAAAATTTAAAAGCAGTCGCTCATTTCAACTAGTCGTAAATTTGCGATTTCGGAAAATTACGAAGTGAAGTTTATACCCTAAATATACCTTTACTTATTCCAAAAAAAATCTACTAGTCTTATTGTTTATAGTAAGACTTAAATTAGAAAAACTTCATTCAGCAGCAGCTGATGAGGAAGACTTAATATATTTATCACAAAATTGTAAAGTTCTTCGTAAATAGGTTGCGTTAATGCATTTTTTGATTAAAAAGTACTGTCCAAAAATGTCTCAATGTCATAATTTTTCTTTTTGTTGAATTTAAAGAAATGCCTCCTCTTTTATATTTTTCCAAATAAAAACATATATTCATATATGAGTATGAAAAAAGTATCCATAAATTTTTCCTAACGGCAACACTGCTTGGACTTATTCCTATGGTGTAATCATTCTAAGATAATTTCACCATGATGTTTCAGGGATGCTTTCCATTGCATTTCCGAAGTCTTTTTTCGTATCGGACCTCAAACGTAACTGGCGAAATTCTTCAATCTACCATAAGCCAGGGTTGTTTTCCGTTGATTTTACGACCACTTATAAATGTTTTGTGTTAGTATTCGAGCCAATTTAACGTAAAATCGAACATAGTGCTATCCCTCTCCAACGGAGTTTCCCATCTCTTTATCTCTGCACTCGACGATAGACACAGCCGTAAACCTCTTCAAAGGAGTGTTTGGCGATGTTCATTCGGGATTGCCTTGAAAAAGGTAAAACGATCACTGGAGAAAGCTATTCACAGTCGTTGGATAGAATTAACATTGATTTGTAGCGAAAACGATCGCATTATGCGAAAAAAAGCCTCCGTAAAAAATTACCCCAAAGCAAAAATTTGGCCACCATCTTGCAATGTTCTTGCAAATGTTCATGTAAAATTCAAACCACCGACCCGCTTGATATGCCTACCTCGTAGCTATCTCATGCATTTTCACTTTCAGAATCTCCAATACGAAATCGTGGATTTTTCCCAATACATTCTGGAGTGGTCACTGTTTTTGGTGCTCCCCCAGCGTGTTCATCTTTTGTGCTGATTCGACCTCTTTTGAACTCTGCAATCCAATATTTAACGTTTAAATATGACGGAGTAGATGCACTGTAATAATATCGAGCTTTTTTTTTCATTCGCACTTTTGCTACTCAAAAAGTAATGTATAATTAAAGCACGAAATTCTTCTTTACCCATTTATTATGGTGTGTTCATGTTAAGGATAAAACCCGTCAAAAATGTCATGCATTTGAAAAGTGGTGGTGCTGTCACTTGGAGACCGACATCATCTTGAACGCCCCAGTAATTCTTGCCCAAAATCTTATCCTATTCCTTTTTCGTAATACTGGTCCTAATTCTTGTTATAATCTTTGTAAAAATCCTTGTAATAAAAATGGGCTCGAAAACTTGCTATATCTTTGCTATACATAAACAAAAATAGATTAGTATTAAGAGAAAGGCTATGCTATTACCTATTTAAAAAGCTACTAACCATAAAATTCCATTAATTACTTTTTAAGATATAACCCATTTTTATGTACTAAAAGCAGGGTGCGGAGAACGTTTGAAATACGATTGTTCTCAATTATCGTTCTCCTTATATAAAATTGTTCTGTCAAATTATCACGAACGAATGGGGAACTCTCTACTGGCGTCGTATTTTTTATCTCTGAAAAATTGGTCAGTTTCAAACTTATTCGATCGAATTTTTCACAAAAAAATAATAAGCAACGAACGTTCGTTTTTAATTTTTCATAAAAATTAATCGTTCAAAGAAAAATTCAGGAACGTTCGTTTCCTAAAAAATGTTATGTTCCGACTATCAGCATCCACATCGTCGAGCGAGGATTCTTTTCAGTTATGTATGCGTCATCGAGTTAGGTATGTATTGTTTCTTGTATACGTTTTTATTTTTGCATTATCGCGAAAAATTGTTGCGAATGCGTAGCATCGAGCGCTGTTTGTGTTGCTGTTCCGTCATCCGATCATCAATCGAATTAACATTTATGTATTAATATCATAAAAAACACAAAAAAAAATTGATTTGACCTTGTAGATGTTATCACCATTCCGTACAAGGGCAAAAAAATTTTTCATTATATCGATATGTCGATAAGGGGTCGTCCATAAACTACGTTACCAATTTAGGGGGGGGGAGGGGTTTTGAAATGCACTACGATAAGTAACGGTAGGGGGGGAGGTGTTTAGATATTGTAACGTTACCAAAAATTAAAAAAATCGACGAAAAACCTCTAATTAATAACACAATTATTTCAAAAATTTTTAACCTTACATGTTTATGTTTGATCGTCTAAATTGATGGTTAACTTTTGTTTCAACGATTTCTTCCACCGCCTTTTCCCTCGACACAGGAACCTTTTGGTATTCCTTCACCATCTCAGCACACGTCTGAAAAATTTGGGTCTTTGCTTTTGCGACAGGCTTTGACGTTAAGGCCTGAATGTTCTTGATCAAAGGAGATACCGTATGACATGTACTGTCCTTCTCAGAAAGAAGAAATCGGTTCAAGGTCGTGTCCTACATGCGGCTTGTATTTCGTTTTTAAAACTTCTATGAATTGTCATAAGTTTGTATTATATCGTTTACAATAAATCGGAATAAAACATACTATTTAAATAAATCAATTTTCAGAAAGCATTTACACAAAAACACAGAACTTTGTGCAGCTCGGGTGCAGCCGTTAAGGGTACTCTGTCAAAGACCAGGGGAATTTCTTTGCGTTAGAAATGAGGATTCACCTGAATGAGTCGACATAGAATCCGATGAAAAATTCTATTTTGAAGAATCCTCAACAAAGCTACCAGCTTCTTCTATCCCAGTGATTGAGAGCATCGAATCTTGGATCGCAGATGGAATAGCTTTTACAGATGATATTAATTATTGATTTTTTTCCAATTGTTCCTTTAATGTATCTAGTCATACTAGTCACTAATACTAGTGAAAATTGTCAGAGCTAGTCAAAATATATAATCATTCGAATGAATTCATTTCATAGGTCACGTTACTTTATGGGGGGGGGAGGGGTTTTGAAAAGCACTACAAAAAGTAACGCAGGGGGAGGGGGGTAAAAAAACCGGAAAATCAGTAACGTAGTTTATAGACGACCCCTAAGCAATAATAGCTTAATTCGACTTACGACAGATCTAAGTTATTGATGTAGCAGTGTTCTACGCATATAGCACTATAAGCACACAAAATCTAGAGCTTTTAACATGACCAAAAACAAAGTTATGACACAATAACAAAAGACTCTTCCATTTAACTGATATGGCAATTGAATATATGAAAAACTGCTCATTAAGCGGTCATAATACTAAATACAATTTTTGGGACTATGTCCTCTTTTTGAGCGGAAAAATTTGTAATTTTGGATTATGTTTATTATTTGTAGTTTTGGATTTGGGATGTGGTAATTCTCATGTTATTTTGTGAGAAAAATCTCTCGTGTGGGTAAAAAAATACCTCAAAACACCACAAAATTACTACAAATTACTCAACCTCAAATTACTACAAAATACCACAATACCTCAAAATAACTCAAAACCCCTCAAATTACTTAAAATGCATGGTAAAAATACGAATTAAGGGAACGTTGCGTTAATTGAATTGTTCAAATGACTGAATGCACTTGTTTGTGGTGGTTTGTATGTATCTATATTCTTTTTTCTTTTTTGAGGTATTGTGGGATTTTGTGTTAATTTTGAGGTATTTTGTGGTAATTTGAGGTATTTTGGGAGAGTGGTAATCTTGAGAATTAAATGCGAGAAAAAGACAATTTTGGTGGTAGTTCCATCTTGTGACACTGCCCCTATCATGAATAATTTGTCGCCTTTAATCTCGCCAGTATAACTGATAAATTGGCAGATTCGCGATCGGTAATTTCATCATATAAAGGTATCTTATTGACTGCATTCCTCCGGACGCGTTTGTATTCAGCCCTATCATGAATAATTTTTCACCCGAAATCAAAATAGGAAGTCTCAAAGGTAAATCTCAAGAACATTTTGTAAATTTTTAATGCAAATTTGTTCATCAACCGTCAATATTCATGAGTGTAAAAAAAAAGTAATGTCTTTATTTGCTATATTAAAAATGAAAACACCCTTTTTTGATTCCGGTCGAAAAATTATTCATGAGAGGCTGAATAAGAAAGTCTCCAAAGGAAGAAACCTTTATATGGTGAAAGTGCCGATCGCGAAACTGCCAATTTATCAGTTATACTAGGGAGAATACGATAACTGGTGCGCCGCGATTTGACAATGGATTCGTGAAGTACTTTTAATAAAAATAGGAATGGCTGAAAGAAAAATCGATGCATCGATTTGTTTTCAAATTATCAATTTTTTAATTTGATTATCATTTAATCTTTCAATCAATAATGGTAACTATATAGATATTTTATTGAACAGATCTTGTACCAAGCAACAAAATGTTAAATATAGATAACTAGCCCCAGACAGAATATTCGACAGGAAAATGGCATTATATCAGCATAATTGTGGCAAATGAGCAGAGTTCTGGCAGTATGTTGAAATGTGATGGCGGCCAGTTTACTTTTTATCAAAAAAGGCTGCCAGAAAGTAGCAGCATGAAGGCATGGAAAAGTCAGTAGAAGGCAGTGTGTCGAAATTCGGCATTGTATTGGACGGCAACTGAAATGTTCAAGCAGCTCAAACATTTTTGTTTTTTCAGCAGCAGCCTTCCTACGCACTATAACGGCAGGCATATGAACTCTGTTGAATAAAACCATTATTTTGGCATTGAACTGAAATATTTGGGCAGGCTTAAAAGTTTTGTTTTCTCTTAAAAAAGACTAAGTCTTACTGTACACCATCATAATTCAATAAATAAATAAATAAATAAATAAATAAAAAATAATATAGTTTTCTACAGAACAGAATGCTTTCGCCCTATACTGGCAGGCACATGAACTCTTTTAAAAACAAGCATTGTATTGGCATCCAATTGAAATGGTCTAGCAGCTTAAAAATGTTTTGCTTTCTAGACAACAGAATTATCTCGTCTTAAACTGGAAGACGTTTTTATTCTGTCTAACTCTTCTGAGCTCTAACTTTTTACTGGCTTTAACTTGAAATTTTTAAACACCTTTTCACATTTAACATGTAAACTTGGCAGTTACAATTAATTTTTTTTTGTCGAAAATTTGCATAAATAAACGCTATTTAAAAATGTATAAAGGTAAAGGTGTTTTATTTGTATTCAATCATATTAAGTGCAACACTATGAATCATATTTGGTGGAACACAAAACATAAGAAATATCATTTACATGTAATGCAAAAATCATTTTTAATACATTGTGGCGAAATTTACTGTATTTCAGAAGATCTGATATACTGGTGTACAAGAGTGACTTCAACATTTGATAGGACCGTCGGTTTTGAATAATTTTTAGTGCATTTGTTAATTACTACATAAAAATTAAGTTAATAGTATAAGTTGAATAGAGTACTGCTCTGTCAAAATACCACATGATAAAGTCCTAGGGTCATTCATGAATCTATTTTCGCATTGATTGCGATACAGTTTGCCATCGTAAATGTCTTCTAGCCTGTCAACATTTTCTTTTTTCTGCTAAAATGGTGAGTACTTGTTAGCAGAAATCTGGGCGAGAAATATTTGCTTGCAGCTGTGCCTCTATTGAAAAGGTGAGCAGATATCCTAATTCGCCTTTGCTATTATATTCCTTGCATTTCCTTTCACTGGTTTATAACAGTTGTTGCAGTGCGCCGTACACTCAATAGCAGAATTTATTTTTATGAAATGTTTTTTAAAGACATAAGTGGAGAAGGGCGTTTTAGGGCATATGGATGGAATCAATCAATTCCAACAAACTGCTTAATGCAGAGCCGCTTAGTTTGTATCGTAAAACGTATGCTAGAATTGAGGTGCAGACTTCAGATGTTGATACCGGAGATCCTAGAACATATCGATCTTTTCCAGCAATCGGATCTTCACTATCCTCGTCTGATGCACAATTTTTTGATTCTGGGAAGGATGAGTGACCAGCGAATTCATCATCTTAATTAAAAACTTTAACTGATTATACGGTACAAACATTTCTCTGTCAAATTTCGTTTAAGAAATCAGCTTAATTTTTGCGTGTTGGACTATGTTTTTATAGAGCAATAATTTTAAAACTCACAATTCTTTTCAATAAAACTGTTCGCACACGTAGTCTCTGGTATTGTTGGTGGCATTGCTATCATACCCACAGGAGTGAATTTCCTTCTTTGTTTGGGTTTGCTTACACCTGATATACTAAAGATAAACTTTTTTTTAAAAAACTTAGAAATTTACGTTTGAAAAATCTCACTCAAAATTGTATGTCACAACATCAAAGCCGTTCAAAATTTAGGTGAATCGAAAAATATCGACAAACCTAAGGACCAAAAACTCTCAGTTGAATAACAAAAGCTCAAGTATATCAAATAACTTAAACTATATAAAATATATAAAAGAAACCAATATTTTGCATTCAATTCCATGTTAATGCCCCATCCAATTGCCTGCTTGTATTCTGCTCTGTACATTCCCTGCCAAGTTGCTTCCACTGAACGCCACTTGCATGCTCTCTTATACATTTTTGAGCCTATGTTAGCCAGTCTGCTGTTCTGTACAGTGGCAGTCAACTGGCTAGTTTTTGTACAATTCCCGCCCTGCCCTGCCAAAAATGGGCCAAAATAATTTCATTTCTATTCCAATAAACAGACTACCTGTCTGCCGTTTTAAGTTCATTTTCCGGCCAAAAATTTTGTCTGGGGAGTTGAGTTATCGATTTTTTGTTCGAACAAAAATTTTTTTTTGTTATGAAAAGAACAACACTTTCTAATAGCGGCGCCCTAGTTATCGTAATAGTGCCTTTATACTTTTGCAGAACAGTGTTATTGAAAACATACGTATTAAAACGTTCTTCACTTCCTGATTTTCAGTGATGGGTAGAGTATCAAAAATAGACAAAAATCTCTGGTCATCTATGACAAAATAAGTAACATTTCCAAATGTCTCTTATGCGAAAAACCTCTCATGGGATGCATACTAGGGAATATCAAAAGGCATTACGAGAGTGTGCACAAACATAATTTTGACGATGCTTCATTATCAAGATCATCAAGAAGTAATCATACAATCTAATCATATAACAACAATCATAACAAACCATCTTTTATCATTTGATTGGGCAAATCAAGTTTATTTACCTTATTTTAATAACATTATTTTTTTCCTCATATGCATATGTGCAGTTCACATTTGTATTTTGGTTTCATCTTTTCATGACAGCAAGTGTACTAAAATACAACAACAAACTTATATTTTGTCTAATAACTCTACGTACAAACGAACGTTCGTGAATTTTTTCTTCAAACGCTCATTTTTAATGAACAATTCCAAACGAATGTTTGTTGCTTCTTGTTGTTGTGTGAAAAATTCGTTCGAAAAAATACAAAGCTCACAAATTTATCAATGATAAAAAAAAACGACGCAAGCAGAGCGTTACTTTTTCGATTGCGAACGTTCGTCTGCTTTTAAATTTTTCGTTTGAAAAATTCTCACACACAGCAAAACGCGATAAGATCGTATTTTAATCAATTGTGAACGAATTTTTCCGCACCCTGACTAAAAGTTTAGTTTCTTTTATTTAATTTGAAATTCCAGCTTAATATATCAAAACATGAAAAATTTTTATAAAAATTCGCGCGATTTTTTCGCATGCGACGCTTATTTCATTAATCTCAACATAACGTATATAATTTTAATATATAACGCATATATATAATTTTAACTATAGTTTTACTAATACTACTATAATTTTTAGAAAAATAGAGAAATTTCAAAAACAATTCTTATTTTCTAAATGACAATGCAATTTATACACTAACCTTATTTATTGTAAAAATTCGATTTTACATTCATTTTGGATCATTACAAGGACAAAAATTTCATATCACAAAAACACCTTCAAACGCAACATTTTTCAAAGTTCAAAAAGAACTATATCTTCAAGAAATGAACATGAATTTTCAAGAAATAAGCATTGATTTTCATATCTCGTTGAATAGATACTTGCATTAGCTTTCTTTTGATTTCTATAAAGATTTGTTTTGTTGGAAAATTTAAAAAAACACATGTTTTTAAGGGTTTTTTTCTAACTTTGGACCCCTATAACTTCTAGACGACTTGAGAGCGGCCCTTAATTTTTTCACTTTTAGCTTTTTTAGCTCCATACACACATTTTGAAAAAAAAAAATAAAAAGGCCATTGTTGCTAAAGGTAAAATGTTCCCAAAGAAATTAGTTGAATTGGGGCAGGACAACGTCTATCAGTTATAGTGAGTTATATTTGCATGCAACATCGTGACTTTCAATTTTTGTAAACCACAAGATATGACGTAAGACTCTTACGTCAAAACTCTAAAAAAGCTATGATATTTTTCAATATTACCCTAAGCTTATGCTTTGAGCGTTTATTGTAAGAGTAAAGAATTCAAATTTCAAATAACACTCACTGACGTTTGAAAAACTCAATTCAAAAAAATTTTACTATGGTTTTTGACTTTAAAAATTTTGTCACAATAAAGTTTTTCGAAACTGATTCTCCTGAAAATATTAACTATAAGTGTTAAAAAATCGTAAAATTGTTTAATAATCTAGAATTTTATATCAAAGATTTGCATTACTTATGCTATTTTTGTTTTGTACAATTTGTATTTTTGAAAATACTTATTTTTCTCATTATTTTAAAAAGATTTTTTCTAACTGATTTGTGCTAGTTTTTGTCTCTGCCTCAGAGCTTTCTAGTTTTCCTTAGCAATGTGTAATACGAGTATCAATTACTTTTGGTATAACGATTTCATTCCACGCAAACAGCTCTAGAACTCACCCTCATTCATATTCATTCATTTTTACAACACTGTAATTTTGATTTCTGAAAACATGCTGAGCATATTTTTATGCTTTCCTTTTTTTTGGGGGTTTTTCAATTTTTTCCATTTGTTTTTTTTTTATTATTTATACCTAGCAACTTCGTGCTAACTTGTAAGCTAAACTGTTAGCTCATAAGCTAGCTAGACACATATTTTCGAGTTTAATACTCATGTAAACAGACATGCAAGAAATTCTCCTATTAAATCTCCAGCAGCAACAATACTAAAATATAAGAAACAGAAAAAAAAAAACAAAAACAGGACGAGGAAGTTGTTTAACACTTCGTATGAGGTTGCTTGGCAAGAAATGCCGTGGAGACGCTTCTTTAGTTTTAAATGGAATTTATGCATTAACGGTTGAATAGGAAATACGTCGGAAAAATTAATTTAAATTACTTGAATCTACTTTAAATCAAGAATAAAGAGTCTGCTCTAAAAAACTCTTTTCTCTGTTTCTAGTGCTAATTTTGAATGGGATCGCTCGTTTTCAGAACCGGACTTAACAGGTTATCCGCACTTACAACCTTAGGTGAGATTTTTCATTAATTATATTTCATACTCTTTATTCGTAGCTCCTGCAAAGCATCTTAATCGCTTTGTCATCAAACATCCACACGAGTACATTTCGGTGGATGACTTGAAATTCTTTAGACGCCGCACGTCACCAGGTATGTCTGCTTTTGCAATGCTAAAAAATTTGTATAATGCCATAATTTAATTCAAGATTTCCACACACAAAGTAACATATGTTTGCATAATAGCGATGAACCAGTGCTTCCATTTAGCTCACTCAAGTCAGAGTACACAAAACAATTCCAGAAACTAGAACTCAGTTTAAGGCCAAAACTTTTAAGACGCTCAACATCGTTGCATTTAGAGGGCTTAATGCATCATCTGTCGGAGCATCAGGAACAGTATCATTGGTATACGCCAGAAGACTGTCTGAGGTGAGTAAAAATAACTTTTTTTTAAAAATAGTTAGGAGCAGTGAACATGTTTTGAAAACGAAATAAAAATAGAGCTGTTAAATAGATTGCCATTTAACTTTAAACCATTTTACTTTCACAATTTCACAATCACAATTGCTTTATGCATTGAGCTTAGACTTAAATTATATAATCGGTTTATATGAATATTGTGTCTTGCGAAATACATATAGCAAAGAAATAGCGTAAGTTATATTCCCTTAAGTTATTAGAGGTTTCATAACTTTCAAAATCCAAACTTTTATAACACCGGTGGATCTAGAAACTGCTCCTGGGGGGTTAATAATCACATTAGAATATCATCAATCCTTTTTAAATATTGAGTGCAGATTTTATAAATGGCATATATTTTTGCCATTAGCTGGTGTATAGAAATTTTTGAATAGGCAAAAGTCTCAAAAAACTTTTTTATACCCCACGCATACTGCGTATTGAAATTCATTATATGTGCTTATTAGGGAGTCCAATGCCGGAAGCTTTTCTCGATCCCGGGATCCCGGGACTGAAAATTTTAAGAAGTAAATTATTCAAAACATTTTTAATACAACTTTTTGTTATTTCTTAATTGAAACTAAAAAATGTAAATTAATTCAAGTATAAAGTAACAAAACAAAACGAAACACATTAAAGATATTCACAATTGCGTTGTTTTCAGTTTAGTTAAAAAACCACGTGGTATTGTTCCACACTTTACCGAGAGGTTTTTATATTATTTCTTGTTTTACATGAAATCTCTAAAAACCAAAAGTGTAGTAATTTTAAGTACCTCAATGATAAGTTTAACGAGTGTGGTTTTTAAAGTTCCATTAACAAACTGATCAGTTGCCAGCTATTTTCTAATTGCAAAAATGAAAGAAGCTCAAAATGCAACTTAAACATTTTTATGCCATATATTAATAAAATATATCAAATTGGATAGTTAATTTATTTGCATAGTAATACAAAGCTATAGTGTTTATATATATATACACAAATTATATTTTAAAGGGTGCTCATAGTTGTGATTTTCAACTATGGCAAAAAAAACCATACTATCACACAATTGTGAATACCCTTATTGTTAATAAACACAAAAAACTTAAATAGTATTAATGACGAGCACATTGTATTAATTTAACCCTTTCAGTGGACTTGCCCAATATATTGGACACGAGAAAAATTAATTTTTATATGTATTTATTATGCAAAGCTTTTTTTTAAATCAAATCATTTGGTTCTATGAAAAAAAAATGAACCAACTTGATAAAAATAAATTTAGAGAGATAATTGACAATAAAGTCAGTTGGATTTTCGCTTTTGTGTTGAGGAAAAGCAAAAACTATTTTTGTTTTGCCTATTTCATAAGACAAAATTAACAGAACAAACATGAAATTTATGTTTTTTTATCTTTTTATGGCTTTAATGATAAACTTATTAATAGGGTTTAAAAAACAAAGATCTAAAGGGTTGAGAAACATTTAAAGGACTAAAAAAAAGACTTTGTGCCGAACAGGAGCAAAAAACTTTTTTCTTTGTACAATCTTGTAAAACGTAAGTAACGCAAATTAAAATGTAAGGTATGTTTTTTTATCTTTTAACAACCTAAATGATAGGAATATAAACTTAAAAAAATTATTTTGTTCTTAGTTTAGCCTAGCCATTGAAAGATTAACAGAACAGAAAATATAAAAAAAAATACAGAACAGTTTAAGGTATTACTACATAAATGTTGCACTTTTTTTGTACACCGTGTTTGTGTTAAGGTAAATTAAGGTTGGAAAAGACTTTTCAAATTAAATCTTTGTTTAATGTTTTAATTATTTTTAAAGTAACACAATAAGCAGATCAAGGCGTTTTATTTGTTTTATTGGAGAGTTTTGTTCGAATATTATTACAAATATAACCCGTTTATGAGAAGCACTATTCTGATTCTATGCTAGTTGAGGAAATAGTTGTTTATTAGTCGTAAGCAATTTGTAAGTTTCGATCACGATTGCCTTCACCATAAAAAAAATTATTTCCTAATACTATGTTTCCATCTGCTCAAAATCTTGAGATTATGTGACATTTCGTAAAATCCATATTGAAATCAACAGAGTTCTCTGTACAATTTTAAGCTTTTAAAATGTTGTGATTTTAACAAAATCTAATGCAAAATCTCATAAATTGCAATGCGGTATCCCTGAAAAGTTATATCAGTAATCAGCACTATTCAGCTTATGTCAAATTTTTCATATTGACAATTGGCAATGAAAACTAAGCAATTATTTAAAAAAAAAAATTTAAATAATAATAATAAAAACGACAAATGCAAAGGAAATATGAAAATAAAAAAGCTCGGAGCTTCAGTGAGGAGCAATTACTAGTAGCAATTTTGGGGAAAAAATTAAAGAGGTCCGGAAATGACAAAAGAAATGCAACAACGCAATTGCTCCTTCATGATTTGCTCATTCTTAAATTTATAAAATGAAGTCTTAATTGTCAAATGAAGTCTAGCTGTCATGACATGCCAGATGGAAACACTTTGAAATCACTTTTTCAAAATCACAAGATTTCGAGCAGATGGAAACATAGTATAAGTCAAAATTCCTGACAATTTTTAAATACATAGCAGACTTCCCGATATTGCAAATTCTTCTAAAACTTTGTAAAGCTTTTGCTCCAGTGATTCACACTCATCGTCTTAACAATCTTTTTCAGCCTCAATAAATGTTTTTTCTAATTCTATATTCATATCTATATCATTCTATATTCGAATATTTGTTAGAGAAATTTTTTATTTAAAAATCCCGGGATTCAGCAAAGACAATCCCGGGATTTAAAGGGGCTTAAATGATCCGGGATCCCGGGATCCCGATATTGACTTCCCTGGTGCTTATATTAAAAAAACGAATATCAAGTTCGAGATTGAGCAAAATCGGTTGAAAACCACGCCAACCTCCCACAAAAAGCTTCTTTATCAAAACAAGACTTGGTATTATGCACATAAATAATGAAGTAAAATATTAACCATATTGTCAAAATCGGATGAAAATCACGCCTACCTCCCATACAAAGTTAATTTAACAGATTAGTAAAATCTCTAAAATTGAAGTGATTTTAAACTTTTTAAGAACTTGCGTTGCAGTTGCATTACTTTTCAATTGCTCCATGTGGAAAAGGCCTTAACTGTACTTTTATATGGTTTGTTTTACTCAAGTTGTGTGTATCTCATTTTAAGCTAAGTGCTACTGTGGTTAACTCAAAATCTGGGTCCGAATTACAGCCATAGAAATAAAAGATAAGAAAGTGGTGTTATACTCACACACACTATGCGTGTGTAGAAGGAATTTTCGTCGCTGAGGAAGCGAGATAGAGCGTCGTTTTTTGACATAAGCCCTTCCCGAGCAAAAAAAATCCATTTTTGAGGAAGAGCATCTGTCAAAACACAAGTTCTGCTTCATGAGCGCATTCATTATTTAGGGTGGCAAGGGCATTAATTTTTTTTTCATATTTGGATAAGCTTTAAAAGTTATTTATTTGTTTACAATTTCTTTGAAAACTTGATATGAAATTAAAGTGGATTAGCGACCTAAGGTTGCAAGCTATAACTAGGTATTTTTATATAAAAAAAATTAATTAAAAGCCGACAGTTCGGAAAAAACTACACAAAACTATTTATTTTTAAAGAGTTTAATTTGGTATGTATTTTAGTTGTTTAGTTTTTGTGTTATATTAATATCAATTAAATAGTTTATAAAAAATAGTTTTTTCAAATAAATTTTTAAAAAATCATTAAAAGTAACTTTTGTCGTTTCAGTTTTATTCTGAGTTCATGTCTTTTACTTTATTTTAGTAATGCTTTTCTCTGTAAAAAAATAGGTAACGCAACATATTATATAGCGGTTCTATATAAAAATTACATCTAAAAATAAAAAATAATTTACGCCTTTATTTACTACATAGTTGAATGCGGCCTTGTTTGAATATCTTTGTGTTTGTGTCAACTTCACTGTGTTTGTAAATACTTCACTTCACTACAACTACACCACTTCCTTATATTTTACTTCTATGATTACAGCATCCGTGATCGAGCAAAATTACGAAGGGCACGACGAGACAAGTGCCTATCAATCTTGTACAATTTTGCTCGATCACGGATGCTGTAATTCGGCCCCTGAATAACTTCTACCATGTTCATCTTTTATCTCTAGCCAACTCATACCAATTTTCTCTCATTTTAGCTCTAGAAAAACTTTCTCATACTCAAATTGGTTACTAACAAAAGCATTTCTTCCTCTGCCCTAGCTGCCGTACGTTTCCCATACGAAATCCGGAGAACTTACATGTTGGTGAAGATAACATTGGCATGAATGCAGAGTACCGTTCTTCGTACATCTCCTACCCAATGGTCGATCGTACTGCCAAAATACTGCCACGCGAAATGTTTCGCATTGAATCAGAACCCACAGCAACAACGACGAATATCCACCAGCATGACAATCACCAGCATGAGAATCACCACCAACAACAACCAGCAGAAGAACAGACACAATCCCTCGATTGTAGTCCTGAGGAGATTGCAGCTATCAACAAACTAACCGAGGATAAATTCAAGCGTGATCTAGCCGCACAGGAGCAGCAGAAATGTCACCTGCAGACACGTGATCTTGGCGCCAGCAATGTCAACACATCTGCACCATCGGAATATCAACATCAATTCGTGAAACAACCGCTCGGAAAGGCTCACTCCATACCGCAAATTAGCCACATCAAAATGAATGGCGATTTTCTGGGCATACCCGAATACAGTGCTAGCTTTAAAATGTACGATAACTATTCGAAGAGTGCCCCCATCAAAAAAGCGGACAATCTGCGACAGTCTGGTGCTGAAGCGGCTGTTGCACCCGTTGCAGAATCCCCAGAATATCGCGAAAAATTTCGAGGACACCCACAAAATGCCGCCAAAGATCAATTGCTTAAGACCGAAGATCATCTTTATCCACGCGGTGAATTTAGTAAAAATCTGCCCGAGTATTACGAAAGCTTTCAAGATCCTCAGGTTAAGGAAATGCCTGAACGCGGCAAGTGTCGCGAGCCCTATTTGCGGCTCAAAGGCAATATCGAATTTAATCCCGAGTATCGCAGCACCTATCTGGACTTTCCACGTTCACGGCCAATTGTGAAAAAATCCACGTCTTCATTTCGTCTGCCAACTAGTACGTCCACCACAACCACACATACTGCCGATATGCGTAGCCCCAAGCGCTCGCCACGTCGTAAATATAAATCCAGCTCGCCAAAACGTTACGCTGACGTCATTGAAGATCCTGCCGATTTGACCAGTACGCCCGAATATAGACGTGCCCAATATAATTATCAGCTACGCGAACGTACACCACCGCGTAAAATCATTGAATCCGATGGTGGTGGTAACGCAAAGCTTACTTCATCCACTCACACACATAGGAGTTCCATGGCCTATGCAGCACTGGAACCGGCTGGTAAAATAAGTAACGCAATGCATAAGCGACGTCCATCACGTCGTCGTGCCGCTTCCATTCTCGATAAACAGCAGTCGATATCTACACCGTCCAGTTTTGACAATGTTATTGGTGGCAGTTCGTCATCCAAGTTGCCCGCAAGATTTGGACGACGTGCTGCGGTACTACAAAATGCTGCAAATTGTCGCGAGAAGTCTTCAATTATCGAGGGCAATCCGAAGTATGCCCTATCAACGCGACATGATAAATTCAATAGGGAGAATCAGGATTCGTTTGTGGTATTAAAGGAACCTTGCAAGCGTACCAACTGGATGAAAAAGTCTTGGTATGAGTCTTAATCTGAGATGCTGCCAAGCTCAGGCTATAGTTTAAGAAATACAGGTGTACTTGTAGACAAATAAAAAGTTGCAATAAATATCGAAAAGAGTCTTCAAGAGAAAATACTTCAGGGATTTTCTTTTAAAAAGTGGAGAAATTTTAAAGTTAAATATATCTTTTCATCTTCAAGGTACATTTGACAAGGTTTTATTTATGTTTGATCAATTATAGTTGAGTCCGACCAAAATGTCTAAAGTACTTTTTAGAATCCGCAAAACTTCTTTTAGAAGCGAAGAACCTTAAATTGAAATAAAAAAATGGAAAATTATTTAATATTCCATGATATAAACTTTATTTTAAAGATAATTTTTTGACATTAATATTTGAATATGATTTTGGGCATGCAACCGCCGTGGCGCACAGTGATGCGAAAGGGCATGCTAGACGGAAAAAATTCGAAATCTTATTTCTGAATTTTTAGCATGTAGAACTCTTAAGAAATATCCACTGATGTCAGGAAAAAAATTTGACTTAGTTTTAGTTTAGTTTTCTAGTTATATTTAATTATATGTTTCAAATATATATCAACATCCAAAAAGTTAAAAATTAGAAGGCTTCTTAAATAAGATATTTTATAAATAAATAAATTAAATTCAATAACGTATCTTTTAAAACGTAGGCGCTATAAAACAGTATTTAAGGTAACATATGAGTAAAAACGGAAAATTTGATAAAACATTTTGGAAAATAAAGAAACGGGATACCCAAGATATGCAAAATTTTTGAAGTGAAGTGAAAACTTCTTTAGGAGCGTTGAACAATTTTGGTAAATCTTTGGTTTGCGTCATCTTCATCGTCATTTTGCGAATAACTCTCGTCATCAATACAGACAGCGAGTAGGTTTTTAAATGACGCTCTTGGATCTTGACTACCAGACGCTCAGCAAATGTAGCAAGCAACCATCAGTAAGCTCCTCTGCTGACGCATCGTTCTTTTCCCTCCCTTTGCTCCGCTGCGAAACATTGAATGTCACTGTTTTTTTTTCAATGTATATGTAGAGCTAGCTGTATTCAAGTTTTTTTATGTTTGTGAAAATGACTAAGGGCCATTTTGTTCATGAAAGTCATAAATATGATTTTATTCGGGGATAGCTATCTCTAGGTAAATTTTATACCAAGTGTATAAATCGGGAGATAAAAAAGTGATAGAACTTATTTTTAGTAGAAAGAAAAGGGAGATAGAGCATAAATTCGCTTTAGTTTATATCAATTTTCCTTGGAAAGTTAGAGTGTTGCTCATTAATTAAAAAATGTGTGGGGATTTTTGGTAAATTTTTGCGCATTTGAGGGCTGGAGTGAACACTAGGTAAAAATGGATCGCTGATTTTGCATCTGAAGTCAGAATTTCAAAATTCTAAAATTTTCCTACGCATAGGGCTGCCAACTAAACATTTTTTTAAGAATTTTAAACATGAAGAAACAGTATTGGTTACTGGTTACTTCTTTCGAATCTGGTGTCAAGAAGATTGAAGAAGATGGCAGATAGAGTTGCCACCTAATTTCTTGTTTATGTATGTGAATTCGACGCTGGGAGAAACACTTGGTCAAATTGGGTCGCTGATTCCGAATCCGTTGTCAGAATTACAAAACTCGAAAATTTTTGTACACATAGGTTTGCCACCTAAAAATGTTTTATTTTAAGAATTTTAAACACGAGGAAAGAGTATTGGAGATAACTGATTTCGAATCTAAAGTCAGAATTTCAAAATTCAAGATGGTGGATAGGGTTGCCACCTTAATTTTTTGTAATTTTTACTAATTCGGGGCTGTCACAAACTAAAGGGTAAAAATGGGTCTCTGAATCCAAATCAGTTGTCAGAATTTCAAATTTATAAAATTTTGAAATAATAGGGTTGCCACATAATAATATGTATTTTTAAAAGATTTTAACTTCATTTAACAATTCTATCATACCCTAAAAGTACTTTTCAAATCAAAGTCAAAAGAAAACCAATAAAAAGAAAACATAAACAACTTTTTATAAATATAGTATTTTATTTTTAGTATTTTTCATTTTTAAAAATAGAATTTAGGAATAGAATAGCATCTAGTATTTTTGGAGCCAATCTGTTTCGTTTTTCAAGGATAACATTACCAGCACTCTCTCTTAAGAGAAAAACTCTTTTCTAAGGTAAAACACTAACAAGAAAATGCTCACCAAATCAGCTTGCCTAGCATAATTCGTAAAAATAAAAAATCAAGTTGGCAACTCTATCCACCATCTTGAATTTAAAAATTTTGAGTTCAGATTCGAAGTCAGCGACTCCCCAATACTGTTTCCTCATGTTTAAAATTCTTAAAATAAAACATTTTTAGGTGACAGCCCTGTGTAGAAAAATTTTCGAGTATTGAAATTCTGACAACGGATTCGGATTCAGCGACCCATTCTTACCCTTCAGTTCGCGCCTGCCCCGAATTCGTAAAAATACAAAAATTAAGGTGGCAACCTTATCCAACATCTTGAATTTTAAAATTCTGACACCAGATTCGAAATCAGTAACCCCCCCCCAAATACTGTTTCCCCATGTTTAAAATTCTTAAAATAAAACATTTTTAGGTGGCAACCCTATGTGTAGAAAAAAATTTTTACCATCATGTAAGTCGCAGAGATGGTTCAATTAAGTGCAGCACCCGTGCGACCGCAGCCTTCGTCAATCGAAATCGATAGACGTAGTCATTCTCGTCCCACTTGACCAATCCAATGCGTTCCTATATTTTATATTGCCTGCGTTCGGCCCGCAAAGTCACTTCCACTTCTCATCATCGTCGGTCCAGTTCTCCCAAAAGTGCTCCAAAAGATTCATTTTGTTATACTTTTTCTTCTTTAAATTTTTAAAAAGTATTTTGTCAAACCTCTTTTTTCAGAATTTAATTAAAAATGAAAAATCTTAACTCACCAATTTTCACGAGTTAAATATTTCTGGGGTTAAGCTATCTCGCCACCATTTTTATCTCCAGCTTGAAGAGTTAAATGCTTAACTCACAGTGAACAAATGAAAACCTGGAAAAATCTGGAAACTAGAAAATAAATTGTAGACAACTTGTGCACAGTATAAAGACAAAGCTTTTAGATTAGATACAAAAGATCTTCAGGACACATTTTAGTTTTCCTTTTTCTAATTTAAACTTTTACTTTTTTGGCGAATGAAGTGGATATTTTTGTCTTGATTCTTACATTCTAAAGTTAATATTTGTTTGTTTATTTTCTATGATTTAAGTACAAATTCTTAATGTTTGATAGTTTAAATCATTCTTGATTTTAAATACAAATTCTAGTTGATTGAAAGTTTAAAATCGCTTATTTGTAGATAAAATTTTTGGGGACTTTTTTATATCTAAAATGGGCGAAACTGGGCGTTTTGATACAAATTACTCCTAAAATCGACCATCTTATTCTACGAACGTTATTCTCTCGTTATTTTATCATTTAATCGTTATGTTATCATTTTTCTTGCGTGTCGACAACGTCTACTGGGTCCGCTCGTAAATACAAACCAACGAGACAAAGAAATTTATAAAAAATTTAAGCGATTAATTGCATATTCGGTTCAAAAATTTTTTATTATTATTATTATTTTTATTTCACTATCTTTGGATTACAATATCCTTGCTGCTTTAAATTTAAACTTACAAACTAATATCATAATATATATTTAACTAAAGAAAAAATTATATATTTTTTTAGAAACTCAAAATTATATACGAAAACAGTTATTAAGTAATTTCTTAAATGATAATTTCAAAAAAGAAGTCTAAATTATTTTCAATAGATATTTCATTATACAAAGACAAAGCACGAGTAATTGGCTCATTAAGTGCATAAAGAGTTCAATGGCTTTCTGAATGAAATAACGAGTAATGGCGTAATGTCCTTGCAGGAATATTAAAAGAAACAAATTGTAATAACTGAGCACAGTCAATATGACCTGATATACGATCATGGATAAAGGCCCAGTTATAATAGACGTAATGTAAAGTAACGTAATGTTGTCAACTGTCATCGTGACGGGACGTAATATAAGAAAACGTTGTAGCAATTATAATAGGCAGTAGCCAGGCAGTTGTTTGTCGTAAATAATTGCACGTTCCTGCACAAATACAATTAAATCTTCGTCATCCATAGCTGTGGATACATAAAACTATCACATTAATAACGAAAACTCAACAAAAAGCGTAGTTCAACAATATAAAATAGCGCAATAATCGAATCTAACCTCAATGTTTAGTTGTTCTTTAAACAGACGTAATGTAAAGTAACGTAGAAATCGAAATCCAACGGATCTTTACGTCCCGTTACATTACGTTTCTTCTATTATAATCACTTGTATAAGAAAAGTATTGATTGAAACAGTAAGTGACAGAACACACTGCTGCAGTGGCATTTCACTACATTACGTTACGTCTATTATAACTGGGCCTTAAATGTTAATGATTGAATCTTTTTTCTTGTTTCAAGTGTTTTCAAACCCAATAGCATAAGTCAACCCAATAGCATAAGCAAAGGCTCAACAAAATTTTATGAACGAATAGCAAACCGAGTAAACGTTTTTGGATTTTTTTCCAATCGCGAGCAGTGAATTAAATAGAACGGACTCTAAATAAAGGAAGCTTATTCTAACCTTGGCCTCACAAAAGAATTATATAAACAACTTAGAGTACAAGGATCAGAAAAGTCTGAACTATTCTTACCAAGGTTGCCAGTATTGTGGGAAAAATCCCATTCGTGGTAATTTTTAATTGATCTTGGGAATTTTTTTTTTTTTAATTCCCATGATATTTTTTAATTCAGCGTGGTATTTTTTAATTGTATGGGAATTTGGGAATTTTTTCTTAAAAATTTTTTCACTTTTATTAAACAAAATCTTAATCATACCCTATCGGAAATTTTAAAGCACTTTATTAAAAAGCACATAAAAAGTGCTTTATTCTACCTTTGCACAGTGCTTTTGTGAAGCGCTTTGCTCTCGCTGCGAGGTGAGCTGTAAAAAAGATCTTTGCTTTCGCTTTTCTTAATGCTTCAAAAAAGTTTTTGTGATTACTTCGAATATCTTGTCGAATTCGATATCTACTTCGATACTACTGACAATCCCATCACTAGCATTCGTGTCATCACTAGCATTTTAGCATTGGAAAAGTAAAGTTTAAGAAAGTGTGTTAGAGTGAAAAATAAATAATTCAGTTAACAAGTAAAGTTTAATTGATAGTAATATAAAGTGATTAAAAAAGGTAATAAAATGAGTGGCAAGTGGTTAGGGTATTCAAAACGCCACTTTAAAAAATTGGTAGCAGCGAAAATAGACGCTACAAATAACGAAGCTGCGCATGCAAGTGCAAACGACGAAGGCGCAAGAGCCGCAGATATTTTAAGTGCTGAAATAATTCAAAATTAAACTACAATTTCAAAGTGCACAAATGAATTGATTTAACTTTTGATCTCTTATTTTATATATATATAAAGTAAAATACGTTTAATTAACATAAATTAAATAAATAAATGTATGTAAATATAATTAAAATGTATTTGGTCTATTGTTTGTAATTTGCTCAGGTCAGCGACGGGAACACAGGGTAGGTATAAGAACGCGAGCAAAATGCGTCGACTTTCCAAAGCAAAAGCAAAGCAATTTTTCAATCACCTTGTGAAGTAAGAGGAAAGCTCTTTTTTAATAACCTTTCGAAGCGAGAACAAAGCCCTTTTTCGAATCATTTTCCGAAGCGAGAGCAAAGCACTTTTTTAACGTTTTTTGAAGCTAGATCAAAGCCCTTTTTGGAATCACTTTCCGAAGCGAGAGCAAAGCGCTTTTGCAAATCACCATCCGTTGCAAGAGCAAAGGCCTTTTTCCCAATGACATGGCAATGTTAAAAAAGGCGCTATTTACAAAGAGAACAAAGCGCTATTAAGATTTTGTTAAGTGCTTTCAAAGTGGTTTCAAAGCGCTTTGTTTCCTAAAGGGTAGTATTCGATGATCGACGTATATACAGAAGAGAAAAGCTATAAGTTTACACTGTACATTTCTTCGAACTTATTTTAAAATAAATGGATGATTAAATTGCATATTTGTTTAAAGAACACGTTGACATCACAAAATTGCATAAAAACTAATAGCGCATTCTTTTCTGAACAAAATTCTGACCTCAAAGCTCTGAGCTTTCTGAAAATTCTACATTTCTGCATGCGAAATATCTGTGGTCACAAGGAATAACGACTAAACTCAAAGAATCGTCAAAAACGATATTTTAAATTCACGAACTACGACCCATTTTTTTGAAATATATGAATCGTTACGTACAAAATATGTGCAGACATAAGTGATGATCAACTCTGGGTAAAAAATGGATGTCTGCATACTTCCAAAATTTGACAATAAAGTAAATTCTATATCGCTTTTTTACGATATTTTCAGTTTAGTCATTATTCCTTGTGACCACAGAAATATAAGTACTACCAAAACAATAATAGACAATATTTGCAAGTTCACTTATCGAATCCATTGGTCAGCAATTATCTTTTAAAATCGAAATGTAATCACAGTTGCCATTATACACATTTTATGCTCTATTTACACCACGATTTTGTGTCGTAAGATGCGCACGTCGCAAAATGAGTTTCTGTAAAAATATCGCTCTTACCCTATTAACATCACAAATACGGCGTTCATTGAATACCACTATTATTTCTTTAGTTTTTTAGTTGTAAATAGTTTGTGTAAAAGAAGTGTTAAAAATGTGTTCGCACGTTTTCCATCCGTGATATCTACGAACACAAAAAACAAAAGTAATTTTATTCCAAAACGTTCTTAATGAATTAAAAAAATTTATATCTGAAGTCACAAAGCACAAATATTTTTGAAAACTTTATATTTATTTTATTTTGTTTATTTTTTATTTCTGAAGTCACTTAAACTATTTTGTATTAGAAATAAGTACCTAAATTATTTTTAAAACCATACTGTGTTGAAATTAACTGTTTATCTCTTTACAAAGCACAAATATCTTTGAAAAGTAATATTTATTTTATTTTGTTTATTTTTTTATTTTTAAATCCACTTACATTATTTTGTATTAGAAATAAGTACCAACATTTTTGAAAAATCGTATTGTGGTGAATTACCTGTTTATCACTACACAAAGCACAAATATATTTAAAAACTGTGCATATATTTTATTTTGTTTATTTTTTATTCTGAACTCACTTTTATTATTTGATATTAGAAATAAGTAATAAAATTTTTGAAAAATCATATTGTAGCGGATGTTTTATTCAAGTTTTTTATACATTTTAAATTATTTCCAATACTTATAAATGAAGTTAAATTTCATATGATTTGGTTTTTCTAAGTTTCAATTAAATTGCCACTTCTGTATGTATTGCGTTGAACATAATTGATTTCTATTACTAGTTAAACATCTTTTTAAACCACTCTTTCTTATTGTTTGTGTAAAAGAGCTCACTTACGTTAATGCTCAAACTAATCACTTGCTAATCGCTTAACTAAAAAGTTCTCTTGAGTGAAGTCTGTTTAAAATTATATGCTTAAGTATACACATTTTCGTTATGCTCAAAGATTAATTATATGTTTACTCTTTCCTTAATATGTTAACGCTCAAATTGATTGTTTGTTAAATATTGAACACACAAAATTTTTGTGATCATTCGCATCGAAACGTCAACCAATAAAGGTCACTGCTTTGCAACTAAAGAAAACTGCTGACTTCGTTTGATTTCAATATTTTTATAAAAAATTATCAAATATATTAAGACGCAAGCTGGCAATAATTTGGCTCTTGTGGCTAATATATATATAATATATAAACCCATAACGAGGACGGGCACAGACGCCAAAGCTGTCATACCCGGACCGTTATTATAACCTTAAAACCAGATTAAATATTAGAATAAAAAGCAATTTTGTTCAATATTGTGTTAAAATGAATTGCTTATTACCTCACAAACCACAAATATTTTTGGAGACAATATTTTTATTTTATTTTGTTTAATTTCTATTATTTTATTTTTATAAGCATAATTTCGTTTTAGAAATTATTAAATGAAAACAAACACATCAAATTTACGATCTCAAATATAAGACTAAAACATGTGATAAGTATAACAATAAACTTTATGTGAAACCATTTGTATGTTATTTATTTGTTATATATATTTTTGAAGCAAAGACAATATATGCAAGATTTGTAACTATGTACGTGTCTATTTATTTTTGCTTATTTAAATGCAAAAATTTCTATTATTTCTAAATTTCTTAAAATTTCTTATACATATGGAATTTTTCGTGGTATTTTTTAATACGTATGGGATTTTTTGTGGTATTTTTAAATGCATATGGAATTTTTGGTGGTATTTTTAAAACGCGTGGTATTTTTGTGGTAAATTTTAACGATCATGGGATTTTTTTTTGGTATTTTTTAATTGCTATGGGAATTTTTTGTTTACCTTTACCATGGGAACTTTGGTGGTATTTAATTTATGTTACTTTAGGAAAAGGGTAATTTTCGTGGGAATTGTTTTGAATTTTGGCTGGCAACCTTGATTCCTACTCACAAAAGCAAGTAATGCATATGATTTTGGAACGAGATAATTTATATGCTCAACTAAAGTGATCTTGGAGTCAAATACCACACCTAGATCTTCAATGGAATTAACATTCAGTAAGGGAGTACCAGAGAGATAATACGAAGAAACGGACGTAATAATGGATTTTGAGTGCGTCATAGAAAGACATTTCTTAAAATTTAATGGTAAAAAATTTATTAAAGACCAAGAAAGCAAATTAATAAGATCATTATGTAACAGAACAACATCATTCAAATAAAAGATTTTACTAAATATAACTTTAAATCGTCAGCATAAAGTAAAAATTTTGCTGAATGAAAACATTTACTGCCACCATTAATAAACAAAGTAAAGAGCAAAAAACCAAGAATGCTACCCTGCGGTACTCCAGAAGAGGCAATAAATTGATACGATTTAACTCCATTTAATTCAACAAAACATACTCTATTTTCCAGATAACACTGGATCCAATTCAAAAAAACAGAATGAAAACCCATTTTGGCCAGTTTAACTATTAAAACATTATGAGGGCCCTTGTCAAAGGCTTTAGAAAAATCCGCATAAATAACATCTACTTGATGTCTCAGCTCAAAAGAATTAATGCAAAATCTTGAGAAAACTGCTTAGTTAGTCACCGTTGACCGACCAGCAAAAAAGCCATGCTGTTCAAGGCATATGTGACGCTTAACTGCAAAGAATAACTTATTCTTAATAACAGTTTCAAAGAGTTTAGACACATTTGAGAGCTTAGAAATAGGCCTATAGTTGGAAATATCATGTTTACTGCCCCCTTTTAAAAACCGGAGTTCTAGAGCCCATTTTCCAACAGTCTATAAAAGTACCAGTACATAAAGACTTGTTAAAAAGTTTACACACATCGTTGGTTCACGTGAAAATAATTGATATTGAAGCAAGCTGTTTTTAATATCAAATCAAATTTCAAATTTTTTAATATTAAACATTCCTGACCAAAAAACTTAAAAGAATGGTTCACAATTATTTTAATAGAAAAACTATTGATTATAAATAACTTTCAAAACAAATACAATTGCTTGAAGCTTTTTTCTCTTAGTTAAAATTAGAATAATACGTAAATAGTTTTAAGTTACTTAAATTAAAAATTTGCATGTTATGCTGTGTAATCCTGACCGAAAAGTCACTATAAACTTAATTACTTATTTTAAAAACATATTGAAATAATTCTTAATGCATCAAGTTTATGGTCAACGACGACTTTTTGTCACGATGCGTAAGCCAGTTATCTACCTGCTATCACTTTGGTTCTTTTAGATTCTCAACTAATAAATCAAAGCTTACACTCCAAAAAATTTGTGTTTAAATATTACTGATAGCTGCGTCCGTTCTACGAATTTTTGTTCGTAGTTTTCAGCCACGAATAGGATTCGTAGAATCGACGTATATTAGTACATATTACGAATATTTTATTCGTATTCTAAAAATAAAAAAATTCTGTCTGAGCTGGGGTTTGAACCTCGGCTCTTTAGTTTACGGGCCACGCACTCTACCAGTAGGCTACAGTCACTTTACAATCATAGCGTTCCTTATGTTCTATAAATGTTCGACAAACAAGGCTGAACGATTTAGGTTTTCAATTGTTTAGACTCTACTAATAATTCGTAAGTTCTACTAATAATTGGTACGGTCAGCCTACGAATGAATTGTTTCTACTAATATTATTTTTCATTCGTAAATAGTACGAAAGCATAACTGCGAATGTTATGAAAGAAATTACGAATTTATTCGTACGAGAAATTTACGAATATTATTACTTATATGTACACAATCATTCGTACAATGCACTTATACTACATCAGGTATTAGAAAAATTTTACGAATGAATTCGTAAAGATATCACAATAAAAATTCTTTGTATATTGTACGAATATTTGTAGAATGTACGAATATTTTGTTTACTAATATTATTCGTAGAAATTTTACTAATAAATTTTTTGAGTGCAGCATGAAAATGTGTAGAAACCTGTGTTTATCGAGATATTGTTGTTCTTCTCAAAGAGAATCGCTTGGAAAAACAATAAAGAACACATAAACCATTCCCGCTGCCTCCTACGATACAACTCCAGCCCTCTTTTTATGCTTATCTTATCGATAGCTTCAAACTAAACAATGATTAATTTCAACCGAAAGGTTGGCAAAAGTATGACTCCCACCTTGGGACGAAAGAAGCTTTTTAGTCATCGAGCCACTAGTATCGCGTAGTATTTCGCAAGTTTAACAACAATTCAATGGCTAAAAAGACGAACCTTTATTGTTTTAAATTAGTTGAATTTTCAAATTAAATAAGAGTTAAGCACAAAGTTAACACTCGCAAATGAGTGCCCATGTGGGCAGTCCACCGCAGCATGTGCTCGGCTATACCATACATAGTCGTACGCGCATCTATGTCTCCTATCTGTTACCTGCTGCCTTGGAACTAGCCTGCTACATAGTGCAGATTGTGGCCGATATTGCTGTCAGCTTTCAACACTTTCGATCACATCAGGCCGGTTTTGGATGGGCCACACTCAGCTTGATTCTCATACCACCTGTGTTGACCTTCGGTCTGGTCATTAGCTCCCGTGACCAATGGTCAAATCCTAAACATGCTAAACGTTGGCATTTCTTTGGCATAGAAGTGCTTTGCTTGCTGTTCTTTCCCTTTGTTGCGACCTACAGGTACGTCAGCGTTAATTTTATTTTCATATCACTTTGTTTGGACAGATAAGAATGGGTGCGGAGACTGAAATAATGTTTATGTTTTGGTTGTTGTTAACAGGTTTGCACGTCGAGTCTTTTGGTCGATAGAGGCTCTCTTTCAAGATGACAACGATGAGGAGCGTATGTTGTGTCTTGCTAAGGCTGAGGAATGTTCGACGTGTGAACTCTACCATATGATACAAGCCTATGGTCAGTCGGCACCACAGATTATACTGCAGTTGTATCACATGCTGACGCAGGATCTATTTCGCAATTTCGAAACAAGTAAGTTTTAATATGGACTATTTTGGGTTAAGCATTAGTGTAGCATCCTTTCCTCTAACTGCCCACAGCAAATGTCCAGGCGATTAGTTTAGTCTTCTCTGCCATCGATTTGGCTGCAATAACAACCACCTACCAACGTTTTGAGAGTCAAAAGCTGGTGGGTCGTCATTATCCTTGGTCCGCGCCGCAACAAATCTCGGCGCAAAAGTCCAAATTTGAAGCCGCTGAACAATTTCGTATGGAATGCGAACGAAGAAAACGCGAATCGGAGCGCACAATAACATCCTTTCCAGAAAATGATAAAATCATGGCGAATTTTAAGCAACGCGACAGCACGAGAATCGAACCCGAAGATACACTAGTCTTAAGCGAACCTCTAACACATGTGGGCACCGTTAAAGGTTTTGATGTGGTGGACAATGAAGCAGGTGCCGAGACTACAGAAACCACTGTACTGCTGCATAACGGTAGCTCCCGAAATGTAACCGATGATGAAAAAATTCAAACTACTCCTAAAATGAAACTGTCAAGCATTCGGGAAGAGTGCCAATCGAACCTCGATGACATTGAAGTATTAGATACGGTGCCTGACAGTCCAGCACCAACGCTGCCACCAACAATAACGCGTCCACCGACTGATCCCATCCCCGAGCTAAGAACACAAACATCAAATGCATCCGATAGTAATTCGAATCAGCGTCGCGATAAGCGCGCCTCCAACACGCTCAGTCAACTGGAAATTTTTAAAAATATGCTCATTGTCAATGCCCAGCTGTATATAAAAGAAAATATGCCCAGGCCACCCAAACTGCTACTCACACGTATTGATCCTGACACGGAGCAGGAGCATTTGGTGACCACACCGCCATACTCACCGTCACCGCCCGCCAGTCCAAGGAGCGACGTAGTCGACTTCTTTCTACCGCGATCAACGAGAATTGTTAACGGCATTCAGCAGGATGATTTTGCTGGCAAGACAATAGCTTTCTTCGGCTGGATATCGTTTGTTATAATGCGCATGTTAGCACTCTCCACCTTCTGCGTATTCTTTCCCAAGAGCTTTTTAATAGTTGTTGGCGTGCATTATTTGGTCATGTTGGCCGCACTTTTTTTGGAGTCGCGCTTTCAAGGCAAACTCAATCGTACACTTTTCTACATGCTTCTAGCATATGTCTACATTTATGTTTTGCTGGAATTCCGGATAAAATTCAAGCGGATACGTTTGTGGTTCATTGGATATTTTATCCTTACCATGAGCGAGAATATCACCATGACTATGTTGTGGTATGCACGTGAAGAGTTTGAATCCTGGTGGTTCGGTTTTATATTTGAGGGTATCATCTATAGTGGTATTCTATTCGTCGCTACTCTCTTGGTCTATTATTATTTATTAAAGCCAAAAGATGTGGTACTGATGATGGAAAATGACCAACATGACAATTCAGCTAAGGGTTAAGTAAATAGTCTAGAGTTAAATTATAGGATAAGAGAATTAAACATAAGGAAACGAATAAAAGCATACTTATATATTAGAGATGAGTAATTTTTACCCATGCGGGTAACATCCAGTTTCAGATTCTACATAAAATTCTGGGTAAAAAAACTCCTTGGGACCATACAGCTGCAATGAAATTTTTCCCAGCGATAAATCGTTCCTTTAAAAATTTCATAGAGCGTTTGCTTCTTTCTGTCTACTCGTTCACTGATCGACCCACAGCACAAACTACTTGCACTAGAAAAATTAAATTTAGTACGAATTTTACTTTGATTATGTAGATGCGTATTAAAAAAAAAAATTGGAAAAATGATGTCTTTAAGGGTTAAAATTTGGTAAAAAGGGTTAAAAATGGGCAACGGGCTATTTAAAGTAATATTTGAGATGTCAAAGTACTGTAAACGGATTCTGATTACTTTCATTATAGTTTAAAAAGCATTTTCAAGGTTTTTAAACATTTGATTTCTAATCTAATAGAATCTTATTTGAAAGTTTTAAATAAAAAATTTATTTCTAACTACATTTGAGTTCAGAGCAGAGAACTGCACAAGCCTCCTTGAAGTTTATTTCAAGCGTTTGCTTAAAATACAAGTTCAAGCTAGCTTGAGCTTGATAACTTAAAATCAAGTATAGCTTGTAATTGAATATAAATAAGCCCACGCACAGCTTGCACTTATTCTAGCTTACAAGCGAACGGCACGAAGTTTCAAGTAAAGAAAAGCTTGATGCCTTCGGCAAAAGCTTGTAAGCTCACAAGTATCCAAATTATTGAATTAAAGCAAGTATCCAAAAGCGTAATAGGACTTTAAAGGATTCTGTGGACTCCGTGGTGTGAAGTTTTAGGGTAAATGATTTCGAAGATGCTGTCGAACTTCAAAATTTAAGATGGCGGATAGAGTTGCCACCTAGATTTTTTTTTTATTTTTGCGAATTCTTGTAATTTTGAAATTCTGACAACGGATTTTATTCCGAATATATTGTTACAGTTTTAAAATTTAAGATGGAGGTTAGGGCTGCCACTTAAATTTTTACCACAGTACTGCCACCTAATAATATGTATTTTTAAAAGTTTTAAACATCATTTATCAGTGTTGAAGGGTCGCTGATTTCGAATCTAAGGTCAGAATTTTAAAATTCAAGATGGTGGATAGGGTTGCCACCTTTATTTTTTGTAGTTTTATGAATTCGGGGCTGGCAAAAAAAAACGGTACACCAAAAATGGGTCACTGAATCCGAATTCATCGTCAGAATTTCAAAATTATAAAATTTTGAAATAATAGGGTTGCCACCTAATAATATGTCTTTTTATGTTTAAAACTCTTAAAAAGACATATTATTAGGTGGTGTTTAAAACTCTTAAAAAGACATATTATTAGGTGGCAACCCTATTATTTCAAAATAATTTTATAATTTTGAAATTCCGAACTTGGATTTTCAGTGAATCAAAAAAGTTTAGGCACAAAGCTATTAAAAATGTTAGTTTGTTAGTAAAATTTTTTCCACTTCACTCACAGTAAAAAGTAGTATGAGCACTTAAAAAATATACCCTTTGCTATGTATTTCAGCCAAAGATAATTTTATTTCAAATTTTTTTCAGATTAAATGTTATAAAAACTAACAGACAATATTTTGAAATCAAAAAAGTTTAGGCATAAGTGAAAAGTAATATTGTTTTATCATCAGGAGGAGTATATTTTGAGCCATCTAATACTTAGATCGACTTCGTTTGGCCTGAATTACCGCCTCTAAACGTCAACGCATGCTTATCGCTAAATTTGATGTCTCCTCAGGTGTTATTTTTGACCATTCGGTTCGTATGGCCTCCATGAGCATATTTTTGACGTTATGTGATGATTTTTTTCCAGTAAGTGCCAAATATGCTCTATGGGGTTCCTATCAGGGACTGCGGATGTGTTTTGAACTGCTTATAGTGGTAGATTAGCCATTCCTGCACAAGATAAGACGAATGTTTTGGATCGTTATATTGTTGAAATAAATATTTTTTTCCTAGTTAACCCCAATTTTTCAACATTGGGTGCCAAATTTTCCTTTAAAATATTCAAATTAAGTTGCTTATCCATTTTCTCATTAATAAAACAAGATTCCCAACCCCAGGTGCCATCACACACCGCTAAACCATAATATTGCCACCACCGTGTTTCTCTGTCTTAATTGTATTATTTTCCTGCTGCTCTTTGTTATATTTTCTCTATATTTTTTGAGTGTCATCTGAGCCAGATAAATTGTATTTGAGTTTAATTTGTCAAGAAGGCAACAACAACAACAACAACTCTGTATAGAGTCAATCACTTAGCTGACTAGACAGTCTGTTTCGGAAATCGCTACATTTTCCTCTTCAGTTGTTGCCTTCTTGAAAACTTACTTGAACTAAAGGTCACAATCTTAATTCATGTAATTATTCAATAGATCATAAAAACTAATTAAGTTAACTATGGCGGAGCACGGCCAAATAAGTTTAATTAATGTCAAATTTATTAAATAATCTAATAATTGATCGATTTTTCGGTCAAAGTCATGTGTAATTGAACATTTGGTTGTGAAAATAGCCACCTTTCAGTTAGAACACTGGCTTCTGGCGAAGCAAAAACTCGTTTCATTTCTATGGTGCATTTCGACAAACTATCGAACACCAATGAATATTGAAATAAATGAAGAGGCAACTAGAACAGATGGCAACCCTTGATAGAGTTAATGGCGGTGATCTATAAATAGCCTACTGCTTTGAAATGTCATATGATTAGCAGCCATACAATTCATAAGAATGAATTCCAAAATGTGCACATTCATATGCTAGTTTAAACAGTGAGTTGATCACAGCTTAATAGTTATAGAATCAGTACAAACCGCTCCTGTACAAACTAGCCCTTCCGGCCCGTATTCCACCCATGCACAAATAATTTAATGTTGCAACATAATTTCTAAGAAGCGTCACAACAAAGTAGAGCGCACTTAAAATTTTCAAGTACAGCAACAAAGTATGAAAGTGATTTCATAATTTGTTGCATTTCCTTAGAAATTATGAGCAAACCCAATGTAAGTAAAAGTCAACTAAACAAAATGCTATAGTTGACTGACCGACCTATTAACATTTCTCAAGCACAGCAATAAACTATGAAAGTGATTTCATAATTTATTGTATATGTAAACAAAAGTCAACTAAACAAAACGCTATAGTTGACTGACCGACCTAAATGTTTCTCTTCATTTGTTCTTTGTTCTTTCTTACATATATGTATGTATTTATATATGTATCTTAGCGTAGGAGTAAGCGTAATGGTCCAGTTAGCCTCGCATGGCACAGCAGCGCATGCAACGCAGATAAAGCAGCTAGCACACAGCTAAATAAATGGTGATTATGCAAAGCATAGTCACATGGTCAAAATAAAACAATAAAAAAGAAGAATACAACGATTTTATTTTAATAAATTAACCGCACTTGATCAAACAATTTTACAACTTCACATCTGTTTTGCCAAAACGTCAAATACATAGAAGAATACACAGATATTAAAATGAAATAGATCTTCCATGTTTATCTATGTAGTCAGAGATGCATTTCTGTTTTTATCTGAGCATTGCCATGCGTTGCCATGTTGTGCATAATCAGATACACACAAATCCTATTGAACAGATTTCGATGTGACGCTTGTTAAGCCATGCACTGCTATGCCATGCGAGGCTAACTGGACCATAAGTTAAGTTTCAAGCCATGAATTTTAAAAATGAATAATCAATAAAGTTCTAACCTTCAATGTGAAAAGTAGTGATTTTTATTCAAACTGGTGCATTTTGTTTTATACACCTAAAACTCATAATCACTCAAAGACTACTGAAGAGGAATATGTAGCGATTTCCGAAACAGACTGTCTAGTCAGCTAAGTGATTGACTCTATACAGAGTTGTTGTTGTTGTTGTTGCCTTCTTGAAAACTTACTTGATCTAAAGCTCACAATCTTAATTCATAAATTATCTTTTGTTGTAAAAACGTAGCAAAAAGTTTATTTTTTAAATGCTTGTACTATTTTTTTCTGTTAGTGAAGTACAAAATATGTTTCTAACAAATTAAAATGTTTAATAGCTTTGAGCCTAAACTTTTTTGATTCACTGTATGTTGCTCATATTTTTCGATGAAAATAAAAGTAGGATAACCAATGCGGAAAGTTCATTGAATTAAAAAAGCCTCATATGTGCAATTGCACCTTTTCACAACAATATTAACAACATTTAGCATGAGTTTTGTCCTTCTAAATTTGAACAAATACAGTGTGCGCTGCCAGGAGCAAACATAAGTAACTATAATTTTTTATGTGTTGTATTTAATGCACAAAATAAATTTTTCAGTAGATTTACAATTGTTCACATTTTTTTTGTGGAGGAAATGATCCCCTTTTGCAAATCTTAGCTACGCCACTGTTGTCATATAAATCAAAAACACTTTGTGCGTAATTTTCTATTAAAAATTTGTATTGTTTATAAAAAACGCATAATATTCTAAACATTTTTAACCAAATTGTTCGGTTTGCTCATTAATTGGACGTGTGATGGAATAACGCTTCTTAAAGTCCTTCGTTATGTCGCCATCATGATTCCAGAGTGTGATGGCGTGAGTACAATACAACGGAAAGCGATGCATCAAGGCTTCCTTGGCCTCCTCGTCCTCTTTGGGCATGTGTTTGCAAAACTCTTCGAAATACTCCGAGTTGGCCTTCTCTAGTGCAATGGTATTGAGATCATAGTTATAACGTAAATAATCTTCGTAGAGTTCTTTCCAGAGAAATTGAGTTAAACGATTGGAACGCGTTGCTAAAAAGAATAATTTTTACACTGATAAAATAACTGCGAGCTAAGAGGTTGGAAAACATTTACCAACCCTTTGACTTTTTTAATTTTGGATTTGAGTATTTGTCCCGCATTTCGCTTAGTTGATCGTTGGAACACATTTTTAAGTGTATTGAATGTGGCTGACGCAAATGTGACAAAAATAATTTGTTGTTTTTTAAAAGAAAAAAAAGAAACTGTGAAGTTTTTCGAAAGAAAATCCAATTAACTATTGTTTTTAATTCGTTTGTTTTTAATAAACAAGTTAAGACATTAGGTTATGCCATGGAAACGCGTTGCAACCGGGGTAACGTTTTAATCGTCTTGTTGAATGTCGAATTTGCCATGGAATATTTCTTAAAAAATCAACAATCCAGAGCGACGTTTTTTTATTAAGCATTTAACGGCATTGGATTTGAAAAAAGGGTTCCAAGCCTTTAGGCAAAATTATTCCCTGTCTTTATAAATAAGAAATATATGCTAAGAAAATATTTTTTTTTAATTATACTGATGATGTAAAATCAACATGCAAATGCAATTTTGGAATAATTGCAGTTTACGGCCCACGCGTAAATAATTGATTTCTTATTTTTATTATTTAACGTATTTGGGCCTCCTTAATCCAAAAGTGTAAAAATAATATATCGGTCTCGAATGAGTTAGTAGACAAAATTCGTGAAAACTTGAAAAATTACCATCTCAAGCTTGTTTTTAATACTCTGTACAAGGGAAAATCATTTTATCTGGTAAGTTCCAAATTTAATGAAAAAAGACACAGTTTCGATAGTATCGTAAGTATAGACGTAGAATTCCTTTTTATACAGTAATATACAGTAAAAATTATTCGAAAACAAACTTGTTGTTGTTGTCCTTCTTCAAACTTACCTGATCTAAAAAGCTCACAATTAAATTCATGTAAAAATTTGTTTTGTTTTATAAAAAGTTTTCATTTGATATTTATGGTGATAAATTTGTTGTTCTTGTTCATTTGTTTTGTTGGTTCAATATAATTCAAAGTTATTTTTAATTAATGGAAATAAATATGGGTAAATTTGAATTATTTATTTTTCCTGTAGTAAAGAGCGTATACATATTTGTATATTTTATAAGTAATTTAAAATTAAAATTTTAGTTAACAAAATAAATTTTTAATATGGAAAGAATATAATGCATGGTCCGAATTTATTATGGTATTTAAAAAATAAATGGAGTTTTTAAAGCACAACGCAGGCTTAGTAACGCATGCGCAATTTTGCATAATAGTATACATACATACTGCCTCTCTAGGTACACGCATCTGTATTCTCTATTGTATTTATATTGCTGAAAATAAACATTCGTTTTATTCGTACTCCAACTCATGGCAGAATAAACAGGTAGTAGAAAGCAGAGAATAGCGAGCTAGTTGTCAAAATCAGCTGTTCATGTCGAGTAAAAATTAAGAAAATCCATGGTAGAAGAATACAGGAGATGAACCAGATGAGAGCATACTGGCAGAAATGTCAAAACGAAGCAAAACTTTTTATTTATTTTCTTATGTTTCATTCTCCACACAGCTGAATTTGACAGACATGGCGGTATGGAAAGAGAGCACAGTCAGCGTTGCAACTACCTCTATCCTTATACCATGAGAACATCTAAAAAAATTCAGCTAACTGAACCCACAACAATAACCAAGCAAATCTAAGACAACGACGCACAGAGAAGAGCATGATCACAGCGGTTAAGCAGGGGATGAACCGAATCGTCCACAGAAAATAAACAAAACTTTGCTTTCTATGTCCCGCTTTTCACCCGTCACACACGAAAATTCTCGAGCGAGCGCAAGACCGAGTTTTAAGATTGCTAGACTTCCGATTTCGGGGTTCCAGCTAAAACTCAGTATCAGCTAGAACCGAGTTTCAAAATGAAGTTTTTATGCCTTAGATCTCTGTGAAGAAATGACTTAGTACTCGGGAGAGAACTAAAAAGATGTCTAGTACTCGGTCTAGCATTAAAACTCTGTGAAGAAATCGTCCGTTAAGTAGATATTATAAGATTGTTTGCATAACTGTTGGTAACTGTATTTAATCAAGGTATAGAATCCAAAATCGCATATTTTAAAGTGTTTTCTGATATTTTTTTATAGTATTTAGATTTTAAGTTCCTCATTTTCCTTAATTCATTTGTATACCATACCGGGCCTGATGTCAAAGAGGCTTTCCTTTGCGGAACAGCTTTTAGAAAACAATAATTTAGTGTTCTATTAAACGCATATACCCCATCATCGAGACTCTGAGAAGATAGAATTTTTGTATTAATATTTAGAATAGAATTCTAGCTTATATTGGACAAGTTATTCTTCAAAATCACGTAGTTTGTTTATTTAAAGTTAAACTCAATAGGCGGTTGAGAATCATTGTACTGCACAGATGGTTTTGGAAAATTTAAAATAATTTCTAATGATAAATGATGAGAATCTTCGGGTGTATCCAGAGTATCTGATTTAGACACAGAAGCGATATTGCTGTCAACAAAAAACACCAGATCAAGCAAACGGTTATTTTTGTTAAAGATGCAGTCAAGTTGGAACAGGCCTTGGATTGAGAGCTCGTTTAAAAAATTATTATTTATAATTATTATTTTGATGTTATAAAAAAAATCTAATTAATACCTTTAATAGAAATCTTCACCGAGTTCTACTTAATTTTCTTCTTCCAATTCTTCTATCTTTTCCTGATTAGTACAAACTTTCTCAATTTCGGGAATAACATGTTGTCAATATTCTTATTCAACCGATATTTAAGCTGCAATCCAACTCTGCGCGTACCGTCAACGACTCCAGAATAGACAGACTTCACAATTTCTAAAAACTGCATAATTTGTGATTCCATCTTTATATGGATTTTTTAAACAGTTTTTACGATACAAAAATAAAGCCAAATATTGATGCAGCTGACCTGCGGCAAAGTTTTGACTTTTTCAAGAGTTTGTTTTGATTTTCATAATGGTTTATAGTATTCCTACTACTTGTCAAGCACTTTTTTTTTATTGTAATGGTGTAATAAGGTTATATGGAGTAAAAAAGCAAAACAACTAAGGTATATATGCTTGGAATAAAACATTAATAAAAATAAGAAAAAAATGATTTACGCGTGGGCCGTAAACTGCCAAAATTTTTGGTTTAAAAAACAAACTTTTTTAGAAAGCATTTTCGAAAATATGCCTTATTTAGAGTATCTTCCATTTACCATAATTTGACTCTTGACTCACCACAATGAACTTTTTGATCTAATCAGGCGCTGTGTACATTAAACACATCTTCACAACTCTGCCACAACAATCAACTGAACACTGACGCTGACGTGTCTGACAATTCGTGGTTGGTGTGAGTTTGTAAAAAGAACTGAAAAAATTGGAAAAGGTGTAAATTCTTGCAATTATTACTAGGTAAAAGTGAGGAAAACTTATAAATTTTTTAGAATTTGTAAGATATAGTCAATACAATGTTTAAATTAGGTAAGTAGTTAAGTGTTTTGAAATTTTGTTGTTTTTTTCCAACGCTTTTGAAGCTACTGCATGCAACTCATGCCGGCAGAGGGTGTCTGTGAGCACGCCGGCTAGCTTGGATAGAAATGTAATAAAGACAATAATGGTAAAAACCTGTTCTTAACAGCATTTGTTTTACTCTGCGCCTTGGCTTGGAGCGCCAGTGTAAGTGCTGCGCGAACTGTGGGCAGCCACTTGGGTGCTTCGGATTTGGCACGCCTGCAGAAAGTATTCGTCGAGGGTTTAACTTCAAAGGATTTACAAGCACTTTACTACTCTTCGCTGAATATTGAACCCAAAAATGCTGAAGACAAGCAGAAATTTTGCGAGAGTCTGCTAACGCTGCATGTGGAGTCCAGTTTAAATGTAAAGAAAAAATTTGCTTTTATAGGAAATGTTTAGATAAATCTATATCTGTATATGTATTAATAATTTACCCCACAGAACTCGGAGAAAGATTTCTATTTGATTGGCGCTCACAAGAACGCGCACTGTGCCAACAAACTTCCTGAGGAGCTGCTCTCTAAAGTTTACTCTGCCTTCAAACAAGATGCAACCACGTCACAGGAAATCTACTACCACCTTTCGGCACATAAAATACTTGGTGTACAGGTCGATGAAGCTACTAAAACAAAAATAGTCAAAAATCTGCAAGAGCTACTGAAACAAGACGACTCGCTCGCCAGTCTGGGTTATGCCTTTAATGTGGCTGCTGAACTGGTTCCCGCAGCGGCATTTGTTGCCGAACGAGTTGAAGATGCCATCGTGCAGGCAGATGAGGTTGATGAAAAAATGTTGCAATTCGAGGGTGGTCTTAGCATCAGTGCTCTGGTTGTGAACTCTGCATTCAGCGTTGCCAAGGCGCACAGCAAACCTGTACCCGTTGACGCCGAACAAGCCGTCAAAATGGCCACCTACTTCCTCAGTCGACGCTCTGTGCAAACACCTAAGGGTGCTCATGTACTCATCGAATCCTTGAAAACACTCAGCGCCACTTCCGGCAATATTGCTCCAATCTGCATACAACTTATTGGCAATGGTCAGCTTCAAGCCTCTTCACCTGCGCTCAGCATTATGGTAGTTGATTTACTGGGTAAACCACTTTCACCACAACCACAGCAAATTTTCGGCAAAGTTACCATGAAGAAGGCCAACACTGTGCTCGCTGAGAAGGTACAATTCGTCTCACGCTCTTCGGATAAGACTACCTTTGTTGCGGATCTTGCTGCATTTAAGCCAACACGTGGCATTTATGTGGTTGATATCAGCGCTGATGGCGTCTACACACAACATTTGCAATTCAAGGTTTTGGGTAAGGTTAAGGTGCACTCTCTGGAGGTTGGCGTAAGTGATGCTGATGCCAGCAGCACATTGAAGAAGCAATCCGTTGCCTTTCCAAATACCTTGTCGGAGATACTTCAGGCGGACAACACGCAGAAATTGGTGTTGAGAACTGTGCTGGTGGATGAGGGCACTACGAAGGTAATTTTTATATTCCCAAAATCATAGTCAAATTACGACAAATATATTGCTTTTATGTTCAACCGCTCCACTTCAGGTCATTACCGTTCATCAAGCTTTCGTGCGTCTCTTTAACAAAGCGAGCAATGAGGAAATTATCTTTATTGCCGAACAAGACACCTCCAAAACCTATAAATTTGATATTGATGTGGGCGCACGTGGTGCTGACTTTGGATACAAGTCCGGTCTCTATGAAATGACCTTGATTATTGGTGATGCTTCACTTTCCAATTCCTTCCAATGGCATGTGGCAAACATTCAACTGAAATTTGCTCACGAACCTAAAGGTAATTAATTGTATCTTTTAACTAAATTTCAATTTGATTTAATTTCATTTTAACTTGTAGAACCTAAGAAACAGCATGTACGCGCTGCACTGCCAGAAATTCATCATCAATTCCGTGTACCAGAAAAGCGTCCACCACGTATAGTATCTGACATCTTTACCGGTCTCTGCATATTTCCACTCGTTGTGTTACTCATCGTCTGGGGCAAAATGGGTGTGAATGTTTCCAACTTTACTTTTTCTCTGAGTACCATTGGTTTTCATTTGGGCTTTGGCAGCATTTTGACACTCTTTGGCATTTTCTGGCTAAAATTGAATATGTTTGAGACATTGCGGCTGCTGTTTCCTCTAGCAATCATCACATTCCTCTGTGGAAATCGTATGCTGCGGCGTATGTATTCTCAGCGTGTTGCGAAAAATCCTACATCATAAATGCTTAAAAAGCACTCTTCTTCTTGGTTTTCTATCGAAATATCAAAGTATTTTTGTATTTTTTTGTTTAGCTCTTCTTTGAATGCTTCAGAAAAATTATGATCTTGATTAGTGTTGGAGTAACTAATGTTTTTGTTTAATACATTAATTAACACAAACACACACACACACACAAACTATTTTTCACATTTAAAATAAAATAATTTTAAACTTTAACAAAACATAAAAAATAATTATTTAAAGAACTGCGTGTAACAAATTGCTACATTTAAAGTATGTGAATAAAATAAGTAATGCAGTTTTGAAATAAACCTACTTAAAATATCGTATGACTTGTGTTTTAAAGTATAAGTCAAAGCGGCTGAATAAACAAAACAAAATTCTTAGGAGTACGAACTATGACAGACGTCGACAGATAATCAAGCGTATTTAAAAACAAATTTATTTAGCTTTAGGATTTAGCAATTTTTTCACTAAAGCGAAGAAAAAAAAATAGATTTTGGTAGCCAGCGATAGTTAACGGAGAAGTGAATTTTTAAATCACTACTGGGGCCTTACTCTGTAATGCGATTCTAAAACAAAATCACACCATGTATTTACGTGGTTTTTAAAAAATTTTTGATTAGTTCGAATCCAAAGCAGATAAAAACAGAATTTTAAGGCAGAGGTAGAAGTATCTGACATTGAGTAATCTTATTCATGTATTTACATGGTGTGACTTTGTTTTCGAATCGCATTTTTGTAAGGCCCCTGAATATACAGCTTTGGACAACCTGACATCATATCGATAAAAGTAATAAGTGCACTTTTGTCGAAAATTGTTTTACTATATTTTAAGCACTGTATAACTTATAAAATGTATAACTTATGGATGCTGGTGAGTTTTATTGAAATTTAAAAACAAAATCGACGTTCCTGAGCAATTTAAATTGATTAAAAACAAGAAAACTATTTGAACTAACTTTTTAATACAATAACATCTTCGGATGCTGGTTACTTTTTAAATTATCGTCTAAAAATGCTTACACAAAACATATCTGTTGTATTGTGAAATCAGGTTTCGTAAGCATGCACTTATTTTATTTAAATATAAAATAAGCAGTTGTGATTAATTTCTTGTTATATTTATAACGTATTTGCGTTTTTGTTTTGTTTACAATGAATTGTATTTGTTTGCTTTGCATTTTGTAAAAACCAGATAAATAGATAAATAGAATATTAAAAAAATACAATATTGGTAAAAGAAATATTAAAATCATAAAAACCAACTAAGAGATATGTACATACATTTTGTAATAAAAATTGCATTAGAGTAGTAGTAATTTTCTGTACTATAAAACATATTTTAAATATATTAAGGCCACTGCACGGCATGTAGTCAGTAGTTGTTAGATTGTTCTCGACTTAAACAACTTCGCTTAAGAATCCCTCAGTCTCTTCGGTAACAATTGCATCGATGTTATAGAAAATAGCATGCAATGAGATGGCAAAGCAAGAAGCGCCTGCAATAGATAAAGAAAAACTAGTAGAAACAAAACAATTGAAGAGAAGCACAAATTTTTATTTACCTAGCGTCCAGAATAGAGCAGAGCCTGCACCAACCAAGAACAGTATGGGTACGGAAGCAATATTTAAAGCCATTATCTGATGATTTGTGCTGAGCTGATAGCCAAAAAGCGTAACAGCAGATTGTGCTTTCCTGATTTTGTGACTGGCAAAGGCAACTGCAGCTAGAACAATTAATATAATCGGCGAAGTGATGCTGCAACAAAGAAGATAAAAGATTACATTTATATAATTAAAAATCAACGGAAGTTGTGTCAAATTTATTTCAACACTTTCCCGCTCTCCCAAACATAAAATTCAATACGCTACATTACGACTACTTACAGACAGTAAATCATCAGTACGATAAAAACAAATATATAATTGCTTTGGAAGTAGCTTAAATTGCGCACAAAGCGGCTGGTTAGACGTGGCATGCTAGCGGCCGCTTTAAAATTGGCTGTGTTGATGAACTCTGACCAGGGGCGCACATATTTACGTGTCAATTGTATGAGCTCCAATGGAGTGGGAATCTTATTGAACTGTGTAAAGCTGTGAGGGCGAAAAGTTAAGGTAAATATTTTTTTTAGTTGTTGTTTATTCATTTTATGAGTCATAGATGGTTACCTAAAATCAAATAGTGATTTTGGCTCCTGTTTTGGTACGCTCATCTCGCCGCTGACATCAATCTTGACTTCCTCCATTTCTGTTTTGTTGTTGCTTATAAGAGTTAATTTTAAATTTATGAAATTTTATTTTTTATCGTTCGATTTTTCACCCACTGCAACGTTCTCAAATTTAAGCTTGTGTTTAAATAGCTGTTGCTTTAGTTTGTTTTGTTATCGTTTTAACTCTTCTAAGTTGACCTTATCCAATGCTATTAAAGATCTGCTCTTCTGAGTTGGCCTTTATAGTTGTTGGTATTGGTTATTTACGTTTTCAGTATGGATTCTGCCAAAATATATTAATTTGGAATTGTAAATTTAGCTTTTCACATTGAATTTGTTTGGTTTTTGCTCTATACAATTAAATTTTTATTTTTATAAACATTTTTACAATATTTTTGCAATTAATTAAACTAATCTAAAAACTTACGTCTTGAATTTATTTTTATTGACGTTTGACGTTTCTTACTGCTAGTGTTGTCAACTAAAACAAGAAATAGTTACTAATCGCATTCAGCTGAGTCAAATGTTGCTAACTGTTATACTACGTTTATATTGGGTCAAATGACTCATTGAAATGAGTCATTAGCAAGAGTGATAGAATATAAAGATTGCGCTGAAGACAAGAAAATGAGTACAACAAAATTGTCGTTCTGCGCATATACGTCATAATATCAATGCTTTTTTGGCGAGCGTTCACTTTGCATAGGATTTCTACACAGAAATGAAAATTGCAGACATTTTAGTTGGTATAATTAAAATAAAAGAAGTAAGAAGCAATTTATTGGAACGAGAAAAAGGTAAATTTACTTAATACTCCTTTGCAAACATTATTTTTACTATTATTTTATTGCAGCTTAGTCAAAAAAAAAATTTTTCTGAGAAACTAACTTCAGTGAGCATTATTTTTCGAGTTGGATTTTATTCAAATGTTTATTACGAGTTTAATTGATGTAGTACAGTTCCAGTTATTATATTTCCGTTAATTAACCTGTGAATTGAAAGGACAAATAAATGATAGTTCCAAGTTTTTAATAATGAAACAAATTTTATTAAAGCCCGTATGATACTTCGTATTGGATAGCTTTGTCCAATTTTTATTTTTTGACAATAACACTAGTGCAGTTGAAAAAGTGCTAATGCTAAACTTCTAGAAGTGTGAGTGTATACGCATATATTACGAATTGCACAAAAAATGTGCGACGGACAGCATTTTCAATGCATTGTTTTTGACGTTTCTCTCAATTCGTTCGTTGTTAAGTTTCGATCAAATATTAAGTGTCAAAAACAAGCTTGAGCTCTTTCTTCCGCAGCCAAGAACAACAGATAGATAAAATAGTAACGTTGCGGAGATATAAAAAACTGGCACGATGCATGTTTTAATCCTTTTCCAACAATATATATCTGTCTAGCCCACGCGCCACTTGTTTTCAGATTTTGAAATTGGACAAAACAATGAAGTATCTATACGGGATTAAGTTAATATAGTTTTGTATTTTTGTTTTCGTTTGTGTGCGTTTTGTACAATTTCTTGGTTTAATTTTTGTATTTATTGCAAACATCAGATTTCTGAAAAAAAACTCGAAAATAATCTCGATATATACACAATTAAATAAAACACAACCGATCGCAATACGTTTCTCAAAGAAATAAAATATTGTGACGTAGTCAACTGAACAGCTGGTTGTCAAACTCGATTAGCAGAAGTAACGGACCTACGCAAAGCGCAATCTCTTATTCTATCATTCTTGAGTCATTAGGGGTTTCAAACAATTACTACGTTTCCATGGCGAGTTGAGTCGGGATTACTAGGGATGAACTCCCCATGGAAACGCGAGTTGAGTTGAACTTCGTTAAATCCACAAAACTCCACGAAACTTGTTAGAATTAGCTAATTCTATCTGTCAAAGCGAATAAGTTCATTTATCACAAGAAAAAATGGCGAGTTGAAGAGTTTTTGAAGTGCTGCAGAAACTTTGCTGTTGATTGAAATATTTAAGGAAAAGAAAATTCTTGATATAATGGATGGAAAAAAATTTAGAAGAAGTGATATATATAAAATTGTCGAAAGTGACTTTAAGAAAAGGGACATCGTAAATAAAAATATTGTGCATATTGAACACAAGTGAAAAACCTAAAAAAAATTGACGATTGCAACCCGACTCGATGTTGTACATGGAAACACTTTTGAGCTTGAAACGCCATTTTGTCAACTTGACGAAAACCCAACTCAGACTCAACTTGCCATGGAAACGTAGTAAATACTACATGGCTATCCGACATGTAGTTTGGCAAAACAACAGCATTTTTTGTTGAGCTTTCACACATACTACATGTTAGATAGATATCATTATTTTTCAGAACACAAAGAGAAGACATCATAACAATGGTAAAATAATTTATTGCTTCTCTAAATATTTAGAAGTATTGGAGTAAGAGATGAAAAAACTATGAAAAATAAGAAGATTATTTGAGTTAAGGAGTGGAGAAAAGAAAGGCAATTCATCCAAATACTCTTTTTGTTTTTTGCTTCGAGATTTTTACTCCTAGAAGATTTTTGCAGAATGAAACGAGCATTCAGATATACATGTCATATGTATAACAGAAAAATCAAAAATATTTGATTTTCGTACTACATGTCGGATGGAGTCTTAGCTTTCACACATCGTACTTGTCATCGGACAAGCACTTGTCATCGCACATGTAGTATTGTCTGAAACCCTCTGTTCAAGTGTTTACATTAGCTGTATTTCTTTATTCATTCCAGACGTTCGGAATGACTGTTTTTGTTTCTTTATTCAGGTTTGATTATCCGGAATATTCTTTTTGTGTATCTTTATTATTACGGAATATTCCAAAGGCGTTCTTTTTATACTATCAGCTAAGGTAGAATAAAAAGAATATTCCTTGTGTGTGAGGTTATATTCGATTGTTTGAAGTAAAATTTCGCTAAATGAAAATGGAAAATTTTTTTAGTTTAAATGTTTTAGATTGCTTTGTTGCATTTTTATTTTTTAAATTTTATCTGGTGTATTTGTTGTCTTTAATTAAATACGAAAAATATCTTTCTGGTTTTAACAAAAAAAAAAATTCGTTCTCTGTTCTATCCGGAATGAATAAAGAAATACACCCATTGATTTTTTTTGCGAAAGTATCTCATTTGGTTTGACAATTGGTGGTTCGTTGTTATTTTTTTGTATATGTTGTGTGAAGTTTTCCCTTTTTTTATTGTGTTCGGTATTTTTTATCCATTCTCCATTGAATGCACTCGAAATAGTTTGTATAAAGTTTTAAGAACATATCATTCATATGTTTCAACTGAGTTGAATTGCAATTGAGAACTTGTAAGGGCAATGAGATTATTTCGTTTCTCATTTGGCTGAATGAGCAGAAATGATTCATTTCGCCCAATGTAAACGTAGTATTATGGTAGCGATGCCTTATGGTGCAATCTTTTCTGGAAAAAATCTGAAATTTTCCTGCCGTCTTCAAGAATTCTGGATTTTTTCGGGTTTTTTCTAAAAAATGTTTACCGCAAAAGTATAACAAATGCAGAATTTTCTGACCTGTGGAATTCGACGGCTCTGCATTTTGTCCTCTAGAAATACCAACATAAAAACAAAATAATATAACTTTGACGGTTCATAGTTTTGCTGTGACAACTGTGAGATCTAAGCATTTGCTAATTTTGAAAAATATCTGGAATTTATTACAATATCTTGTTGATTAAAGTTGTTAGCAGGGAACGCCAATAACGATTATCGCTATTAATCAATCATTTAATAACAGTTATTTTTTGATCGATATTTTTTCGAACAGAAATAAAAGTTATTTTTTGGTCGTTATTTTTTTCAGTCAGAAATAAAAGTTATTTCTTGGCCATTATTTTTTTCAATCAGAAATAAAAGTTATTTCGTTGTCATTACTTTTTCCAATCAGAAATAAAAGTTATTTTGTGTTCGTTGTTTTTTTTTTCTGTTAAGCCTAGTACTCTGTTCGTTTGCGTGAAATTTCGCTGGCAACATCTATTTATTTGTTGCGTGAAATTTCTGACTTAAAGTTTGTTGCGAGGAATTTCTATGGCAACGTTTTTCAGAGAGACTCAGAGAATAAGTTGTGAGATTTCATATGATATCTCTCTTTTCACATCAAAATAAATAGGCAGTACAATTAAATTATCGTGAAAAAATGTTGCTCAAAAACATGTTGCGAAAATTTCACGCAGCGGAACAGAGTACTGCTCTGACGAACAGGTTGTGAAAATTTCCACGCTTGTTTCGCAGCTGTCACTTTTTGTGTGGAGATTTGAGTGGAATTTCACATGAAACTGAACAGAGTACTATGCTTTAGAAATAAAATTTATTTCTTGGTCATTATTTTTTCGATCAAAAATAACAGTTATTTTTGACCGTTATTTTTAAATCAGAAATAAAAGTTATTTCTTGGTCGTTATTTTTTCGAACAGATATAAAAGTTATTTTTTGGATAAAATATAATAGTTATTTTTTGACTGAAATAATTTCTTTCAAAAAAATAACATATCCATTAGACAAAATTTGTTTAAATTTGATATTTTGAGAGTGCTGAGAGCTAATCTTAATTTGAATATTAAAAAAAGTGTAAACAAAAATTATGAATTGCACTTAAAGTGGGAAAATGGTGACAAAAGTTGAAAAATTTTAAGGAAATTTGAAGTTTATAAGAATAATAAATACTCGTATAATACAAAATTTAATTAGATTTTTTTAAGTTTTCTGTTTTTTCGGTCCTGAATTATAGCTTAAATTTTTTTCTCGTTCAATAATATAAAAAAAAAACTTATAAAATGTTGTACTTTTTTGAAGGAAAAAATCTGTTACATAACGTATATTATAGTTTATACATAGTTATATTATAGTTTGTATACAAAAAACTAAAAACGATTTTTCAGCAAAACAATTATGAATATGTAACAGTTCTCCAGATTTAATAAGTTTTTAAAACAAAATCATATATCGTGGGGTTTTCTCACGTTTTCCCTTACACAAAAAATAACTACGGTGCTTGGTTTGTTTTGACAGCAGTTTGGCTTTTTCCTTGGTTGTATTTCGTTTGTTTCCTAATAAGACAATAAGATTAATTTGCTTTGTTTCGTTGCAACTGCTCTTTTGTAATTTCGCTAATAGAGATAATGTTATAAGAAGAGTTGAGTTAAGAAAAGTAAAGAAAAGTCATGAGTCTAATCGAAAAATTCGATCAAAAAATAACTTTTAATTCTGATCGCAAAAAATAACGGTAAAAAAACTTTTATTTCTGATCGAAAAATAACGCTAAAAAATAACTGTTATTTCTGATCGAAAAAATAATGACCAAGAAGTAACTTTTTATTCTGATTTAAAAAATTAACGATAACAAAATAGCTTTTATTTCTGATTGAAAAAATAACGACCACGAAACAACTTTTATTCCTGATTGAAAAAAATAACTACCGCGAAATAACTTTCATTTCTGATTGAAAAAAGTAATGACCAAGAAATAACTTTTATATCTGATTTAAACAAATTATGGCCAAGAAATAACTTTTATTTCTAATCGAAAAAATATCGATAAACAAATTATTGGTTTGAGGTGATTTTTATATTTAAAGCCATGAAAAGAAAATCATGTCAAAAATGGAGCCTCAAGCTCTCTAGCGTCACATTGCTATATTTAAAAGAATTATACAAAAACTTTTCATATAAATTTTTTGATATAAAATTTCAAAAATAATCGTAATTTTCGGTTCCTCGTTATTAGTTTTATTAAAACTGATATGCTCGATGAATATTTGTCGAAAATTACCTGCATTCGGGATTCAAAACCAAAGTGCAATCAACATCAAATGAAAAAATGTTGCATTTTTTCCGTTCTTTTCTCAGCTCAAAAAAAGGTCAACATTCTGTAAATTCAGGTCAGAATCTACAAAGTTTTGCATTTTATGAGGGCAACATTTTTTTCAGAAAATAATGCGCTATTAGTGAGCAAAGTTTTTCTTTGAGGGCCATTTTTTTAGTCCTGGTTTAAACCTTATTTAACTTTAGATTAGTTGAACGTAGATTAAAACTAACCTGACCTTAGCTTCAGTATCTGTTTTTCAGTGCTGTTTAAAAATGTCGTAGTTAAGGATATTTAAATTCCGTTACTGTTGACTCCGCTGAATGTGGCCAAATGGCTGCTTTTAGCAGGTACAACTATTGAGTATGTAATATGCTGTACGTAACTGATCAATTTTTGATTAACTCAACACGTTGTAAGCATATTAAGGGTATTCTTGATCCAGTGCACTTGCCTGTTCAGTTGAGGACTTGTACACTTTACAAAAACAAAGTACTCCTACGTCAAAAATTTGCAAAAGTACATTTTTACTGTAGCCTCAAACTTGAGGACGTGATCAGATGCAACATTTGAAAGTTTGTATTCCAATTACTTGACTAATGTATTTAAAGATTTAACACAAAACCTTTAATTCAACTATTATATATACTATAGTACACATAAATAAAATTATATAAATATCTTGTTTGAAACATACAAAAAATTCTTTATTTATGCTTAGAAATTAGCATGAGCTATCTGAGGTGTTTTGTACAAAATATATTAGGGGTATTCACAATGTGGCGTATTTGTGACAAATTTTTAATAATTTTACAATATTTACAAATTATTGTGAACGAACCTTCAACAGAGTCCCGTATTATTAAAATTAGCTGTTTTTGGTATGTACTTTGGTATGGAAATATAAATTGATATCATGAAGAAAATTATAAAAAAATTAAAACGAAGCACTAACTAATTAGGCAATTCACATTTCATGCTAATTAGAGTTTAGTGTGCTAATTCTGAGATGTACTATTTTGCCTGTTAATTTTTTGTTTTTGTTTTTCATATAAACACAAGTTAAACCGGTGTGTTAAATGTTGCCACTTTTGTACATGCCCTAAGGCATGCTTTTGTAGATTGTTATTGTGTTATTTCGTGAACAGCTTTTTTGCGTGAATCAAAAAAAAGTTGGCTGGAATATTAAATTGAATTGTTTAACTTTTAATAGAATCCAAAATATTTGAGCTGCATATTAAAGATTCCAGCGCTGTTTTCAAACTACAACTTAATACATTTCACTTAAGTTGTGCTCACAATTGGTAAAAATTAGTACATTATAATATTAGTTTATTAAAACATTACAATGTACTGTGAATTGCCCAAATGCTAATTTTTATTAATTAAACAGCTTAGCCGGTAACTTAATCTATGTTTAGTAGAAATGCTTTTGCGATCAGCTGATCAAATAAACAAATAAATTTCCGAAGAATACAATAGGGTTTCGTCGTTGTATTTTTGCCACAAGGTTGTATTTAAACACTATGCATTTTGTTTTTGTAATTTTACAAAATTTACAACAAACATAAAATTTAGCAAAAGTACACAATACAGCGGCAAATATACCACATCGTGAATACCCCTATTGTACATCACTAATAGTCGAATTGTGCTTATATTCAATCGAAAATAGATGCCAAAAATAAAATCAATCGGTCTCTCATCCAATCAATTGCATTATTATTTAAAAAATTAATAATTTTTGCGTAACACTTTTTCTCGGCATGTTTTCTTCTTTCCTTTTGCTAGCCGGTAGCAATAACAAACAGCTGATTTGTTTCATGAAATATTTATTTCATGAAAGTATAACTTCGATAGTTTGCGTATCTAAAGTAACTTATCTTGGCAATTTTAACCTTTTAATCGGATTTTGCTCTAAGCCAAATTTAACCATATTTAATTGAAAAATTGAATATATACTTTTTAATGTGAAACAATACTCAAACCGATGAACCGAAAAAAATGAGGTAACTATTTTAGTACTTTGAAAGCTCTTTTACCGAGCGTTTTTAATAGGATATAGATGTATTATTTAATACTAACATAAAAGCCTTCCTACGATAGGTCCTCCGCACACTTCCTTTTTGGAGCCTTTTGCCGAAAGAACTTTTTCTCTTTTTAAAGCTTGACTTGATTTTTGCAAAATACAAATGTACCACTTTAAATAACATTTTACGTATTGAAGAAGTGCTGAAAAATTAGTTCAAGTGTAAAAGTGCAAAAAGTCGAGTTTGGTAACAATCATATTCATACACAACTTTACAAACTGGCCTTGCAACCAACCGTCATATACGTAGCAACTCAGGTGTCGTTTTGCGGCTGATACGTTTATATTTTTTGGTACAATCGACTCAAAAGCTTTTCATTAAATTCATAATAACTTTTTTATTAAAGGATGAAAAAAAGAGGGAAGTTAGATCAAAAACGTACTATTGTAAAAACCCAATATTGTCACTGATAAGTATTAAATATATTTTCTGAGCATACTTTCAGGCTGAACATTTTGAGAAAAGTGTGTCTTGTAAAATTACTTTACTGTCAAAAAATAATTACAATTTGAGAAATACTTGTATGTGGAGCAGCATGCTTGACTGTTATGTATTAAGATGTGCATACTTTCAGGCTGAACAGTTTGAGAGATATTGGACACGGAGCAGCGTGCTTGCCTTTTATATATTAAAATTTGTACACAAACTATCGAGAACTTGACTTCTGAGCTTCTAAGACCACTCCAAACGGCTAATGTTCTCAAGACGTTTTATGCCAGTTTTTATTCTCTGAGCTTTTCTCACTTATATTATTAACCCTTTGACGACGAATAGGTTAAAGATAACCCATTTACATTTTTAAGTCGTGGGAGCGCAATTTACGAGGTATTTTCATAAAGTTGGGCTTAAAGGGCTATAAATTAATGTGGCTTTAAAGGAGTGCCACATTTTTCGAACTGGTTTTAGTTTTAAGAGAAAGAAAAAACTAGGAAGTCAAAGAATTTTTTCCATAGGTATATATTAATCCCGATTTCTCAGAGACTACAGATACAGGGACCACAAACGATTTTTAAATACGAGCGGATATATTTTCTTATCCCAATTATGTGAAAACCTTTATGAATCAGCTACTCCAACAAAGTAAAAAATAAGTTTTCCGGATGGGTTTTCCGGATTTTTTCAATACTTACAGAAAATTTCAGTAATACTTTGACTTTTGTATAGAAATGTGCCATCCGTGAGGACAATTCCACAAAAATTTTTTAAAATGTACAGTGGTTTTTTTTGTCGTTGTCAAAGGGTCATAATTATTAATATCTTAATTTATTTATTTTAACCATAATTATTATGACCGCCGCAAGTAATACACAAATGGGTCTATAATTAAAATCCAAGCCGTTTGTTACTTTTGAGATGAAGGAATGTGTCAAAAAAAAGCTTTTTGAAAAAAAGCTTATTATTTTGTAATCCTTCTGACTGCTGTTGCCTTCCTTATTGTTCGAAGAATAAGTGATTTAAGAATATTTAATTTGATGAATTCTTTAAGATTTTTTGCCTTCACAATAAAACACATCGAGTTGCATAAGAATTTCCTGTAGTGTATTGAGTTGTCTATTTATTTCAGAATTTTTGCTGGTATGTATTACAATTTTACAGCTGTCTATCAAATGAGTAGTTATAGAAATTAAATAAAGTATTGTTTCTTAAAATGTATTTTCATATTTATTTTGTAAGTATGCTTTTAGCTTGTTTATTCAGTATTTGTGGACGTATGGAATATAGTTCTATTATGCCACGTAAATGTTCTCTTCAGTTGTGATAATATTTAAAATAAAAGACTTTTTGCAAAAGCCATGCATATTCATGAATTTCTTATATAAGTTACATGTTTTTTTTTCTCTCATAAATTATTCATTACACTTCATTATGAGTTCTGTTCAACATATAGGTATGTATATTTTTATTTATTGTGTAATAAATCATGCTTTATATTATTTCTTATGAATATTTTAAAAACACTCAAATTTACATAGATTTTTTTTATAAATATTTATTTTATCTATTAGTTGTAGTTTTATTATATATACTTTGGACAAAATATTACAATTTTATGCTTACAAGTTCAACGGTGTAAGGTGTTTTGTTGTTGTTGTTGTTGTTGTTGTTGATCACTACGAAACTACGAATAAGCATTTTGAGTGCCAAGATCCTAATATAATAAAACCATTTTGTAGCTGCCATTTTACTTTAAACTTCAAACTCAGCCCAGGTCGTTGCCTAGTTACTGACTCACTGACTGACTGACTGACTGAAATTACGTCTATTTGCAAAATTAGTTTTGTCGATAAGTTTAACAAAGTCGTTTTGTGTATATATTAGCTTTTAAATGTTTAAGTAATAATTTCAATACTTATTATTTTTCTCTTAGTATTTTGTTTTTTTTTTTTTTTTTTTTTGTTTACATATATATATATTACATAAATTGTACATCTAGCAAAAGTTACATATATTCATTAAACGTTTTATAATGATAATAATATATAAGTATATATTTTGTATGCATGTATATTTATATATAATGTTTTGTAAACATCTATTCAAAACTTTGAAAACTTTAGGTTTTATAATTATTGTTTTTGAATCGGGCACAACTTTCCCTCGATTTAGAAAAGAATTGTTAAAAATGCATTTCTTTTTAAATAGATACAATATTAAAATGTAGTTATAAGCAAATGAAAAAATGTGTAAATAAATAAAGTACAAGTTCGAATAAGAAAATACTCAAATATATGCGAATTTATGCTTAATTTTAAGAAAATATTTGAATTGTTTTAAAAGACTACCTTGGTTATAAGGTTCATAAGTTGCAAGAATGCCATTAACCTTAGTATTAGGTTGGGATAAAAAATTTTCTTCTTAATAGAAAAATCGAATGTGAACAGAATACAAAGTTATAAATGTAAGATTTGAAAATAAGAATATTTAAACCATGAATTAAATGAGATTTTTTGAAGCGTACGCTTCTGCTTAATATGTGTAGAAAATACCTTGTCGTTATATCATTTTAAATAATTTTAAATTATTTAATGCGTTATATGTATATATCATTAGTTTATAGTCCAATTTCTCGCATAGCGCTGTACAGACATGAATTCTTGAGACATTCTTTGGGACCCAGTTGAGGTCCTGGCGTTCCGCGTAGTATCATTAAGACTGATCGTGCGGCTGCTTGACAATCGTTACTGTGACCACATATGGCATCAGCTTCGGCTAGGTATTGATAGTCGCATGCTACTTGGGAGGTACCCTGAAATATAAACAAAATAAATTTGGATAAATATTGAATTGCTGAAAACTACTTTCATTTGTCAAACAATTTTACTTGAGGCGGCATTATGTTAAAAATTAGAGCTCGAATAAAAATATCATTTTGATGAAGAAGTTTAGCAACATGTGGGATATAATATAGCAACTTTGTTTCAAGTTTTTGTTGCTATGAAAAGCTTTGGACGGTTCAAGCAAGGATTTAATGGGTTGGTAAATTTGGTCACCTTGAATGGACAAATGTGTATTTTTAGTGCCTAATTGTTCAGAATCAAAAGAAATATTGACCGTTACTTAGCCTACGGACTCCGATGCACAACTGGTGCTCTAACAGATTCTATAATAACTGATAAGTACAAGTATTTATTAATACTAGTATCGCCTGCGGTCGAAATTAAGAATAAAGAATGTTAAGACACTCTAGCGTAGATTTGAGAAAACAGAACATAGATTAAAGATGCATAGTGAAGATGTCAGCACTCGTTTGTTATTTTTGTAGCGTTTAAGTTTGTGTACTTGAACGCAAACACAAACCATAAACTCTTTACTATTATCGCATAAAAATGAACACAAACTTTGTCATTCCGTAGCATCACTGGAAGAAGCGCTTAGCAAAAATTTGTTCAACAGAGCTCATATCTCTCCAGAATTAACCTCTAAGGGCTATTTTGTTCACAAAGGGCATAAATATGATTTAATTTGGGGATAACTATTTCTAGGTTAATTTTATACCAAGCGTATAAATCGGGAGATAAAAAAGTGGTTTTGTTCACATTTTATCCCATCTTTATGCTTAGAGCATAAATTCGCTCTCAGTTTATATCGATTTCCATTGGAATGTTAGAGTGTTGCTCATTAATTAAAAAATGTGTGGGGATTTTTGGTTTATTTTTGCGAATTTGAGGGTTAGAGTGAACACTACAGTGACACATATTCGTATAAACGCACTCTTAATTTTAAATTTGCTACCTTCTCTCTCTTTTATTAATGCATTATTCAAAACAAATTCAAACTCATATTGTTCACTAAACTAACGGAAATTTGTACTGAGTGCAAAAAGCTGTTTTCGTTGTTGTTGTTTTATATAAATCAATTCAGTTTAAATATTTTACTAGAAACAAGTACACATTCCTTTAAACGCACCTGAATAAGGAGGTCGAAAATATATTAGTGGTTTAAAGAAATAAGTATTTGCTTGTATTTAATTAACAATTGGTAAGTTTTGTTTAATTTAAATGTAAAAATATTTTCTTAATGATATTTTTTTAAGATTTTATCAAAATGCCAAAGGGAAAATACCTCAATGACACAGAAAAAGTCCAAATCAACCTGTACCATAAAGAGGGTTATTCAAATCGGGAAATTGGGCGGAGACTAGGAAGATCAGAAGCAGTCGTCCGCTCTTTTTTAAAAAACGGTGTTAATTATGGAGTAAAAAAATCCACGAAAGGCAATCGAAAACTGAGTATTCGCCAAGTTAATCAAATTAGGAAGGAAGCCACCACAAGTTTTTTGAACTCAACTCAAATAAAAGAAAAATTAGATCTTCCAGTGACAACGAGGCACATTGCACACATTTTACGTAACTCAGATAACGTTAAATGGAAAAAACCGGTGAGCAAGCCTGTGTTGAAGCCGCATCACAAAAAGGCGCGCTTAGACTTCGCCCAAAAACACATGCAATGGTCAACTGAGTGGGACAATGTTGTGTTTTCCGACGAAAAAAAATTTAACTTAGATGGCCCAGACTCTTACAGCTGTTATTGGCATGATTTGCGAAACAATGACGTACGTATGTCAAAAAGAAACTTTGGTGGTGGCAGCGTTATGGTGTGGGCGGCATTTTCATCTAGAGGTAAAGCAAATATCTGCTTTGTGCCGCCCAAAATGAATTCTAAAAAATACACGGAATTGTTGGATGATGCTCTCATTTCATTTTTGGATGATAAAATGGATGAAGACAGTATTTTTCAACAGGATAATGCTGCCATTCACGTTTCTAAAGAGGCATTAAAGTGGTTTGAAGAGCACAACATCCCACTTATGAAATGGCCTGCATGCAGTCCCGATTTGAATCCGGTGCAGAATCTTTGGGGATGCATACCACGCAAAATCTATGGACAAAAAGCCCAAGGACACCTTTACAAAACCGTGCTAGAGCTCAAGTTGGCCATTAAGGAAGCTTGGGAAGATTTAGATCGTCAGTTGCTGGAAAATTTAGTGAAGTCGATGCCGAATCGTATATTTGAAGTAATAATAAAAATGGTGGACCAATTAATTATTGAAAATTAAATAAATACCCATTCCTATTGAAAATTAAGTTGATGCGTTTAAACGAATATGTACTTGTTTTAAATAAAATATTTAAACTGAAATGATTTATATAAAACAACAACAACGAAAACAGGTTTTTGCACTCAGTACAAATTTCCGTTAGTTTAGTAAACAATATGAGTTGGAATTTGTTTTGAGTAATGCATTAATAAAAGAGAGAGAAGGTAGCAAATTTAAAATTAAGAGTGCGTTTATACGAATATGTGTCACTGTAGGTAAAAATGGATCGCTGATTTTGCCTTTGATGTCAGAATTTCAAAATTCTAAAATTTTTCTATACAGGGCTGCCAACTTAACATTTTTTTAAGAATTTTAAACATGAAGAAACAGTATTCAGGGTTTTCTTGAGTATTTCTTGTTTATTAATGCGAATTCAACTCTGGGAGAAACATTAGGTAAAATTGGGTCGCTGATTCCGAATCCGTTACCAGAATTTCAAAACTCGAAAATTTTTCTACACATAGGGTTGCCACCTAAAATGTTTTAATTTAAGAATTTTAAACATGTGGAAAGAGTATTTTGGAATTGCTGATTTCGAATCTGAAGTCAGAATTTTAAAATTCAAGATGGTGTATAGGGTTGCCACCTTAATTTTTTGTATTCTTATGAATTTGGGGCTGGCAAAAAAAATGGTACACCAAAAATGAATCGCTGAATACGAATCCATGGTCAGAATTTCAATATTATAAAGTTTTGAAATAATAGGGTTGCCACCTAATAATATGTATTTTTAAGAATTTAAAACATTATTTAACAGTGTTAGGGAGTCACTGATTTCGAATCTGAAGTCAGAATTTTAAAATTCAAAATGGTGGATAGGGCTGCTACCTTAATTTGTTGTATTTTTATGAATTTGGGGCTGGCAATAAAAAAATGGTACAGTAAAAATGAATCGCTGAATACGAATCCATGGTCAGAGCTTCAATATTTTAAAGTTTTGAAATAATAGGGTTGCCAACTAATAATATGTATTTTTAAGAATTTTAAAAATAACTTAACAGTGTTAAGGAAACACTGATTTCGAATTTTAAAATTCAAAATGGTGGATAGGGTTGCCACCTTAATTTTTTGTTTTTTATGAATTCGGGGCTGGCAAGAAAATGGTATGCCATAAATGGGTCGTTGAATCAGAATCCGTGGTCAGAATTTCAAAATGATAACATTTTGAAATAATAGGGTTGCTTTTGAAAATACATATTATTAGGTGGCAGCCCTATTATTATAAAATTTTATCATTTTGAAATTCTGACCACGGGTTCGGTTTCAGCGACCCATTTTTACCTTTTAGTTCGCACCAGCCCCGAATTCATAAAAATTAAAAAATTGAGGTGGCAGCCCTATCCAACATCTTGAATTTTAAAATTCTGACTTCAGATTCGAAATCAGTGACTCCCTAACACTGTTAAATGATGTTTAAAATTCTAAAAAATACGTTTTATTAGGTGGCAACCCTATTATTTCAAAACTTTATCATTTTGAAATTCAAGCCACGGATTCGGATTCAGCGACCCATTTTTGGTGTATCATTTTTTTTTTTGGCAGCCCCGAATTCGTAAAAATTTAAAAAATTAAGGTGGCAGCCCTATCCACCATCTTGAATTTAAAAATTTTGAGTTCAGATCGAAATCAGTAACCCCCAATACATTCCCTCATGTTTAAAATTCTTAAAATAAAACATTTTTAGGTGGCAGCCCTATGTGTAGAAAAATTTTCGAATTTTGAAATTCTGACAACGGATTTGGATTCAGGGACCCATTTTTCGTAAAAATTAAAAATTAAGGTAGCAACCTTATCCAACATCTTGAATTTTAAAATTCTGACACCAGATTCGAAACCAGTAACCCCCCCAATACTGTTTCCCTACGTTTAAAAATCTGTATTTTCAATATTTTGACACCAAGTAAGTAAAAAATATTAAAATGAGAGTGATGAGAGCGAAATAAAAATCTTAACTCACGAATTTCCACGAGTTAAATATTTCTGGGGTTAAGCTATCTCGCCACCATTTTTATCTCTAGCCTGAAGAGTTAAATGCTTAACTCACTGTGAACAAATGAAAAACTGGAAAAATCATGGAATTAACTCGGGGATAAATTTATCTCTCTGTGAACAAAATGACCCTAAAGGAGTTAAGTGTATGAATTGGTTCTATTACTAATTCTACCAACATTTATTTCAAACATATTCACCCCCTCTCAGTCAGATTTTTTGGACATGAAGAATGTTGCCGAAAATAGTTCACAGCTGCTATTACCCCTGATGTGATTCTTAGATAAGTCAAATGTATAAGATGGTCTTATTATGTTTTAAACCTCAAAATTTCTTTTAATCACCTATCTGCCTCTTATGGTTGCTCTCATGATCAAAAAAAATATTTGTGTTTAGATGTTAAAACGATCATCTCATTAGCCTATTAAGTGCACACCTTAATTTTTATAGTGCTGATAAAGTTTAACCAGCTTTAAGAAAAAAAATGATTTACAATTTTGAAATGGTATACTTCGAACCCCTACTTTGAAATCAATTACCTTACCACAAGACATGGAACAACCAAACACCAAAATTTTCCAAAATTATTTTTAGAATTAAGTCTGTTTTATTACCCTTCCAACGATAGTTTCGACTTAACATTCGGTTTAGAAATGTTTGAGATATGAGTTTTCGTAAAAATAAATTTTCGACGTTTTTGTCGATTTTTTGTCAATTTTGTGCACTCTGTAACTCCGCCAAAAATGCCGTCAAACTTTTTTGATAACTTTGTTTGAACTTTTAAGTAGTTGTGAAATTACCTACTTGCTAAAGAGCAAAAAATAATGTTTAGGTTACTTGGTAAGAAATTCGTTCAACTAAAGGCGGAATATACCTAAAATGAAGCGATTTTACATAAAAAACATAGGCAAAAGGTACAACTGTACCTACTTTTTCATCCCTGATGTGTCCGAAAAGAGAAGAAAGAAAAAGTTACAATAACTACACAGCCCTGTTTTTTCACTCTCACGACTCTCCATAGAGCCTCTCAATAGAGACTCTCAGGGAGAGTCTCTCAGAGATTCCCTTAAAAAGCCAACATTTTACCCGTCTCTAAATCTTAATTCGCCGAGCAACAATGCTGCAACATAAAACATTTTTACAGCTGATATTGCTTGAATTTGTTCAGTTTGACCTCTAAAATGCCAAAAAATCAGAAAGAACAAGAAAATATAGAAACCCAGTCGGCAATGTCGGCACTTCGAAGCGCTGCTAGGAGGCCTTCATTTCGATTTTGTAGGACTTCCGCGCTCATATCCAAGCCCATTTCCTTTTTTTGTATGAAATGGGAAAATTTCGTATGCCTACCGCTTTCGCTGCTCTAAAAAGGCCTTCCAGAAGCACTCTTTGGCAGAGACTGTAAATAATAATTATTTTTAGATTTTTAAACCAAAAAAGCATTGTGAAAAATTGTCGCATCGCCGTTTTGAACGTACTATTAGAATCCTCTCACGTTGCAGAACTTGATTTCATATTGATTTTTAAATTGTTGAGCAAGAAATAATAATTATTTCTGCTTTTTATTTTTTAAGGCAAAAACGAAAATCAAAATTCGCTCGATATTAATTTGGTCACAAAATAACTGGTAAGTTTTGATTTTTATTTTTTAAAGCAAAAATAAAAAGTAAAGTTTTCCCGATATTTTTTTGAGCACAAAATAACTGGGAATTTTCCATTTTTATTTTTTAAAGCAATAATAAAAAGTAAAGTTTGCCCGTTATATTTTTGAGCAAAAAAGAACTGGTAAGTTTTGATTTTTATTTTTTAAAGCAAAAATAAAAAGCAAAATTTGCCCAACATATTTGGGAGCACAAAATAAATTGTGAATATAGATTTTTATTTTTTTATTCAAAAATTAAAAGCAAAATTAGTATTTCAGTTTACGTGTGAAAAATTTATATAAAGGGACTTATGTCATTTCGTAAGTGCTTCATAAGGGGCCGTTCAAGTATGATGTAAGCAGATTCTTTACAATTCTTAACCCCACGTCCCCCTCGTCAGCAAAAGTAAGAAAAGCTATTGTCCCCCTCCCATGCCATGGGTTAAAAGACTTTACTCACCCTTTTAATGCCTTTGCTAAACTAAAAACAAAATAATTTTTGAGTAATATTCTTATCATTAAGGTCCTAAAAAGATGAAAAAAACATAAATTTGATTTTTACCTGCGCTTCTTACGTTTTGCAAGCTTGTACAAAGAAAAAATTGTTTTGCTCCTGTTTGGCTCAAATTTTTATTTAATCACTATAAGGGTTTTTAATCCTTTAGATCTTTGTCTTTTAAACCCTCTTAATATTATTACCACTAAAGCCATAAAAAGATAAAAAAACATAAATTTGATTTTTGCCCGGTTGATTTTTATTTATAAAATAGGCCAAAAAATGTTTCTTTTGGTTTTCATTGGCATACAATCAAAAATACAACTGTCTTTAGTATAAAATATATATTTTAATTTATTTTTATTCTGTGGTTCATCTTTTTTTCGCAGAACCAACGATTTGATTTTAAAAAAGCGTTGCAAAATAATAATAAAAATTACTTTCTGATGTGTCTAATATGTTGGGCAAATCCACTGAAAGGGTTAAAAGAAAATGTTTGTATTATTTTTATACAGGCTGACACAATTGCAAGCATTACAAACATTAATTTAAAATCGATTTTGGCACTGACCATCTCCTGGGGCCGAATTACAACATCCGTGATCGAGCAAAATTGTACAAGATTGAAGGGCACTCGTTGTGCTCTTCGTAATTGTGCTCTTCGTAATCGATCACGGATGCTGTAGTTCGGCCGCTGATTTGAACCTACGTCCTCTCGTGTGCTAGTCTAACATCTTATCCACTCGTCTATCGCAGTTGTTAACAAATTTTTGCTTATTTTGCATCTATACAAATGCAAGTAAACTTTCGGGAACGTGGGTTCGAGGACCAGCTCGGCCAAAAAAATATTTTTTTGTTATAAATAAAAATTTTTCTGTTCATTTCAAATTTTTTTAAAACTTTTTTTTTATAATTACTTCACACAAAAATATAAGAAAAGACTTAGAATTTTTCCATATAAATGTTTTCAAATAATATGATATGTAAAGATTTAGAATTCGGAGGCGTGGGCTCGTGTGCCAGCTCGAACAAAAAACATTTTGTTTTGTTTTTTTTAATTTATATTTTTTTACAAATTTTTCTGTTCAATAAAAAAATTTCTTCATACGAAATGATATGAAAAAACTCAGAACCTTCAAAAGGTACGCCTCCAGAAGCACTCATTAATACAGCGATCATGGAAGGCATATAATAGCACTACTAGCATGCCTTCTTTTGAGTAGCCCTACCGTAATTGCCCAGTGGGAAGGCTGGGAAAATACCAACTAGTAACGCATGTGAAGAAAGAGTGTTTTTTTTTATTATGAACTACATAAAATCAAGAAACAAAGTAGTATGCAATTAAAGCTAATTCAAGCTCTCTTAAGAACATCAACTTATATTTTTAATTTTAATATGTACTGTAAAAGTTTTGAGCCTAGAAAATAAATGTTAAAATGTTTTAAGTCTAAAACTATGTACCCAAAACCAGAAAATTTTTAACTTAAAGAATGCATTCAATGAATGCAAAATTGATTTATAAATAAAATTTTTAATTCATATTCATTTTTAAGAAATTGATTAATTCTAAATTTTTAACTATTCATTTTCGATATTCAGAATAATGAATAAATTTTTTTATTCATTTGAATGCAATTCACAAAGAATTACAGAATTTTAAATTATTCTTTTTTTTTTTATTCGTTATTAATTTTTTATTCATTATTCTTTTGTTGCTTATTATTAATTTTATATTCATTATTAATTTTTTATTCATTATTCACTTGTTGTTTCATATTCATAATTTATTCATTATTAATGTTCTATTCATTATTAATTTTTTATTCATTATTAATTCTTTAGTCATTATTAATGTTTTTATTCATTATTAATATTTTATTCATTATTAATTTTTTTAATCGTTATTCATTTGTTATTCATTTTAGTCCTAAGCCAATATAAAAAATAAATAACAAATGAATAAGGAATATAAAATTAATAACCAGTGAATAACACGGTGTTACAAAAAATAAATTTTTTTCTTTCCTATGAACCAAATGCACTTATTCGGAAAGAGGGGAAAAAATAAAAATACACGTGTATTGTCGACTTTCATGCACACGTCAGAATTTTTTTTTTAAGTTTGAAGTATAAAGCTCGTAGTGGCCTGTGTGGAAGCCTTTGGACCGATTTTTAACCCTTTTTCAATGATCTAATCGAGCTGATTTTTTGCAGGCAGATTCGTGGAAATGTCTGTAGCACGTCAAATTTTTTTAAAACAATTTTTATCAATTCTCAGATTTTCCCCAATTTTTATTATTTTTGAAAAAAAAATATTTTTTTCACTTTTCTTAGCATAACATGAAGGGACTCCAAATTTTTAAACTACTAAAGCGTTAGGAAAAAAAAATGTTTTTTGACTCGATATACTCGATATAGTTGTAGTTAATCAATAGTAACCTTCTATCACTAAACAGTTTTTGACTTTTACAACACTTACAACTGGTCTAGGGGCCCTCAAACGATACTACATGTCCACCCAACTTCCATCGGACATGTCCATCCGCCTTGATTTCTTGCACACGAACGATACTACATGTGTGATGACTTGACAGGTCGGATGGACATGTAGTATCGTTTGAGGGCCCCTTAAGACAGATGAAATAAGGAATTGCAATATTGTTTTAAGTTCTGTTGTGCGAAAACGTATTTTTATATATTTCATCTGAAAAAAATGCAGTGTCCGACGCGAAATAACTTTTGTTACGTTTGTGGCTTATTCGCACCAAGTAAAAATTTCAAAAATATTACTAAACTAGTGGTGAATTCGTTTCAGAAAATATTTAAGATTGCTTATGTTCATTACTTGTGGTATACTCCGGAAGTCGTGTGCGACTATTGCTACAGAAATTTGTGCAAGTTTACAATAAAGTACGCTGTACCAACAATTTGGCTACCACGCACGGAGCACTGCAATGAATTGTGCTACTTTTGTGTAACTTTTGCTCAAACAAAAGGGTACCAATACATTCACCGCAACAAAATTCGCTACGCTAATGTAGAATCGGTAATTCCAGCAGTTCTATACTCACCAGAAGACCGTGTAGCGGCTTCAGTGGACATTTTTGATAATGTTCCCGAAATAAGCGATGCAGAATCAACAGTAGTACCAAAACTGCTATCAACTTTTCTTCCATCGAATGCGAGATGCGAGAGTCCACAAGTATCGGAATTTGTGGCAACACCCAGTGAAATTGGGACTGCAATGCCGCATTTTGCAACGCAAGCCGACTTCAATGACCTCGTACGAGACGGAAATTTGTCGAGGAGAACAGCAGAACTCTTTGCATCACGCTTTAAGCAGTGGAATATAGTGGCGGCTGATTTTAAAATAACAGCCGCTCGTGATCGAGGTAGCACTATTCCATATGACCAATTTTTTAGATTGCACGAAGATCGGGAAAAAAACTTGGCTTATTGTTGTGACATTGATTCGCTGTTTGCAAAAATCGGTTACCCACATATTTCAGAGGAGTGGCGACTTTTCATCGATGCATCGGTCAACAGCCTTAAAGTCGTGCTGCTTCATATCGGCAACACACATCCATCTGTCCCGATCGCATATGCCACAAACCTCAAGGAAACATACGAAGGCATGGAATTAATATTGCAGTTGATAAAGTACAAAGAGCATAATTGGAAAATATGCTGCGATCTGAAAGTGGTCGGTTTACTCATGGGTGTTAAGCGTGGATTTCCAACCCACCAGTGCTTTTTGTGTACATGGGAAGGTCGAAAAAGAGATGAGCATTACACTGAATTTAAGTGGAAGCCGCGAACATGCTACAAAGTAGGCGTAGAAAGTATAGAGAATCTACCATTGGTGCAGCCGTCTCAAATCATTTTGCCTCCATAACACATTAAGCTCGGTCTCGTATCAAATTTTGTTAAAAAACTGGATCGTGATGGCGAGGCCATTGCAACTTTGCGCAACATTTTCCCGAAATTGAGCGGCGCAAAGATTCATGCAGGTATTTTTTTTTAAGAAGTCATTCAGTAACTTTATGTTTTTTTATGATTTTTTTTTTTTATTTAAGGTGTTTTCAATGGTCCGCAGATAAAACAAATAATTGCAAGTTCTGAATTTTCATCAAAATTAAATGCTATGGAACAACGTGCATGAAAAAGTACAGTTGCCGTTATTGAGCAGTTTCTTGGCAACAAACGAGCTGCCAATTATAAAAATATTGTCGCAGAAATGATTTCGGCATATGGCGAAATGGGCATTTTAATGTCGCTAAAGATCCATTTTCTTCACAATCATTTAGATTTTTTCCCTGATGATTTAGGAGCTTGTAGCGATGAGCATGGCGAAAGGTTCCATCAGGACATTGCGGCTATTGAAAAGCGCTTTAAAGGAAAAGACATTACGCATATGCTTGGCGAATACTGTTGGTCTATTTGTCGCGATACTGAAGCAAATGCTTACAACCGCAAAAATAAAAGACCTAAATTTCTTTAAAAACATTAAAATTTTTAATGTAACAATTCTTTATTTTTATAAAACAAAAGTAATAAAAAAAATTGTTTTTTTAACGAACTGAAACCTAAAAAAAAACGATAACCATTAAAAAAAATATATACTTCAAACTTAAAAAAAAAAAATTCTGACGTGTACAAGAAAATCGCCGATACACGTGTATTTTTATTTTTTATCCCCTTTCTGAAAAAGTAAATTTGGTTCACAGGACAGAATGTGTGTAACACGGTGTAATGAATTAAAAAATGAAAAATTAATACAAATGAATAATTACTAACAAGTGAATAATGAATAAAAAATTAATAATGATTAAAATACGAATAATGAATAAAAAAATTAATAATGAATAACAAATGAATAACGAATAAACAATGAATAACGAATAAAAAATTAATAATGAATAAAGGAAGAATAGTTGAAATTTCTGAAATTCTTTGTGAATTGTTTGCATTGTTTGTAAAAATCATTCAAATTAATAAAAAAATATTCATTATTCTGAATAACAAAAATAAATAGATGAAATTAGTAATTAATCATTTCTTTAAAAATGAATTTGAATAAAAAATGCATTCTTATTTCGTCATTCACTGTTTCACTTTTTTTATGAATAAAATCAAATTGAATGCATTCTTTTACAGCTCTCTCTGCTTACAATGTGTTATACACCAGCAAAATTTTTTTGAATATTATAGATTTGGTAGTCTCTATACGTAGTTTTTATGAACTCTAAAATTTTTGACTAAACTCTAATAAATCCTGTATTGTACATTTTATGACAAAGAAACTGTATTAAAATTTAATCGACGACAAATATTAAAATTGAGTTTTATTCCATCACGGTACTAAATCTTAATGCAAGCGTATTAAGATATTTTCGGCAAAAATAAAAAAAAAACTAAACCTGTGAGATACGAACCCACTACGCAAAGGTTTTAAATTTATGACTCTACTCACTGCTCTATGAAGCCTTATGTAAATCTTAAATCTTAATGAAAGCGTAATAAGATAGGTATTTTTGGCAAAAATAAAAAATAACTTAACCTGTGAGATACGAACCCACTACGTAAAGGTTTTAAATTTATGACTCTACTCACTGCTCTATGAAGCCTTATGTATAGAGAAATGATAAACAAGCATTAGAAACGAACCAAAACGAACGCTGCTTTTTTACAGTATTCCAACATGTATTACATATTATTCTAGGATTTTTTTAAGAAAATTTCTAATAATTTGAACCTTTTAAATCCTAATAGAACAAGAATTAAGAAATCATGATTTTAACGATTGGATCCAAAATGAGTCCGATATTTTTGACTGTGTAGTCATTTCTTTGTTTATTGTTTTTTGTTAATGGGTTTTTATAAATTTTTAAAAGAAAATTCCAGTCGCGGATCTTTTCATAAATTTTTGTATGGTTTGTACATTTAATAAGAGTATATTTTACTACAGCATATAAGAGCTCTAAGCTGCAATTTCTGGTAATATCTGCAATTTTTACTTGATCTAAAGCTCGCAATTTAACTCATGTAATATCTACAAATATAATAAATATACTATGAAGTTATGTAAATATTATGGTTTTATTTAATTTCTAAAAATAGTAAAAGAAAAATTTTTGGCATTTTTTGGTGGTTTAGTGGTCGTCAAATGGCGGCGATGAGTGTCTGTGTCACTCTCGCACGCTACTCTCTCTTGTGTATGCTACAGCCAGTGTTGCCAGATTTTGAGAGAAATCATTCTCTTTTTGTTCATGCATTTCAATAGGGGTATTTACGATTCAGTGCACTTGCCTGTGCAGTTTAGGACTTGAGGACTTGTGCACTTTACAAAAACAAATTGTACGTCAAAAATCTGCACAAGTGCTTTTCTGCTATTACCTTCAACTTGAGGACTTGAGCAGTTGTGCACTTGTGTGCATTGAAAAATGTTGACAGCTTTGAAATGGTGATGGTGGTGTGTTCACGAAAACCTAACTGCACAACTGCACAAGTCCTCAACTGTACAGGCAAGTGCACAGAATCGTGAATACCCCTAATAAGTTTTTACCATTTTTTCCCTAACATTTTCCCGTTTTTCCCCCTCTTTTAAAGTTCATTGTTTTATTATAAATAGAAACAATAACAATACAAACCTTACTAATAAAATTAAATATATGCCTTACAAAATATATCACATTTAATACATGTACATATTACTTGAGTGTAACTACTGCAAACACTTTCTTTTGATTTCTAATCCTATGCAGTTTTAATTTTTCATATGTATTTTAGTGTGTAAAATAACATTTACGGTACGGTTGTCTAACGGCTTTCTTATATTAGTCTTATTTAAATTTATGGCAGAAAAAGCTCTTTCAGTGCACCACTATGCACCACTATGCGGAAGAAAAAAAAATTAACGATATCAATTTTTTTTTAAATTTTTGGGAACATTGTACTTGTATTTGCAAATTTCATATTTTACCCTAGAACTACTCACCGGGTACGATATCTACCTCAGGCAAACTTCGAACTACGTTTCTAATTTAGTCAATGACGTTATCGACTGAAGACTTATACCATAATTAAATTCAAGGTTCTAACAATAGGGCTAGGTCACGAGGCCCTTTAGTTTTTTGTTTACTGTGACGGAGTGAAGACGTGATGTCCGTGTGGGTTTGATATCTACCCCGGCTTGTACTTCCGCGTTAGTGGTTTGTCTAAGTAAGTTATTTTTCTTTTTCTTGCTAAAATAAATGTAATACACCTAAATACGCGTTCACGTATTTTTTTTTACAATAAAACATTAGATATAAAATTTTCAGAGATGATTTTTCATATTAAAAGTATTCATACACTTGGGATTTTGTATCCCGGGTTTGAATCGCCGTAAAGGCGATTGTGGCGCCTTTGTATGAGCTAAATCATTATTTTACTTTTGAATATTTTTTTAATATGTATGAAGCTTCTTTTTTTTACTTTTTGCATAACAGAAATATATTCTTGAAAAGCAATATTTCAAGGATTTGATTTTTCCGTATATAAGATTCCGATTTTTTTTTTATTTGCAGAGTCTCAAATAAACAGACGTTTTTAGCAAATCATCATGTTAGTATTGTTTTTCTTAAAGTCTTATGTTCTCTTTAAAATTTGAAATTTGGTTTAGAAGTAAAGTCATAAATTCTTGTTTGTTGAATTACGGTTTCACCGTTTTTTTTTTGTACTTTTAGCTATTCGATTTGTCACCAAATAAACCTTAGTTTCATTGAATTTGTTCTTTAACATTCTCTTTGGCTTGAAAAACAACAAAAAAAATGCATGCACTTAAGAGTCAGATTACTGCTTTCAGAACGATTTTACAAAGAAGAAACCCATGGGGTAGATATTTACCCCGGTTTGTAGTTTACATGTAAAAAATGGGTGCCGACAAGTTTTGCACATCTTGTGTAACTAAATTTCATAAATCAATATTTTTAGTGACCTATATTCTAAGTCGATATATATTTAGATTTTTTAAATAAATAGGAACACAACGGAATTAATGAAGGCTACGTTTTGTTTTTCCAAACGATAAGATCCACAAAAGCGAAAAGTCGAAATGCTCCGCTTTCGTCCCATAAATTAAATCTTGTAAAAGTTTTCAGTTGCATTTAACCAATTTTCATAGTTTGCCAAGCAAAAAAATCAAATTACGCTGAACAGAAAACAAATTACGTTTGAGCTTACTGCTGATCAAAATGAATTTAAGCTATACACACAGGCTAATTCAAATAGTAATAAAATTAAATTACAACTCAAGACTACTCAGATAATTTTAAAATGTATTTAAATACCAAATATTAAAAAATTCTTAACATAATTTGTTAATATTGTGACGAAATTACCATTTTTGCACAAAAACGCGGTCAACCTAATATTTCATGTTTTTAAGAGTGTTAATCCCGTTTTCCCTTTTGCATTGAAAATTTCCCCAAAACAGGGAAAATCCCTTTTCTGGCAACACTGGCTACAGCAACGATGTTGAACAGAGCTATGTCGCTATTGGTAACATTGTCATATTGTCCCACGTCTATGTTAATTAGAATATTTATCACCACTAATACGTTACTACGTACTAAATGACATACATATCATTTCATTTAATCGCGAAATACTCACTTCAGAAAAATAATTATTGGGACTTCCCAATAAAGTATCTCAATAGCTCCGCAAGTGTTGTCCGTTATTCATAGTTTATTTATGCGGGGTACACATAAGCGATCATGAGTGACACTCATGCTCAAATTCTCTTCTTTTACGCAGGTGCGCGTGTGTGTACCTTCGCCATTCCACAGTCAACCACAGAAATTTTTGTCTACAGGGGCTTGTAATTTCTTAATTTGCTTAAGAACTTACGATCATAAGAAAGCGAAGATAGGAAGGTAAAAAGTGAGCCTAATATGAGTTGCTATTCCTCGCCTGTCGCTCAGTGCGTCTCTCTTTCGCCCTACATAAATTTGAAAGGAATATGAGAAGCAATAAAATCGTGGTAGTTAAATGCTAAATACCATACTCACTCCTACAAGACAAGTTCATAAAAGTTAATATGTCGAATTAAGTTTTTCTCTATATCGAAAGAGATAGACATTAAAAATAAGTGTTTAAGTTAAGCTGCCGATCGCAGCGCCCTGTACACCTCGGCGCCTGGGTGGTCGCCCCAGTCGACGCCCCCTAAAGCCGCTTCTGACTGTTTCTAATGGTATCTCATATATAAAATAGGGTTTTTCAGAAATTGGATTTAAAAAAAAAATATAGCCAGGCATGTCCCCTTTAATAAAGTTTTTGTATAAATTTTTTAAAATCTTATTGTTTAACAAGTTTTTTAGACAAGACAAAAAGAAGGTTTACAATTATCAATGCACTTGGTGCATAAAATTCTTAACTCCTGCATATATTTTAATACTTAAGGTTTATGGTAAAGCTTTAGGAATTTATGACTTACGCATAGATAACAGATCTGATGAACTCCGCATATGGGCAATAACTCCTGATGAATATCACCGCTCAAAAGATCGACATTGCGACAACGTTCAGCCATCGACTCAATCAATGGACACTGATTCGAACCAACCATATAGTTTTTGTTACCCAAATAGGCGTCGTTTAAACTTTCATAATGACCAGCACCGAGTTCAGGCACAAAGTCGACAAAATCATTTGGTAGCTCAGGATAGCGAAGATAGCCATTGTTTCGCTTCTTTTTCTTCTTTTTCATATCTTCTTCTGCATTATCGGGATTATCGCTGTGATTATTGTGAGCACCGTTTCCATTGGAGCTGGACATGGCATTGGAATGTAATTCTTTGGATTTCTCAATGCTCGGGGTAAGTCCGAGGCTGTAATCCGAAATGAGTGTTGTAGATACATATGTAGAAAAGTATGTCTATCTTTAAGTTGTATGTGTCAAACTTACTGCTGATTGTCAAATTGCACCTTCTCCTTTTTTACCGATAGACGTTTTTGTTGTTCCAATGCCTCATTTTCCTCCGACTTTGATTCGTTTTCAATGACATTACGTAGAAAATGATTTTCATTGTCCACGGACTGTCGCAGTTTATCTAATGCACGTCGCATTTTCTCCAGACTGTAGGCGGTGGCAAGACGAGACAACACATGATCCTTGAGTCGCCTAATTTCTTCGGGATTGGCAATACCTAAGAAATTGTGTGCAAAACTTAAATAATTTTTAAAATTGACATGTTTTAACAAACCCTCATGAGCTCCAGTATATTTGATGGTGTCGTCGATGATCAAATCTTCAATAGCTTGCAGTTTTTTGTCCATGTTGTCCAACTTGTCCGGATCGAAGTCACGCTTCTGCTGCTTTTCTTCAGAATCGTTGTCCTCTTCGTTGGTGCTGCGTTTTTTTCTACATAATTAAATAAATAATCGCTTTAAATTCTGTTTGACTCTACTTTATTCGGATGTCGGTCGAACTTACTTAAGAATGTCCTCATCTCTTATCCAAGACTTCTTTTTACGATCTAGTCCAAAGTACTTTGACCAATTTACGGATTTCTTGCGCCGCATGTTTGCTCTCGAGTCTTCTGGCACTATTTGATCCTCCTTGATTACCTCCAAGTTCCTACGTCGTTTGGCGCTGCCTGCTGACGTTGTTGTAACATCACGTTTCTTCTTACGCTCCTCTTCCTCATCCTCATCGATGTCCTCCAACTCGTGTTCATCATCTTCTTCTTCCTCTTCGTGTTCGTCATGTTCATGTTCATCATGTTCTTCGGAGTCCTCACAGTCCTCGTGACTGTCGCCGTGAGCATGATGATAGCTGCGTTTGCGTTGCTGATGGCTCACTTCACTCTGATTCTGACTTTGAGACTTCGTGTGTTTGTGCCCCTCGTGTCCAGCGTGTTCCTGATGCTCATGTCCTGTAACGGGTGCTACCTTAGTTTCGTTTTCTTTGGCTGTTGGAGCACTCTCTAAACGCATATGCGTTTTCATGGTTGTGCTGGTGGTAGACTTTTGGGGCGCATTTGTTGTTGCAACATTCAACTGATCGTCCGTTGAGCGCTTCTTTTTCTCTTCACTGGTGGGTCCACCGAAGAGTTCATTCAATTCCCAGGCTACCTTTTCATCGGTTTTACCAAAATTTCTATCCTCACTGGGTGAGCGTTTAACTGATGGCTGCATTGCGGGAACGCGCTTCTTACGCGATGAATATGGCAACCAGGGCAGCACTGGATAGGAGCGCTTCTTTTGCATTAGTGGACCCATATAGTAGTTGGGACTGCTGGCAATCATTCGTTTGTACTCTTCGTGTAGATTACCGTCTAGTTCATTTTCTTGTTGTTGATACTTTTCCCAGAGACGTCGTAGTGCATCCTTGTAGCGTGCTTCACGTTCGAGCTCTTGAGATTCCTCGATTTCCCGCAAAAACTGATCGGTTAACTCAGCATGGTCTCCACCGTTGGGGTTTGGAGTTTCACGCTCGCGAAAGATTGATGGGGCTGTGTTATCTGAATGAAAATTTTAATTGATTTTAAAACTACCAAAATAAATTGTATAGCAATATCGTTAATCGTTTATACCAATCAGACTAAGTTCTTTCTTTTTAAAGACAATGAAGAAAATACTGGAAACTCTAAACAGGTTTCAGTTTGCTGTCAAAGTCACAGTCACCTCAATAGACAGCCAATGCCGATTAAAAACATTCCTTCTTTAATCATACACTGGACTCTAATCGTGCTCAAAAGCAGAATCATAAAATTTGAGCTTAGTGGAGTTCGTAACACCATCACTGCCACCAGAGAATGCCCTCAAGGGAGGGGTACTTTCATCTCTTGTGGACCCTATTCGTGGACGAACTTCTCGCAAGTTTCAACAACCAGGGTTTTGACACCAGAGGATATGCGGATGATCTGGTTATCTCTAGTCTAGACTATCATGGACCGACAGTATCGGATAGAATGCAGAGTTTCCTCTGTATAATTTTCAATTGTAAGGTGTAAGGAAAAAGGGTTAAGCATAAATCCTGACAAACCAATTCTGATACCTTTTTCTAGGAAAAGCAGCCTAAATCTGTTAAGGACTTCCCTGGATGGAAAGGTCATTGACTTTCCAAATAAGGTTAGGTACTTAGGAGTGATTTTTGACAAGCAGCTCTGTTGGAACACCCACCTACCTTCAATTACAGGCAAGACAACACGTGCCTGTTTTGCCTGTCAAAGTCTCATTGGCAAAATGTGGGCCTCAAACCAAAATTGCTAGACTTATGGTTACGTATGCGGCACTTGCACGGTGGCCCAATTTCCAACAAGGTACTGACAAAGCTCCGAAGAATGGCGCGCATTTTTATCACTAGGGCAATGAAAACGTGTCCATATTAACCTCAATGTGTGATAATTGGAATACCCCTTTAGCGGTAATTATCGAAAAAGAGGCATGTTTAAGTACACTAAGTACATTGCTTTTAATATTGTTCTTACGGGGCTAATCGTTGGCGGACTCATGAAGCTTTGGATAGATGAGTCACTCTAAGAACTTTGAATCAGCAGAACCGTTAGTGCATTTCTAGATGGCTCAAAGGCCAGGAGTTTTGTGAGTAAAGGCACTCCTCCGGGGGGTGCTCTATTACTCTTATTATGGAACTTGGTAGTAAATTACTACTAAGGAAATTAGAAAAAGTGGGTTGGTAGGTGATTGCTGATGTGGATTAAGAAGCTATTGCTGCACAGGGAAAAATTCCTAACACTCTCTCGGCGCTGCTTGGTTCAGTGCTCTCCGATCTCAATAGTTGAGCGAAAAGTTGTAGGCTGGGTGTAAATCCATAAAAAAACTGAACTGGACTTTTTTACGAGGAAATACAAAATTGCGCGCATAATTTCTCCACGTCTTGATGGCACTCAGCTAAACTTCGTGGAAGAGGCAAAATACTAAGAAATTATTTTGGATAGAAAATTAAGTTAGAAACCGAATAATATTCTTGAGCAAACTAGGAAAGCTAATGTTGCTTTACATGCATGTAAGAACGGTATAGGTAATACATAAAGACTTACCCCGAATATTGCATGTTGGATTTACACAGCTATAGTGAAGTCAACACTAAAATACAGTCTAATTGCAAATAGTAAGGGAAAAGTACAAAGAACTGAGTCCGTTTGTATCAGCGGAGTGCTTAGGTGCACTTCATCTGAGGTGCTAAATGCAGTTCATTGTTTAATACCCCTAGATATTGTAGGAAAAAGGATGGCATAGGAAACAGCCATCAGCTATAGAGTAACCACGCAGTGGGCTAGCACTCGTACAGGTCACTCCTCTATTGTCGATTTTGCAGGAGCAGTTTCTAGCAATATCGATTACATAATTGCCACTCCCTCATTCGAAAACAGATTCCACACAGTAATCCTTACCAGAGTAGAATGGGACGGGTTACTGCCGCTTAACCAAGTTGGAGCGCATATTTGTACTGACGGCTTAAAACTTGACAGCAAAGTCGAGGGATGCGTCTTTTAAATGGATCTGGACATCAGAACCTCATTTAGACTGCCAGATCAGAATGGCCATTGTGGCCAAACTGCTACAGAAATGGCTAATTTCAGGTGTAAGAATAGCACCACCTCTAACGAAGCTAGACAGATGTGGCTTAGTTTAACTGAAAAACGAACGACAAAGATCACTAAATTGGCTAGAAAAAATCTCTCCATACTGATAAGCATAATAACAGGGGGACTGTCTTAAAGGTAGGCATTCCCCTTAGAAGGGGGGTTCATGCGAATGACTTATGCAGGAGCTGCAGGGATGAGGAAGAGGAGGATACGGTATCGCATCTTCTTTGTAAATGCCCCGCTCTGTCCCGCAGAAGTCTTAAGCATCTACGTAGCCTCTTCACGATCTCTGAAATCTTGGACCAAAGCATACAACACGACAAAACTAGCCAGGATCCAGCGATCTGAGTGCATACATATTACAGGGGGTATTCGATCATGCCCCACTGAGGCACTTAACTTTTTGACACACTTACTTCCCATAGATCTACACATCAAGCTCACCGCCACAGTGCAGTCAGACTCAGAGAGTCCTACAACTGGCGGAATAGACCTTATGGGTACAGCAACTTGGAGGACCTGATCTAGCCTTCGATGTGTCCTTCTACACTGACGGATCCAAGATGGACTGCGGAGTGGGAGCTGGCATATACTCTGAGAAACTGGGAGTTGTGGACGCTTTTCGTCTGCCAAAATCAGCCAGCGTCTTTCAGGCTGAGCTTTTACCGATAAGAGAAGCTTTTCACGCCTTAAGTAGACTAACACCAATTACCTCAATACAACTATTATGACGGATAGCCAAGCTGCCATTAAAGCTTAGCTGCGATCAGTACCAACTCCAAACTGGTAAGGCAATGTAAGGATGAACTAGCCCGGCTAAGTCACCAGATTAACATTACCATAATCTTGGTTCCCGGCCATAGGCACACATATGGTAATAAAGAGGCTGATGAACTGGCTAGCCGGGGTTCCTAACTTGACGTTTCAAGAGCGGAACCAGTCGAAGTTTCACTAAACATCGCTAAGGGAGGAATTCACTCTTACTATTTTACCTTAGCCGGTCGCAGATGGAGAGGAATACCAACCTGCACCACATCAAGAAAACTATGGCCTCTTTCCAACCTAGGTATAACTCAAAAGATGCTCTCAAAACCCCAGAAAGACATAGTCAGGAGCACGGCTATTATTACGGGTTACTCGTGCATCGGAGTACACGCCGAAAAAATCGAACTGCCTTTCAACACCCGCTGTCGTAGCTTCAATTATCCAAATGAAAAGCAAACACTGACACACTTTCTATACACCTTCCCGGTCCTGGCCAGGTTTAGACTAAAAGCGGTAGGCAATCCCTTCTTCAACAATCTAGAAGAACTCTTAATAACAAAAATCTACAGTCTTCTAACGTTCATTAACCGAACCGGGTGGTTATAACCTAACAGTGCGATAGTCACTCAACTTACAGGATCACGAGATTATTGTATCAAAACTGCTTACTAGAGCTGCCTGGATCCTACTTGTATGTAGCATCGCTATCTAAGCCAACCAACCAACCAGTGATCTTGAGGAGGTATTCGTTAAGCGTTTACTACTTTTTATTATTAGTACAGATTAGTTCCATTACAGTGCTTAGGAGAGCAGGAGGGGAGTAGTAGATCCCCTGTTGTATCACAACGGACCAAATATCTGGTCTATATTTACCTTACCTAAGTACACTTAGTATGAAGGAAATAGGTTATTACAAGTCAGGGAATTTTACGGGTAACATGAAGATACTTAAAACCTTCCAAAATGACCCATCTCTGAAAATCCCAATAGATTTTCGTAAACTTCTCGATACGCTACAGGGTCGTTATACCCAATTGGCAACTGTGGAGGAGTGATAGCTTCACAGTTAATCCCGGCTCATTGATATGGTATACTGATGGGTTCAAACATAAAAATGGAGTAACGGGAGCGGGGATAAACAAATCGCTAGATGGATTGTTCCGGTGATCTTTCACTTCACCCAAGAGCACTGGTTTTGAACTGTAAACAGCCGGAATCCGGATATATGTGTGCATATAAATTTAGCGCAATTCGTGCTCAAAATATATACAAACTGATAAGGAAGAGAAGCAAGAATACAAAACACAGATAAGTATTTGGAAACTTTATAATAAATGACTTTATTAATTATTACGTTAAATTTCTTCAGTAGGTGAAGAATAAGTTGGATGATATTTTAAAATGGCTGCTTCGGAAAAATATCTAGTTACACTTCACGTTCGTTAAAGGAAAACTTTAGTCACGCAGTGGGTAATCAATTAGTGATTGATTTCACCGCCAACGAAACTCGGATAAAACAGTAAGTGTAATGATTTCTTACTACTATTTTTTCTTTAGGGTTGCGACCTAAACAGGGGATATATGGTCCCTATTTCCAAAAAGCTCTTCCAATGGGATACACGCCAACCATATGGCAGGCGAAGGTATATGTTATTGAAGTAGTGTCAAGGAATGTCTAGGTAGGAAATCCAAGGAGCACATATTTTCATACTTTCAGATAGTGAAGCGGCCTTAAAGACCCTGCAAACCTACGAGCTTGAATCAACACTAGTTTTCAATATTGTCGAGCTATTAAATACGCTGGGACAAAAGAATAAAATATAATTGTGGTGGGTTCCAGGTCACGAAGGATTAGAGAGCAAAAAAAGGGCGGATTGCCTTGCGAAAAAAGGAGCATCTCGAACTCTCATTGAACCCGAACCATTCTCAAACGTGAAATCAAATAATTTCGGTGCCACTGGAAACATACCAATTAACAGAGAAATTTTTAACTATCAGAAAAGCTAAATCGAAAGATTTACTCAAGGTAACTAAAGCAGACCTTATAATTCTAACTAGCTATTTCACAGGTTACTGTTCACTCAGATGCCATCTTAAAAAGGTGGGCGTATCTGAATCAGATGTCTGCAGACTATGCGAGGAGGAAGAAGAAACCCCAGAACACGTTCAGTGTGAATGTCCGGCAATCTGCAGTCTAAGACGTCTCCACTTTGGAGGGGCAGAAGTGCCCCCATCAACAATTATGAAAAGCCTAAATCTGGAGAGTTAATTAAGGGCATGCAAAATAGATCCTATGGCTCACGGTGGACATGGGCCCACTCCAAACTAACTAATTAACTAGCTTCTACAGGTCTTTAAATACAACGACTTTAGTACTTTATTTTTAGTAATTTTCTTGACTTTTGTGCTATGCAGTAAAATCCTAAATTTAGGGTGTGATTCAAACTTATTTTGAAAATTAATCAGACTTTAACTTCTAAAATAATTTTGTAATGCTTTTAATGATATAATGCTATTAATGCGATTTTAAGCATTCCACCAATTTTTTAATAATAAAATCCTATTTTCACTTGTCTTCTAATGATTCGGTGAATTATAAGGATGAAAAACATTCCTGATTGTTGAGTATTTTTATTTTTTTTTTTGTATTTAGGTTACTCCGTAAGCTAGGCTTCCCTAGCTCAAGAGGAATCCTCCCTGAAGAGGAAATTATTTGGCCAAATCGAAGATTTATAACGCCATCACAAATTACGAATCTCTTTGATTCTATTGAAAACTGTACTTTAATTGTGTCAGTCGCATCAGCGGATGGACCACAAACACAATTACCGTTGGCTAGTCGCGCTTCACGACCTCGGTGATGAAACGACGCGAGTCGATTGATTGTTGAGTATTATTATTTTTTTTTTATGTATTTAATTTGACAAAGTTCTTTGAACATGATTGTAAAAATAGTTTTAAGAAAAGTAATTTATACAAGCAATTTATAGTAGAACACGAGTTACTTCCATAAAAGTGCTTTTGACTCCAAATTCATCCTGCTTTCTCTAACGTTCCCTACCTACTTAAGACGTGCAAATCACCTAACCTTTCTCTAAATAAGAAAACATCTTTGATAGGTTGATTTTTGCGCTCTCGACCTCTTAAATTAATTTCTCAACATTGTCGTTGTCATGAATACCTACTTAAAGCAAGTGCTTTCCTTCGAGTCTATGTTGTGTAAATGTTACTTTTGGGACACAAATAAAAGAATAGAATATTTGTTCACAGTATGATAGCATTGGATATGTGTATGTGTGTATGAATGGGTATGTGTTTTTGTGACACGCATAATATACATAATATGAGACGCTTGGATTTAAAAAAGACCAAGTCCACTTTTTTGCTGTTTTGAGAAACACGCGAAAAAACTGACACACTAAAAATTGTTATTTATAAAAAAACTGCTAAAGAATTTTTAATTTGCACAAAAATTGACAGCCACATTCTTTCGTAAACAACAGAATTGATGTATAGAAAAACTATTGAACTTAGCCAGTTTTCAAAGTCATTACATTTTGAATCGAAATTCAGAATTTCAATTAAAATTTACAATATATTTATTGAAATTCGGAAAAGTTCCATTGATATTCAGAAATTAAATTCGAAATTCAGAATAGATCAATTGAAATTCAGAAAAGATCAATTAAAATTCAGAAATCCCATTTGAAATTCCGAAAAGCACAGAAACAGAATAGATCTATTGAAATATAGAACTCCACTTGATTTTCAATACATTCAATTTAAATTTAGAATAAACAATTGAAATTCTGAAATTTCATTTCAATTTCAGAATAAATCGGTTGATTTAAATTCCATTTGAAATTCAGAAAAAATCAATTGAAATTTATAATAGATCAATTGAAGTTTAAGAAAAAATTAAATTATATTCAGAATAAATCTATTAAAATTCGAAAATGTCTTTTAAATTCTGAATAGATCAAATGAATTAAGAAAATATCAATAAATATAGCCTATTTTGAAATTGAACAAATTTGATCCTATGAAACTTTTGGACTTGATCGGTTTTGACCTGAAAGGGCATACAAAAGCATTAGTAAAGAAAATATGTTTTGTTTACCAAAAGGTTTTTCTAAAGTATATCCTTTTTTTTGACTTGGCTATTTTTAAAACTAAACATCCAATATATTTGTGTGCGTATTTGTATTGTGACAAAATGACACTTAGGATTTATTCAGTCAGTCACACCAACTCAAGTGTGTGCTATCATTAAATATCCTTTCATTTTGACAACGACATTTAAAAGGATATATGTACATATATTTTGGTTTATACTTTAGCCCTCTTTCCACTCTCAATACTTTATCCACTTACCACCACTTGGCCATTTATTGTCACGTTCTCTGAAGTATGAAGCTCGCTTCTTTTCGTCTGGATAGTTCAAGAAAAGATTATTATTGTCCTCATCAAATTCATAGCCACCGAAGGGACCCAAAGATAAGCCACCATGATCGGCATCGTAATTTTCACGTTCCAAGTATTTGGCCAGAATCTTATTTAATCTGTGACGGTTGTGATTGTTGTTGTTGCTGTTGGTATTACCATTAGAGCCATCAGCATCTATGTAGGCGCGAAGGGATGAAAGGTAAGGAAAAAATGTTACTTTAGAATATGTATGTACATCAATGGTTATTTAATGCTTAAAAGTAAAACATGAATAATGGAGTGAAAAAGAAAATGTAGGAGTGAGTAAGTGCTTCTTTATGTATAGAAGAAGTGGATACAACGTGTACATCATCTTGACGAAAAACCATTAAAATTTAAGTCTCAGGAGCTTTTTTATTCAAATCATCACTGACCTTTAAAATGAGAATGATTCCTTAATACCAAAATTTAAATACTGGCGGTAACAAAAACCGTTCCACTGGCAATCTTGTCATTATTTCATACAAATTGAAAAAGCACTTGATTTTTTTTTTAATTTATTGGAAAAAGGGATTGCTTCTTTGTTATTCCAAGAATACGTAAACAACAAAATTATGAATTGATATACGTTTTTTTTTGCTCAAGCTTTACTTAAAAGCTTATGGAATAAAGTATTTTAGAGATTTTTTTCAGATTTTTTTGAAGAGGTTTAGACGTCGAGTTAGTCGAATTTTCCCTTAAAATCAGGTTTTTTGGAGATTTTTTTATTTCAAGCATAAGTTTGTGAATAACAGACATTTTCGTAGTCTTTGAGTCAGCATTTCGAAAAACAAATATCCAAACTTTGGCTACAATCTATCCGAAAAAGAGCTCAGGTAGCGAAATAGCATAAAATATTTTCGCTATATAAATTTGTGACAGCTCAAGGAACATGTTCTGTGAGCGCATACCATTCAGCCAGCAAGTTGTGGAACAGCTCCTTGCGCTGAATGCAGGCTTTATTTTAATGTACAGTGGCTCACAACGAAAGTTGGGCAGGCATTTCTTAGCACTTTCGCATTGGTTTCAGAAATGAATATATAAGAAGAAATTTGGAGTAAATATTTTTTTCAAATCATTCCTTATTGGTGAGCAAAATTAAACAAAAACATAGTTAAAAAATTAGAACATAACGGTAAAACAAAATTAAATCGAACCAAAGCTTTAAAAACGAGCTCACATTGATAAGGGCAGATAAGGAATTCAATGCTAAAACTAAGAAATTAATATTTTGTTGCCAATCCTTTTTCTTATATGACTTCCTGCAGCCTTTTTAAAATGGTTGCAACCAAATTTTTAAGAATTTCAGCTCCAATCTGATTCCATTCTTCACTTAGGATACTTTTTTTTAGGATTGGATCTTTAGTTGCCCATCTCTGATACTGCACTCAGGGTTCAAGTTCATCTCATAAATGTTCTATAACATTTTAATTTGGGTCTTGTGAGGTTGTTTTTATGACATTTGGACAAATATTAAGTACACAATTCTTCACCAAAAACGTCGTATGTTTCAGGTAAAACTAAAAATTGTCTGCAATTCCTTTTTTACACGCACTTTCTTTTATTTGCGCCATGAGAATGTCAAGGATCATATTTTTGTCTATTATACCTTCAATAAAATGAATCCATCCAACATCAGACGCAGCTCCAAACCATGACTGATCCTCTACCAAGCTTAATCGTATGTTTAACAATTTTATTGCAAAATTCGTCATTCGGTTTTCGCTTTCCATCTGAACCATATTAGTTAAATAAACTCTCATCGGTAAACAAAACCTGTACTAAAAGTTTATTGTTTAAAAGTGCTAAAGATCCTAATGTTTTCTGTTTTTTAACCTTGCACCTGAATAGAAAGTCTTTGGTCATCTGCTCATGCACAAAATTGGGGCGTTTTATTACATTTTTCTTTCTAATACAGTGCTTTTTTCATGCTACTCCTCAATTTAAACATTTTTTTCTCAAAACTCTTCAAATTGTTTCTGAGTGTACACTCTTTTTCAAATTCAGTTTTAACATGACCTCCAGTTTTAGTGCAAATAAAAATGGGTCTTTTATTATTTCTCTTTAAAAATGGAGCTTTCATCTTTGGAGCGATGTTTATTTTTAGCTACTGTACGTTCTTTATTGCATATTCTCTTATCTTGTATATAATGCTTGATTATATTGTGCACTGTTGATTTACTTTTTAAGGCGGATTGTGAAATTTGTCGCTCGGATATTCCTTTCAAATAATAATCTCTCACGATCTGCCTTTCTGCCAGTGTTGATTGATTCACTTTGCGAGAAATGTTTATTTTTTTAAGTTTTGCGTTTGACTGAAGTTATTCCAACAGTAGTAAAAAGTTGTAAGTAGGAATAACGATTTAAGGACCACAATTTTCATTTTTTCCTTACTTGTCCGACTTTCAATGTGAGCTCGTTTTTATAGGTTTGGTTCGATTTAAATTTGTTTCACCGTCATGCTCTAATTTTTTAATTATGTTTCTGTTTAATTTTGTTCACCAAAAAATAACGTTTTGAAAAAAATATAAATTGCAATATTCTTCATACATTTTCATTTCTGAAATCAATGCGAAAGTGCTAAGAAATGCCTGCCCGACTTTCGTTGTGAGCCACTGTACATGAATCAGAAGTTTTGGCAAGTTTTTATGTCATTCGGGTGTCATCAGGGTTCGCAAAAACTCTCAATTGAAGAGAAAAGTTGCACTCCTCCTCATCAAAATTATTCACTTGACGAACGATTCACTTTGCCTTCTTCATTCGTGAAGAAAATAAACTTGAGCGCTCTTATGTTAAATATTCAAAGTGATAAAAGCTTTTTCTTCGCTCTTTTATATTATTCGTTCGTTGATTGAGTTCCTGAAAAAAACTGATTTGAACAACGCCTTTTCTTGGTTTCTCATTTATTGTTTCTAGCTTGCGATTACGTTCGCTCATTTTTTCCTTCAACGAGTGATTTTTTAATCAAAAATAAATACGTGTTTTATGATGATATATATTTTTCGCGTTTTTTTGAAATATTTAATATTTAATGAAATATTAAAGTACTAAATTAATTTTTAAAATGTTCCTTTTTGGTTATTTGTTCAATGTGTTTTTCGTTCCAAATTCACGAGCGATGAAAACTCAACATCTCTCATCAACACTACGTCGCTCTTTTAAAATTTCTCAGCATACAAACTAATGAACGAGGAAAGCAGTTGAGGAGCAGGGTTGCCACTTGTAAAAAAATTCATTCAAAAAGTTACCAAAATTATATAAGAATTAATTAAACAAACAAACATTGTTTGTTTCACATACTTACAAAGTAAGTAAATCAAAAAAATTATAATTTTTGCTATTAAAAAACATTTATCATACATTAAAATACTTAAAATTATAAACAGATATAGTGGTAAAATAAATTTAGTTAATATTATTAAGTATTACATTTTTTTTTTTGTTTTTAAAATTTTTTTTTTTTTAATAACTAAAAATCATAAAAGTAAATAAAAAGTAAGTAAAATTCTTAAACTCATATACTTATAAAAATGAGACGTATATCTTTTTTATTTGAATTAAATAAAAGAAAATAAATACATACATACATATATAGAAAAAGTATAACTTTTTTCTTGTTTAAAATTTATTTATTATATTAATATAAAAATTACAAATAAGTAGTAAATTCAGGTAAACGTAATTTTTTTGTTACAAAACAAAAAAATTATAAATTAATGGTATTATAACAATAAGATCCTTATCTTTTTTATTTGAAATAAGTAGGTACTATAAAAATATTTTAAGAAAGTAAATGAAAAAATACAAAGATATGGCATTTAATGCTTTAAAGAAATTATCAATTTCTTAAATTTTAAATTTTAATCATTTTGTAATAACTAAAAATCAGAAACTACGCAGGTCGTTTGTTTTATAGGATATCAATTCTAACTACGCGCACTGATTTTAAATATAAGGAAACTTTTTCACCATCACCTCAAGTTAAGGAGTTATGAAAAAAGATGATATACAGTTCTTTTTCCAATAACTGCTCCTAAGCACAAACTATTGCATAGTATTTAAAGCTTTTGCTGATATCTTTTTACGTTTTAGAAAAAAATTTTGTAAGAGAAACGATAATTTTATTAAACTTATTCAAAGCAACTTTAAGTGGCTGGAAAACCCTAATTTTTCAGTAAGTTAGTTTAGAAATTTTTCCTAAAAATTTTTTTATGTAATCAATTTTCGTTATTTCAAAATATATCTGGAATTATACGCAATACTTGCAAAGGTAAAATGTATGCTTAAATTTCAAAGACAAAAGATATTTTTATGATTCAGACAATTCACGGTAGCAAATTTTTATGTTAAGAAAAAGTTTTAAACATTATGATTTTTAAAGGCCATTATCTTCAAAACAAAAGATGAAAAAGAATTTGTTTACAAAAATGGTTAGGCCTAATCAGCCCTATTATGAATAACTTTTCAAGTGGAATCGAAAATGAGATTTTTAATTTTTAAGATAAACCTCAAGAACATTCAGGAAAAAACATTCAGGAAAAAATAACTTAAAAATGTCCAAAATGTTCTAGAGCTTAATTTTAAAAATTAAAACTACCTTTTCCGATTCCGCGTGAAAAATTATACATGATAAGGCTAAATATTTCCTAATAAAAGCTGTCAAATACGATTTAAATCGACTAATACAATTTAAAGATATTATTCTGTTGAACATAACAGATTTTCACAGTTTTGCCTATAACTCAGAAACTAAAACTGATGGCGAAAAAAAAATCTCAATTTTACATCTAAAAATCCTTAGATTTAAAAAACATTAAATTTCAAGACTGAAATATTTTGACATTTTCTTTTGACATGATTCGCAATATTTTCAGATGATGCGTTGATTTGAAATATAATTTTTTATATAAATCTTGCAAACAAACTGATTATTTTGATTTTTTTGGAAAAACTAAAGGGAAAAAGTTACCAAAACTATAAAAAAATTACCAAGTCAAAAATTTTCTACCAAATTTGGTAATTAATTACCAAACTGACAAGCCTGTTGAGGAGTTAAAAGAAGAGTGAATATTTTTAAAAATAACTCAGAAGAGCGGGAGCGCATTTTGATTGCTTTTCGTACTCGGGGTCTCATATAAATTTAATTTTTTGGTGAAATTTGATGAAGTTAAAAAAACGCTTCATAACTTTCAAAAATGCCATCAAAATGAAAAAAGATAATGATCAAATTAGGAATATGCTAAAACTCTTAGCAATTTAAAAAGTTTCTGATTTTAGTCCTACCGTTTTAAAGCTATAGGCGGTAAGGCTTTGTAACATTTGATTGAATCGTTAAGTTGTTAGTTGATGGTATCGATCACGAAAATACTAAATATATAAAACAGATTTAATTAACAGTAGGGCGTTAGGGTTTGCACTGGGCATTTGCACCGCCTCCCGATGTAGTAAAAAAACCTTAGGTAACCCGAAAAAACTGACTTCATATTCTCGATACACTTGAACAAAAATAAAAACAAACATTTTATTTAAAAAAAAAAATTAATTATATATACAAAAATCATAACATTTTTATGGGAGCCCCTAAGGAGGTGTCGGAGGGGATATGTCCCAAAGGAAAAAAGGTTCATCTTGGAAAGTAATGAGGTCAGAAATCCTCTATGTGTTTAACGTAGACCCCTGCCATGAAGGCTTAATTCTGCGATGCTCCAAAGCTTGTAACCAATATTTAGCGTAAGCCAACGCCCCTTCGGAACTCAAAAAATCCACCAGAAAGGTTCCCCTAATTTCATAGCTCATCCCAACATTCCTTTAGATTGGACTCTATACATGACCGTGACACATTCGGCCACTAAAATTGTACATGACTAGGTTATTATATAACCATGGGTCATTATCGGTAAATATACCGATAGCATGGCTAATTTTTCAGCACGAAACTTTGCCCCCACGATCAAAGAAGGTAATCTTTGTCATGAACGCAAGGAAGTGATACCTACATCAAGACTATAGTACTGTTGCTATGTCATCAGGTTCCCCTATCATTAATGGACACAACTCGAATTGTTTAGGTTTCCCCGTCACCTGTTCTCAAATTCCAAAGGTAACAGTATATTGATCCAGTAGTTGCTTACCTTCCTAACATTTACTGTTTGAAATTGTCAAGAATTTATCTACCATCATTCTCTTAGTAATTTAAGGGGATTTCCAACTCGAATTCAACTAAGTGTTACTCACACCGACCTTCCTGGTCTAACCATAGCCAAAGCATATGAAACCCCCAAAAGACCAGCCCACACCATTCAATACCCGGGTTCAAGGTTCCACCAGACAAGGCTCTTCAATATCCGTCTACAGACCAAAAGTTCTTAGAACAATTATATTTGACTGTGACACCTTCAGTCACTAGAATTGTACATGACTAGGTTAATATAACCATTGGTTTCCCTGTAATTTAATACCGAGAGAACTACAATCCCAATTACGCAACTTCGTTAGCTTAATAAAGGCTTCTTAAAAGCCTCTTTCGGAAAACTAGGAAACGTGTGCCGTAGTATACCAATTGGCTTATACTCGGGTCAAGGATTTTATGCCTCTTACATAGAAAGTTAATTCTAAAACAAAGGTCTGCAGAACAACGATAGATCAGGTCTCCTCATCTTGATGGATAACTGCCCCCGCTCTTCAAGTTATGTTGGATTTATCGTCCATCGAAAGCATATTACAGTAACAATGTTATGATAATTTAATACCAAAACCATGCTTTCTCCAAGATTTGGCGCCAACAACCAAAGTTTAAGGCAAACCTTTTATTTTACGGAAATCAAATGAACATTCAAGAGCCGTGCCTCAAGTATGAACTCATTTTGAGATCAATTCATGGGCCGTGCCCCATAAGTTGTCCATCCAATAACCAACCATCACCCTTTATTCCTAGCTTTGGATAGGCAGATTTCCCGAAGGTCCTCTGGTGGGTTTTAGTAATGGGGTCAGTCATACATATTTACCCTTTCCGGCACTCCCCTAAAGAGCAAATATTGATTTAATTACCAATAGGGCATTGGGGCTTGTCCTTGAGCCGCCTATCGATGTAGTACTTGGAAAACCTTAAGTGACCCGAAGAAACTAACCTCAAATTCAGTTTTAGCGCCCTCCAAAATACTAAAAAAGTCGTTAAACTGCACAATTTTTTTCTGTTGTACAGTGTTATTAGAGCAGGGGCCGAATTACAGCATCCGTGATCGAGCAAAATTGTACAAGATTAATAGGCACTTGTCTCGTCGTGCCCTTCGTAATTTTGCTCGATCACGGATGCTGAAATTCGGCCCCAGGTTTACACTTTGCATGTTCTCCCCCAACTGTTTGAAAGAGCAGTTTTACACACTGAATATTTTATGCAATTTCGTAATCGATACAAAAACCAACGATTCAACGATTGAAACAACGGTTGCAAAGATTTCAAAGCTATTACTTTGGAACGGCAAGAGTAATATGAAGAATTTATTTTTTTAAATTACTTAGGATTTTACCGTATTTCTAAATGCATCATTACGTTTTTTCTTTTTGATGGAATTTTTAGTATATATGAAGCGTTTTTTTAAAAATTTAATCAAATTTCACGGAAAAATTAAATATATGACTACACCCAAAAAAAAGCTTCGTATTATGTACAAACCAATTATTATATTCTACAAAGCTGTTTGTTCTTTTCAGCCTACGAATGACTTTGTGAATAATACAAATGACCGTTTGTACATTGTACAAAGAAAAATTTGTATATTTTACAAACTCATTCGTTTCATCTACACAGTAAGAAATATGAGCATAAATTTTATACGTTTTGGTATACATATTTATCCCAACCAAAAATACCATCAAATCTTATAAATTTTTCCAGACCATTTTTCTCGCCAGACCAATCGAAACCATTGTATTTTTAAATTTTCCGATTTCGGTGAATTTTTTACTTTCGAACCAGAATATATTTTGATTTACACATGATATCCATAAAAAATTTTAAAATTATATTTGTTTTATTATTTTTATAATATTGAGTGGTATAAAATTTATAAATTATTTGGAATAAAAAAGTTTATACCACACAAGTGTTATAAAAAAGATAAAATTACCCTCAAATTTTTTATTGTGCACAAAAAATACGAACAAATATACGAACGCTGCTGCCACCGCTTTGTATAGTATCAAACAATGTTCGTTCAGTTCACAAATTTATACATTATAGATTTTTACAAACTAACGTATGTAGAATGTACAAAGTTACGAATTCAAACATTTTTTTTTTCATGCGGCCAACACTACAAACGTTAGTACTACCCTATAGGAACAGACTGGTTTTTTTTTCAAAACAAGTAATTGAAAAACTAGTTTAAAAACATGTAGTTAATAAACTACTTTGAATTATACTAAGGCGGAACCCACTTTGATTTTTTATATTTTGAACAAACATTTAAATATTTTGTCAAAAAATAATTTCGTAATAAATTACTTTTTTATTTAATTTTTCTAATTAAACTTAAGAATCGGCGTTGTCTGGGGACTAATCCATCTTTTTTGCTAGTTCATTATCTCAATTTTAGAATTCGTGTGTGTTTTTAGACTTTTTGGTTAAAAAGATATCAGCCAAATCCAAAAATCCTGTCCCGATATCGATTTCGAAAGTTAAGCTCCTTTTCGGGAATATTTGCTTTAGAAGAATATGGCCGACCTTTCATCTGAGGATGAACCTGCGTGACCAAGAGAATCAAAAGAGCATCACAAGAATTGATGCGATCAAGACTCACATTTTGGCAGCACGCCAAATTGCATCCATCCTAAAGACCACTTTGGGTCCGAAGGGTTCGGATAAGATTATGGTCAACCCAGAAGGCGCTGTGACAGCTACTAACTGGCGTTGCCGTGCTTGGCTGCTTAAGGTTAAACACTCCCGCATTTTTTATAGCAGTGGTGCTGCTCTCTTGCCGTAGCCAAGCAAACGAATCAGCTATCTACATTCGAATCTATCTACAGCACCTTGCATCCAATTGAAACTTTATCTGAGTTGAAGGTATGCCCGTTTACAAAAAATTCACTTTAATTTCTTGTTATATTTGCTGCTGTACCCAGCAGATCCTAAATTGTTTGTGTTTTTCTTAATTTGAAATTAAATTATATTCACTGGATCAGTTTCTAATAACTAAGATATGTATATATCTTTTATGGTATAATTGTATGATTATCCATCTCAAACGGTTAACATTGAACATATAAAATTGAAACCAAATTTTTCGTATTTAGTTTATTGAAAACATATTAAGAATTGATGATTTAATTCAAACAGTTAAATAAAAATCAATCAAAATTGGAGAACCATTAAAAACTGTTACCTTCCTTTTGTCAAATTTATTAGTATCTCTTTAATAGCGTTAAAATATTAAAAAGTTAAAAAATAATATTCGGTTAAATCGTTGCGATATATTTGTAAAAGCTTTTATGCTTTAAAATTAATTTTCAATGAGTGCAAAATTAACTAGTTTTTAATGGATTTATTTTAAACCAGCTATCAACTAATTTAAAATCAACTAGTTTTCAAGTAGTTAAAAATATATGCAAACGAAGTCAATTGACTTATTAAGCGGACATCGGCATACAAAATATGTGAGTTCGTTCTATGGAAAAAAATCAGAATTTCAACCAGTTGTGGTTGATAACAAACTACTTTTTCAATTAACTTTAAATTAGTTGATTTTCCTATAGGGTATATACAAAAAATTTGTACATTCTACGAATAGCCTCTGTTTGTATTTCTACAAAAATATTATTCGTAATTCTATCCTAAATATTTTATGAGTGTACCGAATGACCAAAAAAATGGTCAAAACTTCAGATTTATATACATTAAAGTAAAGTTTGGAATGACGATTCTTTTAAGCAAACTCTTCTTCAAAGGCTTCTTCTGTGGAATCTTTCCAAAAAGTCCGGCTTCACGCAAACATCTCTTAATAGTGCCAACGGATGGTACTCTATATGTATATTAGGGCGGGTCGATTTATTTTTCGACAATTTCCCTATGATTTCCGTATTCTATGGGTTATTCCATGAAAATTTGCCAAAGGAACCATACCTCTATCGTTAAAATCGAGTCCCCTACTTTTTGTTGGTAGATTTATTCCCAAATTGACGTTCGTATGAAATATTACCTACACGTTCACATCCATAACGCAAAAACTATCGATCGGGTTTAATCGCCAGTAGGCGCGTTGGAAAGGTGAGCTCAAATATCAACATTGGTCCAACGGTTCAAAAGTTACGGGCATTTTTGTCCAAATCTTGGAGCATTTTTCCATTTTTTTCATGATTTTGTCCAAGAATATTACTTTCATGGCCATTTTTTTGGCTCAATTTTTTTGACTTACGAAGCTTACGAACCTTACGTTACGACTGGACTGATTTGCGCTTTACATTATTGGCATATTTTTTCATAGGGTGCACACCCTGTATTATGTTTGTTTATTTCTTTTTGTTTTTAGTTTCTTTATAGACTTCTTTATTTTTGTTTGTTTATAATATTCCAGTGTATGCTAGTTTTGTTTGAGCGTCATTTCAGTGAAGTTTTACTTGAAATAACTAACAAATAATCAAACTATTTTTAAATTTAGAAAAGATTTAAAGGTAAGTGTAAAAACATTGCTAACTATTATAGTTAATAGTTATATTATTATTCTATGAAAAACATATTTAATTCTTTTAGTGACGGTTTAAAAAATGGATTCAGAGCCTGGTTCATCGCAAAATCCAACAGATACCCAACGCAGTAGTTCGCAACATTTGGTCTCTCATGATGTTTTTTCTTTTGGCGTGGCCTGTGAATTACCTGATATTAATCTGTCAACTAAACGAGATATATTGAAGTACTATTTTTTCTTGGCCGAACGTTCAAAAGCCCAAAGTAAAATGTTTTCCTATAAAACATTTACTCCCCAAGTAGCAGACAGATTGTTAGAAATTTGGAATCAACTTAATATTGAACTTATACTCAAAGGTAGCATCATTAGAAAATTGAATAATTTGCTTGACGCATATAGTAATGCAGATAAACAACGACAAACGCGCAACAGAATTCAAAAAATTCGTAGAATCAACATACCAATTATTTAACATTGGAAAATGTAAATGCAACTTGAAAGAAAACGACTGCTCATGTGAATCTATCCCAGAAAACTTAAAAGATTTCATGCGCGATCAATATAATGACAGAATACAAACGATACCGGAATACGATAGTGGAAGTGAAGAGACGATACCAACGACTATACCAACAATCCCAGTGAGCAACGATCCTACATACGAACCACATTACGACGAAATGGAAGTTGATGTGAGAGGAGGTTCAGATTTAGTTCTACCACCACAAACATACACTCCCAGATACAATACTAAAAACTATGCAATGATGTGTGACAGATTTGGTGTGCATGACAGAATGGGATCAGCATTGGCAACAGCTCTGATGGAAGACCTGGGCGTAAAAGATGCTCATGACAATCTTGTTATCATGGATAAAAGTAAACTTCGTAGAGAAAGAGAAAAATGGAGACAAGACGCACTTCGTAAGCGGTATGATGGCTCGAATTTGATATCATTTTCATTCGACGGCAGGAAAAATGATGCTCTAACTGTAGAAAAAATTGATGAGAAGTTGCATCCAAGGATGGTTAAAGAACCTCGTTTAGTTGTTTTGAGCGAACTAAAATCTCAATTGATAGGCTACACAAAACTAGAATATGAAACTGCGGCAAGCAAAGTCAACAAATTGATCGAATTCTTCCAAGAAAAACAATTGTCTCTCGATTCATTAATTGCCATATGCGCTGATGGTGAACCAACAAATACTGGCGTACACGGTGGAATTTTGCGACTATTCGAAAAACAGTTAAAGAGACCACTGCACTCGTTTGTGTGTCTTCTGCACTTTAACGAGCTTCCGTTTAGACATTTGTTTGACACTTTAGACAAATCAACCACCACTGGGCCACGATCAACTACCGGAAAGTTGAGCTCAAAAATTGCTGATTGTGAAAATCTTCCGGTATGTAATTTTTATAGCTGATTCTTTACCATTTTTCATTCTATTTTTTAGCTTTTATGTTTTCTTTTCAGGTGGTAACCGATTTTGAGGAAATCGCTTTGGAAAATATGCCTCCTGGTGATTTAAGTCCAGAAGAATTATCTACCGGTTCGAGGTACTTGATGTTAATACTTACTTACTTAGTTGGCGCTACAACCGTATGTCGGTCTTGGCCTCATCTAAGAATTTGCGCCAGCCATTTCTGTCTTTTGCTTGCTGGCGCCAGTTGGAAATTCCAAGCTTCGTCAGGTTGTCCTCTACTTGGTCTTTCCAACGAAGATGCGGTCGTCCTCTTCTGCGTTGACCGCCGCTGGGTACCGAATCGAATGTTTTCTTCACTGGAGCATCGTCTTTCATGCGCTGAACATGACCAAGCCAGCGAAGCCGCTCGATTTTAATGCGCTTGACTATGTCGATGTCAGCGTACAGCTCATACAGTTCATCATTCCACCGTATTCGGTACTCGCCATTGACGCAGATTGGTCCGTAGATCTTACGAAGAATCTTTCTCTCGAATGCTCCTAAAGTCTTTTCATCTAAACTGCTCAGCGTCTAGGTTTGTGATGCGTAAAGTAGGACGGGCATGATGAGCGATTTATAGAGCGTGATTTTCGTTCGTCGAGAGAGGGCTCTGCTTCTCAATTGCCTACTGAGCCCAAAGTAACACCTGTTGGCAAGAGTTATTCTTCGTTTGATCTCAATGCTGATGTCGTTGGTTGAATTAATGCTGGATCCCAGATAGACGAAGTTCTTCACAACCTCGAAGGAGGTATTGTCAACGGTAACGTGGGTTCCAAGACGCTGGGACTGTTTGTTTGTTGACACTAAGTATTTCGTCTTATCTGCATTCACTGACAGACCCATTCGACTTGACTCTCTTTCTAATCTGGAAAATGCTGCACTGACTTCGCGCGTATTATGGCCAATGATATCTATGTCATCAGCATACGCAAGCAGCATAACACTCTTGTAGAATATTGTGCCACTACGTCTCAGATCAGCAGCTCGGATGATCTTTTCCATCATTAGGTTGAAAAAGTCGCACGATAAGGAATCACCTTGTCTGAAACCTCGTTTGGTAATAAATGGTGGGGAGAGGTCCTTCCCGATTTTAACTGCGCTGCTGGTGTTGCTCAGTGTCATCCTGCAAAGTCGTATTAGTTTTGCAGGAATACCAAATTCAGACATGGTGGAGTACAGGTGCTTCCTTATTGGGCTGTCGAAGGCGGCTTTGTAGTCGACAAAAAGATGGTGGGTGTCGACTTGTTTTTATGTTGACTTATGTTAACTTGATGTTAATGGCCAATGCAATTTCTAATGGTGTGGTTCCTGCGGATTTGTCTCACATAAAACCAGGGCCAATTGCACATTCTCGTTGGCTGACCAGAGCCAATAGATTATTACGGTTGTATGTGACAACTAATAATCCAACTGAAAATTTAAAAATTCTGGCTAAATATATAATAAAAGTATACACGCCAATGTATTTCAATGTTAAGTATTATAGCTCTGCCGCATACGGTAGTACATTACTTTTTAAATTTATTACTTGGACACGAGTTGTAAATACAGTAATTCAAGATAATCCATATTTTGCACACTCAGAAAATATCTTGCTATCTATGTTGTTTGATGATAGAATGGAAAAACGAAACATTGCTATAAAGAAGATTTTACATTACCGAAGAGATATTGTCGACCCAACGGAACTTAGAGTTTATAAAAAATCTCTTATAAACTTTAATTGTACGGAATATACAAATATGATTGATTTAAATGACGATACCATTTTATTCGAACCACCGTTTACGCAAAGTTATTCGTATGAACATTTGGAGGGATATTTAAATTACGAAGTGCCACCGTTCGATGATCCACAAATTCCTTTACACATTCAAGGAACGGAAAGACATGTCCAATTGCTGGCTGCCACTGCTAAACGAGTTGCAGGAAAGAATGTAGAAGGCGCTATGGCGACGACATTAGAGAGCCGTACGAAAACACCAAGACTTGAAAGCAAACAAGACTTTCAGAAAAAATAATGTTTTTTTTCACATTTTGTCTTTTACTACACTCAAATTGAATATTTTTTTTTTGATAATAGGTTGATAGATACTTTATTATCTCTTAATTTGAATTTTTGTAGAAAAAAAAATAAAAAGGGAAAAAAAATCAAAAAGTTGGTTTTATGTGTTATTTTGTTTTAGCAATATCGCATGAATTAATCAACCGAATTCGATAAATTTGGGCTTAAACTTTTCGTTTTGAATTGCAAATTGAATTAAATAATAGATTGAGCCAAAAAAATGGCCATGAAAGTAATATTCTTGGACAAAATCATGAAAAAAATGGAAAAATGGTCCAAAATTTGGACAAAAATGCCCGTAACTTTTGAACTTTTTACCAACAAAAAGTAGGGGACTCGATTTTAACGATAGAGGTATGGTTCCTTCGGCAAATTTTCATGGAATAACCCGTAGAATACGGAAATCATAGGGAAATTGGTGAATTTTTTCACTCCCTACAAATCGACCCGCCCTAGTATATATATATACATATATATACAATGAAGATTCTACATACTTTAAGATGGCACTTGCAACTTAAAAAAATTCTTTAGTAGTTTTTATTCAAGAGATATTCAAATTTAGGAACACAAAACACTGCCAAAAATTTAAAGACAACCAACATTCCTATAGTTTTATGTTTTTTTAAATAATAAGCTTGAATACCATAAAAAAGAAACAACTCTTTATCCAACACTCACCGTCATCCCAGTAATCCTGTTCTTGTGGACTACCACCCAAAAATGCTCCGCCTCCAAACCGTTGCTGCGTAGCTGGTGGCGCATTTAGTGGATATTTTGCTGCTTCACGACGATGCAGTTCATCAACAGCTGCCTGTAGTGAGTATCCCGAACGCTGGCCCAAGGAACTCCCAAACCAAGTGTACAAGTGCAACAAAAGCAAAAATGTAGGTTTTGCTGCCATTTTCACACTATTCGAAAAAAGAAAAAAAAATAAGTGTGAAATTTATAATTCACTTGTTAATGTATCTGTTAGAAAAAAGAATATTAATTCGATAAGCAAATGATTTGATTATCTTTTTTACATTACATATTGAGCCAAACTCGCAAAAAAAGTGTAAGCGCCAAGAAATCCGAAATTCAGTTTTAAACGACAAGCAATAATACAATAACAAAGCCATCAACTCCCGAAATTTCAGATCTCTAAGTTAAACAGTTCTTAATATAATACTAATGCAGACAAAACTAGATAATTGCTTCTCCTGTAAAATTTTGTATTTGTCGCTTACATTTTTTTGGTGATTATGGCTCGATATTATCATTTAAAGGGAAAACAACCATCATGACTTAGCATTACTAATGATGCTTAAGTAATTTCCAACACCGACAGTCAAACAGCTTAAATCATTAACGTCCCTCATTTAAGTAACTGCTTTAATTTCTTAAATAAACTCTTACATCAAATGCTTCAAAAGTAATGTTTAAGGAACTCAGGGAATCAAGAAATGATTTCAAGACATTCCTTAGAAAAAAAACATATTGAATTTTTAACAACTTTTTAAAAATTCATAAAACATGTGCTGAGTGCGGCTTTGAGACTAACAAATATCGTCTACGATTCGACTACTTTCAGAAATTATTTTAATAGTCAAAAAGAATCAAAAAATATTTCTAAAAGTAGTCGAATTATTTTTTCTTGATTACTTTTGATTATTTTTGATTATTTTCGCAATCGGAAGTAGTCGTTATTATTTTTTGATTTGTAATCGTATTATTAGATTACGATTACAAACAGAAAAGAATCCCACTCAATCAATTATTTAATTTTTTTTTAAAAATAATCGAATTTGATAACGATTAGCAATTTTACAGTTTTCACAAAGTAACTTTGTATGGGAGGTATACGAGATTTTCATTCGATTTTTACAAAATTTAATTTTCAAAGTGTGTTTTAAGAGTTAAAGCTTATACAGGCATTTCCAAACTGGCGTTACTTTCGATTTGTATGAAAAAATATTAAAAAAGAATGAAAAAGACTACTTTTTCAAAAGATTTTTTTGTATTTGCACTGTAGTTAAGTAAAAACAATGACAAGAATCGAACCTAAGAATTTAAATTTATAAGCAAATATACTATGTGCTGGCGTCACGTTACAAAAAACAAAAGCAGAGACCGTACTGAGTATGCCTTTTATAATACATAGCAAAAAATAATAATTATCTTGTGACTTTTAAAATTTTGAGCAAAAAATAATAATTATTTCTGCTTTATATTTTTTTATTTGACCGATATTTTTTTGGTCACAAAATAACTGGTAAGTTTTGATTTTTATTTTTTTAAGCAAAAATAAAAAGTAAAGTTTGCCCGATATATTTTTGGTCACAAAATAACTGGTATGTTTTGGTTTTTATTTTTTTAAGCAAAAATAAAAAGTAAAGTTTGCCCGATATTTTTTTGGTCACAAAATAACTGGTATGTTTTGATTTTTATTTTTTAAAGCAAAAATAAAAAGTAAAGTTTGCCCGATATATTTTTGGTCACAAAATAACTTGTAAATATTGATTTCAATTCAAAATTTATTTCTAATATTTTATTTTAGATTTTTTATTCAAAAAGTAAAAGCGTACGTTTGACGATTTGACGCGTTGTAAGTTAATGATTGTTTTACTATTGATCCACTTTCGCTTAAGTTGAATGGTTTTAAATGCCGTTTCAAATAGACAAATCAAAGTTACACCAAAAGTTATTCGAAAGTTGAAAAAAATCTCATACAAATACAAAAGTACAAAATGTACAGAAGTTAGTTAACGAGGGCTCTTAATTTGAATTAATATACCAAAATTTTAAAATAAGTTTGTTTTGTTCGTTTATATATAATACATTATAATATATATTATAATAACTAAATACCATGCCAATCAGATTTGCTTAAATAAATATTATGTTCATTAACTATAATATTCCAAGCATATTCCTTATTTCTTAAATTACATAACGTCTTCAAATGGCATATCACATGCCATCATTAACATCAAGGCATGAGCACCAACTGTCAAAATATGCCACAGTATTTGCTTGGTGGTCATTCTATGCCTTGACATGTTTGTTGAAATATTTCGATTCCATTGAAGTTTAGGTATGCAATACAGTTCATGCCATTAAAAATATCATGGCATTTATCGCAGGGCAGAATATATGCCATGGCATAGCCGGTCCCCACTATATTTTTCGATGCCTTGATGTATATGATGGCATGTGCTATGCCTCATGGAGACGCTTTTTACAACTGCTGCTCATGAATCAATTAATAAAGAAACCAGAACACATTGAAAAATACATGTACTAATTTTTACGTAAGAATGGGAGGGGGCAAGCTTTTCTTACTTTTGCTGACGAGGGGGCTGGGGGACTTAGAATTGCAAAGAACCTTAGCAACAACTTAGCAAGAACTTTAAGCATGCAATATTCCAACACTTTTCTTGATACTATCTTTCTTCTTTCTTCTATTTTCTATTTTATTAATGTTATCTTCTTAATTATTTGATAAAGTTCCTTAAAGGTAATTTATACATAAGTCTAAATTATATTCAATTATAATTTATTGTTAAAATTTAAGCTTATAACTAAATTTAATTTCTTGAGTCAAATGCATTTGTATGTTGATTATAACTTAAATTTAAAATTTAAAGTTAAATTTAGTCGTTGCTTACAATTTTTTTTTTTAATTTAACATAAGTAATTTAAAATTTTTTGTTTTTATTTTGTAATTGTTGGTTATAACTTGTTGTTATTCTTTGATTTCTTACTGCATTTAAATGACTTTGTCTTATATGTGAACATGATAATTAAATTAAATAAATAAACCTGCTTACATATTACTTGAACGGCCCCTTATGAAGCACTTACGAGATATAAATTTTTCAAACGTAAACTGAAATACTGATTTTGCTTTTAATTTTTAATAAAAAATTTTAAATCAGTGTTTGCAAGTTATTTTGTTGTCCAAATAAATGTAGGCAAATTTTGCTTTTTATTTTTGGATTAAAAATTAAAATCAAAACATACCAGTTATTTTGTGACCAAAAAGATATCGGGCAAACTTTACTTTTTATTTTTGCTTTAAAAATAAAAATCAAAATATACCAATTATTTTGTGACCAAATATATATCGGGCGAATTTTGATTTTTATTTTTGCCTTAAAAAATAAAAAGCAGAAATAATTATTATGTTTTGCTCAAAATTGTAAAAATAAAAATTTTAAAAATCAATATGAAATCAAGTTCTACAATGTGAGAGCATTCTAATTCTACCTTCAAAACGGCGGTGCGACAATTTTTTCATAATGCTTTTTTTGTTTAAATATTTGAAAAATAATTATTATTTACAGTCTCTGAACAAAAGTGATTTTTGACATGGATTACAAAATTTGCAAAACTCTCTAAATTGGGCTAGACTTTTTGTGTACAACTTTTTTTAGAAAGATTTGAAATAACTTAACGTTATAGTGATTTAATTTAAAAATCTTCTCTCGTTTTGTTTTGTTTTGTTTGTTAGGCTTTTTGATCAAGCGTGACGTTACTGGCGCTATGGTACTTAAATTTCCATTGCATGTCAATTGGGTAATTAAGCATTGTCGTAGCAAGCGGGTAGCAAGGGGGGCAGTTGGCCCCCACTTTTTTAACTAGATAAACAATTTAAAAAGAAAAGTTATTCAAAACATCAGTTTTTTTACAACAATAATATTTTTTTATTATATATTTTCCTCTTCTTTCTCTCTTCTTCATGTTTCATGTGAAGAAATTTTGGTGAACTTTTTTTACACCACAATTTGTACTGCCCCCCATTTGTACTGCCCCCCATTTGTACTGCCCCCCATTTGTACTGCCCCCCATTTGTACTGCCCCCAGATGAAATTCGCTTCCGACGCGCTTGTAATTAAGTAATTAGGCATGTAAGTAATTATGTAATTTAGTAATTAAAACACAAATTAAATATATTTTTTCTTTCCTTGCCTCAACCATTTTTTCATTATCTTTTTCTTTATTAAAAATGGAAGGCATTGTTCCATTTTTTAACACACAAAAAACGTACGCCGCAAGTATGTTTGTAAGTAGGGTTGCACAGTGGGCTGAATTGTGCTGAAGTAAAGGCATAACACTTGCTTCGGTACTTTTTATATTGCTCATGTTGTGCAGCTCTCTTGCAGCCGTAACTAATTACCTTATATGCCCTTATTTGTTTGATTTTTGCATGGTGCGGAAATGTCGGGTCATTTTTGCATAGATTTCTGCAATATTCGTGGACTGAGAGCGAATTTTTTCTCGGTCTATATACATCGTACTCTACATAGGCCTCAAATAATGGCACTGAGCGAAACCCAGGTGGCCGAGGATGCAGATCCACTGGATTTTCATATACCTGGGTACCGCTTACTGCCATTGTTTTCTTTGCATAGAGGCATCGCCCTTTTTATAAGAACGGATGTAGCGTACCAGTGTGAGAGGAGTCTGAACGTGACCGATCCAGAGTTTAGCTCAATGTGGGTTAGGTTCAGGCTTCGCTCTCACATGCTGCATTTTTGTTTTATTTATAGAAGCCCGAATCTAGGGAGAGAGCCCACTTTTAACAAACTGGACTCTCTCTCTCTGATTCAATTACGCATATTTTAGAGTTGTTTCCTGACAGTGAGATCGTTGTAGCAGGCGATTTCAATGTCCACAACCCGGCTTGGTTACGTCACTCTGGCTCATTGACACCTGTTGGACAATATGTTGAGTTATTTGCTGAATCGAACCAATTGATTCAACTAGTGTAGGAAACCACTTTTTTCCCCCAAAGTGATTTGCAAAGCCATAATAACCTTGACCTTTTTCTGACTTCGCATCACGAAAAATATGATGTGAGTGTCAACGCACCTCTTGGTGACTCGGACCACATTGTACCATCTCCGCTGTTTTTCCATATTCTAACCTCTGCACCTCTACGCCTAAAGCTCCGAAGAGGACTGCATAGTTTTATGGAAAGGCAAATTGGACTGCGTTAAATAATTTTTATCGCAACTTCAATTGGAAATTATGTTTCGCTAATAGAAATGTGAATGCCGCGGCTGTCATGATACAAGAAATTATTTTATTGGGTATGCGGACTCTCATTCCCAACAAGAAGAGAAGCATTAAACCAAAAGATCACTCATGGTTTAATAAGACTTGCAGGATTGCAGTCAGGTCCAAAGAGAAAGCCTTTCAGAATTGGTGTTCTAACAAGAATACTGACACTAAAAGATTTCGCATCGCGGCAAGGAATCGCTGTAATGCAATTTTAAAAAGCAAAAAGTTTCTGCACGAAGCCCGCATTCGAAAACAGGTTCTTCTCTGCCCCAAAGGGAGCAAACATTTTTTGTCATTTGATAAAAGAGTTAAGAACCAGACATCGTCATGGATTCCAGCTCTTTTAAAAGATGACCAAATCTTCACTGACTCGGCTGATAAAGCAAGCCTATTGGCTAGATTGTTTGCACAAAATTCCACTCTCTCGGATAGCAATCAGCCACTGCTCTTTGTTGAGGGTGAATCTTCTTCTGCAATGCAGGAGCTATACTTTTAGACGAGAGCAGTTAAAAGGGTCCTTACAAATCTCAACGTAAACAAAGCCTCTGATCCTGACGGCATACCGCCAATTGTGCTTAAAATGTGTGCTTCTTCGCTGGCTCGGCCTTTGCGAAACCTTTTCAACATCTCCTACAGAACAGGAATATTTCCATCTTGTTGGAAGGTGGCAAATGTCCAGCTGGTACCTAAAAAGGGTGATGCCACGAACCCTGCAAACTACCGACCCATTGCGGTATGCTCTACGCTTTCCAAAGTTATGGAGAGCGTAATAAACTTCAACGTTGTGAACTATCTGGAGCACAACCAACTGCTCAGTGACTGTCAATATGGTTTCCGTAGGGCTCGCTCTATTGGTGATCTTATGGCGTTCTTAACCGAAGAATAGAATAAATGCGTACACTTTTTCAGCGAGAGCAGGGTTGTTTCTCTAGATATTTCGAAAGCGTTCGACCAGCGTTTTGGTGGTAACTTTGCTCGATAGATCACGTGTTTCCTCAAGGACAGAACGATTTGTGTTAGTTGACGGTATTTCGTTCGAGAAGCACTCCATCAACGCAGGAGTACCACAAGGTTCAGTCCTATCGCCCACCTTGTTTCTGGTTTTTATCAACGACCTTCTGTCGTTGACGCATTATCCAATACATTTGTTTGCGGACGACAGCAGCATTTGTCATTCATATTCATTCAAAAAACGCCCAAGCTCTATGGAGATTCAGAGAAAGAGGCAAAATATGGATGACACACTCCTTAATGATCTACAAAAATCTTCGAGTAAGGTCTTGCTAATAGAGTAAAGTTCAATGTTAGCAAGACCCAGAGCTGTCTGTTAACCCACAAGCGTGTGGATTGCTCCTTAGCTCCTCTCATTATGAATGGTGTAGATCTTGTAGAATCAGCCGCTCTTGACGTTCTGGGCATATCCCCAGCAAAATTTTTGTTACAAATATGACATGCATTCTTACAGGCATGCTACACAGGCCAGTATACTGGCTCTGTAGTTCGAAAAACTCAATACATTCACACTTTTTTACAAATACACTCACACTGGATTCACTTTCACGCCACTTTTATCGCTACTGGCAACGAAATTTCAGAGCCAGTGGATTTTGACAGCAGCGGCCAGTGTATGTCAAAAAGGAGGATATCAGTGTTGTTTTTAATTACTTTTGGTGGGCTTATTTCGGGTTTTCGTCGATTTCGTACAGGAAGCAACACTGATAGCTTGTTTATAATTAAAAGAAAAAAAAAAACAACAAGTAAAGCACACGCAAACTGCAATAAACCTTCGCATTTGATGGAATTTTTTTAATGAACTTTCACGAGCATGTGTAGCACCTCTTGCTACTAGCATGAAAGTTCGAAATTTTTTGAATCATTCGAACAGTACACGTATTCTTTCGCACTTTCACTGTCACAGGCCTGTGTAACCGGCCTGTTAGGGACACTGTTTCCAGAAGACATTCTATAGATTCAATTGTGCTTCTTTTAAGCCTTATCAAGAAGTGCTTTTAAGAAGCGTTCTCATAAACCACATCTCAAAGACATTCAAATAGCATTTAATTTCAATAACTTTTTGGCTTACTTTTTCATTTTCCGTGGGATTTTTCAAGCCTCCAACAAAACGCAACCACTTCCTACTTCAAACACCAACTCATGCCGTGAAAATCGGGAAAAGGAATATTTTACGTGGATTTTTTTTAAACCCCCAACAAAACCCTAACACTACTCATTTCCAACACTAAAATCGCGAGAAAATCGGGGAAAAGGATATTTTACGTGGAATTTTTTAAGCCTCCCTAACCACAAAAACAAATTTCATTCCATTGAATTCTTAAAGTTCTCCTCAAAAACACCTACTAGAACCCTTTTATTAAAAGGCTCAAAGAAATCTTCCATTGAAAAAATTCTGGAAGCACTTCTAGAGAAGACTAAGGAAAGCATTCCTCCCAATGACTTGCATATGTTAAAAGAATGCCTTCTGGGTATGAAAGTGGAAGGGATGGAGTTCAAGACTTTCCCTTCCACTTTACCTTCTTTTGGAAGCACTTTTTTGCTGGGTCGATCCAATCTGATATTCGTTGGAATGATCATATTTTCGATGTGTCGAAAGAAGCGGGCAAGTGCCTAGATTTTCTAAAACGGTGCAAAAACTAGTTCACTTCAGCTGATCTTCGCATGATCTACACCTCATATATTAGACCGAAAATGGTCTACAATTCGCACATTTGGGCAGGGGCTTTAAGATCTTATTTGGAGCTTCTGGATCGAATTCAAGGTCGTGCAATATATTTGATAGGAGATGAAAGTATTTCATCCTCTCTCAACTTTCTTGGACATCGACGTAATGTTGGTTGACTAAGCCTTCTGTATAGGTATTACCATGGGAAGTGTTCAAGGAAGATACATGACCTGACGCCACCAGCTCGTGTTTTTCCCAGGTCCACTCGGGCAGCTGTCCAAGCCCACCCCTTTACTATTGCATCGATGCCCAATAGAACCTCGCATTACCGTGATAATTCGTTCTTTAGTCGAACGGTTAAGTTGTGGAATAGTCTCCCTGCGAGAGTGTTTCCCGGCAGTTTTGAGCTGTGCAAATTTAAAACAAATCTTCACCGACACCACTGCATCTATCCACCCTCCAACTAACTATAAGTCCCATGTTACGGTGGCGGTCATGGGCTCATCATGGTCATGCATTGTTTTTGTTTCAATGTAAATTAAAAATTTGAGAGCGAGACCAAGAGAGTAAATTTTCACCACCACGGTCACCAAACGATTCGACAAAAATATGAGATAATGGGATCAAAACAGTGTTGCGTTGTGGAATTATTCACAACATTTGTGTTTAGGCACGAAAAAAGTACACTTTTAGTACGAAATGTATGAAAGCAGTAATGAAACATGCTTAATAGCAACACTCATCGGTTCAAAAAATACTAAAAGTAGCAAATAGTGTACTGGTGCTTAGGCATCATATGACCACCAGCATAACATACTTTCGTCACACATCTCATCAAACGAAAAAAGAGAGTAAAAAGTGTAATGACCAGGGATCATATGACGACCACCGTAACATTACCCTAACCCATCTTCCGAATCAACACAATGCTTACACATTTATAGGGGCATCCCCTGAGCGTTGGTTCAAGTTAAAAAAAAAAAATAAAAAAAATTAGACACTGACTAAAAAATCGCATTTTTATATGCATGAGGGTACAAAAATACAGTGAAAAAAAATCAAGATTTTAAAAAAGTACTTCTCTTAATAGCAAGCCACTATCTAACACAATTTTTTAACCAGAGTTGGGCGTAGTGCACTAAATGTTGAGTGCACTCACCCTTTCACTAGCACTAAAATATATTGAAAGAAATTCTATTGTTCACTATTTTTTTACCAGCTTAGTGATAGTGAAAAGATGCTTCACTATCAGGGATTTTAGTGGTAGTGTTATATTGTTGCACTATAACTAAATTGAGTGGTAGTTACTAAGTCTCCACTACACTCAAATAGAGCAAAATTTGAACAGCCACTAAATGAAAGCTGCAATTGAAAGTGTTTCCACTCAACTTTCAAATATGACTGGTTTTAGAACTATTTCAGTTAGACTCGAATTAAAAAAAATCTATAATTAAGAAAAACTATTTTTCGAGCTTCTGGTCATATTGTATATGTTTACGAAGAAAACAACAACAACAGCTCTGAATGAGCATCACCAAGCTAGGATCAGATAGACAGTTTATATAAAATTGGTGTTATTTAAAATAGTAGTTTCATGAAAGTTAAATTGCTTACAGAAAATAATTGTTTGCATAGCTTATTTTTTTTTGTTTTACTTAATATTTTTATATTTTATTAAGAATAGCATAGAAACAAACAAATTTCTGTGTAATATTTAAATACTCAATACTACAAGTAAACTGTTCCTGTTTTCTTTCAATTGAGTGATAACTTTCTATGCTGCACCACTATTATTATTTAAGTATTTTTTAAGTATATAAGTATTTTTTTTGCACTATTTATTTAGTGCAAAAAAAAACTTTTCCACTAAGCTGTAAACATTTTTTTTCCACTATTCTTACATGAATTTGAGTGAGAAATTTTTCACTATCACTAAAACTCATGTATAGTGAGGCTTTAGTTTTCAATTCAGAAGTCAAAAATAATAGAAGATAGAGAATAATTTTACACTATCACTACATGTAAGCTGAAACTGCAAATTTAGTGCACTACGCCCAACTCTGTTTTTAACTAATAAAAATGCCCAAGTTTGATGAGCTCTCAAATTTTTTTAGTAAGGCTAAGTCAAATAGAGTTCTTGTCCATTATCCTTACACAATCTAAAATTGCAAAAATCTAATTTGTTTCAATCAAATCAGTGTTTAATAAATACAACTGATTTTTGCCAGCCTTAAACGGATGGATGATGGGTGAATATTGTAGGAGGGAGCTAGGATTGATGACAGTGACCGATTGATTACGTAACAATTGTGGTGTAAAAAAAGGACTTCAAAGTAAAAACCGGCATAAAAAATGTTATTGAACCAAAACCTTATGAACAGTTCATGTCATGAATTTCAAGTATGAAAACAAACTTGGTATAATGCTGTTTTTGACAAAACACTCTAATCGAAAAAGTTAAGCAGATTGGCTAAAATGGTGTCTAACAATAATACAAAAACAAAAAATGCGGGTTGGGTTGGGTTATGAGAAAAGAGCTGCTCTATCATGCATTACAATTCAATGGTATTTACATTTAAAAAGGTTTTCAAGTATAATTTTGACAACATGATTTATACAAATAAAACAAAAACAGAAAAGTACAAATTTTTAAAAAAAAAAAAAACAATGAACGATAAAATTAATGTCACATGCAGTTAATGCGTCAGTAAGAATTTATTTCGATTGGTTGAACAACAGAATTTTTTTGTAGATAATATTCTATTTGTGATGTGACAAGTTTCATGTGACAACAGCAGGATATTAAACTATAAAAAGCATAAAGTTAGTTGCTCGAGTGCTTTATGCTGCGACCCATCAATGTCAGGCTTCTCTCATTTCAAGAAATTTACACAAATATTTCTTAAGAAATATTTATATGTATAGAATAATGACAAAACATAAATTCCGACACACACGGCATTTTCTTTGACATAAACATCAATGCGTTTATTTCAAAGGGAATCCGCAGAATGCTGCCATTATGTTAGCCATTTTCATTACCCAGTCCTACAAAGAAACAAAATTTAATTGCTTTTAAGTGGAACAACCAAAAATTTGCCCAAATTTTTGCTTTGAATTTCTGTTTTTAACAGCTACCTAATTTTCAGCAATTTGTGAAGCCTTTTAATTTATTTATAAAATACAAAAGGAAAAATCGAAGAAAGCTTTTTATATGTTTTCCCAGAGTACATAGAAATTAATTGCTCAGTCAAATTTTTTTTTCGATTTCATTTGAGCTGAGATGTCATAAACTCTTGCGTAATTATTTTAATAATGTATTTACCATTTTTTCTATCCAACTTTTTTGCACTTCTTTTAGGAGACCTTGTTTGCTGCTTTACAGTTATCTTTCCTCCTTCCCTGCCTGCCTGTTCATTATTGTTTATCCCACTTAAATTCAACACGTTTCCAACATTTTTGCCATGGAAGAATGTTTAGATATTAAATTCCTATTCAGACATCTGTGAAGAGTTTTGTTTTCCTTTATTTTTGCTTCTATCTTCTTCTATGTGTCTAAGGATGAGAGAATTAATTCAGCATAGAAAAATGTTGATTTTTCCATGTATTCTGCAAGATGAGAAGATTCGACTTTTGTGCAAATTTTCCAAGCAGTTTTTTTTTGTTTTTGCTGTATTTTATGTCTTCTCAGGTATTCAGTGTCTTGGCAAATTTATGACAACATTTGTGGAATATTTTTGGAAGGTTATGTAAATTGGCGATACATATTTACATATTGAATTGACTGAATTTATATTGAAAGTCATTTATTTTGTAGTCCATTTATTCCAATTAGAAAATTGAAGTAAAATAAATTGTATACATTTAACAAAAGATGAAATTCGGAAAAAAACACTTTAATTAACTTCGCCATAGTTGTTGAGATAATTCATAAAAAAGATGTGCTGCTTTGTACTCGATGTGTGCTTTAATGTGCTGCATTGAAAACAAAAATATTGACTTAAATAGTTTGATTTTTATGTAGATTACATTTTTTCAAGTGTTGTTTGCTTCTTCAATAATTTGTTTTTGATTTTGATCCTGAGTGTGATCTATGATGCGATAAAGTATGTATTGTGGAAGGATCAAATCTACAAATGTACAACTTTACCCATTTTATTAGGATAGGTAGGCATTGTTAAAATGGCTGACCCGTTCGCGCAACTAATACATTAAAGACCCATTGCGATATTAAACAATCTCAGTTTAACCTAGTTTTGGAGCTATCGAAATTTCATATATGGGCATTTCCGCCAAAAGGTCTACCGCGACTGAAAAATTAAATATTACTTAACCATAATCGATTCCTTTTGTAAATTTTACACACTTTTCAACTTCAAGTTGATATTTCTTTAATATAAGTTCATCAAATCAAGCTAGAATTTTGGCTCAATCTAAAAATCTTATGCAAAATTTATGTTTTCGCTCTACAGAAAAAAAATTCCTTAATAGGTTCTTGTGTGTAAAATGTACACACCATAATCTTGGCGCGCCTATGTCCCTGTTCTTCTGCTTTGTTGTTAATTTTTGTTTCAATATTTTCCCAATTTTTCATTTTTTTTTTAACAGGCAGAAACCCGGCGCGTTACTACCACGCCTCCTTGTCCGGCGCCCATAAAATGTTATGAGTGGAACGGCACTTGTATATTGTGGTCGAATACCGAATTCCGAGGCTGTGCGATCTATAATTACAAAGCTATTTGATATTGCAAATTTGGGTTGTTTAGGAAGTGCCACGCATCTTTTGCTAATGCAAAAACCATCATTGGTATGCGTTTAATACCTTCCAAAAGTTTTACGAAACCTAATTCTGATGCTGTGTGACCTATTCGATGCTGTTTTTTCGCTTAAAAGACTTTAATGGGACCTTTACACAACACAATTATATTGCTGCGAAAATTAACGGACACTTTAAAAAAAAAATCATAAATTACTACGTATTTTGGTAATTTTCATGAGTCATTCTCTTAAGCTACTCCTTTTTGCTACTTTTCTGTTTTTAAACACAGCGCAACACTAGATTCACGCAAAAAGATCGAACGTTGTTCGATCAGAGCCAACGGAGAAATCTTCGTTCGTTCGCCCTAATTTACTGTTTACGCCGGGCAAACAGTGTTCGCGATAAATTTATAGCGAACATTTACTACGTTTCCATGGCGAGTTGAGTCGGGACTACTAGGGATTAACTCACCATGGAAACGCGAGTTGAGTTGAACTTCGTTAAATCCATAAAACTCCACGAGTGGAAGAGTTTTTTGGAGTGCTGCGAGGTTGCTGAATTCGAATCTGAAGTCAGAATTTTAAAAATAAAAATGGGTAATAGGGCTGCCACCTATTTTTTTTTACTGGTGATGCTGGTGCGAACATCAGGTAAAAATGGGTCGCTGAATCCGAATCCGTTGTCAGAATTTAAAAATAATGTAATTTTTTATAATAGGGTTGCCACCTAATATTATGTATTTTTAAGAGTTTTAAACATCATTTATCAGTGTTAGGGGGTCACTGATATCGAATCTGAAGTCAGACTTTTAAAATTCAAGATGGTGGATTGGGTTGCCACCATAATTTTTTATTTTTACGAATTAATTTTTATTTTAAAAAGTAAAAGCAACCCTATTATTTCAAAATTATATAATTTTGAAATCCTGACCACGGATTCGGATTCAGCGACCCCTTTTTGGTGTATCATTTTTTTTGCCAGCCCCGAATTCATAAAAATGCAAAAAATGAAGGTGGCAACCCTGTTCACCATCTTAAATTTTAAAATTCTCACTTCGGATTCGATATCAGCGACCCCCAAAACTGATAAATGATGTTTAAAAATCTTAAAAATACATATTATTAGGTGGCAATCCTATTATTTCAAAATTTTATATTTATAAAACAACGAATTCGGATTCAGCGACCCATTTTTACCTAGTCAATCTTGAAAATCTTGAAGTTGGTGTAAAAAAATGTCTAGTTAGGCGCTGACGACCGCTGATTAAAATTATCAAAATTATCAAAATGATCAAAATGATCCAAATGATCTATTGCCACATATTGCTTTTTGTTTTTTATTTTATTTATTTTATTGCTCATCCTACCCTAAACGATTAAATTTCATTGCTTGTGGTGTTGACGAACAAAAACACGCCATGCTTGGATTGCCGAGAGAGAAAGTGTGTATTGCTTGTCGTTGTAGGCTTTCGTTTGCTGCTGAGCATGATACAATTATTTTACAAGGTAGCCGTGACAGCTTTTTGGCGATTGGTAGTTGTCAAAAACAGCTAAAGAATGTTGTAGTTTGCTGCTGTTGACTAGCAATGTGCTTTTTTTTAACTTATCTTTGATTCATTAAATGTATTCGCGAAGTTGATTGAAATGTTTTTAGTTGGTTGCGGTTGACTAGCTATGCTTAATTCGTCGCTTATTTTTTCACTTTTCTTTGATTAATTGCATAAACAGCTAATTTTGACAACTACCCATCGCCGCTCGTGAGAAAAAAGCCAGTCTGCGCGGCTACCTTTAAAATAATTGTATCATGGCTGCTGAGCAAATCAAACTCTCAAGTGTTATTAGATGACAGTCAACTGTGAGCAATGCAATAAATCACAGTGTGTGTACGTTCAAATAGATGCACCGACGCAGGGCTTTATTGTCAACTTGACGAAAACCCAATTCAGACTCAACTTGCCATGGAAACGTAGTAATTGTTTGTTCGGGCTTATGGCCCAGTTAGCCTCGCATGGCACAGCAGCGCATGTAACGCAGATAAGCAGCTAGCATACAGCCAAATAAATGGTTATTATGCAACGCCTAGTCACATAGTCAAAATATAACAATAAAAACAAGAATACAACGATTTTATTTTAATAAATTAACCGCACTTGTTCAGACAATTTTACAACTCCACATCTGTTTTGCCAAAACGTCAAATACATAGAAGATTACACAGATATTAAAATGAAATAGATCTTCCATGTTTATCTATGTAGTCAGAGATGCATTTCTGTTTTTATCTGAGCATTGCCATGCGTTGCCATGTTGTGCATGATCATATACACACAAATCCTATTAAAAAGATTTCGATGTGACGCTTGTTAAGCCATGCACTGCTATGCCATGCGAGGCTAACTGGACCATTAGTGTTTAAACCGAGCAAACGAACGACGTTTCTTTCGTTCGTTCAGGCGGTCTAAACCATGGTACAATTATTTGATGAGGTAGTAGCGTAGACTGGCTTTTTTCTCACGAGCGGCGACGGGTAGTTGTCAAAATTAGCAGTTCATGCTAATTCAATTAATCAAAGAAATCAATCAAAGAAATGTGAAAAATAAGCAACGGTTTAAACATAGCTAGTCAATCGCAGCAAACTTAAAACATTCCAATAAACTTCGCGAACAAATTTAATGAAACAAAGAAAAGGTAAAAATAACCACATAGCTAGTCAACAGCAGCAAACTACACCTTCTTTAGCTTTTTTAGACATCTGCCAATCGCCAAAAAACTGTCACGGCTACCTTGTAAAATAGTTATACCATGGTCTAAGCCTACAATCAAACAGTTTCGTTCAGTTTTAATGAGTTGACGTGTGTCTTTTTTCGCTATTCCTGTTTTATATTGGGCAAGACTTGAAAGCAAGTTTTTTTAGTACAAAGACTTGCCAGTACAGAGCAAGTTTAATCTTACCCCTTCGTCTCCAAAACTCACGTAAACTCACTACGGTTTGTCCAACGAACTCACATTCTAGCTTTCAAGTCTTGAACAATGTAAAAGGGAGGATAGCAACATTGAATTGCATTTATGCACTGAACAGAATCACGACGGCAACGACTGGCGACAACTTTCAAATTATTTTTACATGCTTTTTTATTGGAGGTGAATTTGGTGAAAATGTAGTAGCGACATGTTAATGTTGCTGTCCCCGGTATAGAATTATTTCTAATTTGAAGAGCGACAACAGTGCAAATATAAGAGCTTGTGTATGCGTGAATGAAACAATTGTATGCTTTTTCCAGATTGTAGACTCTTTCATCATGTCGATTCGTAATGTCGTGTAGTCGTGAATGTGTTTAGGGCATTATGCAAACATTTTCGCCTTCACTCGTTACGTAGCGACTCGTCTATTTTGGTTAGGCCCTTAGTTACTCCCCTTTCACATTGTTCAAGAATTGAATTCAATTTTTTTTTACGTTCTCTCTTGGACTTGACGAAAGGTACAGAGACACCGGTACCGTCAACTTTTTCTCCATTTCGTCGCATCCGATTTGCGGCGTATTGCCTACAAAGTATGAAAATTGAACTCAATTCTTGAACATTCTGAAAGGGGTCTTAGATTCGAAATTCAATATTAGAACAAGACAGATAATAGAAGATCCTTCTATTTTTCCTTTATCTTTTTAGTGGTCTAATTAGCCGCTACGCGAACGTTCTGTTGTATTTGAGTGCCTACTAGTGTATTAACTGAGGAAGTGATTGTGAAAGTCGATTTTTGTCATTTTTTTTTTACTAAATATAGTGCTACATAATTTGTACGCAAATAAAAAAAAAAAAAACCATATTAAAAATTGATCTTTTTCATTAATTTTTTTAAAATGTTTTTCGTACAAATTGTGCGTGACGCCAGTTCTGAAATGCCCATTGGCGTTGCAAGCGGGGGAAAAAGGGAGGCAGTTGCCCCCGCTTATTTAGCTAGATAAACAATTTAAAAAGTTATAAAAAATACCAGTTTTTTACAACGATAATATTTTTGTATTATATATTTTGCTCTTCTTTCTCTCTTTTTCATAAGCATGCTTTCGGATAACCATTTTCTTTCTCTGTGTTTGCAAAAAGATAGAACAAAATGTAGATTTTCTACTGCAATTCCAACACATTAGTATTGCATTTATACCATGTAAAGATATACCTAGTCTTGCTTTATAAAAGCAACAAAAAAGAAATTGGAAAATTTTTTCAAAATAATGAAATTTTTATAGTTTTTTATTTATTTTTATTTTTTTATTTTGAAACTAAAATAAAAAAGTTGTTTATTCACATTCGTGTTTCTTTTAAGAAATTTTGGTGATTTTTTTGCACCCCTATTTGTGCTTTCCCCCAGAAGAAATTAGCTTCCGACGCTCTTGGAAATATGTGCTTTTTGCCTTTCAAAACAGTATTTTTCTAGTATTTTTTATCTGTAAAATGCAAAAGTTAAAAAAGTGATAACAATAAGGCTATTCACAGTTTGAATACGCTGGTCTGTTATTTGTACGATTTGTTATTTTTATGCCTTATTGTTATCACTTTTTTAACTTTTGCATTTTACAAATAAAAAATACTAGAAAAATACGCATGCAAACGCAAATACGCAAACACGCGTAAGTAAAAGTAGCCCTTGGAAGTGTTTTTTGTACCTCTCTGGAGTCAAGAAATCGTAAAACTAGCTAATACTAGAAATAAATATAAATTGTGTGAATTTTTTCTAAAAATTAATTAAAAATTCTTGACTCAAGTAAATCATGAGCAATTTGGCATATTGTTGATTCAAGCAAAATAATTTCTCTATACAAGTATATTAATATGCTCTTCGTGTAAAAATGTCAAAATCTTTACATTTAATACATTAATGATTATATTAAATTCACAATACACTCACACTACAGTTACTAAATTAAAATTAAACGTTATTTTCAAAGTCAAATCTAAGTGAACGCAACAGTGTGCCATTTACAAACATCATCAACCACCAACCATAGCCACATTTTCAACCACCTTTGTTTGACACGTGACGACTGTACTCGCAAAGTCGAAGGAGTGCCAGACTTCTTTTGCATAACCACAGAAAATACCAGGCACACAGCATGAATTAAATAGAGCTCATTGCAATGAGCTTACAAAAAAATTGTCCCTACAACAAATTTATGTTTGATGCTGCTTGCTTGCTTGCTTACTCCTTCTAACTGTGGAAAATTTAAACTTCAAAAATTTGCATAACCACAAAAAAATAATAGGCGAACAGCAGCAGAAGTGAAGACATCCTTCAGATAGCTAGCTAAAAGCAGAAAAACAAAAAACATACGTATTCGTTTATATATGCATATACAAATTTGAGTAGAATTTGTGTAGAACGCAAAATGTTGGTAGTTGAGAAATGTGCATGAAAAAAACATAAGCTCTTATAGAATATAAGCTCTTAATAGAGTGTTTGACAGGACTTGAATGATAAGAGCGCGATAATTATTTATTCATTTTTATGGATTAATTTAACATTGCAAAATTATCCAAAAACAATTATGAGCAAGTTGCACGAAAGCTCAAAATCATATCATGTCAAGCATTATTCCTGTCCAATTACTCTGCTCAAAATGCACCCATCGTTTTGGTTAATGAAAAGGATGGCGTGCACACCAAAACGTGTGCTGGAATAGATATGTAAATATAAACCGTTTAAGTAACAAAGGAATTCCATTCAATTTAATCAAAAATCAATTGACTTATGTAGAAATGTATATTGCTTTCAGGTATCTTTAAGTTTTTAAGTTAAGATAAGTTTAAGTTTGTGAGCAAACTACACAGAAGTTGTAGATTTTCTAGGATTTAACATTTGAGTTGTCCATTTTTACAAATGGGCTAGGTTCATATTTTACAAAATTAAGGATGCTTTGGTTATGAAAGTAAAATCGTCCAACGAATACAATGGTGCAAACTATTTTTTTTTTCAAAAATAGCCGAAATGTTTAAAAAGGTGTCATATTTTCTCCGAATTTATAGATGTTTTATTCCAAAGACATTGTTTTTTTTTTCTAGCAACTTTTTCAAGAGAAAACTTTTTTCATGATCCTGACTTGGTGTTAGTTTTATTTCAATTCAAAAGCTTTTTATTTAATAACTATTTACCATGTTCTGGTATATTTGTTAAATAAAATGCTTCGGAAACAGGAAACTAAAAGTCAATGCTACCAAAACTCAAACAATCTTTTTTACTAGAAAAGGGAACCTTTGCTACTTTCCTAGATCTCAACTTCAATTAAATGATTTTGTCATTGCATGGTCCAATAGCGTTAAGTATCGTGGTAAGACAATAAATCACTATTTAGAGATCATATAAACAATAACATTACTACACTATAAAAACTGATTGAAAAATCTCTACAATAAATGTTGTGAAATTTTACGATATTTATTGGCGATTTTGTAAAAAAACCACGCTATACAGTGAGTTTTTTCAATTTTGTCTGAAAATCAGCGTCTTTCTCCAAAATATGTATATATATTAGGGCGGGTTGATTTGTAGGGAGTGAAAAAATGCACCAATTCCCTATGATTTCCGTATTTTATGGGTTATTCCATGAAAATTTGCCGAAGGAACCATACCTCTATCGTTAAAATCGAGTCAACTACTTTTTGTTGGTAGATTTTTTCCCAAATTGACGTTCGTATGAAATATTACCTACACGTTCACATCCATAACTCAAAAACTATCGATCGGGTTTAATCGGAAAGGTGAGCTCATTTTGATCAATTTACAAAAAAAAAATCTCCAACATTGGTCCAACGGTTCAAAAGTTACGGGCATTTTTGTGCAAATTTTGGACCATTTTTCCATTTTTTCTTGATTTTGTCCAAGAATATTACTTTCATGGCCATTTTTTTGGCTCAATCCATTATTTAATTCAATTTACAATTCAAAACGAAGAGTTTAAGCCCAAATTTATCGAATTCGGTTGATTAATTCATGCGATATTGCTAAAACAAAATAACACATAAAACCAACTTTTTGAATTTTTTTCCCTTTTTATTTTTTTTCTACAAAAATTCAAATTAAGAGATAATAAAGTATCTATCAACCTATTATCAAAAAAAAATATTAAATTTGAGTGTTGTAAAAGACAAAATGTGAAAAAAAACATTATTTTTTCTGAAAGTTTGAAAAAAATGGGAAAATGGTCCAAAATTTGGACAAAAATGCCCGTAACTTTTGAACCGTTGGACCAATGTTGGAGATTTTTTTTTTGTAAATTAATCAAAATGAGCTCACCTTTCCAACGCGCCTACTGGCGATTAAACCCGATCGATAGTTTTTGAGTTATGGATGTGAACGTGTAGGTAATATTTCATACGAACCAATTTGGGAAAAAATCTACCAACAAAAAAAAGGGGACTCGATTTTAACGATAGAGGTATGGTTCCTTCGGCAAATTTTCATGGAATAACCCATAGAATACGGAAATCATAGGGAAATTGTCGAAAAATAAATCGACCCACCCTAATATACTCTACTATTCACGCTATTTGAGCGTGTTTTTGCTCAGAGAGTCTTAAAATATGTATATCTCTCTACTTTTCACGCTATTTTAGCGTGTTTTCGCTCAGAGAATTCTAAAATATGTATATTTTATACTTTTCACGCTATTTCAGCGTGTCTTCGCTCAGAGAATCTTAAAATATGTATATTTTCCCTACTTTTCACACTATTCAGATACTCCTAAAAACGCTCCAGCAGCGGTATTTTACGCTTGCCTTTAAATAAACACCTCTGCTTTTACTAATTACTCAAGCCTACTGGAGTAGAAAAGATTAGCGCCTTCTGCTGAGTGATTGACTTATACAGAGTTGTTGTTGTTGCCATGTTCAAAACTTACTTGAGAGACTTCACGCATTTCGAGCTTTTTTTTATAAGCGCAGACAAGATTGGAAGAAATAATTTTAGAAGAGAGTTTTTACAAAGGAAGCGAAAGAAATAATTGTAGGTGATAGGATTCACGCATTTTTAACGATAAATATTTATTACTAGCTGAACCCGGTGTGCTTCGCTACTCCCCTCGTTATAAAATAAAATTAAAAGTATTTATATATTTTTCACGCCATCGAATTTTCGAAATAAGTCCACCCCAGCGCCACCTACCGTGTCCATTTATACACAAATTATTTTCTTATGATCAAACAAACATACATTCTAAATTTCAGTTAAATTGGTCCATAAATTCAAATTTTCGATATAAGTCCACCCCAGCGCCATCTATCGGGTCCAAATATAGCCTATGTTACCCACCGTACCAAGATGAACATTACCTGAAAATTTCATCAAAATCGGCCTAGCCGTTTTGGAGTCCATACGTTACATACATACACACATCCTATTTTATATATATAGATTTTGCTCATGGGATTTAACGACAATAAATGTAAGCATCAGTTGCCAGCAATTATTGTAGTTAATTCTCGTGAATTTTTGTTAGATAGTAACTAATTTCATTCCAGTCAAACTGACGTTTCCATTGGAAAATTTGACATTTTTTTAGCTTATTCTCGTACGTACTCCCAACGTTTTGGTGATGTGGTGTGGTTTACTGTATTGTTTACAGGGCTTTTATAATTGCATTTCAGAAAAAAATGGAATTAACACGTGAACATTTTCGTGCGATTATATTTTCAAATTTTCGACGTGAATTATTCCAGCAAGAGTGCATCGATGAACTCAATTCGGTGATGAGTGTTTCAACAAAAACCTCTGTATATTTTAAACCTTTGCACGGATACACTCGTTTCTGCCACAACAATGTGCATTCAGTGTCGAGTTCAGTAGTTTACATACACTCAAAACATTTATTAGTAAAATTTCTACGAATGATGCTCGTAAAAAAAAAATTCGTAGATTATACCGTAGATTATAGTATCAGATTACGAATTCATTCGTAGAGTGTTACTACCCAGCGGGGAAAAAAGCACTCCGAAAAGCTTTTTTGGGTGCTTACAAGGCAGCTGAAAGTGTGAAAGCGCTGACCCGACGTATGACACACCATTGGAATTTTAACATTGCATGTCTTAGGGCTCATTTATAGTGGCGATTTGTTGCTTTCCCGAACCGAGCTGAAACTCAAAAACGCATGTGAGCAATAGAGAACGCAAGTCATGCATCTCTTTTGCCCCAATGGATTTTAGAGTTTCAGCTCGACTCGGTTCGGTCGTAAGTCGGCACTATAAACGCTCCCTTAGGAAAAAAGCACTCCAATTTAGCTTACTTTGATTTGCTTTAACCCATTAACCATGGTTTGGCTTTTTTTTACCCATGAAAATTCTTCTGCAGAATTGATCATATCTCAGGATGGGTAAAAGCTAAGTGTTGAATTATTTGTTTGTTGCTTTAAGAAAACATAGAGCTATAAATTTTTTTTTGAGTGTGTCAAGAAATTTTTACTTTAACTACAATTCATTTATTTTCAAAGTCAAAAGTTTTTTAGTTTAAAGATCAGAAAATTTGTAAGAAAATGTTAAAGCTTCTTAGTCAACTAACCAACTTAACCTGCTATTGACAGAAAATTCCTGATATAAAACTATGCTATCGTTGCAGAAGAAATTCGTGCCTATTTAGAACACATTAACGACGGTTGGATATTTTTATACCCTACTCATATCTCGACTACGGTGAAAGATACAAAGTTGAAATTTAATATGGTAGTTCCTGTGATCAATACAAAAAAGCACATTAAATTTTAAAAAAATCGTACGAAGTGCTTGAGAGCCGCGGTTAATGGGTTCAAAAAGGGTCTCTCTTGGAAAGCTTTGGGTCAGCAGTTCGTTTTTGTTTTCAAGCTTTTTGAACTGTTCACTTGCACAACAACAAAATAAAGTGCTGACGTTTTGCTCCTGGAGAAAGCTGCTGACTTTTTGGCCCGTTGGGTAATACCTGATGTAGTATCTACGAATATATTCCTTTTATATACTAATGACATTAGTTATCAAATATAAAAAATTCGTATTAGTGCATTGTACGAATGATTGTGTACATATAAATAATAGTTTTCGTAAATTTCTCGTACGAAAAACTTCGTAATTTCTTTCATTACCTTCGTAGTATTTAATAGAGCTTTCGTAGTATTTAATAGAGCTTTCGTATTATGTACAAATGAAAAATTATATTAGCAGAAAAGATTCATTCTTAGGTTAATACGGTAGGTTGACGGTACGAAATATTCGTAGAATGTACGAATTACTAGTTGAGTTTAAACATTTAAAACCGAAATCGTTCAGCCTGGCTTGTCGAAAAACTACAAAATATAAGAAACTGTAAAGTGGCCGTAGCCTACAGGTAGAGTGCGTGGCCCGTAAGCTAAAGAGCAGAGGTTTAAACTCCAGCTCAGACAGAATATTAATTTTTTGTTCGTTATTAGATATTATGATCTTCGAATATAAATTATGAATATCGTAAAATGTATCAAATGTATTCGTTCAATATACATTTGTTTTTGTATGAATACGAAACATTCCTCATATGTACTAATATACGTCGATTCTACGAATTCTATTCGTAGCTGAAAGCTAGCAAAATAAAATATTTATGATATTTATTCCAGAAAATATAATGACCTACAAATATTCTTAACAATTTTCAGTCTACCTTTACAATTAATGGTCGTGATGTCATTTCAAAATTTCATAAGGCTCTCCTGAAAAAGACTTAATTTTGAGTTGTGACATTCTTGCATGAAATGAGCGATATGAAGATATATTAAGCCGGGTTGGTTACCATAAAAAAGTGTTTGATAAACTCGATCTAAAATATTCCTTGGCTTATTGTAGCACCCTCCACAAAAGGATTTCGCAATGTGTTACCCTTAGGCTAGTTGCAATTTTTTAAAAAGATCTCTTTCGAGCAGGTAAAAAACTCTTTGCACATAAATTGGACTCTTTTGAAATTAAACTTTAGGTACGAGATATAAGAGAACTAACAAAGTTTTCTTTATAATTACATATTTGTAAATTTAGAGAGATTTACAAAACTATAATTATATCATCTAAGCTAAAACGATTTGGATTACAATTATATAAAAATATTTCGTAGAGGGGAATACTGTTTTTACAAATTCTTGATAAGATAAATGAATTCTTGAAGATATTAATTCATTCATGTTTACGAATAAAAATAATAGCAATTAAAGGGTGTTTTTATTTATTGTGGGGTCATTCTTCATATTTCCTTAATATTGGGGCTTGATTACTTTTTAAGATTTGAGGCCTTTTATTTTGGGGTCCATTTGGCATATTTAAGTTTGTGGCCTAATTGCATCATATTGGGGCTTATTTTGGCATAATTGAAGAATAGTGATAGCTCAAGTTTTACAATTTTACATTTCATTTAAAATATCAAGCCGCTCTCAAGAGGTTTGGAATTTAAAGGGTTCCAAAATTGTAAAAATTGGCCTGAAAAACTTGCGATAACTTTTTATTTTCATACAAAACTAATAAGTATGGGTAAGAAATGCTATTCTGTTACCTATTCAATGAGCCATTTATCATAAAAATTCATGAATTATTTTTGAAGATATTTTATTTTACGTATTATGCACTGCTTACACAAATTATATTCATGTTTCATTATAAAGAGAATTATATCCAGAAGCACTGTAGACAGCGTAGCCGGTGTTTGACTTACTGAGGGTAGTAATCCCTTTTAAAAAGAGAATTAATTTTGACTTCCAGCCACATATATATATTCATATATAGAAAAACAATTATTCACATTTGGAGCCACGAGTTATACTTCGTATTTCTTAAAATACTCAAAGGATTTCATTTATTGAGATCTCATTTAATAGATCACATTTAAACCTTTTAAAAAGTAAATATTCTTTGACACATTTTATTTCACATTAAAAAAATTTGGTCGTTTTTTGGGGCCTTATTTCATTTTCGGTTGGGGCTTTATTTCGTCGAATTGGGGCTTTATTTCGTAGGGTGTTATTTCATAATGAAATAAAACCCCACATTTGGGGCCTTTTTTCGTTTTTGTTTTGGGGCTTTATTTCCTGGGGCCTTATTTCACAGAGCCGGCTGAAGTTTACTTTAAAATCTTTCTATGCGGTTCGAATTAGAAAGGTTTTCTCAGTACACATGTGTATGTCATTCTTTTTGGCTTCACTGTTATCATCACTACCATCATCTCCAACTACCGATGTCAAGGGTAGTGAAAAATATAGTGATGATCATTTTGAATGTATCACGTTTGATCTGATAAATCACAATGCTTGTTTTTCAGTATTGTTTTTTTACACGATTTAACTCATAATAAAGACTTTTTCACGTAAACGTAACTTCAGTATATGATTTGTTAAGTTGTTTTAGAACATATTAACCCTTTGACAAACACATGGTTTTGGTCAGGCATATTTCATTTTTGCCCGTCAATAAAACATACTTCTAGTTTGGATACCTGTATTACCCGGTAGCCGCCTAAAATATTGTTGGCTTTATATTTAAAAAAATTCTAAAATATCGTTCCAACACGAAGAAAACTGCAAAAAAGTCCCCCCTCGAACAAACACATATGCCTGGCCAGACCCCTACACAATTTGTATGAAATAAATTATTTGTATACACATTTTGGTTTATTTTTCTGCAAATACAATGCAGATTGTTGTTTCCAGGTATTTTTTTTATATTTTGGGTTGTTTTTATGTGAATTCAATGCAGATGTTTGCTTCCAGGTAGTTTTTGTGTTCATTTTTCTCTTATTTCTTTCTTTCGTTTGTGATTTTGGTTTTGAGTTCAGTTAGTTTATTTTTGAATGCTGAACATACAACATTGACAGTCCGAAATATACATTTTTTGTGCGGAAACTAAAGTGAAATTATTACTATTGTTATGGCAGAGGATTTAGAATTTGTGTACAATACGCGCTTGCGTACAGGCAGCTTTACTGATAATTTCCAACAACAACTATTATCAGCGTTACAGCGTGATTTCGCACTTCACACAGAAGCAGAAGAAGAACTAGATTTATTTGAAGACCAAAGCGGTGAAAACACAAATTTTGTGCCCGAAGATGACGCTCGGACATTGAATATGAATTGGAAATTGAAGCAAATGAAATATTCGACAGCGATGAAGAATCCGAAGAAGAAAGTGAGAATGCACAAAGTCAAGCTGCAGACGGTTTTTTGCTTGGAAAAAATGGTACCAAGTGGAGTACAGCTGAACCCGCTACAGTGAGATTCCGCCAGCACAACATCATGCGTTTCAGAGGTGGACCAAAAACAAACCTGACCATTCCGCTTGAGGTGTTCACCGAATGTTATATATGTCATCATCGTAACACAAACAAATCTATATTGAGAAAAAGTTACACGCAAATGGAACGCAGAACATGCAAACTGCACACCACGAATATGGGTTGATATGACAAGTGTTGAGCTTGACGCTTTTATTGGGATACTATTGGCTTTTGGTGTCAGTCATAATACTATGCAGCTCTCAAGATTGATGTGGCAAACTGATGCACTTCCAATATGCCGTGCAGCCATGTCATATACACGATTTGTTACTTTGATGCGCTGTATTTGATTTGACGATAGTCGTACGCGCGCATTTCGTCAACAAACCGACAAAGCTGCTCCCATTCGCGACATATGGAACTTCTTGAATAACAATCTTGCCAGTAATTTTTAACCATACGACCATCGATGAGCAGCTATTTCCATACCGTGGGCGCACAAAGTTCACGCAATACATCCCATCTAAGCCCGCAAAGTATGGCATAAAAGTATGGTGGGCATGCGATGCGAAAACCAAATATCCGTTGTAAGGAAAACTGTACACTGGTAAAGAGGAAGAACAACGAGAGACAAACCAAGGCGAAAATGTGCTCATGAGTTTGGCTTATCAATACGCCAACAGCGGCAGAACTATTATTTCTGATTACAACATTAGACGCAGCTAAACGTCTTTCGTCGATTGGACTAGCATACGTTGGCACCATTAGATCCAACAAAAACTGTCTTCCCAAAGAAGTGAAAAAGACAGCAAACGGCCAGTGCTTTCATCTGTGTTCGGTTTCTATGATAACCTTGTATCACTGTACAGCTACGTTCCAAAGAAGAACAAAGCAGTAAATCTACTATCCACTGTGCACTACACCGAGAAAGTTGAAGGCGTAGCAAATAAACCGGAAGCTATATTATTTAACAATTCAACAAAGGCCGGTGTTGATACAATGGACCAAATGGTAATGCATTACTCCATAAAACGGTCAACCAGACGTTGGACATTAGCATTTTTTGCAACATGATAAACATCATGGGATTAGCCGCTTACATCATATGCAATGAAAATACAGAATGAACCAGAAAAGTGAAGCCACGAATGTTCTTGAACACGCTGAGTAAACAATTGGTAAACAACCATAGTTTGGGACAACATTCAACCCGTTTGGCCATTGAATCTTTCTTTGGAAGGCCGTTGAATATTCCCAGCAATATGCTGCCTAACCAACAAAGCGGCCCTAGTACACTGAATTCCAGAAAAGATTGCAGAATTTGTGACACGCAAGACGAAAAGCTGCGTAGTAAGACACGTTTTTACTGCACCAAATGCACTAATCCTGAGTGCCAACAACATTCTAAAGTTGATTATACTTGTTTTTCATGCATTCCACAAAATGAATAAAAAATTTTTACATTTAGGTAGCTACATATATCAACAAATCAAAAAAAAGTCTAAAGACAAAAATAATAAACGAGCACACTTAGACATTTAAAGTTACGGTACCCTTTTTGCCATAAAAATGCATAAAAACGTATAGGGGTCTGGCCAGGCATATGTGTTTGTTCGAAGGTTTCAGAATATGTATTTGACGTAACCCCCCGTTACGTAAGCGATTCAATGAAATATTTAAATGCATTAAGTTTTATTACTTCGAATTAAGTCGAATTTCGATCCTCGGGGGGGGGGGGTTGAACCCCGAAAATTTCCCCTTGGCTACGGCCCTGATACAAGCCCTAATCAGTGAATTTTTGATAAATCACTTTAAGTCGTTTACCTCAGAATATTGAAATATGTATGTAGATGCCGCACTCTTCCTTATGTCGGCAGTATGTGCCATTATCGTTCTAGGGGTCCTCTAAAAAAATACAAAAAATGAAGAACATTGTAAAAATAGTTCATATCTCTACCAAATTCACTTGTAGAGATATTGGCCCATTATCATAGTCAAAATCATTTCGACTTCAAATTTAGTATAAGCATTTTTAACAGTTTTTCAATATAATATGTTGTCAAAAAGCTTGCACTAAATTTAAAGTCGACTTTATTTTGACTATGATAATGGGCCATTGTCATCAATTAATTTTCTCAAATGATATAATTTCTTATGTTTGGAGGAACTCGCACTCAAACATTTTTTATATTTTCTTACTGGAGTTGTTACTTGTTCTTACTTTTGTTCCGAAAAACGGTGTTTAAGCCCATTTTAAGTATCAGTCGATACAGTTTTTTTCTGCTACTCATATAGTTCCATTCAGAGCCAGCTACGCAAAGACATAGGCCAGTGGACGGAGAGCAGTCAGGAATCCCTCGAGGTGCTGTTAAAGGCGCATTTTCCTGGCTGTGTGGCTTGGAGGACAGCGAGGGTTGTATTCTTACCGAAGGCAGGTAAGAGCAGCCATCCATGTCCGAAAGACTACAGGCCAATAAGTCTGACCTCCTTCGTATTCAAAACGCTCGAGAAACTGATTGACTTGCACCTAAGAAACAATTCAATCCAGTTATCAACCAACCAGCACGCATACACGAAAGGGAAATCGGTTGAAACGGCACTACATTCCCTAGTAGTAACCATAGAAAAAGCCCTCCACCACAAGGAATACGCACTCGGGGCGTTCCTAGATATCTCAGGTGCATTCAACAATGTATCAACCACCGCAATCCTCAGTGGATTACGTGCAATAGAGGCACCACCGGCAATAAACCTTTGGTTAGACAAGTTGCTAAGCTGCAGAAAGGTGCGGGCTGAGTGGGGCACTTGGTAAGGGAAGCTCACAGTGGGACACCCCAGGGAGGGGTCCTCTCGCCACTACTATGGAATTTTGTAGTTAATGAACTACTCGAAAAGTTCGCAGGTAGAGCCCCGAGGATAACTGCCTATGCAGACGACATAAGCATTATTATAGTAGGGAAATGTCTATCAACAGTAAGCTCCATAATGGAGAGCACACTCAAAGATGTACTTAGATGGGCAAATTCAGTCGGTCTTAGTATTAACGCAGAGAAAACGGATCTGGTTCTGTTCACGAAAAGGTACAAGATACCACAGTGGATACCACCGAAATTGAACGATATACGTCTCATACCGAAAACTCACACAAAATAACTAGGAGTCGTCCTGGACAGCAAGCTGTCATGGAAAACCAACGTGGAAGAAAGGGTGAAGAAATCCACCATTGCACTATACACATCCAAAAAGATGCTAGGCAGTACCTGGAGTCTCTCACCCTTTCTGATGCACTGGATCTATGTAACGGTAGTACGTCCTATTCTACTCAATGGGATTATTGTGTGGTGGCCGGCTGTGAACAAATCAACATTCCTCAGGCACTTGGAGAAAACTCAGCGGCAGGCAGCGCTATGCATCACGGGGGCACTGAAGTCAACTCCAACTAAAGCGCTTGAAACCATTTTAAGTATGGACCCCCTGGACATACACGCAATACTAATAGCCGGAAAAACGGCACAACGCTTTACGGCGGCAGGCAACATGCACATTCAAAATTTTGGACATTGTACAATCGGAAAAGATCTATTTAGTAGCACGGACTACATGGTGCCTCGCACGATAGTCAATTCCAAAGCACGAACTCTTCTGGGACCAAATGACTGGTGCAAAGGTATAGAACAAGCACAGCAGGCGGTCAACATATTTACAGACGGCTCCAAAATGCCTATGGGGGTAGGTGCGGCGGTGTATTGCGCAGAGCCTAATATAAGGCAGCCATATAAGCTGCCGAACCACTGCAGTATCTTCCAGGCGGAAATATTTGCCATAAGGAAGGCTGCTGAGATAGCCCTCAGCATGGACACACAACACTCTTACATCAACATTTTCGTTGACAGTCAAGCGGCGATCAAATCCATGCGCTCCGCTAGCATCAAGTCCAAAAGTGTCATGGCTGGCAGGGATGCACTAGATGCACTATGCGCTTCGAAGAGAGTGCGCATCTACTGGGTCCCTAGCCACCAGGGCATTGAGGGAAACGAGATGGCAGATGGTTTGGCAAAGGAAGGCGCCGGGCTGGAATCAGAACATGTACTTACTCCGCTACAAGAGTTGTACAGGAACCTCGAAAGAAGAGCCACACTAGCAGTGAATCGTAGATGGAGAGATACGACAACGCGCAAAATCTCGAAAATCATGTGCAATGCACAATGCGAAAAACGAACTCGGTTCATCTTGGCACGTCCGCGCAAAGATTGCAGGACACTAGTGGGCATGCTCACTGGTCACTGCATGACGGCAGCCCACGCGAGTAAGCTTGGCATCACCACGGATGACAACTGCAGGAAGTGCAAAGAACTGGGCACAGTGGAGACCCTGGAGCACCTACTATGCACATGCCCCACCCTACTTAGATCGAGACTAAAATACCTAGGCTCATCGACGTTCCCGTCACTTAAAGATATAGCCAGGGTGTCTCTAGAATCCCTCCTAAGGTTTGCGAACTCAACGCAAGTCTTTAAAGACTTTTAAAACAAACACAAAGGTTCCTTTTGTTCGCTACCGGTACCACTAAGGACCTGAATTGGTCTATGTGAGCCTCTCGAAGGCATCCGGTCTAAACTAACCTAACCTATAGTTTGACAGTTTGTAGTGGTAGTTTATTAAAATTGTGGTAAATCAGACCAGTAGCCTGAGTTTTCCATTTTAGGGAAGAGTGGTTTCCATTTAAAAAAAAAATGTTTTGGTAAGTTAAAAAGAAGCTTAAAATGACTTCGAATATTTTCGAGTGTCTCTGTCAAAGTTCTTAAGAGCTTAATAAATTGGCCAACTTAAAACGACAGAAAAACCACTTTAAACACTATTTTTTTAAAAAGTTTGAAAATGTATATGCTTTACATAACAAACTTGAGACATTTCTAAAGCTGTACCTAAATGTTACAATTCTCCAATATATATATATATATCATTGTTAATTCAATCAGCTGAGACTTTAATCAAGTACAGCTAATTTTTAAAGTGGTGATAACTTCATTAGTTCTCATGTAAATGCAAATCAAATTAAAGGCAAGAGTGATATATTTATAGTTAGTAAGAGTAAAAAAAATCCTACATGTAGATTCGTTCGCACACCCACACTAAATGTTGTAATATACTTAACGCTCGGCCAGTACTTGAGCTTCTTTTGCACACAGACATAAATATTGCAAGTGTATATATTTCGCAGGATGAAAATATATTCACATTAAATATGAAATTAAGTTTTAAAAGTTTGAATAAATGACTTGAAAAAACAAGGGATCAGCAAAACAAACTTTTTTTTAAAATATTACAACTATAAAGAGGGTTTTTTCTATTTTTTCATTTTTGTTAGAATTCAAATTTTTTTTTTTTGTAAAAAGAAATACTAACCTTTTTACTTCTTGAGGATAGCCACTTTAAAGTCTTGAGTCGTTTATCGCTTGACTTATTGCCAACTTCTTAACTGCTGCACTTAACTAACACCTCAATAATTAATTTTTTTTTATTTATATCTACTATGCTGTAGCATATATTAAATTCTTATATTTTTTTGTTGCACACACAGCTCAAGATTTTATAACTATTTCTTAGTCACAAATTTTAGTTGGTATCCTGTTAGCGTCGGATCCTTTATTGAGTCGTTAGTATTCCCAGTTTTGACATTTTATACCAACTCTTAGTTCAACTTGACTGCAAGTAAAGCTCATAAGAGAGCGAAAGCTCATATTTTATGTTTGCGCAGAATGGCAAAGTATGAGAGTTGCCACATAAACACAATACGGATAAAAGGGGTTTATGCGGTTAGCTTGTAAACGTAAAAAAGATTTATGTATACATTAATTATTTTATTCCAGGTTATAAAATAGCTGCGCTTGATTAAATTTTAATAAAAAAATACATATTATTTTTTGGATTCCAATAAGCCCTAAGAATCACGACTTGAGTGAAAACTTTAGATTATAGTTTAACCCATTAAATTTTAAATGAACAACTTTTTATTTTCATCGTAGAAAATTTAAATGTTTTTAACACTTTTTGTTTATTAACTTTGTGCTAAGATAATTTTATGCTTAGTTACTCAAAAAGGAAAGTCAATTAGTTGTAAAGGGCTGATTATAGGAGACGAAACGGAACGTTATAGAATGTTGAGAAATGTCACTTTACAATCTATTGCATGAGTTTCATATGAGTTCGATTATAATAAGACGGAACGGAGCGACACGCGAAGTTGAGATCTATAGATTTTTGATTTCTCCGCTGCGTTCCGTAACGTTTTGAGTAAAAAATTTATGCTGACAGAAGCTACTATTAATTTTATTCTGAATATGTTTTGCTTTCCGTATTTTTGATCAAATTTGATTGAATTCATGTTTTGAAGTAATAAGAAAAGAAGAATTGGTGGAATTTGTTTTGTAATAAAATATATTTTTTAAAAAAATTAACTCCTCTTACGTTGCTATTATAATCGCCACTTCGTTTGCATTTCCGTCTATTATAATCAGCACTTAAGAAAAAGGTGCATATTAACACGCGGAAGGTTGGTAACTGTTTGATTTTTTTTTTTATTATGACGAAACTCCTTTAAAAAATAATAAGATAATCGTCCAATTTTTTCAGCTAATGATATTGAAATCAATTCTCACAATAGGTGCAAAATTAGTAGAGTATTTAGAAAGAGAGTCACATGGATCTTGTTATTAAAGCATATTAGGCGAAATACTTGGACTGAACAAAAAAACAGTCCCAACGTTTTAAAACCCACGTAACTGTTGATAACACCTCCTTTGATAAAGTCAATGACTTCGTCTATTTAAGATCCAGCACAAACCCCACCAACGATATCAGCACTGAGATCACACGAAGCGCAATAACTATGAACTTTTATAAACTCTATTAAAATCTCATAAAAGACGCCCTGATGAAGCAGACAAACAATCTGCGAAACATTGGCAAATTAATAATTAAAATTGAAATTTGTTGAATTTATTTGTTTTTTAATAATTTTTCTAAAAAAAAGAAATTTTCGTTACTAAATAACGCCTTTATAAATTAAAATAATTAAAATTAAAACGTAACCTTATAATAAAAAACTGAAATTCTATTTTAATTTTCGAAAAAAATCAATTAATTCAAGACCATTTGCATAACCATTAAAATTTATATTTCCATTACCATAACCATTCCATTAAAATTACCATTACCAATATCATTTCTATTACCATTAATATCCAAAATGAATAAAAATTCTGAATTAAAATGGACCTATCATGAATTTTAATTGACCTTTTGAGTTTATGTTTTCAATTGAGGGCTTATTGCAATAACGTGATAAGCCACATGATCTAAAAAATAAATTTTTAAGGCTAAATACATTACAAAATGCATTGCCAACAACCACTGAAGAGATTTTGGCTATTTCTTATTAATTTTCTACCCTATTTGTAGAAGTTTTCATGTTCAATTCCATTTCTTCTTTCTTTCAAAATTTTTGAGTCGATATATAAAAATATTTTATACGTGGCTTATCATGTTCTTGCAATTTTTTTTATAACAAAAAGATCAAAGAACCAAGGCATGCGCCTTATGGTCCAATTATGTTTGCGTAACGCAACGCAAGGTGGCCGTGTCAAATGGCAAATTGCACGTAGATAATTTCGTGTTGATTAACCATTATAACCATTTTCTGTTTACGACTGCTTAAAGTTATGAAAAAATTGCCCAAAAAAAAACTTTGAACCGTCCCTGGGTGATATGACCCGGCCAAGGGAATTTTAAAACAAAAAAAAAATACTTAAAACCAGTTTGAATAAAAGCAAAAGAAACTCGTAAAAAAGAGAATCGGTGGTTACTTTGGTTTCCACGGGAAAAAATATTTTTATATGGGAACATATCCTTTCTTCGATATTATTTCACAAACGTCGAATAATCTTGGATAGCGCAGCTAATTTAAATTAAAAATCGTATGTTTTTAACCCTTAATTTTTATTTATTTTATTTAAGTCATTTGTATTACTTCATCGAGAACAAAGATGTCCAGGTCGACTTAATTCTCGTATGTTCGATTTAGAAGCAAGAAAGAATTTAGGTAATTCTTCATCAGAATGCGCCACTATTGATAGTGCATTGGAATGGTAAAATAATGCCGAAAATCACCAATAAAGTTAACAGCCTCTAAAAAAACCTCCTTTATTAAATTAAATTAGCTGTACTATCCAAGTTTATTCGACGTCTGTGAAATAATATTGAAGATAGGAATAAATGGTCGTCTAAGAATATATTCCCATTTTTAAAAAAAAATGTTTTACCATAGGAGCCAAAGTTAGCACCGATTCTCTTTTTGAACAATTTATTGACAAAAAAAAGTTGATTAATTATACGATATCCAAAAAATCATGATTTTACGTAAGAAAATAAGTGAGATATGAATTTTAGAACTTTAAAGCTTTTTCATCGATTTTCTCCAACTAAAACAGGAAACCATTTAAATGGTTTCTGTTTCTGAATAATTTTTCATTTTCATTTTTATATTTTGACATAACCATCCTATTTCCAGTCGGGTTCGGTGAGTTTGCTAAAAAAATCTTTTAACATTTAAAATTTTATTTAATTTAATCACCATACAGTTCAGGCTTTTAATATTTCTTTAGATTCTTTATACTTCACTTTAACTTTTTTGGTGAATTTAAGATATAAAAGTAATAATCAAGGACATCAAGAATTTCTAAAGATTAAATGAAAACTTGCACAATACAATAAAATTAATAGAAGGGAAAGTAGAGGGTTGGTTTCAAAGAGAATTTAAAACCAAAATTATTTTTTAATACTATAGATAGTCAATGGTATGAAAATATACACATTTTCGTGAAATATATATATAAAAAGAAATTCAAGAATAATTTTCAAGATATGAGAATGTTATTGGTGTCAAACAAATGGTACATTTTTTTAACTTAATTTTCCTTCAGAAAATTGAAAAAAGTTATTATACAATAACATATATTGGACATAAAATGCATATTGTAGAATACTCATTGGAGATAAACGAAAATACTCCAGATTGTTTTTATAGCCTCTTTAATAGCCAAGAATTCTTTCATAGGTTGTTCAAACGTATCTAAAATTTTTAACTCACTTTTAGTCTTTTTAATTTCCATTTTTTAAAAAAAGAGCTGTTGTTTGAAAGATAATCCCCTTTCTATTTTTTGGAGATAAAAAATACCCTATGTTCCGACCAGAGACGTAAGGAACCTACATTGTAAGTTTGAAGTTTGAATTACATTTTTGGAATCCACATCCTTCAAAATGTCCAGCGCAAAAAGAAATTCGCAAAAATATTCAATGTACAGATTTTTTTTAAAGTTTTATTATTTGTATAGATTATGTTTTTTTTTTAATTTTTCTATTAGTTATTTGTTTTGTTTTATGTGTTATTTTTAACTGACTTAAAAAAGGAGGAGATTCCCAAGATCGTTAGTTTCTTTTTTTCTTTTAGGAATGTACATCGATAACTCCTAAAGCACTCGCCCGATTGCCGTTCTTTTGACAACAGATAAAGAGATTGATCACGGAGGTGCAAATCTGGGCGGTACTTGCCAAACGTACGTGGTGTTATTTAAGCTTGGTGATATTAGAAAAATACTATATCTCGAATAATATTGGCATTAGAGTACTGAAATTAAGTACAGGGGTAGGCACAATTATAACAAATTACTGTGAAGAATGTAGGCGTTATTCGACAAATGGGCGTGGAAATAATATAAAATACTGCATTTCGAATAATATTGATACTAGGGTACTGAAATTTAGTACAGGGATAGACTCAATTATTAGAAATTACGGTCAAGAAATATTAAACTAAAGGGAGTGGCAATATTAGATAAACACTGTATCTCGATTAATATTAACACCAGGGTAATAACATTCGTTACAAAAATGAATAAAATTATAACAAAAAATTATGAAGAAAAAGGGCGCAATTCGACAAAGGGCGTGTCTATATAAGAAAAATGCTGTATCTCGAATAAAATTGGCACTAGATACTGAAATTTAATACAGGGGTAGACACAATTATGATAGCTTACGGTCAAGAAAGTGGGCGCTATTGGAATAAGGGGAGTGGCTCTGTAAGAAAAACACTATCTCGAATTATATTGACACTAGGGTAATACAATTCGTTACAAGAATGGGTAGAATTATTACAAAACACGATAAAGAAAGTGGGCGGAATTCAAAAAAGGGCATGTTACTATTAGAAAAACACTATATGTCAGTTAATATTGACACCAAGGTTCTGAAATTCGGTGCAAGAGTATATAAAATTATAACGAAACATAATCTAGAAAGTGGTCAGAATTTTACAAAGGGTACTAAAAAAATCTAGGGTACTCAAATTCGTTACAAGAAAGGATAGAATTATTTCAAAATTAGATCATATTCTCTCAAAAGGAAGAAATATCAACTTTAAAAAAATCGACTTTAAAATCACTACAAAGTAAAAAATAATTTTAAGTTACTTTTCCTATCAATTTCTTGGTCAAATTTGATAATTTAATTATATAATTTATTTAAATAATGTATTATATTGGAAATCTTATTCTTTTTATTTTTTCTTATTTGTTTTATTATCATAAATATTTTGATTTTGTAATGAATATAAAAGCTTTTAAGTCGGTGCTAACATTGGCGTAGCAAGCGGGGGGAGGCCAAGGGGGCAAAAAAATTCGGATACACTGAAAAAACTATTAAATGAAGTTGCAAAACATGTTGCTTTGGTTTTGACTGCGCCTGCATCAGCAGCTTCATCTGAGCGTTCTTTTAGTGCACTAAGACGACTTAAAACGTATCTTCGAGCAAATATGACACAGAAACGACTCACTCATGCGGCACTTATACACATTCACATTCACATTCGATAAAACCGAAGAATTGTATTCGATGGAGGTGGTGAAAGAGTTTGTTTCTCGCAACGACAGAAAAAAACATTTTGGAAGAATTTAAATTGATATAACTTTTTGTACCTTATTGCATTTAAACCATGTAAAGATTACCATATGAAAGATCCTTTAAAAAATTATCTCTAATATCGAAATTGGAAAAACTTTTAAAAATAATGAAATTTTAATATTTTTTTATTTAGTTTTATATATTTTTATTTTGAAACTAAAATAAAAAATTTGTTTATTCATATTCATATTTCTTTTAAGAAATTTCGGTGATTTTTTTGCACCCCCATTTGAACTGCCCCCACAGATGAAATTAGCTTCCGACGCGCTTGGGTGCTAATCTTTGTCACACAATCATTATCTTTTTACCATCCATGCACTGCCAATGCGAACGAGATTTTAGTCCCGAAGTAAAGATCTACAAGTAACAGGCGCACTTCCCAACAAACAAAAGCTCTCGTTATTGTGTTCAGTGATCGAAAGCGTTAATTTTATAAAAGTCTGATAAAGATATTAGTATAGTTATAATAATAAAAAAAATTAGAAAAAATTAAAATAATAAGATATCCAATATAATAATATGCATAAATAAATTATCAAATTTGACCAAGAAATTAATACGAAAAGTAATTTAAAATTATATTTCACTTTGTAGTGATTTTAAAGTTGGTTTGTTTTTTTGTTAAAAAGTTTTTGTTATATATAATAGAGTAGTTTCCAGATGCATTATTTATTGGTGAATATTTCAAGTGCTTTAGACAAGTTTTAAAAGGTATCCTCTCGTCTTTATTTTAAAAAATACGTTGAATTTTTTTCGTGCAAATAAGCAAAGGATTATAAAAATTGTTTATTTCATAATACATTCTTTACAACTAATAAATTTACACAAAATAATCCAAAAATTCCCATACATTTTTTGGTGTAGTTTATAGCGTTTATATGGTTTCTTTTGACATCAAAAGCATGCGACAAGAGAAACCAGTTCTCTTTAAAACTAGGAAGGTTTTTATAACTTTGAGTTATTTGAGAAAAACTATTCTATGAAAGACAAAATGTTGACTTATGAGTCAAAATTTGTTCACCATTTTTGAAAAGTTTTCTTCCTGGAAAAAACTGTATAGTTATTTCAGCTTTGTTAAAATAAAACAAATAAATAGATAAGTTGGCCATTTTTCAGAAAAGCGGCATTTCTGAAGCCGAACACAAATATATAAATTGAATAGAAATAAAATTCTGTCTGAGCTGGGACTTGAACTCGGGCTACCGCGACTCCTAAGCTTACGGGCCACGCATTCTACCCAGTAGGCTTTGGCCGCCATTAATTAAAATAAATTATGTATGAAAAGGTTAGGAAGTTTATTTAACCCTACCATAGAATGCTAAACATACATTTTTACCCTTAGATACTAATCTTCGCATGTGAGGTTACTTTTATAAAAAAGACGTCTTTTCTTGTTGAAAAATTACATTTATTAAAATAAAAACCAAGTACGTTGTAATTAATAAAATACTGTTTTTTTAAAAACAAAAGAATTAATTCATACTTTTAATTTCTTAAATATAAATTTCTTACATAAATGATACACAATGTCCATTCAGTGACGTGCAGAGAAAATTTTGTTTTTAATAAAAAAAAATGTTAAATTCTATATTTGTTTTTAAAACTTACGCAACTTAAAAATAATTGCTTAAAATTAAATAAAAAAAAAGAAATTAGAGTTTTAGATCTTATACAAGAGCATACACATTAATTTCAGCTCCGACTTGTTTTGGTTACTTTATTTTTTGTCACATAGCTAACAATTTGATGACCTATGCTTCAGACAGAAATTTTCTTTTGCGTTGAGAAAAGTAATACACATCCATACTATTCTGTTTGCAACTTTGTTCGACGAATGTGGCTTAGAAGACAAAATATAATTGTTCTAACTCTTTATAGCCGTAAAAAAGTATAGCAGTGAGAGGACTGCCGACCGAAGCGAAAACCTATACATAAAATATTAGTATTCCCTGGAAGACGTTGTCCTGCCTCGGACCGCCTTACTGCTATATAAGAATTTTCATGCTATTAGGGGGTTTCGGACTATCCTACATGTAGGATGGATTTGACAGGTCGGACAGACATGTAGGATGTGCGAAAGCTAATACTGCAGCCCGTCCTACATGTAGGATGAAATCAAAGAGTTTTAAAAGTTCCGCTCTGATCTTGTTCTTCTCTGTGCGTCCTTGTTTGTAGATTTCCTTGGTAATTGTTGTTGGCGCAGTTAGACGGAAATTTTTTGTAGACGTTGTGAATTCTAATCGTGTAGCTACAGTCGGCATATGAAATTAGAATTATTTTTGTTAAGAGCTTATGACAATTTATTAAATTTTTTATATAATACTGAAACTATTTATATTAAGGAAAAGTGTTACCATATCAAAAATACATATAATTAAAGTAATTTATTTAAATTATTTCATTATTGAATTAATATAAAAAATTAAAGCTTATTTGTATCTATTTATATCATAACAACACAATATACATGTTCACCATATCTATATTGCGTTGTGAATTAAAAATAGAATATTCTAAAATTAAGAAATATCTATAGCTTATAAATTATATATAATTCATATAAGAAATTAAAGCTAAACAGTTTTAAAAAATAGAATGCTTAGGATAAGCAAACTTTAGTTATTCAATTACTGCTGAAAATATTAATTATTTTGCAGGTTTAATACGTCATTGTTCTACAATGAGGAAGTTTAAATAATATTTATGTATATTTATATAATAACAATTACGTATTAAACCTGCAAAATAATTAATATTTTCAGTAGTAATTGAATAACTAAAGTCTGCTTATCCTAAGCATTCTATTTTTTAAAACTGTTTAGCTTTAATTTCTTATATGAATTATATTCAAACAAAGCAAACAGATTTATATTTCCGATACGGTAACACTTTTACTAAATAAAAATAGATTCACCAATATTATATATACTCTTTAATTCATATGTATAAACTGTTTTCTAAAAATTAGTTCGATGTCATATGCTGACTGTAGCTACAAATAAACATCCACAAAAAATTAAAGCTTACTGTACAACACTAACTACTTAGCAAATTTACAACAACAACGCAAAGAGAATTACAAGATCCCAGCGGTTGCGCAGCGTTAGAGGGTATGAACCGAATTGACGGCGTAAAATATACAGCACTTTGCATGCTATATTTTCTGTTTGCCTGCTAGCAAGCACTTAGCACTAGCAACAAATTTTGCACTGCACTTGGTGGTGGTGGCACTTGGAGGACTTGCTGATGTTGGAGACCGTTGGCTCACACACACGCACACACAAAATCAAGCACTTTCGTTCATTTTTTTCAATAATTTGTTATTTTTTAAGTTTTTTAAGTTTACAATATTACAAGTTTATGAAATATGTTGCAAGTACAAACTCTCGAGTTAAATATGTCGCAAATTGATAAAATGCAAATAAAATAAAATATTTGCGCTAAAACACGACCGAAATGTGAAAAGTCAAAATTTGCAACTGTCAAAATTTTATCGTCCATTTGACACCGCAAAAGAGACAAATTTATTTCAACACACACAAATTTTATTCAAACCGATATTTTCTATCCTACCAGGACTGAAAAGTTTCCTTTTGACACACACCCTTTATGAAAAAATTTATTAATAAAACAATGATAGTTGGCAACTCTGAAAATAAAATGGCGCAGTGGTGAAAATAAAAAGCCTCTGACAAATACAACAAGTGTGAAAATTGTCAAACTTTGTTTGACGATATGTAATAAAATCAGAGCATGCATGTAATTATTTGAATGTTCAACATATTCCTTTATCACAACTTAAAGATTAAAATGTTAAAACACACTCAATCCATACATTATTTTTCTTGTTTGCAAACGAAGTTCCAGCAGAAAAAAGCAGAAAAAGAAAAAGATCGATCCATTTTTAAATCTCACCATGAATAGCAGCTGTTTGAGTAAAAGCAAAGTTTTCAAAAATGTTGACAAATACAACAACTGAAGAAATTGCCAAACTTTAAAGGCATATATATACCAATATAAACCGAATTAATAATAAGTTTTGGTTGCAAACATCTTATTGTAACCTAACTTAAGTATTTATATACTAACAAACAAATTATATGCATTAATTTCAGGAGTTGCCAAGTGATTTTTTTGTGAGCTTGCGGCCGATTAAGAACTAGAGTGACGATCACTGTTGATTTTTTTATGCACAAATACATGCAAACATTTTTGAGGTTATTTTTTTAATTTTCCTATCTTGTTATCTTTGCTGTCTGTATTGTTGACGATTTCCTTGAAAAATACGATGATGCAAACCAATGATTTACCCTCTACCAAAATCGTTCAACGCGCCTAAAGAAGTTTTCACTTCAAAAATTGAAATCTTCTTGCAAATTGTCCTCATCGTCACTTCCATTAAGCATATCTCTTCCAGCCATTTTATTATTTGTTTTTCAGAAGCAGTCATCTCTAAACCTTATAAAAAAATATATATAAAGCTTAGATATTAGCAAAAAAAAAAACAAAAAATACTCAAACACGAATGCACAAAAAAATTACCTTAAATACTAATCATTGCCTCACAGGTGACTTGGGTTTCTATAACTTAGTAGCTTAACGGATTACAGAAAAAATCGTTTGCCACCAAGTTCGTGCAAACCTAAACTGAGTTGGGACGAACGCATGCTGTGATATTCGTAAGCGATCGTGAAATATCGCGAAAAAACTAATGCCCTGTTTAGGTAAAACGAATGCCCTGTTTAGGTAAAACAAACGATGCGTCTATTTCACGAACGCATCGTCCAACAGGCGGCAATCAGCTGTTTTGGTTCCATGTATGAAGAATGTCATACACAAACGATCACAACTGACTCAGTAACGAACGAAGACGTAACCTCAGTGTAAAGTTGGGTCTTTGTAAGCAAAAAAATCCGAAGGAGACGTCACAATTTGACGAGTGCAAAATTATTATCGTTCTGAAAATGGAAGTTGCTGCTAACAGTTTTTGGAGCAAGTACAGCAAAAGCAGATGAAAAATGGAACGCCATCTGCTAAAGTAAACTTCTACGGTCCTCCTCAAAGAAGTACACATAATCTATTTAAGAAAAGAAGATATCACAATCAATTAAAAAACAGTTTTATTTCTACCAAAAGTCAATAATTTAATAACCAAAACAGCTGATGCAAAAAGTATTGCCACCTATTATAAAATGCTAGTAATGTGTATACAATTTTTAAGATTTTTGTCAGTTTTACGCTAAATGCTGAACTTTTACAATCTGGCAATAATGTTTTTGACAAGTACTGACGTTGGAGTATTTCAAAAACGCAAGCAACGTAATGTTGGACGACGACGCAAGAAAAAATTACAAAGACCCAATTTTGGCCGATCACGTTGGAAAACGAACGAAGCTTGTCACGAAGGCTTCGTTTTACCTAAACAGGGCAGAAGCCTTCGTGACAAGCTTCGTTCGTTTTCCGACGTGATCGTCCTAAATTAGGTCTTTGTAATTTTTTCTTACGTCATCGTCCAACATTACGTTGCTTACGTTTTTGAAATACTCCAACGTCAGTACTTGTCAAAAACATTATTGCCAGATTGTAAAAGTTCAGCATTTAGCGTAAAACTGACAAAAATCTTGAAAAATGTATACATATTACTAGCATTTTTTTAATAGGTGGCAATACTTTTTGCATCAGCTGTTTTGGTTATTGAATTGTTGACTTTTGATAGAAATGAAACTGTTTTTTAATTGATTGTGATAGCTTCTGTTCTTAAATAGATTGTGTGCACTTCTTTTAGGAGGACCGTTGAAGTTTACTTTAGCAGATGGCGTTCCATTTTTTATCTGCTTTTGCTCTATTAGCGGGGTTCACATGGTCCTACATGTTCTCACGCATTGTAGGACAAGCCTCGTATTTGACCGTTCGAACGCTCGATACAGCTTACTGACAACATGTTATCTTGAATTTGAAATATTTCAAATTCAAGGCCATCACGCCAGGCGTGACAACATGTAGGATCATGTGAACTCCGCTAATAGCTCCAAACCTTTTAGTAGCAACTTCCATTTTCAAAACGGTAATAATTTTGCTCTCGTCAAATTGTGACGTCTCGTTCAGATTTTTTTGCTTACAAAGACCCAACTTTATACTGAAGTTACGTCTTCGTTCGTTACTGAGTCAGCTGTGTTCGTACAAACGGCACAAGTCTGACATTCTTCTTACGTAGATCCAAAACAGCTGATTGCCGCCTGTTGGACGATGCGTTCGTGAAACAGACGCATTGTTTATCTTACCTAAGCAAGGCATTATTGTTTTTGTCTCACAGGCGAAGATTAGTTTTCTAGGGTTAAGGATTAGAAACAGCGATATTTTTGTTATATTTTTCGCCATTGAGTTAACACTAATTGTCTGTAGAAAGATGATAGTTTTTAAAATCCTTTGAAAACTTTTTTGTTTTTGACATTTAAAACATTTCGTAATTATACTATCTGGTAACACTGTTGCGTGGTAGTAATGCACTCTTGACTTTGTTGCTCATTGGTACGTTTATATAATAGCAAAAAAAATTTTGTTGATTTTAATCAATATGCGTGCGCAAAAATATCGAAGGGCAAGGTCGATTTTTCTCAAATTTTCTTAACAAATTCAAAGAAAATAATTTGCAGGATATTGCAAAAATGTATGATTTCAAAATAAAAATGTTATTCTGTTTTTTGGTAAATATTGTATTGCAATTTGATATAACCTAGTAGAGGTTGAATCTCTATACAACTCTTCGGAAACCACTCCACCTGTTGTTGCTGATAACATAGTGTTGTTGGTGTTTTTGGTATTTTTTTTTTCTTCCATGAGCTGGTATACAAAAAGTCAGAAAGAAGGGTTGAATAAGTTGTTTGTTTCATTCAAGAATATTTCATAAGTACCTAATATATATAAATTGTGAAAAACAAGTTTCAGACAATTGTTTTCAACGCCTTTTATCATAACCATCAGTATATATAACAATTTTTATATAATATTCAATAATTTTTGACGTCATACTGACGCACTTAAAATACAACACACACATACGCTTAACACACCCAGCTTTGTGTAAAAACACTTTCTGCTTTTGAAGAATTCTATTCTTTCAAACTAACTTTTGCTTCATCAGACAAACTTACCTTTGATCTTTATTTATTTTTAATATGTTCTTCGAAATTTTCAATACTTTTTAGTATGTGCAAAACTAACTAACTCCAAACACAAAACTTCCACTTCAGAAAAAGTCAATTAAAAGTTTTATGATTTGACTTTTTCCCTTTTTTTTGCCCACCCACGCACTTTATAAAAGTTTTTCTTTTACAATTTTTTATTATTATTATATTTATTGTTTTGTTTTTTTTTTCCAAGCTCAGAACGTGCGCTTAGGAATTCGCACAAAATTCCTCTGTGCCACAGCTTTCGGAGAAATTCCTAATATACGTGCAAAACTTTGAAAGCTTTTAACTGTGATGGTTTTTTAGTGAACGGCAAAGAGTTTGTTTGTCAAACCAACAAAGTGCAAATTCGGCAAAAGGAGTCACAAAGGCGCATGTCTGAAAAATAAATGCGAGCAACACCCTGGCAAACCATAACCTATCACACAAACACACATTCCTTTAAAAGCGCTCTTGTTGGTATTAAATAAATTACACTCGTATCTACATTTATGTGTTTTTTCTGTGCAATTTTCATTGTAGAGCTCTTTAAAGTTATACTGCGGAACTGTTGCTCCTGTCTTGTCGTTAGCTTAATTCCTTACAGCTTTAACAGTGCAAAACATTGCCAACGTGTATGTATAACATGACACAGCCACCTGTTACGTGCTTCTTCCTTTAATCTGATTTTCGATTTTCATATGCTTTTAATCAGGCCCGTTTTCCAGCTAGGATTTGCCATGGGGGTGATTTTATTGTTTTTAATATACAGTGGCTCACAGCTTATTTTATGCAGTGCATACTTAAACTTTAGGGCTTTATAAAAACAAAACTAACAGGAATACAAAAGATAATATGGTGTCATTTAAAAGTGCAAAAAGTCTAGTTAAAGAAAGGTTTTTCATTAATTGTGAATTCATATATTTAGTTGTTTAAAAAATAAGAGAACAGTAAATACTGCTTAATTTCATCTCGCAGCTTATTTTATGCAGTCACTTCTCTCTGTTACGGTACTCTAATGCTGCTCTGTCTAACGGTACTTTCGTTAGCTATGCCTTCGTTCTGTTTCTGTAATTGCTTTGTGTTAGCTTTTTAGTCTGATTTTTTTGCTTCAAGTGTCTGCTTCTATGATTATTTAAAATAGGAGCGCGCACAACGCTACAACAACGAGAATTTCGCTACAACAGCGAAAAATGGCTGAAATGGTTAATATCAATCCCTCTACAGTGCAAAAGATCATCGAGCGCTTCGCCCATAACAATCGATTGCACAATACGAGCGGCATATTGTACGGAAGATAAAGGCTAACCCGAGACTCTCAGCTCCGAAAATGGCTTTTGAAGTTCTAACTGACCTGAGCAAACAGTGTAGTGCTGAAACTATTCGACGTGTCTTGCGCAAAAAAAAACTTTCATGGCCGAGTAACACGAACCAAGCCGTTTATTAGCCCCAAAAACATATTATGCAGACTCAACTACGACAAAGAACATATGTCCAAGGCCCCAGAGTACTAGAATTCAGTTATTTTTGCAGATAAATCGAAGATCAATTTATTCGGTTCAGATGGTATGTGCTATATGTGGCGAAAACCGAATACCGAGGTAAAAAAAAACTTAAAACAAACCGTGAAACAATGCCTTGGCAGTGTCATGGTTTGGGCCTGAATGTCAGCTGCTGGTACTGGGAAGTTGCCGTTTATTGAAACAACAATTTACAAATTTAAGTACCTACAGATCCTGAAGAACAATTTGTTGCAGAGTGCAAAGGTTCTGGGTATAAAATTGAATTTCCGGTTTTACCAGGATGACGATCAAAAGCACAAAGCGGGTATTGTGCAAACCAGGCTAATATACAACTGCCCACAATTGATGACGCCGCCAACACAGTCACCAGACCTTAATGTTATTGAAAATGTGTGGTCTTTATTGGACAATAACATCCGAAAACATCAAATTTCAAACAAAAACCACCTGAAAGAGATATTGAAAACGAAGTGGGCGAATATTTCGCCACCTATCCCTCAAAAACTGGTCGCATCAATGCCAAACCACCTTAGATCTGTTGTGGAGAACAAGGGCTATCATACCAAATAATAAAAATATCAGATATCATTAATCAATACGAAAAAATTATAAATAACAAGTGACTGCATAAAATAAGCTGTGATATGAAATTAAGCAGTATTTTATGGTTTCTTAATTTTGAGCCAGCTTAATATACATTTTTACAATAAATTAAGTTAATTTAGTAAATTAAACATCTTGTTCTTTTAAATGATACTGTATTTTTTTTTCTATTCCTGTTAGTTTCGTTGTTATAAAGCCCTAAAATTGAAAGTATGCACTGCATAAAATAAGCTGTGAGCCACTGTAAATATGATAATTGAAGTAAGGATAAGACTAGTTTTTATTTTTAAATTTTATTAATATCCCTGTTTTATTTTAATAAATTTTAAACACGTGAACTTAATTGTCGGTCATAGACATTAGTGGCATATTCAGTTTTACCCAAACAGGTCAAAATCCTGAAATATTCACATTTTTTTATATGTGACCTTCAAATTCAGAAAGTAAAGAAAATTAAAAAAACATTTAATTGGCCGAACGATAAAATTCTTACAAATTTGTTCGAACAAGTGTCAAATCATCATAGATGGGCACTTTGCAGTACCAGTAAAATTGCAGTAAAAATAAATTTTTACTGATAATGAAATTTAATTTGCATTACCAGTAAATTTTTACTGATTACTGAAAAAAATTGCAGTGAAAATAAATGCTACTGATTACTGGAAAAAAATTGCAGTAAAAATTAATTTTTACTTATTACATGAAATAATTGCAGTAAAAAATGTTCACTTATCTATATATATAAAAATGTATGTATGTATGTGGGTATGTGGCTATATCACGTATAGACTCCGAAACCGCTAAACCGATTGTTATGAAATTTTCAGGGAAACTGAACCCACATCTTGAGAGTGTTCCTGTGAGGTTTGGTAACGATTGGACAAGGGGGCGTGGGACCTCCTATACAAGCCAAATTTGCGCTATCGACCACAATCCAAAAAAAGCGTATATATCAGACGGTTTCGATAGTAAAAAACTAAAATTTGACAATTTTGTTCAGATGATTACTGTCGGTAACTGTACAAAAAATGGGCGTGGTAACAATATACAGTCATGTGAAAATAAATAGGGGCACCTATATTTTTATATATGAAGCAGCATGAATTATATACAAGGTGCACCAGACATAGCATTAATTCGCACGGCTGGTGATTCTTATTGATAAGGCGAGTATAACACTTTATGGAGCTTCCTACCATATTGTAAAACTTTCAAGATACAGGGTGTTTTACGGTTTTGGTACGTGTTTAATATTATTGATATAGAATCTATACTACTTACCATAAAATAAAAAAATAATATTTTCTATTTTAGAAAAAATATCAACTTATTTATCAGTATATCAACCACTTTCGTGTGATGGGCTGTAGCGGAGCTAAAATTTTGAGATTATCCAACGAAATATCAACAAATTTTGTATCTTTTCTTTTAGCGGAGCTGTTATCATCCAAAGTAAGAATTTAGAAAAGAACTGTTGATTAAGTGTATTTTAACATGAAAAACAGAAATTTTAAATTTTGACGATTACAGCTCCGCTAAAACAAAAGATACAAAATTTGTTGATATTTCGTTTGATAATCTCAAAATTTTAGCCCCGCTGTAGCAAATGACACGAAAGTGGATGATATATTGGTGGAAAAACTGATATTTTTTCTAAAATACAAAATATTATTTTTTATTTTATGATGAGCAGTTTCGATTCTAGATCATTAATACTAAACACGTACCAAAACCGTAAAACACCCTGTATCTTGAAAGTTTTACAATGTGGGAGGAGACTCCATAAAGTTTTATACTCACCTTATCAAGAGGAACCACCACCCGAGGGAATTAAAGGTCACTATACATAAATGTTTTCACGCCCACTTTTACCGCCCACAAATCAATATCTATATATATAAAAAGCAAGACGATGTGTGTCTGTCTGTGTGATGTCTATAGACTCCAAAACTACTGAACCGATTGTCCTGAAATTTTTGCAGTCGATTTGTTTCAGGTACGAGATGGTTGAGGAAAAAATTTTTGCCACACCCCCTTTTACCGCCCCTAAATCAATAAAAATGTTATATTTCAGTCGGTTTGGGTCGTATAAGGCTAAAATTTTGTAATTTAGTATAAAAATGGGTTTCCACGCCCCCTTTTACCGCCCACAAATAAATAAAAATGGTTTATTTCAGACGGTTATATAAGACTTAAATTTTGTGCTTTGGTTTGCGTAGTTACTGACAGTAACTGTACGAAGAATTGGTTTCCACGCCCCCTTTTCGAGCCCACAAATCAGTGAAAATGCTATATTTTAAGCAGTTTTGGCCGTATGAGACTTACATGTGATACCAAAGTTTGTTTGTTTACTTTCGGCAACTGCACTAAAATAGGGCGTCATCGCTATATAGCCACACCCACTTTTTGAGAAATCATGAAAATTGACTACTGGGTCGATTGAGCTAAAATGTTGGCTTAGTTTTTACGGTTACTGTCAGCAACTGTACTAAAAATTGGTTTCCACGCCCCTTCCTTGTACCGCCCACAAACCAATGAAAACGTTTTATTTCAACGGTTTGGGTCGTATTAGACAAAAATTTTAAAATTCAGTTCATATGGTTACTCTTGACAAGTGCACTAAAAATAGGCCTGTCCCACTTTAGTTAAACCCCCCTTCGGGGAGTTATCGTCGCGTGAAGTAAAGTGCGCCAGGCTTAACCTAAATTGAGCTGAAATTTGGGCAGTCGTTTTGTTTCGATTACGAGATGGCTCAAGGGAAATATTTTACCGCACCACTTTTTACCGCTTGCAAAACAACAAAATTCTATATTTCGCACGATTATGATCGTATTAGACTAAAATTTGCTTATTTAGTGCATATGGCTACTTTCGGCAGCTATACTGAAAATGGTGAATATATTTGGCATTTCTTGACATTTTCGTATATGGCAGTAAGGCGGTCTGTGGCAGAACAACGTCTGCCGAGGAAAGTGAGTGTTCCTGTGAGGTTTGGTAACGTTTGGACGATGGGGCGTGGTACCTCCCATACAAGCCAAATTTTCGATATCGACCACAAATCAAAAAAAGGACGTAATAAACTAAGATTTAGTAATTTTGTTCAGATGGTTACTGTCAGTAACTGAACAAAAATTGGGCGTGGTCGCAATATATATACGCCCACTTTTTCGCAATCATGGCAATTGTGGAGTTCTACACATTTTTATAGTGAAACTTGCTGTGTAGGTGCTCCAAGAAGTAGTCACGATACATAAATGTCTTTACGCCCACTTTTACCGCCCACAAATCAATATCTGTATATTAAAAATGAATCGTGATTTGTTCGGATGCTTAAAACTTGAAAACAACTGGACCAAATTGCATATTTCTTTCTACGGGTTTGTTCGTAACTGCTACGCAAAGGTTTAGGAAAAAAATAATGCCACACCCCCTTTTATCGCACACAAATTAATAAAAATGCTATATTTAAGACGGTTTTGGTCGTATTAAATTATAATTTAGTAAATAAGTTCGTATGATAACTGTCATTAACTTTAATAAAAACGGGTGTGGTCACTCTTCATCTACGCCTACTTTTAAAAAAATATCAAATTACTTCGAAACTATTGGTCAGATTGAGCTCAAATTTTGTAAGTGGCTTTGCTTTGAGTACGAGATGGTTTAAGAAGAAATGCCACACCCCCTTTTACCTCCCACCAATATACACAAAATTTGTGTTATCGAATAGCTTTAGAGTTATGGGTCTAACTGCTTAGAAATTCGGTATTCGACCACAATTTAGACATACCGTTTCAGTGGTGAAATTTTATGGGAGTTGGACAAGGAGGAGGGGCACCTCCCATACAACTCAAATTTGCGATAATGAATGGCTTTGAAGTTATAGGCCGCACAGTTTTGGAATTAAGTTTTTGGCCTCAATTTACATATGCAGTATCAATGGTTTTATTTAATGGGCGTTGGACAGGGAGGCGTGCATTGGTACAGCTTATAACACATTTGTAAAACTCAGAAAATTAATAAAAAGGAATATAGTTTAACCACTCACAACTTTGATATTTCATTTTGCTGTAAAATTGTTTAAAAATAAAAGGTGAAGATGAGCAGCCCAACATCCGTTGCGCATACAATCACATTCAGCTAACTAATACAGGAATGCACTATCATTAGAAGTTTTAAATCGTACGTTAAAAGATTTGAAAGGCAACGAAAGACTCTTTGGCGGTACTCCCGTTTTGTTATCAGGAGATTTTCGACAGACACTTCCAGTTATTCTACGTTCCACATATGGGTATTTCCACAGGAAAGTCTACCGTGACCAAAAAATTAAAACTTATTTAAAACTTATTATTTTATGATATTATCTAAGAGAAACATTTTAATTTTATTAATTTAAGCAATTTGTACATAAAATTATTAACCATGATGATCACATCGTCTGCACTGTTTCACAAATGTAGTTTTTCTTTTTCGTAAGTGTTTAGTAAATGTTTCGTAAACATTTTTGTTTTAGTAAAAATGGAAGGCATTGGCTAAAGATAATGAAAAAATGGTTAATGCAATTAAAGGAAAATATATTGAATTTGTTTTTAATTACGTAATTACATAATTACTTAACTACCTAATTACTTAATTACCCAATTAAATTGCAATGGAAAAAACTGTCCCGTGCGACCTGTCCCATGCGACCGAGCTTAATATTAAATTAAAAAATAAGTGTTAAATATTATTGGGTAAAATAAAAGCAATTTAAAAGAAACACCAATGCACAATATCCATAAAATAAACTCTTTGAAATATTCCCTCAGACTTCGCTGAATTCGGCGCTTGAGTTGTTGTCCTCGAAAAAAACTTCCGTTTTTTGTCCCGTGCGACCCCCGTTGTTTTTGGCAATTATTTTGAAAAGGAAAAATTACCGATAATCAACCTTAGCACCACTTATAGAGCTTACTATGAGTTATAAGTTAAGACAAAGTTAAGTCAAAATATAAATCCGTGTTATTACTACTTTTTTTCACTTAAACTGCGTACGACTGTCCCGTGCGACACCATGGAAATGCCCATATGTAGATGAAATAAATGCCTGTTTCAAGGCTTCATCACTGTGAATCAGTGTTCACAAATTGAAGTTAACAACAAATATGCGTGTCTAACTCCAAAATGATCCTTCTTTCTGTGCTACTTTCAAAGCAATTGCTTGATAATGGAGAAGGCAAAATTAATGTTAATCGAATGAGCCAGACAATAAATTTAACCTTATAATTTTAGCATCATTGTGCTATCTAGAGATTCATTAATTCAAAATCTGTTTCCAAACATTTGAGAATCATCGATGACTGAGCGAAAGAGCAATTTTAGCAGCAAAAAATATCGATGTCGCTACTATAAATATCTTCATTCAAAACATGTTGGAATCTTCGTCATTTTCATTCAATTGATACTGTTGAAAAAGAAGATGAAGAAGTGAATTTTCCAACAAAATTTTTAAATTCGCTTAATTTGCCAGGTCTTTCACCACATAGTTTAATTTAGAAAGTTGGATAAATAATCATACTGCTGTCCGAATCCTAAATGAACCAAAACTATGTAACGGAACTCGGTTGACTGTCAAGAAAATTTTGGGAAACATAATTGAATCAACAATTATCCATGGAAAGTTTAAAGGAGAGCATGTTTTATTGTCAAGAATCCCGATGATCCCAACAGACTCTCCAATTTTATTTAAACTATTACAATTCCCAATGCATCTGGCATATGCAATGACTATCAACAAATCTCAAGGCCAGTCAATGTAAATCTGCGGCTAAGACTTAGCAAATTTATTCTTCGCTCATGGTCAATTATATGTAGCCTGCTTAAGAGTCGGTAAGCCCAATGATTTGTTTGTATATGCCGAAAATGGAGAAACAAAAAATATTGTCCACACGTTGGCTTTACAATAAACAATTATTTACTAAGATCAGACGAACATTGTTGAATAATGAATTTTAAATTTAAATACATATCAAAAGAAATCTTGGAATAAAAAATTAATTAATGCTATTCATACGCCCCGATGTACAATGGTTTGTGCTCGATTAACAAAAGTAGAAGGGTTTTTTTTATTATTTGAAAAATTACACTATTTTTAATCAAAACTGTTGCTTGATGATTAAATTATAAAAATACTGTATTTAATCTAGAACAACACAAACAATATCTTGAAATATATACACCAATTAGCATGATCATTTGTTTATAAGGCTATCTGTGGCAGGACAACGTCTGCCCGGAAATACTAGTATTTTAATAAAAAGTAAAATTAAAATAGTAGCAAAAAAACTTTTACAAAAATACTCTACTAAGTTGCTTAAAAACTTTCATCGGATTTTGCTGTACAGTCTTTAAATGACTTTTCTCGATTTTTTGTATGATAAAATATTATCTTCTAGGAAAACAAATCATTGATTTTACTTAGTGAATAGTTTCTCTATCTGCATCATTAGATTTTTAAATTCTGTTATTGAAAAATGGCTTTTTTGCCACCAAATAGCACTGCGCAACTTTTAAAAATGAAAAGTCCAAGACATATATAATTTGGGTTTTTAATCGACGCTTAATTTTTCAATTAATTTAGATAAATGTAGGAAAACTTTTTAATACAATATATGCCTTCGACTTGGTTGATGTGTTAATTACTACAGTCATTAACAATTTACGAAAAATATTTTTTGGTAGAATATATTTAACCACTAGCACTATTTTTGAATGGATTCTTTTTCACAATTCTCAAAAAAAAAAGAGTAAAAATAGTATATTAAAAGCAGTCATACCTCGCTAAAAGGTGATATGAAAATGTTACATGTAAATTTTTACTGTACATTATTTAAGACAAAATTTGTCTAAAGGTCCATTTAATGAAGAAATTAGCAAGTTGTGATTTCTTATAAAAAGATCCTTCAAGGTATGCAACGAACATTTCTTCAGTTGATGCATAATAAACATTTTTATAGATAATGACCCTTTTTTACCCGACTACGGCGAAGCAAAAGGAGCGGTCTAACAATATCCATGCTAATAAATAGAGTAAAATAATTTTTACGAACATCAACAATCCAATTTCACACATCGTCAATGTCGCAGAGACTAAAAACTTTGGCACTTAACTGAGTCATAAATTATTTTATGGTCTTTTGCACAAAATTCACCCAAATTTAAGCTCGTTCCCATAGAAAATAATTTTTATATAAAACCGAAATAAATTGATTTAAGCTCAACAACTTGGCTGACAATGAACGTGACATTCCTTGATATCATGACAAACACTCAAAAAGCACGTAGATTCGTCTGTGTGTTTTTTTTTTCTTTACTGATTTTATTTGTTACACATTTATTTCGAAGATGAGGCGTAATTTATAAAATATTTAAATAATGTTAAGACTACATAGTATTTACATAATAAATATAAAGTAAAATAGCATTCTATTCAAGAGTTTACATATGATATCAAATAATTGAGTATACAAAATGTTAAAAATATAAGTAGCTACGAATTAGTTTTTGCTTAATTATATGGAGTTTATCAAGACGTTAGAATAAAAATTAAATATAATTTGAGCTGAAGTTTTATAATTGACAAGTTCAAAAGCTCTGCTGGCATAAAACGCTTTATCGCTACTACAAGTAAAAGCACACTGAGCACAAGCTTGCGTTCAATACCTACAAACATACATTTAGCTTTTCTAGACACTTCTGAAGATTCTCTCTCGCGTATCAATTTCAGTCCAATCTTAAACCTTGATTAGGCCAAAGTAGCTACGATTATTTGTGTCCTTAAGTATTGCATTGCGATCGCTATGAAAATCTCGCAGATGAATTGTTTCATCCGTGCGCAAATGTATGAGTCCACTCGTGTGACACGTGTGAATCTTAAGCGGCATATTCGTTGGCACTGTATTTAGGCACTGTAGAAACGGTTTGTATCCATGGAATATCACAAAACCGTTCTGATCATGCGTATTGTTGTAGCACACTTGCGCATAGATATAATAGAGACCCGGTTCACGTATCGTTAATACGCCATTATCGACCCTAAAGTAACGCTCGTAGCCATGCTCATTCGTACTGCTTGGTGCACCGATGTACATGTCCCCAGGATAAGCTGTGGTTGGAGCATAGAAGTTATTAGTGTGTATTAATGTGGGTACTGGATACTTACAGTCGACTTTGATGGCTGCATGCCGATCGGGTACCTTCCTATTTAGGTGGAAATGGGCAGCTGGCAAAACTGAAATCGCTGCATGTGTTTGATCCATTGATTTTGCTGAAAGTAGAGATTCACCTGCAAAATTATTGAAAATGTTTACTTTTTGTATTAAAAGAAAAAACATATTTTAGTAAAATTGGATTTAATTTTTTATATTCTTGGGTACCAGAAAGCGATTTAAGGCTGAATTTCTGTAGATCTTTTCCTAATTTTTCAATTATAATTTAAGACTACAATCTATATTTTTTTAGTTATAACCCAAATTATTGTAATAATTCAAAATGAGATGAGTGACGACAACATATTCAAACAAAACAGCATACAAAAAACCTGCAATTTGTTGAAAAATCCCGACTAAAAAAACCAATAAAGAATATCTTCAATCTTTTAAGTGCGTATTTTGCGATTCTTTATAAACTGTATCCATCCAAAAAAGCAATTCTTATACATTAGATCGGATCGTTTTGTATAGAGGTAAAAAAGTCAGTCTTTCAGGGTAGCAAAAATTATCGGAAAAAATTCCACGGAGCGTTTTTGACTCTCTCTCTCTTCTGAAGGTACTTTTTGATATTTGCAAAATTCAGTAAAATGATAAATTTCTTACTAATGCAATTAGGGCCTCAATTAAGACCGAACTCGTTCTGTCCACAAGAAGAACAAAAATATAAAGTTTCACTTTACCGAAACTCAACGCAGTTACTCTGAAGCTTTCCACGGAAGCTAAATACCTTGGAACTATCCTTGATAAGAAGCTGAGCTGGAAATGCAACACAGAAGAAAGAATGAAAAAAGCACTGTGCGCTCTATACGCATGTCACAGAACATTTGGCAGGAAATGAGGACTGCGACCTCACATAATCCACTGGATGTTTACAGCGATCGTGAGACTCATTCTTACCTACGGCTCTCTCGTATGGTGGTCGATAGCGCACAAAAAGAGCTACCTTAGCTTCCTAACGTGCTTGGGTTAGCGTACGTAGGAATAATAGGACACATGAGATTTACGCCACAGGCGGGTCTGGTAATGATGCTAAGTCTTCTCCTCATAGAAGGTGGTCCTTAAGTGTTCGGCGACCAAAAGCGCGATTCGCCTCAACGAATCACAAGCCAGGAGGAACAACACTTTCCGACATGCATCTATTCTAAATCTCTTTGGAACCGAGGAATCAAAAAGAGCAACCAACTATATCATACCTAGTGTGAAATTCGGTATAGAATACACCACATCCCTTCCCAGCAGACAAGAATGAGAAGAAACGACAGATGAATTCTACGGCATTCTTTAATTTTATACTGATGGTTCCAAAATGGAACTGGATCGGATGTGTACTGTGAAACTCAAAGAGTGTTACAAACTCCCTGACTACTGTAGCGTTTTTCAGGTAAAAATATATGCTATTAAAAAAGCTGCACAGGCTATTCACATGAAAAATCTTACCCCCTCAAGGGTAGTAATTCTTGTGGACAGCCAAGCGGCCATCAAATAGTAAAACGACGAAGGCTCGAACGGTAAAAAACTGTAAACTGGCACTGAATAGTATCTACAATACCCACAACGTCACTTTCTGATGGGTTCCCGGACATAGTAATATCGAAGGGAACGACACAGCTGATGAACTTGCTAGGCGTGGAGTAACCGCAAGAACAAACAGAGCTGATAAAGATGAGCATATTCCATTAGGCGTCGTCAAAAGGAGTATAGACCTTAAAGCCAGAGATAATGCTAACACTAACTGGGCTTCCAGAGGTGACTGCAACATATCTCGAAGGCTCTAGCTGGAGCTAAATGAGAAGAGAACCGAAAGCCTTCTGCTTTTGGTCAAACAAGAAATCCAGAGCCTTGTTGGAGTTCTGACAGGTCATAGCCGCATTGGGTTATGACCAATAGAATGAACATAACAGCCCCAGACGTCTGTTGGAGCTGCAAGAATCTGGAAGAAACAGAAACAATAACTCACCTTTTATGCTAATGTCCAAATCTACAGAATCGTCGACTCCGATATATGGGAAAGACATATTTCAAGGACTTGGAAGATTAAGCAAACACACTGCTAGACATCTGGAGGTTCATTAAAACCACAGGCTGGTTTGAGGAATAAATTGGAACAATGGTAAACATGGTACCACAATCAATTAAAAAAAAGGAATTTGCAATGGACCCATAGGCTCCCGAGGAAGCGCCGGTAACGGTGCACGACCCTTTTTACCTAACCCAACCTACTAATACAAACATTTTGGCATACAAAAAACTTTAATTGGAGCGAGTGAACAAAGCTCCTATGGAACAGCTTGTTGGAAGAATGTTTGACTTAGCATATCTCTGAAATGGGTAGACCGATTTTAAAATTTCTTTTTCTAAACTGTTTTACGCTTCTAAAATTATTTCCTAACGAAGCCAAAATTTGGAAATTCTATTTAATTTATAAGCTAGTTTAATTGAAGAAAACGGGCAATTCGAAAATTGAATTTTTTTATGGATACCATAAAAATCCATGCATTGCTTTTGAAGATAATGCCATATGTTGCATTCTGTAGGGTTCATAGTATAAGTGGACTTTTTACGGAACCAGTTTTTGCTTAAGATCGTCTTAACCCTAGATCTTTCTAAGTAAGTGTCTGCGTAAATCTTAAGCATTCGTGTTTGAAATATTTTTCTTTCTTATAGAAGATGTTTGACGCATCAGGTCTTATGACTGAAAAAATACTCGAACCGCATTTAGTTTTTGCCATATGTTGTGAAAAGAGCTCTAATGTACTCACTTTTGTTGTTTAAAGCCTTTAAGTTAATCTATATATATAAAATAGGATGTGTGTATGTATGTAACGTATGGACTCCAAAACGGCTGGGCCGATTTTGATGAAATTTTCAGGTAATGTTCATCTTGGTACGGTGGGTAACATAGGCTATATTTGGACCCGATAGGTGGCGCTGGGGTGGACTTATATCGAAAATTTGAATTTATGGACCAATTTAACTGAAATTCAGAATGTATGTTTGTTTGGTCATAAAAAAATAATTTGTGTATAAATGGACACGGTAGGTGGCGCTGGGGTGGACTTATTTCGAAAATTCGATGGCGTGAAAAATATATAAATACTTTTAATTTTTTTTTATAACGAGGGGAGTAGCGAAGCACACCGGGTTCAGCTAGTAGTTTATAAAAACTATTTCATATATGAAATAGAAGTGTTGCGAAGTGCTGATATCATTATAATATGCTAAAAATTGCATTTTTAATTTTTTCTTTATATCGACTTGTATAAAGAATTTATAATAAAAATTAAAACTTAAAATAATTTTTGACTGTGCAGAATTTTTTTTTTCAATAATGCTTTTAGTAGATAACAAATTCAGAGTGCAATATTTTTTCTCTTTTGTCTAAAATGTCTCTTTTTTAAAAAAAAAAAAGATCAAAGATCCAAGGCATGCGCCTTAAACAAACAAGGTTTGGTTTTTGACCTGAATGCAAAGTGATTATTTAGAGGAATTGATTGGAACCATACGAGAATTATTGATTAGGCGAAAAAAACGTGAAAGAGCATTTGAAAAGCATTTCCAGCCCTTAGTTGTTCCTGTCCTTTAATTCCACATTTTCAACAATTTAGCTGTGGATTTTTAGTTTTCCATAATTCTTTGATGTAGGAAAAAACAAAGAAAGTGAAAAGAACCACGCCCGAGCCCGGATTCGAACCAGGGACCTCTGGGTTGATAGTCTAGCACACTCTTGAAAATTGCCTACTTTTTATGACATTATTCAAGCGTTTTTACATTAATCGACTTTTAAGTTTTAAGGGAGACGCCATGAACACTGTAAACTACCGACCCATTGCAATATGCTCTATGCTTTCCAAAGTTATAGAGAGTGCAATAAAGTTAAATTTTATGAACTATCTGGAGCACAACCAACTGCTCGCTGATCATCAATATGGTTTTCGCAGAGACCGCTCTACTGGTGACCTCATGGCATTCCTAGCGGAGAAATAGAATCAATGCGTTCACTTTTCCGGTGAGAGCAGTGTTGTTGCTCTGGATATTTTGAAGGTGTTTTACCAAATTTGGTATAAAACGCTCGTGTCAAAACTAATTGCGTACGGTGTTGGTGCTAATTTTGCCCGATGGATCACTTGTTTCTTCAAGGTCAGAACAATTCGTGTTGTAGTTGACGGCATTTCGTCCGAGGAGCACGCCATCAACTTAAGAGTACAGCAGGGTTCAGTTCTATTGCCAACCTTGTTTTTGGTTTTTATCAACAACCTTCTGTCGTTGACTTATAACTCAATCCGTTCGTTTGCGAACGACAGCAGCATTTGTCATTCATACTCATTTAAAAAATGCCCAAACTATATGGAAATTGAGGGAAAGAGGCAAAATATAAATGACACACTACTTACTGATCTACAAAAAATCTCCGATTAGGGTCTTTCTTATACAGTAGAGTTTAATGCAAGTAAGACCCAGTGCTGTCTTGTAATCCACAAGCGGATGGATTGCCCATTAGCTGCCCTCATTATAAATGGTGTGGATCTTATGAAATAAGCCGCTATTGACGTTTTGGGCATATCGCTTCAATCTGATCTACGTTTTAATGATCATATCTTTGATGTGTCGAAGAAGCCCTTAAGTGCCTAGGTTTTTTGAAACGGTGCAAAAAATATTTTACTCCATCTGATCTTCGCATTATCTTTACCTCATATATCAGGCCGAAAATGGAGTACGATTCGCACTCTGGGCAGGTGCTTCAAGATCTTATTTGGAGCTTCTGGATCGAATTCAAGGTCGTCCGATATATTTGATATGGAATGAAAATATTTCACCCTCTCTCAACTCTCTTGGGCATAGTCGCAATGTTGGTTGACTCAGCCTTCTGTATAGGTACTACCATGGGAAGTGTTCAAGGGAGATACATGACCTGACGCCACCAGCTCGTGTGCTTTCTAGGTCCACTTGGGCAGCTGTCCAAGCCCACCCCTTTACCATTGCCTCGATGTCCAACAGAACCGCGCAATACCGAGATAATTTGTTTTTTAGTCGCACGGTGAAGTTGCGGAATAGTCTCCCTGCGAGAATGTTTCCCGGTAGTTTTGAGCTGTGCTTATTTGGGCTGTGACGGCCGTAGCCTAGTGGGTGGAGTGCGTGGCCCCTAAGCTAAAGAACTGCGGTAGCCCGGGTTCAATTCCAGCACAGACAGAAAGTTTTTTTCAGTTGAAATAATTTTTCTGTTCAGTTGTCACCTCTCTGCAGACAATGGCAAACCTCAGAGAGTAAAAATTGCCATGTAAAGCTTCCTGAGAACAAAAGCCGTTCGGAGTCGGCATAAGACACGTAGGTCCAGTTCTCGGTCATTTGTGATCAAACATTTAATAAATAACACGCACAACACAATTGATTAATAGAAGCTAGGCCAAAGTCCTTCCAAGGGCTGATATGGCCAGTTTATTCTTTTTTTTTTATTTAAACAAATCTTCATTGACACTACTCCATCTATCCACCCACCAACTAACTATCACCCATCTTCCGAATGAACACAATGCTTACATTATTAATTAATTATTAAATATTATTAATGTCTGCACAAGAAACCTGTGAGTTTTTCTCGAAAATTTCTAAAAACAATTTTTTCGCATTTTTAGAAGCACCTTTTAAATTTCATTTTTAAATTCCTCAAACTGGTAAATTTTTTATAAGGGTTTCATGAATTTCGAATTAATTTCTTTCTTGTTGGAAAGGTATTGAACTGAGGTTTAGAACTTGAAAAATACTAAAAGCATAAAAATTAAAAGAATGAAAAGGATGAAATCTAGTGCTGTCTTATCTTGTGCCTTTTTAAAAAAATAAAGGTTATTACAACATCGAAAAGCACCAAGTTTTCAATCCGAACAGAAGCAAAAAACTATAAACCTCTTCTTAAGGTTGTCAAGTTATGATTTATTTTTAAGTGAAAATTAGTAGGTACGAAAGAACAGGACCATTTTTAAAAAGTTATTTTAAAGAGGCAGAAAAATCTTGAATTTTGCTGCTCTTATGAGGCTTCAGTTCATAAAGCAAAAAAATCAAAATGCAGGCTTACTGCTTAATCTCGTCAATATCCTTTATATTTTTGGGACTTCTTGTTTTATTTTGTCATCTTTAACATTTTCAACTTGTCACGTTTCGAAGTCCTTGACACAGTCACGTGGCTAAATATTCGGGCTTGTTTAGGCCTAAAAGCATAAAAATGTCGTGTATTAATGCTGGCTACTCTATTTTGTCGTGTATTAATGCTGGCTACGCAGAAAAAAATTCTTTTATTCCCTTTGTATTTTTCATATAAATTACATGCACTCAGAAAGTTAAATCATAGCCGCAAGGTTGCGAGAAATTAATATTATTTGTGATAATTGGGAGACAACTGTTGCAACTGAAATTTGTTTAGTGTTATTGAAATGATATAAGCACAATTAATTTTGAATAAATGCGAATGAGCGTTCGTTTGCAGTCCTCTCATTTCCAAATTTTTGTGCAATTGAAATGAAAGTATAACATTTTAGTTGCTTGAAACGCGCAATTTTAATTATTTCAACTTCTATTGCCATTATACGAAACATAATTTGTCTGAAGTAACTAACTGAAGCCATTTCAGACAAGCGATCAAAATGAGTTATTGTAACAACCACATTGTAAGTTCCCTGCAGTGTAAGAGTAATCAGCAGTAAAAAATGATTAATCTTTATACTAATTAAAACGAACTAGTTTATATTTTGCCACGATTTACTAGTTGCAAAAATAGTTTAAATCCAACTAGTTTATGTTTAGTTTAACCAGTTGTAAAACTAGCCAAAATCAAACTAAATTACATACTGTTAAAATCAACCAGTTCCCACAACCGGTTGGAGCTGGGTAAATTTTGGAATGCCTTGAAGTTTTGAAAATATTCAATCCACTAATAGTCCTTGCGTTCGCCACGACCGTAGAAATATGGCGAACCATCTTTATTACTGAAAGTTTCCGATTCCAAGATAATAATTATATAATGAACAAATCATGACAACATATGAATACATTTTTTTTTTTCATTATACTCATGTCCTTATGAACTTTCAAAAATTTACTCTTGTATCAAATAATAAAACTCTATGTAAAATACAAGCATCAAGTGCAGACGACAAAAATTAAAACATTCATTCGACTTTTCGTAAAAATACAATTAGTATTATAATTTATATGTTTCTTATAGTACTCATGTACTTTATGAACTTTAAAAAATTTACTTCTATATGAAATAATAAAACACTGTGTAAATGTTACTTGAATTTTTGTAAATAGTCGCTTTAGTAGAAGCTCCAACTTCAGAAAATAAATTGCCGAATAAAGAACTGGTTGAATCATTGGTTTGATATAACTAGCTGTAAACTAATTAAAACACGACTATTTGCCAACCATTCAGGAAACGTTAAACTAGAAAGTAGTTATAATTTTGCAATATATGATTTGTTTACAACTATTCATAACAAACTAGAATTTAAATAACCCTAACTATATATATTATAAACTAGTTTTCATCTTTTCAGAATAGGGCAATTGATATTTCCTATGACATCGCCATGTTAAAAATACCACTTGGGTATATAAAAAAAAGACGATCTTGAACTAGTACTGCTTAGTTTTCAACTAGTATGCAGACTGGTTTTAAACTAGTTGGTTACACTGCAGGGATTATGTCAATAGCATTATTTTTTTTTCGTTGCAATCGATTTTCGGAGTTTATTAAATTAATCAGAACCCTTTAGTTGCGTCAATCTCAACAATCAATCTTGCAACTGGAAGTTTGTCAACCATCCGTCTTATCGAGTGAAACAGATGTGCGTTTACAAACACGAAGTTAGGTAAGCCGACCTCAATCGCAAGACACTTGTATTGCATTTCTCACAGTTGTTCAACATGCTTGGCTGAAACTTTTTCCAGTCAGAGTGTGGTTTTAATACATGTAATTATCATCACGGAGGTACGAATTCTAGAATAATCGGAAAAGTTTTCTACTAGACCAATGGAAGCATCAGCTGGGCACCTATCTCAGGTGTTTCTTATACGTCATCAATGCGTTTTTCAGTAATTGAAAGTAGGGCAATGTTCCGAAACAAAATTATGATAAAATTGCTTTATTTTGCTATATAATCATCACAAGGTAAACCAATAGCGTGTACTCTAATCAAAAAACATTGGGTGCATTTACTCTCTCTCATTTTAGCAATAAGGACACCGAGGCCATAAGTGTCGAGATGGGCCAAAATAGCTTGTAGTTCATCTCAGGATATCTCGCATACGACCACGAAGTTCTCCCGGATGACAACATAGAAAATCTGGTCTCTACTACAGCATCAGAAGTAAAAAGCCTCTTCATTGGGTGCGATGTTAATGCTAATCACGTGTTTTGGGGAAATTAAGACACTAACGAATGGGTTGAGTCTCTTTTTGATTTTATCTATCTCTTTTGATTTTATCCTTAACATTAATATTAATATAAATAATAAAGTGGGTCAAAAAAATTAATTATTTGTTTTACAAGTGACGCGACAAAATGGTTGCTAGACACCTTAAAAAAAACCTCACAAAATATGAGCTTTTTATTTAAATAGGAAGATGCTCCGCATCGCAGTTTTTTTCTGAGTCCAATAAAAAAATTTCATACCTCATCAATAAGTGATTGCATAGAAAAATGTTTTCCGAAAAATTCGTAGGAAATTTAATGTTCTACAAAAAAGTGTCCCATATTTTTTCCGTAAACCTTTTGAATGATATTGAATGATATTTGAATGATATTGAAAAATTAAGTTTGATTATTTTAAGGCGATCAACTTTAGGCAGTATATTGTACTCACCCTGCACAAAGTGAAAGGCAAGTTCAGAAAATCACTACAATAAGAACCCTACACAATTCAGAAATGTAAGTCATTTAGACCGTGCACCCTTCACAAAGTGAAAAGCCCAACAGTTTGAGAGCCACTACAACCAACAGTTCAAAAGTCACTGCAGTAACAGTTTGAAAGTTACTGGAGTAACATTGTGACAAACACTGGAATAAATCGAATGCGAAAAGTTTGAGAAGCACTGAAGTAATTACTTAATCTGCGTTGTGGAAGCACTGTCCAGTGTCAAGTGTCATCAGTGTCAAGCTTATTAACGAAAGCCACTCGCTGTCTGTATTGATGACGAATGCTACTCGCTGTCTTGATGATGTAAGCTACTCGCTGTCTTGATGACGAAAACTACTCGCCGCCATAATGACGCAAACTAAAGATTTCCTGTCTAACAAAAATCGCTCAACGCGCCTAAAGAAGTTTTCACTTAAAAAAAATAATTAAGTTTTTTGGTCGAGTTTCATGAGTACCTGCTCTTAAGATCACAAAATGGAAATAGCAAATTTGTGGTCACAAGTGTAAAGATTTTAACTTTTAATTGCCTTTTAAAATGCCGCACTTTTCCTATGTTTTTAAAATTTATTCATATAGTCAATTTATTAACTGGTATAAAATAAAATTTGCTTCATATATAATAAGTAAAATATTTTTACTAATTATACCGCGCTGAAAATGGAATTCAATTCTAGATGTATAAAATTTCAAACGAGGAAATTGAATTAAGATCTTTAACCCGCCGTTAGGGTGGTGAAAAAAAGTCACGCCACTAGTGTGGTGTGCATACCCCAAAAATAAAAGTCGTATAAATACTACAAAAAAATGGTATCGAAAAAGTTCATATTGCTCTGATTTCTTAATTGAATTTCTATTAAAAAATAACATATTTAGTGCATTGCAATTTAAACAAAAAAATAGTTTTATTGAAGCCTACAAATACTACTTGCAAGATATTGAAGGAAATAAGGTCTCTGAGGTATGTCATACCCCACCACACTAACGGCGGGTTAAAAAGTATATTTAGAAATTTTCCATATAACAAAAGGCACCTCTGACCTAACTATAAGATAAGCATATTAACCTTTAAGTTTTATCAATTTATTCCCAAAACTTACCACTTTTTTTAATTGGAATCTTGCGTCGGCGATGAGTACGTGGACGTAGAGGTGAATGTCTTCTCGTTTCCGCTCTCTCACCCACAAACTGGCTCTTATGGCTACCTTTTGTATTGTGTGCGGCATCAAGACTCTTTGTTTGTGATCTTTAAGCAAAAAAAAAAACAAAATGTTTGAATAATGTGCTTAGGAAAATCAACCAAGGACTTTTGCATCCTTGATCAACAACTCATCATGCTGATTGTGACTAGTGCAATAACTACGAATGCATACGAATTGAATTTTGTTAAAATTTTCTCTAAGAAACACAATCCATAGTATATCATAAGATGTGTGGATGAGTGCAAATGAGTTCTAGATGTGAAAACTAACTGTTACTATATGCAAATATTCGTCTGTTATTACAATCGGTCACTCCAATCACTCCAATCGTACCGCATAGAAGTCAACTTGACACCTTGCTGCTGCTGTTCCGACGATTCTTTCTTCAAATCCGGAACAGTTTTATTTAAATGCGCCAAATATGAGTCCACGTAGTGAGGCAAACCGTTGGAGGCATTCGAAATGGAACGTGTTTTTCGAACACTGTGAAGAGGGGTATAAAACAAATGGTTATTTATTATTATAAATGGTATACGTGCAGGCAAACCTTAACTTTTTCTTTGAATCTTGAAATTTTTCAAAATCTTCAAATAGATTATCATCGTCCGAAGCATTGCGATCCTCATCGGTGCTGTCATCTTCATCGTCATCTTCGGTAGAATCATAGGTGGTAAACTTTGTAACCAAAGCATCTAAATCTAAGTCTTCATAGTTGACATCTGTGTATTCACTAGGATAAAAATCATCATCTTCATCGTCATCGTCGTCGTCCTCGTCGTTGCCATGGATATCCAACTCCTCTTCATCCAGCTCAGCATCATTATCATCATCATCAATGTTGTCCTCGTCATCGCTATTAGTCGAATTATGTGGAATATCAATGAATACTTTGGAGTACTGTGTTTAGAAAAGAAAGTAAATTAAGATCATTTATTTTACAAAAAAGAATTCGTTTAATTCCAGATATATGTTTCAAATTGCATTGTTCTTCCACATATTTCCTAACTTAATTAGATATGTCTTTACTGAAAATTTAACAATTTCTATTCTTTGCTTATTTTCATCTTGTTTTGCTTCATTTATTACAGTTTGAACTGAAAATTTGTCATCAGCAATAAAACCGCAATTTATGAATTTGTGTATAAATAAAACGTAACTCATAAGCTATTTCGAAATTAGTCATAATAAAGTCATTAATTTAATTAAATGTTTTTTATATTGCCATTTTGGCAAACCTCAAACAATGCCGATTTTCCACAGAAGCAATGTAGTTAACTTCCGCACCCTGACTTCGATAAAAGCTATTCTATTTTTGTAATTTAATTTTTTTTTTTTTTTGTTTTATCAAAATGTTTGTGCTTATTTGTATTTCTCAACCTTACATTTTGTTAATGCTTTTTCACAAAACTAAATAGATTTTTTAAAAATCATCTGTGCTTTGCTTTGATCTTGCTAGAACGAGCAAATTTTTGGCTTTCCTGCAGATGTTTTCTTTAGACCTTAAATGCGTTTCAGTTGATTTTTTTTACTCTATTTCGAGAGTTCACACGTTTTTGTTTAGTGAATTCTTTTTTTAATTTCATATGTTAGTGTTGTGGTTGATGAGGTGTGACCATTTTTGAAAACCAATGCTTTATTGCCTGCTTTATCGTTTGCCTATCTATTGATGTCGAATTTGTTGAATGCGATTTAAGGTAGGTCGATGTTTATCTAAAAAACGCATGTTCGAGATATATGCAATCGCATATTTATATAGAAAATGATCGGAACGCATTATTTTAATTGAATTCAATTTAATTCAAAACTGAAAGGGAGTCCTCTTGTTGACTGATATAAACAGAAAATCAAATGAACTTACTGTAATTTCTTAATTATGTAAGGAAAAATAGAGGGCCGTTAACACATGTGGCAAAATTTTATAGTACTTGAGTATCTGTATTTGAAAAAGCTTTTTTGTCTACTTTAATTATGGTGTAGAAGTAAGAAAAAATTTTAAACAATCTCAACAATGATCATTAGAACACTTTAATTCGAGAAAATTTGAAACACCCAAATTGCAGAATTTTTTTTAATCAGAAAAATTTAAGAAAAAAGAGAACTTCAGAAATCTTTGCAAATATATTTTCGGATTTTTTGAGTATACAAACAACATTTCTTAATTTGTCCAATCTGATTTTAAGCTATACCGGCAAGCAAAGGGGAGTTTTAGGGTTAAAACCCCTCCCTTCGGATCCAGAAAGTATAAAATATGTAAAATATTTATTTGAAATCCATTATTTATCCAATATATAAGTTTAGTAATCTGTATCTCCACTTCATATGGGGAGCCAAATGCAGTTCCTTACTTAATACCCCCGATATTATGAGTAAAATGATGACACAGGAAACAGCTACCAGCCTTGGAGCAACATCGCAGTGGGCTTACACTCGTAAAGGTAACTACTCTACTATCGATCTTGCAGGAGCAGTTCCTAGCAAAATCAATTATACTATTGCCACTCCCTCATTCGAGAATGGCTTTCACACAGCAATCCCTACCAGGGTAAAAAGGGACGGGTTTCTGCTGCTACACTGAATCAAAAAGGTACATTATATTAATGAAAAGGTGCATTAATTTCAATGAATTAGTCATTGATTTTGGTCCAGTAAACTGTGGTCATTGATTTCAATGAATTTTCTTCATACTTTAATGAATAGTTCATCGAACTTAGTGACTTTCAATGAATGGTTCCTTGAATATCAATGTACACTTTATTGAATTCAATGAACACGTTCATTAAAAAATGCCAAAATTAATGATTTTTTCATAGAATTTAATGAAAATGAATGAAATTTAATGAAAGTAAGGTTCATTGAATTCAATGTAAGGTTCATTGAATTCAATGTATAGAGTTCATTGAATTCAATGTATAGTTCATTGAATTTAATGTATAGTTCATTTCATGTAATCTTTATTTCATTGAATTTAATGTATTAAGTTCATTGAATTTAATGTATTTAGTTCATTGGATTCAATGTACAGTTCATTAAATTTAATGTATTCAGTTCATTGAATTCCATGTATATTTCATTAAGTTTAATGTATTTAGTTCATTGTAATGAATGATCTTTACATTAAATTCAACGAATTATTTGTTAATCCCTTTCAAAACATTTTTAAAATAAGGAAATAATTACAATTTAAACAATATTTTATTATTTTAAAGAGTCAATTAATATACAAATTTTCGAAGATTTTGAATAGTTTTTAATTTTATAAAAATATACGGCAATAAACTCCCACACGATATTGCATGCCGCAGGATATTTTAATTGAAATAATTGAAAATTTTTAAAGCACCCATCTACGGCTCTAATAAAACTAGCAAATAGAAATTGTACACCATCCATGAACACATATAATTGTTGGAATGAGGAGAAGTTCTTCTCTCCAACAGCAAGGATTAATAGTTGAATATTTTCGTTTTTAGTTTTTAAAAACTCAATATTATCCTCGATTTTCTGGATGCTGCTTCCAACAAAAACGAATGCATCTTGGGAACTGGTAATTGTATGCTTTAGGAAAGTTTTTCTTCCAAAGTTGTCCTTACTGTATACTTTTTGAGTAGGCACCAAATACCTATGAAGGCTCCAAATAAATTTCATAGCAGTACTGTCTGGAAAGATATTAATTGAAAAAATAACCGTTTATTTATATAGCCTCGAGAAAAATTAAGCTTACCACTGTTATTAGTGAAATCTTCAATTTCTGCCAACTTTGCCAACTTTACCCATCATCTTTTATGTGGTTTTCATCCTTTAAAAATGTAAAAATTTTTTGAAAATGATGGCAGCAGTTACTTAAAATGCCAGGTATATTTCCGAAAGCGACGGAGAAATCTTTATCAATCTAGAAGATACCCAGCAGCGAATTTGCCAGTGGCTACCATAGAACTAATACAGAATAAATTACCAGGTAAGGAAGCATTACTTTTTTCAAAAAGTAATGCGTCTGCATATAGCAGAAGTAATTAACTCATACCTCATTACCTGTAATGTAGCATACAAGGAAAAGTAATGCAGTGATTTTTATAACTTAATACAAGTAGTATGTTACTCCATAACTTCTAGGTAATGCTGAAGGGAGGCGATCACTTACCTCCTATCTCATTCAATGTTAAATGTAAGGCCTTTTATTCATAGTAAGGTAATATAGTCGGAAGTAGTGGTCATTACAAGGTAATTGATGCTTCATATATTCGGAATATATTCCATCCGCTACTGGGTATTATAAATGAATATAATATATTTATTTTTAATTTAATGAGATATTTTTGATCTCATCTTTGAATGATGAGATGAGAACACTATTAGCAGATATATGATTTTTTTTATATGAACTAATAGTAATTCAACAGATTTAAATTTTCTTTTACATTGAAAGCACAACATTTTCTTCACTTTTAATTTAATTTATTATCACCTTTTATCTAAAATTTACACACACAATTGCCACACGTCTTCACAACTTTGCGTTTCACTTCAAATAAAATTGGGAAGGGAATAAATTAGTATACATTGAATTTAATGAACTGAATACATTGAATTTAATGAACTAAACATTGAATTCAATGAACTATACATTGAATTTAATGAACTATACATTGAATTTAATGAGCTATAGATTGAATTTAATGAACTATACATTGAATTTAATGAACTATACATTGAAATCAATGAACAATACATTGCATTCAATGAACTATACATTAAATTCAATGAACTATACATTGATATCAATGAAAAGTACATTGATTCCAGTTGTAAATCAAATTTTAACGAACCATACATTGATTTTCAATGAACAGTTCATTAAATTCAATGTTTAGGTCATTAAATGCAACGTATAGTTCATTAAATTCAATTTATAGTTCACTGAATTCAATGTATAGGTCATTGAATTCAATGTATAGTTCATTGAATTTGATGTATAGTTCATTGAATTTAATGTATAGTTCATTGAATGCAATGATATCAATGAAAAGTCCATTAAAATAATGAAAACAAATCATTGATATTTATTTAGACATTTTTAATGAATATAACATCATTGATTTCAATGAACAGTACGTTAAAAACTATGAGCAATTCATTGAAATTTAATGATTTTTCATTAAAATCAATGAATTAATTTTAACGTACGCTGTTCATTAAATTGGTTTTTTCTGTGTAAGCCAAGTTAAAGCGCATCTTTTTACTGACGCACATTTACATGGGGTAAATTATGGCAAAAGTGAGCAATTATTAAAAAACAATTTATTGCATAGTAGTATTTGGTACTCTATGAAAGAAGAAACAAATCTGCATCAACAGATGAAAAAAATTGTTGAAAAATATTGTACCGTTTGCACCGTAATGCACTTTGACAGTCATAATTTTTTTTCACTTTGAATGCACGCAGTGACAAACGTGCTTATCTACAATTTTGAAAGAAATTACATAAAACTGTGATGAAACCTTCTTGTTTAGGTAATTAAGCAACACAAAATCAATATTTTATTTTGAAGCGAAGCTTTTTACGCCTCGTTTCGTGATTTGCTTGAGTGAAATCAGAAAAACGTCACTTTTTTCCACTCACCTTTTTCTTAAAATTGTTGTTGTTTTTTACTTGCGTCTGTAACAACAAATATTTATGTAATAAACAAAGATATAAAATTAAAAATATTTATTATGTTGACTTTATATGATATAAAAACAAATTCTAAATGTTTGATAGTTCAAAATCGTTTATTGAGCTTAAGGACAAAGTTAGAACAATTAATTGTTCTAACGAATCTTTCCAAAGAAACAACAACAACAACAAAGTTTTTCCAATATGAAAAGGAAAAAAATCACTAGCTGATCTTATTGCAATTTCTGCCCGGCTAAAGGCGTCATCAGAAATCTTTGTGATACCCGTGCAAGCGCGCACTAACGCACTGCACCTCCGGGGCGATGAGATTAGAAGTGTCAATTGTTCTAACTTTGACCTTAAGCTCAATAAACGATTTTAAACTATCAAACAACTAGAATTTGTATTTAAAATCAAGTATGATTTAAACTACCAAACATTTAGAATTTGTATTTAAATCATATAAAGTCAACATAATAAATAAAGAGGTCAGTTAGAAAAAAACGTTATTAAAAATATTTCTTTGTAAGTAAGCAGTGAGAATTGAACTCGCACTTCTTAGATCGAGAGTTCAACACACAAACCACTGCTCCAAAAGCCTTCGTTTCATGATGTGATTCATTCAATCTATATATTATTACGCAAACAAAAAAATTGTGATACCATTTTACCCGTGTTAACGTCGGCATATTCACATAAATCTTACATCGTTGGATAGGTATTTTCAAGTACATTTGCAGAATATTTTTTATTCGAATAAGTTGTCATTAAGATAGGTAAAACTTAGCAAATGTAAAAATCTTTTTTCCCAATGGGACAGTGCAAACCAATAGCAACACAGCTCTGTTGAACATTGATGCTGTAGCATACACGAGAGAGAAGAGAGTGACCCAGAACACTTCAACAGAGCTGTGTGGCATTGTTGTTGTTGCTGTTTCTTAATTACTCTCTCGAACTGATAACCTGAACAGAATGAAGTAATTTCATTCAATGAACCAAGTGGTAAATAGACTCATGACGTTATTAGCCAAAAGTATTTATCAAGGTAATGTTTTTTAACTTTGATAAACGTGTTTCAATAAAAATTAAAAACAAAAGACAAATCGATTTTAATATGGACGAACTTCGACCACAGGCGATACAAGTATTAAGTATTACTTGAAGCTATGATGCAGTAGATGACAGGAATTAATTAAATGGATTGTACATTAGCTATCCTACATATTCTATTGTGAATGCGTGAAGCTATAATGCAGCAGATCACAATTATCGATCCAATACTACGTTTCCAAGGCGAGTTAAGTCAGGGTTCACTCGGGATTAACTTCCCATGAAAACGCGAAGTTGAGCTGAATTTCGTTAAATCCACGAAACTTGTTAGATTTAACTGAGTAAGATTGGATGCGTCCAGAATATGAAACAGTTGAGCGAGGTTTTATTAATTATTTGTTATTAATCACTGCAGCAATCTTAGCTCATTCGATGAAGGATTACTTTTATTGTAATCCCGTTTTTTATTTTTAAAGATTACTGCAATCGTAATCCTTATCGTTCAGCTCTGATTTCACTGCATATACATATTTTTATACTATTAATATACGTACGCTAAGAACGAAAGCTGTCGTACATTTTTTAGTTTTTATTATAAATGGAGGAATACTTAAATAAACTGAAACAAATTTGGAATTGCACCTATGATCCGAAATATAAGCTTTAAAAACAAAATTTAAAGTTTCAACCGTTCGAATACTCTATGATTTTTAGCGCCAGATCATGTCGTAAATATGCTTTTAAAGACAAAAATATCAATTCTTCGATTAAGTCTAATTAAAAAAATATTAAAAATGCCCAACTTAGCTAAAACTTAAAAAATAAATGGATTTTTTCGGTATAAATATTGTTCAAATTTTTTTTTAAACTTTTATCGAAAAAACGGAAAAATCTTTTAAGAAAGTCAAACTATTTTTTTTTATATAACGATATTGTTTGACTTATAATTTAAAACAGTTATTTTGGACCTTAACTTTAAACCCCTATTACTCAGCAGCCCGTGCTTTTTACTTCTCCTCTCTTTTCACTTTTTATATACTCGGATAGTACAACAACACTATCACGTTTTATCCAAATCAGAGCGATGCAGTTTTTCAGTGGCACACTTGACGTAGAATGCCCGATATATGGACTTTTAATGTGTACTAGTATCGCCTGTGGTCGAAGTTTGACCATATCAAAATCGATTTGTCTTTTGTTTTTTGTTTTTTAATTTTTATTAAAAAACTTTTATCAAAGTTAAAAAACATTACATTGATAAATACTTTTGGCTAATACATATCCACAACTCATTTTACGTACTTTGTACTCGATGTTATCAGAATCAGAATGTAAAGTAAATTTTCATGTATCGATTGCGCTGATTATTGTTTATGTTTGCTTCTCATATTTCACGGATTTTCACGGAGTTCTCGCGTCACACTTGTTGTTTTAAAAATGAGAAGCGGACGTTAGTTTTGTATTTCATTTACAAAAATACTAATATCGTAATTTTTGTGAAGTGGACACATTTTAACATATAATATATTTTAAAATCTTAGCTGATTCGAGGTCATTTGGTGCAAAAAAATTATTTCAGTACAATCTTTTGGTTCTTGAAAATCCTTGAAGGACATGAAAATATCAAAATTTTGACTTTGAATATATTTTCAGATCATATAAAGTCCATTTACTCCAAAAATCATAAAAAAATTCACAGTGGCTTAGCGTCAGGTCTGAAAGGGATAAAGGACGAACAAACAAACAAACAATTAGTGTTGTCGTCTAACAGCCGTTGAAAGTAGTCATGGCAACTTTTTTTAAATAGCACTAACATACCAAATTTATTACATTTTATATATTTTCGGCTAATACAACTAAAACTGTATGAAATATGGCATTTCTCTTAATTTGTGGATGTCGCGTCATGAGTACTGGTTACGTAAAAGTAAAGATTTTCCTCTACACAAAATGACTAAATGCGCCTAAAGAAGTTTTCACTTCAAAAACTCAATTATCAACTCTACAGGCGTTGGAGGTATCGCAGCTGCAGCTACATTGTAGGCATGGTGTAAGAAAACCAGGTGTTAGTGAGTTTTTGACAACACCATGAATTTCTTCGCTTCTGTCAAAAAATTGTGAGCGAAAGAGCGGTTCTGTTGATAGTTGTCAAATTGTGTTATTTGTTTGAGTTGCTAGATGATGTGCTATAGTTTTTACTGTGCGAATTAAGTGTAAATAAATATTTAATGCAATTAGTTGTGCCGTGTGTTAACAAAAAGTTATTGCAGTTGTATTCGCCGATTTGACAAGTTTGTCATTGAATGTTTTGATCATTTTATCAGAAATGTGCTCAGGAAGGTGCCGCCGACATGAAGCTTTGGCCAGCATGTAAATTGTTTTGCATTCACATTGTTGTTTTTTTTTGCATAACTCACAGCGTCTCATATATTTTAATAGACAAACTTTAAAACAAACAATTTATTAAGAATTGTTTAAAATGAATTTATAAAAGTGTAATATTCTTTAATATAATTAAGTTTACATTGTATTAGTTTTATATCATATTGTTTTTATAATTTATCAGTTGTTACTCAAACTGTTAAACGATTGTTGATAGTTAAAATAGAAATAAATAAAAGAAATAATTGGTTACGTCATGTGTCAATTTACCACTGGGTTCATTGAATGAAATTACTTCATTCCGTTCAGGTTATCAGATCGAGAGAGTAATTAAGAAACAGCAACAACAACAATGCCACACAGCTCTGTTGAAGTGTTCTGAGTCACTCTTTTCTCTCTCGTGTATGCTACAGCAACGATGTTCAACATAGCTGTGTTCAGGGTTGCCAACTCGGGGGGAATTCTCCCATTTGGGTGGAAATTGACTCGATGGGGGAGTGGGGGAATGAGTTAATTTATGGGGGAAATTAATTTAATTTTACTTTTGTTTCTAAATTCATTTAAAAATCATTGATTTTTGATTTGATAGTTTTGACTGATTTAATCAGCTAATTTACGGTCACAAGAAGTGATTACAAGAACATCACCTCCAAAGTTGGTTGAGCCAGGTCTATCTGTCTGTCTGTCGACACGATTACAGCCACAATTATGAATAAAATTCAAAACATTTGCTTATATTAAAAAAACCAAGATCAAGTTTGAGAATGAGCAAAATCGGATGAAAACCACGCCTACCTCTCATACAAAGTGATTTTACTAAAACGGATTTTAGCAAAAGTGATCTTTTTAAATGCTTGAATGACTTGAAATTTTGCACATATGCTTTGGCGGGAAATATTTATCACATATTTAAAATTTGCCAAAATCTGATGAAAATCACGCCTAACTCCCATACAAAGTGAATTTATCAAAACGGAAAAATCTCTTTCAATTCCAAAACACTAACTTAATGACTTAAATTGTGTACATAAGTCTTAAATGCAAATATGCAATATATGTACATATATAGCTTATATAAAAAAGTCAATAATGCAAAAATGCTTCAAATGCTTTAAGAAAAAGTAAAACATTTTAAAACATGTTTATACTTTAATTTAAAAAGGATTTATTCTTGTCGTTTCTTGGAAGTTACAAGTTATAACCTATTTTATATTATGTTTTTAGTTTAATTTTTTAAAAATTTTTGTCACATTTTTATATTATTTTATATGTACATATATAGCTTATATAACAAAGTCAATAATACAAAAATGCTTCTAATGCTTTAAGAAAAAGTAAAACATTTAAAAACATGTTTATATTTTAATTCAAAAAGGATTTATTCTTGTCGTTTCTTGGAAGTTACAAGTTATAACCTATTTTATATTATGTTTTTAATTTAATTTTTTAAAAATTTTTGTCACATTTTTCGTGGATGTTTGCATATGGGCTAAAAAATCTTACTTATTATAATATTTACCGAATAAAGATTGTTTTGAATAACATATACTTTTTGGAGCAATCGGTTGCAAAATGGGGGAAATTTATGACCAGAATTGGGGATTTTGATTGAAACGAGCTGGCAGCCCTGGCTGTGTTGCTATTGGTTTGCACTGTCCCATTGGGAAAAAAGGTTTTTACATTTGCTCAGTTTTACCTATCTTAATGACAACTTATTTGAATAAAAATTATATTCCGCAAATGTACTCGAAAATACCTTTCCAACAATGAAAGATTTATGTGAATATGTTGACGTTACACAGGTAAAATGGGACCACAATTTTTTTGTTTGCGTAATAATATATAGATTTATAATGAAGCCTAAGTCTAAACCTTTCCCGGACCGTTTTCGCCCTTATCATTAATTTGTAATTATTTTGAGGATGACTAGCAAAAGTTTTTAAAGACCATTTACTCAGCCTTTATTACAGTGAGTTCCATAATATTTATTCAGTTTTTTTAAGGAGTAAAATAATTCATGAAAAGTCATTGACTTACCCAATCGTTCAAAAAGAGTTAATTGATTGCTGCCACACATTAACAAGATGTTAAAGGAAAACGCAAGAAATTTCTACAGAAGATATGTAATTTTAAAAAAAACTACACAACTGAAAAGTTTGGCTTTTCAAATTAATTGAAATCTTTAAGATCAGCACTGTGTTCAACTCATTTCGAAAAATTTTCTTAAGTTAAAACTAAAATGTGAAATATTTTCTAAATGATTCAAAAAAACTTCAAAATGAATGAGCAAATACGTAACGAATTTAAATGTGACATAAAACAGACTTCGAAGAATTTTTATTGCTTTGTACAAACCATTAAAACTTATCAGCATTTAAGAAAAAAAAAACTAAATTGATCCTCCAGCTTGTCAATCAAATGATTCTTTTAGCCAATAAAACACTATATTTCGATTATGTGCGCGATAAAGCTTAGACATAATAAATTGCGATCATTAATTAAATATTAGACGCGTGCTACTTCAGAAAAACTATTCCATTAATAGACCATATAATAGCTACCAAGATTTATATACAGATGTCTGCACTTATTTGTTTTTCTATTAAAAATGAAGCAAAAATATATCTCAAAATTCTATTTAGCTATAAAAGTGTAGTGGCAATCAAACTGAGTGGAATTAGTTTTTAAAATCGATCTGCCAACGGCGAAAAGGCGCTTTTCTAAGGCGATTGCAAAGATCATCACAAGAATCATGCCTCCCTCAACACATGGTTAAACGATGAACTACAGAAGAATTGAAAGCAAGCCAACCAGATAAAAGTCATAAAAATGACCGAATAAAATCATTTGTTTTAATTTACTTGTCGGAAAAAGTAGCATTCCTTTAAGAAGTAAAATATCACATATAAACATATATATATCATTTCAATTCCTCAACGTTGGGTAATTTTGCTATCTTCACAGACTTTCTTGGCGCCTATTTAACGGCAGACATCGCTGTTTTGCAGACGTCATTCTTCATTTTTTGCACAAAAACTATTCTGTCATATATAATTTCTGGCGATTAACCCCGATTTTCAGCAGCAGCAACAATAAAATGTTGGCATATTTCAGGCACAACGGCATGAAATTTTAATGTTTATGCATTTTAGACAAAATGTAAGCAAATATTTTTACAAGACAACGTTTAGAGCAAAGTGAAGAAAGATTATTGAAATCATTAAATATATTTTGGAAACTGCATCAAATGAACAGTTACGTATCTATTTTTTTCCCCCAAAATATGAAAGTAGGTAGATACTTAAAAATGTTTTTCACTTTTGTAAAGAACTTAAAATTTAATGTTATTTTCTTTCAACTAGCGGTAAACTTATAAAAGAAAATTGTATGGTTGATGTATTTAGCGCACTTGCACTTTCTTGCAATCCTGTAAAATAGGCTGGCATGTTGTCAAAAGTAAATTTATTTTACTTTTCGTGTTTGGTAATCTTTAAATGCTGCACTATGCCACCTGTCCCTTCCCGTCCTTTTAAAAGCCTTTGCACTTTTCGCGAAAATTTATTGTGAAAACATCTGTTCTTAAACTTAATGGGGATTAAGTTTTCCTCGAATGAATTTATACTCACTTATTCTTTGTTGGAGATTTAGTGTGAATAATCTGCCAAAAACGCACATTATTATCAACATTTTTTTTTTATTTTTTTTTTTAACTTTATTGACCGATCTGAATTGGAAGATTCTTCCTTGTTTAATTTATATATAGTATGTCAAGTAAATAAAAAATTTCATATAATATAATTGATTTCATATATAAAATATTTTAGCATTTTACAGTAGAGGTTAATTAAACTTCGGACACTATTTCCCCAAGTTATAATAAAAATTGCTGTTTTTACCCAAGCAGAGGCCCAAAAAACTTTTTTATGTTGCCGTGAATACGTTCAGAAGATATATGTACATAGCAGAGCTGTAAAAGAATGCATTCATTTGTGATTTAAAATCATTTAATTCCCAATCAATGATTTGAAAAATTGATTGCATTCATTTTTTCAAATCATTGATTGTGATTTAAAATTTAAAATCTCAATCAATGATTTAAAAAAATTATTGCATTCTTTTTTTCAAATCATTGATTGTGATTTGAAATCTCAAGTCCCAATCAATGATTTGAAAAAAAGTATTCAAACATTTTTTCAAATCATTGATTGAGATTTTAAATTTTAAATCAAAATCAATGATTTGAAAAAATGAATGCAATCAATTTTTTAAATCTTTGATTGGGAATTAAATGATTTCAAATCATAAATGAATGCATTCAGTCATTTAAATCATTTTTTGTTTATTTTTTTATTTAATTTAAAATATTTTGTTAGAAATGACAAAATTCAAATTTTTAATGTGTGCAAATTTTCACAACATTTTCGTCAGAGCAGTACTCTGTTCCGCTGCGTGAAATTATCGCAACATGTTTCTGAGCAACATTTTTTCACGACAACTTAATTGTACTGCCTGTTTATTGCTACGTTAGCCACTGGGCTATTGCGCTATTCGAAATAAAAGAAATAAACATGCATATGAGCCGAATAGCCTAATATTGAGTTTCAGCATTGCAATATTTCTTTGGTTTAAATTTTAGTACAGAAAAATTTAAATTATGGGTTAGTATTTGTGAAAGTTTAAATTTTAAACCGCAAGGTTAAAAAATATGCAGTATACTTTTAGTTGTACGAAAATTTATTCCAAGATTTTTGACCGTGTATAAGGAATTATTAAAAGAGTAAGCTAAACGTGTGAAAGAGCGCGAGAGCAAACCGAAAAATATATAACAAAATAAAATTAAAAAAGCTCCTAAAAAATTTATTTTGCTTGCAAGTAACAAAGATAAACTGTTAAACAAATAACATTAGTCTATGAATTTCCAATACTTGTTCAACAGAGATATCAATACTTTTGATAATAAGATATGTTACAGAAAAACATGGGCCCCCGCTATAAAATTTTTTTTTTCATCTTGTCCCAAGGACTCAATCGAAGCCTGATAAGCATTGATTCAAACACACTTTAATAAAAAATATCTTACTTACTTCACACCGATATTTTAAAACATTATATTATTGAGATTACAGTGACTGTTTTCAATGATTAAAATAAATGAATGAAATATCGTAAATGCAGTCAATAATTTCCAACTAAAGATTTGAAAAAATGATTGCATTCATTCTTTCAAATCATTGATTGGGACTTGAAATTTCAAGTCCCATTCAATGATTTGAAAATGTTATTGCATTCATTTTTTCAAATCATTGATCGTGATTTAAAATTTCAAGTCCCAATCAATGATTAACATTCAATGATTTGGAAAAATGATTGCATTCATTTTGAATATAAATCACGTGATTCAAAATCACAAATGATTGCATTCTTTTACAGCTCTGATACATAGTCGTATGCCAACTCATATATATGATCATATTTCGCCCTCTAGATGTATAGCGTGATGCACTTTGCCCTAAAGCTTATGATCGCTTTCTACTTTTAAGGATATTAATATTTTTATTTATTTATTTATTACAGAATTAAAAAAAAAATACATAATTACAGGAAAAAACATAATGAAACAATATCAACTTATTCTATAGTTCACTAGGAACCAGAGGCGAATACAGTTGTATATCTATACTATTATATAAAAGGAGACTCACGGAATTTGATCCAGAATAAGCTCGAAAACCGCTGAACCGATTTTGGTAATTCTTTTTTTTTAATTCGATTCCTATGATAATATAGCTTGTTATAGCTTACCAAGTTTTTCGAAAAATGTATTCTTTAATTATTGCAAAATCACGCATTTTATTTGATGCCTACATTCAACCAGCTGCACAAAGCTTTTCTCTCTTTGTCGAGAGGGCTTCTCTCAACATAACACGACAGCCATGTTGTGTAGTTAAGCTTATGATAGAAGAATACAGGTAGATGCACCAGATGAGAGCATACTGCCGGAAATGTCAAAACGAAGTAAAAGTTTTTATTTATTTTCTTTTGTTTCCATTCGCCACACAGCGAAATTTGACAGACATGGCAGTATGGAAAGAGACCACAGTCAGCGCTGCATATACCTCTATCCTTATACCATGGTTAAGGCCCCTATTATGGATAACAACTCAACTAAAGTTGACTCGATTCAACTAAATTTTTTCCATATAACGTATTGCATATATTTTAATTGAACCATGTAGTTTGCATTTATCTATTAAGAATTTTCAAACGACGTAGTTCAACTGAAATGTATGTAATAAGTTATACGAAAAAAAATTAGTTGAATCTAGTCAACTTAAGTTGATTTGTAATACATAATAGGGGCCTAAGCTGAGTTCACTGATAACCTTCAGCATGTTTTTGTGTGATTTAAAATAAAATAACTGTTAACAAAGTTGAGAGCGTGCAGAAATGTTTCTCTCTGAGCGAAAACTTCATATGAAAAAACTTTCAAAACATGCTGAGGTGATCAGTGAATCCAGCTTTACTTTCAGGGATATTCTTGCTTTCATACAGTGTTAATTAATTTTCTTTGTTAATGTTTTCAGGGGAGTTGCCAGAATTTAGTTATCTGCATTAATTATGTTTTGCAGCCTTGCCAGCCAGCTTTTCCCCACTATTAGTGTTACAGCCCTATTTTTGTTGTTAGCTTAACAAAAAATAGTTAAGGAGCTCTTGTTAAGCTGATTGTTATGTTATGTAAATGTTGGTATTCTTAAAAATCATTAACAACATAAAAGCTTAAAAAGCTTTTAAAGTTCACCATGCATGGTGAAAATCGATATGCCTATTGAAAGAAGAGATGCGCTATATAAACAGAAGCTTCGAGTGCAGCTTGTGACTTTAGGCTGGATTACCCAAGCGTAAGGTAACGTAGCGCGACGTTGCCAATTGTCAAGCTAAAATCTGCTTAATGATAAATGTGTACAAGTCGTTACCGAAATCGTAACGTGGCGTGACGCAGCGTAGAAGTCTGTAGAAAATAGATTTCTACGCAACGTTACGATTTTTGACAGTTCGACAGCTGTGTTATAAGCGAAAAAATTTGTTTAACTTCACATTATTGTAAATTTTAATACTATATAAGAAAGAATGCAATCTTTTATTGACGAGGAGAAGTAAATAAGCCTACTAGAATAAAATGAGTGCCCTGCACTACGGCGCCTGCACTACGTTGGATTACGATTTCGGTAATCGCTTATCCTCGAGACAACGTCGCACTACGCTACATCCCGCTGCGCCACCTCACGTTACGCTTGGGTAATCAAGCCTTTTGCAAGCGCTTGAAAAATTTGCCACGGCTACTGAAAGATTTCATTATCAACACTTAAAATAAGTAAAAAATTCTTCCATTTTTCAGTTTAATATATTTAAACTCAATATTATATTATAATTTTTATTTTTTTATTATTTTCACAACAATTTTCTATCTGAGCACATACATTTCATTCGTTGTTAAGACTCTTTCTGTTATTAACAAAATTGTAAGGAAAAGAGCTTTTAAATTTGCAGCAGAATACGAAACCTTAACAAATTGTTAATATTAACTATTTTGTTAATGTGGTGAGCTTAGTTAAGCTGCCAGAATAGGGCTGTAAGTCTTGTTTCAAAGTTTCTAGAAATCTTGCTTGAAAGTTTTCGATCGCCATGCAAGTTATATGAAAGGGTCTTTTGTTTTTGTGTCATAATTTTGGCAAAGGTCATGATAGAAGCTCCAGATTTTGTGTGTTTATAGTGCTTTATCCGTAAAATACAGCTACATACATATTTCAAATCTGTCCTAAGTCGACTTAAGCTATTATTGTTTATCGACATGAATTTTGAGCTCATATAACGAGTTAAAGGTATTGCAAATGAAGAGACTGTTTTTAACACTAAGCCCAATTGAACCGATATTTTATTTGAAAACATTTTTAAGTCATTTTTGTAGGCACAACTGACTTCAACACATTTTTTTTAAGTACAAAGTTGAATATATCAAAGTAAAAATAACACGATATTTCAACTGAAGGTTCGTGTAAAATTAATTTGAACATCAAATTTACAAAAAAATTTATCAAAATAAATAAAAAGCTTTGCGACAAAATCAAAACAAAAATAAAATTTTCAGATACAACATACATTTAAACTCACTTAAAAAAAATTATAAAATATATATCAATTTATTTTTATTTCTTTGGAACGTCACGCAATTCCTCAAAGTTGTTTATGTATTTTCGGTTAAACGTGGGAACAACAACTTCCCATAAAGTAGAGCAAAGCTATTTTTGAATAAATTCCTAAGAAAAGAAGAGACCCTATGTTGAAATTTGCCGGCCTATGTTTTTATGACAACATATTTGTGCTCTCTCTTGAAAATATTGAGCAAAGTTTGCAAAGATATGACAAACACACGAAGATACTTCATCACGATTTATATTTTGTTTAAAAAAAATTTGCAGGACTAGAAATTTTTAATGCATTCCAATTTGGAATTCTATGATTTATTGATGAGCGGAATTTGTGTATGTATTTTGTAAATTTAATTTGTATTTATTCTGTCTGCTTCCACTTTTTCTGCGGTCCACTTCAATTTATTCTATTTCGCTGAATTTGTATAAATTGCAAATTCTTGAATTGGCAATTCCAAGCTATATTAAAGAGAGATTAATTCAAAACAAGAGCTTTTTCAGACATGCAATATTTTGCATTTATTAAATAATCACTACTTTGCCTTGCAAATAAAATACTCAAAATTTCTTATGACGTAAAGTGAAAAATGTTATTATCTTAGACGCATCTGTTTTAAAAATTCATTAGATCACATTTTATTTTCTCTTTGTTCTTGTCAGAGCATTTAATGAGTCTTTACTAAAAATAAAATTTTCATACCTCTTTTTGAAAATCCTCCAGATCATCCAAATAGTTAAGGCCCAAACGTACCCGCATGCTTTCTACGACACGATTCAGTGTCAGCACATTCGTTTCCAATTCTGTTATACGTATTGTTTGCCATATCTAGATAATTGAAACAAAATAAAAAAACTTTAATATATAAATATATACATTTTTATAGCTATTTTGTGTAGAAATTTTTGAAAAGCAATCATTATTTTTGGCATGCTCTAAATTTTGGGAAATTAAAAATGCACAAAAATTCTACTTTTATCTTCTAAGCAAAATTGAGCAAAACACTTGAAAGTTTATTTTGTCTTTGGAAAATTGACCTTAATTCTTTATATACATGCATACATATGTAGCTATGCGTGTACATAATCTTGAAATAAAAAATAAATAAAAAGCAATCAGGCCAGAGAATGAGTTTGGAAGTCATCGCAAATTTGAAAAAAAAATAACAAAATTTTATTAAATTGTATCAGCTGATACGTTACTTTGGCAATACACACAAAAAAAAATACACACATATTTGTAATAATTCTAAACTTTTCAGTTTTTAAGGGCGTGAGATCGTCTGGCTGCGAACTAGCCATCTCAGTATTTTTATTTGGAACTGTTCGACAATTTTCAACTTTTTCCAAAATAACAGACTTCGATACAGGGATTCTTTAAGAGAAGCAAAAAAACTTATAAGTTTATCAGCATTTTAAAAGTTTACACTCAGACGTATATAGTTTTATAATTTACTTTAAATGAAGCCTCTTACTAAGATACAAGGTAAAAATACAAAATAAATGCCTGTGACATAGTTGTTGTGTTAAAAAACTTCCTAATGTTAAAATTATATAAGTAACCTTTTTTTAGAATATTTTAACCCTATTGCTCCCTTTTTTTATTGGTCTAAATAGATCCATTTCGAAAATATACTCTTAAACTTAGTCGAACAAAGATAAAATATTCTATTTGAATGTTCCTCGCAAAATTTCATTATAGATCTCTTTGGACAAGATTAGTCCACTGTCTATATCTAAAGAGAAAAACCGTACACTTTACTCAAAAATTCAAACCTCATGCTTGATTCGTAACATGTGGCAAGGCCAAAAATGCTCAGTAAGGTTTGCCATTTCACCATGAATAGACTAAAGCTTGGTTTTCACTTAGTCATTTTCAATGGCGTCAAAAACTGACGTTTCTTATAGCTTCATCATTTTGCGTTAATTGCATTTTCATTGTATTTCAAAAACTGACAAAAAAATCGATATACAGTGTTGCGCAAAACAATAGCAACAAAATCAGTACGCTGCTACAAAATCGTGTATCTTTTTAAATATTAGGTACACACAAAAATGATTATATGATTAACCAATGCATATATTTATACATCATATTAAAAACAAATCATATCCAAATTTGGTTTTGTTTTCTTTATTATTCTTTATAATTAATGTGATTTCATTCAGTTTGTCTGAGAGCAAAACAAAAGCAACATAATTAATATTTGGTACATAATTAATATTTGGACCCAAGAAATAAATTTGATTGACAGTCTATCCAGTATAGACTTACATCAAATTAATTGTTTTTTTAATAACTTAAATAAATTGTTAGACTTAATTTATATTATCTCAAATATTAAATTCAATATCATAGAATGTCTTTATCCCATCCAGAAACAATGTATGCATCATAGGCCACTAATAATAGATTTAGAGTTTTATGAATATTTTGAGCTTTCGGAAGATAAAAACTGTACAATTTTAATCGTTGTAATTTCAATATATTGAACAGCATGTTACTTAATCTAAACTGGCACGTACTATTTGATAGTTATAATGCCGAATCATGTTTTAGTATTTCTAAATCCGAGGTTTTGACTACGTGCAATTCGCATATTCCGCGTAAAAAAAAAACTAGTCACAAACTTCAATGATATACAAGGGGTCTTAAAAAGTTGAAAAACCAAAGAAATAAGATTTTGAAATTTTTCAGGGCTACCAATGAGCCAACATATAAGGAAAAATCTCTACATTTCATGCGTGAATTTAATTTCCTTAATAAATTTTTATATAAGCAATACATCTTGCAATTTGAAACAAATATTTAAAAAAATCCTAAATCTTTTTGGAATTTTATACAGTCCAAAAGAGGGAGATCGCAAATTCCTTCTTCAGTGTTTTTTAATGATCAGTGTTCAACTTACCAGACACTGTAAATATGTTTCCCGATTTTTTCAAGTCAAACTTTGTCATTGACAATAATAATTATACTGGAAACGCCGTGGAATCTGTTGATGCTTTTACAGATATAGGTACTTTTTCTGTTTCCATCCAGGCCATCCAGAGTATGAAAGAATCATGTAAGGATGATATTGATGGTTTTGCCTTAATAATATTCTTAAAATGTTCACATGCTTTAGCGGTCCCACTTTGTGACATTTTTAATAAGTCCCTATCTGAAGGTAATTTCGTTAAGTTCTGGAAAATTGCCTCTATTTAAGCCACATTCTTGGCTTGGATTAAGTCTTATTTGCAAGAAGGATATGTTTTGTCAGTATTAATAATGTTAAATCCTCTCAATTTATAGCTTCTTCAGGCGTTCCGCAGAGTAGTATCCTTGGGCCCTTGTTTTTTATTCTTTTTATCAATGATATTTCCAAATGCATTTTAAAATCTCGTTTTTTACTGTATGCGGATGACCTACAACTTTTTCAGAAAATTTCGTGCTCTACAGATGTTGTTGAACTACAAGCGGATATTTTTAGAGTTTTAACTTGGAGTCAAACTAATGGTCTAACGTTAAACTTCGCTAAATGTTATCATGTTACTTTCTCTAAACTCACTCTCCATACATAGAGCAGCTCCTACTTTTTATATAATTCAATAATCCAATCAGCTGATACTTATCGCGATCTGGGTGTTATTTTTTGATGCGAAATTTACATTTATTGACCATGTAAATTTTCTCATTCCTAAGGCTTACTCTTTGCTGGCATTTATACGTAGAAATAGTAGTGAGTTTTCCGATCCACATACCTTAAGTATGTTATTTAATGCTTTTGTAAGATCTAGACTTGAGTATGCGTCTATTATTTGGTCTCCATTGTATGCCTCTACATCTTTCAGACTTGAAAAAATACACAAGAACTTTACCAGATTTGTACTGCGATCAATAAATTTTCATGATCCGTTGCCACCTTATAGTACATGCCTGTTGCTTCTAGGACTTAAATCTCTTGAATCAAGACGAAAAATTGCATCGCTGTTATTCATACATAATGTTACCAACTTTACTTACTTTGTAAGTATCATACTTATTTTCAGCTTCATATACTTACTAAAATTCTATGCTTATAAGTATACTTACTTTTAAAATTTATACTTATTCATGCTTACTTTTCAGCTCTGGTTAACTTTTGCTTGCAAAAGCATAAAAAGTTTGGAAATTGGAATCAAAAGCGTTGAAAATACAGACACTAACGTCAATTTTATTTGTAAAAAATAATATTGAATACAGCTGTATCGAATTTTACAACTTTTTAAAGACAAGACTTGACATATTAAACAACATTTCCAGCCAACACAAATACGATTCCAAGCAAAAAGAAAACAAACCACTTAATGAAGCACGTCAATTCAGTGACAGTGAGGGCGAATAATGATAACTTTGCTTTGATCTCTGTATACATTTTAGGCTGGGTCGATTTGTATGGATGTAAAAAAATTGATGTTGCCTGGGCGATAGGGAGGGGCCATAGGGGTGCAATTTACCCCATCACATCTTCAATTTTGTGAATTTTTCTTTAGGAATTTTTTTCCAAAAATGTTTGTATATAAACATTTAGAACAGATAGAACCGATTATCCGATTCAACCTTAAACCGGTCTCACATTTATACGTTTTTAAACAAAAATTGATCGTAAAAAATTCCTAAAGAAAAAATTCTTAAAGTTCAAGGCTTTTGACCATCACGGCTGAACCACAAAAGCTATCCACCTTATATTCACATGTGTTTGTGTGGTCCTCCGAATTTTTTTTTTTTTTAGATCCCCTAGGTGGCGCTGTGGTCGATTTTTATCGGTTTATAAATACAATTTATTTAAATCGACCACAGCGCCACCTAGGGGGATCTTAAACATAAAAAACCATGAATTTTTTGTATTTGGCAAATTTTTGTTGAATCTGGCATCAGTTTTGTTCTAGCTGTGCACGTTTATATACAAAAATTTTTTAAAAAAAAATTCCTAAAGAAAAAGTTCACAAAGTTGAAGATGTGATAGGGTAAAGTGAACCCCAATCGCCCCCTTTTTTAATAAATTTTCATGCCTGATTCGAAAATCACCCAGGCAAAATAGGCTTGCAAATCTTTTTTTATTTTATTTTTATTTCACTACTTTGAAAGTACGTATTACTTTTACCTTTTTGTGCTTTTGTTTGTTTTCAAACTATTTTATACAAATTAACGAATCAGCTACGCTGCATCCTTGTACCTGTTTATTTTTCATGTTATTAAAAAATTTATTTTAAATTGTTTTGTTTCAAATTTGATTTAAAAAAACATCAAAAATTTTCATCAGAATAAAAACTGAGATCAAACATATAACAACCAATTTATCTCATTTTTATTAATTGGCGCCCAACGTGGGGCCTGCCGTAAAAAAATACTTAACAATTAAATGCTGCATTAAAAATACTGGAAATCCTGCTTATTGAAAGGAATATAGTTTCAAAAAGGACACCATTATCAGCAATTCAATCTTGAGAAGAACAACATCACTGTTCATACCATTCCAAAAGACGAAAAGGACAAAGAACGGCAGGCTAACAGAACATTTATATCCTGAATAAGAAGGACCATAAAAAATTCAACATTTTACTGTAAGTGAAAATTCAAGATTGATTAAGCGAATTAAATTAATTTTATAAAAAAGAAACAAATTGCGAAAATTTAGTTTAATTTTTGCAAATTCAAACTTTAAAAAAGGGGTACAAATTTACTTACCTGCAAAAACTTTTTATCTGAAATTTAATTACTTACCTTAAAATACTGTTCTAGCAGAAAATAAAAAATTTAAAAAACTGTCATCTGCAAAAAACGCTTTTTCAAAGAATTTATTTAAATTTGTTCCTAATCCCTGGTTGTTACAAAATGTTTGTTAATAAGGATCAAGTAGAAGAAGTAGTAAAAGTAGCGGTTGAAAAAGTTCAAAAAGAGCTTTTAGAACAGATAAGTAGACTAAATCTATCTCTCAGTCGACTAGAAGCACCAATAATAGATCCTTATTGTCATGTTTCTATAGATCCTTCAATTGAAGACAGTGCCAGCTTCGATTTGGTTAAATCTCTACCTGAGTTCAGAGGAGATTCTACTTCATACCCAGCTTGGCGCAGTGCAGCTCATTTTGCACTAAATTACTACAAGGAAGGCTCCGAAAAATATTACATTGCAATGGGGATATTTAGAAATAAAATTACCAACTCGGCCAATGCAACCCTTGCATCCTTTAACACAGTTTTGAATTTTAAAGCAATAATCGCAAGGTTAGATCAGGCGTATTCGGATAAACGACCTATCCATGTCTTAGAAAATGAGCTGAGTATTCTCAAACAAGGAAACTTATCTCTTACCGATTACTACGACTTAGTCGACAAACAATTGACCTTGATTATTAACAAACAACTAATGATGCACAGTGGTAATACAGATGTCACTAATTGCCTCAATGAACGTGCGAGAGAAAATGCTTTGCGTGTATTTATCTCAGGTTTGCGTCGTCCAATATGTGACATACTATTCTCTGCAAGACCAAGAGACCTTCTTTCTGCACTTTCAGTTGCGCAAGAGCTAGAAACGAATCATAGGCGCTATGATTTCGCGCGCACATTTGCAGCAGGTGATTCAGCCAAGCCTCGGTCAACAATGGCTCAATACCAACGCACAGAGCGTAATATTCAACCGGTAAATAATATACCAACTCCTATGGAAATTGATCCAAGTACATCGTATTTTAGACGTTACACACAATACATACATCCACAAAACACTCATGAAACACCACAAAAAACACCGTCATCACCACTCAAAAATTACACTCAACCCCATTCGAATGTTCAACCACAGGAGTATAAAAGAAATCATAGTATGATGAAATTCAAACGACCTCGCGAACAAACAGACTCAGATCATGCTGTTTTCCAAAAATCGCAAAGAGTCAATCATATGCCAGAAGTAACCAACTTCCATGAAGTGGAACATGACAACTATGATGATAATTATTATCGAGATGATTACTTTTACTATGATGATCATTATCAAACGGATGACAATCCTCAAAAGAACAATCAGGATACACTACCTATTAACCATAGCAACGCATCTAATTTTTTAAACTAGATTCGCTCCTGCCGTCCATAACAAAAATAACTGTGAATGGTCAGGAGCTTCATTTATTAATTGACACGGGAACTTCAAAAAATTTCATCAAAGACTTTCCATTTTTACGAGGAGTCACAGTTATGAATCAGCCTTTTACCCTTAAATTAATTAACGGAACAAATGTTATTAACAAAAAGTGTTTAGTTACCGTTTTTGATTACACAGACACGTTTTATTTGCTTTCAAATTTAAGTTCGTTTGATGGTATTATTGGATATGATCTTCTGCGAAAGATTAATGCAAAAATTGATACGGAGGATGGGTATTTATTCTACCAACATGGAAAAATCAAACTGGAATACCTTCAATGCAAGCAAGTTAACCTTATAACTTTAGACCAGGATTCCGTTCCCTTACACATCAAGCCCATGTTTGATAAAATGATTAGCAACAATATCAACGCATTTGCAGATCCTGATAGAAAATTACCATTTAACACTTTCGTTAAAGCAACAATTCGCACAACTACTAGTGATCCAATCTATACTCGAAGCTACCCTTATCCTATTTCAGTGTCCAAATTCATTAATAAAGAAATAGAAGCACTTTTAAGAGATGGTATTATTCGGAAGTCTTTTTCACCTTACAATTCACCGGTACACGTAGTCACGAAAAAAGGTTTTGATGAAAACGGCGAACAAAAACTTCGTATGGTCATAGACTTTCGAAAAATCAATGAAAAAACAATTTCCGATCGATATCCTATTCCCGACACTTCGGTTATACTTGCAAATCTGGGAAAGTCTCAATATTTCAGCACACTAGATCTGAAATCTGGTTTTCACCAGATTATCATGTGTGAAAAAGACAGACAAAAAACTGCGTTTAATGTGAACAATGGAAAGTATGAATTCTGTCGCTTACCTTTTGGCTTGAAAAATGCGCCAAGTATTTTTCAACGCGCAATCGATGATATCCTTCGGGAAGATATAGGCAAAACTTGCCATGTTTACATCGATGATATTATCATTTATTCTCCGGATAAGCAATCACATTTAAAGGATATCGAAAATGTTCTACGGAAACTAGAAAAAGCAGGAATGAGAGTTTCACCAGAAAAATCCAAGTTTTTCAAAACAGAGGTAGAATTCTTAGGCTTTGTAGTTTCACGAGCTGGCATTAAGACATGTCCAAACAAAGTTGATGCTATTTTGAAGTATAATGTTCCACAAACACTTCGTGCGCTACGCTCGTTTCTTGGCCTTTCTGGCTATTATCGTCGATTTATAAGAGATTATGCTGCTATAGTAAAACCTTTGACAAAATATCTTCGTGGTGAGAATGGACATATTGGAGCAAATAAGTCTAAAAGCGTCAAAATAACTTTGGATACAGAAGCGATGACCGCATTTGAAAAAATTCGAAAGATTTTAGCCTCTGAAGATGTTTTGCTTCAATATCCAGATTACAGTAAGCCTTTTGATCTTACAACGGATGCTTCTTCCAGCGCACTAGGTGCAGTTTTGTCACAGAATTGTAGACCTATAACAATGATATCTAGAACTCTTTCGAAAGCAGAACAAAACTATGCAACAAATGAGTGCGAGCTTCTTGCAATAGTTTGGTCGTTGAAAACACTTCGTCATTACCTGTACGGTATTAAGGATATAAACATTTACACAGACCATCAGCCAGTTATTTTTGCTATATCCGACAAAAATCCCAATACAAAGATGAAAAGATGGCGTGCATTCATAGAAGAATTCTCGCCAAAGTTTCAGTATAAACCTGGCAAGGAAAATACTGTAGCGGATGCGCTTTCGAGACAGTTTCTTCATCATACTAGCGAGTCCAGCGAAGCCAGTCATAGTGAAGAATCCTCGACCAATGTTATTAAGACTATAAAGTATCCTGTAAATCAATTCAAAAATCAACTAATTTTATCCAAATCTACCATTTTTAAAAAAACTACAAAGATTTTTTTCCAAACACTGACTCGTCATTCTATTTTTTTTTTTTGATTCGATTGAAAAACTCATTAAATGCCTAAAAGATACAATTAATCCACATGTAAAAATCGCACTACTAAAATTGCATACACTAATGCAATACACTGTGATTAAGGTACTTTGGCAGAAATTCAAAATACGATCATTTTAAATTTTCCTGGTGTTAAGTTCTTTCACACTGAGGTTATGGTAATTGATTTGACCAATAAAAATGATCAACTCGAAACATTAGCTACGGAGCATAACCGTGCTCATCGTTGCTTGAACGAAAATTATCAACAGATAACACGCGAGTATTTTTTTCCTAACATAAGAAAATCTTTAAAGTTGATTATAGCGAACTGTAAGATATGTTTGGAAAATAAATATCAGCGCAAGCCACCAGATCCAGGGATTGGCAAAACTCCAATACCGAATCTACCAGGAGAGGTCCTTCATATTGACATTTTCATAACTGATAAGCAACATTTTTTAACATGTGTGGATCGTTTTTCTAAGTATGCTATTGTTAAACCTATTGCATCGCGATCAACTGTTGATATAAAGGATGCACTTTTGGAAATCGTAATTAAATTTAATAATACTAAAGTCGTGGTTTCTGATAATGAAAAATCTTTCAATTCAGAAACAATAAAAAGTCTTTTGAGAGATAATTTTTCGATTGAACAATTTTTTATACCAACATTACATAGTGAAAGTAATGGGCAGGTCGAGAGATTTCATTCTACGTTAATGGAAATTGCGCGATGTGTCAAAGAACAACAACATTTAACAAATACTAAAGAACTCGTATTACTAGCGACCTATAAATATAATAACACAATTCACTCAGTGATAAATGCAAAGCCAATTGAAGTTTTTCATAACTTTTCCCCGGAAAAATTAGATATAGTTAAAAAAAGGTTATTAGAAGTTCAGGAAAAAACTTTAGAAAGAGTCAATAAAAACAAAGTTATTAGAATTTACGAACCAGGAGAAAAAGTTTTTCTTCGCAGAAATAAAAGATTGGGTAACAAATTTAACATAATCTTTTGTGAAAGAGTTATTGAAAAAGATTTGGGGACTACGGTAATGATTGATGGTAAAAAAATTCATAAAAGCAACCTTCGATGAATTTTACCAACTTCAAAAACATTTGCAAAAAAAAAAAAAAAAAAAAAATATAAAAAATAATTGTTATTTCACACTTTCGATTTTATCAAACGTCTTTTTAAATAATTTAATTTTGATAACAATACTTAATCAATTTTGAATATTCACCATTTTTTTATATAATTTAAATACTATCAAATGGAGAATGCCTGGCTTGAAACGGAAACAGAACGGCTTTTTGAAAATTTTAATGTAAAAAACTACAAAAGAGCAAGAAATTTTTTTGATTCAAGTTGCAAGAAATCACCCTTCAAATAATTTCTATTGAGGAACCACAGATATTCTAAAGAAATTAAAAATCGATCCGAGGACGACCCGAATTTGAAAGGGGGAGTAATTAACGAATCAGCTACGCTGCATCCTTGTACCTGTTTATTTTTCATGTTATTAAAAAATTTATTTTAAATTGTTTTGTTTCAAATTTGATTTAAAAAAACATCAAAAATTTTCATCAGAATAAAAACTGAGATCAAACATATAACAACCAATTTATCTCATTTTTATTAATTTACATATGAAATATACCCACCGGACCATATGCGAATGTTTTGCGTAAAGTGATAGTTTTGAGTACGTTTTCGTAAAGAAATTTTTTTTGAGAATTTGTTTTTTTTTAATTTGTGTGATCAGTGTTCTTGCTAGAGAAGATTAAATTCGTGAAAATGTATTCCATAACACAATGTCAATTATTAAAAAGTGCATTTCTGTAGTTCGTTTTTTAACTTATTTTCGAAATAATGGTTCGTTTTTGAGAGGCAATTCAGTCCATCGAATGAGTTAAAGTTAAAAATTGTTAATGTATGAGTGCCGAAAAATAACTTTTCAATAGTTTTTTCAACTCGTTTCCGAACAAAAAAATGGACAGTTGGTGATTCTTTTTTTAACTCACTACTGAAGAAAAAAAGTTCGCTTTTGAGAGGCATTTTAGTCCGACGAATGAGTCCAAAAGGGTTCATTTATGAGTGTCGGAAATGAATTTTTCTACCCGAAAAAGTTCATAAATGAATTAAAAAAAGATAGTTTTGGTTCACTGGGTATATGAACTACAAATATATAAAATTAATTTTGTTTTTATCTGAAGAATTTTGGTTTTAGTTAGATTGCCTACACAAAACTTTTCAAGAAGAACAAAAAGAGGGCGTGACAACACTTACGGAATATTGTGAGTTCTATTGGTTCTTATATGAGTAAATAATATCAAGAAAATAACATTTTTTTTCTAAGGTGATATACTTATACTTATTTTAAAAAATTATACTTACAAATACTTACTTTTCAGTGTTCTAAGTAGCAAATATACTTATTTTTTAATAACATGAGTTGGTAGCATTATTCATTCATGATATAGTTTGGTGGCATTATTGACTGCAATTCTCTTTTAGAGCTTCTTTCTTTCAATACTCCGCTAAGATATTTAAGAAATTCAAAACTCTTTTTTTAAAATATTGTAGAACTAATTATGCCTTAAATGAGCCAATTATGAGAGCTCTTAGAGCCAATTATTGACTCTTTTTAATGAATTATGTATTTCACATGAAATTGATTTATATGTTCCCAAACATGTTTTTAAAAACTTAATTAATAATACTCTTTAACATAGGCCTATTATTATTTCTTATACCATTTTACTTATACCTGTAACTGTATAACTTATTTTATAATATATTATTTTAATCCTAGTCTGTAAAGAATTAATGTATGCAGACTAGGTCTAATGTAATCCTAGAATTAATGTAATCCTAGTCTGCAGAATTAATGTATGTATATAGGGAAAAAAAAGCTTAAAATGTTTTATGTTAGTAACATAGCATTTGCAGAGCTGCTTCCTCAGTCACCTTCTGTTGAAAATCTGAAACTACTCTATAAATAGCAGTCTTATACTCATTGGCTAACCCATTCACGTCCATTTGATGTCACGAAATCACCAACATCATCACAAATATCGGTATTTGAGGCTGCGCTACCCCTTTTCCACACGGCAATTTTTCTTGCTAGCAAGTCAAAAATACAAAGGAAAGAAGAGCATGAAAAAAATGCAGCAAGCCGGACCGACTTGCGTTCACATGCCCAACAAGTCAGTCCGACCGGCAGAAAAGTCAAAACTTTTTGATTTTTGTCCGACTTGTTGGGCATGTGAACGCAAGTCGGTCCGGCTTGCTGCATTTTTTTCATTTCAATAAAAGCGTCAGCGGGTGAACACCGACGAAGGGGAAAAATATTATAGAAAATTAATATGAACAACGTTAGAAACATTGAATTATAGACATAATTAATTAAAATTTCGACATGTCGGATCCTCCGAAACCCCCTAATGAGTTGTAATATATGACAACAAACGTATATGACGCCAATTGACAATACGTTTTCATTAGACTGACGACATTTGCCATAGAACATGACTTAGTGAAAACCAGGCATTAGATAAAGTAAGTTTTTAAGAAGGCAACAACAACAACAACAACTCTGTATAGAGTCAATCACTTAGCTGACTAGACAGTATGTTTCGGAAATCGCTACATTTTCCTCTTCAGTAGTCTTTGAGTGATTAAACTGTGATCAACTCATTGTTCAAATTTGTATATGATTTCACACATTTAGGAATTCATTCATTTGAATTATATAGAACAAATTTACCGCTCAATTGGCTACTAATCATATGCAGTGTGACCAGAATGGAATATTATATTCCACTTTGGCATATTTTAGCTTCGGTAAGCATATTTTTTTTTTATAAAAATATGCAGCATAAAAAGTGGAATATTTTTCGTATGATTATATTTTTCAAAATTCACAAAAATTACAATAAAAAAATGTCTATTTGGTTACTAAATGGTTATTTTTTGGCTATCGACATTTTTTTTTATCTCTGAACCACCTTGTAAAACGCAATATAAGGAATTCATTTTGTGGTTAACTTCTTCGTTGTCAATTTTATTACAATTCATTTAATAACTTTACGCAGCTTAAAAAGTGAAGTAAATTTGCTTATATGTTTGTTTGGTTAGATTTTTTTATGAATTATGTTACAACAGTAAGTAATTTACTTAAGAAAACATTAGGGGCATTCACTATGTGTTGTATTTTGCCTTGTATTGTGTCTTTTTGATAAATTTAATATTTGTAGTAAATTTTGTGATATAACAAAAACAAAATGCAGTTTTCAAAATACAACCCTGTGGAAAATATACAAGTTGTGTATTAGATCAGCTGATTCTACAAGCATTTCTACTTAGCATGGAGCAAGCTTAAGGCTACGCTGTGAGTTTATTTAATAAAAATTAATATAATTGATTTTAAAAATACAATATGTACTTTACTGAAGGTTCGATCACAATAAGCTGTAAGTATTGTAAATTTTGCAAAAATTTATCACAAATGCACCACATCGTGAATACCACTATTATTGCTAACAATAGCTATTTCTTTTAACTATTTTAAAATGTGGATTCAAAACAATAAAGCAGAAAAAAAAGTTATTGATCAAAGTTCGGAATCTGAAGATTTATCAAAGTTTGTGCTTTTCTCGCTTAGCTTACCATTAAGCAATGCTGAGATTGAGAAAATTTTTAGTTACATGAATCTTTCTTATTTAAATGAAAATTCGAAATAGAATGAAAGAAAAACTCTTAAATAATTTGTTGAATGTAAAAACATGGCTGCATGTTCAAAAAAAGTGTTGTAATGCCTATCAAATACCAGATAGCTTAATAAAAAAATTTAGAAATGCGAATTTCTATGATAATAATACAAGCAACAATTTAAGAATTGACCTCGAAGATGTGCCTGAATTTTAGTTTTGTATATTGTATATCGTTACTTAAACTTCAAAAAACCATAACAATGTTTATAATTTTTTATAGGAGAAGAAAATAAATTTAAGTGCAATAGTAATCAAATAAATAAATGTTTTCAAACTTGCTTCTGTGTTTTTTATATGCATATTTAGATATATATCTTTGAAATTGAAAGTGGAATATTTTTGTGGAATATAAACATTGAAAGTGGAATATTTAGCATATTTTTTTTAACAAAAAGCATATTTTTTCAAAAATCTTCTGGTAACGCTGAACATATGACATTTTAAAGCAGTAGTCTATTTATAGATCACCGCCATCAACTTTACCAAGGTTGCAATCTGTTCTAGTTGCTTCTTTATTTATTTCAATATTCATTGGTGTTCGACAGCTTGTCGAAATGCTTTTCGATAGAAAGATATGTTTTTATTTCATTTGACATACATTTTATTTTCTTATGGAGATTTCAAATTATTAGATATTTTCAAAACACGATTACAAAAAGTTTCACATCGAAAAGTTTCGATGCAAGAGCGAAACAATCAAATTTAATGTTTTTTAGCGAAACAACTTTCGGAAAACATTAAATAGCTCGGTGGTAAGAGATTTGAGTCGAATCAAGAGGTCGCCACTGAAACAAACGCCTAATTTGGGGATCTTGATAAAACCTCTTAATACGAAGGAATAAACAAAAAATCCTTTTTTGCCCAAAAAATAACTTTTATTCAAAAATTAACTGACTTCTAAAATTGCACTCATATTTATACTTAAAAAAAAAAAAATTATAGAATAATTACACAATCTACGACTACTTTTAAGTGTACTTTTTTAAAGTTTTTGAAAAAGTTTAAAGTATTCTACAAAAATAATTTTTCATAAAATTTCACTATAGATCTCAGAGCTCAATAACTATGCAAACGCATATATTAAGAGTTATGTTACATTTTATGTAAGTAATGTCTCTTATTTTAGAATAGATTGCTAATTTTTATTACTTGATTCAAGTAAATTTTAATCTATTTGGCATATTCTTGATGAAGGCAAAATAATTTTTCAATTATTTCCCTCCGTGTTGTATTTTTCTTTTTTAAATTTCCATATTTTTCTAATTAATTCAATAAATAACTTAATCTCTCTTGAAATTTCATTGAGCAAAGCTGTTGAATTGTTCAGTTTACAATACACATTAACTTCAATTCCAGGATGAAATGACAAAATAAAAAAGAAACACTAATAATTTCGGCTCTCCAAAAAATGCTGTCAACCATGTGTGCCCAAACAATTAACCACTTCAATAAAATTAAGAAATTCGAGCAGCATAAAATAGAACAGCATAGAGTTTGAAGATTTACAAAAGTGATAAACTTAATCTTTTAATGGATCATTAAGACGAGCAGCAGCTAGCGTGCCAGCAACATGATTTCGATGGCGTTTCTGTTATATATATTTTTTTTTGTGATTTGTCATTTCATACAAGTGTGTTGCGTGCTTTAAGTACTCGGACATGGATTGGATGGAATTATTAAGTTTTCTCGCTTTATGCATTGATATAATTTATGATTGAAAAGTAGGACTTAGTGAAGTCACAACATGTTGATATAGCGACCAAGGTTATTGAGATGATGGTGGGGAAAGAGGGCAGACAGAGGAAGCTAGAACATTTCACATAACCGCAATAAATTGCGAATAATATTACAGTAAAATATTTATGCACAACAAATAACTGTCAATAAATTTTATTAAAAACAAAAAGCTGTTGTTTAAATTGAACAAGAAGCTTTTATTACAGTTTTCATACTTTAGTTTGGATATCCTGATATAAATAAAATAAATAAAAAGTTATGAAATTTACTACATAAATCTTTACATTGCTTATATGTATATATATCTTTACATTGCTTATATAAATGTCGTTAAAGAACAAGACGCACACGTTTCTAAGCTATCCAAAAACAATTAACAATATCAACAAGTTTCTATTATCTTTAAATATGGACGGACTTTTGGCTGCGCTTGACTTCCTATCCATTTTGTCTGAGCATTTCATGCATTATGACACCCATGATGATTAAAATGATGATGATGATGATGATGATTATGACGGACGGCTCCCCCTTCCTATATTAAGTCAACAGTTTAAATAAGATTTATGCGCATTTCACGCGAGTCTATTTATAAAAATATATTACAAATAAGTGGTCAATGTTAGGGCGAGTTCCTGTCCAGTCCACCAACCACCAACATCACCATCACCACTTGAAGAAAAAAATCGTTGATAGTTCGTTCCAGCCATGAATGAATAACACGATTCACGATGTGCAATTGAAGCACTGAAATCTTTGCAATAACATTTTAAGTGTCGCCTTAAGTGTAACGAGGCGTCAAGATGTGCCCGAGCGACAGACTGACTTAATAATAATACGTGTACGTTCTTTGACGTGTACGTACCCATATAAAACGGAAGTTGAAACTTTTTATTCTTGAAGTTGTTGTTGTGGTTGTTTTTGTTGTTATGTGACTTGGTTTTTGCGGTTACTGCAGAAATGAGCAATGAATAAATTTTGTCATACTTGAAAATTTAATATGAAGTCAGATACCAACCGAGTAAGTGCTATACTTTATTCCCCGATGCTTAGAAAGCAGCATTAATTAAAAATACATTTATTTTACAGTAACTGAAATCCATTGATTACATTTTGTAAATAAATTTAACATGCTGTTTATTACCCACATGATTTTTCTACCATAAGCTAATTTTTAAATTATGTGTGAATACACACTCTTACAATTTGTGGCAATATGTTAGGGTTTTATTGTGTGTTATGAAATATTTTTAGTTTTTTGTTTGATGATTTTACCAATAGTACTTAGGCCCGTATGATACTTCATTGTTTTGTCCAATTTAAAAATCTGAAAACAAGTGGCGCGTGGGCTAGACAGATATATATTGTTGGAAAAGGATGAAAACATGCAGCGTGCCAATTTTTTACATCTCCGCAACGTTACTTTTTTATCTTTCTGTTCTTCTTGGCTGCGGAAGAAAGAGCTTAAGCTTGTTTTTGACACTTTAAATTTGATCGAAACTTAACGACGCACGAATTGAGAGAAACGTCAAAAACAATGCGTTGGAAATGCTATCCGTCGCACATTTTTTTGTCCAATTCGTACTATATGCGTATACACTCACACTTCTTGAATTTTAGCTTTAGCTCTATTCAACTGCTCTAGTTTCATTTCCAAAAAATAAAAATTGGACAAAGAAAAAAAGTCTCATACGGGTTTTACTAACAGCAATTATGATAACTTTTTTTTAAGTGTGTAACAAAGTGGTTTGGTTCAACGTTGTCAAAAATACTACACTTGAAGAGTTTATTGCAAATACATGAAATGCCACATTTAAATAATTTTAAAATAATCGACTTTATGCGAGCCTCAGATGATAGGACATTCCATACTACCGAGTAGTATGGCCACGTTCGCATCATACGTTATGACGTTTTCATACTACTTTTCATACGATTTCAGTCTGCGCACAGTTTTTATAATGTGAAGAACAAATTAACTTATTTTTATTCACATCGAATTTCGAATCCCACAGCTGAGGAAGATTTTTATATGCCTTGAAAAAATCAAGGAGATCCTTTTTCAGCCATTCTATTAAAATAAATATTTTCATTTAAACAAATTTAATATTAGGTATTTACCTCATAAAAGTCTGTATCCTTTGATTATTCCGTACTTTATAAATTGTTGATTTTTTGTTTATACATATATATTGTGAATTTTTTCAATTTTTTATAAATATACTCTCATAGTAAACATAGGGAAACCGGAGGCAAACCTTTACAAGGTAACATGTCTGACTGTCTCAACCTGGTGAGTGACTGTCTCAACCTTGTGAAATCGCCTCAAGTCGATTCAAACCTCCACGTGGTGTTTCCTGGGCAACGTCAAAACTGACAACCGTCAGTTTGGCGGCCAATCTGAGTGGCGGGCCCCCTAGGCTTAAAACAGGTTGTGCGTTGGGTTTGAAGTCCACCCGTAAAAACCCATTTCAATGAAAACAAATAAGAATAGAAGATAACTGATTCCCAAATCTGATGACGACTACCGCAAATGAAAAAACTGATAATGATTTACGGATATGCACCTGGAGTGTCCGAACCCTTAATTGGGAAGGTGCCTCTGTCCAACTGAATGATGTCTTGGAAAGATACAAAGCTGATATCAGTGCTATCCAAGAAATGCGATGGAAGGGACAGGGTTGCCATGCGGAGAATCACGAGTTTGTATGCGGATTTGTAGTTGGCAAGAGACCACACGGCCCCACGTCCTGTTATTCACACCAATAAACGAGCGGCTTGCCATAATCCGCTTCAAGGTAAAATTTTTTAATAATTTTTTTTTTGAAAATTCTATAAAAAAAAACTACTAGATATTTTCTCAAATTTCTATTTTTATTTGAAAGTACAATCCTTCCGGTTAATAATGGAAAATAATTTTATTCAAATGCCTACACGATTGGTCCAATTTTTAAGCACATTATCGATTGTGTGCAGCTGTACTTCACCAATGGCTTCACAAATATTGTCCTTTAAAGCGTCAATTGTCTCTGGCTTGTCGGCGTAACACTTATCTTTGAGGGTACCCCACAAATAATAGTCCCACGCTGTCAAATCGCAGCTCCGATGTGACCAAACGACATCAGCTCTGCGGCTGATAATGCGATCTTCAAAAACAGGGTGTAAAACATCGAGTGTAGCTTCGGCTGTGTGGCACGTAGCGCCGTCCTGCTGAAACCAAATGTTGCCCGCCAAGTTCAAAATGAGCTTCATCTGAAAAGATGATTTTTTTGGCAAAATCGGCATCTTCTGTAAGTCGATCGCAGGCCCACTTAGCGAAGCGAAAACGCATTGGATGGTCAGTTGGCATCAACTCCTGAACCAATTGGACTTTGTATGGCGTCATACCAAGGTCTTTATGCAAAATTCGTCTCAATGATGTCTCCGAAATGTTAAATTGTTGAGAACGACTGTGAATTGATGTTGATGGTGCTTCACGCACACTTTCTGCCACAGCAGCAATATTCTCGGGTGTACGCACTGCTTTTGGCTTTTCACGCTTTGGTTTATCGATGAGGATGCCAGTTTCTTTCACTTTTTTCACAAGATAACGAACATACGGAGCTGACGGTGCTTCTCTTCTTCCAAAATCCGTACGCAATTTTCGCACACATTCTGCAACATTACCATGGTTTTCAAAGTAATGTCGCAATATTTTCCAGCGTTGTTCAAGCGTATATACAACCATATTCGTTCAGCGGAAGGATAAAACTAATTACCTGTCAAATCAGACATGAGCTAAGTGTTACCATTCACGAAATAAGCACTAGTTGAAAAAAAAAGTTAGGTGGCGGACCCCCTAGGCAGTGACAATTTTTTAAATATTTTCATATCTTAAATATTCATAGGCAAACATCAAATGTTTCCGTACACTTTTGCGATATTAATTTTAAAATAAGGACAATGAAACTTATTCATTCGAAAGGTACTGCGCCCGTACAGAACCATTTTAGATTTTAAATTTATTACCTCTGACCCGAAGTATTAAATTTGAAAGTTTGTATTATTTTAAGTAAGGAATCTCAGGGCTAGGAAGAGGTAGAATGGTGAATGAGGTATCAAATGAAAGATCTGACTGCACAGTATGATTAAATTTTAGATTAGTGATCTTCGACCTGAAATATAAGCGTAAAAAGAGCATTTATTATATAAAAGCTAAACTATAACAGATGGAAGAATATATTGTAAGAAGGAATTTTAGAAATTGATACGGTGTGCAAAAAATACTTCCGAAATTTTGCGCCATCTTTTACGAATACCCTACATTAAGCATTTTTTTTATACAATAAGAGTTAATATATATTGTGATGGTGAAATTTCTTACAAATAGTAAGGTCTGAAAAATATCCGTTATTGTGACATAAAAATTATAGCGATACCTCGAAAACTATAAATGTTCTCAGTACAACGTATTTTTGTATGAAAAGTCGTTGGTTGAGGAACATAACGGTATACGAAAGCTTTCTTGGTAATATTTTCCACGAAAAGTATGTTAAAAAATCCCCTTTAAATGACATTAAAATTATTTAGGTATCTCGAAAAATTTATATCTTCTCAGTACAATGTATTTCCTTGAAGCAAGGCCATCGCCTTAGAATGAGAAAAAAACTATTGAAATTTCAAGTTTTGATTTTGCAAGCAAATATCTCAGCCATTTTTTAAACGATTTTCAACAAATTTTCTTTGTCTGAAAGATCAATTAAATGACTTTGGAGAAATAAGAAAATATTTACCGTTATTCCATCAATTCAATGTTTTATATTGTTTTAAAAAAACCTATAAAATATTTAGATTTTGCTGAAAAAATAAGGCAAACTTTCTTATTTGAACCGTTTCTGAACTGATTTTGATAATTCTTTTAAATAAATTAGAGTAGAGAGAAGAAGTTCACCGAATATTTTTGTGACCTTTGACCTGAAATATGAGCGTTGAAAAATATTTCTGAAGTAAAACCTAAACTATAAGAAATGGAAGAACATGGTGTAAGAGGAAATTTGCGACATTAATACAATGTACAAAAAACGTTTTTCGCTATCTCTTACGAATACCCCACAATAAGCATTTTTGTATGTAACATGTGTGAATATATATTGTGATGGTTAAATTTCTTATGAATGGTAGATTCTAAAAAATTTCCTTTATTTTGACATCAAAGTTACGGCGATGTCTTGAAAACTATAGCTTTTCTCAGTACAACGTGTTTTTATATGAAAAGCCCTGGTTGTGAAAAATAACGGTGCACGAAAGTTTTTAAGGGTAATGTTTCTACAGATATTTAAAAAAAAAGTAGACTATTTGTATATCAAAATTATTGCGATAATTTGAAACTTAAGATTTTCTGAGTACAGCACATTTTCTTAATGCAAGGTCATGCCTCAGAACTAGAAAAAAACGATTGAAATTTCAGAAGGTTGGTCAAATTTCGGCCACAGGCGATACTAGTTAAATCAAAAAGCCGTAAGCTAAATTTAAAAAATTTTACAGAAGAGTCAAAAACTTTCTAAATTGTAATTGTACTTTTTTGAACAAATTTTTTTTTTGCATTTTTTAGCTGTAGTAGTGTAAAATTTAGCAGGCAAATGTATTTTGATAAGGTGCATCAATAATCAATAAAAAAGTCGACTTTGAGTTTATTGTAACTTATGGCTTTTTTGATTTTATATGACGATATTTTCATAATACATATATGTTAACATATTTTGAAGAGAGCTCAAAAATATTTTTTTAAGGTATATTTATAAATAAAGCTGAACTAAGACATGCATTTTTAAAAAGTATAATGAACCATTTCATTTACCTTTGTTTTACAGGAACTTTTCTTCAAAACGTATTCTTACACTCAAACAATTTTGTGTGTAAATATTAATAAAAACTGAGTTCATTCTACGAATTTTATTCGTAGTATTCAGTCACGAATAGGATTCGTAGATTTTGCGTAGTTTGGTACATATTACAAATATTTTATTCGTATGCGTACAAAATTAAATGTATATTGCACGAATACATTTGTTACATTAACTATTGTAATAACGAAAAACAAAACATTCTATCTGAGCTGGGGTTTGAACCATGGTTTTGTAGCTTACGGGCCACGTACTCTTTTAGTAGACTACGGCCACCTTGCAATCATATATTTCCTTATGTTCGGTAATTGTTCAACAAACCAGGCTGAAAGATTTCGGTTGTAAATTTTTTAAACTCAACTAATACTTCGTACATTCTACGAATAATGCGTACGGTCAACCTACGAATGAATTTTTTCCACTAACATTAAATTTATTTCGTAAATAGTACGAAGCCATTAGTAAATACTACGAATGTAATGGAAGAAATTCCAAAGTTATTTGTACGAGAAAATAAGGAATGATATCCCTTTTAGTCGATGGTAAGGAGCATTTAAGCCAATAACGCATATGAACTGGGGCGATAAGCAAATTTATGTTTTTAAGTAATAAAACACAAGAAGAAAACAAAGTAAAATGCATTTAAAAAACTAAATGTGTTCCCAAAAGTCGCCTTAAGAAAATCGTTTTTCTTTCATAAAGATGATCCAATTTGGATAATTGTTTAATTTTTCGTAAACTTCATAAAATTGCTAACAATCTTGCAGCATTTAAATTTGAGAAAATTGCAGCGATCTAGGCAAAGGCAAAGCTTCTTATTCAAAAGCGAAAAAAAAAATTAGGAAATTCTGAGTAAAGAAGGCTAATTCAAGATCAAACACTAGTTTTTAAAAAATCTGATAGCAAAATCTTGTTAAGAAAATGCTTTTACATTAGAATATCTTATGGTCAAAAGTTTTTTATGATTAAAATTTAAATAGGAATCTCGATTTGAAACATTTATTTTATACTTTTATATTACATCCAGAATTTGGAATCAAGCCTTGCAGGGAAGTTCTGGAATATGTTTAGAAAATGAATGGAGCCCAAAACCCATCTATACATGTACCTCTACATCTATACATGTACATTTTTATAAAGGGTCCGCCAAATAACTTTTTTTTTTTTTGAAAATTCTATAAAAAAAACTACTAGACATTTTCTCAAATTTCTTTTTTATTTGAAGGTACAATCCTTCCGGTTAATAATGGAAAATAATTTCATTGAAATGGCTGCCTCGGTTGGCCATGCAGTAGCCTACACGATCGGTCCAATTTTTAAGCACATTATCGATTGTGTGCAGCTGTATTTCACCAATGGCTTCACGAATATTGTCCTTTAAAGCGTCAATTATCTCTGTCTTGTCGGCGTAACACTTATTTTTGAGGGCACCCCACAAATAATAGTCCAACGGTGTCAAATCGCAGCTCCGAGGTGGCCGAACGACATCAGCTCTGCGGCTGATAATGCAATCTTCAAAAACAGGGCGCAAAACATCGAGTGTAGCTTCGGCTGTGTGGCACGTAGTGCCGTCCTGTTGAAACCAAATATTGCCAATATCCCCTCTTCAATTTTTGTGAACAGAAATTCGTTCAACATGGCCCGATAACGATCGCCATTGACTGTAACGGCCACTCCTTGCTCATTTTCGAAGAAAAATGGCCCAATTATGCCTCTGGACCAAAATCCGCACCAAACAGTGACTCGTTTTGGGTGCAGCGGCTTTTCAATGTATGCGTGCGGGTTTTCTGTGCCCCAAATGCGACAATTTTGCTTGTTTACATACCCGCCAAGATCAAAATGAGCTTCATATGATAAGATGATTTTTTTGGCAAAATCGGCATCTTCTGTAAGTCGATCGCAGGCCCACTTAGCGAAGCGAAAACGCATTGGATGGTCAGTTGGCTTCAACTCCTGAACCAATTGGACTTTGTATGGCGTCATACTAAGGTCTTTATTTAAAATTCGTCTCAATGATGTCTCCGAAATGTTCAATTGTTGAGAACGACGGTGAATTGATGTTGATGGCGTTTCACGCACACTTTCTGCCACAGCAGCAATATTCTCGAGTGTACGCACTGCTTTTGGCTTTTCACGCTTTGGTTTATCGATGATGATGCCAGTTTCTTTCACTTTTTTCACAAGATAACGAACATACGGAGCTGACGGTGCTTCTCTTCTTCCAAAATCCATACACAATTTTCGCACACATTCTGGAACATTACCATGATTTTCAAAAGGAAGGATAAAACTAATTGTCTGTTGAATCAGACATGAGCTAAGTGTTACCATTCACAAAATAAATACTAGTTGAAAAAAAACGTTAGATGGCGGACCCTCTATATTTATTCATACGTTTTGAATTAACGTCGGCCTTTGTAGTCTAGTGGAGAGTGCGCAAAACTCTCAACCCAGAGGTCCCTGGTTCGAGTCCGGGCTCAGGCATGGTTCTTTTCACTTTCTTTGTTCTTTCCTACATTTAAGAAGTATTATGAAAAACAAAAAATCCACAACTAAATTGTGGAAAATGTGGAATTAAAGGAATGGAACAAACTAAAGAACTGAAAATGCTTGCCGAGGTTAAGGCATAACATTAGCCTCTGTCAAAAGCAATTTAAATTATCTTTCAGGGTTGTGTTTCGCCTAATCAATAATTCACGTATGGTTCCAATCAATTCCTCTAAATAATCTATCCCTTTCCTTACAGGTCAAAGACCAAACCTTGTTTGTAAAAGGCGCATGCCTTGGTTCTTTGATATTTAAAAAAAAATAAATAAATAAAGTTTTTAAATAATACATATAAAAGGTATACTTCCAAACTCGATTTTAGTAACTTGCATGCTGCTAGAACTGATGCCTGTTGAAAAAAGAAATAAGTCAGTTGATGTCCATGCGGGGAACATTTCAAGAATAGCGAAAACTCTAATTCTTAATTTTTTGCTGGCTATATCGATTTTTACCTCCTTAATCCAAATCTGACAAATTTTCAGGCCGCTCGCAAGTGGTTTATGAGTTTTAAGCCTCCAAAACTGGAAAAAATGAACTAAGAATTTTGCTGGTTTCATTCATTTTTCAAAAAAAAAATATTGGGAAATTTTTGTATTCTTATTTGAAAAGAGGAAAACTTGGAGGCTTAATAGTAATTAATGCGATTTTATTTAAGGATATAGGAGACCTCACATTATTTAATTTACTAAATTACTAAGAATATGTGTTAAGACATCATTTTTTAAATTACTTGAATAAAAATTTAATTTGAAAATGGTTCGGGCATGATACGAGAAAGATTCTTACCCCATCTTTTAAATATATATTATTTTTTTTGTTGACTTTATATGATTTAAATACAAATTCTAAATGTTTGATAGTTTAAATCATACTTGGTTTTAAATACAAATTCTAGTTGTTTGATAGTTTAAAATCGTTTATTGAGCTTAAGGTCAAAGTTAGAACAATTAATTGTTCTAACGAATCTTTCCAAAGAAACAACAACAACAACAAAGTTTTTAATATGAAAAGGAAAAAATCACTAGCTGATTTTATTGCAATTTCGGCCGGGCTAAAGGCTTCATTAGAAATCTTTGTGATACCCGTGCGAGCGCGCACTAACGCACAGCACTACAGGGGCGATGAATGACCTCTTTATTTATTATGTTGACTTTAGATGATTTTATTGATATTATTTTCTTATGTGTACTAGCGTGTGTCAACCAGCGTATCATGAATACAAACTTAGTACCAAAAATCACAGAAAATAGAATTGTATAGGTTTAATTTTCTTTATGTGCATTCTATACTCCTTTATGCCTTTCCTCCCCCCCTAGAACAAATCCTGCGGACGCCCTTGCAGGCAGCCTGATGTACCAAGTTCGTCATAGAGGCGTACTCAAAAAAACCAAGCGTTAAGTACATATTCGTGCAGTACATAAATTTTGATTTTAAAAGTGTTATCACTTTTCATGGTCTCTCGTGCATGAGTAAAGAAGAAGACTGTTTATAGTGAGTATGTCTAAGTTGTATGTTCATTAGAACACCCATGAAACATATCGAATGTGCCTTTTTCTGATTTTGTTCGCTCCCTGCCCATTTTCTGTTAGATTGAGACTAAAAAATAAGATCTGCATAAAAAATTGGACTTCGGTAGTGAAAAAAAACCCAGGCGCCTGGGGTTAAATTCCCAAAAACAGCTTAAAAATGGTACTTGGCTTATTTACTCTATATCTCTTAAAATAACAGTTTTACGCTCTTAAAATGCAGAAACATTTTTATTCACAACAAACAGATACACATTTTTTCATAACCACCTTTGACCTTGGAATGACCTTTAGTAGTGTTTTACGCAGTCAAAGTCACGATTTGTAAGTAATATAGTTTTTGAACGACTCTCGTAAATTTTTGGAAAGAGATATTTCTAAACAGTTAACCCCATATCAAAGAGCATTAAGTAAAATTTAATGTACAGTTGGTTTTTCCAAAATATTGACTTTTGGAGGCATGAGAGTATTTCAAATTTTTTTTCAAAGTATTTTTCAAAGCAAGTGACTAATTTTCTTCATTGCAAGCACATTTTCAGATGGATTGACACTATAAAATATAACATTTCCAGAAAAGTGAATACATTTAGCTTACAAAGTCTAGCTTAGCCCGGCTTCCCGCCAAAACCAATGTATGTATTTAAATTTTTTTTCTTTTAGATTGTATATCTATAAACAATTAATTTCTTTACAATAACAACCTTTTTACTTCACAGTTTAAAAGTAAGTATAGCGCCATGAAATGTACGAAAATCGGCAAAAAATTATTAATATGTAATATAATAGCAACTTTTTACCGAATAAAATAATTTTGGCCGCCTAAATAGGTCCAATACCCCAATGTGCGCTGCTTATAAAATTTTTTTTTGGAATGTTCAATAGTGTTGAATATGTTACAATAGTCGTACAGTGTTAAAATCAAATAACATACTTCAATATATTCTATTTTTCGAATAAAATAATTTTGACTTCGTAAATCGGTCATTCGTCAATCGCACATTGGGTGCGCTGCTAAACGAATTTTCTCAGAAATGAAACCCAGTTAGATCGATTTTTTTCCCCCGAAACTCTTATACTAAAAATTTCATCAAAATCGCTTGGGCCGTTTTCGAGAACTCATTTACAAATATTGCTCGTTTAATAAAGTAAGATAATTCCAATGTTCATATAATTTTATTTATTGTAGGCAGAAAAAATGCCTTAACGAACAGATGCTCCCTTGTAAAAAATACGTTTTTGCTATTGTAGAATACTATACTTGATACAAGATGAAAATAAGAGTGTTAAGGAATGTGTTTCTATTGTCACAAACGAATTATTGAAAGTTTATAATGCCTTCGAAATTCCAACAAAAAGAAAAGACGGCATCAAAAAATGATTTCAAGACATTTTACGGCTAACAACAAAATGAGAAAGAAAAAAGTCCAGCTCGAGCAAAAAAATTTATTGATTCTTTAGTACATCTATCCATTCGATATATTCCATGAGGATAAAAAAATTAAAAAAAAATTAATTAACTATTTGAAATAATAATACATTAAAAAAAAATGTTCGGAAAACAATGTTATATTAAACTGCATGAAGTTCTAGAAAATAGGTTTCTTTTTTCGTTCTGTTCATATCCTTTTTGTGTTTTCATTGTGTTTTGGCCACCGTTTCAAAACGATAATTAATTTTAACAATATTAAAAAATAGAATTATGTTTTTTCAAGTAATGCAGCTGCCAGAAGTGTGCTGGATTTTTTAAGCTAAATGTATTCACTTTTCTGAAAATATTATATTTTAGCGTGTCAATCCATCTGAAAGTGCAATTGCAATGAAGAAAATTAGTTACTTGCTTTGAAAAATACTTTGAAAAAAAAATTATATGCTCTCATACCTCCAAAAATCAATACTTTAGAAAAAAAACTAACTGTAAATTAAACTTCATTTAATGCTCTTTGATATGGTGTTAACTGTTTAGAAATATCTCTTTCCAAAAATTTACGAGGGTCGTTCAAAAAATATATTACTCACAAATCGTAACTTTGACTGCGTAAAACACTACGAAAGGTCATTCCAAGGTCAAATTTGGTTATGAAAAAATGTGTATCTGTTTATTGTGCATAAAAATGTTTATGCATTTTAAGAGCGTAAAACTGTTATTTTAAGAGATATAGAGTAAATAAGCCAAGTACCATTTTTAAGCCGTTTTTGCGCCTTTAACCTCAGGGGGGCCTGGGTTTTTTCCACTACCGAAGTCCAATTTTTTATGCAGATCTTATTTTTTAGCCTCAATCTAACAGAAAATGGGCGGGAGCGAACAAAATCAGAAAAAGGCACATATGGGTACTCTAATGTTCATATTAAATAAAATATTTTTTTAAGCATTTTAATTAAAACTTTGTAATCTTAGTATTTTTATATCCAGCTTTATTTTTACCATTAAAAAAATTAGTAAGAAAAAGGAAAAATTCATAATGTTGTGTGGAGATTTCAACATCAATATTATTTCCAATGAAACTAGTAAGTTTTTACTGTATGATAATTTATCGACAGTAGGGCTTTCAAATGTAAATGATACTGTACCTACGCGGTACTGCAATAATTTCAATCCTAGTCTACTTGATTATTTTATTGTTTCTGATCTTTCAGTAGTTTCTCTATTCGATCAACTCTATTTTTTATCTGACCACGACTTAATCTTTTGTTCGTTAAATGTTAATTTGTCTCTTAATGCAATTTCTAATAATTTTTCTTTCTGTTATTTCAAAAATATTAACTATCAGTCCCTGTTCCTCGATGTGTCAATGTTATCTTTCAATGAATGTTGGCTTCATCATAACATAAACAATAAGCTTAGGTCTCTTTTAGCACCGATTACATATCTTTTTGACAAACATGTACCCCTACGTACGAAAACCGTGAAAAATGTGTCTTGTCCCTGGTTCACCCAATACGTGTCTAAAAGCATTAAAAAAAGAAACAAATTACAGAAAATATGGAAAATCAGACCATCTCCTGAAAACTGGGAATCTTTTCGCTTGGCTAGAAATGAAGCTGTTCTGTTAGTAAGACAGGCCAAAACACGATTTTTTTCTGAGAAGCTAGATTTATTCCTTAATTCGAAAACGTTGTGGAACAACATAAAAAGACTTGGGTTATGTAATAAAAATCGTAATGAATGCAATGAAGATCCTGAGATTCTAAATAATTTTTTTGTTGACATTTTTTCTACCTCTAATGATACCTCTACGCTTTCCTGTGACAACCTGACTATACCACAGTCTTTTAAGTTTGAAACGGTTAGTGAAATTGATGTTGGAAACTGTGTTATGCAGATAAAATCAAATGCAGTTGCAGAAGATGGCATTCCCATCAAATTCTTTAAACTTTTACTACCTCACATAAGAACTTCTCTTACGCACATTATAAATCATTGCTTTATAACATCCTTCTTTCCTGACATGTGGAAAATTGCCATCGTACACCTATAGCTAAAAAGCAAAATCCATCTGGTGCGAATGATTATAGGCCTATAAGTATACTGTCACCATTGTCAAAGGTGTGTGAAAAACTTATGGCTCAACAAATTAGCAAATATCTTTCTGAGAAAAAACTGCTATCCCGCTATCAGTCTGGGTTTAGGGCAGGGCATGGGTGTTCCTCAGCGGTAGTAAAGGTTATTGATGATATTCGACCCGAATATAATGCCGGCTCTATGACTTTACTCTGCTTACTTGATTTTTCCAAGGCCTTTGATAAAGTCAATCATAGTTATTTGTGTCAAAAGCTTAGGTATCTTTTTGGGTTCTGTGATAGTGCTGTTAATCTAATGTCTAGTTATTTGTGTAATAGAATGCAAAGAGTTAAGGTTGGTCAGATATCCTCGTCATACAAATTAGTAATAAGTGGTGTTCCACAAGGCTCTATACTAGGTCCTCTGTATAACGACATCTTTATTGTTTGCCGGAATGCATCTGTTCATGCTTATGCAGATGATATCCAGCTTTATCATTCGCGACGAACTGGGCTTCTTGATGATCTGTGTTGTAGGTTAAATGAGGATCTTAGTAGCATCAATGAGTGGGCCAAAAGTAATGGCCTTTAACTAAACGCTGCCAAATCGTATGTTCTTCCTATATGTAAAAGTAAAACGTGTGCCGTTGATGTCCCTGATCTGTTTATTGGCAATAGCAAACTGACTGTGGTGTCGACAGTAGTAAACCTAGGTTTCTACATTATTCTTCTTTGTCCAGGGTAGACCATGTTAATAGTATAGTCCAAAAAGTTTATTATGTCCTACGAAACTTAAGAATGTCTGCTAGTGTCACTCCTACTGAAATTAAACGTAGATTAGTCATACAGCTAATTTTACCAATCATTTTTTATTCAGACATAAAAAAATAAACTGGCCATTTCAGCCCTTGGAAGGACTCTGACCTAGCTTTCTATTGATCAATTGTGTTGTGCGTGTTATTTAAGGTTTTTGATCACAAATGACCGAGAACTGGACCTACGTGTTTTATGCCGACTCCGAACGGCTTATGTTCTCAAGTAGCTTTACATGGCAATTTTTACTCTCTGAGGTTTGCCATTGTCTGCAGAGAGGCGACGACCGAACAGAAAAATTAATTCAATTGAAAAAACTTTCTGTCTGAGCTGGAATTGAACCCGGGCTACCGCGGTTCTTAAGCTTAGGGGCCACGCACTCTACCCACTAGGCTAAGGTCGCCAACTATTCAGACATAGTTTATAGTAAACTTGGCGCATCTTCCCAGTTAAAAATTCAAATTGCATTTAATTACGCCACGCGCTATGTGTATGGTCTTCGAAAATACGATCGTTTGTCTCGTTTCCGAAATGCAATACTTGGATGCGACATAACTGCTTACCTAAATGCTAGAAACTGTATTTACCTGCACAAAGTAATCCATGGGAAAACTCCTTGCTATCTGCATGAAAAACTTCAGTTTTGTATGTCATGTAGAAGCCATGTTCTGATAGTTCCGAGGCACAACTCATTAAACTCTTCCCACCTGTTTTTCATTAACGCCATTAGGTTGTGGAATGCTTTGCCACAATGGCTTAGGGAGGTCACTGGGAGAGGTCCTTTTAGGCAATCTATATTTTCATTTTTCTCTACTCAATAGCTTTCCTTACTTACTTACTTACTTCCTTACTTCTCTATGTTATCTATTCTTTATCTATTTTTTGTATCAAAAACTTTTTTCAATCTTAACTTAACTTTAATTCTTTTTATTTTTTATATTCTTTAAAATAAAAAATAACACAAAGCCAATATTGTTTAAAAATTAAGGTCATTATTTTTGATTCTGTTTTAAACAGTTGTTATTATTCTTCATTTTTAGTTTTTAACTTTAATTTCAAATTTTTAATATAAAATTATTCATTTTCATATTCATTTTAATTTCAATTTAATATTAATTTTAATTAAATTTAATGTAAATTAATTATATTTATGCATTTATGTTGTACTTTAAAAGAGCATAGCTCTTATTGTACTTATAATTACTTAAATAAATAAATTAAATAAATAAATAAAATAAATAAATAGATATGAGGCGAGTGGTGGATCAGGAGGAATTGGATCGTGGATTGGTGGATCGTACATTTCTTTTGGCAAATAGATCCCTTGCAAGCAGCTTTATGTTTTTCTTTCTCATTTCATATTATTAAAAAAAAATTCGAAATGGCCCACAACTGCAGAATGAATTGACCAATTAAAAAAAATTTAAACCCTCTACAACAAAATGTAGTATGAGGTCATATTCTCGGAGTGCTCCTCTACTAGAAACAAGCAGCGGTATCTCCGTTACAAAGAAATTATTCTAAATTGTCGCACAGTGTAAAAGGCTAGAAATGGTTGTTAAGGATTGCTCATTTGATACTTGAAGCTAATTTTTTGTACTATTCAATAGTCTCAAGCCATTTCAAGGAGCACGATCTCTTAAAAGAAAATATTTTGTAAAACTAGATTCCTCTGTTTTTGAAAAAATTTAATACACACACTCCGTTTTAGTACCTACACATATTGATTTAATTGCTCAAGTCATAAAATTGGCGTTGAATGGTAAGACACGATTTATAATCTGTTGAACGATATCGAAATAATCAACGCCGAAATTTGCATAGTTTTTCTAAAATATCAGTATTAATAACAGTTTATAGTACCTACATATTCTAAAAACTATTATTGTAATTTATGTAAATAACCAACTAAGTGCTCTCAGCTAATACCTTACATTCAGCTTGTTGCTTGTGTTGACATGACAAATAAATATTGTTTGCTGTTTCCAACTATTGCTCGTTGTAGCTAATCAAAGTTTTGTTTATAAATGCCGCAAGTAAAGATTCTAACTATACTTTGTATATATATATATAAATTGTAAGCAAATATTACTTACCGCTATGCCCACCAAGACTGTGGACAGAATAATGCAGGTTGCACCTAAGCCGATGGCAAGCAGGTTGCGGTTACGTTGACAACGCATGGGTGCATGCGCTGTGTTGTAGTGTTCAGCGCTGGTTACTGTTATAAAAGGTTTCATGGTTTCACCACTCATAGTTAGCAGATTTTAATTTTGAGTTTTAGCAAAAATATCTCGCAAAATATGACGGGCTACGGCAAATTAAGACGCCAAAAGTAAAGAATCAACAACATAAAAAAAATAACAACAGACTCTCGATTTCTCTGACCGATACAAGATATTCGCTACTTCATTTTGAAATTAAAATAGAACTGCACAATTTTTGCATTCTTTTCTTTTGATTGTTATATTCCTTTTAACGCTCATTTATTGTGTTCTAAGTAAAAAAACATAGAAGTTGTTCTTAGAGCTGAACGCAACTGCACTTAAATTTGTATCTTTGTATCTAGACAGCATAGCCGTTTAGTAGCTGTTGCTACATTTTTGCACACTACAGTCTGTTGTAAAGTACATTTCTTTTATTATTTTTTTAATTTTTTGTTACTATGCTTATCTATTTCCCAGTGTAGCTAAAATTTTGCCGGGTTTTCTGCCTTCAGTTTTTTGTTCAAGCATAAATTATGCTTAATATTTTGCTCAGAAACGTCCGTTCATTTCAAGACCTCGCGCACAACTGTTTAAGATTTCAGCCAGCACTTCCCATTCGATGCGATCCATTCATGCATTGAGCAAACAAGTTGTAGCGATCGCTCCCACTTTCTTCTAGCTAGTATCAGCCAGTCAACCAGCTAGCCCTCATAATTCGAACTTGACTCTCATCGGTTCTGTTCTGTTTTGTTCCGGGCGCTTGTGCGATTCTTTAAGATTTGGTCATACCGCAGATTCTTTTGCTGGCAATTAGTTTGCCGCATCTCATTTTCGCTTTCCCTTGATTTATAAACATCCTCAATATTGTCTTTTTTACATTGACTGGAACGGGTTTTGGTTCACTTCGGATTATTATTTATTGTTTGTTTTTGTTTTTTTGTTTGTTTGTTTTGGTACTGATCATATTTTTTGGGATTCTTTCTGTTGGCTGACTTCTGTTTCATAATCGTCTTAATTAAATTTGTTCTCTGCTGTTTGTTTATATATAAATTTTCACTTGAACAAAGGTTTTTTTGTATCTTCTGATTGGTTGTTTTTTTTTTTTTTTTTTTTTTGTTGCAAACAAACGCTGCGGGTAGCATTTAAGCTGAGAGAGGTTAAAATCGGCTGTCTTATCTACGGTTATGTTGTTCGATTTGCTGTTACCATCTCTTGTTACTACTGAACGTTTAATTGAGTTTTTGTTATCGCAATCATCAATTCGCGCTTTGTTATATTTTAGCATCTACTACCATTTTGTTTATAATGTTAATTAATGCTATTTTGTAATATCTGTTTGTGGCGATTTTATGCGGATTTTAGGAAGCTGTTGTTTTTCAATGTAATTCAGAAAATATCATTTTATATTCAGATGGTAATGGAAATGATAATAGTGATATGTAGTAGTTGAAATTGCAGGAAGTAAAAAGATTTTGCTTCTTGACAACTACCCTATTTCTCACGAGCTGCTGTCAACGAATGTCAAACAAAAGAAAACTAAAAAACATTTTGACACAACATTTTTGTTATTTTCGTTTTGCATCAGCTGCCATAGTACGCTCTCGTTTTGATTTTCTTCTGTTTGACATTCGTTGACCGCAGCTGGTACTGTCGCTACTACTTGTATTATTATACCATGGCAGAATTATCCAGGTAGCATTGACAGTTGTAATGGAAAACATGTACAGTCAAAAAATATACTAACAAGAAAACCTCTTTAATCAGCCACTGTCAATAAGTGAAAACATAACTAATGTTAAAAATGTTGAAGTGAAAAAAGCAGCTGCAGATGCAGATGGATGAAATAAAATAAATATTTATTTAAGGTAGTTTCTTTTTGGAAGGTGCAGAATATGTAATGTTAGTTTTCGATACTTGCTTTCACAGCTGTTTTTGACAGACTATGTTTTTCTTTGGAGTAGAAAATAAGTAGTTGTCAATGCTACCTGGATAATTCTGCTGTTCCAACTGATAATTCTACTATTCTGATAATTTCTGGATGCTACTCGTATGATTTCATGTATAGAAAGAAAATTAAGTTTTATTTAAGTGATAAAATAATATTCAGTATATAAATACTATACAGAAAATAACAAGTACATGTAACTAGTATAATGTTGTCATTTCTAATAGTAGTAATCGTAGTTTTAATGTTATTAATCATAATTATAATTTTGGTAAAAAGAATTTTATATTCACTGATTCCTTTAGAATGTGATTTGATCTTTTCTGAATTTCATTTGATTTGGTCTATTTTCAATTTCAATTGATCTCTTTTGCATTTCAATTGATCTTATCTAAATTTCAGTTGGTCTTTTTCCGATTTTCCGAATATTCAGAATCGTATATCAATTGATCTTTAATGAATTTCAATAGATCTTTTCTGAACTTCCATTGATCTTTTCTGAATTTCAAATGTAATATCTGAATTTTAATTTATCTACTCTGATAAATCATGAATTTTATCGATCTATTCAGGCATCGCCAATAACGATTATCGCTATCATTGTACAATAGTTATTTTTTATGGATATTTTTTCGATCAGAAATAAAAGTTATTCTTAGACCGTTATTTTTTTCTTTCAGAAATTAAAGTTGTTTCTTGATCGTTATTTTTTCAATCAGAAATAAAAGTTATTTCTTGGTCATAATTTTTTTCGTTCAGAAATTACAGTCATTTTTTACCGTTACTTTTTTCAATCAGAAATACAAGTTATTTCATAGTCGTTATTTTTTCGATCAGAAATGAAAGTTATTTTTAACCGCTGTTTTTTCGATCAGAAATAAAAGTTATTTTTAATCGATTTTTTCGAACAGAAAAAAAAGTTCTTTTTTAATCGATTTTTCGAACAGAAGAAAAAATTATTTTTGACTGAAATAATTTCTATCAATCTCTGCGCGGGCGAACCAAGAAGAACAGAGTTCGTTTTTGCATTGTGTATTGCACATGATTTTCGAGATTTTGCACAATGTCGTATCTCTCCATCTACAATTCACTGCTTGTGTGACTCTTTTTGCGAGGTTCGTGTACAACTCTTGTAGCGGAGTAGGTACATCTTCTGCAAATTCCGATCCCAGCCCAGCGCCCTCCTTTGCTAGACAATCTGCCATCTCGTTTCCCTCAATGCCTTGATGGCTAGGGACCCAATGGATGCGTACTCTCTTCCAGTGCATAATATATCTAGTACATCTCTGCCAGCAAGGGCATTTTTGGACTTGATGGTAGCGGAGCGCATGGATTTAATAGCCGTTTTGCTGTCAACGAAAGTTTTAATATAAGAGTGATGTGTATCCAGGCCGAGGACTATCTCTTCACTAGAAGTGTTAGCGTTTTGGAATCGACTGTTGCACGAGGTATCATGTAGTCTGTCCAACTAGATGGATCCTTGCCGATTGTACAATGTCCGAAATTTTGATTGTCCATGTTGTCTGCTGATGTCAGGCGTTGTGCCATTTCTCCAGCTATTAGTTTTATCCACGGGTCTATACATAGAATATTTTCAAGCCCAGGTGCTGCCTAGCATCTTATTGGATGCGTAAAATGCAATGATGGCTTTCTTTACCCTTTCTTCTTCATTGACTCTCCATGCCAGCTTCCTGTCCAAGACAACTCCTAGATATTTCGTGTGAGTTTTCGGTATGAAGCGTATGTTGTTTATTTTTGGTGGTATTCACGGTAACTAGATCCTTATTCTCCGAGCTAATACTAGGACCGACTGAATTTGACTATCTAAGTACCTCTTTGAGATTATGATGCTTATTGTTGATAGAAATTTTCCCACTATAATTATGTTTATGTCATCTGCATAGGCTGTTATCTTCGGGACTCTACCTTCAACGTTTTTGAGTAGTTTATTGACAATGCTATTCTATAGTAAGGGCGAGAGGACTTTCCTTGGAGTGTTCCACTGCGAGCTTCCCTTTCCATGGATTAAGTGCCCCACTCAGCTCGAAACCTTCTGCAATTAAATAAATTGTCTAGCCATAGGTCTATATCTGGTGGCACATCAATTGCACGTAGTCCGTTCAGGATTGTCTTAGTTGATACATTGTTGAATCCACCTGAGATGTCTAGAAATGAACCAAGTGTGCATTCTTTCTGGTGTAGGGTTTTTCTATTGGTACAAGGGAGTATAGTGCCGTCTTAACTGTTTTCCCTTTCGTATAACCGTGTTGTTTGGTTGCTACCTTGATTGCATTATTTCTTAGGTGCAAGTAAGGCAGATTCTCGATCGTCTTTAATATAAAGGAGGTTAGACTTATTGGCCTGTAGTTCTTCGGATACAAGTGGTTGGTCTTACCTGCTTTTGGTACAAATACGACTCTTGCTGTCCTCCAGGCCACGGGCACATAGTTTTACCTGATATCTTCGCCTATGTTATCTGCACTTAAGTTATATTCTAAGATAAAGTTTAGTATGGACTCACCTCGATCATTGATATCTGGGCTACCCCACACTGAGTGATGTGCATTGGCTGCGAGCCTATGACGCTCGTCAGGTAGTGCGTTGTTTTCGTGCGTCATGTAGCAGTAGGCTACTAGAATTGTTTCATCCACGTCGCACTTTAGCACCACGACAATGAGGTCGTCAGTGCTGTATTGAGATATTAAATAGATATAGATGCTCTTCCTTATAAGGATAGCTGTTCTTGTTCTACTTACTGTTGTTGCAAAAAGCGTATTGAAATCAGGTGACTTTAGGGCAGAAACCACGTTGCCCGAGGCTGTCCATGGCTTCTGCACTAAATCCACATTGTAGCCTCCTTCCTCTAATGTGAGAAGGAGTTCTATGCTAGTGGTTTTACTTTTGTGCATGTTTATCTGGAGGACTTTTAACTGCATTCGTTTGAAGGCTTTGCTACGGGGTTGACTTGCGTAGTCATACCTCCACTACTTGCTTTTTTCAGCAGCATCGTTAGTTTCTTCCATGCAAAGATCTTTTTCCCCCTCTCCAAGCTCTAGTGGGTTTTTTTGTTGTCTTTGGGGTGGCATATTTTTTTAAGGCGCAGATACACACTTCCAACGCCTTACACCATCTTCCCGTAGTGTGCATAGAGAATATCCTCTGCCTCCATGTTTATCTGGAGGACGTAGTGTTTCCTCCCACTACTACCAGGTAGCGGGTCAACAACCTTCAGCACCCTCCAGTCAGCTGTTGGCTTTCTGTATTTTGCTTTTGCAAAAGCTTCAGAGCGACCTCTTGCAGCACTATTCTTTGGAGTACCTTCGCTTTTGGAAGAGACGGGAAGCTAGTCCTTACAACTACCTCCAGAAGGTCACCCTCCCATAGGCCTTGGAGGGTCGCCTCTTCCACCTTTAGCTCAGCCAAGGCAAGCGTCTTCTTCTCTTTGGAAGAGCGATCGTTCTTACCTGAAAGCCGACTGCAGAGTTTAAAGGACGCTGTATAGTTTTCTTTGGCTTTCAGTCCTCCTTTGACCTGGTCTTGGGCTCTTGAAGTCTGTCTTCATGTACTGAATTGACCGAGCTAGCGATTTCGTGGTCCGAGTCTGCATCGACTATGGCACATTTGCGCAGTAGTATGCGTTTATTGGCAGTGATTGCCTTATCACCAGAACCTGTTCCCGCCCTGACAATGATTTTGGCAGTAGCTTTACAACCTCTATGGCTTGCACCAACCATAGGGTAGGTGTGATCGCTGTCGCTACGCAGTGGCGATTGCTCCTTCCTTTGTCCACTGGTGGCAGCTGGTGTTTGTTTTGTTTGTTGTTATTTTTAAATTTTCCATGTAGCTCCCTTGAGTGTGGGACAATGGAAGTTCCACCCCTACGGAGGTAGGACTATATGTGCGGTCAAAGCTGGATAGTACCGGAGGGCGCCTGGTTTCCGATACGCTCCGTTTGAGACAGGACTATTTTTGATTTTATGGGCTTTCAGCCTAGTAAATCTTCGGCAGGGGTCGCATGACACCTTGATTCAGCCCATAGGAAAGGCTGGAAGAGGGTAGATAGAGGGGAAGTAAAGGTATAAGGAGGGAATAGGTATGGGATAGATAGAGGGGAGGTGTAGTGGGATGAATAAAGATATAGGGAGGGTGAATAACTCTTTGTGCATTGCTTCACAATGGTCTGTACGCAAGGGGAGTTTTGGGGGTTAAAACCCCCCGAAATGAACGAATTTCAACGAGCATCGAGTGCAACTCTCAGCGCAACATGACATCCATTGTGTATTTATGGTCACGATAAAGATCTTTAGATGACATTGCACTTTGGAAAAAAAAAATAAAAAACTCAACTTAAAACATTTATTTTGAAAAGACTATAATAGTATATACATAGAGACTTAAAAATTTTTTACGTATACTCAGGGAAATATGTATTAAAATTTAATGAAATTGTGTTCATATTAAACAAATTTATTTTTGAAATAGAGCTTGAAACAATTTCATTAAAGTTAATCACAAATGATTTTTATGTTAAATTTAAAACAAAATATTTGTTTTCAAAACAATATTTTTAAAATACTTTTATGATAAGCATTTACAGTTTGAAAACATTTATTTAAAAAAAGTATAGCAGTGAGGGGACTGCCGACCGAAGCGAAAACCTATATATAAAATATTAGTATTCCCTGGAAGACGTTGTCCTGCCACGGACCGCCTTACTGCTATATAAGAATTTTCATGCTAATAGGGGGTTTCGGACTATCCTACATGTAGGATGGATTTGACAGGTCGGACGGACATGTAGGATGTGCAAAAGCTCATACTGCAGCCCGTCCTACATGTACGATGAAATCAAAAAGTTTTAAAAGTTCCGCTCTGATCTTGTTCTTCTCTGTGCGTCCTTGTTTGTAGATTTCCTTGGTAATTGTTGTTGATAATTGTTGTGAATTCTAATCGTGTAGCTACAGTCGGCATATGAAAGTAGAATTATTTTTGTTAAGAGCTTATAACAATTTATTAAATTTTTTATATATTGTATTACTGAAACTATTTATTTTAAGGAAAAGTGTTACCATATCAAAAATACATATAATTAAAGTAATTTATTTAAATTATTTCATTATTGAATTAATATAAAAAATTAAAGCTTATTTATATCTATTTATATCATGACACTAACACAATATACATGTTCACCATATCTATATTGCTTTGTGTATTAAAAATAGAATATTCTAAAATTAAGAAATATCTATATCTTATAAATTGTATATAATTCATACAAGAAATTAAAGCTAAACAGTTTTAAAAAATAGATATACATAAATATTCTTTAAATTTCCTCAATGAGCTAAATTGTTCATATATATGAACTATATATATGTAACTATATATATTAGGGCGGGTCAATTTGTATGGATGAATTTTTTGGAGGTCTGGCTCAGCGAAATTCGTAAAATACATGTAATTTCAAGACTTTTTCTCCACTACAGCATATACAAATTCTGAAAAAAAGCTGTGCGGACTTTCGTAAATAGATTTTGTTCTCAATTATAAAATATGAATGTATGAATGTATGTGTATGAATCTATTTACGAAAGTCCGCACAGCTTTTTTTCAGAATTTGTATATGCTGTAGTGGAGAAAAAGTCTTGAAATTACATGTATTTTACGAATTTCGCTGAGCCAGAATTTGACCCGCCCTAATATATATATATATATATGTATTTCCGATACGGTAACACTTTTACTAAAAACAAATAGATTTACCAATATTATATATATTCTTTAATTCATATGTATAAACTGTTTTCTAAATTAGTTCGATGTCATATGCTGACTGTAGCTACAAATAAGCGTCCACAAAAAAATTAAAGCTTACTGTACAACAATAACTACTTAGCAAATTTACAACAACAACGCAAAGAGAACTACAAGATCCCAGCGGTTTCGCAGCGTTAGAGGGAATGAACCGAATTGACGGCGTAAAATATACAGCACTTTGCATGCTATATTTTCTGTTTGCCTGCTAGCAAGCACTTAGCACTTGCTTGTGCTACTGATGATGGCACTTAGAGGATGTTGGCTAGCAACAAATTTTGCACTGCACTTGCTGGTGGTGGCACTTGGAGGACGCTCGCCAGCAAAGAAAGCGAATTTAACTTTGCTGCACTTGCTGATGTTGGAGACCGTTGGCCCACACACAGGCAGACACAAACTCAAGCACTTTCGTTCATTTTTTTCATTAATTTGTTATTTTTTAAGTTTTTTAAGTTTACAATATTACAAGTTTACGAAATATGTTGCAAGTACAAGTTCTCGAATTAAATATGTCGCAAATTGATAAAATGCAAATAAAATAAAATATTTACGCTAAAACACGACCGAAATGTGAAACGTCAAAATTTGTAATTGTCCAAATTTCGCCGTCCATTTGACACAGCAAAAAAGACAAATTTATTACAACACACACAAATTTTATTCAACTTGATATTTTCTATCCTACCACGACTGAAAACTTTCCGATTGACACACAGCCATAGTTGACAACTCTGAATATAAAATGCCGCAGTGGTGAAAATAAAAAGCCACTGACAAATACAACAAGTATGAAAATTGTCAAACTTTGTTTGACGATATGTAATAAAATAAGAGCATGCATGTAATTATTTGAATGTTCAACATATTCCTTTATCACAACTTAAAGATTAAAATGTTAAAACACTCAATCCATACATTATTTTTTTTGTTTGCAAACGAAGTTCCAGCAGAAAAAAGCAGAAAGGGAAGAAGATCGATCCATTTTTAAATCTCACCATGAATAGCAGCTGTTTGAGTAAAAGCAAATTTTTCAAAAATGTTGACAAATACAACAACTGAAGAAATTGCCAAACTTTAAAGGCATATATACACCAATATAAACCGAACTATTAATAAGTTTTGGTTGCAAACATCTTATTGCAACCTAACTTAAGTATTTTTATACTAACAAACAGATTATATGCATTAATTTCAGGAGTTTCCAAGTGATTTCTTTGTGAGCTTGCGGCCGATTGTGGACGATTTCCTTGGAAAAATACGATGATGCAAACCAATGCATCCTGAGAAGTTTTCACTTCAAAAAATTTAAAACAAAATCCTTAATATTGAAAACAAATAATTTAAAACAAAATTTTAAAATATTGTTCTTAATTCGATGCCATTTTTAATTTTTTCGAGTTTTCGACGTCATATTTTCGACGCCTGCGACTCCTCCAATACCAAATTTCAACTCCATTCGATGAAAGTAGCGTTTTATTGCGTCTTGAAATATTTTATGTATTAATATAATAAATTTGTTTTATTTCATTTAGTGTTCATTATTTGTATAACCAATTCAAAAATATTTTCAAACAATGAAATGTAAATTCAGTTTTTTTCTTAGCTGGATCTCAACTGTCTGGTCAATGATTTTGCTGCACATAATTTTTTGATTCCATCTTAGATAGTTTTTTTTGTTATTGCAAAGTAATATTAAGAAGAACTTACAAAAAAAAAATTTTTTTGTATTTTGTTGTTTTTTAGAAACGCAAAAGCGTAGAATTTCTATTTTAAAATTTTTGTTTATTTAAATTTAAAGTTTTTTAAATTACTCTGAAATAAATTTGTTATTTGTTATTAAATGCATCTTTTTCTCGCTAAGTGGCATAAAAAAATTACTTTGGAAAATTGTTTTCTATATTATTTACGAAAAAAAAATGCAAAGTCTTTAATTATTATTATAGTCTTATTGCAATAAATATCAACACTAGTTGAATTTGTATTAAAAATTCATTATTACCTCACGTTTTACGCCATATCTTTTGAACCCTTGAAGGGCACGCTTTCATTTTTTATCGTTGCAAAGATAATGGAACGTAAAAAAATGAAAATGAATAAAAATTATAACGCCCGTTATAATGGTATTAAACTTTGAAATTCTTAATAGGTCAACTTAGTGCAATTTTTTTTCCAAAGGTTCATATTTTTTCCTTAAGAAAGACCAAATAACCTTTCCAATGATACCCTATTTACGAAACCCGCATTTAAATTGACTGAGCTGTGCATGACGTTTTCGCCTGGCAGTTGGTTTACGAAAAAAAATCTTAGAATCTCAAACTCCGGACTTAGTTTTCTTAACAATAAACCAATTTAAGAACAAAATTTGAGCCAAAGCGGAAATGGTCAGGCAACTAATATTACACTTCAATGTGAAATAAACGACATATTGAAAACAATTTCTTCCTACTTTGACGACATTTGTTTAACCCGAATCACCCTTTGGTTGCCATATGGTAACGCAAATATAAACACTAAAATGCACTGATTTTAGTTTAAACCATTCTATATTTGCCGTTAAAAGCTCATTTTGAAAATAAAAAAAGAAATTATTACAAACTGTGGTGAGCAAATTTGCTTGAAAAAGTTTTTAAAATTTTATATGAAAAAAAGCATTGATATTAAAGACATTATGTTGAATTTTAAAACATCATGATTTGTTCAGTGTATACATATATTGATTTTGACCAATATTTTGTATTCCATATTTGTAGGAACTCCTTAAAGCAAACAAATCGACCTGTAACGTTTATCGAACTCCTTAATTTTTGCGATGCAATGATATATCTATCAATAAGCCGATTCCTGTTGATTGGTGCAAAGTGGCCGGATTCAGTCGCTTCACTCGACCGCTCGTGTTCATCGCTTCAAAGACTCAAAAAAAACATGAGAAGTAAAATTGAAGAAGAAAGGCTTAGGGCTAATTTATCAGAGCGAGTTTAAACTCTAGTCAAATTAAACTGAGGTTAACTCACTGAAATTGAACGTTTAAACTCGGTTTAACTTGATATTTTAGCATTATTTGAAATTAAATTGACTTAAAATATCATATAATGTGTTTCTTTTTTGCCTAAACCGAGCTTAAACGCCCAATTTTGTTGAGATAACCTCAGTTTAATTTGACTAGAGTTTAAACTCGCACTGAAAAATTGGCCCTTTATGGGTTAGCTCTTCTAAATGTTCACTGGGATACGGAATTGACCACGGACAAAATTTTAAATGCACAAGCCCAAAATAAAAGAAAACTAGAAATCATGATATAACTATTATTTCATATAAAAAAAATTGGAATAAGTCTAAATAAAAAACTTAAATCCCCTCCCGAATTTTTTTCTGGTTACGCGCCTGGACATGGGTGATCCTATCAGAAGCTTGCGCTACAGTCAACATAGCAAATCGCTTCTTAGCAATTTTAGCTCCTACACCACGTCAAGGTTGCTATTCTAGTAGGCGCAAGACTCAGGACTAACATAAAAAAATTTCAGAATTTTTAAAAACTTTACTGTTTTCACTTATTACTAAGTTAAAAACTTTTTTACAAATTTTTTGTGAAATTTTTTGTACAGAGTTTTTCGAAAAATTTTTTAAAAAATACTTTTTGATAGGAAATATCCAGAATTTTCTCATGCTTCAGTTTTGAAAAAATCCAAAAACAACGAAAACTCATTTTTTATTCTCTGCACTGTAACTTTTTCAAATTAAAAAGCATTAAAAAAAGGCCAGAATTTTTCATTTCGGACCTTTTTTATATATGTCTATCTATCGCCCAAATTTGAAGCAAATTGAATTGACGTGCCGAATGGCGCGTAACGCCCCTTATCTTCTTTTTTTAATGTTAAATATTTTTAACCGACTTCAAAAAGGAGGAGGTTCTCAAGTTGGTTGGTTTCTTTGTTTGTTTTTTTTTTAAATGTATGTACATTGATAACTCCTAAAGTACTAGCCCGATTGCAGCAACTTTTTGTCAGCAGATAGAGACATTGGACGCGGAGGTTCCCGTTTAAAAAAGTGGGCGGTATTCTACAAAGGGGCGTGGCAATAATAGAAAGACACTGTAACTTGAACAATTTTGACACAAGGATACTGAAATTAGGTACAGGGGTAGGAACAATTATTACAAATTATTGTCAAAAAGTGGGCGTTATGTGATAAAAGGCGTGGCAATATTAGAAAAATGCTGTAACTCGAATAATATTGACACTAGGGCACTGAAATTAGGTACAGGCGTAGGCGTAATTATGAAAATGTACGGTCAAGAAAGTGGGCGCTGTTGGACAGAAAGGCGTGGCAATATAAGAAAAATACTGTATCTCATTTAATATTGAAACTAGGGTACTGGAAATTGGTACAGGGGTAGGACAAATTATTACACATTACGGTCAAGAAAGTGGGCGTTATTCGACATAGGCGTGGCAACATTAGAAAAAAGCTGTAACCCGAATAATATTGACACTAGGACACTGAAATTAGGTACAGGCGTAGGCGTAATTATGAAAATGTACGGTCAAGAAAGTGGGCATTATTGTATATAAGGGCGTGGCAATATAAGAAAAATACTGTATCTCAGTTAATATTGACACCAGGGTACTGGAAATCGGTACAGGAGTAGGAAAAATTATTATAAATTACGGTCAAGAAAGTGGGCGTTATTTGACATAGGCGTGGCAACATTAGGAAAACGCTGTAACTCGAATAATATTGACAATAGGGCACTGAAATTAGGTACAGGGGTAGGAAAATTATGATAATTTGCGGTCAACAAAGTGGGCGTTATTGGACAAAAGGGCGTGACAATATTAGAAAGACACTCTATCTCGAATAATATGAACACTAGGGTAGCATCATTTGTTATAAGAATGTGTAGAATTATTACAAAACACTATGAAGAAAGTGGGCGGTAATATAGAAAGGGCGTCTCACTTCTAGAAAAAGACTGTATCTCAGTTAATAATGACACTAAGGTACTGAAATTTAGTACAGGGGTAAAAACAATTATTACAAATTATGGTCAAAAAAGTGGGCGTTATTCGACAAAGGGCGTGAAAATCTTAGAAAAACACTGTAACTCGAATAATATTCAAACTAGAGTACGGAAATTCCGTACATGAATAGGTAGAATTATAACAAAACACAATCAATAAAGTAGGCGAAATTTTTAAAAGAGCGTGTTACTATAAAAACAACACTGTATCTCGAATATTGACACTAGGGTTCTAAAATTCGTAACAAAAATGGGCACAATTGTTGTCATTATCTCTAAAAAGGAAGAAATAAAAACTTTTTAACAAAAAAAAACCAACTTCAAAACCACTACAAAGTAAAAAATAGTTTTAAATTACTTTTCACATCAATTCTTGGTCAAATTTGATAATTTATTTATAAATATTATAAAATTGCAAATCTTAATATCATATTTTTTTCTGTTTTATATTATTATCAAAAATATATTTATTTCTCCATGAAAATAAAACCTTTAAAGTCGGCGCTAATATAATCAGACTTTTATAAAATTAACGCTCCGGCTTGAAAGGTTATATATTCATGGACAAATTAATATATTTATGATAATAATTCGTGGCTTGCCTAATGTTTCTATACGTCGTCTCCTGTCTTATGAGTGTATCTAACAGATATTGCAATGGCGCTAATGAAAACTCTAAAGTCTTATTAAATGTTTTTTGTAGACGGTATTCTGGTCTTAAAGTTGTGCATTTTAATGCCAGAAGCCTTAATACGTGTAAGATAGATTATTTAAAATTTGTGTTTGAAGACTCGTCGGTCGATATTATATGTGTATCAGAAACATGGTTTTGTTCTGATATCGACGACACTGTTCTCGATATAAGTAACTTCAATTTATTTAGAAATGATAGAACTAATAAAAGAGGAGGAGGGGTTGCTATTTACTGCAACAAAAGCTTGAACGTTAAGATCGTTAACAAATCTTCTGGTGATAGTGTTGAATTTTTAAATATCTATGTATCTGACAACAATACCAAGATACTGCTTTCTTGTGTTTACAATCCTAACAAATGTCATAGTCTAAGTTCTTATTTCTCTGAACTCTCTGATCTGGCAATCGACTTCAATTACTTTGTTGTGTGTGGTGATTTCAATATCAATCTTTTATGTAATGATAATGTTACAAAATCTTTGTATGAAAGTATTTCGTCTGTCGGTCTGTCAATTGTGAATGAATCTATAGCCACGCGATTCTCATCTAGTAATGTGCCCAGTCTTTTAGATTATTTTATAGTTTCTGATGTATCTACGGTTCTTCTGTTTGATCAGATTTATTTCATTTCTGACCATGATTTAATTTTCTGCACACTCGACATAAACTTATCACGCTCGTTAACTTCAAAGTCAGTATCGTACCCAAACTTTAACTGTATAAATTTTCCTGCCCTATACAGTGATGCCAGTTTGGTTCCCTGGAATGATGTTTGGTTTCAGTCTGGTATTGATGAGAAAGTTGAACTTTTCGCTGGTATGATTAACAACCTGTTTGCTACACATGTTCCTATTCGCACTACTGTTATTAAAAATTTTTCGTGTCCGTGGTTTAATGCTTATGTAAAAAATGCTATTAAAAAAAGAAATAAATTGCATCATCAGTGGAAAAAGAATCCGTCCGCTGAAAATAGGGAAAACTATAGGATAGCTAGAAATGCTGCTGTACTAATAACAAAGCAATCAAAAAGAAGATTTTGTTCTGCTAAGTTGAATACCTCGCTACCTTCTAAAGTATTGTGGAGGAATCTGAAAAACTTTGGTATTGGGAAAAAATCTGCTACTGACTGCAACGTGAATCCTGATGTTCTTAATAATTTTTTCTTATCTAACAATAGCAGTCCTGTAAACAATACAATTGTCGATATGCTGATTGAACCAACATTTCAATTTTCTGCTGTGAGTGAGAGTGACGTTGGCAAGTGCATAATGAAAATAAAATCAAATGCTGTCGGTGAGGATGGTATTTCGATAAGGTTTATTAAACTCATTTTACCATACGTACTTCAATCTCTAACGCACATAATTAATCACTGCTTTACAACGTCTACTTTCCCACACTCCTGGAAAATAGCAAAAGTAATACCGGTTGCCAAAAAATCGTCAGCGTCTGATACCAACAATTTCAGGCCAATAAGTATTCTGTCTTCGCTGTCTAAAGTGTGCGAAGCTATAATGGCTGATCAAATCTCAAAATACTTAAGCATTAGTAATTTATTGTCTCCTTTACAGTCTGGATTTCGTGCTGGCCATAGCTGCACAACCGCTACCATAAAAGTTTTGGATGATATAAGAAAATCATACGATGAAGGCCTAGTTACTTTACTCTGCATGCTTGATTTTTCCAAAGCATTTGATAGCGTAAATCACATTCTGCTTTGTCAAAAACTTAAGTGTTGGTATGGGTTTTGTAATAATGCTGTAAGTCTTTTAGAAAGCTACTTGTCCAACAGGTTACAGAGAGTAAGAATAGGGGATAAGTGTTCTCAATTTGAATTGGTAAGCAGTGGAGTGCCCCAGGGATCTATTCTGGGTCCTCTGCTGTTTTCATTGTTTATTAATGATATTTTTTCAACCTGCAGATATGCTTCTATGCATGCTTATGCGGATGACATTCAGTTGCATCTTTCACGTAGAACAGGCCTCTTTGAAGATCTAAGTGTCAGGCTGAATGAAGATCTCAATCATATTCACCAGTGGGCCATTAATAATGGTCTGCAGCTAAATGCGGATAAATCATATGTTCTACCGATCTCAGCCTCAAAAATCTTTCCGGAGAATATTCCAGATCTATTTATAGGGGGCAAAAAACTTAAACTAGTCACAAATGTTGTAAGTCTTGGTTTTCACATTAATTCAACAATGACATGCACCGATCATGTGAATAGCGTAATACGTAAAATATATAGCATTCTGAGAAACCTAAGGATGTCTAGAGATTTTACACCCATAAAAACCAGGCGTAAGCTTGTAATACAACTAATATTACCGGTAATTACTTATTCGGAACATGTGTATTGCAAATTAGATTCAAGCTCTGAACATAAGCTACAAGTAGCATTCAATCACACAACTAGGTATGTTTACGGAATTCGAAAATTTGATCATCTTTCGCAGTTTAAGAATGCTATTCTCGGCTGCAGCATTATAACTTATATTAACGCCAGAAACTGTATTTTTCTCTATAAGCTAATTCATTCGAAAACCCCACGGTACCTTTTTGATAAACTACAGTTTTGCCATTCGGCTAGAAGTAATATGCTTATAGTACCGAATTTTAAATTTCTAAACTCTACTAGACTCTTCTTCATTAACGCCATTAGATTATGGAATACCTTACCTAATCACTTAAAATCAATAAATGGAATTGGGAACTTTAGGCAAGCTATTTTTAATTTCTTCATATATTTAAACTTTCTCTCTTTCTAAACTTCAGATCTTTCCCCTTCATTCCTTTTTTCTATTTTACTTTTATTTCATATATTTTATTTCAAAATGTCTTCTACATTTGCTGTTAATTTTACTTATTATAATGTAAGCTGAATTATACAGTAATATTTATTCTTCATTTAAAACTTATATCAAACTTTATGTCAAATTTAAATTTAAAAACAATGTCATTTGTAATACTTTACTTTTAAGATTATTGCTTTGTATAGTAAAAGAACTTGTTCTTATTGTACTAATATGTTTAATAAAATATGCTAAATAAATAATAATACAAAATCGAAAAAATTATAAAAATAAGATTTCCAATTTAATAATATATATAAATAAATTATCACATTTAACCAAGAATTAATGAAAAAAATAATTATTTATTACTTTGTAGTAATTTTAAAGCTGTTTTTTTTTTTTGTTAAAAAGTTTTTTCACTTCCTCTTAGAAGCTCACTTGCAACATTTTAAGTAGAGGTTTGTGCTCTTATAAAACCACCTCGAATCTGCTTAACTGCTATTTTAAAGTTTTTCACCAACAAATCACATTTCAAAATCATTACATTCGTGATTTCGTAACTTATATATAAATTTGTAAACGTTTTATTAAATAATGCAAAAGAATTCAGCATTTTTGTTAAGCAATTTACTATATTAAGAAGCATCACTATTTGTAAATTTTTAAGAATTTAAATAAAAATTAAGCTATAATAAAAATAATTGGCACTGCACTGATATACAATGAATGTGTATAGCTGTCAACCTTAAATGGGTTCTTTGAGTGATCACTTCCCTCTTGGTTCATGGGTATCATAGAAAATGAAATCGAAAGAGTAGCTTAGCAACATCTCAATTTAAGATTTAGCATTTCATTTACATAGAAAATTATTTACATGATTGTTATTTATGCAATTTATTAAAGAGTAAATCGCCGATCTAAATTTTACTAAGAACTTACGAATAGTTCATAGTTTTTTGTGTTTTTTTTAAAGAATATTTATTGTTCTTTTACTGAAATTGATTTGTATAAAAATAAATTTTAATAAACACAAATTTGCTTACTTTTGACGTCAAACGACAATTCTACACTTTTCATATTAATTTCTCATAAATTAATAGAGATACAATGCATTTAACTATTGCAACAAAGAAAACATTAAATTAAAATGTATGGACCAAAAAGTATTGATTTTATTTTTGCCGGAACCAGCCATAGAACAGTCAGCGAGTACAGTTTGATCATTGTTTTCATAAATTATTTTTTATTACATGGAGCATTTTAGGAATCGATATGATAATACTCTATTGCTATATAACAAGAAATGATATAGTCTTATAAAAACATATAAAAACATTATAGTAAAGATCTGAAGATTCAACGAAAATTTCTTTATTCAATAAATGATCTACAGCAAAATCATTTATTCAAGAACATAATCATCATTACTTTTTCTAATCTTTTAGTGCAATAATATCAAGAAAGTAAGCAATACATTTTTTAATTAACTCTTTAGATAACATCGTAAACTGTTGCTCGCTAATTGATTTGTCAGATCATTTGTATATGTACTCATATGCGGAATATTGCAGTAAATATTTAAATGTTTTTTAAACTGCAGCTGATTTTATTGGTGATAATAAATAATTTAGATGGATGCCTTGCAACACAAACTCTTGGCATTGACTTTGAGTAAGTATTCAATGGCGGAAGATGTATCGAACAACAAAGACTAGTACTCTTTGCTCTCTTTCTTAAGCTCTATTGCGCGTGTAATGTAAGTGTTTTTTAAAAATATATAAATGTATATCGAGTTATATCAGAGTATCGATAACGATTATAATTGTTTTTTTTATTTTAAGCAGATTTTTATAACTATTCATAAGATACTTTCCTTAAAAATGTTCACTTAATTTTACTGCTCGTTGCATTTATCACGGTAATAAGGACATAAAACCAAAAATGTTTACCTGTCTGCTTCGTAAATACCTTTTAAGCTGGGAGTAGATAACGTTACGACTGTATTGAATTTCCACAATGATTAAACAGTGAAGGTATTTACAATTTAGGTAGCAAAGCGCCACTGCGACGCACACAATTAGCGTCAAAATCCATTAAGTCGAAACTAATTAGAACAGGAAAGCAATTGTCCATGAGAGTACCTTGTGTAAAGTGAAATAAGACGATACTATTTTGGCAGGTCGCGACTAATCCATTGCCATTAGAAGACGAAAACAACTTTACAAACCTGTGCATAGGGCAAATATAACCATGATATATATATGTAAAAAAGACTACAACAATTCAAACATATTGCTATGTACTCGATTACAACTATTAGTTCTTAAGTTGTTTCGCATTGAAAAATTCAAATTTTCAAAGTTAGACAATTTGTCACCCAGAGTTGATAAACTTTTGAACTTACAAATTTATAAAAAAAAATAAAATAAAAAAAATACTTACAAAAATTCTTTCTTGTTATCAGTCACTCAGCCAAGCGACTTATTTTTTTTTTTTTTTTGTTCTCTTGTTATTGTCTTGCATTCTGCTTCATTTCCGATAACTTTGAAATGTTATCACTCGTGTCAAATTGTACCCCATACATATAAATTTACATTAATTTTTAAAATCCTGTTCATATTTTTTCTTGGCAATTAGAAAAAATAATTGATCACAAAGAATTATTTGAATAAAGGCATTATTTTTAACTGCTGATTCTGCAGTGTTTGCTTTGACAAGCAAGTATAGTTCTATTCTTATCATTTTTAATACATTTTTAAAAATTAAAAAAAGAGTACTGATACGACCTTGACTACGCTGATTTCGACTAAAAACTGAGACAGCATCGTTTCGATTTTAAAAAACTTTATTTTTGCCTTGGATTCAGTCCAGTTGGAATAATAAAAAATAAATTTATATAATTTTATATCCACTTCAGGCTGAATCCGATTTAAAATATTAAGAGATTTGAGATAAAACGTTGGTTATGAATAATGCTACCAACTCATGTTATAAAAAAATAAGTATATTTGCTTCTTAGAACACTGAAAAGTAAGTATTAGTAAGTATATTTTTTTAAAAAAAGTATAAGTAAGTATTTTACCTTAGAAAAATAAATTGAATATTTTTTGATATAATTTACTAATTTATGTTAAAATCAATAGAACCCAGAATATTCTTTAAATATTGTCACACCTTCTTTTTGTTTTCCTTAAAAAAGTTTTGTGTTTGCAATCTGTCTCAAACCAAAAAGTCTTTAGATCAAAAAAAAAACAAAATATTAATATTATATATTTGAAATTCATACATATTTCTAATACATAAAATAGTTTAAAAACAAACAAAAGCATAACAAAAAGTTAAAAGTTATATAAAAAAAAATCATATTCGATGAAGAAGCAGCACAGCTTTGGATAGAGCTGCCTTCTGTCCAAAAAAAAAAGAAAAAAGCGGTCTGCCAACTTTTCCGAGGAGGAAAAGCACCAGTTGGCTAGGGAGGTTAAGATGTGGCCAGCAATATGGGACATAACATCCACCCACCACAGCAACAAGAATGCTGTTGACCAGGCATGGCGAACTATTGCTGGTATTTTGGGCAAATCAGGTAAATTAACCTAATCACTAAAAGACCTTTTATACTAATAGTTATGTTTCAATTTAGAAAATGAATGTAAGCCGGCATGGACCGCAATGCGCGAAAGCTACCGCTACCACGCCAAGGTGGCCAGGAAAAACAAAATTGGTAGCGCAGGTGGTCAAACGTTAGAAGAACCGGCTTTTGATGACAGCGTGGACTGGGAGTTCGGAGAAGATCTCTCGTTTTTGCCCAGCACCTCAAAAAAAAGAAAGTTAGTAAAATTTATCCCAGTGTAGAACTTTGAAATAATATTTGTATTTATTTTACAGGACTTTTAATACTCCAATATCGGAAACTGATGAGGTTGCATCGCCACGAAGTAATCGATGCTCGGATTATAGCTATGTAAGTAAGGGCCAATTTTTCAGTGCGAGTTTAAACTTTAGTCAAATTAAACTGAGGTTAACTCACCAAATTTGGACGTTTAAACTCGGATTAACTAGATATTTTAGCATTCGTTCAAGTAATATTGATTTAAATTATCATATAATGTGTTTCTTTTTTGCCTAAACCGAGTTTAAACGTCCAATTTTGGTGAGTTAAACTCAGATTAATTTGACTAGAGTTTAAGCTCGCACTGAAAAATTGGCCCTAAGGGTTCAACAGAATTGGTTTTGAAAACGATATCGATATTGAAAGATATTGATTGGCCGGCGGATATCAAATATTTAGTTTGTGTGTTTTTGTGTTCAGTTACTAACAGCCCTATTATGGCAAATTAACAATTGTTAACCAGTATTTTTTATATTTGTATATGTATGTTTGTTGTTTTCAAAACAAAATTTTAAGCACAAAAACAAAATTTTTGAATGAAATTGTCAATAACTGAAAAGCAGTTGACAATTTTTATTAAAATTTGCTATTTTTGAGCTTCAAATTTTGCTTTGAAATCAAAAAATTACAACAAACACATTGAAATATTCAAAATATTAGTTAGCAATTTGTTAATTTGCCAGATCAGGGCTGTTAGTTTGCATTTACTCATATATGAATATATGCTCAAATTTTTCCTGCAGAATCGCTAAATAATACCAGGTAAATAAGGAAGCGTTTATTATGGTACTTGATTTAACAAGTGACTTGCCTTTTTTGGTGAATCCCTTCGCTAGTTTCAAATCGTTCTCTATAAAAGCAGTTAGAATTGCAATTTAAGATGTGTTCTTATGTTTTCGCGTAATAAAAAATACAAATATATAATAAACTATTACAAATAACTAACATTTCTAAAAATTTTCGCTGCTTTGATAATTTATAATCGGTTTGTATGACACAAAAATTAAATCTGTGTCGATTTCAAAACCGATTCTGACAATTGTTGGCTTCCTTTATCACATCACTTTATATCTTTAATAATGTTTTTATTGTATGTTAAGGAGACCATATCACAGGAGCCTTTGACGCCTGAAGAAAGCCGACCAAGCTCTGCAAGAAGGACGGAAATGTGGCAAAGGTTTGATAGCCTTTTGCAAAAACAGGAGAATATCCTTGAAGGCCGAGAGGGAAGAGTGCAGGAGTCCCCTTTTAAAGAGTCACTATCAAGCATCGACTGGATGCTTAAGCAGCTGCCGAAGAGCGTAGCTGATGCCGCTTGTGTTGCAGCTTCTTTGTTGGCAAAAATTGCACAGCAAAACAAATAAAAGCCTATAAATAAAAACACAGTTTTATAAATTTTATTAATTTCTTATTGTGGAATTTAAGAAGGTTTTCTATTGTGATGATATCACTTTGTATGAAAGGTAGACAAAGTTTTGATTCGATTTTGTAAAATTTCGAACTCAGAGACCATTTCAGAATCAAACCTTATCTGTGTTCTTAATTTCAAGTCATTAGATTAATTTTTGTGGAATTTTACAGCTTTCATGAGGTCACTTTGTATGGAAGGTGTGACTTTTCTTCGATTTAGCTTAATTTTGAATTGATATTTATTTTTCAAGTGAAACTTCTTTAGCACCGTTGTAATTTAAAAGTGATGAAACGCAAAATGACAAAAACACATATAAGATTAAAAGGGGACGTTGAGTTAAGCAAAAAATTGTATGGGAGGAGGGTCGTAAACCCCCCGCCCTATCGGAGCTATAAGGGAAAAACCGAAATCATAGGTGACTATACTGCCTTCATAAGGAAGAGTGCGGCATCTACATATTTCAATATTATGTAGATTAGCGTTTGGATGATTACAAATAATTGGTTCTTCAGGATTGTAAAATCCACTTTGTTTTAAAAATTAATGATATTTTACCGATTTTATTAAACTTGCAAAAACTTTGGATCAAACACTGCAGTTGCCGCTTTTTTATTGCTTTTTTCTATAAATTTAAATAATCATATTTGTGTTGATGTGACATTTCCGGCTAAAATATTAAGCAATTGCGCAAAAAAAACGCAATTTTTACTTTATTTTCTTGAAGATGAAAGAAAGATGATTAAGAAAAAATAATAAAACGGATTTTGATTTTCATGCTAGATGCCGCAGTCTTCCTTATGACGGCAGTATACGTTTAACTACATAGCTAACACATCTCTCAACCGATTTCTAATTTTTAATCATTTAATTTAATCATCATTTAAATTTAAAATCATTTTCGATAGGGAATTAAAAGCCCTTTACTCTTCTTAGTTAAAATTTTTAGATAAATAAACAAAACAAAAACTTACGAGCAGCTAAACTGAAAAATTATGTTAAGTGATAATATCTGAAAAACGCCAATCTTCTGGGCGTTTAAAACGCAATAAAAAATATACCACTTATGCAGTACGAGTGAGGTATTAAAAATTAATAATATTTTGTTAATATATTTTTATGTGTATTTTATTTAAAAAATTTTTAAGCACTAAATAAACGCTGCTCTATTTTGCCAAGGAACTGACCCAGTTGCAGAATTGACATATTCTGTTAGTATTTTTTGGATGTATTTTCCGTAATCAGAAGATCTGCCATGATAGGAAGCCAAGTCAGTTTGCATAAGGGAACCTTCTTGATGCTCGCTAGCTGCCCAATCTCCGTCCACCCAATTTCCATCGCTATCTTCAAATCCTGAGAACGTTGTGGGTCAATAATTTCGGGGATTTTTATTCAGCAAGAAATTGTGTAGCAAACAGCACGCTGAAACAATTTTTTGTGCCCGATCAGGACTACAAAATAAAGTCTTCTTGAGGCAAAGCCATTTCGCACTTAATATGCCGAAAGCATTCTCAATGCAGCGTCTTGCACGACTTAACCTATAATTAAAAATCCTTTGTTCAGGCAAAATGGGCTTGGAATTGAATGGCTTCAATATCCTCTTGCTTAAAGGGAAAGCGTCGTCTGCAACGATGAAATGAGGAAGTTTTTTTCCTTCGACATAAGCATCTGGCGGAAAAGGGCAGGTATCATTTACCACACTAACTCCAAATTTTGAGTTTTTGAAAATATTGCAATCACCCTCGCTTCCATATGCGCCGATGTCTAAGTAGGTAAATTTGTAGTAGGCATCGCAAGTGGCCAACACTACTATGGAATGAAATCCCTGAAATTAAGTTGTATATGATTAAGTTCGGTTGTTAGTATTGAAATCTTGCATTCAACATACTTTGTAGTTATAAAATATGCTACCACTATTTGCTGGAGCTAATTTGTTCACATGCTTCCCATCTATTGCACCGACGCAGTTTGGAAAATTCCACTCATTTCGAAAGCCATCCGCTACTCCTAAGAGCATGTCCTCATTCCACCGAGGTATTTCATTTTGTAGAGTTGTGCATATTGCTTCACAAACGTGATCAATAATTCTACCAAAATGTTGTTTGCTAATTCTGTAGCATGAAGCAAGATGACGTTGTAAGTCACCAGATGCTAAATATCTGAAAATTGTATTTTTATAAATAGATACAATTGCAAATAAAAAACTATTAAAAATCTTATTCTAAAACAATTGCTAGTTTTGCCTTGGTTGGTATAAAATCGTTTGGCCTAGTGTTCCGTTTTGGAAGCAAGTGTGGAAGCAATAACTCGTACAACTCATCGAAGATTTCAGGAGGAATATGAAAATTTTCACTAAATAAATTTGGTGCACTTCGAAGATTTGCGAAATCTGTTATGAACCTTCCCTTCTGGTTGCGCTCTTTCAGTTATGGGCTCACCCAATACCTGGGACTTTGACGAGTCTTTCTTTTATTCTCTTCCTCCTTCTCCTCCTCCAATAGTTCCATGCCTGCCAGGAAAATCCCACAGTTCATTATTGAGATTAAATCAGCCCTATAAATGTCAAGGCACATCAGTAAATTATATAAAAAACTTTTTCTCAATTTCTTACCTTTGCAATTCATTCATTTTATTTAAATAACTTCGAAACAAATTTTTTACAATAGACAATTTCTTAACAATGTGTCTTGTCAAAATTACTTGATTACTACTTTTTTATACCAAAGAAATATAAGTAACATTTTTCTTAAGTGATTACTTGAGAGCTGGATAGAGGCCTTAAGGGTGAAGTCTAATTGGTCACTTTCGAAAATTTTTTTTCTACATTTTTCGAATGTATATGTATCTAAGAATATTGTTTTAAATTTTTATGAAGATCCGAGCAGTATAAGTAATTTTTTTCAACCCAAAGCTTACTCTACCTGAACTCATGTTAGAATGCATTTAAAAAATTTTAAGAGCGTTTTTCTCAAAACTACTTTTTCACGGACACTCCACACTATTTCTCCGGAACCCGTAGGCTCATCCTTATGAAATTTTACCCACGTGTTTAACACAAAACTACTTACAAAATAGACTATAATCGTGTTAAAAGATTGATATTTACTATATTTTTTTACAAATAACAGCGAAAAAAATTATTTTTTCATAGATTTTGGTTTTTGTTAAAGTTAACAACAATTGCTAAAAATAAATATCAATGGTCTATTTTTTAAATAGTTCAATAGTTTATATAGTTAAATAGTTTAATAACAGTTTTTGTCATATTAAATCTAAAACATTTCGGTTTTTTGTTTCAGAAAAACAGATGCCGAGATATCGTGTGGGGCCGACCTGCCTCCAAATTATTAAAAAACATTAATAAAATTTTTTTTATTTTTGTAATTTAAGACTTCATTTATCATTCCTAACAACTTATTTAAACATATCATTTATAGCAAGCTCACGAGAAATTTCCAAAAATAGCCTATTTTTAGCCGACGAACTAGACAACACCCTCAATATATCAGGTTTTGTCTTTAAAAAATTTTAAAATTCGACACTATTTTTTTAAAATAGAATTGACTCCAAAGTTTATATTTTTAACGCTGTTGATTACAATTTTCAAACTTTGTTCGATTTTGCAAACAAAAACGATCAACCGGAACTGAAAAGTAAGCATAATTAAGTATAAATCTTAAAAGTAAGTATACTTATAAGTATGGAATTTTAGTAAGTATATGAATCTGAAAATAAGTATGATACTTAATAAGTAAGTATAGTTGGTAACATTAGTTATGAACTAGAGGTCGAATATAATCGAAAATAGACTTTTGTTCAAAATAATTGAGTATTTTGACGTTGAGCCTGACTATGAAATAATCGGCAAAGTTGATCTTCATTAAAATAATCGCGTCGTTAAAACTTCATTTTGAAACCTCAAAGGGTTATTGGATTGCAGCATAAGTTAATGGAAGGTTCTCATGAAACTCGACCAAAAAACTCCACTTTTTTTTAAATTTCTCGGTAGCTTATGCTGTGTACAGTGTTGCCAGATTAGGGGATTTCCCCCTAGATTTAGAGGTTTTCTAACTGTGATGAGGGATTTTAGGGGCAAAGAATCTTTAGGGGTTTTTTTAGGGAGATTAAATGTTTTTTAGTGGCGGCCGTAGCCTAGTGGGTAGAGTGCGTGGCTCCTAAGCTAAAGAACTGCGGTAGCCCGGGTTCAATTCCAGCTCAGACAGAAAGTTTTTTCCATTGAAATAATTTTTCTGTTCGGTCGTCACCTCTCTGCAGACAATGGCAAACCTCAGAGAGTAAAATTTGACATGTAAAGCTTCTTGAGAACATAAGCCGTTCGGAGTCGGCATAAAATACGTAGGTCCAGTTCTCGGTCATTAGTGATCAAACATTTAATAACACGCACAACACAATTGATCAATAGAAGCTAGGTCAAAGTCCTTCCAATGGCTGAAATGGCCAGTCTATTTATTTATTTATAAATGTTTTTTAGGGGTTTTTAGGGGTATTTGAAAAATTTACGTTTGGAAATAAAGTTTACTTTTCCTGTAAATAGTGTAAAAGTTTAAGAAAAGAAGATATTTGACTTCTTGGGTATTTCAGCAACAATTTATAAAAACAGCTGAATTGGGCAGCACTTAAAATTAATTACCAATCAAAACTAAAAACAAAGCAAGTTGGCCTTTGAAGTCTAGTGAAGAGTGTGCTAGGCTATCAACTCAGAGGTCCCCGGTTCGAATCCGGGTTTAGGCATGGTTCTTTTTGCTTTCTTTGTTCTTTACTTTATTTAAGAATTATTGAAACAAAAAATCCACATCTAAATTGTGGAAAATGCTGAATTAAAGGACAAGAGCCACTGAATGATGGAAATACTTGCCGATGTTAAGGCATAACACTAACCTCTGTTGTAAGCAATTCAAATTGTCTTTCAAGTTTGTTCCGTCTATTCGATAATTCACGTATGGTTCCAATCGTAGGTGCATTCTGTCTATCCCGGCTGATCCGGGCAGGATCTAGAGTGTAAATCGTGCATGCGTATAGGTCGGGTATCTTTGGAAGATTCATACCTCCGGGCGAATCCAAAAAAAAAATCATTCTTCCTCTAATAATCTATCCCTTTCCTTTCAGGTCAAAGACCAAACGTTGCTTGTATAAGGCGCATGCCTTGGTTCCTTGATCTGTTAGAAAAAAAAGTTTGGGAAAAAGAAAGATATGCCCAAAGATATATTAAAAAGTATGAGACGGAGCCTCCTTTCAAAAGTAAGACTTAATTTTAATGTCAATTTCACATTGGAAAATTAAGAACTATGAAGCAACTTTCTACCCTTAAAGCTCAGCCCTTTAAATACGTAGGCTTGCAAAGCAGTTACACTACTTTTCAGTTTCCCCCTATGAAATTTTTGTATGTTTTTCGAAAAAAAATTTTAGGGGGATTTTAGGGGGATTTGAAATCCAATCTAGGGGTAAATGGTGAAAGGCACCTGGCAACGCTGGCTGTGTAGAATATGTTCCCAGAACGGTTTGGCCAATAACGATTGCACAAAATAGTTATCACATACGAAAGGAACCCATATTTTCATTAATGAACTCAAAAAAAAATCGTTAACCAAATATTAAAACGCGTTTTCTGAAAAATCATGTTTTTCAAACTGGTCTCCACGATATCTCATGAACTACTCTATGGATTGACCTGTTTTTTTTAATATTAAAGTAGATAAAATGTATTTAGATTTTAACCCTAAGTTCTGAAAAAAGTGGCCGGTTTTTTTCTTAGAGCACTTTAAATAGCGAAAAATGTGAGAAAAACTGTACTAAAAATTAACATGTTCGCCATTTTTGTAGTTTTCAACTTTTTATTGATATTATAGGTTGAAGCTTCAGTAAATATAATATAATTTATAAAATTTGTTGGTTTTTTATATCAGATGACATGGACGTGCTGGGCGACAACGATGCCATGAGAGAATTTTAAAGTGTACCTTTCTGATTGAGAAAAATGTACTTTTTTGCCTAAGAACGTACCTTTTTAACCAAAATATTACTAAAAAATAATTGTGAAGTTATTCTTTTAAAACAAATGTAATCGCCTCCAAGCCGATTCCAATAACAATCAAAAACTTTGGTAAATAAAAAATATCTTTGACAAAAAGTGACGTAAAGCTAAGGGCGGGAAGCTTGAGATGAACAGCCAGAGACGTGCAGCCATAAACAAAGAAGTAAAATATTTTACTTCTTTGGCCATAAACAAGTAGCTAAAAATTATAGTTTTTTTTATTGGTAGCACTTTTTAGTTAAGGACTCCTACACACTGAAGGTAAAGTAACCCATGTAAATATAAAATTAAGAAACAAAATTTTATTAAAAGAACCATTTTCAAATTAAAAAATGTACCTTTTGAAAAAAAGGCGTACTTTCGTACTAGCGGCAGTAAAAGTGTACCTCAAAAGGAACAATTGTACTGCCTCCGGCATCACTGCTGAGCGATAAAAACCGTTTAGGTACCTTTTTTCAACGTGACGTTTGACGGCATATTAAAACTTCACATTCAAGAATCAATAAATAACTGCCAAAAAACTCAAGTCTTCATTTACTTTAATCTATGAAATATTAAATCAAGAACATCACCGTGTTTTTGGATCTCTAGACGAGAACCTGCCCTTAAGTTAAGGTAAGTCTTGTTTGTTGTCTTGTTTGGCAGTAATAAAGTGAAAAAAGTGGTGCGGTCAGTTCCTTACGTAACTTCGAATGTTATAAGAAATTTAATTTGTATATTTTTTATTTATATTATTTTTTTATTTTTATTTATTTTTTTATTATTATTTTATGTTATTTGCTCTGGCAAATAATGTAAATAAACGAATCAAATCAAAAAATTACTTTAATATTTTAGGGAAAAAAATATTTATTTATTAATAATTAATAATAAGTCTTATTTATTAAAAATGCAAAATAAAACTTAAATTAAACTTGCGATATATTATTTAAGTTGAACTCTTAAGGATCTCAGAAAAAAAACAAAAAACAAAGCTCAAGGCATAATTTTGAGTTAATTAAAATGATTTTCACATAAAGTTTTAAAAAATTTTTACAAACATTCATACAAAACCTTTTTGTGTTTGGGAGATATTCTTCTTTTTAATAGCGTTTTCTTTTCTCAAGGAAATGCTACATTTTTTCTGCCCTCTTTGAAAATTCTAACTTCAGTAGAAAAAAAAAAATAGTTTCATCTAAAATTGAATCCTGTTTTTTTCTCGAAAATGCTGACCTCAAATGTAAAAAAAATGCAGAATTCTCAAAAAGGACAAAAATAAATTTGGCGGCGGAAATTTGGGTCCAAGCCTAATGTTCCTAAAAAGACAACATTTTTAATATAAACAGTTTCAATTCTGAGAATTACAATCAGATATGAATTTAGCTTGTTTTAATATTATTCTAAAGCATTTTAGGGAATGAATCAAAGAAAAGTGGAAAAATAAGCAACGACTTAAACGTAGCTATACAACCGCAGCAAACTAAAAACATTCCAATAAACTTCGCAAATAAATTAAATGAATCAAAGAAAAGTTAGAAAATAAGAAAAGACTTAAACATAGCTATAGCTATAAACTATAGTTAACAGCAGCAAACTACAACTCCTGTAGCTGTTTTTGGTAACTCCTGATCGCCAAAAAAACTGTCACTACTACCTTGTCAAATAATTTTACCATGCCCGAACCCTTGTTTACTCTTTAAGGCCCAGTTGTAATAGACGTAATGTAAAGTAACGTAATGTTGTCAACTGTCATCGTGACGGGACGTAATGTAAGAAAACGTTGTAGCACTTATAATAGGCAGTAGCCAGGCAGTTGTTTGTCGTAAATAATTGCACGTTCCTGTACAAATACAATTAAATCTTCGTCATCCATAGCTGTGGATACATAAAACTATCACATTAATAACGAAAACTCAACAAAAAGCGTAGTTCAACAATATAAAATAGCGCAATAATCGAATCTAACCTCAATGTTTAGTTGTTCTTTGGACAGACGTAATGTAAAGTAAAGTAGATCTTTACTTCCCGTTACATAACGTTACTTCTATTATAATCACTTGTATAAGAAAAGTATTGATTGAAACAGTAAGTGACAGAACACACTGCTGCAGTGACATTTCACTACATTACGTTACGTCTATTATAACTGGGCCTTTATGCTGGTATCGTTCGCGATAAACTTTAAGCGATCCTTGTTAGTTCGAGCTGTGTTCATACCGCCTGAAATAACGAAATTTTTCACAAAAATTATCGACCAAGTGTAGAATAACGCAATATTTTCTGTTTGCTACTAATTTATATCCTTAACCCTCCGTTACTAACGCTATTCGGAGTAACGTCATCACTAACCTGGGTGTAATCCACCCATAAATTTTAATTCATGATTTTGTAAAAGAGAACGCTAAAACAGTAAAACGGTTATGCTTTCATTAATTTCGTATATTTTATCATTTTATTTAACATAAGATTCGCCAATTTAATTAATATTTAATTTTAATAAAAATATATCAAAATAACATTAATTAGAGATCTAAGAAAAATATCATAATGATTTGAATAATTACACATTCCGAGGTCAAATTATTTGCCGCTTTCTTGGAGAGGGCCAATTTAAAAAGCTAAAAAATGTGTGAAAAAAAAATTATCAAAAAATTTTTTTGCAATGAAAATTTTTTAAAATAATGACCTCTAATTATTCGTTATAATCGAAACATTAGCCTCTCATGGCTCAGCAGCCCAATCATCGGTGATAAGCGGCTAGCGCATAGAATAAATTTCGATTATGCAAAACTTAGTCACATAGTCAAAATAAAATCAATCAAAGGAATTCTTGGTCAAAGAATTATACAATTTCACATTTGTTTTGCCAAATCGTGAAATGCATTGAAGAATACGCTGAAATTAAAATTAAATAGAACTTCTATGTTTATCTATCTAGAGATGCATTTCTGTTTTTATCTGAGCATTGCCATGTATTGCCATGTTGTGCATAATCACATACACGTAAATTCCTTTAAACATTTTTTTATGTTATTACTATTTCTATTACTATTTCTATTTCTATTTCTATGTTACACTTGTTAAGCCATGTCTAATTGGACCATTACAAAAGCAATTGAATGATGCAATAATTGCATATTATGACAAAAACCCTGTTCAAATGTTCAAATTTTTTGTCAATTGGCTAGTCAAATACAATAGAACAATATTGAATATTCCGTTAAAATTACAACGAAGTTCACAGTGAATTCACAGTGTTGAGAAAGTTCACAGTAGAAGTTCACAGAAGTTCACAGTAAATTCACAGTGTTGAGAAAGATGATATGAGATCTTGCAAGCACAAACACATCCGCATTCTTAAAAATGTTTTCTATTGATTTACATAACGTGATGAAATCGTCGAAGCTGATTAAGTCGACAAATGTTTAAATCTTTAATTTGAATTTCCTGTATTGCTCACGAGAGGTTTTTTATTCAAAACCTTTTTTATTTTACTTGAGAAAGAAATCACACGTTTATAGTAAATAATATAACATGATTACTAACGTAGGTGTAAAACACCCAGACACTTTTTGTAATGAGTAATTTTTATAATTTAGTTTAAAAAACAGTACTAAATTTTGTTTAAAAATATAGCAAAATATACAAAAAGAGATTACATTTGATATAATGTTCGCACCATTAAACTATCAATAAATTTTTTCCATATGTCATAGCTTATGGGTGTAATCCACCCTGCGTTAGTAACGGAGGGTTAATTAACTTTCTGTAATCCACTCTCATTAGCACTGCTTTGCCGATAGATATTTAGGCAACCGAGCAACACTGAACTGCATTGCAAAAATATTTTGACAATCCACACGTCATTTCGGCCGGAAGATTTTTTCAATTCACTTTGGGAATAGATTATTTAAAATTGCAGCTGAAAAATGAAGGCTTCTCATGGTTTTTTGCTAATTCTAATAATTAAACTTTTATGTTTAATGAATACAACAACTGCAAACGAAGTGCTAGGCTGCGGTGGTTTTATTAAAAGTCATGCGGACATTGATTTCTCAAAAGTTGAAGTCAAATTGTAAGTGGAAATTTTGCGTGCCAGCTACTCCAAATAGATAAGATATTTTACAGAAATACAGCCACAAAAAAAAGTGTGGCTACCTGCCTTTAACCTAGATTTTAATCAATATAATTAAGTTAAACTTGATTTTGTTGTTTGCAGGTTGACTAAACAGGGCAGTCTAAAGGACAAAACGGATTGTTCGCCATCAAATGGCTACTACTTTATACCGGTCTATGATAAAGGCGAGTACCTATTGAAAATATCTCCACCGCCTGGCTGGAGTTTCGAACCCGAACAGGTGGAGCTAAATTTCGATGGCAAAACAGATGTGTGCAGTCTGGGCAAAGATGTTAATTTTGCCTTTAAGGGATTTGGCATAACGGGTAAAGTATCACTAGCTGGTCACGGAAGTAGCGGTGCCAAAGGCGTAGATGTAGAGTTGCGCTCCGAAAATGGTGTTGATGTTCGTCGCACTACAACCGATATCAATGGCATCTTCTCCTTTACACCTATCGTACCGGGCAAGTATGTGGTCAGCGTCACGCATGCCAAGTGGCATTTCTCCAAATCTGAGCATGTGGTTATGGTGGTCAGTGGCAATACAGAGTTGCCGGAAAACTCATTGGTTGTCTCGGGTTTTGACGTGCATGGTCGCGTAGAAACCAATGGACAGCTGTCGTCTGGCATCGGTGTTGCTCTATTCCGGCAGAAAGGTGTAAGTAGAAGTTGCTGATTTGAGACTCCAGTATGATGATGGTTTTTTTTTATGTTTGCAGCAAACCTTACCACTTAAGTGCCAGCGCGTTGCTCCTGCCACCCTAACTGTTGCCAATAATGCGTTTGATAAAACCTCTGTTTGTTATACACAGGTCGATAAGTCTGGCGACTATAGCTTTGCGGGTGTAGCACCTGGAAAATATCTGCTACAGACAGTGGTAGAAAATAAAAATCTCAAATTGCACATCAGTCCGGAATTTTTAGAATTTACAGTAGCCAAGGATACGTTGAAACTAAGCGACGTCTTTAAAGTGAGTAGAGCAGAATTTAATTTAAAAAAATGCAAAATTCGTAAATTAAAAACCCTATGTTTATTTTAGATCACTGGCTTTAGTGTCTCGGGAAAGGTGCTTGCATCTACTGCGGGTGTGCCAATTCCTAACGCAATTATCAAGTTGAATGGTGAACAAGTAGCTGTAACAAATGCTAATGGCATTTACAATTTGGAAAATATTAAGAGTGGCACCTATACGTTGCAAGTGGAGGCATCTAATTTGCAATTCAACGAGCAACAAGTTATAATTCAACTCTCCTCACCCATTTTACCTGATGTTGTTGCTGCGTCATATCGTGTCTGTGGCAAAGTTATTTCGAAAAAATCCTACATTGTTGGCATAACCAAACATGGGTCAACTTTCCACACTACTGCGACCACAAAACCAGAGACTGGCGAATGGTGTTCCTATCTACCTAATGGGAAATTTTCCATTGAGGTTCTGACTACCGACGCGGACAAAGCAAGCGGCATACAATTCTTCCCCGTGCAGCAAAATATTGAAGTACAATCCTCACCCATTCAGTCGGGCATCACATTCTCACAACTTCGCGCTACTCTGAGTGGAGTATTGAAATGCTTACCCGATGCACCGCTAGAGTGCACTAGTGCCGAAGTTACACTGCATTCACTGGATGCTGTGGGTCAACCAACTGGACAGCAACAGCAAGTTAACGCTTTGAGTAAGATTGGTTTTGTTTAAATACATGAAAAGCCGCAAGTTTAAACATAATTTGTTTTCTTATAGATGGAAAATACTCCTTTAAGGATATACTCCCCGGTCCCTATGAACTAACAATTCCCCAATCCGGTCTGTGTTTTGATGTTACACGTGTACTCATCAACGTTGCAGCTGCCACAGAAACAGCACCTCCATTTGTGCAACGCGGCTATGAGGTTTCCATCATTTCCAGTCATCGCGCCATGGTAGACATATCAGACAAGTTTTGAGTTCAATTTTATCTAATGCTCCTCAATCTTATAGTTGAAATATACTTTGGCCACACTCGCTGATCAACCGCCTGCCGCTGCTGAAACCATGAAGCTACTAGCAGGTGTTAATACTTTCTGCGTCACTCGTGCCGGCAGCTACAACATCAAACTCGAGGGTTGTCATCTCTATGATTCCACTTTACCCAAAACCTTTTCAACAACTGATTCTAATCCAATCATGATTACTGCAGTCAAACACAAAATAGGCGTACGCGTGCTCTCAACAGATCTAAACGCCGATTCCTTAAAGCTAGCAATTGAAACGGAATCTTCGGGTAAATTACTTATAGCACCCGTTGTTGAGTCTCATAAAGTCGATGGCAAATTTGCCTTTCGCTATGACACATATCTAAGACCAGAGGAATCTCTAAAAATTACACCACAAAGCGATGTGCTGCTTTTTAAACCCGAATTTAAAGAATTAATTGGAACAAATGATTGCGTGGACATTGCCTTTAATTTTATTGCCACGCGTGGCTTGATTCTTCAAGGCAAGGTTGTGCCTAACATAAAGGATGCAATGATTACCTTGAGTTTTCCACAAAACAGCGAACTAAGCGACCAAACTACGCTCACTTCCGCTGTAGGTGAATTTAAATTTGGACCTATCGATGAGCATCTAGTCTATGAGCTGACGGCCGCAAAGGAGTCTTATGTTTTCTCTGACTACAATCGCGCTGCTTCCCAATTTAGCGCTCACAAATTATGTGAAATTGTGGTAAAAGTAGTTGATGAGTTGGGTAAAGGTTTGAGCGGTGTACTGCTATCACTCAGCGGTGCTGAGAGTTATCGCAAAAACTTGGTTACTGGCGATGAGGGTATTATTAACTTCCATTCACTTTCACCTTCACAATACTTCCTCAGGCCCATGATGAAGGAGTACAAATTTGAACCCAATTCGAAAATAGTTGAAATGGCTGATGGCGAAACCGTTGAAGTGAATTTAATGTAAGTAGTGTCTGTTGATGATTTTTAATTTTTCCTATAATTATTCATACATTGACTTACAAACCCGTTCTTAAAAAATGCTTTGTAACATTTCTCCTAAAATCTTTAAATACCAAGAACTAATATTATTGCTCAGATGGCATCTTATTTGTTATTGCATTAGCCATAAGCGTAATTTAAAAAGTTGCCAAAAATCATTGAGACAATATTTTTAGCGGTAGCTGTACCTGTAATTTTATATGAATACTTTTGTAAGAGATTCGTTTATTAAAGTTTCGTTTAGAATTGCGTAGAAAGTAATCCTTATCTATATCTATATCTATATATATAAAATATGATGTGTGTATGTATGTAACGTATGGACTCCAAAACGGCTGGGCCGATTTTGATGAAATTTTCAGGTAATGTTCACCTTGGTACGGTGGGTAACATAGGCTATATTTGGACCCGATAGGTGGCGCTGGGGTGGACTTATATCGAAAATTTGAATTTATGGACCAATTTAACTGAAATTCAAAATGTATGTTTGTTTGATCATAAGAAAATAATTTGTTTATAAATGGACACGGTAGGTGGCGCTGGGGTGGACTTATTTCGAAAATTCGATGGCGTGAAAAATATATACTTTTAATTTTATTTTATAACAAGGGGAGTAGCGAAGCACACCGGGTTCAGCTAGTATTCTTTAAATTTTGTACGTTTGCTAAAATTCAAATTTTTTATATAAAACATATGGCGTAGGAATTCGATGTTGTAACAAATGATTATGTTGAAAGAAATGTGCTGGAAATCAAATATGTGAATTGCAATATGCTAGAAAATAAATGTTTCCATTTGAATTAATTACAAAATTGGAAATTCTCACAAAATTAAAGTAGTAATAAAATTAGCTGGCGTCCACCGAAATTGTATCCACCTAGCCAATGGTCAGGAGCAGAGAACTGCAAAACTCATTAATTTCTTGATTTATTCATACAATAAAATTCTAATGCACAGCATATCACTCAACAAACTCAACATTGAATAAAATCAGCATCATGCTGGCGAACGCATCTTATGTAAAGATCAAAATGAAAAAGAGGAAGACGTAGAAATGAATTTTTTTTTCGGATCGACTTCGATCAATGAACCAGAGTTTTCCGCCACATAGGAAAAAGATGTGTCTTATGCACTATTATAAATCTGTTGAGAGGTCAAATTTCACCAATTTGGAGAAAAAGTGAACTTTTTAAAAATAATAGAGTTCGAGGTGATTTTTTTCGTAGCTTCTGATTTCTTTTTTATGTTTTACAGAAAAATTTATAAATAACTACATTAATTGGGTTTAAAACAATAATAAAAGTTATTAAAAAATATATTAGTTCCACATATTTTTAATTGGTGCGTAAGTCGCAAAGATCCGTCCCAGTAGTCACAGTTTGTAATATTTTTCTACAGAGGTAAACATACTAATTCCTTATTAAAATGAAAGCGTTTAGTATATTTTGTACAACACAGAAGAAGCTGACTTGAATATTTTAATGGTGTGGCTAAAATTCTTCTTTGAGTGTTCAAAGGTAGATGAGTGGGATTTTTCAGTGTCCCAGTGGTCACATTCATTCAAATAATAGTAACACAAAACATAGAAACTGGTTGGTTTTTTTTTAAAGGAATATTACACAAAAGTTATTTATATCGGTTTTAAAACATATTTCACTGCTGAATAAGTTCTGATGAAATCGTTATAACTCTTAGTAGCTCAACTTCTGGAGTCAAATGTCCCAGTAGTCACAATGGAATGGCCCAAAAGTCAAATACGACAAAATTAGACATGCAGAAATATTTTCCAAGATTTTTTAAAACTTTAGGCGACTGCTACACGTTCAATATATATCGAAAAAGCGTCTTAGTTAAGTCAGTTACAAAAGTGTTCACAAAAATTTTAATACAAAATTAGATATACGCAAAAGGTACAAAAGATACGAAATAGTTATTTTAGTTTTTCTGTATACATTGATTATAAATATGCATAGAGAATAAAAAAATTAACGCGGATTTACTTCGAACGTGTTTTTTATGAACAATTTCGTAAGTCACTGTGTGTGTACTTCACATTTTTCTAAAACTTATTCTTCTTTTTCAATTGATAGCGGCAAGCGGGTAGCCTACTCGGTATTCGGCACAATAACATCACTCAATGGCGAACCTTTTGGTCACATCAATATCGAAGCCACAGCCGATGAGCAATGTTTGCATCATCAAGAAGAAGCTACAAGTGAAAGCAATGGACAATATCGTCTACGTGGCTTACAGCCCGGCTGCAGCTATACCATCCGACCCAAAGACATTGGCCTTGCCAACTCAAACATTGAACGTTCCTTACCCGCTGAACGCCACATTGTTGTAGAGAATGCAGACGTACGAGATATCAACATGATAGCTATTAGTACGATTGGTTTTGTGGATGTAACAGCACGCGTTACGGCTTCGCTCAATGAGCACTACAAAAATCTACGCATCGTAATGTATCGCAAGGGTAGCTCCGACTCACCCATCTATTCACAGCGTGTAGAATCTCCACTTAATCCCAAAGCGCGTTATAATCCTGGTATCATGGTCTTTTTACCACGCATTCAACTCAATGGCAAAACATATGTTGTGGAACTAAAGTCAACCATATCGGACAAAACGTATACCTACACGCTGCCCAGTGTGCAGTTTGTGGCCGACACAAGCTCAGTATTTGTAGAGCTGGACTTCAAGCCAGAAGTGCGCGCTACTGAGGCCGATTTAAATCAAAATTCTATATCCGCCTTGGTGCTTGTGGCACTAGTAGCAATTGCTTTCTTTAAGCAGGATATTGCTATGGATTTCTTGAACTTTGTCTGGTCACGTGTGAATAGCATTGCTCAGGATATTGCTCAAAAGCAAAAGAACAATAGCAAAAAAGATACGCGAAAGGTGGAGCCCATTAATTATAAGGAAATCGAACAAATGGCTGAGCAGATTAATGCCATAAAAAAGAAGAAAACTAAGAAAATATAAAAATCCTACTGGATTGGAAAAAGTAAAATAATTTAATACTTTAAATTGCAACTTTTTTGTTTTTGCAACAAAACTATTTAACTTAACTTGACTTCAAAATTCTTAGCCTAAATTGTAGATATATCCTGTTCTTATTATGTACTTGAGAAATTCTAAAATAACAACTTCATAGTTAATTAAGTTAGATACAATTTTGTTCAACTGTTTTGTTTTACTTTAAGGAAGTTATTGATCATGTTGCAGGTGTATTTCAGTGTTAATAAATTAACTGTTTTTTATGCATTGCATTAACTAAAAAAAAACATAGGAAAAGGAAATTTTCAAGAATTTGTCAAGAGTTAAAATTCAAAAATTTAAAAAGTAGTTTTTTTATTATGCGTACTAAGAGTTAAAAATAAAAATTTTTTGATCAATATCATGGCCGCATTTTAAAAAAATTATTTATATATCAAATCTCGATCAGGGGCCCTACTCCGTATTGCGATGCGTAAATCATTGCGTTGCGAAAATGAAATGCGATACTCATTCAAATAGCAAAGCGCACGTGGTCATCGCATTACCGGTTACGCTATTTTGCGATATTTTTTTTCATCGCAATACAGAGTAGGGCCCCAGGAAGCAAATATTTTTTACTTCTTCTGAATTGCTGAAAGTTGACAAATAAAAGTGATATTTTTAAATTTTTGCTTAGTGGAATAGTTGGTTATACTTGCAAATTTTTTATTTAGCTCCAAACATTCTATAAGAGAAGCAATGTCGAGTTTGCTCGATTCGTACATCTGGCTTAGCTACTATTCTTAAATTATATATGTAATATATTTCAGACTTATCAATATGAGATAATTTTTTCATATCATATATCTATACAAAATCTATATTAATTTCTAGTTAGGATGTATTTCTTCAATTTATTTTTATATTAACTAATTGATACTTCATTTCTTATATTTTCCGCCAAACTATTGCAAGCATTAAGACCCGCATATAAGTAACGTTTCGTAAGCTCTCGACTATGGGTCTGTTCGGAAATGCGTCACGTTTTGCAGTATGCGCACAACTGCTATTTTCTAAGCTTCCAAATTGCAGCGTGAATTTTTTTGACGCTTGATAGCAAAATTAAAATGAGGAATGTTTGCAGTGCTGCAAAATTGGCCATTTAAGAAAATGTTTCTTGTGCTAAAAAGTAGTTTGCGCATCATGATGCAGTTCCGAACGGACTTTACATCTCACCACTACTAAAAATTTTCCGTTACTAGAATAGATTTTGTTGTCTATAACACGGTTGCTTGTAGTCCGATAAGTTTTATATATCGTTGAAAAGGTCACGACAAGGGCTATATTCATGATTCAAAGCCTATGAACTGCAAGGTCATCTACCTCTAATAATCAACATCAATTTCTAAAAAACCCCCCAAATAGCAAATTTTGATAGTGCAGAATTCAAGCTTTAAAAATTTTTTTACTTTTGCCAAAAAAACTTTAACTTTCCTACATTAGCAAAAAAGTTATATTGGTTTTGGAGTAAAAAACCAAATTGTTTGGAGTTATAGACCGCACAGTCTCGGAATTCAGTATTCGAACTCATTGTACACATGAAACTTAACTGATAACATTGTAAGGTGTTTAACAAGGGGCGTGGCACCTCCCATACAACCCAAATTTGAGATATCGAATATCTTTGGAGTTATAGACCGCACGGCCTCGGTATTCGAGCACAATTTACGCATGTCGTTTTACTAACATTTTATGGGGGTATTACAAGGGGGCGTGGCAACCTCCCATAATTTGCGATATCGAATAGCTTTTGAGTTATAGTTCGCACATCCATGGACTTCGGTATTCTACCACAATTTACACACGCCGTTCAGGGGGCGTGGCACCTCCCATGCAACTGAAATTTGAGATTTGCGATATCGAATAGCTTCCTTCCATACAGCCCAAATTTGCGATATCGAATTGCTTTGGAGTTATAGGTCACACAGCCTGGGAATTCAGTATTCGAACTCAATTTACACATGCAGGTTCACTGGTAACGGGGCGTGGCAGAAACCCGCCGGGTTTCAGCTAGTATTTCATAAAAATTGCTTAACTTTAATTTTGACCCAGTTAAAACCAAAACTGTCATTAATTTGTATGGGAGCTACCACGCCTACTTGCCCAATCAAGCTTAAATTTTGTACAATTTGAAGCTATCAAAAATAATAAATGTATAATTTAGCTTTGCTTTTTACCCAGTTTTAGCCAAAAATTACTTTAATTTTTGTATAAGTTACCCGCCTACTTATCAAAAATTACTGGAAACCATTTTTTGTACTTTTCTTATACCTAAAACATCAAAAACGACAAAAAATGCCCAAAATAGTTTTTATCGTCTAACTTCATCTTTTATCGTAAAATTTGTGCATTAGCTAGTTTTACTAGCGAAAATTGCATTTTGTTTAGGGTAACTTTGCCATTAGGTTTTTTTTTTTATAAAATCAGAGTTTTGTGCCATGATGTTCTTGTGTTGTGCCGCAGAGCGCTATAAAGAAATTTAAAATATCTTGCATAATTTATCAGTATAAAAGTATAATTTTGACAAATAATAAATTTTAATTAAAATAATTATTTTTCCATTGCGGCACAAGATAGCACACATCCAGCAAAATGTAGCACATATGTTTATTTAATTAATTAATTTATTTCTTATAAAATATGGTGTCTTCTTGAAATAACATTTTATTTGGTATTAATTACATCTGTTTCTTATTGAATTCAGTGCTTTATTGAAAGCTACGACCCAACAGGCTTAATTAGTCACTTTTTCGCTTTAGTCATTGAATTTTTAACGGAAAATTGCCTAATTTATTGCCTAATTCTTTAAATTTAATTTTTATAAATAAATTAACTAAAATAATTTAATACTTAAATATAGCTAATAAATAAAATTATTTTAAGTCAAGAGCATTGGCTCTTAAGTGAAACCAGTTCACTTTTGCCTTGCCCAACATCCCCGAATTTACTCTTCCTTCTCTTGCCTTTCGACTCTGTTTAGAATACTCGCTGCTATGATATCCACTTTCCGGCCACGCCTTCTGTGTTGCCTTAACAATGTGCTAGTGCGTCTCTCCGCCCACAAATTAGCTGCATTTTTTCTTTCCATGTCTGCAGCATTAGTGTCCATTACTGTATTTTCCTTGATTTCATTCTCGCTCGAGTTGACGTCAGCCTCCAGCTCGGCCTTATTTGTCGCAGATTCATTTGTTGCCATATCGTTTTCCTGCGCTGCATGCTCCTCCAACACTTCTTCCACACTCTCCTCCTCACTTTCCTCATTAACGGACTGTTCATTAAAATTTTCCTCTATTACCGTACATTCCGGATTTACTGCAGCGCATTCAAAGAACGTTGTTGCTTTGCCATTTGTATTGTGCGCATTTGTATATTTGCCAAAGAAGCTGCGACCCACAATGCGAAATGCCATGCTGGTTAAAGGATTCAGTTTCGAACGGAACTCCATTTCGCATATGAAACGACGTCGGCAACCCTGCGAATCAAGGCCCAAAAACATGAACATGAACTCCGCAATTCTAGGGTAAAAAATTTTAAAAATCATCAACATACAAATCAAAACAATATAAAATTTAAACATTTGTTTAAAACTTTAGAAATTTCTATAAACTAAGAACTAGGCAACTTTTTGCAACTTACTGTTCCTCTGTTGGCATGTAGTGGTGCTGCTGACGACGCACAGCTGCACGCTTGATGCGATGTTCTCCGGCTGATGTTGGAGCTGTCTCGGAATAAGTACCCGTATAGCCGCTATAAGGGTCACTGCTAGAGATGCTATCAAAGGTGGCTGTCGCTTCGAATGAATGATCCGGATATGGGCCAGAATGATCCGAATATGGGCCAGAATGATCGAAAGAGTACGGAATATGGTCATGATACGAGTAAGAATGTCTGTCAACGAAAACCATTCAAAATTAATTCGTCAAATTTTTTTCACTAATCATTATTTTTCACTTACGGCGGCGGATGGTCATACACAATGGGGGAACTTTCATGCACAATTTCCGATTTGCATTTGTGTGGCCAGAAATAACGTAAGCCCCAGAAAAATGCAGAGCCCACGAAGAAGGCCACAATCACCACTTTTACTTTGATAAAATAGGCGATGGCCAATGCATGCCAGCCCCAGTAATGACCTAGAAAAAAATAAATGACGAATAAAGTAGATAAAAAACTTGCCAACAATTATTGTATAAAACTAAGACATAATCCATACATTGGTAAAAATAAAAAATTCTCCTCCGTGACAATGTTGGCGCAAAGCAACATTGCCGTGACCAGGATTCGAACCTGGGTTACTACGGCCACAACGTAGGGTCCTAACCACTAGACGATCACGGCTATTGGAGATATATTTACACCTTGACTAGTTATAAACTTCAACAATAGCTAACAATGATAATTTAACGCTAGCACAATTCGGTGGTGGCTTGTCTACTATGAAGAAAATTTGCAAAAGTTGTTGGTTTTTGACACAAAGCTCAAGAAAAGCTCTTCCATTTCAATTGCGCTTGTTAAACAGTCACCGTTAGTTAATTAGTACAATACTCTGATTCATGGCTGGTGAAAAGCCAAAATTCATTTATATAAAGATTGCGTACATTTTTTGACAACCTTATTTTATGTAAACAAAAATAGGCATAAGTGAAGATGAACGTAAACTCATATTTTACCATAGCAAAACTAGACAAAGTAGTGTTAGGGCTGAATGTGTTCTCTTTCTTAGTGACCATAACTGTCAAACTCAGCCATTTTTGCCAATTTTTGCCAATTTTTGCTTTCATATTGCATTGGCCGCATTCAGCGCAGACAAATGTTTTGAACTGTAATGGTAGCGCTGCCTTAGTTCACGATGTTTTTCTGTGAATATGTTGGTACTCTACACGTAAGAAGTTAGATTCAATTTAATTATATATAATTTTTATGTAAATTTGATTCAATTGCAAAGGTTTCGCACTTAAATTCGCTGTGTACTTTCTGTGTTTATTAATTTAACAGCGTCAGTAGCAGCATCTGACAGTTAACCAAACAGTTGTGTTCATGTAGCATTGAATTTTTTCGCTCGATTAAATGGCGTTCGCTGCCTGATCAGTTTTAGTTAGCGCTCCCAAAATTCGACCATTCAGCGAATTTTCACACAACAGTTGCCTACTGTTGTCTGCGCTGAATGCGGCCATTCTCATTGGTTGCAGATTTTGTATGAAATGTCAACTTCGTTTCGACAGTTTCGGTCACCGGCTCTCCGCCCTAAAACTACCTTGCATGGCAAAATTGGACAAGGTAGTGTTAAGGCGGAGAGCCGGTGACCGAAACTGTCAAAACGAAGTTGACATTTTATACAAAATCTGCAACCAATGAGAATGCAATATGAAAGCAAGAATTGGCAAAAATACCAAAATGGATGAGTTTGACAGTTATGGTCACTAAGAAAGAGAACACATTCAGCCCTAACACTACCTTGTCTAGTTCTACTATGTATGCTACCTTGTCTAATTTTGCCATGTATTTAACCATGGCAGAAGAATAAGGTAGGTACAATTCGGTGAGCAAGAAACGAGAGAGCAAAACATTGGCGTAGCCATGGCAGAATAATGAGGTAGGGTAAGAAGCTTTGACAAGACCTATCGTTAATGTCAAAATCATAAAATATAGTGCTGCCATATCACAAATTAAAATCCCATGAAAAATCCATACTTTGTCTAAGCGTTTCTGATAGAATCCTTTACTAAAAATACTTCAAAACGGGGAAGTACAGGTTTTTTGTTTTAGGCAAGCTTGGAGCTGACTTATTCTGCGAAATATTTTTGTATGTTATCATCCTGCTTGAGCCTTCCACATCAAATTTATTCTTGGTTATATAAGCGTGTATTTGTGGTTTTTTATAAAGGACTTTGTCTAAAAACTAATAATTATGGATATCAAAAGAAAGGTTATGCTGTTACCTGAGGAGATTACGGTTTTAGAGTCGTCAAGATCCGAAAACGAAGTTTTCTAGTACTCATTGAGAAAATAAGACTCGCCCAAGGAATTATTGATATGCCGATTAGTTATCAAGTTATTGATTTTTTTAAAAATATTTTACTTTACGTAGCCTATATAAAAATTCAGCTATATCTTTCCTAACATTTGACTGATCTGAATTATTTGGATACCATTCGAAAGAAAATTTAAATATCTTTAAGATGAAATATAAAATAAATATTTTTTTACAAACTCGGTAACGCTTTCTTTTTTATTATAATTTTTTTTCATAAAACTGTTATTTTTTTAAAAAATTCGATTAGTAAAGGGAACAAAAATACTAAGTATTCAATGCTGAAACAATGCTCTTTCGTTTAGCGTATAATATGTTAAACTTGTTTTCTTTATTTTTGCTGTATTTCTCATTATATACTAGGTTGAACAGTACAAAAAGATGTTTTTAACTAATCGTTCATTTTGAGTGTGCAGTTTTGATGCACTCATGGTTCACATATAAACAATAATAAAATGTAGTTTGCATTACCAGCAAATTTTTACTGTTACAGTAAATTTTAACTCTATATAAAAAAATTGCAGTAAAAATAAATGTATACTGATTACTGAAAAAAGTTACATTAAAACAAATTTTTTACTGATTACTTAAAAAATTGCAGTATGAATAATTTTTTACTGATAATGAAATGTCTTTGCATATATATTTTTACTAATTACATATATTACATATATTACATATATATATATATATATATATGTATATATATATGTAATATATGTAATTAGTAAAAATATATATGCAAAGACATTTCATTATATATATATATGTATATATATATGTATATATATATATGTAATATATGTAATTAGTAAAAATATATATGCAAAGGCATTTCATTATCAGTAAAAAATTATTCATACTGCAATTTTTTAAGTATATGTATATATATATATATATATATATATAAAAATTATAGAATGATTGTATAAAAAATGCGGTGATAATTAACATTTACGAGGTGATGATTTTGTAATACTTTACGTTCTTGTTAACTTTAGAAAAATAAGATAAGTTATAAGCCACAGCAACCACAGAACATTTTTATGTTGGTTTATCCACGTGTTTTATATGTGGCTGCGTAGATCAGTGGGTAGAGCGTTCATTTATTTTCAGTTATCAGTAAAAATTTATTTTTACAGCAATTTTTCTTAGTAATAGCCTAGTTCACACTTTAAATCGCTTATAAAATCGTTTGTCAAACTGTTTGACCACAAAAATGTTCATACTCATCAAATTTAATTTTATCTTGAACACCGAAGTTAGCACATCGCGATGACAGAAAATTTTTAGTAGCACTTCTTATTAAAATCATATTGGAAGAAGAACAAATTATTTTATAAATTATTTGCCATAGTTATTTATTATTATTTTCTTCCGTTCCTATTTTGCCTCAATGTATTCAGGTTGAAAACTTTTTTCAACTGACAAAATCGTTCTACACAATTTGACGAGTGTTCACATTGGTCAAATCGTTCGTCAAATCAGCAGATAAATAAAAATATTTTGATTTTCATCAAATGATTTGACAAACGATTAGATGAGCGTTCAGACTCTTCAAATCGCCATCAAATCCATGTATATTTCTGTTGGTGATGAGCGATTTGATCAATGTGTACGCCCCCAATCAGTAAAAATTTATTTTTACTGCAATTTCTTCAGTAATCTTCACTAATAATTAATTATTTATAATCTAAAATAGTTTTGGAAGTAGTTACAAACGAGTTTAAAACGGCATGGATGTGGCAGCGTTCCACATGAAAGGTAATATTTTAGTGGATTCGCTTGAGGTAGCTCTAAAATAGGTAGACTGTTGCACGCAAACTGAGCAAGTATGAACTAGAGGCCATATACAGCCACAGCATATGCATTCACAGTATGTATACACTATTTTGGGAATCAGTGGTCGATTTTACATAACTAATTTAAAGTCGCAGTCAATTCACAAAGCAAAAAATCATAAAAAAGAGTAGTATTTCATATGTAGTATTTCATATATAGTTCAATTTATTACCAAATAGTTTAAAATTAAAGCAACCGTGTGAACGTTTTGCTAAAATGAGACTGCTCTCTTGCTCGTATCTTAGCTTAATATAAAAATACTTAATTAAGAAAATGTGAAAAATTTTGGAAACCTTATATAAGTGAACCTTGGTGTAAAGCTAACTCTTATACATATACAGAAACCAATTTTATTATACATATAAAGGAAATAATTTGTAAGTTGATTTTAAACTTAAAAGTAGAATTTTTTATAATACTCATTAAAAATTATAAAATACATTTGCAGAATCAAAACAAAAAAACTATTTTAAATTTTTTTAGCAAGCAATGACTTAACAAATGTGCGTGTCAAAATGACAAAGTTCTTAGAAGGGTCATAATTAATCATATAATTAGATTTTAAATTTTCAAACAATGTGAACGCGAATTTTGTTGTTATTAAAACTGATATTGTTCATATTGTTCAAAATGCAAAAAAAAAATTTCCAAACAAGTTAAAAAGCATTTACGGCATAAAGGGTAAAAATAGACGAAACGAGACGATAGCAACTTGACGAATGTCTGCACTCGTTACAGATGCTTACGAATTTAACCCAAAATGAAACGAGTTGCTCAACTCGTCTTAATCAGCTGATCAGTTGACAATTGAGTTTTATTTATTTATTTACAGCCTTATTCATAATCTCGTTTTAAAGGCTGCGTAACTTTAAACCAGCTTTAAACAGCACATCATTATTCATTAATGTTTTTCTGGCTTGTGGAAGATCTGCACAACCTAAACGCCGAAATTTGCGTTAAGAGGCTGCGTAAATTTAACCTGGGGCCGAATTTCAACATCCGTGATCGAGCAAAATTGTACAAGATTGATAGGCACTTGTCTCGTCGTGCCCTTCGTAATTTTGCTCGATCACGGATGCTGTAATTCGGCCCCTGAACTTTTTTGACGTCTTTTCGATTAAGGTTGATGTATGTGATATATATATTATAGACATGCTCCATATGCGACCTTTTTAAACTTTTTCAGTAACAGATTTGCAAATGTACAAGAACTCTTCGTTTTTGTAAAAGATTTTCAATTGTTTAGACACAAACCTTACAAAATTAAGCAATGAATACAAAAAAATGGTTATGAATAACAATTTTAGCAAGGTTGCAGAGGATGCGTAAAGCCTTGAACAGTGCGAAACTAAACAAGCGTTTAACGTTTGTTTAAGAAAATCTATTGCATAAGGGTGTTAATTTGTGCATTTTTTTTTAATTTTTAATAAAGATTTGTGAGAGATAAATGAAATAATGGTGAAATTGAAACAAATTGATGAAAATAAAATAAAAACGCACTCTTCGCAGCTGTTCTTAACGAGTTCTTACGTTAGCAGTTCGGTTCTTACGGAATAATACGTCTTGTCAAACTGATTCGTTTAGTTTCGTTCAGTTATGTTTGCTCATTTTGGGTAAATACATTAAAATGTATTTAACCAAACACTTACGTTCTTACTCGTTACGGAGCAAATAGTCTATTTTGGTTGGGCCTGTGGGGTTGCAAATCAACTTTATGGTTCAATTAAATCATGTAAATATTATCATATAATACAATAAGTATTTTGGCATTAGAGTAGCAAAATTAGGAATATAATTTCGCAGTAAAATTAGTATTTATAAAATATCACGTCTAAGTAGAAATTTTGTAAAAATACTAAACTAAAGAAGCATTAAGGAATTTATTTTCAAAGTAACATATTTTTTGAAAATGTATTATGCTGACTAATTTTTTTAATACATTTTTAGCTCCCTCTTAGTTAAGACCCTCTTTTTCTTGGAATAATAACAAAATGAACAATAAATAATTTCAAACTTTGTTTGATAATAGCTATCTTAATTTTCATAGTTTTGAATTTTTTCAAAAATAAGCTCTTGCAATGTAAGGGATAATTTTCAAAGGTCCTGGGCGCTTACTCTGTAATGCGATTCGAAAACAAAATCACACCATGTAAATACATGAATTAATATTCCTTAATGGCAGTAACTTCTACCTCTACTTTAAAATGCTGTTTTTGTCGACATGGAATTCGAACTAATCAAAAATTTGCCAAAAAACCAGACTATCCGTTTTATGATTTCTTTTTTCATTAGGACTATTTTGAGCTTCAGATTCTCACTAAGAAAGTGAATAAAAGTGTCATCTGCTAACGAGTTTGAATAAAGTAAATTTTATATCTATTTGCAACTAAAACTTTAAGGATAATTTTTTTTTTGAGGAAATTGGCTTATTTTAACTTTTTCTTTATTAATTTTTAAACAAATATCTTACATATAACAACAACTTTGATTTGCTACTTAATTGATTTCAAAATAAAGCAAAAAAAAAAATCTAGGAAAAATTTAACTCCAAAAACATTAACATTTTCAAAATTAAGTGAACAGCTCGTGCAAATACCTTAAAAAAAATGATAAATCTTACAATTTTATTCACTAACTTCACTTTTTTTTCATCTTGAGTTTCATGGTGTGAAACTCATCTTGAGTGTTTTATGGTTAAATATTTTAATTCTTTTTGTTAAAAAACTGATTTTAAAATTTTTAATTAAATTTTATTTTTAAAATTTAGAAAACATATTATTATGAAAACGTTTTTTTCAGAAACAACATAAGTCCCATAAGCTGAATTAAATTTTGAGGAAACAATAGAAGCAAACTCATTAACAAATAACTGAATTATCAATAACTTTTTTGGGCTTAATACTTCAGGGTATGAAATATCGAAAAATTTATTAAATTAATGAAAAATGAAAAAGAAATCAGAAAACTTGTTAAAAAAACAGGTTTCGATAAGATTATATTTGAAGAACACTGCTCATTTAAAAAAAAATAAAATATCAAAATAATACTTCAGCATTAATGAAAAATTGTGTTTCTCGAATAAACAATTCAATTTAAAATTTATTAAAATACTTAAATCTAAATGTTTCGCATGTCATTTCCTTTGATCCACTATAAACTTGAGTATAAATCAAAATTTTGTATGGTTGTTACATATTTCAGACACTTTTTTAATTCAGACACCATCCCTCTCATATGCTTGAAATTTGAAAAAATTTTAGGTATGTTTAAAATTTACTCAAAGTCATACAAATTTAGTTTTTTGGTATGCTTTTCAAGAAATTCTCAGCTCTATTGAAATCAAACTTTAAACTTAACATTATTAAAAATTAATAGGCCTTTTTTGTTGTATGTATTTGTTTAATGGGCTTTGGCCGTAAATAAAAAGATGTTTTTATCTTAATATTTTTTATTATTGATAGTATTCCTACTCTCGCTGAGAGTCATCATCAGGATAGGAACAAAATGCATAATTTATTAACATAATTTGAACACGAAAATTTACATTAATTTACCATAACTACACTGAATAAAGGTTTTAAAAATTTTTGAGTCAATAAACATATTAATCACTCAAAATATTCTACAAAATTTTGTATTTGAAAAACATTGAAAAAAACTATTAAAACGATTATATTTTTGAAGCTGAATTAATAAAAGCGCGTCCATCATCGTCGACTAGTTTTGTGTCAATAATAAAAATTATTAAGATATAATCATCTTTTTATTTACGGCCAAATCCCATTAAACAAATACATACTTTGAATTTAACTTTAAACACATTTCTGTGTTCATCACAACAATTGATGCAATCTATGAAATATTTTCACATTTCAGTTATGACATTAGATTTTAAATGCAATGATACAAAATACGATTTTTAATACTACACAAATATTTTTCTACAATTTCTTATATGCTTCTTATTTGACCACACTTACAAATTACAGCACAAAAAGTTTTATATGAGCACAACATTTGTTCGAAATTGTGAAAACTCTGTGTGAACAAAATTTCTTTACTACTTCATAAACACATTTGCTTTTATTGCTACTCTCTGTTTTTTTTCGTCACCAATCGGTTATCGTAAATTATTCAACCAAATCAATAACAACTCATCTACTTTCACTTTCATCTCAAACTTCTTAAATCAAAATAAAATCAACATAAAATAATTATTACGGAATATTCGATTGATTAACATGACATCAGTTTGGTTTTCATGAAAAAAGTGCTAGAATAAATATTGAAAGTGAAAAGTGTGAATCAATATAAAAATATTAAAAGAGGAATAAGAAATTTTACAAGCAGTTCCCAACAAATTGTAGCTATGTTAATATCGCAAATCGTGATCGAAGCATTTATCTCAAAATGCTGTTAACCACTTAGATGAGATATGAAAACTTTTCAAGCTAGAAAAAATTATTGGAATGTTTTCACTCTTTTTCGAATTGCTAGCCATACGTTTAGCGAATAAGCTATTTATTCAATTATGCACAGCATAATCATTAAATGTCATCGTTAAATGAATTCTTACACATTTTTCAATTGCTAGTGAACAACGAACTTGACGGTGAAAAAAGTGCTAATTAATGCTAATTGATATTAAGGATTAAGAATAACTGTACGCTGGTGGTGTAGTTTTTCTGTTTAACTTGAGTTCAGCGAACTTAAAGCGTTAAAATTTTAATTTGAAGCCAAATTTGGTATTTGGTCCGTATTTTCTTTCTGTTTGTGTGTTTTCTTTCTGGATTCATTCAAATTAATTTTAATTTTGTTTTTATTTTAAATTATAAATGTCCATTTTATAACTTACGCAATCCATGGAATCCATGCTTGCGTCTCACTCTTGACTCTTCCACCAAATCTGTTGCATCACTTCTTTTCACTGCTGCAGAATCCTTTACACCACCCAACATTGTTTCACTTTCATCACAAAAAATTAACGTAAAGTAAATGCACAATAGTACAAATGCAAATAATAGTCCAGATTTATTCATTGTGATTATTTTTATGCTTTTTTTTTATCCTGCTGATACGCTCGAAATCAAAATAGGCACTTTATATTCCTCACTGTAATGTTACACCAGACGTTAAGTGTAACCAACTTATTGTTAAGCAGTTGAATGATTTCGGCTGATAACAGCATTTTGCTTTTATATACTTCGAATGCATAGAAGTTATAATTAGTTTAAAGTTCAAGGTGATAATTGATGAACTAATTTGTAAATAAACAATAATGGAAACCATTTTGCATCCATGCCGCTTTTTTAACGTGTGTTGCCCATCAACACAATATATTTTGAGAGGCTTGAAGAAAGAAAAGCAGTTATCGTTTTATATATTTTGCGCTATATGTAATAATCCGTGACTGATAGTGCATTGAATTTCTCTTTTAATTTATTTCTGTGTAATTGTGAATAATACTGATAAAACCGAGTGATAAAAAAGTCGTGTTTTGTTTTTTAGTGAGAAGCGGGTAAAATAAGAGATCAGATGTATGCTGAAAACGTTAGCATTAAAAACAAATAAGCAATTTTTTCATAATATGTGGAAAAATATTTTGAAATTAAAAGAACTACAATAAAAATTTAAAAAAAAGTTCAAAGGGATTTCTTAATACTTTTCTAAAGTAGTACAAAGCCCCAAGTAATGTCTAATGTAAAAGCAATCCAATTTTTTTGTTGAGCAATAAATTTCAAAAAGTAACGAAATACTCAAGTAACAAAAACAATTATCTATTTATTCAATAAAATAGCTATTTAAATTTGAAACTTGAACACAAACAAAGGTCTCAAAATTCTAAAGTAAAATTTTATCAGATAATTTCATTTCTGTTTGTCCAAAGATGAATATACTTTCAAAAAAGAGATAAATGAAATGATTTGTCGCATTTATTTATTTATTTTTTTCTATAAAAAATGTTCGTTAATTTAAAATAGGTTTTAAACAACCGTAGGCAGCCCTATTTTTAAATCACTTTTAGGAACATAGAAATGAAAAAAAATGTGAGCCAAAAAACATCGCGAAAAACAGGTATGTCATTTTCTACATTCGCTTAGTGGGTCGCTTCACCAACTTATCAGTAATATCCTGTGACTTATGCAATCCACTTACTTTGAAACGTAAAGAGGCACAACTTCCGCTGGACAAATATAATTAAAAAGGTATTTTAGACTTGTGTTTTTTTCTTTATTTCTTAAATACAAACGTTAAAAAAAATTATTGCACCGACTTTGCATCAATTTCTTCTTGAGGTCATTGTTAACGTCGTTATCGCAATTCCATCTAGGCTCCAAACAAATTTTTTGGTCATCAGCTCAGTCTTACAAGGTATAGATAAAAATTTTAAACAAGGTTATTTTCCTTATAATTTAACTATATCTCATTTAATCATTGGCTTATTATTATTGTTTTAAAAGATTTTACATCAAAAATATTACAAATTTCAGTGTCAGAGATTTATAAATAATTGAATTATCTGTTAAAGTTTTAATGATATCTACTTTACAAGTTACAAAATATTTAAAATTTTGGCTTATATGTTTCTAGTATTTTTAAAAAATTAAATATTTTTAACGAGAAAACTCTTAAATTTTTTAAAACATTTTAGTTTTACCAATATATTTGATTTTTGAGGCATTTAATTTTTGTGAATAGCAGTAGATTTGTTGAAATGGTAGGTAATAACGTAGGAAAAAACAAAAAAGGACTTTGAATTTTCATAGATCTTTTATTGCGTATTTTTGCAAACAAACTTATTTAAAATTATAAGTCGTTAAAATTTCAAGTCGATCCAAACTAAATTTACTGAGATATAAGCGTTGAAAGAGAAGAATCAGTTTTTAATGGCATTTTTTAAATCGATTACAAAAACTACTGAACTGAACTTTTTGAAATTTTGCAGAATTATTCAATACATAGAGGTATAATGTTTAATAGTTCGATTTTTTTTTTGACAAAAAAATTTCAGTTTTATAGCCAAAAAACGATAGTTTTTTTAGTGAAAATAGCACCATTAACTTTGATTGGCCGTCATTTTGTAAAAAATCATAATTTTAAAATCCATCGATCAAACACTAGTTTACATTGGCCCATTATCATAGTCAAACTATAGTCGGCTTTAAATTTACTGCAAGCTTTTTGACAACATATTATATTGAAAAACTGTCAAAAATGCTTATACTAAATTTAAAGTCGACTTTATTTTGATTATGATAATGGGCCATTGTTATTTCTCTAAATCCAATAACATTTTTTGTTTTATATGATCTAGTTTGCCACAATGTTCGTCACGTTCTTTTTACGACCATTTGTAACAAACCTATATAATATTTTTCAGTAAAAAAATTACTGAAAGTTGTTAAATGTATGTTCTTCAAGTTGCATAACTAGTTATAATTGTGGAAAAAAAATTGTTCATTCTTTAAAATGTAGAACATTTCAAAAGTATTCCTAAAAAGTTCAGACTAATCTGATTATTATGTATGGAGATAAAAAACTTTTAATATATTAATATGGGCTTTTTATCTGTATGCACATCGTAGTGGAAACTTTAAACGTGTTTTTCGCAAAACCATATTTTTGAAGTAGGTGTTCACTGCAACTTAAGAACGACGTTACTGATCAGCTTGAATTTTTTTTACTTATTCTATATATAACTGTCCTCCGGATAAACGAAGATTTTTTTTAAAGGTGCGGCACCTGTATATTTTTAAGATACAACTATTAGGTTGCCTTGACAGTTACCTATTTTCTCACGAGCTGCAACCATCCAATGTTAAACTAAAGAAAATTAAAAAATGAGCTGTCATTTCATTTTTTGAATTAATTTTTAGCATGATACAATCACTATTAGGTAGCCTTGACAGCTACTTATTTTCTCACGAGCTGCAACCATCAAATGTTAAATAAAAGAAAACTAAATAAACAGCTTATGTCACACGCATTGGCTATAAGCACATAAGCACATGAACAATCGCACATAAATTATTTATATAATTGCATAGTAAAAATACTTAAATAAAATAATTTACAATTTTTCTGACGTTTAGAGTAAAATATATTCAGAGAAAAACATCGTTCACTATGGTATCGCTACCCTAATAGTTCACAACAGTTGTGAACAACAAACGTTCTCATGACACCTAATAGTTATTGTATCATGATTGTTTGAATTTAATTTTGACTTCAACGTGAGTGCCCTCTAAGAGCCTGTTCTGACGCGCCTTACGTTAGGCGGAGCATCGGATTAATTTTGACGTATACAGGTAAGGTGGGAAGTGGGAAAGTGACAAGTTACGTAAGGCAATATTTTCAAAAATTTTAAAAATTTTGCGATTCATTTTGACGTCTGTTACTTTGAAGTTTCTTTGTTTCTCATTTTCCTCTTGGTTCTCTTATGTTTTAGCGCAAATAAATTTTGTTTTGCATTGGTTGGGTTTTCACTTTTACTCATTTCTAATTTTTTGCGTTGCTGTTTAACAGGCCGGCTACACAGGCCTGCGACAGTGAAAGTGCGAGAGAATTCGTGTACTGTTCGAATGATTCGAAAAATATCGAACTTTCATGCTAGTAGCAAGAGGTGCTACACATGCTCGCGAAAGTATTCCATCAAATGCGAAGGTTCTCGCTGCTACTGCAGTTTGCGTGTGCTTTACTTGTTGTTTTTTTTTTCTTTTAATTATAAACAAGCTATCAGTGTTGCTTCCTGTACGAAATCGACGAAAACCCGAAATAAACCCACCAAAAGTAATTAAAAATAACACTGATATCCTCCTTTTTGACATACACTGGCCGCTGCTGTCAAAATCCACTGGCTCTGAAATTTCGTTGCCAGTAGCGATGAAAGTGGCGTGAAAGTGAATCCAGTGTGAGTGTATTTGTAAAAAGTGTGAATGTATTAAGTTTTTCGAACTACAGAGCCAGTATACTGGCCTGTGTAGCATGCCTGTAACTTAATGCTCACAAAGAATTGAATTTTCCGAAATTTAACAGCACATTTTATTGACTGTTCCCGGAATTCAAAATAAGGCGGTCTTAAAAAAGTCGGTAGTAAGAACACCTGACAGATGCATAATGTCAAAATAACGCCATTACTCTGCCTTTTTTAAGGCGCCTGAGAACAGGGTCTAAGAGTCGTTTTTCTTGACGTTCCTTTGAGAAAATTTGTTATCTCGATTGTATAACGAAGAATTCATCGCTACGTTTAGTTTTTCCTTCGTTCGTTTGGCCAGTGGAAACGCATTGTTTTCTGTTCTAAACTTGCACCTCATTTTATTTTTCTTCAAAGAGCTACGTTATTTTTCATTCCGGCACTGTAAACTTTGACACAGAAATAATATCAAATTAATACGCCACTACTGTTCCAATGGCTATTGTGAACTGGCCCCTCTTAAACATTGCCTTCGAGCTATGAAAGTGTTTATATTTTCGCAAGAATATTTTACGAATTAAATAATAAATTCTAACATTAATAGACAAATAATTTAATATTATGAGCAAAGGTAAGACATTCGTGCTTATGAAATCTCTTAGTTCTTTTATAAAATATTTTACTTCGCTTAGAAATCAATGAGCAGACAAAAAATTCTGCAGATCCACAGGCGCCGGTCACTAGGAAAGGATTCTTGATATCCATAAAGTCCGGCGAACCAATAGAAATAAAGGAGCGCGATGTAGTAAGTTTGTGATATAAGTAGAATGATGAAATATATGTATATTAAATGTTTTTCGCTTTAAGCACGGACGCTGTCGTCCCGTGACGGAGTTTGAAAAATTGAACCGCATTGGCGAGGGAACCTACGGCATTGTTTGTGAGTGTGATATTGGTTTAAATGAAATTGACGAGGAGTTGTTATAAATTTTGGTTTTATTGCTAAAGATCGGGCACGAGATACGCGCTCCAAAGAAATTGTAGCACTCAAACGTGTGCGTATGGACCAGGAGAAGGATGGTCTACCTGTGAGTGGTCTACGTGAAATTACCATACTAAAGTCTTGCAACCATGAGAATATTGTAAATTTGCGCGACGTAGTGGTGGGCAAAAGTTTGGACAGGTAGATGGTACCATAAAGAATTCATGGGTTTTTTAAATTTCGCTCTTGCAGCATCTTTCTCGTCATGGAATATTGTGAACAGGACTTGGCTTCTCTGCTAGATAACATGGCACAACCTTTTTCAGAGTCTGAAGTTAAGTGCATTATTTTGCAAGTACTACATGGACTACAGTATATGCATTCGAGATATATAATACATCGTGATCTTAAGGTTTCCAATCTGTTGATGACCGACAAAGGTTGCGTTAAAATTGGTAGAGTTGATTTTTGTTTAGAAACGAAGACTGTTTAATCATTTTTTGGTTTAGCTGATTTTGGTCTCGCACGTCTCTTCAGTCAGCCATCTACTCCGATGACTCCTCAGGTTGTCACGCTCTGGTATCGTTCACCTGAGCTATTGCTCGGTTCACCTACACAGACTACGGCCGTTGATATGTGGGCCTTAGGTTGCATACTAGGTGAATTGCTCTCGCATAAACCTTTGCTGCCCGGCAATACAGAGATTGCACAACTTGAGCTAATAGTTGAATTGCTGGGCACCCCTTCCGAATCCATTTGGCCCGACTTTCCCACTATGCCGGCTATACAAAACTTTACGCTAAAATCCCAGCCCTATAACAATCTCAAGCCGAAGTTTGAATATCTAACTAGCACTGGACTGCGTCTGCTGAATTTTCTATTTATGTACGATCCTAAGAAACGTGCCACCGCTGAAGAGTGTCTGCAAAGCTCATATTTTAAGGAGGCACCTTTGCGTGAGTTTAGTGAGGGGTGATTTTTGTTCTGTAATTGTAATAGTTTTTGCTCTTTCGTAATTAGCCTGCGACCCTAAACTGATGCCCACATTTCCACAACATCGCAATCTGCCCAAGGATCAGAAGAATATGACAAGCAGCTCGTTGGTGCCGGAACTGCCGGCCATTTCCGATCTACTTGGCAGTCTGTTGAAGAAACGACGATTGGAGTAATAACGGGACTGAGATGTGACCCAAAAAGTAGTTTTAAAAATAAAATTGTAATATTTTCACTCAACTTTATTTAATTTTCTTTTTTTTCGAGACACACACACACACAAATTGTTACACAATAAGCTACGCCTTCTACAAATATGGCCTATCTATAGGTGTCTTTTTGGCTCTCTTGTCACGTGAACGCGGAAACCAGCGATGCTTTGTGGTGTGTGTCAAATTCATGAGCTCTTGACGCGCCACCTCTGGATGCTTCTCCTTGAAGGCACGCATTGCTGTTTGCAGCGCCGCTTCTTTAATCAGCGAACCAGAGTCATCCTCCATAACTCTTTGTATTGGTTTCGTGAATTCGTAGGGGAATTCAACATCAGGATGCCAGGCAACAATTGTTTTGCCATCATCAGTCACCGCCACTTTTTCCACTAAGCTTTTGCCACCGATAGCATTTTTATTCAATTTTACTTTAGCCGAATTTGTTGAAAACAAACGTAATCCGAGCATACAACGTGCAGCAGACATGCTAAAAATTTTCATTTGGAATAAGTAAATGTTCGTTTTAAGCTATTGTGAATGGGAAAGGCACAGATGATTTTGACAGTTTTGTCTAGCTAAAGCTGCACAGCCAGGGCTGCCAGTTTGGTAATTTTTGACTTGGTAATTTGGTAACTTTTTATAGGTTTGGTAACTTTTTTCCTTGAGTTTTTCCAGAAAATTCAAAATAATCAGGATGTTTCCTAGATTTATATAAAAAAAAATTTGTATATAAAATAACATTAATTTATTGTTAAGATAGATAAGGAAATGTAAAACAACCAGTTTTATTATATAAAAGATGTTATTCTATTGAGTCGGTTAAAACTAATATTTAAAAAAGTCCTCCAGTTTTCAATTACGGTTATATTGAATAATTTTCTGTGTGGGTTGGCATCTTATTGTCCCGAATCCTTTATTTGCTTAAATTCAAAACTAAAATTAAGTGCAATTGAAAACTTTGCAGTTTTTCTTGCGCCCTTATAGAAGAATCCAGTAAAAATATTGAACAAAAATGGAAATTTAATCAAGAGTGGCTGAAAGGTTTTTCTTGGCTGGAAAATAGAAATGGGTCCAGTTTTTAGCAAGCTTGTGAAAAAATCTTATAAACCATTCCATACATTGAAAAAAAGCAGGCAAGCTTGCGGCCACCTATTCAAAATATTGAAAGAAAAAGAAACCAAATAATACAAGATGATTGCATTAATGAAGATACTCGAAAATTTCAAAATCAAGTTAAATTTGTCGAGTTTATGTTGCTGATGTTTTGCATCCATCACAATCTGCCTTTCCTGATTTTGTACTTTTTGCCGCTGCTGGTGGTTAAGTGCTGTCCTGATTCGAAAATTGCTTTATCGGTGAAGAGCTTAAAAAAAAATCAACGACAGTAGCTAGTGTCGGAAAAGACAATAAGGCAAAAGAAAAAATTATTTCATTTCTTTGCATTACGACAAGATCGCATATATTATTATAGATAGGTTTTTAGGGCTTATAAAAGCTGGTGCTGCTTCCTTATAAAATTACGTAACATTTTTTTTCTGAGAACGATATTCCTCTCCAAAATGTAATAGGACTAGCTACCGATGGAGCAAGTGTTTTGGCAGGACATATAAATGATTTGAAGACAAAATTTCATCAGGATGTAGATTTATTTTATTTTAAGCTTTCATTTCATTCCTTGCATCTTTGCTCTACATATGCTTGCAAAAAAGTTCTAATGCAAATCGAGGACCTTTGCCGTAAAATTTACAAGTTTTTTTTTTGACAGCTCCAAGAAATTAAATGATTTTAAGGAGATTTAGGACTACTACCAAGTAAAATCGCACAAAATGCTTGGTTTTTCGCTTACAAGGTGGCTTGTCTTGGAAAATATTATATTTAAAATTATTGAGCAATAGGATGCTCTAAGATTATATTTTATTTATTCTATTTTAGAAGTAAATGGAATCAAGTCAGGTGACTTAGACAAGTTAATGGGCGACCCATCGATAAAAGTTTACTTCCCATTTTTATCATATGTGTTAAAAATAATTAATGATTTGAACAAAGAATTTCTATTGAAGAAAGTACGATTGCCTTATTTATACACCCGTATGGAAATTAACTTTAATTTGATGTTAAGTAATTTTATTAAGAATACTTTAAGAAATTTAAATTCTCCAAGTGATATTAATATATATGACGAAGATAATTATTTAACTAGCAAAGATGTATTCATTAGAAGCAAAGCAGAAATGTGCTTAAAAATCTGCCAACTTTCGGAACAGAAACAGTTGAAATAAAAAATATTCTGAATTTTTATTTAGAACTTTTGAAACAAGTGCAACAAAGACTTGATGACTTTTTACAACGATGAAATAAAAAAAATCTATCAATTTTAACTCCAAGCTTAGTTTTGTCAAAATCAGAAATCTTCGTTATTACATTTGATATCAAGCTTTTCTGGATTAAAACGAAGCTACGAAACAAGTTGGGTTTTAATACAATAAATAACATAATGATTTTAAAGGAACTCTGCGAAATAAGAGACATAGGCCCATTATCATAGTCAAAATAAAGTCGACTTTAAATTTAGTGTAAGCTTTTTGACAACATATTATATTGAAAAACTGTCAAAAAGGCTTATACTAAATTAAAAGTAGACTTTATTTTGACTATGATAATGGGCCATTATGTATCGTCATCAGAAGAAGATTTTGAGATTTAAAATTGAGGTATTTTTTCACCATCAGCTCTAGTTTAGGAGCTACAGGCGAAAATATATAAAACATGTTTTTTTTAACAAAATTGTATTTTTTTATCGTTTTTAACAGATTTGATTATGAAATATTAGGTTTAACAATTTTTGTGAACGCAAATTCTTTACCATCTTTTGTTTTGAAGATATTGGTTTTTAAAAATCATACATTTAAAAAATTTTTCATAATAAACATATTTGCTACCGTGAATATTCTGAATCATAAAAACATCTTTTGTATTTGGAGTTTAAGCATACATTTTACATTTGCAAATATCGTGGATAATTCCAGATATATTTTGAAATAATGAAAATTAATTACATGAAAAATATATGGGGAAAATGTCTAAAGTCACTTACTGAAAAATTAAGTTTTTCCAGCCGCTTTAAATTGCTTTTAATGAATTTAATAAAAATTTATTTTTTTTCATAATATTTCTAAAACGTTTAAAGATATCAAAAAGGTAACAATTATAACGAGATACCAAGGGTTTATATCCAACAAAATATATTTTATGTTAGTATATGTAAGAATATAAAAATAAAAGCGTTGCAAAAATGCTAATTATGTAAATATCGATATATTTAAAACGAAAATAGATAATGGTGTTTCGTATACAAAATATTTTAGACCTAATATTTTTTAATCAGAGCTTTAAATACTGTGCAATACTTTGTGCTTAGGAGCAGTTATTAGAAGAATAACTATATATTGTATTTTTTCATAACTCCTTAACTTGAGGTGATGAGAAAAAGTGACCTTTTATTTAAAATCAGCGCCCGTAATTAGAATTGACGTCCTACAAAACAAACGACCTGTGTAGTTTCTGATTTTTAGTTATTAAAAAACGATTAATATTGAAACTTGAGTAATTATTTGTTTACTTTCTTGAAATTGATATTCATTTCCAATGAATGCGGTATTCTTTTTTAGTTCCTACTTTTTTCAAATAAAAAAGATAAGGATCTCATTTATATAATAACATTAATTTATATTTTTTTTTACTACTAATTTACTACTTATTTGTTATTTTTACATTTAAATAACAAATGAATTTCTAACAAGAAAAAAATTTTTCTCTTTTATATTTAATATCTTTATATTTAATTCAAATAAAAAATATAAACATCTCATTCTTATAAATATATGAGTTTATGAAGTTTACTTGTTTTGTGATTTTAAGTTATTAAAAAAAATTAATTTTAAACAAGAAAAATGTAATACTTATAAATATTACCTACATTTATCTTAACACTATTTCTATTTATTAATTGCAAGTTTTTTCATGTTAAATAAATGTTTTTTATTTACAAAAATTATAATTTTATTGATTTTCTTACATTAAAAAATGTCTATTTAGTTTGGCAACTTTTATTTTGGTAACTTTTTGATCAAATTTGGCAAGTAAACTTTTTTATAAGTGGCAACCCTGAGCACAGCAGCAAATAACTGAACCTTTTCTGTGCACAGCTCTAGTTCACAATTTTGCTATAGTACTGCTCAAACTGCTTTTCGAGTTATTTATTTAATAGTTGTGCTTTAAAGCAAATAAAAAATATTTTTATGAAGTATATTAAAATCGTAGAAAACTAAATCGGCTGTCCGAAAAAATAAAAAATTTTGGAGATGCGGGGCATCGATCCCCGTACCTCTCACATGCTAAGCGAGCGCTCTACCATCTGAGCTACATCCCCGAATAAACCATTTGTGTCAAATGCTTAATGAATCTTAAGGGTAGTATATTCAAGGCATTTACAACCACCAGCTATGTGCGGCGTGGCGTCTTGATGTCAACAAAACTATTGTCGACGGTGTCGACAATGTTGTGCAGACAATTGCTTTTAACGACGTGTAGATAATTAATGTCATAAGCTGCATGTTTATTGTGGTATTTACATACCCAGTTGGCTGTTTCCTTTAGGATTCATGGAGGATTCATGAACGAAAATAACCAATCGTCGACGAAACTGGCGGAGTCGCATATACAAATCGTGCAGGAAAATTTAATATAAGTGTCCAAATTTTCGTCGACGAAACTTTGAAAGCAAATTGCAAGAAATTTCATCAACGAAAGCAAGAGTAAAATATGTAGTATATATCGTCAAGAAAATAAAACGGAAATTCAAAGAAAATTTCGGCAACGAAATAAAATCAGAAATATGAAAGAAATTTCTGCAACGAAAATAGGAAGAAAATTTCGCAAGATGAATTTTTTTTTTTACCTTTATTACAAATTTATATTATAAGCCTTGTTCATATTTACAACCTTTTTATTACAAATTTTATTCAATTGCATTTTTGCACAACTTTTCAACTTCTGAACATTTGTTTGATAATAAATCGGGTTTGCCAAATTGGTGCGTAGCAAACCGTAAGGCCACATGCCGGTAGGAGAAAATTGAAGGAAAGTTTATTAGTAAATCATTAAGGGTTCTCATCTAAGCATGTAAACATGTAAACATGTATAGCATTTAAACTTTTGATGAGCGATAAAGTGTAAATAGCGTAAATGTCGACAAAATGGCGGCTGCGGCTGCGACAACATTATGACTTTTTTAAATTTTAAACCTTTTAAAAACCTTCATTAACATAGAAAAATAAATAAAACGTGTTCATATTTACTTCAACTACTTTAAATATGTAATGATTAGCGCCAAAGGCAACCCTCATTCACACACGTAGATTTACATGCTAGTTTACACTACAAAATAGGCTCGGAAATGATGTAAACTCCCGCCCATACAAATTTTGACAGATAGTTTACGCGCATGTAAGTTCACAAGGTTCACAATGTTTACGGGTCAGTTACATGCTAAGATGAGAACCCTTATTATAAAGCTTAGTATGCTGTAGGTACAAAAATTTTAAGGCATTTAATTCTACACGCAAAATTTTGGGGTAGACTCAACAATAACACATACTTACTATAATGTGTTTGTTGAATGTGCTAGTTGAAAATTGTTGTTGAATGTCAAATTTCCACGCCAATTAAATGTACGAACATATAAAAGACGGCGAAATTTTGGCATTTTAACTCTCTAATCTCTCTGGTTGTAAACTTAGCTGCATTGAAAAAATTTTTCATCCAACAGCGTACTAGCCAAAGAAAAAAAATTCGCTACCTTTTCGCTGTCAAAAACGCAATGCATTTCTTACGAAGGAATTATTTTCGCTTCTACAGCACACTAAGCTTAAGGAGTGAAAATTCTTTTCGGATTCACGGACGATTATTCGTCAAGGGATTTATGGCCGACGAGAAAATTAAATTGAATCCAAGTTCGGAGCCCTCCTTATTTTTACGCCTTCCAGACATGCTTTTTGTTTCTTTAAGCTTAGTATGCTGTAGAAGCGAAAAGAAACCTTCCGTAAGAAATGCATTGCGTTTTTGACAGCGAAAAGGTAGGGAAATTTTTTTTTTCGTTGGTTAGTACGCTGTTGAATGAAAAATTTGTTTAATGCAGCTAAGTTCACAACCACGATTGGAGAGTGACCTTGCAACTGACAGGCCCGGAATGGAATGAAAAATTTGTACGTACAAGACAACAGACCCGACGTAGCAAACCTATCGAGTAATCGCTTGGAGGAATTTGTGTTGCCAGCGCAACATGTTATGTTTCAGAAAACCCCTTTCATCTTATTGTTATGTTGCTAGTGTGTGTTGCTAGATTTTAGAAAAGAACAGCAATGATGCAGAAAACCACTGCTTAAACATGTTATATTTAAATAACAAATTCAACACTTAAACATACTTACTGCTTATTTTTTATTGTTGAATGGCAAATTTCCGCGCCAATTAACTGTACGGGCATATAATCGTCAGCGATAATTCAACTCAAAAATCTCAATGTATTTCTTATGGAAATTTTTTTTCGTTCTTACAGCATACTAAGCTTTAGAAATAAATCATATTTGTGCGATTTTGTCTATCTGAAGCGTTTTAGATAAATCGCTTATCCTTTTTATTTCTAATCGGATTCAAGTGCTCAAAAAAACTTAATTTTAGAAAATTGATTAATCTTTCAAATGACATTAAAATGAAATTTTACAGAAATTAGTTCAATTATTTATTACCAATTTTAAACAGATTTAAAACAAAAACTCTAATCTGCTGGACAGAGTTAAATCCACTCATACCTTTAAATTGCATTTTTCTTGCAAACTGTTTTGCAACTGTTTTTCTAAACTGTTCTTCAAAGGAGAAGTAAAGTATCTGGGACTTACACTAGATTCAAAGCTTCTCTGGAGAAGACATGCAGAGGTAACTATAAACAAAGCAACGCGCGCACTCATGGTATGTAGGAGCCTGGCGGGGAAAAGCTGGGGTTGTAACCCAACAATTCTCCGCTGGATGTATACCATGATGGTGAGACCCATCCTCACATATGGTGCAATAGCATGGGCTGAGAGAACCAAGCTAACCACAATGAGGAATATGCTAACAAAGGTGCAGAGACTGGCCTGTGTATGCATCACAGGGGCCATGAGGACATGCCCTACAGCAGCACTAGAAGTAATTCTGGACCTAACACCCTTACACCTTGTCATAGAGGGAGTAGCCAAGCGAACTCTGCTGGGCATTGCAAAAGAGGGGACAGGTTTAGGTAAAACTATCAGCAGTAGAGAGAAGGAGGATATTGCAAAGCAGACTCCCTACATCGATCTACCAAGAGACGATATAGTAAAAAGGTATAACTTCGAAAAACACTTCGGAATTAAGCTTAGTACCAAGAAAGAGTGGGACAGCGAGATGATATCGCAAGTTAAGAAACCACATAGTATAGCATGGTATACAGATGGGTCCAAGACATTGGAAGGTATAGGCGCAGGGGTGTACGGGCCAAGAACCAAGCACTTTGAACCTATGGGGACAACACCCAGTATCTTCCAAGCGGAAATCCTAGCAATACAGCTGTGTGCACAATTCAATCTGGACCGTAAATACAAAGGTCAGGATATAGTTGTGATGTCAGACAGCCAAGCAGCAATCAAAGCATTAGTTTCCTGTGAGATATCATCGAGAATAACATGGGAATGCCTAACAAAACTCAACGAGCTAGGCAAGAATAACACTGTTACTATACTTTGGGTCCCAGGACACAAAGGAATACAGGGTAACGAAGAAGCCGATGGTCTAGCGCGACAGGGTGCAGCCACAAAATTTATAGGACCAGAACCATTCTGCGGATTGGGCACACATTCTATAAAAGAAGAACTAAGAAGGGAGGAGAGGCATAAACGTTCAAACCTTTGGAAAAGCCTCCCAAAGCTAAGACAATCCAAATTGCTCCTCAGAGATTTTAACACTCGGAGAGCAAAATTGTGCATAAGCTTAGGCAAACCGAATCTTAGGATTCTAACGGGGTTCCTTACAGGACACTGTAAACTGAAATACCACCTGATGAAATTGGGCATAGAGACCGATAGTAACTGCCGTTTCTGTGAAAAAGCAGAGGAGACTCCAATACACCTACTTACAAACTGCGACGCCGTGGCTCGCAGGCGTAAACTAGCACTGGGGAATTATGAGCTGAGTCTAGAGCAGGTTTCATCCCTTGAACCTAAGAATATTCTCAAATTCATTAGAGAAATAGGGCTGGATGAAATTCTGTAATCCGCAAACCCAGCGGAGCTTTGAGAAGGAGGTACAATAGATCTCATTTAGGTCGCAGTACGCATCTCCACCACACAACATTAACATTAACATTAACTGTTCTTTTTAAGAAATTTTTTTTTGGTTACTGCATAATTTTTATTTTTGAAAAATACATTCTTGAGGTTATTTTCTGAATAACAGTTATTTTCAGAAATTAATTTTTTTTATTTCTAATTAGTGCCAAAAATCAAAGGCCTTACTCTAATAAGCGATTCGAAAGAAAATGCGATACGAAAACAAAATGCGATACGAAAACAAAATCATACCATGTAAATACATAAATTAAAATTACTAATTGTTATTAAATTCTGCCTCTGTTTTAAAATGCTGTTTTTGTCTGCATTGACTTCGAACTAATCAAAAATTTGTCAAAAAACAATGTAAATACATGGTGTGATTTTGTTTTCGAATCTTATTTGCTTTCCGAATCGCATTACAGAGTAAGGCCCCAAGAAAAAATTGGAATTTTCTTTTGGGACGTAGTCACACCTCTTAGCCGTGGTCGATATTGGGTAATCATCTAACGTCATCGTCGTGATACTAGAATTTGAAAAGGTTTTTTGACACCATGGTGGACCCTAAAGAGTGTTTTTTTTTATATGTATTCGTGTTCCTTTTCAGAATCTTTCTCAGAGAAACCGGTTACCACATGGATTACCTACGACAGATTACCTAACCGAATACCAATTACTTAAGCAATTACCAAACGACTACTTAGCCAAATACCGGTAACAAAGCGATTATATAACCAAAGATACGGCTTCATCTTATAATAAGATGATTACTGGAAGCAATCTAGCACCTAAACCGCCAACTCATCAAACACGTAAACGGGTTTCATTTAATCTTAACAATAATGAAACCAATTGTGAGAAATATCCAAATTTTATCCATTCTCATACTCTTAATCCTTCACCACCAACCGGAAGTGGTTTACCAAAACCATCTTCTGTTTCAAATGAGCTTTGCAATCAACCTGGTAGTCCTACGTCATTTTTAGACCCCCTACTTCCTCCAAAAGTGAAATTGACACTAAACTCTTGCGAAGGCACTGAGAGCAGATATGCCCTTTCTCGCCTCAGGGAGAACAACGTTTATAACAATGTTCGCCTGTATCTCGCTTATATGTATAAAGCCCCTGATTCAACATGCATTGAAGGCAAGACCAAAACTAATCTTAGAGTACTAATTCAGCAAGAAGGTCTTCCTACCGGTGTTGAAGACTTGCGTAATTTATTTGTCCGCTTTCACGAGCACCTCGGTGTAACGGTTGATCAAGTCAAGGTGGATCTGGAAACCTATGGCGCTCATGTCAGAGCTAAACATGTTTCTCTTCTTCAAAAATCTCGTAAAGAGCAACAGCAATATTATCGTTCCTAACTCTTCTTTCTTAAATATATTCTACCATAACTGTGGCGGCATGAGAAGCAAATTAAACAAACTTTATGTTGACGCTAAATCATGCCACTTCAATGTCCTAGTATTCACTGAGACATGGCTAAACGAAACCTTTAATAATGAGGAAATTCTTGATAGCAATTGGACTGTCTTCAGGAAGGATCGGGACTACTCCTCAACAGGTCTTTCTCGAGGAGGTGGTGTCCTTGTAGCATCTCACAATTCCCTTTCAAGTGAGCTAATAGACACACCTAACCATAAACTGTTCGATCACCGAATTATTAGAGTTTGTTCAGGTAAAAGTCTCAATGTGTACATAGGCGTCGTTTACATTCCTCCCGGCTCAAGTGAAACAACATACAACGAGCTATGTGAAACACTGACCACCTTTACCTCCTCCCTAAAAGAGGAAGATAAAGTTGTTATTCTTGGTGACTTCAATCGCCCAAATATATCTTTTGTCACCGACGAAAACGACAACTTTCTTCTTCCTGTAAATCTTTCTAATGCCATAGACTTCAACTTACTTAGCACCTTTTATGGCAGTGACTTGCAGCAAGTCTCTTCTGTACAAAATCAGAACGGCAGATGGTTGGACCTAATTTTTACTAACTCGTATGAAGAAGTGAAGGTTAGTCCATGCATGGGAGCAGAAAATTTATTAACCAACACTGTTCATCATACAGCCTTAAAAGTTGTTTTCTCTGCTAATAACATCAACTTTACCCAGTCTTATAATAACACCATTGCGTACGATTACCTCAACGCCGATTATGAAAGAATAAAATGCTATCTTAGTTCTCTAAATTGGAATCATATTCTATTCAATTTAGATTTAGACAGTGCTGTCTCTATATTTTATCAGCACATTTTTACCGCTATCGAAAGTTATGTGCCAATAATAAAGAAAAAGAATAAGCTCACAGAACCATGGCTAGACAACAATCTCAGATTTTTGAGGAATCAAAGAAATAAAATCTACAAACTTCTCAAAAACACTGATAATATAAGCGATGAACTGAAGCTTAGATATGACGAGCTATCAAGAGAGTTCTCTATCAAGTCAGAAGAAGCGTACAAGTTGTACACGAACATCATCGGAGAAAAAATTGTCCAAGAGCCGAGAAAATTCTTTGACTTTGTTAACATGAAGCGCAAATCTAGCGGCTATCCATCGTCTATGTTTAAAGGTAATGTCACTTCGTCCAATTCTCTTGAAATAAGCAACTTGTATGCCGATCACTTTAAGGAGGTCTTTTGTCTTCCTAACACCTTATCTGAAACTTCTCCTAGCTCCACTATTATAGTTGATAGTTTATATTTAACCCAGGAAGAGATTTCTAATGCAATAAAAGAACTGGATATATTAAAGGGACCTGGACCAGACTTAATACCTACAAGCTTTTTGGTGCGATGTTTAGACCAACTGCTATTGCCATTACACATAATCTTTAACGAATCACTGGTTTGTGGGAAATTTCCTTCATATTGGAAATCATCCCATCTTACGCCAATTTACAAGAATGGTGATAAAAGATCAGTTGAAAATTATAGAGGCATAGCAATCTTGTCAGCCATTCCAAAACTTTTTGAAAAACTTATTTGTGAAAAGCTAACAAGTTTCATTAACCCACGTCTAAATGAGCAGCAACACGGGTTCCGAAAAGGGCGATCTACCACCACTAATCTCATGATTATGGTATCAGATGTTTTAGTCAAAATGGAAAAAGGGCACCAAATAGATGCTGTTTATACTGATTTCAGTAAAGCTTTTGATCGAGTTGATCACAACATTCTTATATATAAGTTAGAAAAGTTTGGTGTTGCAGGGTCCATACTAAGTTGGCTAAAATCATATTTAAACGGCAGATCCCAGTTTGTTAAATTCCAGGGAGTTCTATCGAAAAAAATTGCAGTCTCCTCGGGAGTTCCGCAAGGTAGTCATCTTGGTCCTCTTCTTTTCAACATATTCATATCCGATCTGTCAGAAGTTCTAAACGATATCCCACATCTTATGTATGCAGATGATTTAAAAATGTACTATTCAATTCAATCAGATGTAGATGTAAATTTTTTGCAATCAAAATTGTTGTCTCTTGAGCAATGGTGTTTTCAAAATAAACTACATCTTAATGTCAATAAATGCAATGTTATTAGCTTTTCTCGTAAAAACAACGTAACATTACATACCTACCACCTCAATAGTATCGAACTAAAAAGGGTCAACCATATAGTGGATCTTGGAGTTGTCTTAGATTGCAAGATGCGCTTTAATCTGCACTATGATAAAATTGTGTCCAGGGCCAGCAAACAGCTCGGTTTTATAAAAAGACGTGCAAATGAATTCAAGAATATATGGGTCACTACATCCTTGTACCGTGCATTAGTGCGCCCAATACTTGAATATGCATGCATAATTTGGAATCCATCTTTCGATTCCCATAGAGAAAGAATTGAGTCTATTCAAAAGCAGTTCTTACTATACGCGCTTAGAGATATGTACAACCCCCATGATTATTGTAGCCTTCCATCATATGAACATAGACTCAGCCTTTTAAATTTGATGCCACTATCAACAAGAAGATCGTTATTGGGCTCATGCTTCACATTTGATGTAATTAATGGTGCTATTCACAGCGAATATATTTCTAATATGATTTCCTTTAACGATCCAATTAGGCGCACTAGGCATACTCGATTGTTAACTGAATATCAGCACCAAACTACATATGCAAATAATGAACCCATCAGTCGTTGTTGCAGAGAATTTAATAATATCTCTATATACTACTCACCTTCTATGTCCAAATCCTCTTTCAAGCAAACCCTATATAAATCACTCAGAAATCAGAATTAACACAGGCCTCAGATAAACTACATACATGTATGGATTTATATGTATAAGCATTTAGTTTAATAAATCAAAATTCTTTAACATCCCTCTCCAAATCTCCCATTTACATCCTTTTGTCCTTATAGTCTTTAAGAATAATATATATACATCGTATCTTAAGTGTGTATATAGTCTTTCTTGTTTTCCTCCTCTTCTCTTAGTTTTGACATGGTTTTTGAAATCATGTCAATCCGGTGGGCGGAGTATGCCCACTAAGAGCACCAAATAAAAAATAAAATAAAAACAAGGAAAGGGAGAAGAAAAACAAAAAACTTAGTAATAAGTAAACAAAACCTGTTAGAATAAGTTAGAATAAGTTAATTGCATTGCCTTGTTTGGCCAATAAATAAATAAATAAGACTGATTACTGAAGCGATTAATTAGCTGAATACCGACTACTAAGCTACTACATAACCAAAGACTGATTACTGAAGTGATTATCAAGCGCTTACTTAGCTTAATATCTTTTACTAAGCGATTACATGACCGGAGACTGATTACTGAAGTGATGATGTTACTTAGCTGAATATCGATTAATAAGTGATAACCAAGCTATGGCTTTGCTGAATACTGATTACTTAGCAATTACACAACCAAAGACTGATTACAAAAGCGATTGCTGATCTTAATACGTTTACTAAGCGATTACACAAACAAAGTCTGATTACTGAAGCAATTACCAAGCGATTCTTAGTTGAATACAGACAAACGCAACAGGGGCAACAGGTACAACAGCGACGGCATGATTAGCCAACACACACTACTGACTCACAGACACCCACGCCCCGGTTATTTAACGCTTTATATATAGCGTTCATTCATATCATAAAAAGAATTGTTTAATAAAGATAAGCTTGAATTACATTCACATCTTGCGTCTTTTATTCAATATTAAATAAATTGTAAAAGTTACCGGATCTTTCATTGGATCCTGGAGCGACTGAGCTTTAAGTCAGCTTGTGCATTAAGGGGTCACTGATTTCAAATCTGATGTTAGAATTTTAAAGTTTTTTGGCACTAAGGTGGACACTAAAAATGTGTTTTTTGTTTTATACTCTCTGCAGATGCGCTGCTCGTTCATTTCGAATCTGATGATAGAATTTTAGAAAAATGCATAAACTTGATAAACGTATCTATCGAATTTAAAAAATATACAAAACTTCGCAATTAAATCACACATTCAAAAGTTCATTAAAATAAAAAAATACATTTGATAGTGATTAAGCAAACATTTTCTATTTAAAAAAATTAACACTAATATGGGCATTTCCACCAAAAGGTCTACCGCGACTAAAAAACTAAATGTTACTAAAAATTCTTTTAAGCCTCCATAATACAAAAAAAAAAAAATATTTAAATTTATATTGTGAGAGTACTGAGAGCTGATCTCAGTTCAAATTTAAAAAAATGGCAACAAAAGACGAAAAATGGTGGCAAAAACTGAAAAATTAGCTAGTTATTTGTGATCTATTATTTAAAATATTACATGAACTTCAGATCAAGTAAGATTTTTAAGAAGGCAACAACTCTGATAGAGTCAATCACTTAGCTGACTAGACAATCTGTTTCGGAAATCGCTACATGTCCTATTCAGTAGTCTTCGAATGATTGAGCTGTGATCTGTTAACTCACTGTTAAAGTCGCATATGATTTCACACATGTTTGAAAAATTTTTCTGAATTTTACGTTCCAATCGGCTACTTAATCATACGACATTTAAAGCAGTAAGCTATCTATAGATCACAGCCATCAACTCTACCAAGGTTGCCATCTGTTCTAGTTGCTTCTTATTTATTTCAATATTCATTGGTGTTCGACAGTTTGTCGAAATGCACCATAGAATTGAAACGAGTTTTTGCTTCGCTAGAAGCTAGTGTTTTTAACTGAAAGGTGGCTACTTTCACAAGCAAATGTTGAATTACGCATGACTTTAACAATTTATCATTAATGTCAAGTTAATGCAATAATCCAATAATTGATCGATTTCGGTCAAAGTTATGAGTAATTAAACATTTGGTTGTGAAAATAGCCACCTTTCTGTTAAAAACACACAGTAGCCTTTGTTGCGTTTGTCTGTATTCAGCTAAGTAATCGCTTGGTAATCGAAGAATTAAACTTTGGTTATGTAATCGCTTAGTAAACGGTATTCAGCTAAGTAATACCTTGGTAATCACTTATTAGTCGGTATTAAGATAAGTAATTGCTTGGTAATTGCTTCTGTAATCAGTATTCGGTTATATAATCGCTTAGTAACCGGCATTTGGCTAAGTAATCGCTAGATAATTGCTTAAGTAATTGGAATTCGGTTAGGTAATCGATGTGGTAACCAGTTTCTCTGAGAAAGATTCTAAAAAGGAACACAAATACACATAAAAAAACTTTTTAGGGTCCACCATGGTGTCAAAAAACCTTTTAAAATTCTAATATCACGACGATGACGTTAGATGATTATCGACCACGGCTAAGAGGTGTGACTCCATCCCAGAAGAAAATTCCAACTTTTTCTTGATTTTTTACACTAATAAACGAAAAAAAAATCATTTCAGAAAATAACTGTTATTAGTCAATCTTAAAAATTTATTCCTCAAAAGTAAAAGTTATGCAGCAGCCAAAAAGAAGTTTTCTTAAAAATAAAAGTTTTTTAAAGTTTTTTTTTTAATATTTTTATGGGTTAAAATTGCCCAACTTTTTCTGTTGTGAAATATAGAATAACAATTATTTTCGGTCCCTGTTATTTTTTAATAAGATGAGTTGATAGCATAACCATAACCATGCAGCAGATTCATGCATTCAAATGCTGTAAAGATATTCTCTGTTTAAATTAAAAAGGTTCATTCTTTCATTTTTGCATTTTTGCTTACAAAACTTTTCAACCAACCTGTATGTTTATTTTTTGATTACTGGCTGTAGTTTTCCTTTGATTCGAAGCATACTAGTTCTTTAATCACAATGCTAAGTTTTATGGCTAGCACTAAGTATTCGCATGACAAATTATCATGAAAACTAAACATAATTCTGTGTCGATAAGCAATAACAGCTTAAGTCTGATTTCAAAGTTTCGAGAAATCTTGCTTTAAAGTTTTCAATCGCCATATAAGTTATGTGAAAGGGTCTTTTGTTTTTGTGTCATAACTTTGGCTAAAGTCATGCTAGCAGCTCCAGATTGTGTGTGTTTATTGTGCTACTTGCGTGAAACACAACTACATCAATAACTAGGTTCTGTCTTAAGTCGACTTAGGATTTTATTCATTGGCGTCGGAAGCGGGGGGGGGGCAAGGGGGGCAGTTGCCCCCGCACTTTTTTAGCTAGATAAACAATTTAAAAGGAAAAGTTATTCAAAATATCAGTTTTTTTACAACGATAATATTTTTGTATTATATATTTTCCTCTTCTTTCTCTCTTCTTCATGTTTCATGTGAAGAAATTTTGGTGAACTTTTTTTGCACCACCATTTGTACTGCCCCCCAGATGAAATTCGCTTGCGACGCGCTTGATTTTATTGCTTATTATCAGTGGCCTTCAGTTTTTGCAAAATTAAGAACAAAAATTAATTCAATTATAAATTCAATCCGTTATCCGATACTTTAACAATTAAATTAAATTTGGCAATATCGATCGCAAATAATCTTATCTTGTTACTATTTGATTCGGGCTACGCATAGTGTTCGTATACTATAAAAAGGTCTTGCAAAACCAAACCAATCATCAGTTAGATCAAAGCTTTAGCTAAATTAACTAATTATGAAGTTTTTAACTGTCTTAGTTTTGGTCCTTGCTTCTTCCTCAGCATTTAAATTACATTGGGAAGAAATCTTCTCCCGCGAACGCTTTGTGCCAGTGATCGAGCATGAAGGTCGTATCACCGGAGGACAAAATGCTGACATAACCGAGTTCGGTTACCAAGCTGGGCTTATCTTGCAAGAGTTTGTGAACTCGGACACTTTTTTGTGTAGTGGTTCCAGGATTTCGCTTGAATGGATTTTGACCGCCGCTCACTGCACTAAAGGGTAATTAAAAAAGTTGTTAATTCAAACTATTCAAACAAAGCTATTATTCAACACAGTAAAATCATAACTTTAATGTTTATAGAATGAATTATATAACAGTTTCTTTGGGTTCCGCAAGACTTCTACAAGGTTTCAGAGAAACAGTCGTAAGGGAAAGTAATTGTGACAGTAATCCAAAAAAATGTAATATAATGGAACATGAGAATTTTAACCCAACCACCTTTGTTAATGATATCGCCGTGATCAAAACTGCAAAAGTTGCAAACAGCAAAAATATCTGGGTCATAAAGTTGGCACAGAGTTCCAGTAACTATGACCAATATAATGAAGTGAATGTTATCGCTTCCGGATGGGGTCGTATGGGCGACAAAATCGGTACAGCTACCTACTTGCAACAAGTAACCATGACAGTTATTGGGAATGCGGAATGCTTTAAAATATTTGGATCTTATGTTTCTAAAGGCAATATCTGTACAAATACAAAGTATGGTGAAGAACGTCGTTCTGCCTGCTCAGGAGATTCTGGCGGTCCACTGGTTTTGCCAAATCAAAATTTTAAGGACAGAGAACTAATTGGTTTGACTTCATTCGGTGCAAGAAGTGGTTGCCAACTGGGTCTCCCAGCTTCTTTCACTCGTGTCTCAGCCTTTAGGAACTGGATAGAGGAAAAGACTGAAATATAATTTGTATTAAAGCTCAAAAATATAATAGCTATTAAAAACAACAACATTTTTTTTGCAATAAGACAAACATTTATTTATTTATTTTACACGAAGCTCTACACGTCCAGGTTATCTATGAGATTTTCAACAGAAGGAAGATTTTCGTGACGTCATGATTTTGAAATACATAGTACTATGGCCAACAAATTTATCATTGGGATGACATTTTTTCACTATTTGTGCAACAAATTATACGTTAAATCAAAAGCGAATGTTCCCAGCTTGACACCTAACTGTTAAATATTCCGTATATACCCAGTGGGCATTTTAGCAAGTGCTCCGCAAAAGAAGGCATGCTTGCACTACGATTATTGGCGTCAATACACCTTCTATGATCACTGCATTGATGAGTACTTCTGTAAAGCCTACCATTTGAAGGTTCTGATTCTTTTCATATTATTTTATATGAAAAAAAATTACAAAAAAAAAATTCCAAAAAATTTTTAAATACACAGAACAGTTTGTAAAAAAATTTAGATTTTTAGAAAACAAAGAAAAAAATTTTTTTGTCCGAATTGGGTCTCGAACCCGGGCTCCCGAAAACTTACTTTCATTTGTATTGATGCACAATAAGCAATTAATTCTTCACAACCACTGTAGACGAGTTGGTAAGATGTCGGACCGCCGCATGAGAGGACCATGGTTCAAATCTGAAACTATTAGACTTTTTTATTTGAAGTTGATATTTATATTGCTTTTCCTTCTAACGTGACTTCTCGAAAGAGCGCTTCTGGCAGGTCTCTTTTGAGCAAGGAGAGCGGAAGGCCTGACAAATTTTTTCCATTTCATATAAAAAAGCAAGTGTAATAGTATATGAGTGTGGCAGTACGTACTGCCAGTATCAAAAGTATCAATTGGCCCATTCACGCTAGCTACTTCAATAGTTCTATACGCACTAGCTACTTTTTTGACCCAAGGTAATGCATAAAAGGGTCAGTTCAATCAACTTCCATTTCGATTGTTTCTTGTTTATTTTTTTAACGTCTTGACTGACTCATAAAATTTATTCTGACGAGCTCATACTTCGAAGTGACTTATTCGAGAAAACATGACATATAAAGCTTTTCAGTTTCGTTGAGAAACATAAATAAAATATCGTTATGAAAAGGTATAAATATATTGAATAATGATTGTCAGTCACTCTGCTTTGTTTTTTTTTTGTTGTGTCAATATCAACTAGCGAAAAAGCTAGCCCTTCATGTCTAGTGAAATAACTAGGGAATGGTTGTGTAAAAGGTAGCAATTGATTCCTTCCTATGACATGCTCATGTAAAATTCGCCAGTTGAATACAAAGAAGGTAGATTGAAGTGGAACTGGTACTGGCTACCAAGGGGCTAGTGAAATCACTAGTTTAGTACTAGTGTCGTTAACTGCAGGGACTCTAAGGCCTTTTCCACACTTGGCCAACGCAACTCCAACTCAAGTTGCTAGACTGTGTACTTATACCGGAACCTTCAGATTAAGCAACTTGCACGCAACAAGTTCTTGACACGTTCTCAACCTGTTCAACGCAACGCGGCTTTCCGCAATTTTCATCGGTGACGTGTTGCATCAGTTTGTTTTTTTTGTGAATTCAAGTATTTGTAGTGCAGTAGGCTTTATATTAATCAAGGTATATACGCTTATTAATTAGTTCCTAATAGAATCTAAAAGAAGAAGAAATAGTTTGCAAGATGAATGAGCAAATGTTAAATATTAAATTAGTGCAAGAAGTCGAAAAACATGAGTTATTATATAATAACAATTATTATATGTTGCATGACTTTTGAAGCAAGTCTGAAAGCATTCGGTTTATAGTTGCATTGCTTTTCAACTTTTTCGTTGTTGCGTTGAAGTTGTGTTTGAATTGCGTTGACCAAGTGTGGAAAAGGCCTAAAATCTATACGAAGGCCTGCTAGCAGCGCTGCCAATGCCTACTGGGTTTTAATTAGAACTCTAATTAGAGCTGTCCAGCTGGGTTGTTGATAATTTAAATAATCGTTTGCTGTTGTCGTAAATGGATTCTGTAGTTGAGAAAGTCAAAGTCAAATAAGCTGTCAGAAGTCGATTCTACTTGATTTTCTTTGAACTATACTTATCTTTTCTCATGCTTCTTTCACAAATGAAACATCAAACAATTAATAATTTTTATAGATATAATCTGATAACACAGTATATTTATTTGTATATTAATTTATAATAATTTATTTCGAAAAACAACAAAAATATTTAGAAAATGCAAAATATTTTTCAAAAGCTTTACAAGTATTTGATTACATATTTAAGAGCTGAAAACAGTTGTAATATCTGTAATTTTAAATTATTCATTTGAATTCCCTGATATTGTTGCGTTTTTTTAATCTTTTTATCTTTAAATAACATAATTTAGTTAATTTTTTCTTAATCCAGTAAATTTTGTGCCAAATCCATTAACGTACATCATCAACTTTTCCACATTAAGATTAAAGGATGATAACAAGGTAGAAAACTGATTAACGATGTTTGTTGTTGTTGTATTGCTTTTGGAATAAATCCGCGTGACTGAAGATTTCTGAAGACTGAAAACCAATAAAATGGAAAAGAGGAAATAAATTATTTATTTAGGTTATCATGCCGATTTGTGTCAAACCAACACGGAAAACATTTTAAAAATGTTCCATTCCCTCTACAGTTTGCTGCTTTTCAAATGCTTACCCAAGTTATTTGTTACGTTCTTCACGTATGGTGGAAGCCAAATAAACGGCTAAAACAATGCCAAGTAGCTGCAAGAAAGCGATTCCTATGCCAACACCTATTAAAATCATAGCATTTTTATCGATGCGCTGCTTTAGTAGACCCACGCAACCATCCTGCAAAATAAGGACGAAAAACAAGAAATATATACCTATACACCACACTCATTTTAAGCAGCTCCACTCTGCGACACCCACCTGATAAAATTTGTCTCTGCCCAGGGCGGGAGATTCGGTGCAGTGTTTCAGGGCAGCATCGATGTATTGTGGACGACAGCAGCTGGCTGGCAAAGTTTTGTTCGGACTAAGCGAGCGCCAATCTGCTGGACTGTCCACACCGCAGCACATCAACTTCTGTTGTATGCTATCCCAGGCCATGGCGTCTTCGCGATCGGAGCGTTGTATGGACTCGTGCAGTTTATCCTTCAGCACCATTTCAAGATCTTTCTTGAACACGCTCGCCGCAATACCTACACCCAATTCAACAATGAAGATGATGGCCAACAGCACCGCGTACTGCAATGGATTAAGAAATTTAATTATATTTTTAATGTTTTTTGTTTTTTTTTTTTCAAAATATTCCAGTTGGACGTACTGTGAGCAGTAGTGTTGGCGATTCTTTTATGGCACCAAAGCATCCCAGCGAAGCGATCAGAAAGATTATGAGTCCCGTTACAATCAGCACTATTGGCGGACCGATAACTTTGTTCTCTATGAAATGATTGAACTCCTGCACATCAGCAAGCACAATAGCGCCCGCTATGAGAATTCCCAATCCAGATATCTGTCACATTGAAATAGAGAAGTGGTGTGTAAAAGTTTAATACAGTTTTTAAATTAAATTAGTTTTAAATAAATACGAAATTCAAACTGATACTAATGCAAACTCATATTCCTCCAATCCCACTGGCTAACGAAACATCATTCTCACGCAGGAAGGGACCTACCCTGCAAACATTTTGAGTCGCCTAGAATCGTCAGCGAATCGCTTGGAAGATGAGGCATTCGCCGGCGAGCTCATTTGGGAGTCATCCGGGTATCACCGACCGTAAGCAGCTGAGGCCATAAAAGTGTTTCGCCGGGAAGATTCGCAAAGGAATCGCCTAAAGGGTTCATAATCGATTCGCTGGGAAGAGTCGCTAATGAATAGCCGAGAGGGATTTTAAGCGAATCACTGGGAAGAATCTCTAACAAATCGCCAAGAGAAGTCCTTAGCGATTCGCGGGAAGAGTCACACACATGAATCGGCAAAAGGGTTCATAAGAAATTCGCCGACAAGAGTGGAAAACGAATTGCTTTTAGGGTTTCTCAGCGATTTTTTTTTTTTTTTTTAATCAAGGGACTATAATCCTTGCCGACTAGATATTATATACAATTTTAATAATTTAATTTTTTTTTATACAATTTAGAATAATATATATAAGCACATATAATATGTTAATAATATGTTACAACTTAATAAATTGAAGATAATTGATTGAACAATATTGTCTTAGATACAGAAAAATCAATGGAGTACATAGTTGATAAAATATTAAACTCTCGCAAAGTTCTTGTGAGTTTGAAGCATAATTTGTTCGGTGAACTCGAATATTAAATGGAGCAGTACATCTTAAAATTCTGGATGGCACATTAAAGTTAATTTGTTCCAGAAGGTATGAGCAATCCGTTATGCCAGATATAATATTGTAAATAAATAAGAGGGAAACCGTTTTTCTTCTATTTACAAGTGATTTTAAATTAATAAATGTACAACGAGCTTCGTAAGAGGCCAAGAGATGAGTAAAGTTAAAAGAACGAAGAGCAAATTTAAGAAATTTACGTTGGACGCGTTCCAAACGATTTATATGAGTATCATAGTACGGGTTCCAAATAAAGCTCGCATATTCTAGTCTAAACCTCACCAGACTTTGTAAAGAATTTTAAGCGTGTATGGATCAGAAAATTCATAACTATTGCGCTTAATAAATGCTAAAAGTGAATAAGCTTTTGGAATTATATAATTTAAGTGATAGACAAACGTGACTTTGGAGTCAAATATAACTCCTAGATCTTTAATTAATGGGACAGACTGCAAAGGTTGCAAAGCGTCTTTGTTAAATGTTACAAATTGTTTTATATGGGAAATTCATTGTCAAATTGGTCAACAAAAAGATCGATCACTGCAAATCGTGCTGATATCAATATTTTCAGTTTTCATACAGCAATTCAATACAAAAAATATATAATTTTTTAAAGTTTTTTCGATTATAATTTTAGTTGAGAAGCATATAGAATAAATAGCCTGGTTGCTATTCGAACGATCGATTTGGAAAATTTTTAAAAAAATCATCTTCCAATGATCGCCGAAATGAGCGAAGAAAGATTTTGAAGCTTTTTTTGAATCGCTCATTCTTCGCGTGGACGATCGAAAAGCGATCATCCTCTAACGATCGCCGAAATGAGCATCTAAGTGGAAAAAATCGTTGAAAAATATTGTACTATTACCCGCAATGCACTTTGAAAGTCGAAATTTTTTTTGCACTTTGAGTGCGCGGCTGTGACAAACGTGTTTATATGCAATTTTGAAAGTTGTTTTTTTTACATTGTTTTAAAAAATTTACATAAAACTATGATGAAACTGTCTTGTTTAGATATTTAAGAAACACAAAATCAATTTTTTTTTTTTTTAAATAGTGCTTTTATATATATAATTTTTTAATTTTAATTTACCTTAAAAAATGTGTTTTTTTACTATGTTAATACAGATATAGCTGTGAGATGAGTAGATTTGAGGAAAATGTTTTGATTATCGTAAATTATGGGCATTCTAGTTACATTCTGTAAAAAAAACATGCGTCAAAGCTGCGCAATTTTGTGGTATTTAAATTTTTTTAATATAACTTACATGTTCCAAATCTATCGTTTTCTTGTGAAAAATACAAAACAAATACAAAGTACTAAATAGATTTTGTTGTTTACTCAGAATACATGTTAAAAATAAAAACTTATGAGCAGAATTTCAAGTGCATTTATTAATTTTTGTAGAACTTTAGGAGATTGTACAGTTTTGATAAAGTCTCTTTGTATGAAAGGTAAACGTAGTTTTCATCCGATTTAGCTCATTTTCGATCGTGATCTTTATATATTGTAGATAAAAGCTTAAATACTAAATTTCATTCCAATTGCTTCAAAATGACTGCTGTTATCGTAACAGACAAACAAACAGACAGACAAACAGGCAAACAGACGGACACACAGTTTTTTCTTATTTGGACCCATTCTAACTAAAAAAAGTCAAAAGTTCCCTCCGTTTTCTAGGTAAATTGATACCCATTTTCAGGCTTCAATACCCCACTGTGCATCGGTTTGGTATCATATTTATCAAGTGATGTACTACTATTTAGTACCTGGTACCTGGTATAAAGGTGTTTAATGGTATGGCGGTGGTATAGTATGACACGGATATATCGGTTGTGCGAATAAGCGCCCAAGTTACAATCGCCCAAACCCAAAAATGAACAATCACCCAAAACAGTTGGGCATTTGTTCATAATATACAATCGCCCAAAAAAGCGATGAGCAATTACCCAAAACTGCGAACTTTCGCCCAAATCGTGAAATGAATAATCGCCCAAAAAAATTTGGGCGTTCGTTCATAATGTACAATCGTCCAAAAATGCGATGAATAATAGCCCAAAAAATATTTTCTTTGTTCATAATGAACAAACGCCCAAAAAAAAAAACAAAACGAACAATCGACCAAACCCGAAATGAACAATCGTTTTCGGTTTCTTGGGCGATAGCTCATTTTCGTATTTTGGGGCGATTGTAACTTGGGCGATTATTCGCACAGCCGTATGTGTCTTTGCGAATATTCGCCCAAGTTGCAATCATCCAACATTTTTTTTTGTGATCGTTCATTTTGGGCTTGGGCGATTGTACTTTATACGGCTGAGCGAATAATCGCCCAAGTTACAATCGCCCCAACCCGAAATGAACAATCATCCAAAAAATTTGGGCGTTTGTTTATAATGTACAATCGCCCAAAACTGCGAATGTTCGCCCTAATCGTGAAATAAATAATTGCTTAAATATATTGGGTCTTTATAAATTATTATAAATTGCCCAAAAATGCTATAAACAAAAACCCAAATAAAAGAAGATGTAAATGTAGGCATATACTATAACAATGTATATATCATAAATTATGAACAATAAATGAAAAATCGCTCAAAAAACCGGTTAAAATTTTTGTGTGATTGTTTATTTTGCGTTTGTTTACGTTTGGGCGATTGTTCGTTTTTTTTTTTTTTTTTGGTTTCGTTTTGATTGTTCATTATGAACAATCGGCCAAATTTGGAAGAATGAATAATCGACCAAAAAAGTTTTTGGGCGATTGTTCATCGCATTTTTGTGCGATTGTACATTATGAACAAACGCCTACATTTTTTTGGCCGGCTTATACGGCCGGCTTATTAGTATGGGCTCAGTGAATAAAGGCCTAACGAACTAACGCCTAAAAAAAAAATGAAATAATGCCTAAAAATTGCAACAAAAAATTATATTGGAATTAGGCGGTTGTTCATTATGAAAGAATGTCTAATATTTTAGGCATTCCTTCATTAAAATTGTTAGGTGATTTTTCATAATGAAAGAAAGCCTAAGAATCAAAAATGAAAAAACGCCTAATTAGATATTTATTCATTTTTGATTGGTTACGAAAGGTAAGTTCCCTTTTACAAAATGATAAAATAATGGTATTAATTTTCCCTTTTACAAAATGCATACACTATCTTGTAAACATTCTGTAAAAGGGAAAATTATTAGTTTTTAAAATTATAAAAGCAATTGATTTTCCCTTTTACAAAATGCATACACTATCTTGTAAACATTCTGTAAAAGGGAAAATTATTAGTTTTTAAAATTATAAAAACAATAATTCATAATGAAAGAAACCCTAACAATTTAGACTTTCTTTCATTTTTAAAATTAGACTTTCCTTCATTTTTAAAGTTAGACGTTCTTTCACTTTCTTCTTAGGCGTTCTTGTTTAGGCATTCTTTCATTTTGAAAAATTAGGCATTAGTTCGTTAGGCCTTTATTCACTGAGCCATTAGTATGTGCAAATATTCGCCCAAGCTACAATCGCCCAAATTGTGAAATGAATAATCGCCCAAAATATTTGGGCGATTATTGTTCATAATGTACAATCGCCCAAAAAAGCGATGTACAATCGTCCAAAACTGCAAACTTTCGTCCAAATCCTGAAATGAATAATCGCCCAAAAAATTTGGGCGTTTGTTCACAATGTACGATAGCCCAATATACGCCCAATAGACTAATACGGCTGTGCGAATAATCGCCCAAATTGTATATTGTATATTTGGGCGATTGTTTATAATGTTCAATCGCCCAAAAAAGCGATGAACAATCGCCCAAAACTGTAAACTTTCGACGAAATCATGAAAAGAATAATCGCCCAAAAAAAATTTGGGCGTTTGTTCATAATGTTTATATCGCCCAAAAATGCGATGAACAATCGCCCAAAAACTTTTTTGGGCGATTAATCATTCTTCCAAATTTGGGCGATTGTTCATAACGAACAATCAAAACGAAACCAAAAAAAAAAAACGAACAATCGCCCAAACGCAAAATGAACAATGGCCCAAAAATTTTAACCGGTTTTTTGGGCGATTGCTCATTTCCGCACTTTTGGGCGATTATTCGCACAGCCGAATATATCAGGTACCGTAACGGTTGTGATATTTTTCAAAAAAGCCAACAAATAATCGTTATTTTTGGACCAATTTAATTTCGATCAAAAATAAAAGTTAAAATTTTAATTTTAGTTTTTCGATTAAAATATATGCAAAAATTTGACTTTTATTTTTCGATCAAAAATAGAGATTAAAATTTGACAGATCTATTTCTTATTAAATATTATAATAGTTACCCTGTTCTGACGAGTAAACAATTGTTATTTTCATTGAAATTTTTGCTGATGTTTTTTGCTTCTAATTCTAATACTATTTTTTTCTACCATTTGTACTACCATTTCCGAAAAATATTTTCTTGTTTGTATAGAAATAATTAATGGTATGATGATGGTATAATGATATATAAGGGTATAGTATGATAAACATATTTTTACAACTATTTTCTACCGCTGTTTTTACTACTTTTTTCTACTGCTATTTTTGCTACTTTTTCTACTACTTTTTGTACGAATTGTTCTTCTATTATTTTAATTACTTTTTTCAACTTCTACTTTTACAATTAATTTTACTTTATTACTTTTTCTATTTTGATATATGAACTTTGTAACTCCGTTTGTAACGACGATAAGGAAGAGTAGCAGGTTTAGAAAAGTATATATTCTTGATCAGCATCATCTTGATTCGATTTCGTCATGTCCGTCTGTTATCGTGATTGTCATTTCATAAATTTTGCAACTAAAAAGCTATAGTTACAAAATTCAATATAAAATTTTATTCAAAACTAGAGATCAAGTTCGAAAATAAGCCAAATCAGATAAAACCACGACTTCCTCCCATACAAAGTGAATAACCTAAAATTTTGCACACAAGCGCCAATATATCCTTTAGATGCTGATTAGCATACTGAGTATGGAATTTGTAAAAATAAATGAAAACCACTTCTTCCTCCAATACAAAGTGACCATATGAAAACTGTAGATTTTCCTTAAATTCTACAAAAACTAGTACACAGGCTTCAAATTTTATGAAAAATTTTGAATCTTAACTAAAACTCTGCCTACCTCCTATACAAAGTAACGTCATCATAATAGCAAAACCTTCGTTAATACCAACAAAAACAATGATTTAAACTTTATATGTTACATATAAGCTTTGATAATTAGTATGTAGTCTGATTTTCAAATATGAAATATATGTTTATAACTAGCTGAAAACCGGTGCGCTGCTGCCACGCCCCCGTTGCCAAACTTCCATAAAATGTTATCAGTGAACCTGCATGTGTAAATTGAGTTCGAATACTGAATTCCGAGGCTGTGCGACCTATAATACCAAAGAAATTCGATATCGCAAATTTGGGAGGTGCCACGCCCCCTCTTTCAACGTGCATAAAATATTATCTGTAAAATAGCACGTAAAACAGCACGTGTAAATTGTCGTCGAATACTGAATCCCGAGGCTGTTCGAATTATAACGCAAAAGCTATTCAAAATCTCAAATTTGGGTTGTATGGGAGTTGCCACGCCACCCTTCCAAATGCCCATAAAATGTTATCAGTAAAACAGCACATGTAAATTGTGGTCGAATAACAAATTCCATGGATGTGCGAACTATAGCTCAAAAGCTATTCGATATCTCAAATGTGGGTTGTATGTTAGGTGCCACGCCCCCTTGTATCACTCCCATAAAATTTGATCAGTGAAACGGCATGTGTAAATCGTGGTCGAATACTGAATTCCAAAGCTACTCGATATCGCAAATCGCAATTTGGGTTGTATGGGAGGTGCCACGCCCCCAGAACGGCGTGTGTAAATTGTGGTAGAATACCGAATTCCATGGCTGTGCAAACTATAACTCAAAAGCTATTCGATATCGCAAATTATGGGAGGTTTCCACGCCTCCTTGTAATACGCCCAAGAAATGTTATAAGTAAAACGACACGTCTATATTGTGGTCGAATACCAAATTCCATGGCTGTGCGAACTATAACTCAAAAGCTATTCGATATCTCAAATTTGGGTTCTATGGGAGATGCCACGCCCCCTTGTTTAACGCTGTCCGTTTTACGAATTAAACCTGGGCATGAATGCGAAAAACCAATTTGGAAAGTTTCATCGCGATCGGATGAACGGTGTAGAAATGAATTGAGGACACACAAACAAACCAACAAACGTACATTCATTTTTATATATATAGATAGCCCAGTAGCTTGTTCCTGTAACAAAATCGGCAAGTTACCGATTTGTGTGACGTCAGCCGTTATTGATCCCTAGTTACCGATTTCCTCACAACTAATGTTTCTGAACGTTTAAATCGGTAAAAACTCGGACCGTGATGAAAAAGAACACAAATCGAGAAGAAAAGTTGCGAAATTGAGTCAAATAACAAGCAGCTGTTTACTCGAATATATTATTTTTACTTGCGCTAAAACTTTATAATAAGTAGGTGCTTGTCTTGTTAATAAAAAGTGAATATTTGCAGTTTAAGAAAATTAATTATGTTATAATGATGTGTGTTAATGGTTGCGGAAATATACAACGATTATGAATGTAAATAATTTTACACTTAGTTCTGAGCAGCAAAAACTTAGCAAATATATGCCAGGTAAATACCAGGTACTTTTTCATAGCTCAAACATATACTGTTTTGCTAAAATTTTTAACTTTTATTTAAATAGGCATTATTTATAAGTTGCATTACCTTTAAAATTAAAACATTTTTAAAAATAATAAAATATTTCAATCCGTACAAAATTCGACTTATATAAAAGTAACCATTTTTAAAGGTATATTTCGAGTACTTATAACTTAATAATTCACAACATTACTGACATTAGAGAAATGTGACATTGTTATCGATTCACTTTACGTACAGAAACACTTTTTTAAAAGGTTCCATTGAAATGAAATTGGAACATGTGATAGCTTATCGATTTGGAACGAACGAATCGAACAGAAATCGATTCAGATACGTATAGAAATATTGCAGGTGAGAGTGACATCAGAGTGACGTCAAATCGGTAACATGAGTCGGTTCCAAGAATGGAACATGACGTCATGTCATACGTCATCATACGGTGTCTGATTATTTTCCCATTTCATTCCATTTTCATTCCCATATAACAAACATGCCTACTTACATACTTAGCCGTCAAAAGAACTTGTTCCCTGCCTGCATCTGTCGCTCATAAATTTTTTTCAAAATTAATTTATCTTTGTCTTAATTTGCATTGTAATGACATATAGTCATATAAAAGAGTCAAAATGAGCCAGAAGGAACTTGACAGAGCACGCCGTTAGGCATCCGTAAGCAAGCCAAGATGGCGCGCAAGACAAAGCCAAGAAACCTTGGTCAAAATAAACGAAGCTAGAAGACGAAGAGATGTTGGATGGGACAGATTCACGCCGCAATAGAGATGCAGGCCCTCATCGACTCATTCGTGATAACGAAACTGTCCCACAGTTATATCAAGAAGCAGATGTCGAAATCTACAAACGCCAACGTAATGAAGAGGATTTGATGGAGACTGTGGATCAAACACAGTCGCACCAAAATGCCGAAAGACATCAACGCGACGTGATCAAATAATAATGGGAGGGACAGAGTCACGTCGTGATGAAGTTACAGGCACTCATCGACACATTCGTGATAACGAAACTGTCGAGGGAATACTGGGACTTCGTGATCTTCATCACGATGAAGATCACATTATGATGTCTTCATCATGAAGCCATCATAATAAGAGGAAAAATAAGCCAAAATGAAGTTGCTAGAGAACGTCGTGAGGCAGACAAAATTGCATTATGGCTCGTAAGACATAGCCAAGAATATCTGTATAGAAGTCGTGATGCGAATAGTGTAGCATATGCATACACAAATGGGCTTACGAGCCTAGGCCGGGTCAATGCTCTAGAATTTGTATAAAAACGACGTCCTACAAAAGTGACGTCATCAGAATAATACAATATTGAATATCTATATATATAAAAGAAAGTGTCCGAATGCGATGTAATCCCATAACTCGAGATCGGCCGAACCGATTTGGATAATTTTTTTTTTAAATGTTCGTTTTAGTCCAAGTTAGGTTTTTAAGGAAAGAAAAATTCACCACGCCCACTTTTGCGCCCACTTTTTTTGATTTATCTAAAATCGGAAAACGGCTGGACCGATTTGGATAATTTTTTTTTCAAATGTTCGTAGTAATCCAATTTAAGTTTTGTCGGAAAGAAAAATTGACCACGCCCACTTTTGCGCCCACTTTTTTTGATTTATCTAAAATCGGAAAACGGCTGTACCGATTTGGACAATTTTTTTTTCAAATGTTCGTAGTAATCCAATTTAAGTGTTTACTGAAAGAAAAATTGACCACGCCCACTTTTGCGCCCACTGTTTTGATATCTATATATATAAAATTAAGTGGCAAAACTTCCTGTTCGCATACTCCTCCTAGACTGCTTGCCCGATTTCAATGAAATTTTCAGGGGTGATTGGGGTCTGTGTGGAGGGTGCACATAAGAAATTGCATGTGTGTATCTTTGCACGTTTTGTGCCACACCCCCTTTTGTCGCCCACAAATCAATAAAAATGCTGTATTTAAGACGGTTTTGGTCGTATTAAATTAAAATTTGGTAAATAAGTTCGTATGATAACTATAATTAACTTTGAAAAAAATGGGCGTGGTCACACTTCATCTACGCCTACTTTTAAGAAAATATCAAAATACTTCGAAACCATTGGTCCGATTGAGCTCAAATTTTGTAAGTACGCTTTGCTTTGAGTACGAGATGGTTTAAGGGGCAATGCCACACCCCCTTTTACCTCCCACATATAAATAAGAAATTGTTGTTATCGAATAGCTTTAGAGTTATGGGTAGCACAGCTTAGAAATTCGGTATTCGACCACAATTAAGACGTACCGTTTCTGTGATGAAATTTTATGGGAGTGGACAAGGGGGAGGGGCACCTCCCATACAACCCAAATTTGTGATATCGAATAGCTTTGAAGTTATAGGAATTCATCGTTGGAATTCAGTTTTTGACCTCAATTTACACATGCAGTTTCAATGGTTTTATTTTATGGGCCTTGGACAGGGAGGCGTGAAATCTCCCTTACAACCCAAATTTGCGATATCGTATTGCTTTGAAGTTATAGGTTGACAGCGTAAGAATTCGGTATTCGACCTAAATTTATACATGCATTTTCAATATTTACATTTTATCGTCGTAGGGCAAAGGGGAGTGGCACTTCCCATACAACCCAACTTTGTGCTATCAAATAGTTTTAGAGTTATAAGTCGTACAACGCCGAAATTCAGTATTCGACCTCAATATAAACATTCAGTTTCATTGATTCAATGTATGTTCATTGGTAAGAGGGGCGTGACACCTCTAATTTAACCCAAATTTGCGATATCGAATAGATTAGGAGTTATAGGTAACTCAGCCTCAAAATTCAGTATTCGACCTCAATGTACTCATGCAGTTTCATTGCTAAAATTTTATGGGCGTAGGGAAAAGGAGAATGGCACCTCCCATACAATCAAAATTTGTGCTATCGAATAGTTTTGGAGTTATATGTTGCACAGATTTGGAATTCGGTATTCGACCTCCATGTAGACATCCAGTTTAATTGATTACATTCTATTAGCGGTGATGAAGAGAGAGTGGCACTTCCTATACAACCCAAATTTGTTATATCGAAAAGCTTTGTGGATATAGGTCGCACAGTCTTTCAAATTCAGTATTTGACCTCAATTTAGACATGCTGCTTAACTGATAACATTTTATGGGCGTTTGAATAGGGAGAGTGGCAGCAACGCGCCGGGTTTCAGCTAGTTTAGAATATAATAAAATACAGGGGTGTTTAAGCTTCGGTTCAGTTGAAGATAATTACTTACTAGTTTCTACTATGCATAAAACGATGGTATGATATGATGGAATCATTATACCATGGTATGGGATGACGGTATAATATAAGATTATAACAGTCAATTTGAACATATTCTAATACTCGAGCTACTCGATTCATTAAATGAAAGGGGAATTTTTATTTAAACCCTTTTAAATAGGAAAGAATAAACATTTAACCATATAAAGATCTTCTCATTTTTGGGTATAAATTTTATTTTTATCGTGCTTAGCGCCACACACATCTTCTTTTATATGAAAGTAGATTTGTTTTTTTTTCCATATGTGTAGTTTCATATCAATAAATTTTTGGTTTAACTTTTTTTTCTGTACATACATTATATACAATAGAATGTTTATCGAAGCCGCTTTATTAATATGAAAAAATAAATAAATTTGTATCTTCTGTGCAGCTCAACCTTAAAAAACTAAATAATTGCTTACTAATTGCCCGTAATGGACCTAAACCCACGACCCCTAATATTTGTTGTAATTATGACAGACATTAAGAAACGCATTTTCAAAAACTCTGACAGCCGAGTGTGTAAGGTGTCGACCTAGCAAACGTGTGGATGTGATTTCGATTGCTGACAAAGTGAGTTTTGAATTGTTTTATAGTTAATATTCATTTTAATTTCATAATAATGTATAATTTCTTAGTAATAACAGATAGTATCAATTGACTATTCCTGAAATTCAAATACATTTCTGAGTTCTGTTGAAACTAGGAATCACTATAATAGGGTGTAAATAGTCCATGAAGAAAATGTTTAACTATATAGTTATTTGAAAAATATTGTTATTCAAGCAGTGAAATTGTTAAATTTTTTATTCTTAAGTATTTAATGTTTGCTTTGGGCACTCAGTGTCCAGAACACGGCTCTAGGATTACATACTAGGTATTAATCTATATTAATTTTCATTTGGTTGAAAATTTGTACAATTTTCTTACTATTTGTACATCAAATTTTTTTTTTAAACGATCTAAATGATAAAGGATAATGGCAGAATTGATGTTGTTAGGAATTCAAACTAATTTTTATTATTATTGTAGCCATAACACCCACAAAGAGATTGTGAGATTGTTTTATATCAATTGGAGTCAACACTAATATTCGATTTATATTCAAAGGACTTTATCATGATGTCAATTACTTAGGGCTGTTTCAATTAGATCTATGTAGATAAGAAACAAAAAGGTATTGCGTCGCACAACATTAGAAGCTTTATAAGGTTTTTCCCCAAGGTACAGTCTTAAACCTTGTCATTGATAAAACAAAACAGAAAATTGGACATAGGTAAATATATGTTTTGGATAGAGCCAACTAATGAGCACGAATATTTGTGGAATTTTTGGGCTCACACCCCTAAAGAGAAATACCCCATAACCTTTGCATGTGACGATGTTTATCATTAATCTATAAGCAAACCCATTTAAATTAGCTTTTTATGTTAAGACTTTACCTCGAATACCAACAAATTGAATGTCAAAGTAAGGGCACGCAATGCCATACAGCGTGGGCCTTCGATTTTCGTTAAAGGACATTTAATGTTAAACTTTTAATGCACGTTAATGTGCAATAGGTTGTGTTTTCGGTGATTAAGACGAAATAATACATTTTCTTACTTATAGTAAAAATAATTTCAACTTACCGCAAATACAATATTAAAACCAAAAAGGATATACTTGATCAAGCTCATGCCGCATGAACGCATTTTAAAATTCATTTAAATTTAACGGTTTCACTTAGTAAAGCAAATTCAAGTCCTATGTCGGACGATATTTTGTTTATATATTATATTTCAAAATCAATAGTCTTAGCTAATTCAAATCTTAATCTTGCAGTCCCAAATCATTAACTTGCACGCACTATTTCTTTTTCTAATCTCAAAGTAAGTTTACTTGAAACACCAGATAAAAACTCCACTCTATGAAGTAGTTTCACAGTAGCTTTGTCCACGTCCGTTTGTAAACGCGGCTCTCGACTAACTGACCACTGCTCTGCCACTTAATTCACAATCAAACCTCAGCAAGCCAATTTGAAGCCAAAGAGTTTGGAACAGTGAGGCTACCAGTAATTGGGTCGCGCCAAACTAATAGCGGTAACACAATGACCGCTTAATTTGATGTTTTTTCCTTCTTTTTGTATTCACGATAAAAAACGAAAAACCATAAGTCGGGGGTAGTCAACGTAAGTTAAAGAAAAGTAAGAGTAAAAAAGTCGCAAATCGCTCAAACACAACTAAAATTAAAAAAGGAGCTTCGAGGAATTTCTGTTGAGACCAAGTTAATGACTGTTAAAACCCTAAACAATAGTTAACGTTAAGAGTGGGTTAGGGTTTGTTTTGTTTTGTTTTTCTTTTCATTTTAACCTCTTTTTTCCCGGTCTCAATTTTTAGTTATGAAAAGTGGAGATTTGCTGTTGAGTTAAGCTGCCGTTACTCGTTGTGTGTGTGGTGTAGGTTCGACGCCCAGTTAGTATGACCACAACTAGGTGAACATGCTAAATTGGTAATAGAATGAAAATAAACTTTTCTGTGCCACTTGCTATTACAAGTAGAAGACGTTATTCAGACGTATTTAATGTCTGCACGCAGCACAGTAAATTTTGGCGGAGTGAGTGAAAGAGGCATTGTAATTTTTTTCAATACCTCGATACAATGTAGAGTAAAACTAGCAAGGAATTACAAAGATTTGAGGTGAAGTTATTAAGGACTTTTTTTATGACGTCATTTATTAAGAATACAAGTGATTGTGATAAAATTTCGCTTCATTTTCTTAGTCTCATTTGTGATTCATCGACATAACTCCCAGACCATTCATCGGACAAGGACGATTTATACACCAAATTGCTTGTAGTTTCTCTAGGTACAAAACTTTAAATAAGCGTTGCCACTTAAATCGAAATTTTTTGAAAGTAATTTTTGGTAAATTGCTTTTCCATTTATCTATTAATTTACTCTTATATAAAATTGAAGTGCAAATGTACATTTACAATTTTATTTCAAAAGTACTGGACCGATTTTAATAAAAAAGTTTTATAATACCATATTTGTTCTTTAGCACGTTATAGGGGTACTTTGCTTTAATAAGAATATTTTATTAAAGTGTTAAGTTTTTTAAGAAATCAGCCCAGGTGCCACACATTGCTTAATCGTTTTATTTTCACGCATTTTTATTGTGAGAGCTTCAATAAACTCCATATTGCTCTCTACTATTATCTATTTTGCTCAGCTAGCGCAAAAAAAAAGCAACAGAAGAGCCTCGAGCAAGGCGAAAAGTCAGATACATATAAATGCAGTGCGGAGTTCCAAAATAAAACAACAATTTTTTGAAGTGAAAACTTCTTTAGGCGCGTTGAACGATTTTGGTAGAGGGTAAATCTTTGGTTTGCGTCATCGCATATTTCCGAGTAACTCTCGTCATCAATACAGACAGCAAAGATAACAAGATAGGAAACTTAGACAGCATAACCTCAAAAAATGTTTGCATATATTTGTTCATAAAAAAAATCAACAATGATCGCCACTCTTGTTCTAAGTCGGCCACAAGCTCACAAAGCAATCACTCGGCAACTCCTGAAATTAATGCATATAATCTGTTTGTTAGTATATAAATACTTAAGTTAGGTTGCAATAAGATGTTTGCAACCAAAACTTATTATTAATTCGTTAAATATTGGTCTATATATGCTTTTAAAGTTCGGCAATTTCTTCAGTTGTTGTATTTGTCAACATTTTTTAAACATTTGCTTTTGCTCAAACCACCGCATGGTGAGATTAAACAATTGAACGATCTTCTTCTTTTTCTGCATTTTTCTGCTGGAACTTCGCTTGCAAACAAGAAAAATAATGTATGGATTAAGTGTTTTAACGTTTTAATCTTTAAGTTGTGATAAAGGAATATGTTGAACATTCAAGAAATTACATGCATGCTCTTATTTTATTACATATCGTCAAAGTTTGACAATTTTCACACTTGTTGTATTTGTCAGTGGCTTTTTATTTTCACCACTGCGGCATTTTATTTTCAGAGTTGTCAACTATCATTATTTTATTGATAAATTTTTGCATAAAGGGTGTGTGTCAAAAGGAAACTTTTCAATCGTGGTAGTATAGAAAATATCAGGTTGAATTAAATTTGTGTGTGTTGAAATAAATTTGTCTTTTTTGCTGTGTCAAATGGACGATGAAATTTTGACAATTACAAATTTTGACGTTTCACATTTTGGTCGTTTTTAGCTCAAATATTTTATTTCATTTGCATTTTATTCAATTTGCGACATATTTCGAATTAAATATTCGAGTGCTTGTACTTGCAAGTTATTTCGTAAACTTGTAATATTGTAAACTTAAAAAACTTGAACAATAACAAAATAATAAAGGTGCATCAGCAAGTGCAGCAAAGTTAAATTGGCTTTCTTTGCTGGCGAATGTTCTCCAAGTGCCACCACTAGAAAGTGCAGTACAAAATTTGTTGCTAGCCAACATCCTCCAAGTGCCATCACCAGCAGCACAAGCAAGTGCAGCGCCAATTTCCTGATTCTGTTCCAATATTTTAGAAGCACCATTTCAGCATGTCTCAAGCGCAGAGGCAAGTTTCTGCTATTATACTCCGGCGTGAATTAAATAAATTGAAAGCGGAGAATTCGCGCTTCATTTGCTTGTGCTGCTGGTGATGACACTTGGAGGATGTTGGCTAGCAATAAATTTGCGCTGCACTTGCTTGTGCTGCTGGTGGTGGCACTTGGAGGACGTTCACCAGCAAAGAAAGCCAATTTAACTTTGCTGCACTTGCTGATGCACCGGGAGATCGTTGGCCCACACACACGCACACACAAACTAAAGTACTTTCGTTATTTTTTGAAGTGAAAACTTCTTTAGGCGCGTTGAACGATGAAGTTGAACTGACAAGTCTTTACTACTCTTTGGCTGTATATTTTCCGCCTCCAATTCGGTACATCCCCTCTAAAGCTGCGCAACCGCTGGGATCTTGTCATTATCTTTGCGCTGTTGTTGTAGACTTTCTTGGTAGTTATTGTTGTACAGTAAGCTTTAATTTTTTGTAGATGTTAATTTGTAGCTACAGTCAGCATATGACATCGAACTATTTTCGAAAACAGTTTATACATATGAATTAAAGAGTATATATAATATTGATAAATCTATTTGTTACCGTATCGGAAATACATATATATGCATACATATATATACATATATACATATATATAGTTCATATGAACAATTTAACTCATTGAGGAAATTTAAAGAGTATTTATGTATATTTATATAATAACAATTACGTTATAAATCTGCAAAATAATTAATATTTTCAGTAGTAATTGGATAACTAAAGTCTGCTTTTCCTAAGCATTCTATTTTTTATACTGTTTAGCATTACTTTTTTATAGGAATTATATATAATTTATATGCTATAGATATTCTTAATTTTAAAATATTATTTAGATATAGAATATTCTTAATTTTAGATATCGCAATATAGATTTGGTGTGCATGTATATTATGTTAGTGTTATGATATAAATAATAATAAATTACTTTAATTATATGTATTTTTGATATGGTAACACTTTTGCCTAAAAGAAATAGTTTCAGTAATATATAAAAAATGTAATAATTTGCCTTTTTTTATTTAGTTTTATTTCGTTCATTGTTTTTAGGAGATTGCCAATATATATATATATATATATTAGGGCGGTTCGATTTAAAAATCGCCCATCGCTCAGTGAAAATCGTATTCTAAGGATCAAAATAAGAAACTTTGCCCGAGGAACTATACCTCTAAAACTAATTCTAATGCCCCAACTTTTGACTTTTGTCCCGTAGGGTCAAATTTTGAAAAATCCCTCTGTGACTCATTTAGAGTGCCCCAATCGAGTCCAAATGTATGATCGACCCCCACTAACTTTGGAGGGCCGATCCACCCATGCCAGTGGCACACCCCCTGGAACCCCCTTGGGGTTTTGATTTGAAATGATGATTTTTTGAAATGTTTGTATGGGGAAACCCCATAAATATTTACAATTTATCGAAATCCTTCCTTAAGAAACAAACAAAATTTGCTTGAAACCCTTGGAATCTAAGCTCATTTACATTGAAAAAGTTTATAAAAAACCATTTCTATTTAAGTCTAAGCTAATGTTATCAGCAGAGATTTCAAGATAATTAAATCCTAAAAGTAAGGACTATAAAAAAAAATTAGAACATCCAATTTATAACGGCTTCTGAAACATAAAGAAATCAAGAACAACTCTAAAACCAGTACCCGGTATTCTTTAAACGGGATTATTAATTACAGTTTATCAAAAATAGTTAAATTCAGCAGTTTTTATGTATTCCTTTTTTTTATTCATTCACAAAGAACATTCAAAGAACCTCAATACTTGACATACATTTACTAAAAATTAACGGTGGTCATTTCCAAAAACTTATGCGAATAGGTAGCTGCTAATATGTTGAGCACGCAATAAAGGCATAAAGGTAAAATCAATACTAATAGGGAGAGTTGGTCACTAAATGCAATACATAAGAGATTAAATTGACTATGATTTTCTCAGAACTTCAATCTAGAAGTTATTTGAGGCAACTTTAGTAACTTTTAAAAGAGGTCAGTTATAATTATTAAAATAACTCTGAAATAATTCAAAGAAATACTTATTGCATTGGTTTATTAATGGTTTTAGTAAGAAACAAAATAATTATTTCTCAAAAACTCTTAAGCACTTGAAAGCAACAATATGCAAACATTAACGTTTGCTTTTCGGGTAAAGAAAAATAAAAACAAACAAGAAAAAAGGTAAAATTAAAGTTAAGATATGTAGGAATAGATATGTAGTGGCCATATCAGCCATAGAAAGGATTTTGACCGAGCTTGTGTTAATAAATTGTGTTGTGCGTGTTATTAAATGTTGGAACACAAATGATCGAGAACTGGACCTACGAGATTAATGCTGACGGCTTATGTTCTCAAGAAGCTTTACATGTCAGTTTTTACTCTCTGAGGTTTGCCAATGTCTGCAGAGAGGTAACGACCAAAAAGAAAAATTAAATCTATTGAAAAAACCGGGCTACCGGGTTTCCTTAGCTTAGAGGCTACGCACTCTACCCACTTAGCTACGGCTGCCACTGTAAGAATGAGGAAGAGACTGCGGGAATGAGTAATAAGCAATAGTTAAATTTTGAATTTCGGAAAAAATCCCACACAGATAAAAACATAATTAAAAGCTTACCTCAAACGTATTTTTGTATTCAAAGAAAAAAATATTCAAACATTATTATTTCATAAATTTTTTATACAGAAATTTGTTTAGAATACAAATTTCGACAAAATTAAAATATTTCCTTTCAGAGTAGGAAATTAAATTTTCAGAACATAAGCACAAGTTTTTTATAGTGTTTTTTACTCAAACAATATTTTTTGTGCTCGAATTTTTCAATTCCACTACTACATAATATTTAGTTTTCCCCAATCTGGGTTTGAATTAAGAAAAAGAGCTTTTAGTAACTAAAGAAAATAATTTCAAATTACGTTAAGAGATAAAAGCTGCATTCCAGTGGTCGTTGATGCAAATCTAAATAAATATTCATTTTCGTATTTTGACGTTTCATCGCTCAATGGGTGTTTTTAGCTGTTTTTTTTTTTGTTATTGCTCTTCAAACAGCTCTTTCAAGACAGTGATGCCAAATTGTTATAAAGTTGAACTAATGTTGTTCCACTGAGATTTGATCTGATCTAGTATCACGGAAAAGCAGCTAATGTGTATTTCTATATCTATTTTTTTGTCTCCGGGCGTTCTCTCTGTCTTTGACCTCTTTTCTGTCTTAAAAAAATTTAAAAAAAAAAAACAAATCTTTTAGAACCAAATTTTATTTTTAGATATATCAAAAATTACTCAAAATATCCACTTATTTTTATGTTAATAGCTTTTGAACCATTAATATTTTCTTTTTGGTTTTTTCAGCAAAGTTCTTCCTATTTATAAATATGAAAAAATCGTTTGCAGTGGGTCTTATCGAGTGAGTCTTACAAAAAGTCTTGATTAAAGTCAAACGAAAAAAATTCTAACAACATTGCGTATGAGTAACATTATTTGCTCTGAAGCGTTAAAGGCGGGCAAGACATATGTGACTTATTAAAGGTTTAAAGTACATTTCAAACGCTTTTTTGCATATATATTTGTTCAGCAAAGTTGTTGACCAGAATAATATGAAAAACTTTGCTGAAAAAACCACAATGAAAATCTTAATGGTTCAGTAGTTATCAACATGCAAATGAGTGCATATCTGGAGTAATTATAAAAAAAAATTCCACTAAAGTCTTCGGTAAAGTGGCAAAACGGATGTTACCACGAGATTCCTCATGCTAAAAATAACTGAAAAACGTTAAAATTATTAGAAACGCATTTTCGTGCCATACAGTGTTATTTAAAAAATCGCCTATTAGTAAGGAATCGTTCAAATGTTTTTTATTAAAGCGTTAAAAGCTAATATTTTGAGGATTTAACAGAATTTAACAAAAATGAAGAATGTCTGTTTATAAAGAGAAATTTTTTAACTTCGACACCAGATTATGGCAAAACAGTATCTATTGCAGAGGTATGGACCTAAGATATTTGATAAGGATCCCCTTTGAGGAAATTCGAAATAAATCCAAAGGTTTTAATTTTTTTCGTAGTGAAATACGTCTCAAATTAAATAAGCCCAAAAAATGAGAATAACTCTTAAATCAGAAAATAAAATAAGTTACTCCCAAAAAAATTATGTAACTCCTAACTGCAAATCTGATTTTATATTTTAAATCTCAAATAAAAATCATCAATATTTTTTTGGTCAAACAAAAATATTATTTTTGGTTTTCATTTTTGGTCAAGAACAATTGGACTAAAAATGGTCCATTTTTTCCATTTGGTCCGCTGCTCTCTCTTACATTACTATGCATTACTATTTCCGTACTTTTTAACAGAATTTATACTACTTTTCTGAACTTTTTCTGCATTTTGTCTGAAAGGAGCACTGGATTCGTTTACAGCAGTTCAACGGTGATACGACTTAAAATAAGTTGGCCGTTTGAAGCTCGTTTAAGGTACGACTGAAAGTGAATTGGCCGACTGAAGATAAATTTGGGTATGAATTTAAAATGGAATAGCCGACTATAGTTGGTTTTTGAAGCGAAGCTTTTTACGCCTCGTTTTGTGATTTGCTTGAGTCAGCTTGAGTGAAATCTGAAAAACGACACTTTATTCCATACACCTTTTTCTTAGAATTGTTGTTGTTTTTTTGCTTGCGTCTATTACAACAAGAGTATATAAAATTAAAAATATTTCATTGCAAGCGTGAGGGAGGGATCGAACCCGTGTCTACGGATCGAAAGTTCTACACACTAACCTCTACTCCAAAGCAACCAATTCCAGTGTGATGTGATTCATTTAATATTAACTGAAGCTATGTTGCAATAGATGAAAGGAATTTATTAAAGGGATTGTTCATTAGCTGCCCTCATAGAAGTAAAATATAAGGAAGCGGTGTAGTTGAAGTGGAATGAAGTATTTTACAAACGCACTGAAGTTGACACAAACACAAAAACATTCAAACAGGGCCGCATTCAATTATGTAGTAAAAAAAGGCGTAAATTATTTTTTATTTTTTAGATGTATGCTTACTATGCAATTTTTATATACCACCGTTATATAATATGTTGCGTTACCAATTTTTTTACAGAGAAAAGCATTGCTAAAATAATGTAAAAGACATGAACTCAGAATGAGACTGAAACGACAAAAGTTACTTTAAATAATTTTTTAAGAATTCATTTCAAAAAACAATTTTTTATAAACTATTTAATTGATATTAAAATAACACAAAAACTAAACAACTAAAATACATACCAAATTAAACTCTTTTAAAATAAATAGTTTTGTTTCTTTTATTTCTTTTATTTCTATGGCTGCCCTACATACTCTATTGTGAATGCGTGAATGCAACAATCACAATTATCGATCAAATACTACGTTTCTATGGCGAGTTAAGTCGGTGTTGACTCGGGATTAACTTACCATGAAAACGCGAGTTGAGTTGAGTTTCGTCAAATCCACAAAACTCCACGAAACTTCTTAGATTTAACTGAGTTAGATTGGATGCATTCAGAATATGAAACAGTTGATCAACTGTTAAACGAGGTTTTATTGATTATTTGTTATTTTATTGAATCGAAGCTTTTTTTACGCCTCGTTTTGTGATTTGCTTGAGTGAAATCTGAAAAACGACACTTTTTCCATACACCATTTTCTTAGAATTGTTGTTGTTTTTTTACTTGCGTCATTACAACAAGAGGATATAAAATTAAAAATATTTCTTTGTAAGCGTGAGGATCGAACCCGCGCCTCCAAACTACTCCAAACCAACCATTTCTAAAATTTTGTGATTCATTCAATTTTAACTGAAGCTACATATGTAGATGACAGAAATTTATTAAAGGGATTGTTCATTAGCTGCCCCACATATTCTATTGTGAATGCGTGAAGCTATAATGCAGCAGATAAGGTTGCCAGTAATGCGGGAAAAATTCCATTCGTGATAATTTTAAATTGGTCTTGGGAATTTTTTTTTTTAAATTCCCATGGTATTTTTTAATCCAGCGTGGGAAAAAGTACTTTCGAGATAAATGAGTATAAAGAGAATGAATGTAGACGAAACGCTGTGCCTCGACACCTACTAAAACGGCTGGAGAAGTGACGGCCGTCACGTTGCGTTTATTATAACCACTTGTATGAGAAATCATTGTTTCAAACTATTAGTGAAAGAACGCTCTGCTCAACTGACATTATATCACATTACGTTACTTCTATTATAATTGGACGTTAACGTCAGAAAGACTATACTTTTGAAATATAAAAAAATCAGTTCCATAAAAATTCTAAGCCTTAAACAATGCGGTTTTGATAAATATAATATGCGAATGACAAGCGATCCAAATATTTGCACAACAAGATTAAGACAAATATTGATGTAATATTTGCTAGAAATATCGATGACATCTATATAATATACGTCTGATATTTTATATATTAATACCCAATTATTTCATTAACATTTACAAAAATAGTTCAAAATTAATGTAAAATAATAATGCAAGGTGACTTTACTGGTGGGAAATTATTTTTTTAGTTAACATTAGGTATTTAAAATTTTTCAATTTAAAAATTTATTTATTAAAAAAACCATTAAATTATGAAACATATAAAACTGCGAAGAAGCTTCGCTTCTCTCGTGTGTCGAGCGACGCATCTGTTTTTGTTATGAAAATGGCAATTAAAGGTACGACTGGCTTTGATGCGTTCATAATTATTGTTTATAAAAATTAATATTTTAAAAAATTTTACTAAAAAATAACAATAAGGCCGACTCTAAAAAAGTAAGGAGGGTAATCTGCCCTTCTAACCCCCCGCTAGTTACGCTCCTGGGACCCTCACAATAGATCCTCCTAAACTAGACGCAATTTTTCTACGACAAAAATAGCGCATCACGGATATATATCTCATATTTTTGTTATCACAAACCATAAAACTAGTATTTCCAATTGAATCACCCACTAATGACAGTGTAAATATTAAATAAACAGATTATTCTCTTATTCTTAATTTTAAAAAGTTTCGTATGCACGTTATCTACTGTAATTTTTTTAAATTATTTCATTTCTGACTTACATATTTCTCTACCATAATTTTGCAGCATTGTGTACCCAAAACAAAACTGATTTGTTGTTGTTAAACAACAACTCCGGTCGAGTTCAATTAAAAATTAGAGATAAAATTTTCAGAACTTGTATATAAAAAAGGCAAGTCTTTGTTTTAGTCTCAATTAAAGGCCAGTCAAGATATCCTTGGCGATAAGGTGTATTAAAACAAAAAAAATGAAAAAAAAACTGTATAAGTGTGTTTTTTAAGGTAAAACCTGTTGTGTCGTTGAGATTTATGAAGCTTTTAACAGTTTTAGCTGGAAAACTCTTGCATGCGCCATAGTCCTTATTCGTGGCTATCCAACTAATAATATGTATACTTATTAGGTTAATTTTTCTCTACGATGAACATTTTTCTTAAGCCTATATAACAATTTTATTTGGAAAAGCATGTACTTAAATTCTCTCTTCACATTCATACTCAATATAATAACTGCAGTTGACTTGCGTTTATTTCTTTTTATGTGGGGAAAGCAATCAATGGTCATTTGACTTTTATTTGTCTGCATACTTTTGACACAATGTCGACATAAATTATTTTATTTGAATTTTTTTTTTCATCTTTTGTGTGTGTGTGTTTCTTTTAAATCAACACGTTGATGGGCGTTTCTGTTAAAGTCCTTTCACCTCAGGTGGCACCTGGTAGCCGCTGACAACCAACTCAAAAGGTTTGTTGTGGCCCAAATTTTTGCACAAAATTCAAACAAATAGCGCGTTTTATTGAAAACAACAGTATTCGACAAAAAAAAAAGGATGTGTAATAAATGAAAATTTTTTTTAAACTAAACAAGTATCTTGTAAATTAACGGCCATCAAGAAACCATGTCAAAACAAAGATGAGAATAGTGTGAAATTACATAATAAAATAAATGTGCTAATATTTATTTACAACATTTCTTTCGAAGACACCCTTTGCTAACTAGAACTCTTCTGAAGGTTGCGAAAGCTCTAATTTTAAGGAGAATGAAAACACCAAGAAGAGATTCAAATAGCAGGTGGATGTCCTTGGACGAAATATGGGGATAGCAAAATACTAAGACCAGCTCATGCATTTGACCCGTCCATGGGGCCGTGTTTTTTATTTACGACGTTTGTAGTTTACAAATGTTTAAACAAACACTTTAAATTCTATGTAAATACAAAGTGACTAAATTAATATATATCCCTTACGTAGTACGCGCGGGGTATAGAAATGATACATCAAATTGTCAATTCTATGGAAATACAATGAAGCCTTGTAGCTGCTGTAGAGTGTCCAATTTGACGCATATCTTTTTATTAGAGCGAGCGAGCGAAGCTCCCATGGAACAGTTTGTTTGAAAAATGTTGGACAGAGCATAACTTCTAAATGGGTTGACTGATTTTAAAACTGTTTTTTCTAAACTGTTCTACGCCTCTAATATTATTTCCTAACGAAGCCAAAATTTCGAAATTCTTTTTAGTTTGTAAGTTAGTTGGAAAAATATTTCCATATGTTTCGTTGTTGTCGACCGATCGACATGGAAGGACAAGTTCACGTTTTTTTGTCGGTGTACGATTAGAAAGCATCAATAATAGTGAAAAGTGCTAGTGTCTAGAATATTTCCTATATATTTTTATTAATTGATTATTAATTTGCCGTTTTTGTACCTTTTGTATTGTAAGTAATTTATATTAATCTGATGAAAATTTATCGAACCATTCCCAGCAGTTCGCAGCATCATTGACAAACTTTTCGTGATGATTTCTAAAAGGAAAATTCTGCATGAGCTGCTGCACTTTAAAAGAATTCATACAAAATATAATGCAAAGTAGCGGTTGTCAGCGCCCAACTTTTTCCTCACTATTACAACAACTTCAAGATATTCATGATTGTTGCAGTTCACCGAAGGCGAATCAAAGGCTAAACTGTAGAGTTCGCAAACTATAGATGACACTATCGATACAATCGATAATTTCACACTATCGATAGTTTTGGACTGACTATCGATGGTTTTCGAAAGTATTTAAATATTCATTGACACCACTGTTTAGGTATCATTGCCATTGCTGTCGAATTCGTTTGATTTTAACAATTTGGTATAATTTTTTTCTGTTTTGTGGAGTGAAAGGTGATGTTTCTCTTAAATGTATGTGCATTGTGTTGATTTGGAAGATCACACGATCGCACGACGTTAAATTCGGTCCAGAAGCATGTTTCGATTTTAATTCCTTGACGAATATTTTTTATATTTGTCTACTTTTCGTTAACGAAACTTCCTCAATATTTCGATATTGGTTTCGTGCATGATAAATTCCGACGTTTCTGTATTGCGTCTTGCACCAATTTGGAACATTTATATGAAATTTCCGTCAATGAAATGCATGGCCAAATCAGCATGTTTCGTCAAGGATCAAGAAAAGGATCAAAAGGACCGTACATAATTCATTTGAGATTTCTTCTAGACTGGAAATACTGGGTTCAAATTTTTGTACAAACAAAACAAAAATACATATACAGAGTGCCCAGTGTAAGAGTACGAATATTTACGGAGGTGAAAGAGCTGGTTGAGTGAAGCAAAAAATCGAATGGAAAGGTGAGGGGGATCGATTTTCGCACCCTAAGGCGTTACGGGATCAACTGTTATTGCATGAATTTCATGCAAACTATTGCTCAGGGATTTAATTGCAGCTGCCAAATTAGAAAAGGCATCAAAGTATTTTTTTTTTGGCTGCGCTTTAGCAATTTATTATGCAATTTTCTATAAATAAATTTTACTTCGGCTGCAAACTACAAAAGAAACAAATAGTTTCAGCGGCAGCGAGCGTTCGCTTTTTCAATCGTGCTGTAATTTTGGAACATTATCGAAGCCACAGCAACAGCAAGCTATCGCATTTGAAGTCGTCTTCTTGCTGTTGCTGTCGCCTTTTCATATTTTTCAAGCAAGCTTTACAGCAGCAGCTATCGATTTTGGAATGCGGTGCTGTTGTATGCCAGAGTCGTGCTGTCGCTGTTCGCAATCGTCATACTGCTGGAATTGCTTGTAATATTTTTTAGCAGCTTCGGCAGAGAATGATGAATGTTTTCATGTTAAAAGTAAATATTTATAATGTTTATTTTCTAATTGAATTTATGTTTAACAGGATTCAAGATAAAATTCTTCTATAATTATATCTCCTGAAATTTTTTCAACCCGCACTGCAAAAAAGTTATAAGAAACTGTTAAACAAAACTTTTAACATAATAAACATTCCTCATTCTTTGCCGATGCTGTTAAAAAAGGGTACGTAGTGCTGTTCTTCGGAGATTTCAATCAACTGCAGCCAGTTGGAGATATCCCACTTTACGGGAATCCGAGGTCAGGTGATGTTGCCGCCACTCAAGGTGAATTAGTCTATCGTCAAATAAGCAAAGTGTTCGTATTGAACCAGATAATGAGATAAATTCGACCAGAACAACAAGCTTTCAGGGAACTGCTTACTAAGAGTATCATTACGAGAACTGACTCTACACAGAGAAAACAACATTTTCAAAAGTAGCAGAAACGAGCTACTTTTAAAAACATTTAACCCAGATTTTGCACTTCTAACGTTTATTTTAGTTTTTAAAACGAACATTTTAAAATGAAATAGTAAAACCTTTATTTTCACTTTAAAAACTTGCATTTTAAAATGATATTCTAAAATATTCGTTTGATTTTTAACAATGGATATTTTAAAATGCTGTAGTAAAATGTTTATTTTCATTTTAAAAACAAAAATTTTAAAACGAGATTCTAAAATGTTCATTTGATTTTTAATGATAAATATTCTCAGATGCAAAATGTTTATTTTCAATTTTAAAAACGAAAATTTTAAAATTAGATTTTAAAATGTTCGTTCGGTTTGTAACAATAAACATTTTAAAATACAATGGTACAACAATAATTTATATTTTAAAAACGAAAATGTTTATTATTTCCCATTAATTAAAAAAATTTACAGAAATTCGCATTTCCTCTATTATTTAAAAAAAGCTTTATTGGTTTTCAAAATTACAGTTATATTTTAGTTATTTTAACATCAACATAGCTGTTCATCTCGGTAAAATTTTTTAAATAATTATACTGTATCCCAGAGTCTATAAAAAATAGAATTTTGTCAGATATTATTCATTTTATTTAAAATACTTACCTTTTAGTTGTGGCAGCAAATGCTCCAACTCAAACTCTTTCATTACTTTCTTGCAGGCAAACTGCAGAGTGATGAAATCGAGAATGAAAAATATGTTATTTTCTGAACAAATATCAAATACATAAGTCAATGAAACATACAATATAACAAACAATTCGTTATTAACAAGTGTTTTGAAACAAAGTATGTGCATTTAACTATGTCATGGTAAAACGTTTGTAGTTGTTTTAAAAATGTTTCGTTTCACTTTTCTGTTTAAAAACGTGCGTTTTCATTTTTGTATGGCGTAAAATGTTTTTAAAAATATTAGTTTTCACCTACTATATTATAGTTAAACATTCGTAGTGGTTTTAAAAATGTTTCGTTTTGCTTTTCTATTCAAAAATGTGCGTTTTCATTTTTTATGGCGTAGTTTTTAATTAACTAATTTTTTTATATTTAGTTTTTAAAAATATAAATTTTATCCGAATTTATCATAGTAAAATATTCGTGGTTGTTTTAAAAACGTTTTGTTTTACTTTTCTTTTCAAAAATGTGCGTTTTCATTTTTGTATGGCGTAAAATATTTTTAAAAATATTAATTTTACTAAACGTTTTTAAAATGTGCGTTTTTGATTTTCTGTTTTCTCAGTGTACAAGACTACGACCTCTTAACGCCCAGGTTCAATCAGCGCTAATTTTTTTCGAATTAAAATGTGTTAAGATTAATCTCAAAGAACGCTGAAATTGAAGAATATAACATTGAGAAGCTCAGAAATGTTGGCAATGCTGTATCAATCCTCAATGTTTTACACAACGACCCACTGGCGTTGTTAGCCTCATCCGACGATGTAAGAGTTTTAAGCCTAAAGTTATATCTATGTAAGGGTGCACAAGTTATTTGAGGCAAAATCTTTTTAATTTAGCTGGTCTGTGCAATGGCAGCATCCGTGAGGTTGTTGAAATTGTTTATAACCATTGCGAAAGTGCCGATTTATAGAAGAATTTCCTTTGTGCATTTTGGTCAAGTTTCCCAATTATTCTGGACCAAAATACAACAACTCTAATGTATTACATATTCCTCCTGTTGTAGTACCATTTAAAAAAGGATCAAACAATTTCACTCCCAAGCAAATTTCAACTTGCTTATGCGATAAGTATTCATAGAACGCAACGATACTCGATCAAGCAGTTGTCGAAATTGGAAACAAAGAATTTGCATTAGGAATGGCAGGCATATGAAGCATTCTCAAGGGTTCGTAGCATAAGTGGACTTTTTATCCAACCAGCTATTTCTTATGATCGGCTTAAAAAAATTAATGACAAGAATGGGTGGTTGAGAAACGCCAAGAATTAATTAAATTCTTCAATATGCAATAAATTTAAATAAATTAAAAATTTTTTGTATTAAAATGTTTATGAGATCGGGTAAGTTTATTCATTACGCAAATCTCCCAAAACTCATGACAAAACGAAATATGTCCATTTTTTGAGACAACACAACATTATATCTTTACTTTTATTGCTTTAGGAAAAGTTTATTAGAGCGAGCGACCCAACTTAAATGCATCTTTAACGTACCAATTTATGTAGCAAGCTTACGCGTTTGCTAAGCAACTGCTACTACTAGTAATTTAGTATTATAATAAATTTCCTTATATTAAATTAAAACTTATATCACAAGAAATACAGCAAACAATAAGAAGAAGTTCTTAATTAAATCAAAAAATGTATACAGTCAACAATCTAAGGTTTACGTCATTTTCATATAATTCTTAATAAAAATTCTAGAGTCCACGAACAACATTGTTTAAACAAAGGTTAGCTAAGTATGCAGCCAAAATTCTAAAAAGAGTTTATATAGAATTTAGGAACACTAATCACACCAATAAAAAAAGTTTTGACCGTTAGACACAAATTGATTATAGTTATGGTGTTTGTTCAAATGATTAATTGTCAAGCCGGAAGTGGCCAGTGTTGATTACTACTTTAACCAATACTCAGAACTACGCTAATTAAGTAGGGTAAACTTAGACCGAGGCCTTAAATAGCTTGCTCAATATTAATGTTTATTTAGCAAGCATGATTTGTACAAACACATTAAATTAATATTGCTATAGATGGAGAGCCAGAGCTAAAAATATTCTCTGAATTTACTATAGCTGATTTTTTGACAGTTGGTTATAGTTGTTGTGGACATACTTATGCTGCGGTCAGTCAAGTGAACAGTAGAACAAGCGTATCATATACGCAATCAAACATGTAATTATTACTTATGTTAATGTCTAATAATTGTCTTCACTTACAATATTTGACATTAACACAGTGTCTCCACTTACAATATTTGATTGCATGCAAACTGTCAAATTGAATTTCATGATATCCAGATTTCATGCTATAATATTTAGGTGGGCACTTCATCTCATAAAATTTCATTTTGGAATTGTTTGTAAAAGTTTATTAAATCAATAATTTCTTCCATTAGCCTTTCCATTTCACTCTTTAAATGCTTTTGCAATATTTTTTGCTTGAAAAGTTCTAAAAAATGCACACACTTACATATTTTACTAAAAAGTGACAGCTCATCTCATGAAATATTTCTCAAAAAATATTTCAAGACATAAATTTAATGATATGAACAATTTCATGATATGAGTGGTCTACACTTGAGAAATATATCATGAAATTCAATTTGACAGTTCGCATGCAATCAAATATTGTAAGTGGAGACACTGTGTTACAGTGGTAATGCAATAAATTTACTAAGGCTGAAAATTGTTATACAGATTGTATATAGCATATAAATAACAGTTATGACAGTCAGTCAGTTAAATGTCGGAACGGAGCTGGTCAATCAGCACCAATATAATCTATATATATAAAAATGGATGTATGTATGTATGTTTTTTTTATTTTATTCGCGAAGGAGGAACCTTCAAAAGGCCTCACCGTGCAGGTGGGAGTGTACGATTTTTACGCACTAAACCTACATGATACCTCGCGGTATCATAACCTCCGCATTGAATCTTCGACCCTATAGAACCCCACGGGACCGCAATAAAGCATAACTTCGCGGGGCTTGGGAACAGCACTAGGCTGGAAACTGTTTGGATACTGCCGGGATCTACTGTGGAATGGTCGTCGCGTCAACAACCTTTACCTCATCTATCTTGCGCGCGTTCAACTCTTCGCAGCTCTTCGGTTATTTTTCTAACCAGGGTGCTAACCATCGACCAGTTCTCTTCGCTCTTTAGCATAAGAGAAACCATATTTTGCTGTGTTAACGTTTCGCCGAGACAGGCCGAGGCCTCAAGTCTGGCGTTATGGAACATGGGGAACACAAAAAGAACGTGCGCCGCGTCTTGCAGCGTATTTCTTGTGCAATTAGTGCAGTAAGGATCGATCGCGTGTTTATATTTGTGAAGGTATGCCTTGAAGCAACCATGTCCGCTCAGTATCTGTGTAAAGTAGAAGTTCACTGAGCCGTGGTTTCTGCCATACCACTCGGTTAGGCTAGGGATGAGCTGGTACGTCCAACGGTCGTTGGACCCTTCTCTGAACTATCCCAGCGGTCTTGCCATTTTTGCAAGCTTCTCTCTCTAGCGAGTTTTTTATTAGCTGTTGTGCTTTCACTACCAGCTGTGAGTAGCGCTTCTTCCACGAGAAGGTCAATAGGGATCGCGCTAGCTAGAACCAGTGCTGCATCTCCGGATACCGTTCTGAAGCTGCAGCAGACCCTAAGTGCGCCAAGTCTGTAAACTGACTCTACTCCGTGTCGGTAGGACTTCGTTTTCATCGCTGTGGACCATACAGTCGCACCATACATCATAGTAGATCGCACTACGTTGAGGAGCAGTGTTCGTCGTGCTTGTTTGGGGCCTCTTGTGTTCGGCATTACTCTAGGTAGCGCCAGACATACTTCGGATGCTTTCCTGTGTGCGTACTGCATATGTTGCTTAAATGACAGTCTGGAATCGATCATTACACCGAGATATTTAATGAACGGCTTCGATTCAATTACTGTTCCACGAATACTGATGCTGGCGGTTTCTAGTTTTTTCCGACTACTAATAAGTAACATCTCAGTCTTATGTTCAGCTAGACTAAGTCCCGCTCCTCGCAGCCAATCGCAAATCATAGCGATAGTTACACTACTGAGGGCCTCAACTTCTTCACGCTGTTTTGCTGTCGCCACAACTGCAAGGTCGTCGGCAAAGCCAACAATCTTGACGTCTGCTGGCACCTCAAGCCTGAGAACCCCATCGTACATGACGTTCCATAGCAGGGGGCCAAGAACAGACCCCTGTGGGACTCCACCAGAGACATTGTACGTCTTCGTGCCTTCTTTTGTGTCGTAGAGCAGGACTCTTTCACTGAAATAGTGTGACACGATCTTCGTGAGGTATCGTGGTACTCCAAAGTTCCTGAGGGCTGTCATAATCAGACTCCAGTTAGCTGAGTTGAAAGCGTTCTTTACGTCGAGTGTTGCCACCAAACAGTACTGCTTTGCTCCCCTCACTCCCTCAATTGCTTCCTGCGCGGTGCTTGTAACTAGCTTAATAGCATCCGTCGTTGATTGGGCCTTTCGAAACCCAAATTGTCGAGCGGAAAGTCCTCCTCCGGCTTGGATCGCGTTTTCCAGGCGGTTGCACACCACACGCTCAAAGACTTTGCCTATTGTGTCGAGTAGGCAAATCGGCCTGTAGTCTGAAGGGGCGTCCGTGGAGCCACTGCCTTTCGGTATGAGCACTAACTTCTGGCTTTTCAACTGCATTGGGAAAATACCCTCTAGAAGGCACGCGTTGAAAAGCTGGGCAAACTGATGCGGCTGCGACATAATCGCAATCTTCAGTGCGCGGTTCGGAATACCATCAGGACCTGGCGCCTTGTCATTTTTTATGTTTTTTATGTTTTTTACTACGTTAACAATCTCCTCTATGGTTACAGCCAATATGTTCCGTAGCTCGATGTGTTCCTCGACCGGCTGGGCCGCTAGCTGCTGTGGAAAGAGTGTTCTAACTATAGCACTTAGTACCTGCGGGTCCGTAGGTGCTGGTCGCCTGAACGACTTCAGTTTTTTCATAACTAATCTGTATGCAGTACCCCATGGATTAGTTTCTGCCTCATCACATAGCTGTAGGAAGCATCGAGGCATTTCCTGCGTGTATGTATGTATGTGGGTATGTGGGTATGAGGGTATGTGGGTATGTGGCTATATCACGTATAGACTCCAAAACCGCTAAACCGATCTTTATGAAATTTTCAGGTAAACTGAAGCCACATCTTGAGAGTGTTCCTGTGAGGTTTGGTAAAGATTGGCGTGGTACCTCCCATACAAGCCAAATTAGCGCTATCGATCACAAACCAAAAAAGGATATATATCAGACGGTTTCAATCGTACAAAACTAAGATTTGGTAATTTTGTTCAGATGGTTACTGTCGGTAACTGTACAAAAATGGGCGTGGTCGTAATATAAATACGCCCAATTTTTCGAAATCACGTCAATTCCGGAGTTCTACGCATTTTTACAGTGAAACTTGCTGTGTAGGTGCTCCAAGAGGCGGTCACTATATATAAATGTTTTCACGCCCTTTTTTACCGCCCACAAATCAATATCTATATATATAAAAAGCAAAATGATGTGTGTCTGGCTGTGTGATGTCTATGGACTCCAAAACTACTGAACCGATTGACATGAGATTTTGGCAGTCGATTTGTTTCAGGTACGAGATGGTTGAGGAAAAATCCTCCCATACAACCCAAATTTGCGATATCGAATAGCTTTGGAGTTATAAGCCGAACAGCTTTGGAATTCAGTTCTTGACCTCAATATATGCAGTTTCAATGATTTTATTTTATGGGCGTTGGACAGGCAGGCGTGACATCTCTCTTACAACCCAAATTTGCGATATCGAATTGCTTTGAAGTTATAAGTTGACAACTCAAGAATTTGGTATTCGACCTAAATTTATACATGCACTTTCATTACTTAGATTCTATGGGGAGTAGCACTTCCCATGCAACCCAACTTTGTGCTATCAAATAGCTTTGGAGTTATAGGTCGCACAACGCCGGAATTCAGTATTCGACCTCAATGTACACATGCAGTTTCATTGATTTAATTTTATGTTCATTGGTAAGAGGGGCGTGGCACCTCCCATTTAACTTAAATTTGCGATATCGAATATCATTAAAGTCACAGATCACACAGCGTCAGAATTCAGAATTCGACCTCAATTCATACATGCAGTTTCATTAATTACATTTTATGGGCGTACGACAAGGGGGCGTGAAACCTACTATTTAACCCAAATTAGAGATATCAAATAGCTTTGGGGTTATAGGTCGCACAGTTTTTGAATTCAGTATTGGACCTCAATGTACACATGCAGTTTCATTGATTACATTTTATGAGCGTTGATCAAGGGGGAGTGGCACCTCCCATACAACGAAAATTTGTGATATCGAATAGCTCTGGAGTTCAAGGTCGCACAGCGTCGGAATTCAGTATTCGACCAAAATTTATGCATGCAGAATTACTGACAAAATTTTGTAGAGTTTGTCGGGGGCGCGTGACACCTCCAACTTAACCAAAATTTGCGATATAGAATAGCTTTGGAGTTATAGGTAACTCAGCCTCGGAATTCAGTATTCGACCTCAATTTACACATGCAGTTTAATTTTATGGGCGTAGGTAAAAGGGGAGTAGCACCTCCCATACAACCGAAATTTGTGCTATCGAATAGTTTTGGAGTTATATGTCGCACAGTTTTGGAATTCGGTATTCGACCTCCATGTACACATGCAGTTTAATTGATTACATTCTATGAGCGGTGACCAAGAGGGCGTGGCACCCAAGCCAAATTTGCCCAAATGGCCTATACAACCCAAATTTGTTATATCGAATTGCTTTGTGTCTCGGAATTCAGTATTCGCTCTCAATTTAGACATGCTGTTTAACTGATAACATTTTATGGGCGTTTGACAAGGGAGAATGGCAGCAACGCGCCGGGTTTCAGCTATACTTTTATACAAATAACTGGTATTAGTATTAAAAGAACAAGTTATAGTGAGCATTGCAAAGTTGTAAAAATTTTAAAATAAAATCGTTCCTTTTCGACAACTATTTAATTTTTGGTTTATTTTTATACGATTCGCAAAATGCGACACCTATGCACTATAGTTGATGTATCTCCTAAGCGAATGGAGATCCCATTCTAAAACTTTCCACGTATTATTGATGGACAACTAGCTACATTTTGAGATAAAAATAAAAGAAATCAAAAATACCGAAGTTAAGTGAAACCCGATTTGAAATGTTACTTCCGGTTTCCTACACTGAAAAAAAATTAAATTTAAAATTTTTTATAACTGTCCAGAAGAACATATAATTTCCTCAAAAAAACACTATTGCCTTATTTTTATGTTTTTGGATAATAGCAGTTCCTTAAATTTCTTTAATGCTTTGAAGGCTTATAAACTGGAAATTAGGCTTGATAAAAAAAATAATGATGTACATTTATTCAGGCCATATAGAGGTACAATTAGTCCAAATATGAACAAAATCCAGAATATGACATTATTTTCGTGGCCCGCTACACGTGAAATGCCCCATATATATTAATAACAACAACCACAACAAAAGCAGCAAAACAACAAACGACACGATTGCGAACCAAACGAACAACAACAACAGCATAAGCAGCTACTAAAGCAGCTACTCAAGCAGCTTGTGTTTTTCTCATACGAATTTATGAATTTTTGCTGTTTTGTGACTTCATTAAATAAGTGACAAAAGCCAAATATAGATATTCGTTTTATTCGTACTTTAACTGATATTTTGGCATATATTTGTTCTCTGTACGATGAATATTAAAGGCTGTAGGTGTAATATTAAAGGCTTCCGAAATGTGTTTAAAAAAATTTGTGAAAATGACCCCTATACAAAAAAAGTAAAACGTAATTCTACGTCAAAAGATTAGCTTTTGAGAGGAATTTTAGTCCGACGAATATACTTAAAGCTGTAAATTTCCTGTAGCACACTACATGATAACAATCAATATATCCTGGATTTGTAGTATGCAACGGTCACACAAAAAAAATTCTAAGTTAGGTTTGAATGAGAGGAAGCGGAGGCACGCGTTATATCCGGCTTTTAGTGCTTAAAAAATGTACCCGTAAAATATATATAGAAAATGCTTTCCAAAGCTTAATGCTTTATTTTGGTAGTGAATGAAGCTTATTTTATCGATATCTAGCCTCATTTTCCACTTATCGACAAAAAAATTTTTGATTCCAAATTAAGCTCCATTAGTCTGTAGGACTCACCGTTTAGATTCTAGAAGCATTTGAAAGTTTTTATCATGTTTTTCCGCTATAACTCCCAAACCACACATCACACAAGGACGATTTATGTAGCAAAATGTTCATAATTTAACTAGCCACTGGATTGCATCCTTAGTTTTTATAGTCTATCTTTTATAGTTTAAGAAATACAGCCGTTTGAAAATTTGGTTTTGATTTTTTAGTGCTTAAAAAATGTAAACGTAAAATATATAGAAAATGCTGTTTACAAAGCTTTATTTGGTAATGAATGAAGCTTATTTTATCGATATCTAGTGCTTAAAAAAGGTAAACTTCAAATAGAAAACGTTATCACCGTCACCTCTCATTTGGTATCAAAATTTGTTTTTTTCGATGTCGTTTTTGAAAAATATCAGTTAGTAAAGAAAGGCGTCGGCAAACTTAAAAAACTTAAAATTCCATAAGTTTGAATTTTTATTTTTGTTTTTTCAAACGGTCACTAAAATAAAAATATCTTTAAACTAAAGTTTCAATTTTGAGCTTGGATGTTTAGAGACAGTATGCGTTAGAGCCGTACATTGGATCTTCGTAATTAGACTTATTGTTTTATTGTGTATATCAGAAACGTAAGCCAACGACAAATGAGACACGAGGAGCAATACAAGAAGCTATGCAAAATTCTATTGCTTCTCGTGTCTTCCGTTTTCGATGTACAAAACAAGACGGTTAGAGCAAATAGAAAAAATTCATGTGTTCAAATTTTTTGAGGGCTAATTCGCACTAGTGTCTGATTTAATGGTCAAGATTAATATTATATCTACATCCGTATTTTTCAATTAAATACATCTTACTATAAATAATTACATGCCATTTTTAATACTCTTTAATCGATTTTATATTTTCTTAAAATTCAACTTTTCATTTTTAAAATATCAATATTTACCACAGCACATTTATTAACATTAACTATTCTGTTTAACCTAATTCTGACTTTAAAATAGCATTCATTATGGAAAACGAATATACATATGTGTGTATTGTTATATCCTTGTAAATAACAAATTTAGTTAATTGAACTTCTGTATACTTGTGTGTCATTATTTGGCGCATATGCGTTTCTAACAAATAAGAAATACTACATTTGAAGGTACATTTTTGCAAAATTTCGTTTATAGTTTTACATCTACATTCAACTATTTTCCTATGGCTGGAAACAGAATAGGAAATGGCACCTCATCATTGTTATTTTTTAGAGGTGTTGGTGGTCTTGGATCGGGCTCTGTGCAACCCAATAGCCAGTATGTTATAACTGCGCCTTTGCCCTTCAGTTCAACTTCACCGCGCAGCTCCATCTCGAAAGTGCCAAATTTATCAAAGATATCTTTAGCCGCTGAAGAGACGTGAATTTTAAGCGCTAAAAATTGTACATAGAAAAAAAAATCTTAGTGACACTATCGAAATGAGCTGAAATTTACATACGCAATCCAGTAGATTCCATGCGTGAGGCTGTATTTACCGTGTCTCCGAAAAGGCAGTAATGCGGCATTTTCTGACCCACTACACCGGCACACACAGGACCTGCATGTATACCGATGCGTATTTTGAGCTGATAATCAGGCTTATGTTTAATACTGAACGATTTGACGGCATCTAGAATGGCCAAAGCCATGAGACCAATCTCACGCGCATGATCATCGCCATTGCGCTCTGGCAGTCCCGAAACTACCATGTAAGCATCGCCTATGGTCTCCACCTGTGGCATAAGAAGTGAACAACATTAAAGTAATACTAATTCGTGGCCCTGCAGTTTAAATTCAATATATACCTTGTAGACATCATAAAAACCTATGATGCGATCGAAAGTGCTGTAGAGATCGTTAAGAAAATCCACCACCTCCATGGGTCCGCTTTGGGCACATAATGCGGTGAAACCAACAATGTCACTAAAATATATGGTAACGCATTCAAATTGTTCCGGCTGCACCATTTCACCAGCTAGCAGTTGTGTTGCCACAGGGCGTGGCAAGACTTGATAGAGTAGCTCCTCAGTGCGTCGCTTTTCCATGCTCAGCTGTTCGGTCTTCTCCTCGACAAGACTTTCCAAATTGTTGGCATACTGTTCCATACGACGCAGCAGATCATCCATGAGGTTCTCACAAAAGCCTCTTAAAAAGAGAGAGTGAGAGAGAGTTGATTTTATCTTTCCTTCTCCGATTGAAAACATTTTATTACACTTACTTCATAATCAGCCGCACGGATGAACGTATTGTTGAAAAAGCTGGTCTATCGTCGGGACCATCGGCCCAACATTTTTCCATTAGATCCAAAACATCTGGCGGACAATCACGTTGACCCACAAATGGACGAAATGCCGGCGACTCATGAGCCTCAACACGATTCAGTATAGTTTGTATATCCAGAAATTGACGCGCTGTCTCATACGGACCACCTCGCACTACAATCTCTTCCAGAATAATAGCAAAAGAGTAGACATCACCTTTTTGAGTAGCTGGAGTGCCGGGCACAATAGTGAGAGGCAGCAATTCCGGAGCAATCCAAAGAAACTCTGCGTAAAATCATTGAAATTCAATTTTATAAACCTGGAAAACTTTCAACTCACTATTGAAATAGTTTTGATCCTTAACGAACTCCGATGGCGTCGTCAAGGTGCGTAGCCCAAAATCGGAAACCTTCAAAACGAAGCGTCCGTCAATGAGACAGTTGCAGGAGCGCAACTTGCCGTGTACTTGTACATCGCTATTGTGCAAATAAGCCATGCCCTTGACAATGTCATGTATCAAGGACATGCGAAAATTCCAATCCAACTGTATGGCTTCGTTTTCAAGTACATCCTTGAGGCTGCCCTTGGGACAGTATTCGGTGAGTATTAGCACTGTAGGTCGTGGTAAATCAATGCAGGCACCAACAAAACGTACCGTATTCTCATGACTAACATCACGCGCCTGTTTTATCTCCCACAACAGCGTCGAAGTGATGTCAACCTTTTTCTTGTGAATCTTTTTAATGGCTACACGTTCACCCTTAAAGATGCCGATGGTGGTAAATACCTGAGTAAGCGGCAACGAGGTACAGCTAGCAATAGAAGCACGTCCGGAATGTATGCCATACTGTTGCAGCGAGAAGTTCTGAGGAGAATTCAAATACAAATATTTAACCACAAATGGCCAAAAGAGACAAAATTGAAATTGTGACATAACATACTTCCGCATTAAGTTTTTGTAGACCAACTTTGCTGCCATAAAGTCGACCAACTTCTAGAAGTACCTCATCAGGACGCACACGCCACGACATGTTGTTCAATTCGTTGTTTAACTTCATTTGTCTATAAAAAAATTGAGCAAGAAATGACATTATAAAGGCAGCTACTTAAACTCCAGTGTGGTTCTTGTCTTTGGGACTCACTTGCACATTAGATAAACCACCAGAAAAGTGAAGCCTAAAAATATGGCAAATGCGAAGGTGACATACATGATGACCATTTCTAGAAATCCAAATTTTTTAGCTTAATTTAAAATGATTACCGTCACGTTTAAGCTACTCTAAAACATACCATTACCATGACACTCGGGTGAGTTGCCAAGAAAACCGCAACGTGGCACATCTGCTGGTGGACCCTCCCTACCACCGGGCCAATGAATTTTCTTGCCATGCACGGAGGAATAATTTCTGTTGGTGTGTAAAGGAAAGAGATGCGGTTACGACATTATGATATTTGGCAAGATGAGAAATGTTAACAAAACTCCACAAAAAATATTTAATTTTAAGTTCTATAATTAAACTTCTGCTAGCGTTTAAGGCAGTATTTTAGTGTAGAAAATTGGAAAAATCTAAAAAACTTTAATTCAAGAATATATCTCCTTAAAAGGATTTTTCGAAATTCGAATTATTTTAAAAGTTATAGCCGTTTTAGTGTCGTCAATTGGACTGTCTGAAACTTAACTTAAAAACCTTAAACGCGTTTTTATCGAAATTACTTTTTCCAACACGTTTGACATAATATCTCAAGTTCTAGTTTACCGATTAATTTTAAATTTGGACTAGGATTATATAAAAATTTTGTTTTAATTTTTTAAAAATTTCATAACTTGGGAAAAAATGCCAAAAATTACTTTTTTCTAACAGACTCCATTTCTTACTAATTAACATTCTTTTTTTTAGATTGCTAGAAGGGTTGAAATCGTGTCGGCACCCTTTTTTGTGGGGATCACTTTACCAACCTGTGATTTTTCAATTTAAATTTTTTTTTTGTATTACTGAAATATTAATAAACACATAAAAAAAAACAAACATAAAAACATTTAGTTAGACAAAATATTAGTTGACGAATGTAATTCTTTTAAGCAAATACCCTTTTGTTAAGTGTTACTGGTAATTATTTTTCATGTTTAATTGTAATTATTTTCTATTGTTTTTTATTGAAATGATATAATGTTTAAGTGTTGTGATAAATGTTTCTATATTTTTTGAAAACAATCAAAAAATTCATTTATGGACGTAAGGTTGCGGGAAATGAATATTATTTGGAGTAGTCGGAAGAAAGTTTCTACAACTGAAATTTGCTCAATGTAACCGGAATTATATAAGCACAATTGATTTATGTAGCTCCTGATGATGGCTAATAATTTTAGTCAAAATATCGATTAACAAATAAATATTTAAAATTTAAACCAGTGTTTCATTTTTATACGGCCAAAGCCTAATACAATTACATAATAAAAAAACATACATGTAGTAAAAATATTAATTGGTTATTTTTTATCGATCGTAGAAAGAGACCCAAAAAGAGGCCTACACTAAAATACTGCCTTAAAAGAAAAAGATACAGTTTCGATAGAGTCGTAAGTAGGAAAACATCATGATACAAAGAACTACAGATAAAGTATTGCGCATGTTGTGACGTAGTTCGAGCTTGTCAAAGTGGCTAAATAAAAACGTAGTCACAATATATTTAAAGGGGATAATTTATTTAAAGCGATGAAAAAATATCGACATTTTCTTATTGAAACTTGGTTTATTGAAATGAAATAAATTACATTATAAATATATTTATAAATAAATGTAAGCAAATTTATTTCTCAGTACTATTATTGAAAAGAAATGTATATATTATAGGGGTGTTTTCTCCCATTTGTGCTCCTACACAAAAAAATAGCTACGTTACTTGATGTGTTTGACAGCACTTTGATTGCTTCGTTTTCATTTTCTTGTTCTTCTCGTTTGTTTCGTTTGTTGAAAAAATGGTAAATTAATTTTATGGCCCGAATTAAAATCGTTGCTATTCTCATCAAAAGAATCTGAAACTTTACTACTAATTTTAATTACATAAAATATAATTGGAAATTAAAATTTATGCGTACTATAAGTGCACAATATTAGAAATTAAATTAAATGAATGCAATATTTCTTAAATGCTTGCAGTTGTGCTGCTTGTGTTTACTTTTTGCTTTTTCACATTTTCATTTGTATGTATGCACCACGAGTTACAGCTGACAAGCTCGAGTGACGTAGTGCGCAGAAGATTTCATTTTTTGCGCACGGAGTAAGCTATCTGTATATATTTGTTTCATGGGAAAACATCACTAGCTGATTTTATTTTATTGCAATAAAATGTTGTCGTTGTAGTTTGCAATAAAATCAGCTAGTGATGTTTTCCTTTTCATATTAAAAATGTTGTTTTTTCTTTAAAAAAAATTAGTTACAGCAATTAATTGTTCTAACCTGACCTAAAGCTCAATAAACGATTTTAAACTCTCAAACAACTAGAATTTGTATTTAAAATCAAGAATATTTAAACTATCAAACATTTAGAATTTGTATTTAAATCATAGAAAATCAACATAATAAATAACAAGGTCATATAGAAAACTTTATTTTAAATTCAATTTTTTATTATATTGTTTTTTGTTTTACAACTGAATAGTTATTCAGGAATATGTAAACAAAAATTCAAATCATTCCCGCATAATATACAGATTCTACAGCGCTTCAAGCCAGGTGTGCTGGATACTCGGGGTAACTTTAACTAACCAGAGTAACTTTAAACGCGTTTTTCTTGAAACATACTTTTTTTAATTGTTTAATTGTTTTTTTTTTAATTATATTTGAGCTTTATTTCAAATAAAATAATGAAGCAACAGGCTGCAGCAACAATAACTTCTTTACAGAATAACTGTAAGGCAGACTAAACAGCTGTTTCATTGAGCGCTACATCAGCAGTATACTCACTTTGGCCGCATTCAGCGCAGACAAATGTTGTGAACTGTAATGGTAGCGCTACCTTAGTTCACGATGTTTTTCTCTGAATGTGTTGCTACTCTACACGTCAGAAGTTAGATTCAATTTAATTTTTATGTAAATTTAATTCAATTGCAAAGGTTTCTCACTTAAATTTGCTGCGTTCTTTCTGCATTTATTAATTTAACAGCGTCAGTAACAGCATCTGACAGTTAAGCAAACAGTTGTGTTCATGTAGCATAGAATTTGTTCGCTCGATTAAAAGGCGTTCGCTACTTTATCAGTTTTAGTTAACGCTACAAAATTTGTACCATTCAGCGAATTTTTACACAACAGTTTCCAACTGTTGTCTGCGCTGAATGCGGCCTTTGACAAGCACAACCTTTGCTTAATCAAAGCGGAATTATGTGCTTTTTGCTTGTCAAAACAGTGTTTTTCTACTATTTTGCAATATGAAGCCGTGAAGAAGGTTTTTGAAAAAAAAGTATAACTACACATGTTTACACACACAAACAAATTAATAAAAGCAAACAAATTTTAAAAAAAGCATAGCAGTGAGGGGACTGCCGACCGAAGCGAAAACATATATGTAAAATATAAGTATTCCCTGGAAGACTTTGTCCTGCCACGGACCGCCTTACTGCTATATAAGAATTTTCATGCTAATCGGAAAAATATTTTATACTAGCTGAAACCCGGCGCGTTGCTGCCACTCTCCCTATTCAAACGCCCATAAAATGTTATCAGTTAAACAGCATGTCTAAATTGAGGTCAAATACTGAATTCCGAGACTGTGCGACCTATATCCACAAAGCTATTCGATATAACAATTTTGGGTTGTATAGGAAGTGCCACGCCCTCTTGATCACCCCTCATAGAATGTAATCAATTAAACTGCATGTGTACATGAAGGTCGAATACCGAATACCAAAACTGTGCGACATATAACTCCAAATATATTCGATAACACAAATTTGGGTTGTATGGGAGGTGCCACTCCCCTTTTCCCTACGCCCATAAAATTTTACCAATGAAACTGCATGTGTAAATTGAGGTCGAATACTGAATTCCGAGGCTGACCTATAACTCCAAAGCTATTCGATATCGCAAATTTGGGTTAAATTGGAGGTGCCACGCCCCCCGACAAACTCTAAAAATTTTATCAGTAAATCTGCATGCGTAAATTTTGGTCAAATACTGAATTCCGATGCTGTGCGACCTATAACTCCAAAGCTATTTGATAGCACAAAGTTGGGTTGTATGGGAAGTGTCACTCCCCTTTTCCCTACGCCCATAAAATGTAAGAAATGAAAGTGCATGTATAAATTTAGGTCGAATACCTTTTTCTTACGCTGTCAACCTATAACTTCAAAGCAATTCGATATTGCAAATTTGGGATGTAAGGGAGATGTCAGGCCTCCCTGTCCAACGCCCATAAAAAAAAATCATTGAAACTGCATGTGTAAATTGAGGTCAAAAACTGAATTCCAAAGCTGAATTCCTATAAATTCAAAGCTATTCGATATCACCAATTTGGGTTGTATGAGAGGTGCCCCTCCCCCTTGTCCAACTCCCATAAAATTTCATCACTGAAACGGTACGTCTAAATTGTGGTCGAATACCGAATTTCTAAGCTGTGCAACCCATAACGCTATTCGATAACACAAATTGTTTTTATATTAATGGGAGGTAAAAGAAGGTGTGGCATTTCTTCTTAAACCATCTCGTACTCAAAGCAAAGGCACTTACAAAATTTGAGCTCAATCGGACCAATAGTTTCGGAGTATTGTGATGTTTCCAAAAGTAGGCGTAGATGAAGTGTGACAACGCCCGTTTTTATTAAAGTTAGTGACAGTCATCATAAGAACTTATTTACCAAATTTTAATTTAATACGACCAAAACCTTCTTAAATATAGCATTTTTATTGATTTGTGGGCGATAAAAGGGGTGTGGCATTACTTTTTTCCTAAACCTTTGCGTAGCAGTTACGAACAAACCAGTAGAAGGAAGTATCCTATATGGTCTAGTCGTTTTCAAGTTTTAAGCATCCGAACAAATCACGATTCATTTTTATATGTACAGATATTGATTTGTGGGCGCTAAAAGTGGGCCTGAAAACATTTATGTATCGTGACTGCCTCTTGGAGCACCTACACAGCAAGTTTCAGTAAAAAATGAGTAGAACTCCGGAATTGCCATGATTTCGAAAAAGTGGGCGTATATACAATATATTGCGACGAAAAACTGATTTCTGTACAGTTACTGACAGTTACCATCTGAACAAAATGATAATATCTTAGTTTTTACGATCGAAACCGTCTGATATATATCCCTTATTTGGTTTGTGGTTGATAGCGCAAATTTGGCTTGTATGGGAGGAACCACGCCCCCTCGTCCGAACGTTACCAAACCTCACAGGAACAATCTATCTCCTCGGCAAACGTTGTTCTGCCACAGACCGCCTTACTGCTATACACAAATATGTCAAGAAATGTCAAATATATTCACCATTTTCAGTACAGCTGCCGAAAGTAGCCATGTGCACTAAATAACCACATTTTAGTCTAATACGATCAAAACCGTGCGAAATATAGCATTTTTGTTGTTTTGCAAGCGGTAAAAAGGGGTGCGGTAAAATGTTTCCCTTGAGCCATTTCGTAATCGAAACAAATCGACTGCCCAAATTTTAGCTCAATTTAGGTTAAGCCTGGCGCACTTTACTTCACTGGACGCTAACTCCCCGAAAAGTGAGTTTAACTAAAGTAGGGCAGGCCTATTTTTAGTGCACTTGCCGAGAGTAACCATATGTACTGAATTACAAAATTTTTGTCTAATACGACCCAAACCGTTGAAATAAAACGTTTTCATTGGTTTTTGGGCGGTAAAAGGGGGGCGTGGAGACCAATTTTTAGTACAGTTGCTAACAGTAACCGTACAAACTAAGCCAACATTTTAGCTCAATCGACCCAGTAGTCAATTTTGATGGTTTCTTAAAAAGTGGGTGTGGCTATATAGCGATGACGCCCTTTTTTAGTACAATTTCCGAAAGTAACCATACAAACTTAAGTATCATATGTTAGTCTCATACGGCCAAAACTGCATGAAATATAGCATTTTCACTGATTTGTGGGCGCAAAAGGGGGCGTGGAAACCAATTTTTCGTACAGTTACTGTCAGTAACTTCACAAACCAAAGTACCAAATTTAAGTCTTATACGACCAAAACCGTCTGAAATTAACCATTTTCATTTATTTGTGGGCGGTAAAAGGGGGCGTGGAAACCCATTTTAAGGACAGTTGTCGACAGTAACCGTACATACGAAATTACAAAATTTTAGCCATATACGACCCAAGCCGACTGAAATATAACATTTTTATTGATTTGGGGGCGGTAAAAGGGGGGTGTGGCAAATTTTTTTCCTCAACCATCTCGTACCTGAAACAAATCGACTGCCAAAATTTCAGGTCAATCGGTTCAGTAGTTTTGGAGTCTATAGACATCACACAGCCAGACACACATCGTTTTGCTTTATATATATATAGATATTGATTTGTGGGCGTTAAAAGTGGGCGTGAAAACATTTATAAATTATGTTCATCTCTTGGAGCACCTAAACAGCAAGTTTCACTGTAAAAATGTGCAGAACTCCGGAATTGCCATGATTTCGAAAAAGTGGGCGTATTTATATAACGACCACGCCCATTTTTTGTACAGTTACCGACAGTAACTATCTGAACAAAATCACCAAATCTTAGTTTTTTACGATTGAAACCGTGAGATATTTTTCTTTTTTTTTGTTTGTGATCGATGGAGCAAATTTGGCTTGTATGGGAGGTACCACGCCCCCTTCTCCAATCGTTACGAAACCTCACAGGAACACTCTCAAGATGTGGCTTTATTTTCCCTGAAAATTTCATAAAGATCGGTTCAGCGGTTTTGGAGTCTATACGTGATATAGCCACATACCCACATACCCACATACCCACATACCCACATACCCACATACCCACATACATACATTCATTTTTATATATATAGATTTTCCTTTGCTCAACCTTTGATTATTTCTTTCAAAATATTTTTTATTCAGATAGAATTTTTATTTTATGTTTTACCTACAACAAACTATATTATTACATTTAAATTGAGTATTGTTGATATAAAAATAAAATACAGGGAGCACTATTGAATGAAAAACAATCCTAAAAAGGATATTTAATATTTTTCTTTCAATGTATATGTAAAGCTGTAGCTCAAATAAAATACATTTTCTTTATTTATATATGATATTTTGTTTGATGGGTCTTGAAGTCTCTTTTAATGCCTGCATTTGAGATCTTGCTACAAGGAAAACAGAAAACAAAGCAAGCAAAGTGCAGTTTATTTTCTGCCCCCGATTCGGTTCATCCGTACATCCGGTTCACCATTAAGGCACATTATTTTCATCTCTTATCATTTCATTGTATTTTAAATTATGGGTTTTAATATAAAAAACAAAGTAAAACATAAACAAATATATAAATTTAACTTATTGAAATAATTAATATACACTTAAAATACATAATAATTTACACATACATAAAATTTGTATTTAAATACATTTCATTGAATTTCATTGAATTTCATTTACATTATTTTCACTGTTTGCGTCATTAATATTTGCATTATATTTTTAAAAAAGATTCTATAGGCTTATGGTAGCTGAAATAAGAAACAACAACTTTTTGGACGATGCAGTCTCACTCATGATAAAATTATTATTAGGTAGCCTTGACAACTACTTATTTTCTTACGAGCTGCGACCATTGAATTTCAAGCAAAAGAAAACAATATAAAGTGCGTGTGTCACACACATTGGCAGCTTTCAGCGGAGTCAATAGTTGGCAACTGTTTTTTTTAAATCTGAGTGAGAAACCTTTGCAATTAAATGATCCATTCACAACAGGTGACCCCTCTGAATGCGGCCAATGTGTGTGACACACTTTCTCTATTTTGTTTTCTTTTGTTTGACATTCGATGGTTGAAACACGAAATGTCACTCCTACCTATTACTTATTATACCATGGTCCTAGTCAGAGAATATGCTGGCGACATTTATAAAACTATATATATATATATATAAACTGGTCATTTCAGCCCTTGGAAGGACTTTGACCTAGCTATTGATCAATTGTGTTGTGCGTGTTATTAAATGTTTGATCACAAATGACCGAGAACTGGACCTACGTGTTTTATGCCGACTACGAACGGCTTCTGTTCTCAAAAAGCTTTCCATGGCAACTTTTACTCTCTAAGGTTTGTCATTGTCTGCAGAGAGGTGACGTTCGAACAGAAAAATTAATTCAATTGAAAAACTTTCTGTCTGAGCTGGAATTGAAGCCGGGCCACGGCGGTTCTTTAGCTTAGGGGCCACGCACTTTACCCACTAGGCTACGGCCACCACTATAAAACCACCATTTATTAAGCTACTAATGTTTTTATGTTGGTCATGAAACTCAAATATACCCTCTTGAATATTGGCTACCAGGCGCTCAGCAAATGCAGCAAGCATGGCAAAATTAAACAAGGCAGTGTTAGGGCGGAGAGCCGGTGTCCGAAACTGTCAAAACGAAGTTGACATTTTATAGAAAATCTGCAACCAATGAGAATGCAATATAAAAGCAAGAATTTGCAAATATATCAAAATGTATGAGTTTGACAGTTATGCTCACTTAGAAAGAGAGCACATTCAGCCCTAACACTACCTTGTCTAATTCTACTATGGCAGCAAGCAACCATCAATAAGTTTATCTGCTGACAAATCGTTCCTTGATAAAGAAATCATGAAGGATATTTACTGTTTTTCTGTCAATGTATATGCAGATCTGTAGGTGAACTAAAATACATTTACAACAATAATTACCAAGCAAATCTACTACAACGATGATCAGAGAAGAGCAGTATCACATCGGTTGCGCAACGTTAGAGGGGATGAACCGAATTGGCTGCGGAAAATAAACAGCACTTTGCTTGCTATGTTTTTTGTTTGCATGGTAGCAAGATCTCAAGTGGAGGCATTAAAAGAGACTTCACACGGCCAGTCAAACAAAAAGCAAATATCAAAAATTTTAAATGTATTTTATTTTAGCCTACAGCTAGCTCTACATATACATTGAAAAAAACAGTAACATTCAATAGCTGCATTCGCGTGGTCGTTGATCTAGAGCGCAGCTCTGTTTTATTCACAAAAAAAAAAAATTAAAACCAGCTCGATTTCTAGCTCTATTTCTGATCTCAAAATGCTGCCAAGTTCCAAGCATTATTTATCAAAACGAACATAGTTGGCAAATCTAAATTACTATTCATTTTCCTATTTTGACGTTTCACCGCTCAATGGGCGTTTTGGTATTGTTGTTTTCTGAAACAGCTGTTTCAAGACTGTGAAGACAAATTGATATAAATTTGAACAATCGTTGTTTTACTGAGATTTGATCTGTTCTAGTGCCACGAGAATGCGGCTAATGTTTCGCAGCGCAGCAAAGGGAGGGGAAAGAACGACGCGTCAGCATAGGAACTTATTGATGATTGTTTGCTTATGTTTTCTAAGTTTCCTATCTTGTTATCTTTGCTGTCTGTATTGATGACGAGAGTTGCTCGGAAAAAGACAATGACGCAAACCAAAGATTAACCTTCTACCAAAATCGTTCAACGCGCCTAAAGAGTTTTCACTTCAAAAATAAGAGAAAAATTATATATTTAAGAATTATGAAATACAAAATAGTAAGTTTTCTAATTTTCCAATTTCGCAGATACTTTTCGTGGTTTTTGTGAAATTTACCCTCTAAACTTTGAAAATGTTTTCTTAAAAAAACCGATGAAAACAACATTTTCAGAAAAACTTCAGCAACAGGTCAATTAAATATTTCAATAAACTTGCAGTTGCAATATTTGGTTCAATAAAATTTTACATCAGACAAGCTTCATTTCAAAAATTCTCGGGATTTTTAGAAAACTAATTTTCCAATATGTTTTTTGGATATCCTCTTATTAGGCCAAGGAAAGGAGTTACACACAAAATTTTACATTTCCGTCTCAAATGGAACTGATAGCGGCTGGAAATGGCTTAAACAGAAACTAACAATCTTCTAATTATCTTATTTCATATTTTAATAAAGACTTTTCAACACATTAACGTCTAAAACACGTTATTTCGACATTTAAATTTATTTCGAATGAATTTATAAAATCTTCTAACCCTCTGCGGTCTTTATTGGAAAATTCAGGCAATAAGGGGAAATAATTTTCATAACCTATTTACGAATACACATTCTGATACAACTTCTGATGAACAATATAAAGAAGATCACGCCTTAAGTGCGCAGAAATGGCAATCTACTGCGCAGGTCTACGTCATAAGTGAAAATACATTCAATCAAAAAAATCACATAAACAACAAACGAAACTAAGCAAATGAATCTGATTGGCTAATTGGGAAACAAACGAAATACACACAAAGAAACAGTCAAACTGCTCTCAAAATAAATCGAACAACATAGCTATTTTTTTTTGTGAAGGGGTCAACACGGAAGTTAACACCCCAATAAGACATAAAATTTTTATCAAAGATAGTAATGAAAAATATTAAAATTTTTTCTGTGCAAGCGTTTTTTTTTTTTTTGATTTAAAATTATTTCTTTTAAAAAACCAAGATTTTATAAAAAAATGAGGAGATTTTAAATCGATAACCCCTATTAAAAATATTTTACTACGTTTTTTCAATCAGTTTGACTCTCTTTTCTCTTGCACTTCTGACGTCACATACACGTGCTCACAAAGAGAGCGGACATGCGCAAGGCGGAATCTTGAATATATAATTCTTGATGAGGCACTATGTTTAGTATAGAATAATAAATCGAACCTGTGCAAGCCATAGTAATGTGCCACAACCTCAAAACGGCCTGTTATGGGATCCAAGTCAAGTATAGAGTAGTCAGCATCACGATCACCATTGTCATCGATGCGAACATGTCCGGTGATACCATGAAAATCACGATTCCACATGCGACGCGTTATGGCCATACCATCACGTATATCCTCACCCTCGCTGAGAGTTTCATTAAGAGCCATGCCAAGCAGATAGACACCATCGTAGAAGGCGCCAATAAAGAAGTTGACCTGACATCAATAAAGAACAAGAATAATAATAATAATAATAGGAAATTGGATAAAGACCTGAGTACACACGCACACAAACGCATACCTCTTCACCTTCGCTAAAAGTGTAATTGTAGTTTCTTGTTGCCATTTCACGCACATTTTCCGCAAAACCCTGAAATTTCGGACTTGTTGGTTGCAGCAGGGAGACGCGCAGGAGTGCCTGATAAGCCTTACGCGCACGACTATCATCAGCATCACCCATTTCCCAGTCATGATCGCCCCAATAAGAACTCTGCATATGAAATAAATTTAGAAATCATTGCTTTTTTTTTATTTTTAGTCAAACCAAATTAAGCAAAAATTACCTGAAATATTTCCACATCCAGAAAAACCCATTCACCGTTCGTCATACCCAATGCATAAGCAGCTAGCATAAACTTGCGCACCAAGGTGCCACGTACAGATAAAATTACAACTGTTTCAAATTTATTTCATGTTTCATTAAGTTTTCGGTTTTGTTTGCTTACCTCTGGCATACATGCTTGCATCCTTTAGATAGTTTTCATATGGTTCCTGTTCGTTGCCATTTAATTCACGCACAAAACTCAACAGACCCTCCTGGCGCAGTCCATACTCTAGGTTTTTGCCCACAGTCAGTGAAAACAGATCAGATCGATCGAGAAGTAAAGCCACATGCTTCCAATTAAACTGACGAAAGACGCTAGCGAAAACCAGCTTAAGACGGCACTGACAGTAGGACATGCGAGTCAGTGTTGGATACTTGGTTTTATCCTTGAACATGCCCTGGAATGGAGACAATGATTGTGTGAGGTTAAATTTTTTTATTAGGTAAACGCAAAGCATTCCTCCAATATTGTCGCATCTGATTGCATTTGTAATTGAATTTATAAAAAAAAAATTAATTTCTTATTCAGATTTTTATTGCATTGTAACTGTGTGAGTTATGGCCTCTATTACATTAGTATTTAAGGCTTCCTTTAAAAAAAATATAATAATTTTGTGAATATAATTGAATGACACTACATTATGTGATTTAAATTGGTCCTGATTATTTACATAGTTAGGCTTCCCCTATTTTTTTCTCAAATTTGGGTACAATTTTAAATTATTTTAACATATTTGAAAACATTTCAAAATATATAAAATCAAAACGGCTCCAGAAAAGGAACTAAAATTTCATTAATTAAAGGTCGCTCATTGTTGACTACCATCGTTACGTTCCAGCAAATCGTCTTGGAGGGAGGAGTTGATACGCTGGCAAACATGGTCAATTGAACACGTATTAAGTTTTTCTTTACTGCTGTAACCTTGCAAAACTAATGCATTGAATATAAATGCTGGGATTTTTAATATTTGGAGGCTGAAGAGTTTAAAGTTTATTCGAATGCTAACTTTCCATTTAAAATATTTTTTGAGAAAAGAATAAGTTACGAAAAAGGTTATTATATTACAATACTTAGCCCACAAATACCTTTAAACTACTTTTTGAATATTTATAAATATAGCCGAATAAGGGTTAATAATAGGACGTTCAAGATGCTACCGGTCTGCAAGTAACGGCACCACTACTCTTCAAATTGTAATAATAACTGACCACATGTAAAATTATAATAAATTGGCATCACTTTAAAAAGAATATATGGGCAAATCCACAGAAAAGTCAACCATGACCAAAAAATTACAACTTAATAAAAATATATTATTCTTAGATAATAAGAGAAAAATTTTAATTTTTTTAACTTAAGCAATTTACACATGATAAATTTACCATGCATGATGATCAAATCGCCTGCACTGCAAATCACAATGTAGTTTTTCTTTTTCGTAAATGTTTCGTAAATTTTTTTTCTTTTGGCAAAAAGTGAATGCATTGACTATAGATAATGAAAAAATGGTTAAGGCAGGGAAAGGACAATATATCAAATTTGTTTTTTAATTACTACATTACATAACATTTTAACTACCTAATTACTTAATTACCCAATTGAACTACAATAGAAAAATGTGTACCGTCCGAACAAATAAAATTGTTTAAAATACGATATTTGAGATGATGCTGGCCTTTTTTAACTATATTTATTTGCAATTTTTTGTTCCTTTAGGGGGGACTTTCGGGGTGCGATCGACCATTTCGCAGAAATGTTCTAAGTTCAAGTGTTAGTCTCACAAGATCTTCCTTTTTAAGTAACGTCCGAATGCACGAAATAAAGAACCAATTTTAGGTAAACTCGAAAAAATAAGTCAAATTTTAACTTTTATATTTGATTAAAAAATTTTTACTTTCGCAAACCGAAGGCCGAAGAGATATACCGGAGCAGAATGATAGCGTTGTGTTAAACGAGCACAAAGTATTATTTGCTTGGTTGTGTTTTTGCTCGTGATTGTACACACAAACAGTAACAAATAAACCCAGCTTAACCGATTGTTATTGCTGCTGCCGCGACTTCAAAATGAAAATTCTGCAGAACAGCAGCAAAAGAATTTATTGACGCATGCCACAATTTTTTTTTTAAGCAGCAGTAACAACTGGTGAATCGGTTGAAGTTGAAGAGTGATACACGGAATAAAGGTTGCGCTCTTAAAAAAATAAAGAACAGATCAAAAACGAACCGTTCGTTAATGTTTATTTCCATTTCCTGAGATGCTTGGTGATTTGTTGTTGCAACCTGTTGCTTCATGAACTTCTAAGGCACATTTTAGAGAGGTGGCAATTTGCAGCTGGCCTAAGGTCACTGGTGTAGGAGCAGTCTTACATGGGTTAATGAAATTGTGCACAGTTAAAAAGAAAAAAAAGCATACTTACTATTCATAGAAGCACATTCTTTACTCATTTTTTAAGTGAAAACTTCTTTAGGCGCGTTGAACGATTTTGGTAGAGGGTAAATCTTTGGTTTGCGTCATCGTATTTTTCCGAGGAACTCTCGTCATCAATACAGACAGCAAAGATAACAAGATAGGAAAATTAGAAAACCTAACCTCAAAAAAATGTTTGCATGTATTTGTGCATAAAAATATCAACAATTATCGCCTTTTTTTCTTAATCGGCCGCAAGCTCACAAAGAAATTACTTGGCAACTCCTGAAATTAATGCATATAATATGTTTGTTAGTATATAAATACTTAAGTTAGGTTGCAATAAGATGTTTGCAACCAAAACTTATTATTAATTCGCTTTATATTTGTCTATATATGCTTTTAAAGTTTGGCAATTTCTTCAGTTGTTGTATTTGTCAACATTATTGAAAAATTTGCTTTTACTTAAACAGCTGCTATGCATGGTGAGATTTAAAAATGGAACGATCTTCTTCTTTTTCTGCTTTTTTCTGCTGGAACTTCGTTTGCAAACAAAAAAAAATAATGTATGGATTGAGTGTTTTAACATTTTAATCTTTAAGTTGTGATAAAGGAATATGTTGAACATTCAAATAATTACATGCATGCTCTTATTTTATTATATATCACCAAACAAAGTTTGACAATTTTCACACTTGTTGTATTTGTCAGTGCCTTTTTATTTTCACCACTGCGGCATTTTATTTTCAGAGTTGTCAACTATCATTGTTTTGTTAATAAATTTTTTCATAACACGGGGGTTACACGAGACAGTACTGTTAAGACAGTGAAAAATACGTTTTAATTGTCAAACTTTGTGTCTGTGAAAAAGAGTACAGACAGTTGGTAAGACAGTTGGCAAGACAGTAGACAAAATAGTAAAAAAATTTATATTTTATGAAGAAAATTTTTGTTAAAACTACGAGTACGCCAAAGTATTGCAATTCCATTAATTCTATTAAATTTTCACGTATTCTGTCACTTGATATGCTAAATATCATTCTACTCTCCTAGCTACTGTCCCGCCAACTGTTTACACAAAACTTAAGACAGTAGAGCAGACAGTAGCAAAAGTTAGTGTGTGTGGCTAAAAATTTGTGAATGTGTTGCGACTGTCTTAACAGTACTGTCTCGTGTAACCTCCATGTAAATGGTAAGTGTCACAAGGAAAGTTTTCAGTCGTGGTAGGATAGAAAATATCAGGTTGAATAAAATTTGTGTGCTGAAATAAATTTGTCTTTTTGCTGTGTCAAATGGACGATGAAATTTTGACAATTGCAATTTTTGACGTTTCACATTTCGATAGTGTCTTAGCGTAAATATTATAATTATTATATAATTTGCATTTTATTCAATTTGCGACATATTTCATTCATGTGCTTGTACTTGCAACTTATTTCGTAAACTTGTAATATTGTAAACTTAAAAAACTTAAAAAATAACAAAATAATAAAAAAAAAATAACGAAAGTGCTTGAGTTTGTGTGTGCGTGTGTGTGGGCCAACGATCTCCCGGTGCATCAGCAAGTGCAGCAAATTTAAATTGGCTTTCTTTGCTGGCGAACGTCCTCCAAGTGCCACCAATGGTGATATCGTTGGCCCACGCACACACAAACTCAATAACTTTCGTTATTTTTTTGAAGTGAAAACTTCTTTAGGCTCGTTGAACGATTTTGGTAGAGGGTAAATCTTTGGTTTTGTCATCCTCATCGTCATTTTGCGAGTAACTCTCGTCATCAATACAGACAGCGAGTAGGTTTTTAAATGACGCTCATGGATCTTGACTACAAGGCGCTCAGCAAATGTAGCAAGCAACCATCAATAAGTTCCTCTGCTGACACAAACCTTTTTTTCCTCCCTATGCTCCTTGATATAGCTTTTTCAATGTATATGTAGAGCTGCTGTAGGTTAAAATAAAATAAATTTAAAATTTTTGATATTTGGTTTTTGTTTGGATGGCCGTGAAGTCCCTTTTGATGCCACCACTCATAGTACAACTAGACAAGTTAGTGTTAGGGCTGAATGTGTTCTCTTTATTAGTGACCATAACTGTCAAACTCAGCCATTTTGGTATTTTGGCCAATTTTTGCTTGCATATTGCATTCTCATTGGTTGCATATTTTGTATGAAATGTCAACTTCGTTTTGACATTTTCGGTCACCGGCTTTCCGCTTTAACAGTACCTTGTCTAATTTTGCCATTCCACCACTTGAGATGTTGCTACCAGGCAAACAGAAAGCATAGCAAGCAAAATGCGGTTTATTTTCTGACGCCGATTCGTTCATCCCCTCTAACGTTGCGCAACCGTTGTGAACATTTCCATTCTCACTGCGTTGTTGATGTAGATTTGAAATGTAATTGTTGTTGTACAGTTAGCTGGAATTTTTTTAGACTTTTTTAGCTACAGTCGGCATATGACAACTGATTTATTTTAGATAAGAGTTGTAACGAACCCTTTTGCTCGTTACTGATTTTTGCTGAGGTAGGCTCAGTGAGTAAACCAGGGGTTCTTACAAAATAATTTATTTACCAATGATTCCGTTGTTTTAAATAAGAAAGCCAGCGTTTTAGTTTTAAACTGTAGAGTAATTCTTTATTATTTTCATTTGTTAATTTATTGCTTAATGAGTACGTTACTTAGTTATTATTAATTTTTAAGCATTATATAAATTAAAGTGATATAATTAATCTTTGCTTATTCATATTTATGCCGTTACTTGCTATAATTCCTTTCGCTGTGAGTGACTACGATAGAACTCCGATTAAAACTATGTTCGAAGGGTGGAGGTACCTTCGCTTACAATAACTACGCCTGTCTTAGAGTAAACAACGTTCGAAGGGTGAGTACACCTTCGCTTACGATAACTACGCTTGAGCTTAGAGTAAAACTATGTTCGAAGGGTGAGTACACCTTCGCTTACGATAACTACGCCTGAGCTTAGAGTAAAACTATGTTCGAAGGGTGAGTACACCTTCGCTTAGGATAACTACGCCTGAGCTTAGAGTAAAACTATGTTCGAAGGGTGAGTACACCTTCGCTTATGATAACTACGCCTGACTTAGAGTAAACAACGTTCGAAGAGTGAGGACACCTTCGCTTAAGATAACTACGTTTTGAACTTAGAGTAAGCAACGTTCAAAGGGTGAGTACACCTTCGCTTAAGATAACTACGTTTTGAACTTAAAGTAAGCAACGTTCGAAGGGTGAATACACCTTCGCTTAAGATAACTACGCCTAACTTAGAGTAAACACTATGTTCGAAGGGTGAGTACACCTTCGCTTACGATAACTACGTTTTGAACTTAGAGTAAGCAACGTTCGAAGGGTGAGTACACCTTCGCTTAAGATAACTACGCCTGACTTAGATTAAACACTATGTTCGAAGGGTGAGTACACCTTCGCTTAAGATAACTACGTTTTGAACTTAAAGTAAACACTATGTTCGAAGGGTGAGTACACCTTCGCTTACGATAACTACGCCTGACTTAGAGAAAACAACGTTCGAAGAGTGAGGACACCTTCGCTTAAGATAACTACGATTGAACTAACTACTCAGTCTCAAAGCATGTGCATGCTACTGCGCCTGCGACAAGACTGCCTGTGCTAAGCAAACGCGACTGCTTTATATTCTCCCGTTGCCTTTCTGTTCCGTGTTCACTTGTTTTGTTTTCCCTGCCTGTGTATATGTGACTGTGTGCATGGCTCTGCATGTTTGTATGTGTGCATTTATTATTTGTTTACTTATTTGTTATTCAATACATTATTATTTCCCCAATAGAATATTTATAACATTAATATTATATATTTTACCTAATAAGATATAATATAATATAATAATTTCTATACATTTTATTCATAATATATAATAAATCTTTAAATGTGTAGTTTACATTTTCCATATTTTAAATTCAGTTAACAATTCATTTATATAATTTGTGAGGCCCAAATTGTGCAACAATTTGAGTCCTCACACCCCCCCTTTTCTTTCCCCTTCAGTGGTGACCATCACTTGTCCGTTCTTGCCAATTCGAACATGGTATCGTCTGCCTTCGATTATTCTGCATTAAAAATGAAAGCCGCTGCCGCTTGTCTTCTTCGTTACTGCAGCCTCGATTCCGGAAACCAGTGCCGGTGGTAGTGGTCTGCCAGTCTCGTTGGTGCGGTTGCGAACGCTGCACTCTGGCTCAGACGGTGCAACTGTTTGACGACCCTGTCAATTGCGTTTATTGATGGTGCTATGGATAATGTATGCTGTTACGCCGCTGTTGACACCTGATGTTGCTGATAATGCAGCTGATACTTCACTGCTTTGATTAGGCAGCTGCTGCTGTGCTGCCATGCTGATTTTGTTGACGTTGCTCTAACAGTGTGGCTATGATGCTTTTGATGACGCAGCTGCTACTGCGTTGCTGTGCTCCTTTTGATGACGCAGCTGCTGTGATGCTTTTGATGACGCAGCTGCTACTGCAATGCTGTGATGCTTTTGATGACGCAGCTGCTACTGCGTTGCTGTGCTGTTTTTGGTGACGCAGCTGCTACTGCCATGCTGTGCTGCTTTTGATGACGCAGTTGCTACTGCACTGCTGTGCTGCTTTTGATGATGCAGCTGCTACTGCGTTGCTGTGCTGCTTTTGATGACGCAGCTGCTACTGCGCTTCTGTGATGCTTTTGATGCTGCAGCTGCTGCTGCGATGCTGTGATGCTTTTGATGACGCAGCTGCTACTGCGATGCTGTGATGCTTTTGATGACGCAGCTGCTACTGCGCTTCTGTGCTGCTTTTGATGATGCAGCTGCTACTGCGGTGCCGTGATGCTTCTGATGACGCAGCTGATACTGCGCTCTTGTGTTGCTTTTGATGTTGCTGCTACTGCGATCCTGTGATACTTTTGATGACGCAGCTGCTACTGCGCTTCTGTGATGCTTTTGATGATGCAGCTGCTACTGCGATGCTTTTGATGACGCAGCTGCTACTGCGATGCTGCGATGCTTTTGATGACGCAGCTGCTACTGCGCTGCTGTGATGCTTTTGATGACGCAGCTGCTACTGCGATGGCAGTTGGTGACGCAGGTGCTGCTGCGATGGCCGTTGAGTATGCAGTGGCGGCTGCTGTGGCAGTTGGTTACGCAGATGCTGCTGCGATGGCAGTTTGTGACGCAGATACGGCTGCGATGGCCGTTGAGTATGCAGTGGCTGCTGCGATGGTCGTTGATTATGCAGTGGCGGCTGCTGTGGCAGTTGGTTACGCAGATGCTGCTGCGATGGCAGTTAATGACGCAGGTGCTGCTGCGATGGCAGTTGGTGACGCAGGTGCTGCTGCGATGGCCGTTGGTTATGCAGTGGCGGCTGCTGTGGCAGTTGGTTACGCAGATGCTGCTGCGATGGCAGTTTGTGACGCAGATGCGGCTGCGATGGCAGTTGGTGACGCAGGTGCTGCTGCGATGGCCGTTGAGTATGCAGTGGCGGCTGCTGTGGCAGTTGGTTACGCAGATGCTGCTGCGATGGCCGTTGATTATGCAGTGGCGGCTGCCGTGGCAGTTGGTTACGCAGATGCTGCTGCGATGGCAGTTGGTGACGCAGGTGCTGCTGCGATGAATTTGATTTAAATTGCTGACAGATAGAGCACCTTCGTACATACTGGCTTATGTCTCTGAACATGCCTGGCCAGTAGTATCGGCTTGTTATTCTGGCGATGGTCTTGCGGATGCCCATGTGGCCTGCGGTTGGATCATCGTAATTTTCTTTTATTACTTGTTCTCGCTGGAAGCTTGGTACACACATTTTCCACGGTGTGTAGTCGTCAGTTTTTTGTTTGGCGGTATATAGCGGTATAGTACACCATTTTCTTTGAAGTAGTTCGGATACTTTTCAGGATTCTGCTGAACTTCTGCTTCTCTCTTCGATAACCATTTGCAGACAGGAGTATTCTTGGCTGAGGCATCTGTCTTTCTAAGCAATATTTCTTGCGGTTGTTGTGATAGAGCGCTTGCTTTGATGTGTAACTTACCCTTGCGGTGCATGGTGATATGTGACACCCCTTTGAGACCTTCGAATTTTCCCAGCTCTGCCTTTGCAAACTTTTCGATTCTTGATTCGTCGGTTGGACCTGACTCGATTTTCCTGGTGCGTAGTAACCTCCTTGCTGCTTCTTGTGGATCACCTGTACTTAATTCCACTTCTTCTGCTCGTACGACCTTCGTTGCTTCATGTGACTCACCCGTGCTTGATCTAGTTTCTTCTGTTCGGCTTGATCTAGTTTCTTCTGTTCGTATAACCGTACAGCATGCTGTTTCTTGTTCTTTTCCATCGTTCGTGTTTTCCTTGAGAATGATTGCGCAGTCTCCGCACTGCAATTTTGTTTCTATTTTGACCAGAAAGTCCATGCCTAGAATAAGGTCGTCGATCACGTCGTGCAGGATGATTAATTCTATGTTGCATTGTTTTCCTCCGAGTTTTATGTTTACTACGAGTTGCTGATTAACCTCCTTCGTGGTCCCGTCAGCCAATCGTATGCGAGTCGATATGTTTTCGAGTTTGCTTGATTCCTTTATTTTACTTGCTAGGGATCTGCTGATAAAACTCCGTGTTGCCCCAGTGTCGATCGTCGCCTTGGTCGTGTGGTTGCCTATCGTGACTATAGCGACCACGTGGTTCCCGTTTTGCGTGATGGTGTTTAATTGCGAGGACGCTGGTTCTGGGTATCCGTTTGTACTCGCCTTGGACGGTACCCTTGGTAGTTTCCCGATGATTGTCTGCAGCAGTTTATTGTCAAAGTACCTCTTTTCCCACATTCCCAGCAGAAAGTTATAGCGGGGTTTCTGCATTCGTATTTGTAGTGCCCATCCTGCCCACAACGTCGACATGCCGTCCGTGGGTTAATTGGAAACTCGGTTTCTTGCGTAATTCTGCGGTGATGCTCTTCTCGCTGTCGTGGTATGGCTGGTCTGGTCGGCGGAGCTTCTTTTTGCAGACTTTCAAAATCTTCGGCTAGACTAATCAGCTCCTCGAGGTCCCTGAAGTCTTTTCGCTTTATATAAAGCTGATAGTCGTGGAGACTGTTGCGGTATATGCGCTCTAGTTTGCCTTGCTCTGAGAAACCTGCGTGTCGCATTAAATTCTGCAGCTCGATGAGGTAGTCTTTGAATTTTTCTCTTTGCCGCTGGTGCCTTTGTCGGATCTCATCTTCCAGATACTCGAAGTATTTGGATGGCAGGAAGAACCGTAGGAAATCCCTCTTATATGCATTCCATTCTTGCCACTGCCGATTATTGTTCCGGAACCATTTCAGCGCGTTATCTTTCAACAGTTCGGGCATTGTTCGGGGTAAGAGGTCCTTGTTTAACCCGTATACTTCGGCTAGCTCCTCTACTCTTTCTATGAAGGCCAGTGGTTCTTTTCCACCATCATATTTAAAAGACCACTTCCTGACCTGGTCTATTACCGTGGAATATGGTATTTGATGCGCTCCTGCGTGTTCTACGTATCCTGTATATCCTGCGTGCGTGGCTGCTTGTTGCTCGTATGACATTGTCGGGGGGTGAAAATCTTGTTGACCGCCTGTGTGGGTTACCGGCACATTTATTTTCGGTATCTCGGGATTTCTTGCCGGGGATGGTGACCTCCCGTGTTTTGCCTCTAGTTCTGCAAGGCGTGGTTGCAGCTCTGGTTTCTGCCCTTGATCTGTGATGAAGGTAGCAAAATTCTTCCTTGCTTCTTGCACCGTTCCTGTGCTATCGAATCCAAATTCTTCTGCGTACCCTTGCAGCTCGTCTTTCCGTAGAAAGTATACCCAGGAGGAATTGACCATTTTTACCATGTGTTGTGTTACGCTGCTGTTTTTCTCTGACTTTAGCTTTCTGTACTGGCTTTGGCTTTGTTCTCTGTCTTTTAGCTTTGCTCTCTGTATTTATTGTCTTATCTGGCTTTCGTATTTTCTTTGTCTTTAGGGTCCCTGCTCGGGCGCCATTTGTAACGAACCCTTTTGCTCGTTACTGATTTTTGCTGAGGTAGGCTCAGTGAGTAAACCAGGGGTTCTTACAAAATAATTTATTTACCAATGATTCCGTTGTTTTAAATAAGAAAGCCAGCGTTTTAGTTTTAAACTGTAGAGTAATTCTTTATTATTTTCATTTGTTAATTTATTGCTTAATGAGTACGTTACTTAGTTATTATTAATTTTTAAGCATTATATAAATTAAAGTGATATAATTAATCTTTGCTTATTCATATTTATGCCGTTACTTGCTATAATTCCTTTCGCTGTGAGTGACTACGATAGAACTCCGATTAAAACTATGTTCGAAGGGTGGAGGTACCTTCGCTTACGATAACTACGCCTGTCTTAGAGTAAACAACGTTCGAAGGGTGAGTACACCTTCGCTTACGATAACTACGCTTGAGCTTAGAGTAAAACTATGTTCGAAGGGTGAGTACACCTTCGCTTACGATAACTACGCCTGAGCTTAGAGTAAAACTATGTTCGAAGGGTGAGTACACCTTCGCTTAGGATAACTACGCCTGAGCTTAGAGTAAAACTATGTTCGAAGGGTGAGTACACCTTCGCTTATGATAACTACGCCTGACTTAGAGTAAACAACGTTCGAAGAGTGAGGACACCTTCGCTTAAGATAACTACGTTTTGAACTTAGAGTAAGCAACGTTCAAAGGGTGAGTACACCTTCGCTTAAGATAACTACGTTTTGAACTTAAAGTAAGCAACGTTCGAAGGGTGAATACACCTTCGCTTAAGATAACTACGCCTGACTTAGAGTAAACACTATGTTCGAAGGGTGAGTACACCTTCGCTTACGATAACTACGTTTTGAACTTAGAGTAAGCAACGTTCGAAGGGTGAGTACACCTTCGCTTAAGATAACTACGCCTGACTTAGATTAAACACTATGTTCGAAGGGTGAGTACACCTTCGCTTAAGATAACTACGTTTTGAACTTAAAGTAAACACTATGTTCGAAGGGTGAGTACACCTTCGCTTACGATAACTACGCCTGACTTAGAGTAAACAACGTTCGAAGAGTGAGGACACCTTCGCTTAAGATAACTACGATTGAACTAACTACTCAGTCTCAAAGCATGTGCATGCTACTGCGCCTGCGACAAGACTGCCTGTGCTAAGCAAACGCGACTGCTTTATATTCTCCCGTTGCCTTTCTGTTCCGTGTTCACTTGTTTTGTTTTCCCTGCCTGTGTATATGTGACTGTGTGCATGGCTCTGCATGTTTGTATGTGTGCATTTATTATTTGTTTACTTATTTGTTATTCAATACATTATTATTTCCCCAATAGAATATTTATAACATTAATATTATATATTTTACCTAATAAGATATAATATAATATAATAATTTCTATACATTTTATTCATAATATATAATAAATCTTTAAATGTGTAGTTTACATTTTCCATATTTTAAATTCAGTTAACAATTCATTTATATAATTTGTGAGGCCCAAATTGTGCAACAATTTGAGTCCTCACAGAGTTTAAATCAATTTTTGAAATTTTGTACAAATGGCTGAAACTATTTCTTTTAACTAAATGTACTACCATATCAAAAATATATACTACATATAATTCATATAATTTTTTTAAATTATTTCATTATTGAATTAATTAAAAAATTTAAATCTTTTTTATATCTTTTTATATAATAACACAATAAACATGCACGCTATATATAGTTTGTGTTGTGTATTTAAATAAGAATATATAAGAAATAGATATAGTATATAAATTATATATAATTTAATATAATAAATGTACGTAGACAGATTAACCGCCTAGTGTTGTAAATTGAAAACGCAAACCAACGACAAGCAAGACACGAGAAGCAATAGAATTTTGTATAAGAAAAGATGTTGCTTCTCGTGTCTTACTTGTCGTTTGTTTCTGTTTTCGATTTACAACATTAGGCGGTAAGAAATAGAACGCTTATGATAAGCAGACTGTAGTAATTCAATTTTTGTGTAAGTATTATTATGTACATATATATATATATATATAGCGTTATAAAAATACTTCGATTGTCATATGCCGACTGTAGCTACCAAATAACATCTACAAAAAAATTAAAGCTAACTGCACAACAACAATTACCAAGCAAATCTACAACAAAAACGCAGAGAGAATGACATGATCACAGCGATTGCGCAGCTTTAGAGGGGATGAACCGAATTGGGGGCGAAAAATAAATAGCACTTTGCTTGCTATTTTTTCTGTTTGCCTGCTAGCAAGATCTAAAGTGGAGGCATTAAAAGAGACTTCACGACAGTCAAACAAAATACAAATATAAAAAATTGAAATTTCATTTTATTCCAGCAGTTAGCTCTGAAGTCTCTTTTAATGCCTCTTTCCATTTGAGATCTTGCTAGCAGGCAAACAGAAAATATAGCATGCAAAGTACTGTATATTTTACGCCGCCAATTCGGTTCATCCCCTCTAAAGCTGCGCAACCGCTGGGATCTTGTCATTCTCTTTGCGTTGTTGTTGTTAATTTGCTTAGTAGTTATTGTTGTACAGTAAGCTTTAATTTTTTGTAGATGTTTATTTGTAGCTACATTCAGCATATGACATCGAACTAATTTAGAAAACAGTTTATACATATGAATTAAAGAGTATATATAATATTGGTAAATCTATTTGTTTTTAGTAAAAGTGTTACCGTATCGGAAATACATACATACATATATATACATATATATATATACATATATATTAGGGCGTTTCAAAAAAAAAAAAAATTCCAACTCTTGAAGCGGAATATTAAAGTTTGTGATTTAAGAGAATTTCGAAAATTTTTTTGGATTTTTTGAAGATGGGTACGTGGTCGCTGAAATCGATTTTATCAAAAAAATGAGGTTATGGAGAAAAATTTTTAATATTAATTTTTGCTGGTGCTTTTTCTTCATAAAACTAAACAATTCTCTTCTTAATGATCCGATCCCACGACAAAAAAATGATTGATGTGAAAAATTATTATATTAAGGACCACTTTGATAGTCTTAAAAGTACAAAATTATGTTTTTATAGATTTCAAACCTCAATAACTTTAAAAGTTTTCAACATTTTTTCAAGATGAAAAATCCGTTAGAAAGGTCTTTAAATTACCTTTCATTCGGTATATAGGTTTCTTTTCACTTGCGGGAGAAATATAAGAAAAAAATTTAAGTTTGAGAAAATTTTTTTTTATTTTTCAAATTTTATAAAAATTAAAAGAATTTCTTTAAGTTTCGTTCTTGGTTAAGTAAAAAAAAAACATTTAATATACATTGTTTTAATAAAAATATCAAAAATTCAATTCATCAATATATTTTTATTTCCATACAAAATCAAAAGATATTAAAAAAACAAATTCATGTTATTTAATGAACAAATTAAAATTAAAAATTAAATTTGTATCTAAAATCACAATATATAAAACATTAAATGTGGAAGAAAACATGTATCAACAAAAAATTCCATTTTTATTTTATACAAAATCGAGAAAAGTATGGTTACAGTTTTCTAAAGTTACAGTTTCTTAAGAGCTTTTTCAATGACATTTTTGTTTACATTAGGTATATTTTTGGTATATATTGTGATTTTTATCAACGCTAATCAACAAGTTTTGAAAATCATCCTCATTTTTTGTAATTTTTTTGTTATATATTGTAGCTGACGCCACGCCTCTTTCTGATATATCATTCACAACATATAGTTTTTCTAGTTTATTCTTTACAGTAACAAAATCTTCATCATTTTCCCATAAATGTGTTACAGGTTACAGGAAAAAGAAAATGAATAAGCAATCGGCAATGACATTTACACATTCGACGTGTTGTGTTGTATTTTTAGGGAGCTTTGTCTTTTAGTATTGCATTTTTTGCGGCGTAAAACTGTAACCATACTTTTCTCGATTTTGTATAAAATAAAAATGGAATTTTTTGTTGATACATGTTTTCTTCCACATTTAATGTTTTATATATTGTGATTTTAGATACAAATTTAATTTTTAATTTTAATTTGTTCATTAAATAACATGAATTTGGATTTTCTTAATAATCTAATATCTTTTGATTTTGTATGGAAATAAAAATATATTGATGAATTGAATTTTTGATATTTTTATTAAAACAATGTATATTAAATGTTTTTTTTTACTTAACCAAGAACGAAACTTAATGAAATTCTTTTAATTTTTATAAAATTTAAAAAATAAAAAAAATTTTCTCAAACTTAAATTTTTTTCTTATATTTCTCCCGCAAGTGAAAAGAAACCTATATACCAAATGAAAGGTAATTTAAAGACCTTTCTAACGCATTTTTCATCTTGAAAAAATGTTGGAAACTTTTAAAGTTATTGAGGTTTGAAATCTATAAAAACATAATTTTGTACTTTTAAGACTATCAAAGTGGTCCTTAATATAATAATTTTTCACATCAATCATTTTTTTGTCATGGGATCGGATCATTAAGAAGAGAATTGTTTAGTTTTATGAAGAAAAAGCACCAGCAAAAATTAATATTAAAAATTTTTCTCCATAACCTCATTTTTTTGATAAAATCGATTTCAGCGACCCCGTACCCATCTTCAAAAAATCCAAAAAAAATTTCAAAATTATCTTAAATCACAAACTTCAATATTCCGCTTCAAGAGTTGGAAAAATCAGAAAAAACGTCTTTTGTGAAACGCCCTAATATATATAGTTCATATATATGAACAATTTAGCTTATTGAGGAAATTTAAAGAGTATTTATGTATATTTATATAATAACAATTTCATATTTTCAGTATTAATTGGATAATTAAAGTCTGCTTATCCTATGCATTCTATTTTTTAAACTGTTTAGCATCAATTTCTTATATGAATTATATATAATTTATATGCTATAGATATTTCTTAATTTTATAATATTCTATTTTTAATACACAACGCAATATAGAAATGGTGAACATGCATATTGTGTTAGTGTCATGATATAAATTGATATAAATAAGCTTTAATTTTTTATATTAATTCAATAATGAAATAAATTACTTAAATTATATGTATTTTTGATATGGTAATACTTTTGCTTAAAAGAAATAGTTTAAGTAATATATAAAAAATTTAAAAAATTGCTATAAGCTCTTAACAAAAATAATTCTAATTTCATATGCCGACTGTAGCTACACAATTAGAATTCACAACGCCTTCAAAAAATTTCCAGCTAAGTGCGCCAACAACAATTATCAAGGAAATCTACTAACAAGGGCGCACAGAGAAGAACAAGATCATGGCGGAACTTTTAGAACTTTTTTATTTTCATCCTGCATGTAGTATGAGCTACAGTATGAGCTTTCGCACATTCCTACGTGTCCATCCGACCTGTCAAATCCATCCTACATGTAGGATAGTCCGAAACCCTATATTAGCATGAAAATTCTTATATAGCAGTAAGGCGGTCGTGGCAGGACAACGTCTTCCAGGGAATATTAATAGGTTTTCGCTTCGGTCGGCAGTCCCCTCACTGCTATACTTTTTTTATCATTAAATAGTTCATACAAAAACAGGCATAGATTGATTGATTCGATATAGTTCCTTAATCACTAACAAAAACACTTTCTATCGCCTAATCTGTCGCTTAAAGAGGTTTTTTTCCATTCCTTACCATGTTTGTTCGGTAGTACAAAAACATGTAAAGAATGTTGATTGACAGCAGTTAATACAAAAAATTTAATTTTTGTGACTAAATTTAATTTTTTTTATATAAATCTATTTTCACCTAGACGGTTTTTTAGTAATATAACTAATTTTCTGTATTTATATTCTTTATTATTGTTCAAGCCCCCCCCCCCCATCCCCTCCTTACTTATTTTCATTTGTTTCTGTCCATTTATTCTTTTTATTATTGTAAATAATTCATTCTTTAGACATACGTGAAGAGTTTAGTTTTTACTTTTATATTTTGTACTTATCAAAAAAGTTACTGTGAATTCGATAAGCACATGTCTATAATGCTAATCGAATGTTAAAATCGTAAAACAGGGTCTTCAATAGACTGCACAATACAAGCATTTACAATTTTATTTCTCAAATTCACAATACCATTGCAAAGCTGTATAGCAACTAAATTCGATTTGAATAACATTTAGCATATGTCCATTGAGCTCTAAAATAAGTTTTTTGTGATATTTCACAATTTTTATTAATCCAAATAAGAATTGGTTCCTGGAAAAAAATTAAATCTACACTTTCTTTATTTTTCTTGTAGTTTTATGGTTATGCACATTAGGTCGGGTCACAAAAATAAAGTGTTTGATAAACTCGGTCTAAAATATTCCTTGGCTCATTTTAGTATCCTCCACGAAAGGATTTCGCTGTTTTAACCCTTAGGATAGCTGGAATTTTTTTAAAAAGGTAGCTATTTTGGCAAAAAACACTTTTTGTATAGAAAAGTTTTTTGCTTCTATGAATTGTCAAACACAAAAAATTCCAAAAATAAAGCTCCAAAAATTATTACTATCTGCATAAAAAACGGGAGCGGGTCAGTTTTCTGCTTGTCAAAAGTCTGTGTTGTCAAAATGCTGTAATTTTTTACAGTATTTTTAAAATACTATTTGTCTATAAACCTGTATTTCAACATACTGTTTTTTAAAAAATTTTGCTTTCAAAAAGTCTGCTCTCCATTTACAGCATTTTAACTGTATTTGGGATTCGAAATGGTGTTTTTTAAGATTAAACTATTTGTCCTTGTTGATTAGGCAGCCTTGATAGTCTATAGTAGCGCGCATGACTCCCGGGTTCGAATCCTGGCTGGGCCATGGTCCTACGCTATAACCTTTCTTTCTGTATTCCTAATCAAAGGAACTTAAAAGCACATCAATTTACGACGAAAAGTTGTATTTGGTGGTGGTAGGTGGTAAATGTTTGTGGAGAGGAACGCTTAGTAACTTGATTTGACTGAGGTCAAGGCATAACACTTGCTTCTGATTTAATATTACATGTTTCTACAGTTCCTGCCACATTAAGAACATCCTACACAAATGTTTCACTTGATTACTCCCTTCTTCCATTCTGTGATATCACAACGGATCAAAAATATGGTCTAAGTAGGCTTGTCTAAAGACCTGCCGCCACATTAACCTAACCTAACCTAACCTAACCTAACCTATTTGCCCCTGTACGGAAAGTTACCATTTTAAACTTATTTACCTTAGTTGTATTAGTCCATATTTTGCAGAATTTTGGCAAACAAAGTTTCATACATACAGACAACTGCAACGAACTCATAAAAAAATAAAAAATAAATTTTAAAAATGTTTGGTAAACTTTGATTATTTTGTTGATTTTGGTCCAATTTTAATAAGATTTAATTTCTTGGAAAAGTATTCAAATGCACTATTAAAAAAACAAAAAATAATGTAAAAAAACAATTACGGTACCAATTTAACCCCTTGCAGGCGAGGATCGCTTTGCCCGTCCTCAATGGGTTAACTTTGAACGAAACGTTAACAAATTAGCCCCAGATTTGTGTAGGGAGTTTTACTAACTCTCCAACGGTGGTTAAACGACCACAATCGGACTTTAAATGGCGTAGTTATAGCGATTGTAGTCGAAATCGTATCGAAATAAATCAAAAAGTCACAACAAAAGACCCAAAAATACCCGAACGAGCAGATTTCTCAAAATATTTAACACTGACAGCAACTATTTTTGCAGATTAATTTTTGTTTTTTTTTTTATTTAGATCAATTCATTGAAACAAAAAACTTGAAAATACAAAAAGTTTTTTTTTCCCCAAAAAAACTTCCTTCGCGTAGGGTACTACAAATATTTTACACCGAGTTTATCAAACTTTTTTTTTTTTTTGGAGACCGACCCGGCCAAATGCACATATGTATTTATGTCTATTAATTGGATTATTGGATAATTAGCGATTATTTTTTTATCAATCAAAATCTTTTTTATTAACCTCAACAAATGACTTTTCTTGCATTATCTTGTTTTCATAAATATTTTTAACTTTGTAGTGGGTCTTTTGTCAAACAATGAGAATTCGTATTGAAATGCCAGAACGTCATCAAAAGATTTTATATTATCTTAGTCACAAACCAATGGATTTTTTTTCGTATGCAAAAGTCTATTTGCAGAGCACAAATTTAAACTATGTGTTTTCATAACTCAAATAATAAAAATATACTTTTCTTCAAAAACATCTTTTTTTGTGCAAATCTTTTCTATTTTTAAAGAAAAATATAATAAAATCCACAAAAAAAAATTTGTACAAAATACATTCCAGAATAACACCGGGTATATCACCAAGCCTTAAATATATGATACTTATATTATTGGAATGGTTTTTTCTTAAAATAGCAAACAGTGCCTATAATTTCATATATGCATATTTATATTGCAAAGAATCTTCAACTTTCAATCCAAAAATAAAAATTTAAATAAACTTAAGCATTGAATTAATTATATTCAAAGCGAGAGAAAACAGTTTAAAACAGAAAAGAACAAACACAGCGACAAAAGCAATTTTAGTAAATAAGAAAGAACACTTCTCTGATTTGTTTTTAATTACAATGTCAGGTTCAACGATATGCATCTCATTAAAAAAAAATGCTAATGTTGAGAAAGCATGCTTTTCTTGCTCGAGGGGAGAAAGCAGTTAGAGCAGAATTTGTTGTTATGCTCCTTTAAGGTTGGCAATGAAAAACTCACTGAGTAAGCTTTAAGTCCTGATATGACTTAAACATTTCTGAAAGTTTACAACTTTAGAGCTCAATGTCTATGTATTTCAACACAAATATTGTGAATTTGTTCATGTTATTTAATTGTACTTAGTTATAGAGTGAAGACTGAAAAAAGTTTAGTTATTTTATTGGCCATTTCATAGGATTAAGATTACAATTGATCACTGAAACAATAAGAATATTTCTAATGCATAAACCAAATTAATTTGCTATATAACTTAAATTTTACTTACAAAATTTTACAAGAATTTTTACTCTTATATTAGGCGTGTTTTATTTGTTCTGGTTAAACCAAATAGGTTCTAAATAACATGCAGAACACTAACAAAAATATGAACTTGTTCAGTAGCTGTTTCATATCGTTGAACTATTTTTTTTTTCGCTACGGCTCTATAGATGTCGCTATTTGTTAAAGTTTGTGGCAGCACTCGCAAGTAAGAGTTTGGTTTGCAACCCTTCTTAGTCACCCAATGCTGGCAAAAGAAACATCTGTGCTGTTTAGTCATATCATCGTCGACAATTCCCCAAGCGGTCAGAAGCAGTAATGGTATTGTTTTGCAATCAGCCGTTTAGTCATATCATTTGGCGACAATGCCCCAAACGGTCTAAGGCAAAACTTACAAAACTTTAACTAATGCGATCTATTCGTTCACTGGTTAAACCAGAACGAATAAAACGCAGCTATTGTTTAAATTTGTTGTAATTAAAAATTTGTTGTAAAGTTCTTGGGTTCAAGTGCGAAAACCAACTAAAAGTTGTAAAAACACTCGAAGATAACATTAATGAACATTTATGTACACCCAAAAACCCAACCCAACATAATCAAACTCGCTTTCGGATTATTTGAAAACCGCTTTTTTTAATTTTACGGTTTTTACGGTTTCTGTTTCCTTGATCAAAATCGGTTATTTCGAGTCGGGATATTCGAAATATTCGAAAAATTTTTAAAACTTATTTTTCTTTCAGTTTTTCTCCTAAAATTTTAAAATATTTTTTATTACAAAATTATTAATTATATCGAAGTTAAAATACCCCCACATTCTTGTTTAACCCTTTACTGCACAAGTTTGTCTTTTAAAAAAGAAAAAATATTTTTATATGTATTTCATTGCTCTGATTCCGAAAATGATAATTATTTTTACAAGTTATTTTTTATTCGCAAAATATTTATAAATTTCCATATATATCATATATGATATGCTGTGCAGAGAAACCAAAAAAAAATTGCAGTAAACCAGTTTTAATATGAAATTAAATATGCTTTCAGCTCTATTATTTTTACATAACACTAAAGTACAATACTTATACTCTATTTTTTTTATATTATTATTAAAGCTATACATTAGTACACTTAGAACTATGTTCTCTTATAGTACAAAATAATATAAAATTTAATAACAACTAGGCTTAATTGAGAATATTTGGATTGAATTTAATTTTGTTTAACTTAATTAATTTAAGGTAAAGGTAACTTAAAATGTAAGCCAAAAATTTGTTTAAAAAGAGTAAAAAGTTTTCTTGTAATACAGTGGTGGTTGAGTAGTAAATGAAAAAACAAAAATATAAAGCATTATAGATTTACAAGATATAGTAGAGAGCTGAGAAGAGAGAATAAATTAAAAATTTAAGTTGTTTGAGTAGAAAAAAAAAGATAAAATAGATTGCCCAAAAATTCCTCTCCTAGTAATTTCTCTTATCCTTCGAGGCAGTGCATTCCATATTCTAAGGTTGCCCGCAGAGTAAGCGCCGAAGCAGACAGGCAGGCAGACAGGCGCAGGAAAACTATGTGAACAAGAGAGAAAAAGTTATTTCTATCTCGTTTCTTCGCAGGGCCTGCCTGCCTGCCTGCCTGCCTGCTTCGGCGTTTACTCAGCGGGCAGCCTAATGGCGTTAACGAAAAACAAATGAGATGAGTTCAGCGAGTTATGCCTAGGTACAATTAAAATATGACTTCTTCTAGACAGACAGAACTGAAGTTTTGAATAAAGATAAAGCGGTGTTTTCTCGTGAATAAGTTTATGCAAATATATACAGTTTCTTGCATTCAAGTATGCAGTTAAATCACATCCGAGTATTGCATTTCTGTAACTAGATAAATGGTCAAATTTTCGCAAGCCGTATACATAGCGTGTGGCATAATTAAAATCAATTTGAAGTTTTAATTGGGAGGATGAGTCAACTTTACTGTATACTATTTCAGCATACATTATATGGTCGTATGTCATCAAGAACTTTTACAACTGCAGAAGAACACCCATGCCCAGCTCGAAAACCAGATTGCAAAGGGGATAATAGTTTTTTTTCAAGTAAGTGTTTATTGATTTGCTGAGCCATGAGCTTCTCACATACTTTTGACAGTGGCGGTAAAATGCTTATTGGCCTAAAGTCATTCGCACCAGAAGGGTTATGTTTTTTTGCAACAGGTAGAACAATTGCAGTTTTCCACAAGTTTGGAAATGATGACGACATAAAACATGAATTAATTATATGTGTAATAGAGCTAATTATATGAGGGAGTATGAGTTTTATGAACTTTATGGGAACACCATCCTCACCTGTAGCATTTGATTTAACTTGCATTACACACTTGCCAACATCAAATTCATTTACTGGTGTGAACTTAAAAGATTGTTGCGTGGTCATATAACAATAGGGGGGTATAGTACTACTTGAGTTATCAACAGCACCAACAAAAAAATTATTGAGAGTTTCAGGATTTATATTGCATTTAGTGGTATCTTTATTGCATACTCCAAGTTTTTTAATGTTTTCCCAAAGTGTTTTGGTTGGGAGCGATAGTTTTAGTTTTGCCGAGTAATAACGTGATTTGGCTTGTCTAGTAATAAGAACGGACTCATTTCTAGCAGTTCTATAGATATTCCAGTTGGATGAGGTGGGAGTTTTTTCTCCATATTGTTCGAAGCTTGTTCCTTTTTTTAAGGCATTTAAAACATTTTGGGAAAACCATGGACAAGATGTATTCTTGATATTTATCGAACGCAGGGGGACATGTTTATCAAATAAATATTTTATTGGATCCATAAGTGATCTAAGTTTAGCATTAATATTGGGATGAAGCCAACAATTATTAAAGGGGGTGATTGATATATCATTTAACAGAGACGTGTAATCAATAGATTTAAAATCACGATATGAGATTGTATTAGACATAATATTACGAGAAAAGTTGATATTTAACGAACAAAAAATTAAGTCGTGATCAGAAATGAAGTACAATTGGTCAAATAACAACACAGCAGAACAGTCAGAATTAATAAAGTAGTCCAAAAGACTTGGGTTAGTATTGTCAGCAAATCGCGTGGGTAGACTTTCATTCACTATTGATAATCCTAACGACGATATTTTGTCATATAACGTATGTTTTGGAAGGTCGTTCGAGATAATATTGATATTGAAGTCTCCACACAATAACATTAAATCATAATCTAGAAAACAGTTGGACAATACAGAAAACAATGGATCAACAGGGTGACATTTATTTGGGTTATAGACACATGACAGAAGCATTTTAGTATTTTGATCAGATATACAGATATTTAAGAACTCAATACCTGAACCAGTCGACTTACTTACAAAATCAGATTTCGATCATTTCGAAACAGCTTACAATTTTCTATATTGCAGATTGCTTGATTTATGTCATCACATAACCACGTTTCAGAAATGCATACTATGTCTACCGAAGAGTCTTCAAAGATTTATCTTATGTAGTCAAGTTTTGCCATATTTAAACTGCGTGCATTGAAATGCACTACATTAAGGCCCCTGTGCTGCCTACACAAAATCTGAATCATTTTTTTTTTTGTTTTCACTATCACCATTAGACGAATGACTAGAGCCAAACACAAGGCTAAAGAACAGGAGAGTACGTTTTAGGCAAGTTGAAAAATAGACAGATCAAGTAGAAGAGATAGAAATCTTGTAGAAAGCTATTGAATAGAAATCGACATAAAAAATATATAATTATAACAATATAAATAAACAAAAGCAATCTAAGTTTAAATTCAAGACCCAATACTGTTTGATGAAAAACCTTCGATAATATTTTGCAGTTTTTCGAAACTGCTGATGAGGATGCCATCTGCGTTCTTTTCCATCCTAATGTAGACAGAACCTCGAAATGTATAAGCATTATAAATGCTCTTTTGCCGTTTATAAACAATTCCAGCTTGTAGCAGCTTCCGGCTCTCAGGATCAAGGCTTTCGTGAATGAAGATATTGTTATCACATGCAAAGCCAGCATTTCTTAAATTAACTGCAGATTTATGTTGCCTTCGGTATGACCCAAATGCCTTCAAAACGCGATTTCGATCATAGCGAGAGAAGTATTTTATTACAACCAGCGGGTTAGGGTTGTTAGATTTCGATTTAATGCGAAATATATCTTTTATTTATGGAGGTTGAAACTGTATGAAGTGGCAAATCTGATTATAGGTGCTTTTTAGATTTTCCTCATTTGAAAATGGAAGGCCAAACAGAATAACATCTGAAGAATAATCATTAGTGTTGTTGTTATTAGCGTTACGGCTGCTGTTGTTGTTGTTGTTGTTGCTGCTGCTATTTATGTTTAAAAATCATTAAAATTTCGAAAAACAATTTCTGTCTTTGTAAAAACATATTGTAAGATCACATTTTGTACACTTAATGAAGGTAGGTCATCCACATCCAGGAAATTTACAGGATTACCTTTGAGATATTAATTCGGGAAATGAACGACATCATCTAGACGGACTTTTTTCGATGAAACCGGAGCAAATTTTGGACGTTTTGGTTTCAGTTCGATTTGTTTTCTCAGATTTTTGGATGGCCTCCTACCTTTTATTATTGTAGTTTCGATATGAAAAAGTGTTTCTGCTAAAGACACATTAAAGTCTGCTAAAGAAAGCAGCTTTTCATTTGTATTTCTTTGTGTTTCAACACGTCTAATTTTTGTAAATAATTAAGTTCTTTTTCATGTAAGCACATTTGTACTAAGAAAATATTTACCTATGCAAAAGCCATGAATTTGACTTTTTATTTTTGATTTGACTTTCAACTATGTCCAACAAATGATAAATTATTCGATTAAACCATTTTTTTGGATTTGATTTTAATAATGTACCTTCCGAGTAACGAATCTGCCAGATTGACGCCTCCCATGAACTTGTTATAGCTTTTAATGATGGCTGGGCAATCAACATCTATCAAACTTTGCATTTTTTCTCGTGTTTGAGACTTAGAAATAGGCTGTTCATCTCCAATGAAGTTTGATGCAACAGTAATTTTTTTGTGTTTTTCCACGCAACTATTTATAAGTCAATATCATCGATTTTACCAACCATTTCATATGAAGAGCCACGAATCATAGATTTCCAATATTTATCTTCTGGTAGCTTACAATTCGGTATACAATTCTTTCTTAGAGTTCCTAGGCTTAAGATTCCTAAACATTTATAAAATTTATATGCATAAATAACTTCAACTGAAGAAAATATTTGTTCTATTTTTTCTACATACCTTTACTATACAGTTCGTATGTCAAAGGGATGGAGGTGTAGTAGTTTTCAAAATGTAATAAATGTGGTGAGAAATATTTCAAATTAAGCGAGTAACTACATTAGAACTTGCACCTAATATTTTTTCGGAGTATAACCTAAAACGATCATCATTTTCCTGACCAGTGTAAAGCTCAAAACTAAACACGTATCCCAAAACTCCACATAAAACAAAAAACTTATAACTTATATGATAATATATCATATATGATATGGAATTTTTAAATACCTTGATGCACAAGATATCATATATGACATATAGAATTTTACTCAAGGATTTCTTTAATTAAATGTAAGTTTTTAAGTTACAACAATTTATTATAACTTAATTATTATAAATTATATTTATTTTCATAAAAACATTGCAGTTACCTCTTTTAAGTTTTAATCTAAGCGAAAAATTATAAGTTTTACTGGCTCTTTCAAAGCTTGTGTACAATAGACTTGGTAATTTTTAACTATTATGTGAAATATAACGGGATTTGGCTCAGCTTACTGTAAACAATGTTAACTCAATTACGAATAATGTACAAAAGAGAAGAAATAAGTTGATTTTTTTATTCATTCCAAAGTAGTTTGTTCACAAAGTCAACGTATCACATATGATATACGGTGCAACAAAGGGTTAACCTTAATCGGTTCTTTGTGTAAATTTTACACATTTTTTAACTTCAAGCTCATATTTCTTTAATACAAGTTCATCAAATCGAGCTAGGATTTTGGCTCAATGTAAAAATCGTATGCAAAATTTATGTTTTCACGCTAGAGTGTGTCGCTGCTACCCTACAGAAAAAATTTCCCTAATAGGTTCTTGTGTGTAAAATTTACACACTATAATCTTCGCGCGCCAATGTCACTGTGCTTCTGCTTGATTGTTAATTTTTGTTTCGATATTTTCCCAATTTTTCAATTTTTTTAACCAGCTAAAACTCGGAGCATTACTACCACACCCCCTAGTTCGACGCCCATAAAATGTTATGATTGGAACGGCATGTGTAAATTGTGCTCGAATACCGAATTCCGAAGATGTGCACTTTATAATTGCAAAGCTATTCGATATATAAAATGTAGGTTGTTTGGGAGGTGCCACGCCTCCTTTTACAATGCAAAAACTATCCTTAGTAGGCGTTTATAACCGAATTCCGATGATGTGTGACTTATGCTTTCAAAAGGTATTCGATATCGAAAATGTTGGGGTATATTTGCGGTGCGCTTTTTTCAATCAGAACTAGACTTCACAAGAACATTCTCAAGACTTTGCAGCCGTTTCCCTAAAAGTTTCATAAAAATTGGTTAAGCGGTTTCGGAGTCTTTTCGTGATATACATATATTAATTTTTTTTTAGGATAAATTGGCGAAAAAAGGTGTCGTGTCAACATTTATATATATAGTGACCACAACTTTTTCCCATTGCACCTACATACCAATTTTGACTATCAAAACGTGAACATCTCAGGAATGAGCATAATTTCGAAAAAGTGGGCGCTCATATTACACATATGAACTAAACTACCAATTAGTTTTATTTGACCAAAACCGCCTTATATAGAGATTTCATTGATTTGTGGGCGGTAAAATGGGCGTGGTAAAATTTATATACATAGTTAGTTCACTATCAAAACTTGTAGAACTCAGGAGTTGGCATGATTTCGAAAAAGTAATAATATATAAATATAATAAACTGGCCATTTCAGCCCTTAGAAGGACTTTGACCTAGCTTCTATTGATCAATTGTGTTGTGCGTGTTATTAAATGTTTGATACCAAATGACCGAGAACTGGACCTACGTGTTTTATGCCGACTCCAAACGGCTTATGTTCTCAAGAAGCTTTACATGGCAAATTTTTACTCTCTGAGGTTTGCCATTGTCTGCAGAGAGGTGCCGACCGAACAAAAAAATTAATTCAATTGAAAAACTTTCTGTCTGAGCTGGAATTGAACCCGGGCTGCCACGGTTCTTTAGCTTAGGGGCCACGCACTCTACCCACTAGGCTAGGGTCGCCACTAAAGTAGTCGTAGATAAAGTAGTCGTAGGTCGAAAAAGTAGTCGTAGATTAAGTGCGACCACGCCCATTTTTAGTGGAGTCACCGATAGTAATCATCTTAGCAAAATTTCCGTTTTTAATGATAAAAACCATCTGATATATAGCATTTTTTATGGTTAGTGGGCGATAACTTAAATTTGGGTTGTATGGGAGGTATCACGCCCCCTTATCCAATCAACACCAAACTTCCCAGGAGCACTCAAGATGTTGTTTCAACTTCCCTTCATAAGGATCAGCTTAGCGGTTTTTGAGTCTATACGTGATATACATGCATACTAGGGCGGGTCGATTTATTTTTCGACAATTTCCCTATGATTTCCGTATTCTATGGGTTATTCTATGAAAATTTGCCAAAGGAACCATACCTCTATCGTTAAAATCGAGTCCCCTACTTTTTGTTGGTAGATTTTTTCCCAAATTGACGTTCGTATGAAATATTACCTACACGTTCACATCCATAACTCAAAAACTATCGATCTGGTTTAATTTCAGATTAATTTCCAGTAGGCGCGTTGGAAAGGTGAGCTCATTTTGATCAATTTACAAAAAAAAATCTCCAACATTGGTCCAACGGTTCAAAAGTTACGGGCATTTTTGTCCAAATTTTGGAGCATTTTTCCATTTTTTTCATGATTTTGTCCAAGAATATTACTTTCATGGCCATTTTTTTGGCTCAATTTTTTTGACTTACGAAGCTTACGAACCTTACGTTACGACTGGACTGATTTGCGCTTTACATTATTGGCATATTTTTTCACAGGGTGCACACCCTGTGTTATGTTTGTTTATTTCTTTTTGTTTTTAGTTTCTTTATAGACTTCTTTATTTTTGTTTGTTTATAATATTCCAGTGTATGCTAGTTTTGTTTGAGCGTAATTTCAGTGAAGTGTTACTTGAGATAACTAACAAATAATCAAACTATTTTGAAATTTAGATAAGATTTAAAAGTAAGTGTAAAAACATTGCTAACTATTATAGTTATATTATTATTCTATGAAAAACATATTTAATTCTTTTAGTGACGGTTTAAAAAATGGATTCAGAGCCTGGTTCATCGCAAAATCCAACAGATACCCAACGCAGTAGTTTGCAACATTTGGTCTCTCATGATGTTTTTTCTTTTGGCGTGGCCTGTGAATTACCTGATATTAATCTGTCAACTAAACGAGATATATTGAAGTATTATTTTTTCTTGGCCGAACGTTCAAAAGCCCAAAGCAAAATGTTTTCCTATAAAACATTTACTCCCCAAGTAGCAGACAGATTGTTAGAAATTTGGAATCAACTTAATATTGAACTTATACTCAAAGTTAGCATCATTAGAAAATTGAATAATTTGCTTGACGCATATAGTAATGCAGATAAACAACGAGTAAAACGCGCAACGGAATTCAAAAAATTCGTAGAATCAACAAACCAATTATTCAACATTGGAAAATGTAAATGCAACTTGAAAGAAAACGACTGCTCATGTAGATCTATCCCAGAAAACTTAAAAGATTTCATGCGCGATCAATATAATGACAGAACACCAAAACTTGAAAGCAAACAAGACTTTCAGAAAAAATAATGTTTTTTTCACATTTTGTCTTTTACTACACTCAAATTGAATATTTTTTTTTTGATAATAGGTTGATAGATACTTTATTATCTCTTAATTTGAATTTTTGTAGAAAAAAAAATAAAAAGGGAAAAAAAATCAAAAAGTTGGTTTTATGTGTTATTTTGTTTTAGCAATATCGCATGAAATAATCAACCGAATTCGATAAATTTGCGCTTAAACTCTTCGTTTTGAATTGTAAATTGAATTAAATAATGGATTGAGCCAAAAAAATGGCCATGAAAGTAATATTCTTGGACAAAATCATGAAAAAAAATGGAAAAATGGTCCAAAATTTGGACAAAAATGCCCGTAACTTTTGAACTTTTTACCAACAAAAAGTAGGGGACTCGATTTTAACGATAGAGGTATGGTTCCTTCGGCAAATTTTCATGGATTAACCCATAGAATACGGAAATCATAGGGAAATTGGTGAATTTTTTCACTCCCTACAAATCGACCCGCCCTAATACATACATACATCCACTTTTATGTATATATAAATTTTTTACGCGATTAATCGATTTGAAATTTTTTTTTTTAAATTGAATAAAATAATGAATAAGTAAATTCTTTTAACGAGTAAATTGCATGCAATTCATTCATCGACGAAAATATTGCGCCTGAAAAAAGTGTGTAAAATTTACACACAAGGAACCTATTCGTTTCTAGAAATAAGGGACCGATGAAGGTTAAGGTAACATTCCACGTTAGAAAAAAAAATTGGAATCAAGTTAAAACATTAATTGTGAAAAGACTATAGCATAGAAATTTTAGTCAACATATTGCTCATTTGCTCGAATAACGTCGTAACTCAAAAAACAATATTTTTTAGTTAATGATGCAGAATTTTTCTCTATATCATGCTTCATATTGTGCAAAAATTTAATGTTATTATTTTGAATATTCTCCGCGTGAAAAGAGAAAATGCCTCTATCTCTTCATACAAACTTTAAATCCGTTTTATGCAAAATTACTTTTTTTGAGTTATGACGTTATTCGAGCAAATGAGCGATATGTACTTTTGAGTGGGATTACATTAACTACAATATTCTGTATCACGAAGAAGCACACCAACGATGAGAAAGATAATAGAAGCAATACAACTTTGTATAGAAAAAATTATTGCTTTTCGTGTCTTTCTTATCGTTGGTGTGCTTCTTCGTGATACAGAGTAATGCAGTAAGTTTCGTATTTTAGAAATTGACCTTCAGTCCGATGTCCACTTTTTTAACTAATTGTTCGAAAATCTGATCAATAATGAAATTAAAGATATTAACATTAAAATATTCCAAAAGTTCCACGAAACGTTCATCATCATTGACGATGATCTTTGATAATGGTTACTAATTCATTGTTATTCTTCCTAAAATTTATTATATACCTATGACTTTTACCTGCTCTACTTTCGCTTTGCAAGCTTTTACAAAGAAAAAATTATTTTGCTCCTGTTCGGCACAAAATCCTGTTTTTTTAATCCTTGAAGGTTTTTTAAACCTTTAGATGTTTAGTTTTAAAACTCTCTTAATATTCTTATCATTAAAGCCATAAAAAGATAAAAAAAATAAATTTGATTTTTGTCCGGTAGATTTTTTTCTTATAAGATATGGGCATTTCCGTAGTTACGCACATGACAGTCGTACGACTTTAATGAGTAGAAAAACAAAAAAAAATTGAACTTACATTTTTCTTATTATGATTTTTCAATAGTTTACTAACAAGGTGTAAAAGCTAAGAGTTGTCAAAAGTTAGGCTCTCAGATCGAAGCCACCAAAAATGATACGTTACGTGACATAAAATAGAAGTGGTTTTTACCTGCATCAACATAAACTAAAAAATTTGCGAAGTGTCACGAGTTTTTTTTATGAAAGTTTTTTAATATTATCTGGAATAATGTTGCTACATATTCAAAATTGTTTCGTTGAAAAATCTTTTTTAATTATTTTTATATAAATCATAGTATGATACGTTCCTTCAAAGAAGTGCTAAAATTTTATAGTTTTATGTATTTAATTGAACTAGAAAAACATGTAAAGTGTAATTCAGGACCGTAACGTTCGAAAACTGAAAAAAATTTATTTAAACTTTTTAACTAATTAAACTCTGCAGGCAGACTCAAAACAGGCAAGATCTCGGCGATTTGTTTGCTTGATTTGAATATAAAAATGTACTTAATTGCCGTACACTCAAAAGAGTAATATGAGAAAACGATGCGTAGTTCTATTATAAGTATTTGATTATATTTATAATTTAAAAACGTAGCGCTTTTTCATACAAGCAATCATTGTTTTCGTAGTTGACAAGTTTAAAATTGTTTGATTTTACATTAATTTTATTTTATAGGTAAATTTTGTCTTCAATAGACTTTCTAAAAACTGCTGAAAAAAATACAATAATAATTTATAATAAAAAAATAATGTATTCTTATATGCTTTCATAATTTTTCAATTCACGAAAATTTATTATTATTTTTCTACATAAAGCTTTCAGAAAGCTTTCAAAATGCTTTAACGTTTGATTTCTTTCAGTGAAAGGCTTTAAACGTTACACATACATGCAAGCAGTTTAAGTTGTGTGCGTTTGGTCATCACTGTCTTAAACTTTAACTTAAAAATTAAAACTCTCTTTTTTGATTCCCCGAAAAATTATTCAGAATCGGGCGTATATCTTATATGTAATACAACAACAAACTATTTTTTATTTAATTTTTCCCATATTTTGCTGAGCGCTACGAAGTTTGCCGAGTTCAGCTAGTTTTACTATAAAATAAAAATCTTTCAAGAAAATATTGTAAACTACCGAACCTCTCGAGTACCTCAAGTATTCCCCGAAAATATACGAAAGTATGTGAGACGGCTCTTTAAAAGTTGTGAGCATAAGATAGCGACAATGAGCTCCTGCTTATGAATAACTAACTTTCTTCTCTGTTTTTGTTTGCTTTTCGTTTTTTATTTCATCCTGTCAGTTTTTTTTTTTTTGCTTTCTTTAAAATGCAATGTATACAATTCAATGTCAATGGCAATTTGCTTAAAACCGACAACATCAGAGAGACACACACACACATGAAGACACATTCATATACACACACACACACAGACACACTTCTAAAACCACAACGAGACGCACATCACAAAGCAATCCATCTTATATTCCGTCGATCGACGTTTGGTATGGAATTTCCATTTAAGTAGTCAACAATCAACAGCTTACCGTATGTGTGTGTGTGTGTGTGTGTTTCATAGATATGCTAGTCCATGAATGTTTTCAAATTGAAGTGTCTGTGTGTGCGGCTTTTCTTTAAGCCATGGCAAATTGATGATTCAATTTACTCATTTGGTCACATAATCTGCAAATCTGCAACCTATTGGCTTAGTTTTATTTTAGGTTATTTTAAAGGAAATTTTTCATTAAAAAAAAATTAAACTTGCGTAAAAAATGATTCCGTAGCGTTTTTAATTGGGAGCACTTCCTCTGAACCGTGCCTTAAGGCAGGTTCTAGTTTCTCTGGGAAAAAAATTAACTTGTTTTTAAATGCAAAAATACCCCTTTTTATACCCCACGTTGAAAAAACGTAATAGGGGTATATTAACTTTGTCACTCCGTTTGTAACGCCGATAAGGAGGCGTGGCCGGTATAGAAAAGTATTTATATTCTTGATCAGCATCACCTCCTGAGTCGATTTAGCCATGTCCGTCTGTCCGCCTGTACGTCTGTCCGTCTGTGGTCACGATAGCAGACGTAATTTTTGAGCTATTCACATATAATTTATTCAAAAATGGAGCTCAAGTTCGAAAATGAGCCAAATCGGATGAAAACCACGCCTACCTCCCATACAAAGTAACTTAACTAAAATAGTAAGATCTCTTTAAAATCCACAAAAATTAATATAATGACTTCAAATTTTGCACAGCGTCTTGAATATTTATTATAAACTTTGAGTATGAAATTTGTAAAAATTTGACGAAAACCACAACTACCTCCCACACAAAGTGACTTACACAAAACGGTAAAATCTCTTTCAATTCCTAAACTTTAATAACTCTTAATATGCATTTTTAGTATAAAATTTGTAAAAGTCGAATAAATCACGTCTACCTCCCATACAAAGTGAGTTCACCAAAATCTCTTTCAATTCCACAAAAATTTATCTAATGACTTCAAATTTTGCACAAAACCTTTAACAGTTAATATAAACTTTAGGTATGGAATTTGGAAAAATCGCAGTCCTCAAAAAAAAAAGAGAGTTCCTTACTTGTTTTAAGTAATTTTTAAAAAATTGTGGTCTATTATTGTGGGGCAGCAACTTTGATTAATTTGTTTTGATTAATAAGCTAAGTAGCCTCGGATTCCATTCCTCGCTACTTCTATGGTTAGAGAGCTACCTTGTTGGTCGTCAACAATATGTTAAAATTGGTAATAATTTATCTAAATACATTGACAATTCTGTGGCTTGGTGCTAAAAGGGCCAATGTCAATATTTTGCTGTTTTGAGTTAATCATTGCATTAGATTTATTTTTTTGCTCTCTTTCATAATTATAAAACAGTCAATCTTAAATTTTACCCAGAAGGGGTTAAATAAGCGTAAAGCTGGCCAATGTCATTATGAACTCATCTATAAAATTTAATGCTAAAAGGGCCAATGTCTACTTTGGCCCTTTTAGCAATCACTAAGATTATAAATTTTTATTCATAAATTTTTTTAAAATATTATTAAATAAAAAAAATTTAATATTCGCTCAATCAATATTTGCTCTTTTTGCTTCAGCTTTTAGTAGGCCTCTAGTTTACTGTCATAATCTTTGTTATTTTTTAGTACAAATATTGTATTTTTAAAAAAAAATATGGCAACGACCATTATGTTTTGTTATTATTCTGTTACCGTTCTTCTGCCTTCTGTCTTTCTCCTGTACTGTAAGTTTTTTTAACTGATTGTGAAATTAATCAGATAATGCATAATTCAAGAACAATGAGGATTTTACAAATGTGTAAAACTGATGAAGATGGTAGGTGATAAATTAAAGCATGAAGTGAAACTTTAATATTAATAACTATACAACCTTTTATCGTTATTTTCCGAAATCAGCATCAGTCATGGATGTTGAAGCCGCGCAATGTACAAATTCAAGTGATTTTGAACCGTTTGAAGAAAGTGGTGATGAATATGTATCGATAGACAATCATTCGGACACTGACGAAAACCAACCAAACAACTCACGCAGAGGAAGAAAGAAACAAAATAAGGATGATGCTACAAGAAAACGAAAGCGAAATTCTTCTAATTGGACCCGAAATATAAGAAAGTCATTGAAAACTCAAGGTAAGGCATATACGGCAGTGTCTGGAAATAAAATAATACCAGCCAAACAAGTGAAAGCTGCGTGCACTTGCAAACATAAGTGTTATGAAAAATAACCCCTGAGGAGCGCCAACTTGTTTTTACAAGTTTTTATAAGTTGTCGAGCTCTGGACAAAATCAGTTTGTGGCAAATTCCATACAGGAACATGAAAAACATGCCCAACGATTGAGGCAGAGTGACCAGAACAATAGTAGACGAAACTTTAGTAGAAAGTATTTTCTCACAACAACCAACGGTGAGAAAATTCAAGTCTGTCAAACCATGTTTTTAAATACATTTGATATAACATTGAAAAAAGCTAGAGTAATTGTAGAAAAGAAACGATTTAGCGATAGCAAAATATGTTCTGAAGATAATCGAGGGAAACATCAAAATCATCCTAGAGTTCCGGAAATAGATAAAGTCCTGATAAGAGAACACATAAACCTCTTTCCAGCTTATGAGAGTCACTACTCGCGCACCCACACTCAGAAGAAGTATATGTCATCAGATCTGTCGATTTCTGAAATGTACCGACTGTACGTAAATTATTGCACAGGCAAAAATATTGAACCGAGAAAAGTCTCCCTATACAGACAAATATTTGTTGAGGAGTTTAACTTATCGTTTCACAAGCCTAAAAATGATACATGTGCAAAATGCGATAAGTTTGCAATGCAGTTAAAATGTTGCCAAAACGAGATAGAACGAACATCAATCGAAGAAGAAAAAAACCAGCACTTACATTTGGCTGAGTCCAAATTACCAAAAATAGTAATATACATACAGTTACTATGTACAGCGACTCCTGCGGAGGACAAAACCGAAATATTTATTTTTCAACAATGTTACTGATAACTGTAAGTGAATTGAAAGCTGAGGGTAAACAGTTAACAGTTAACCACAAATTTCTTGAGGCGGGCCATACACATATGGAAGCGGATAGCATTCATGCGGCAATAGAAAAAACCAAAAAACATACTACAGCTGATATAGAGTTGCCTCGAGATTGGGCAAATTTAATACGTTTGGTACCAAGAACACCCCCTATAAAAGTAATAGAATTGGACCAAACACAATTTTTAAATTTTAAATCATGTTTAACTACTCATTATGTACATCGGAAAAATAACACTATAAATGAACAAGTTCAGTGGTTACGAATTAAATGGATGCAGTATTCAACAAACTCTCCAAGTATCTTGTATAAACATTCCTTTGAGGGCGAGTTTAAATCTCTTGACATATGCAGAAATCACAAGAAAACACGACACGGAAATCTTCCCAAGCTTCAACCACTCAACAAGCAACCTGTTCCTTTAAGTACAGAAAAATTGAATGACTTAAAGGCACTTTTGCCATACATTACCAATACGAATCGCACATACTACAATCATTTCATGGAACAAATAACTGCAAATGACAACATTGTGGATTACCTGGCAGATGAAGGTATGGAAGAGGAATGTGAATTAACACAATAATATGCTATTATTGCATTACTTTACTACTATTTCTTGTTTTTATATCCTTTCATTACAATAAACCTTGCAACAACATAATAAAAAAGTAAAATACAATGGTTTTCTATTTGGTATTGTTCTTATTATGACGGCCAATGTCACAATAAAAACATAAAATTAAAACATTACTTTATGCTAAAAGGGCCAATGTCATCTTTATCTTCTAAATTTTGCAACTTTTTAGATAATTAATTTTACGATCGTATTCTATTCAAATATATTCTATATCTAAGCCCAAGTTGATAAGTAAAACTTTGAAGATTTGCCTGTTGTAGTTAAAATAGTTTTTGTTAAAACATTCAAGTTCAATTATCTCAAAACTGAATATTTTGACATTGGACCTTTTAGCACCAAGCCACAGAATTATTCTGGGGACCCCCAAGGTAGCCACCTAGGTCCTCGGTTGTTTGTTCTGTTTATCAATGATCTTCCGAATTATGTTCGCTTTTCTGAGTGCCTAATGTATGCTGATGATGTAAAGATCTTTAGATGTGTAGACTCTCACGAAGACTCCCTATTGCTTCAACGTAACATGGATAGTCTCCAATTTTGGTGCGAGACCAATAAATTGCATTTTAATGTGTCTAAATGTAATGTAATGTCTTTTTCTATGAAGAATCAACTTTTCGAAGGTTCTTAACGGTATTAATACGGTATTGATCGAGAGAGTCGACTTGAAGAAAGACTTAGGGGTTTTATTTGAGCGAAAGTTAAGCTTTGTCAAACATTTTGATGCTATTATATCAAAAGCGAATGCGATGATGGAATTTTTATTGCGCAATACGAAAGAGTTCTCCGATCTCTTTACCGTGAGAACCATTTTCTTTTCAATTGTAAGGTCGGTTTTATAGTATAATTGTGTTATCTGGGACCCTCAATATTCTATACATATTAAAAGAATTGAAAATATTCAAAGGCGTTTCACTAGGTTAGCAATTCGCAAGCTCCACTGGGATTTTATGCCTTCCTATGAAGCGCGATGTGCTCTTCTTGGACTAAAGTCTTTGGAGTTCCGGCGAAAGTATTTTCTCGCCTTATTTGCTCGGGATGTAGTGATGAATCATATTGATTGTGCACCACTTCTATCTCTTTTCAAATTTTATGCACCTGAAAGAAATTTTAGGCAAAGGCAATTGTTCTATATACCCTACAGAAGAACTAATTATGGCAAATGTGACCCGGTTTACAATATGACCAAAACGTTCAACATTATCTGCAGCTCGATTGAAATCACCCAAAATAGGGTAGCATTTAAAAACGATATCATGCTGAATTAGTTTTATAACCTACGATTAAATTATGTACTTACAGTAACTGTATAACAATAAATGTTAATAGTTGAATAAATAAATAAATAAATAATATGCAAATTGCTACTTTTTTGTTCAGTTTTACCGAATCGGATTTTAACTGTCGGTCATGCAACCCTGTCGATTTTTTAAAGATATTAAAATTTAAGGAAAACATGAAATATCCTAAAAGTCTAAACAGACGATGTTTTTAACGCATTTTTTTTTCAAAACGAGCAACCGACCCTGCGCCTTCAACCGATCAATTTTAACTTAAGCTTTATAATAACAATTTTTAGTGAAGTTCGTAAAATATTTTCGATTGACTTAGCAATTTTATGTTCGATTTTTTTGCGGCTTGTTTTTTTTTTTTTTTTTTTTGTAAAAACTAACTTTTCCCCTTTTAATTTAATCCATTTTTATAAAAAATCAATGTGGATTTTAACATATTCTTTCAAAATCTTTTTTTTATTTTTTGTTCTAGATTAAAAATTAAAAAAAAAAGAGTTATGTCAACACGTATGAAAAACCGTGATAAAAATATCATTTTCATGATTTCATGATTTCATGCACGCAAGGCAGTATTACCCCTTAGATGCAAACTTTTAACGCATTTCTCTCGACACGTGATTTCTCGAAAGCAGTGCAAACGTACTTTCAACCGAAATTTGGCACAAATTTTATATGATATATTTTTTTCAGAGCTTGACGGTAACTTTTTATAAAACAGTTTTTGTTTTGAAAACAGTTTGAGTCTGTCTGTGTATGATCACGATAACAGCAGTCCCTGCAAACATTTAGAAGACGATTGAAAGAGAAGGTGATTTTGCGAAGCACTTGCAAGTCGCCTAAGGGGTCTTTGGTAGATGGATCGCTTTTCGATCGCCCAATTCAGGGCGCAATGAAGGCGCAATTCAAGAAAAATTTTTTAATCTTCCTTCGCTCACTCCGGCGCTCGTTGGAAGATGGATCACTTTTCGATTTCCTAAACGATGAATGCACGATTCAAGCAAAATCGTCAAAATCTTCCTTCGCTCATTCCAGCGATTGTTAGAAGATGGATCGCTTCTTGATCGCCAAAGCGATGAATGCGCGATTAAAGAAAAATCTTCCTTAGCTCATTACGGCGATCGTTGGAAGATGCTTTTTTAAAAATTTCAAAATCGATCGTTAGAATATGAAGCAACTATTCTGTTTACTTCTCCACTAAAACCAATCGTCGAAAAAATTTTTAAAAATGAGTTTTTTGTTTTGAATTGCCGAATGGAAACTGAAAATATTCCTATTAGTACGATTTGCGGTGGTCAATACTTCTTTTGACCGATTTGACAAGGAATGTCCCCTATAAAACAACTTGTAACGTTCAAATAATAAATAAATCATTGAGGAACCCTAAAAGCGATTCATTTGCCACTCTTGTCGGCGAATCGCTTAAGACCCCTTTTGTCGATTCGTGTGTGACTCTTCCCGCGAATCGCTATGGAATTCTCTTTTCGTTTGAGACTCTTCCCAGCAAATCGTTTAAGAACCCTCTCGGCGATTTGTTAGCGAATCACTTACATGCTCTTTAGGCGAATCGCTTACAAGCCATCTCGGTAATTCGTTAGCAACTTTTCCCAGCGAATCAGCGGCGATTGTCTTATCTTCCAAGCGATACACTGGCGATACTGAGGCGATTAAAAATGTTTCCAGGGGTAAATTTCAATACATATAACAAAAATTAAATGACATAATAAAGATTAACTTACAAAATGAGCCAAATCGGACGAAAACCACGACTATCTCCCACACAAAGTGGTTTTATCAAACCAGTTAAATCACTTTAAATTACACAAAAAAAAATTTAATGGCTTTAAATTTAATTTAATGACTTCAAATATCACACAAAAACTTAAACCATAAATATGCACTCTGAGCACGAAATTTGTTGAAAATTGAATGAAAAGCACAGCTACCTCCCATACAAAGTGGATTTATGAAAACAGTAAAATCTCTTTAAATTCCTCAAAAATTAATACAATATCTGAAAATTTTGCGAATAAGTTTCACTCTAAGTTTGAAATTTGGCAAAATTTAAAGAAAACTCTGCTTACCCCCCATACAAAGTGACTTTGCCAAAACTGTAAAATCTAGTGCTGGACCGATTCCCGATTTTTGTACCAACGCCTATGCCAATGCCGAAGCTTACTACATTTTAAAAACCAATACCCTTGCCGATTCTATAATTTTTAACAAATATCGATGCTTGAATTTTCTGCCGATACCAGCCAGTGCCGATGATGATGCCGATGCCGATTAATTGGTCGAGCACTAGTAAAAACTCTCTTTAAGTTCACACAAATTTAAATAATGTCTCTTTAAATTTTTCACATAAACTTAAACCTTAAATATGCACTCTGAGCATGAACTTCATTGAAAATCGAATAAGAACCACGTCTACCTCCCAAAGTAACTTGATCAAAACGGTAAATCTCTCTTTAAATTCCACAAGAATTAATCTAATGACTTCAAATTTTGCACATAGGCTTTAACCTTATATATGAACTCTGCGCACAACATTTTTCAAAACCAAATTCAAATCACGGCTATCTCCCATATAAAGTGGTTTCATGGTAATAAGCTTCATAGTAAAATAGCAATATTAAAATTCATAAAAAATAATACAATGCCTTCAGACTTTGCAATAAAGTTTTAATTTTTATTATGCTCTCTCAGTTTGGAATTTTGAAATATGGAGCAACGTTGAATAAGCTTTAATATTCAAAGCATATGCTGAGTTTCAAATTGAGGACCTTTAGATAAAAATCACACTCCAAACACCTGAGGGAGGTTTTAGGCAAAAGCGATTGAAATTAAGACATATTTTAGAAGATGTTTTCTAAAAAAGTATATTATATAAACAACAAATTTAATTTGCATGTTAAATTTACATCATCAATTTAAATAAAAAAAAATTATTTTTGTGTAACAGTTTTTTATATATAAAAATAGCGCTGAAGTTGGTATGCTTAAAAAGGTGAAAATCGGGCCACATCAAAGCTCAGCTCCAGATCGTCTGAAAAAATGCATTCGAAAGTAGACCCTTAAATATACTATTATGAAGAGTGAAAGAGAAAATCAAAAAATGTACGTTATTTTTAACCATATTGTTTCGTGTACAAACTAGACAAATTTTCCAAAGACGCTAATTTTGGTAAATACTCCATTTAATAATGCAATTATACACCCCGTATAATTGCATTATAAATATTTTGAAAAAAAAATATTAAAATCGGTCGATTAGTTTGTTTGCAGGAGTGTGGCAGAAGTTCTGAAAAAGTATGTTTCGAGAAAAACGCGTTTTAAGTTACTCTGGCGCACCGGGTTTGAAGCGCTGTAGAATCTGTATTATAAGCGGGATTGATTTGCAATTTTTATACTTATTCTTGAATAGTTGTACAACAATAATAAAGTTTGAAAAAAAATTCAATTTTCCAAAAATTTTTTGCCTACAACCATGATTTGAATTGAGAAGACCTAAGGTTTTTTTTTTTGACAAAGTAAAATTATTAAAACAACCTTAATTTACGTGTATCACCCCCCTTAAACGATGTTAAGCGATATGTCAAAGCAACAAAATTTGTATGCTTAACTCAAGCAAACATATATACCTCTATATATAATGAACTTTAATATACTTTTGAACTTTTTGATGAACAAAATCTTGTTTAGAGATTAGAGAGAGCACAACATATTTTATTTGTAAACAAAGAAAAACAGCTTTAAACGAATATGAGAAAAAAAAATTTAAATAGCTCTTGTGAATTTTGAGTTTAATTTACTTACCGTACTTTCGTTCTTCCACTTGTGAATTTTTCCAAGTATTCCGGATGTTACGGTCAATTCACCTTCAGACGGAGGCTGTTGAATAGAAAATGTTTCTCTTAAAATTTCTAAACTTCTATACTTTAGGGAACAATAATAATAATGTTGTAACAAAATATTGATATTATACAAAATAATAAAATTTGCTTATCGCCTTCGGATTAAGGATAAAAAAGGAAATCATCATAGACTAGAATACCAAAATAAACTTTAAATTTTCATCAACAAAATCATTTTGTTATTTATTAATGTTCACAAGGAGTCCAGTCAGAGCACCTATCTCTTCTTTTCTGCTGCAACATAAACTATCGATTATTCTATTCTATCCTTTCATTAGCTAAGTAACTCATTCAACCTCAGCCGCACAAACTGGCTTAACTTAAAGCCAATTTGGAGTAAAAAGCAAGCGTTTTAATTAGAAACGTGTTCTTGTAGCTAATTAAAGTACGATTAATGTCAAGAATCAGCTTCAACCCACACAGCCAAAGACCGCGATTTTAATTTACTTCATTTTGAAATTGGCAGGATCTGCGAACATTCACTGATGGCGCATTAACTTTTCTCTTGACTGATTTGCATCTGGTGTCTGGAGCCTATGGCTGGCTACGTTAATGCAAAGCCTTTGTTTAATGACTGCAAAACAGCAAAAGAGCGCAAAATTAAATACGGCTAAGTTCACGTGCTTGAGTGGTGCTTCAATAAAGTGGTAATAATTTATGCAAATATATAAATCGAATTTCAATTACATCGACTAATCTTTGCTGAGATAAGAGGATAAACTCAAGAAAAGGGGAAAAGTCACAAACGTTTTAAGCGGTAAAACATACAAAAAAGCTTTTTTTGCATTTTGAATAATTAAATATCACTCATACGCCTGGTTATAAGTAAATCAGCAGTGTGAATTCTTTAATAAAATCAAAAGGTTCAAGATTCTGCATTTCACTTTCACTCGAATTTGGCATTGAAATCGTTTCAAAACGAAATTTCATGTTCCACATTTCATTTTTTCGGATTCAATTTCAGTTATTTTCGAACTCAAAACGAACTCAAAACGCCTTTTCACAGTACAATTTTTTTCATTTTAAAGTGGTTTTAATCCGACTAGCTTTAGATGCGTGAAATTGTTCAAGAAATAAAAGAATAAGCAAAAATAAGTTGAAATTTATTTTACATTCTGGCAAACCATGTTTGAATAATAAGGTGTTCTTCCCAACCAATTACACCAGGAATGTGGTATTTATCCATGAAATGGAGCTTGGATTTGCTTTTTTCATCCAAAGATATTGGAAGTTTTATCCAATTTAGACATACCCTTCATTCCAAAAAATCGAGCACTTTCGAAAGTCTTTGAAACTGTGCTTCGACCTAAAGAAATATCAGCATCCTTTACTACGGAGTGTTGAAAACTGCCTTCGGAAAAGAAACGCAAGTCTGCGGTTAGTTTAAGCACTGAAGGAATAGTCGTTTTTTTTAAAATATGTGATTTAATCCAAAAACATTTTGAATGCACATTTATTCACCCGATAGTAATCTACGAACCTATCAAAGATTTTTAAAAATAATCTTCAATTCAATTGTAGTTCTTTGTACTTAAGCAGCATCAGGTATTTCAAATGAATTAGATGTGTCTCTTAACATTCGTTTTTTTTAGTTGTTCTAACGACGTATACTTCTGCTCATCACTGTGCAGCACAACAGCAACACACACATAATTAATATTTAAACTGCAAATATTGGTTATATTTTATTCTTTTATTGCATCCCAACTTTTATTGCTCTCTCGTGTGACAAAAAAAGTCCATCGTGGCGAAATCTTCTTGAAGAGCAGAAAATGATTATTACTGAGGAGCAGAAAGCGATTCTTCCTAATGTGCAATGCATAAAGTTGTTATAAAATAAACAGTCAATTTTTGAAAACGCCTGAATAATTTTGCTTTTTATTCCCATCGAAGAAAAAAAGGCAAAACTGTAATTTTTTGTTTTTGAAAACAAGTTATCACCAAGAAGTTGTTTTAGAAAATCCAAAAATGCCTCAAAAAATTTTCAAAAAAAATGCACCATTCTTGCGCTAACTCTTAGCATTTTTTGTTAGAAAAATTGTTATTCGAACTAAAAAAAAAATTGTTTGTCAGAAGGAGTTTGAAACAAGGTTCGTTAGCTTTCGGACCACGACCAATAAACCAAATATTATTACATTTGGAATGAATTCAGAAAACACTAGCAGGATTTAGGAGTAAATGACAAAATAAACATAACTTTTTCATTTAAGTGAAAATAGAGAAAACATTTTTTTACCAATGCCAACGCTTACCTGATCGCCCATTCCTGTTATAATTGGTGAATTCCAGTAGGCAGCCAAACGTGCAACAGGTTCCAAAGCAAAAGCACAGGCAGGTCCAATGAACGCAATCACATCATCTTTAAAGTGCATATCAGCTGCTAGTCCTGGTGCCTTGGCGCCTGAACAGGATGGATAACTTAAAAATAAAAGTCAAAGAGAATAAGAAAGAGAGCGATAGATCAAGAATGACAAAGAAAATTTAATTTTTCAAAAATTTCAATAAAATTTGTGCTTGCTTAGTTTTCGCATTTAATGAGGTCATGGTTAAATATAAAGCAACAATAATAACAAACGTAATTTTGCAATAAAATGTTAATGACAAACGGGAGTTGAAGGGGTTGGCCATGTCTTCATTACTGAAATTAAGATAAAAAGGCAGTAGTAACTGCAGACATGCAACAGGCAACAGCTGGCGTGTGGCTTGAACAATAATACAACTCATCAGCCAACATCAGCTACCATCAGCAGTCAGTCAGTTGAAATACGGCATAATTCTAACATAAAACACAAGCAATTAACTTCAGTTTGAAATTTAAAGTTTAAATGCTTAGACGTTGTAGTTAAGTATTGTATTTTCAAGTTTTATAACAGTTTTTATAGCCTTTTTTGCTTATAAAAGAATGTTGAGACTTTAAGCGTGTAAGCGGCAGCAATGAGATTTTGAAATAAACGGTTGTAGATCCTGAACGACAATCAATAAAAGGAAATACTATGATGTATGTTTGACTTCAAAATACAATTAAGAACTGGAAGGATATTTTTAATGGATGTCAAAATGATGCGAGTATAAAACATAAAACAAGATATAAAACATTTTACATTTTCATGCACACATGAAATAAAACAAAAATTATTTTTCAAAATTAATTACACTATGCGACAATTTTATTACCGTAAAATGTGTCTTCAAATATCTCTTTGGTTTTTAGTTGGTGTTTTATAAAGCCCAACAACAATACTGTTGCAAACTTTTTGGCCCAAAAAAACGCCTTCATTGTTGCTTTATTTATGTTAGGGTTCCAAATCTGTGGTCGCAAGGAATAATGACCAAACTCAGAGTATAGTAGAAAACTATATTTTTATTGCACTAACTTTAACCTTTTTTTCTGAAAAATATAAACCATTACAAACGGAAATATGTGCAGATGTAAGTGGTAATGTACTATGTTAAAAAATGTTTTCCTGCATTCTTCCAAAGTTTGTGGCAATAAAGAAAATACCCTCATTGCTATTTTACTATATTCTGAGTTTAATCATTATTCCTTGTGACCACAGAAATGCACCCTCAAAGTACGAATTTTAATATTACATAAAAGCGGTTGGATAAATCAAATCCTTTATTAACTAAACAATTTTTTATCATGTTATTTTTAACCTTTCAGAAAAAAGCTTATTTTTAGCCATATATACTTATCAAAGCATTCTACTTAAATATTAGGGCTAATAAAAATTCGAATTACTCAACATTAGTTGGTGATAAAATGTTAAAACTTAACAAGCATGGCTTTAATTACTCTCTTTTATATTTTCTACAACATTAGAACGGCAAAAAAATATCAAAGTTTTCATTGAACTCTTTTTTGAGTGGCATTTTTATTAAAAATTTATATGTTTTTAAAAGTATCTAGTAGGGAGTCCAATCCTGGAAGCTTTTCTCGATCCCGGGATTATCGGGATTAAAAATCTCAATCTCGGGATCCCGGGATTAGTTCGGGATTGAACATTTTAAGAAGTAAATAATTTGAAACGTTTTTAATACAATTTTTTGTTATGTATTAATTGAAACTAAAAAATGTAAATTAATTCATAACAAAAACAAAACACATTGAGGGTATTCACAATTGCGTTGTTTTCAGTGTAGTTAAAAATCCCCGTGGTATTGATACAACACTTTAACGAGCGGTTTTTTTATTTTTTGTTGTTTTACATGAAATCTCTAAAAACCAAAAGTGTGGTTATTTTATGTAGCCCAATGATATGTTTAACGAACGTGGTTTTTAAAGTTCCATAAACAACTGATCGGTTGCCAGTTATTTTCTAATTGCAAAAATGTAAGAAGCTCAAAATGCAATTTAAGCTTTTTTATGTCATATATTAATAAAATATATCAAATTGTATGGTTAATTTATTTGCTTAGTAACAAAAAGCTATAGTCCCAACCACAAATTCTATTTTAAAGGGTGCTCATAATTGCGATTTTCAACCATGGCAAAAAAAAAGCACAACACAACTACACCACACAATTGTGAATAGCCTTATTACTAATAAACACACAAAACTTCAATTATATTAATGACTAGCAAATTGTATTAATTTAATCCTTTCAGTGGATTTGCCCAATACATTTTTCTATGTATTTATTTTGCAAAGCTTTTGTTTAAATCAAATTGTTTGGTTCTATTAAAAAAAAAGGTGAACCAACATAATAAAAATCAATTTAGAGAGATATTTGACATAGAGAGATATTTGAAAAGTCAGTTGGATTTTCAATTTTGTGCCGAAGAAAAACAAAAAAAAAATTTTCGGCCTTTTTTATAAGATGAACCGAACAAAAATCAAACTTATGTTTTTTATCTTTTTTGGCTTTAATGATAAGAATTTTAAGAGGGTTTAAGAAATAAAAATCTATAGGGTTGAAAATCCTTTATGGGATTAAAAAAAGACTTTGTGACGAATAGGAGCAAAATAATTTGTTCTTTGTACAAGCTTGCAAAAAGTAAGTAGCGCAGGTTAAAATCAAAAGTATGTTTTTTTTCATCTTTGAAGGACCTACATGATAGGAATATTACCTCAAAAAAATTATTATGTTCTTAGTTTAGCCTAGAAATTGAAATGGTTAAAGAGCAAAACATATAAAAATATAAAATACAGAATAGTTTAAGTTATAACTATAGCATACATAACCATAAATTTATTACTGTATAAATATTACACTGTTTTTTTTTTTTTTGTACATCGTCTTCATGATTTTTTGTGTTTAAGGCAAATTAAGGTTGGAAAAGACGTTTCAAAATTAAATTTGTTGTTTTAATTATTTTTAAAGTAATTATTAAGCTGATCAATGCGTTTTATTTTTATTGGAGAGTTTTGTTCGCTGATAATCTGATCTATGTAAGTTGTAGAAATAGTTGTACGATAGTCGTAAGCAATTTGTAAGTTTCGATCACGATTGCCTACATAACAAGACAAAATTATTTCCTAAGTCAGAATATCTGAACATTTTGTAATACATAGCTTACTTCCCGATGTTGCAATTCTTCTTAAACTTTGCAAAGTCTTTGCTCCAGTGATTTACACTCATCGTCCTAACAATCGTTTTCAGCCTCAATAAAAGGTTTTTCTAATTCTATTTAGAAAAACTATTAGATTTAACAAAAAATTAATTTGTACGTTCTGGAAACTTCTAAAAGATTTTTTACAATACAAAGTTCTGCAAAGTTGTAGATAAGACGTTGAAGAATTTGTTTGTTCGAATCATTCGAGTTTCGAAATAGTTTCGATAGAATCATCAAGTTTCGAAGTAACAGTCACTTAAGTACTTTAAGGGGATATTTTAATCCCTTTGGATTATTTTAAGTCACAATATTGTTGCTTAGTTTTGTGGGCCAAACTTTTAAGAATAACTTTGCTTAAGGTCTCAAATCAAAATTGTACTTGCGTTAGGAGATAAAAGAAACTAAACGAAGAAAACTGCACCAGCATTTGACCTTGATTTATTAATTTTAATGTTGTGAATGAACAAATATTGTAATAGAATTACTTAGAAAGACAGCTGCAATTTATGTCAGCAGCAATGCTTTTGCCAAATGTCATTTTTTTTTGTTTAACCGTTTAAACGCCGGCGCACAGAGCGCTTTTTTAATTTTAGGATGGCATTTGGGTTTTTTTTTTTTTGTTAAATTTTATAAAAAAATATTTTTATTCGTCAGATTATAAAACATGTATTATGAATGTGGTATTAAAAACTTGATGTATTGTTTGGTTGTTTTTTTATAAAAATCGTCAAAGTTGAAACTTTTTTAACAAAAATAAGCTCAATAAAACCCAAAAAATAAAGTCAAGTTTAAACAATAATAACTTCGAGTACAAAGTATATTTCAATGTTTTGTTTTTTTTTACTTTTTTTGTGTCTTAATCGCCATTGAATTTAATATAGAATACAACAAAAAATGTTAATAAATAAAAATAGAAAAATTGTCGAATTATGACTGTAAATTTTTCAAGGAATAAAAATTTAAGTAAAATTTAGTAGAAAATATCCAGCTAATTAAGCATTAGTAGAAAATATCTAGCTAATTAAACATTATTAAAGTCGAATTCTATAACTATCATAAACAATTTTACTTCTACCTTCTGTTTCTGTAAAAACCTGCTGCATCTAGCTGCTATTAACCGATTTCCAGCTATTGGTGCATTTTTGCACCAGCAGTTTTAGAATTTTCTCCAGGTGAGAGCGAAAGTGATATTACCCGGCACTGTAGAGATTCTGTTAGTATGGACTTTTCGCAGTATACATTATTTTTGGTTTGAGTCGATTCGGTCGTTTACTTGGATTTTACGACCACGGTGCGTCGCAATATTTGGTTTTTTTTTTGTATTTTTTATTTTTGAAAATTCCGGAAAAATTTCAAATCGCAATATCGAACATTTCTTTTCAATAGTAACTATTATAAGTTTTAAATTTTATGTTAAACAAAATGTAGAGCCCGTTTGCTGTTTTAAAATGGGCAAGTACGGCTGTTAAGGTATGTGAATACATTTTTTTTTCATACATTCTTGTGCCAAAAATAGTAAACATTGTTGGATTTTGATAAAATATGGTACAGAAACGTTTTTTAGTACTATTAAAAAAATTCCAAAAAATGGTGCATATCGGCCCAATAAAACCTCTCCTTCCGGAACAAACCCAAACTGGGAAACAGGAAATGTTGATATATTTCAATGATATTTAATACAATGACCTCTTTTGGGTTTATTAACACAGTCTTTAAACATAGTGTGCATCGATTCACTAACACCACCTCCCCCTTGACCTTCCCCTCCCGAACAACCAGAAACTGAATAACATTCAAATATCAACAGATTTCAATGAAATCTTGTACAATGTTGTATTTTTGGTTTATTAATACAATTTTCGAACACGACGTACATTGAGCCTCAAATAATCACCATCACCAACTCACCTACTAACCATCTCTTCCACCCCACCACAACCTGTACAGTCCGAAACTGGAAATGAAAAGTTAATAAGGTTTTGTTTTTTTAGCAAGCTCAAAGATAATTACAACATTATTCTATTTAGCACTTCTAGTTTAAAAAATAACAAGAAAAAGTAATGAAAAAGAAGTACAGTATAGCGCTATATACACGCTATATATACAGAAGTTAAACTTCTTAAAATTAAGAATATGAGATATTTTGTGAAAGATACAGAGAGAAAGAGAGAGAGAGAACATCTTAAAAAATGCAATACACAATGTTCATAAAAATATTCTGTTTATTTTATATTTACAAAATAAAAATATTTTAAGGGGTCCGAGTTAGAAACTATTACATTTCATTATCTATAATATGCAATACTTTGTTTTTGTTTTGACTTATTCTCTTATTTTTTTGGTGCACAGACAACGTAAGTCCACAATTACCAAAGACAGGGAATTTCTTAAAGAAATCGCTAAAGGATGAATTTTTTTCTTCTTTTATAAGCAAAACAAAAATTATGAAAATAAAAAACTTATGAAAAAAGCTTTTCATTAATAAATTGAAGGGCTTATTGCAGAAACATGATAAGCCACATAATATCAAAAACCGGTATTTTGTGTTTTTTCTAGTACTTTTTACCATGATAACACCTGCTGAAAAGATTAGGACTTATTTTCAATAAATTGCGAACTTATATGTGTTAGTATCATTTTGCAATTATATATTTTATTAAATTTTCTACTTAAAAACTCGATTAGCCACATAAAAAAGCTACCCCTCAAATAGTTACTGTGAATTTAACTGCGAGTTATATCAAAATTTAAGATTTTGTTGACTAAAGCGATGACAGTATGATAGACGAAGATTTCTTATTAACTACTAAAGGAAATATATAAAAAAACATTGAGTAATATTTCTTTTAATTTATGTGGCTTATCATGTTTTTACGCAAATAATTTTTACTTTCAAATTTCTAGTGGCTTATCATGTTTTTCCTTGGAAGCTTGTAACTATAAATAACCTATAAATACTGATGAAATGCTTTGAGAAACCAGCGACGCATATTTCCTTTTTCTTGTTTCTGTTGATAATCATGTTGTTTCTAAGAAAACTTGGTTCCATATTTGTATGGCTTATCATGTTTTTACAGAAATAATTTTTAGGTCAGTAGTTTGCTGTGGTGGCATCTAGAATCAAAACTTTTGCGAAATATCCTAAATCAGATAATTATTTCTATTATATTATTAATAAAGTAAATCAAGAGTATATAGTAGTAAATATACTTTAGAAAAGTAAGACCGCGTGAATGCGTTAAAATAGAAGTGAAAAAAAATCCAAAACGTGAAATCGTTATTACCCTATTTTCCACCAATATACCTTCCTTTTATAAAACATTAAAATCAACAAACATAGAAAACGACAAGGAAAGTCCAGAAATTGTTGAAGGATTATACATAATTAGTTTATATTGTTTCGTTTTTGTTAAAAATTTTTGTTTTTTTATTAATTTTTGAAAATAAATTTTATGCAAAAACATGATAAGCCGCATTTTTTTTTTTAAACGATTGGTTTCCACTATCCTTTCTTCGTTAATTTTTGGACATGTTTTAGAAGGCTTCCATTACGAATAATTACAAGTATTAAAAGTACGATTACATGGAACGTCTATTTTACATATTTTTTAAAGATTCAAGTGCGATTATCTCAAAATTTTTATTTTGTGGCTTATCATGTCTCTGCAATAAGTCCTTCAATTGTTAAATTATTATGAAGGAAATTAGTAAATTGTTTTTTTTTTCATGTGAAATGTTATGAATTGTTTCTAAAAAGTTTATTAAAATATGTTTTTTTTAAACCAATAATCTCATTTTTTATAATAATTATATTTTGTATTTAAAGTTTTATTAAATTATATTTTTTTTAGGAAAACTAATTATATAAAACAGGAAAATTTATTGAATGTTTGGAAGGGGGGCGCGAGTTTGACGTGAACATAGAAAGGGGCGCTGCTAAAAACGGTTAAAAACCACTGCTTTAAAACAACGTTGGCTTGATTTGAAAACCTCTATAATACATTTTGTGTAGTCTCTGTTCAAGTAAAAATTAATGTTTTATTAATTGATCGTTGCGTGCAAAAAGGGCGTGAGAGAAAAAACTGTGTGTCTGAGAAAATCGAGTCTATAATTTTTGAGAGCTTGAAGCTCGTAAACTAATGGTTCAATTTTGCTGATTTTCTTTTTAATTAATTTTTTAATTAATTTTTTATGTTTATTTCAGTGAGTGATCAAATTTATTCATTAAATTTTTAAAGATGCACATATATTAAGTTTAGCTACTTTAAAAAGTCTGGTCGGACGGCTTTTTTCAGGGAAACCCGAATTTTGCTTTTTTTTCTAAACTCAGAATTTGTGATCTAGTCAGCAAAATAAGCAATTCCTGAAAAACATCATCGAAACCGACCGACGGAATCACATGTCAGCGGGTAATGGGCTAAGAAAATAAAAATAAAAACTCTACCTCAACTTTGATCTTGAAGTAGCAAGACGCGTCTCTTTTCTTAGTAATAATTTTCTAATCCACTCACAACAAAAACTTCTCTTATTCGAGCTACGTGACTAGCGCGCTAGCCATTGAGATTATTGCAGTTATTTTTTTTCGCACAGTGCTACTAATGTTACTCATACGCCCCGTTGAATACCCCCTATAGATTAATTCAGTAAACAAAACAAACCTTGCTTGCACCTTGCGTAATGTTATATTATGTGGCCTTAGAAACTCCTCATTTATTGCATCCAAGGCCAGATCTACCGCAGGTCCGCAACGTTCCAAATCAAAGGGCGAATCTAAGTTATAAAAAGATGGAAAAAGATAATTGTTTTAATTTATCTTTAGCGTGATTATACTTAAAATAAGCAGCAAAAAAACAAAAAATAAAAACGAAAGCTTAACACACTCTGTGTGTACATATAAATTGTAAACTTACCCAGATGTGAAGCCATCAGAACACCGACATTATAAACTCGCATTCTCATGTCATCATACTCAATGACTTCGCGCTTCACAACAAAACGTCGACTACTTCCTACATCACTAACTGTTGTTGCACTGTTGCTCTTTAATCCTCCGGCTGACCCATTGACACTAGCTGCACTTTCTTTTGCCAACTCTTCCCAGTAGCCTTCATCAATGTAGATTTTTTTGGTCTCAAAAACGATACCAAAAGTACGAACGGCAACAAGCAGGCAGCAGCCAGTTGTAAGGAACAAATTAAGGCGCATTTTTTGCAATGTATGAACTTTTAGCTGTTTCCTTCCGGTTTTAATTTCATGCGCAAATGTTGGCAATCATTTTATTTGAACTTTGTTGAACACAGGCAAATTTTACACAATTGCATCATGTTTTGTAATTCTGACTTTGTGCTAGTTAAAACTTAACAAAAAATAGTAAGGAAATCTAAAAAATTATAAACAATGCAACAACTTATATATACCATGATTACAAGTTAAGAAAAATTAATAAATTTAAACAAAAGTGTTTCTTGTTATAGCCGTAAAATTTTGTACCTCTTTCGCCCACTTTTTTATGCCATTAAACCTGGTGAAAAAAGGTCTATTTTAATTAGTTTGTAAACCTTTTCAGTTAGAAAATACAGTTGTCGACTTTTACAAATGAATTAAGGTGCAATTATAATGTTCAACACAAAGAAAAATAACAAGGTTCCCCTAACGGATTTTGATAGAGGGGACTAAAAAACGATATATGTACGTTTTTCGGCGTTTTGAAAGTTTACGTTTGAGTTTTATTTTAGGGAGGATTTAATTTATATCCCTTTTATTTATTCGTTAAGTTTAATAAAAGCTGATTAACTAAGAACTAAACTTATTCTAACAGTGTTTATTTTTTTTTTTTCTTCGATCTTTTCTTTGTTTTAGTGTTCGAAAGATATTCAATTCGTGGTGGGCTTTTGAACATTCTCATAGCGAATCGGCAAACGAAACTAAGTATATTACGAGGAACATTTTCTTGAAACATTTTAATCCTCTAACTCTTCAATGTACGAGTCTTTTTTTACCTGTTTTTGATAAAGGTCAAATAAGACCAATAAAACAGGGATATAACGGGTTCAAATATTCTACAAAAATATTTGCCATAAAACTCTTCTATAAGTCTCTGAATACACCAAAGCTGGTGTATTCAACTTGAATGCCATCAAAAACCAACTTGAATGCCAAAAATAAATGAAAACTAAAAATGTGTTTAAGGGTTAATTTCGTACTTATTCAGAATATGTGCTAAAATGTCACACAAAACTCAGTGTTAGGGTGTTAGTTCCTATAACAAAAATGTTTTACTCAAAATTTCACTATAAATCACCATACAAAAAAAAGCTCTACATATCGGTCATTTATGTACAAGACCACCACAACTCAAAATTTGGAATTTTTGAGTTAAATATACAGAAAAATGTGGCGACCGTAGCCTAATGGGTAGAGTGCGTGGCCCCTAAGCTAAAGAACCGCGGTAGCCCGGGTTCAATTCCAGCTCAGACAGAAAGTTTTTCAATTGAATTAATTTTTCTGTTCGGTCTTCACCTCTCTGCAGACAATGGCAAACCTCAGAGAGTAAAAGCTACCATGTAAAGCTTCTTGAGAACATAACTTCCAAGGGCTGAAATGGAAAGTTTATTTTTTTAATGTAGTTATTTATATATTTTTCTGTAAAACATACAAAATAAATCAGAAGCTACGAAAAAAAATTACCGCTTACTCAATTATTTAAAAAAAAATGTTGACATTTTCTCCAAATTGGTAAAATTTGACCCCTCAACGGTTTTATAATAGGACATAAGCAAGTGTTGTGAATTTGCATTAGTCAAATCAAGTTACTAAGCAATTCTCACTATCTATCTCTATCTATCTATTCGCAAATTAATGTGTTTTAAATTGTTTTGATTACAAGTAAGGAAAGAAATGTTAAAGCGTAGGACCATGGCCCGGCCAAGATTCGAACCCTTAACCCTTGAGTAACAGTCAAGCTCGCTACCACTAAACTATAGAGGCCGTCAAAAGGCATGATTAATACATTTATCCCTTTGGGATTTAAAATAGTGGTATCTCTGTAAGTGTGGATTTTTGCAGCAATTTAACACTCAAGTAAGACATAAAGAAGCTTTAACTATGCCATTTTGGGTCAGAAATGTAAATTCAGCTATACACAACGGCATTAAAATAAACTCAGTCTGTTAACGGTGACTACTGGGACACATTTTAAAAAAGTCTCGAAAGCATATTTGATCTCCTTAACTATTACAATAAGTATAAATAGTACACCACATGTTTATTATTATTTCTAGGAAGTATTGAATTTATAAAGTCGTATTTTGAGTAACATTTTTCACAGGAAAACATTTTTTATATATTTTTGCGTGACTACTGGGACATGCGACTTGCATCTGTTTAAACAAAAAATACATAAAAACTTATATAAAAACATAACACATAAAAACATAACACATAAAAACCTACATACCTTTCGCTTAATTTGTATATTAAAAAATTAGTTTTTTCCATGCTTTCTATAGAAGACATGCACCAGGTTTCTACAGTTGACTGAACGGCCGAAAACCGTATTGCAAACATAATCAACATTTTAATCTCTAGCAGCTATGTATGAAACAAAAGTTGCCATACACAAAAAAGGATTTTTGGGGAATTTTTTAAATCTGTTTTCACAGATTAATAAAGTATAGACATTTCGTTACAGCCTTTTAACAAATTAAAAATAATTAATGAAATACCAAAATATATCTAATTTTTTTTACGTGCCCCTGTTTTGATTTTATGACATTTCTATTATGAAAACATTTTTTTTTTTAGTTGTTCATTAAAAACTTTTGGCTCTCTGCACTTTTTCAAGTCGATTTCCTTGCTGTTTTATTAAGTTTCACTCAGTTAGTTTTTGCTTAAAATAAAAACCAGCGGAATAAATAATGGTTGTGTCAAATGATTAATGACTTTAAACAAAAGTTTGCGCAAGCAATACTTAATTATACTAGCAAACTTTTACGGTCACTAAGAATGAATGAGTTTCAAAAATTGATAATTTTAATGATGACTTAAATGCAAGATGTTCAAATTACCAATTATTTATTTTATGGTTATTCATGATTTTATTAAGCAAAACCATAACAGATGTTTATTGTTTTTCCAGCTATTTATGTTGAGGAGACTTGTAGTTTTAATACATATTTTTTTAATAAATTTATTGCCTAGACATTGTATTAAGATTGATTAAGTAGGGATTAAAAAATTTTCTTTATTTAATTACACTCATTACATTCATTGCATAGACACGCCAATTTTCTATCAAAAGGCTGTTTTAAATAGAAATTTTAAGCTATTTGGCAATTGGTATTCTACATTTGTTACGTTGACATTTTTAAATGATTTGAAACTCAAAAAAATTATTCAGTATTAAAAAAAAAAATAAACGGTCCAAAAACTATCTAATCTTATTTATATTGCGCAAACGCAAATTTTGTCCGGCGTAAGGCTTTTTAAGTACAAGTCCAGTCTTAATAACTTTAGTATGGTTTGGTAGGTTTAGACCTGTACCTGTGCAAACTAGACTTTTTATTTTTTAAAAATTTATATTTTTTAAGTTATAGCGGGTTAAAGTTTGCATATAATTGTTGTTATGTTGCTTTTTCTCTTCTTAATTTCAGCATATGCCTAAAAATATATGAGGTATTTATCGCTATACTATACTGAAAATAGCTATGAATCTGTTATACTAACGAATAATCTTTTATAATTTCACAGCTAAAACTATGAATTGATATATTCAATATCAAAGTGATACTGGAATGACTTCTTACAGTTGAAAAAGATTTCTAAACTGTTGGTCGGAAAATTTGTAAATTTTTAATAAATTTACATTAAAATTTATTAAGAAATTGGAAACTAGTAATGAAACATTTTTGTTCAAGCATTTTTCAACTGGAAATCAAGAAACATTATATCGTCGTTGCGCGTGCAATATCGCGTATATTGCAAAAAGGCCAAAATTAATTTCATTTTAATTTTGATCAGTTGAAAATCTATTCAATAGCTTAAAATAAAATCTAGGTATGTTTGATTTTGGCAACACGGTTTTACTAGGGTTTGTTAAATTATTTGTTGAACATTTATATTTCATATTTATATTATATTTTATTTATTTTTAAACGGTAAAATATATCTGAAAATGATTTATGAACATATGAAAGTTCTTTCTTTCTTACTTACTTAGTTGGCGCTACAACCGTGTGTCGGTCTTGGCCTCATCTAAGAATTTTCGCCAGCCATTTCTGTCTCTCGCTTGCTGGCGCCACTTGGAAATTCCAAGCTTCATAAGGTTGTCCTCTAATTCTACGTTGACCGCCGCTTGGTACCGAATCGAATATTTTCTTCACTGGAGCATCGTCTTTCATGCACTAGCCAGCGAAGCCGCTCGATTTTAATGCGCTTGACTATGTCGATGTCAGCGTACAGCTCATACAGTTCATCATTCCACCGTATTCGGTACTTGCCATTGAAGCAGATGGGTCCGTAGATCTTACTAAGAATCTTTCTCTCAAATGCTGCTAAAGCATGATGAGCGATTTATAGAGCGTGATTTTCGTTCGTCGCGAGAGCCTACTGAACCCAAAGTAGCACCTGTTGGCAAGAATTATTCTTCGTTTGATCTCAATGCTGATATCGTTGGTTGAGTTTATTCTGGATCCCAGATAGACGAAGTCCTTCACAACCTCGAAAGAGGTACTGTCATATCTTTCCGATTCGAATAAAAAGTCTGAGGTGGCATGTACCTACGATCAATGGTTTTGTCGAAAAATTGACATTTGAATAAAAAATTAAATAATTTTCTTGCAAGCAGTTCGTTCGTTGATTGACTTTGATAACCATCACTGCTTGCAGCTTTGGTTTCGTTGTTGTTGCGTGTTTCTTTGTAGCTACAACAACAGCTGTGCGTTGGGATGAAAAGAGAGCAACGCAGCTTTTATTACATTAACTTAACAAACCACGAAATAAATTATTGAGCAAATAAAGTAATAAGTGACACACTTTTTAGAGTTTTTGCAATTCATTAGTGTGGTTTAATGATTTTTTTATTGTTTGGATGGAATTCTTTTCAAATAAAATCTGTCTGTATTTAAATATGTTCAAAATTACTTTTGTTGAAGGTGATATTTATTCAACGAATAAACCCGATACTATACTATACTATACTATACTATACTATACTATACTATACTATACTATACTATACTATACTATACTATACTATACTATACCATACTATACTATACTATACTATACTATACTATACTATACTATACTATACTATACTATACTATACTATACTATACTATACTATACTATACTATACTATACTATACTATACTATACTATACTATACTATACTATACTATACTATACTATACTATACTATACTATACTATACTATACTATACTATACTATACTATACTATACTATACTATACTATACTATACTATACTATACTATACTATACTATACTATACTATACTATACTATACTATACTATACTATACTATACTATACTATACTATACTATACTATACTATACTATACTATACTATACTATACTATACTATACTATACTATACTATACTATACTATACTATACTATACTATACTATACTATACTATACTATACTATACTATACTATACTATACTATACTATACTATACTATACTATACTATACTATACTATACTATACTATACTATACTATACTATACTATACTATACTATACTATACTATACTATACTATACTATACTATACTATACTATACTATACTATACTATACTATACTATACTATACTATACTATACTATACTATCCGCAAGGGTATCCTCAGAATAGGATAACGGGAGTAACGACCCCGCGGACCCTAGTTGTGGCAGGTATGGAGGGCGTACTAAAGTGGTGCATGTGCCCAAAGAAGTCCTGTGACAGGGCGAGTGGATACCGCCCTTAACTAGGTATCCAACCACAAGGGTACCTTCGAGAGAAGTGTAATTAGGAGAGTGACGTCTCTGTGGTTTCCCTAGTCAATACCCGCCGAAAGGCATTAGGATCAAGCCCAGTACGGTTCTAATTATGGCATTGCTGGATACTGTTTTGGATTTGAAGCACCCTGGGCTGACAACTGTGGCAGTCTATGACCTCAGTAAGTGGAAGTGAAATTCCAACGAAATGGCTTATAGGTTAATGTCACAGTTGCCCTCCGTCTCGTTAAAACGTAGCGAGTCTCGGAGTACGTTCAATGTTTGTCACCATTGAGTTGGTGGTGTAGGTTCAGATGGATATTTCCTGATTAGTACGGATTCGGCACTGGCATAATACCCCATAAGGATCTTATGTCAACCCTCGCATGGCCTCCCTGCTTGCAAAGATAACCATGGGATCAAAACGTAACTACACTTCAAACGGCGATAGCGGCTTCGAGTTGAGACCCAATTGAAATGGAGAGTTACAACAACAAACAACAACAAGAAAAAACAAAACTAACCTACAACAAGGAAAACGGAGATGAAGACTTGTACACGAGGAACGGTGATGAAAATGTCTTAAAAAATCCCTTTGTGAAAAGCTCGGTGATAGTAAGATCACCGCAAGCAAAGGGGTCAGAAAAACCACCTGGTAAAAATGTGTGTACCATAAGAGATTACACGAGCACACCTGTGAATACTCGTAAAGCAGATAGCTTAGAAGGCGAAAAAAGACATCAAAGTCAGCTCAGAATTTCAGAAGAAAAAGCGTTTATTGAGTTAGGCAATAAACTTAGCTCAGCAAATGGCATTGTCTCCGGCGCAAAGAATATACACAAGACGTTACGCGATAATCTTAACTGTGCTTTCGCACTGTACCAACAACTAAAAGAGTACAGGGAAGCGATAGGTAGTAACCCAGTTTTGTCATGCGACGAGCGTAAGCAAGTGCTATCTAAAGCCACTCAAGTTGACCCTATTTCTCCTGCCCAAGAGAGGAAACGAAAAGTGCCGAAAACACCTGCAACAGTCAAAGCACTGCAGACCCAGGCTGAAATAAATATTCCAGAGACTCCGGCTGTGGCAAATGATTGGGAGCTAGTGAGCCACCGAAAAGCAAGGAAGAAAAAAGATAATCAAAGTAACAAACGCCGTGAAATGCGAATCCAAGGAGAGGCAATAACAATTAAATCCAACACGTCTGAGTCATACGCAGATGTTATAAAAAAGATGAAGCAACAAGTAAATCCCACTGATATCGGTGTGGAGATAAGGGGTATCAGAAGGACAAAAGCTGGAGACTTACTCGTTCAACTAAAAAAAGGCGAAGGCCAAGCCGAAAAGCTCAGAAACGCTATAGGTAACACGCTTGGTGAAGATGTCATGATTAGAGCGGTTACCAAAAATCATATTCTTGATATCAGAGACATGGATGAGTCAACAGATAAAGATGAACTTGTTAATGCTCTTATGAAGGCAACAAAAGTAGAAGAACCCACAACGTTCAAAATATTAAATTTTAGAACATCGTTTGGAGGAACCAAACAAGCGCTCGTTCAACTACCTGAGCACTTAGCAGCTCCACTACTCCGTACGAGGCAAGTCAGAGTAGGATGGGTTATGTGTAGGCTGAGGAGTAAGATTAGAGTTCAGAAATGCTTCAGGTGCCTAGAACAGGGTCATATTTCGAGCCAGTGTAAAGGGACAGATAGAAGCAATCTATGCAGAAAATGCTGTAATCCGGGACACAAAGCTAAAGAATGCAAAGCGGAAACGAGATGCATACTATGCCATGAAAGTGGCTCAATAAATTCTCAGCATTATATTGGTAGTACAGCGTGTGCAATCAACATAAGAAATAAAGCAAGAAAATGATCACGAAATTTCTACAGATCAATCTAGGACGGGGTAGAGAAGCGCAAGACCTGATGATACAGAAGGCGACAGAGATTAATGCAGACATACTTTTAATAAGCGAACCGTACAGAAACCCACCATCTCAAGTTTGGTACGAAGACAAAAACCATTGCGCAGCCATCATGGTAAGAAACAGAAGATTAATAATAAGCGAAGTTGATGAAAGCAACGCTGGCTTCGTATATGTCACAGTGGGCAAAATTAGGGTATATAGTTGCTACTTTTCACCAAATATAGACTTTAATTTGTTTGCAGAAGCCCTTAACATACTTGATGTTTCTATCAGGTCCTCAAAATATAAAGTGATCATTGGAGGAGACTTCAATAGTAAATCTACAGAATGGAACTCCAAAAAAATGGATAAAAAGGGTACTACAGTGTGTGAAATGGTTGCTAGTCTTGGTCTTACGATATTTAATATCGGAGACAAACTTACCTTTCGGAGAGGTACAGGTGGTAGTATTATCGACATCACCTTTGGAACGACAAACCTCTACAATGAAAACATGAATTGGATAGTGCTGGAAGATCTCACCTTAAGTGACCACCAGTATATCTCATTTAATATAGATGAACGTCCAAATATGAGTGTAGAAGATGCAAATTTCCCAAGATGGAACGTCAGAAAACTTGATGACAAAAAATTGTCCGATTATATTACTCGGGCTAAGGATAGAAATATGGATAACCAATCCGAAAATATAAATGTAGAAAATGCCGCAGAGTCGCTGACGAAGATACTCACAAAAGCGTGTAATGTCGCAATGCCAAGAGCTCAAAAATACAATAACAAGCGCCCAGTATACTGGTGGAATGCTAAAATACGTGAGTTGAGGGCGAAATGCCTTGCAGCACGTCGAGCGTCAACACGAAACTATGATAACCAGCTCTTAACGGTTGAGTATAAAACGGCACGTAAAACCTTAAGAACAGCCATAAAAGAGAGTAAGAAAAGATGCTGGACAGAGCTATGTAACGAAATAGATTCCGACCCATGGGGCAAACCGTACAAAATTGTGATGAAAAAGCTTGGTAGCATTAAACCTATACCCGGCATTAAAGAACCAGTGTGGGCAACAACAATAGTAGAAACACTATTTCCATTCGATGAAGATGGGCTAAAAAGAGAACCAAATTATCAAGTCGAAGGTTTCATCCCTCTGAACGTAGATGACATTACACATGCATGTAGTAAACTAAAAATAGGTAAGAGCCCAGGACCAGATGGTATACCAAATGAGGTCATAAAAGTAGTATGTGAGATATGGCCAGATCTTTTACTTGAAGTCTTCAATTTATGTCTAATAAACGGAATCTTTCCAGCTAAATGGAAAATACAAAAGTTAGTTTTGTTACGAAAGGGAAATAAACCATTAAATGAGCCTAGTTCCTATAGACCACTCTGTATGTTGGATTCACTAGGAAAATTATTAGAGTACGTAATGCTAAAACGTTTGGAAGAGCGCATAGATGACCTTGGCGGACTATCCCCTATGCAACATGGCTTCCGCAAAGGGAAGAGTACAGTTGATGCCATTAGCGCAGTATGCAATAAAGCTATACAGGCCAAAACAACAGGAGAATACTGCTCAATAATAACACTAGATGTTAAAAATGCTTTTAACACAGTAAAGTGGAAAGTAGTACTACAAGCTTTCAGAAACCGACGTTTAGATAACTATCTCTTTAACATAGTATCAGACTATCTGGATAACAGAATTTTAATCTATGAGACGGAAAATGGTATAAAAGAGCACCAAATAACAGCAGGTGTACCTCAGGGCTCAGTATTAGGACCATTCCTGTGGAATGTAATGTACGATGGTCTACTGAATTTGGAATTACAAGAAGGTGCAAAACTAATAGGTTACGCTGATGATATTGCTCTGGTAGTAAACCAGCGAACTGCCGAATTAATCGAGATAGTGGTAAACGATAGCTTATGTCGTTGTAACAGATGGCTGCGAAGAAACGGTTTGAAACTTGCAGTTCCAAAATCGGAAGCAATTCTAGTGACAGATCGTAGGGTCTTCAAAATACCGAAAATACGTCTACAAGATAGAGAGATACCCTTTAAACGAAGCTTATGCTATTTGGGTGTGCAATTAGATGACAAACTTAGCTTTGGACAGCACGTAGTAAATATTCGTGACAAAGCTTTGCGAACGGCAGCATCATTGGCCAGAATAATGCCAAACTGTGGTGGCCCAAGGCCGCAGATGAGAAAATTAATAAACAGCTTAGTACACTCCCAGCTTCTTTATGCTGCTCCAACCTTTGTCAGGGCACTGAATCTGAAGAATAATATGAGGGAACTACAGAAAGCACAGAGAGTTAGTGCTCTCCGTATTATATCAGCGTACCGTACAGTGTCCACAAGTGCGGCTTTAGTGCTTGCAGGTCTGCCACCAATAGACTTATTAATACTGGAAAGAGAAGAAATATATACCCAAACTAAACTTATAAGTTGGGCGAACACTAATACACAAGAGCGAAAGAAAAAAATTTCAGAAATAAAAATTAATGCCAGGGACAATGTAGTGACTAAATGGCAAGAACGTTGGAATCAAAACATGAACGGGAGCTGGACATATAGCCTTATCCCCAATATAAAAGTCTGGCTGGAAAGACGACATGGAAGCATGGGATATTTTCTGACTCAGGCTATGACAAACCATGGTAGTTTTAACAAATACCTGCATAGATTTAAACTTAAAGAAATAAGCAGCTGTGATTCATGCGCAGCGCTAGAAGAAGATGCAAAGCACATACTTTTCGAATGTGAAAAGTGGTTGGAGGAGAGACGAGCTTTAAATGATATGCTAGGTGTTACATTAACTGAAGAGAATCTGTTGAACGAAATGCTAAAATCTGAACATGCATGGACTTTGTGTGAAAGACACATAAATAAAATATTAAAGGAGAGAAACTTCAGTAGTTCCGAACCTCCTTGCTTAAGGAGGACGTAGGAATCTTACGAAATCAAACCCCCGTCCTGATGAAATGCTGACGCGGTTCCGGGGTGGAGCTGGTGGAGTATCGTGGGGCCACTAGATGATAGCGCGCTATCACTACGTCCAAAAAAAAAAAAAAAAAAAAAACTATACTATACTATACTATACTATACTATACTATACTATACTATACTATACTATACTATACTATACTATACTATACTATACTATACTATACTATACTATACTATACTATACTATACTATACTATACTATACTATACTATACTATACTATACTATACTATACTATACTATACTATACTATAGTTCGGTTATAGTTCAACCAATAGTGTGAACAGGAAAGATAAGATGATATATCAGATTTTAAAGGCGAAGAGGTACAAGCCACACACACATTGAAAAAAAATGTACTTATATATAATATGCTTTCTAATATTCCCAGTAGTCCAAGTCTTAAAGGATTCTTTAATGAATCATGCACGATTTTTATCGTGCAGGGTTATTAATTTGTGTATGCATTATTTAAATCGTTTATAAAAATGTTGGTAAGCAACATTAACTTTTATTTCTAATTTTGTATTTCCATTTATAAGAGATAGGGAGAGATACATACATAGAGAGAGAGAGAGTTTTAAAAGTATACAATTTCTTTGCATAAGCCATTGTCTTTTTATAATAGCAAGACATATTTTAAATTTTTTAAAAACATTTATCGCTGTTATTTGCATTACCCATTGCTACAACATATGTATATAAACAAAAAAAATTGTTAACGTATCGCGAGCAAAGCCGTGGAGTTTATTTGCTAGTTTTTTATATTTAATTAACTTTAATTTTAATAAAAAAAATTGTATTTATTGTTATGTATTTTAATAAGCTGAATTTAAATACGTAATCACATTTTCAGACGATTCATAAATTTCCTTGTTTCACAATTTCTCATATTTCCTCTTCTTGTATTTTTTTTTAATATTTGTCTAGTGGTAGCTTGCTTGACTGTTACCCAGGTCGAATCCTGGCCGGAACATGGTCTTTTAATTTCTCTTTCCTTACTTCTAATCAAAAGAACTTTAAAAACACATCAATTTACTATAAAAATTTGTAGTTGGTGGTGGTAGGAAAGTTTGTGAAGAAGATCGCTTAATAACTTGATTTGACTGTGGCAAAGGCATAACACTTGCTTCAGATTCAATATCAATATTCTACACAAAAAGTTTCACTTGATTACTTTCTATCCACCCTCCAACTAACATCACCCATCTTCCGAATCAACACATTTATAGGAGGCATCCCCTGAGTGTCGCACAGTGGGAAATCGTGACCATAAAAGCGAAAAAAATAAAAATGTTAGTAAAACTAAAAATGTTAAAGGTCATCCATCCATCGACAGATAATTCTTAAGATTAGATAAATCAAAAATAAAAGTTTAGAAATCCCTTGGAGTTTATTGGCGCGGCCTTTGGATTAGAGTTGGATTAGAGAGCTGCATGAATGTGTTTGAAATGAGTTGCAAAACATTTACTTGCTTTTCAAATACTTCGTGTATTAGTTTGCAAAACAAATGCATGAGCGTGTTGATCAGTTGCGCGCAGAGCGCAATGAAAACAAAGGTACTCAAAACATTTGTGTGCTGTCTACTCATCAAAGGGTACTATTGTTTCATACAGAATTGCTAGGGAGTAAAATGTTGATTATGTTTGCAAAACTGTTGTCGGGCACTCTGTCAACTGTAAAAAAGTGGCGCGTGTCTTTTATAGAAATTTAGTATTTTTTGCTTTTAAATTTCTGCTTGGAAAAAAACTAATTTTTTGTATAGAAATAAAGCGAAAAGGAATGTAAGTTTTTGTGCATTTTTTTTTCTTTGTACAGATGCAAGTTGCATGTCCCAGTAGTCACACAAAAATATATAAAAGTTGTTTTCCAAACCTGAAACACGACTTTAAAATTTAATACTTCCTAGAAGTAACAACCCAAGTAACATTGTTGGAGCAACTAGGTGCGAGTGAGTCCTAAGAGTGTTCTATAGGTGCATAATATGTGGTTAAAGCTTTACCGCAGCTTTGTTTGCTGCTAGTTGATTTTAATTTCAAAGACAATGCTCCAAATATGATTTTTTTATCATTTTGAGCTCTAATATTTTATACAGCTCTGTTAAGGATTTCACAAAATCTGCAAAAGAGTAAAACTCTAAAATTTACTACTTGCTTTGTAAAGGATCTTTTAAAATAATAAACATAACTATACAGCTGTTTTGAAACCCGTAGATTCAGTATAATATTTGCTTTAATATGTATTTGTGTATTGCATTTTTAAAGCGAATAGATGTAAAATACTGTAAATTAATGAAATAAATTTGGGAATAACAAGTGATTAAAAAATGCGATAAAGAGCTTCTTTGTAAAAAATGGCAATCTTATTAAAAATATAAGTTCTTGAGAGTTGAAGAAAGCTTAATATTAGTGTTTACGATAATATTTTAAACGAAATTGATGATTTTTATGATACATATATTTAAGAATAAAGTATTTAAATCATTTTTAGTTCATTTTAAGGAATGTTAAAAATTTTCGAACAATTAACACTTCTTAATTTTAATTATTTGTTAAGCCCGTTGTAGTTTTTCGAAGTACTACATTCACGTTTCCGATAAATTTAAAAGCGCACCGAAATTTGCAGTATATAACAAATACACGAACATTAGTCTGATATAATAATCACATTATTATTTCTTTAATTTATTTGTCATTCACAAACTGTCAAATTTTATATATATATTGAGTTTCTTTTCAACACAAACATACTTAAACGAATAAGAAAAAAGGGCTTTGCAAGAGCTCTTATTTAGGTTTGACAGGAACTCTTTTAAAAGTTGACAGCTACTTCTACTCTCCATATGAAGCAAAAATAGTGCATTTAAACTCAAGAAAGTAGCCTTATATATTCTCTGCAAGAGCTTTAGTAGCGCGAATAAAGCTATAGTTGAAGCTTGCTGCTATATAATATAGCACTTTAAGGTCTGCAAGAATTAATATATGGCTAAAATTGTTACTTGGGAATAAACATGTGGTGCACTATTTAAACATCTTTAAATATTTAAAGCGATCATTTTGTGCTTTTGAGACTGTTTTAAAATGTGTCCCAGCAATCACGGTGACTACTGGGACACATTCGATGAAAAGCGTGATTTTATTTCAATGCCGTTGTTTATAGCTTAATTTACTTTACTGATACAAAATGAAATAGTTTAAAATTTTTTGTCTTTATGCTTACGCATTTATAGAAGGCATCCCCTAAGCCTTGGTAGAATATACAAAAAAATTGCAATATCTTATAAATTCGAAAATTTTTTATTGATACAAGAAGGAAAGTTAAACTACTCTGATGTGTACTCAAGAGACAGTTAACAGCAATTGAATTTTGAACCTAAAGATATGGTTTTGCTAAGTATATAAAAAAAATAAAAGCCAATTCAGGTACTGAAAGTTCCTCTCAAGGAGTCTTATGTAAACACGGATTGGAAATAAACCTTAAAGAACGGTTCGTTTTGGATGTGTACTGTTTTTTGTAAGAGCGCAAGCTTTATTGCTCTATATTTTTATATCGCTTTTTGGTTCAAACACAAGCACAACCCCTAGCAGGCCGAAGAGAGTTACCTTAACATAATGGTAGCGTTGTGTTCAACGAGCTCATAACATAATTTGCTTTGTTATGATTTTTCCTCGCGGCCGTAAACAAAAACCGAAACAGTAACAAATGTACCCCGCTTCACCGATTGTTATTGCTGCCACTGTCACTGTCACTGATTGTTATGACTTCAAAATTAAAATTCTGCAGAACAGCAGCAAAAGAATTTGTTGATGCATGCCACAATGTTTTGTTTTAAGACGCCGCACAGTGCTTCCACAGTTATTTTTCGTTTAAGGATATTGTACGATTTATTATCCTAATTATAATATCATTAATTTTTTTCTCTCCACAATCCTTATCTATTGAGTGATCCTGATAATTTTATCCCTGCTAGTCCTCTTGTAACTCCTACTCATATTCAACCAGAATGATATTTTTTATTTGCATATGCAATTCTACGATCGATACAAAAAAAAATACACATTTTTAAACAAAAAAAAGAAACAATTATTTTTCTTTGTTTGAAAAAAAAAAAATAATTAAAAGTAGAATTTGAAAGGAAAGATAAGTGCTTTCAGCTACTATGACAAGATTTCTGGTTTAAAATTATGTTGACTTTTGTTACCTGGAAATCTAATGCTTTGCTTTTCGATTGAAAAATCTCTAAATATTTCGAGTCATTACGTGATAGAGAAATTCTGTTGCCAGATTCGGATTCAACATACAAAAATATATCGGATATGGCTACCAGAGTTCATGTTATAAGGCTAGTGTCGATCAGTATTTTATTTTTAATTATTTATTTTCGATATTTTTTATTAAGCTTTTACAACTTTTTACAACACTGTATGAAAAAAGCAAATATGTAAAATTTTTTTAACATTAAAATTCGAAAATAAATTAGGTATGGAATTGAAGAAATATTCTAAATGTTCTGGAAATTTAATAAACTTTTTTTTTTAAACAAATTAGTAACTCCTGTTGTAATGTGTATAATATTTAAAGGTGTCGCTTTTGTTTTTATATTAAAAAAAATTATTTTCTTTCAAAAACTTGATCAATTTGTATTCGTATTTAATATACTGAACGTGTACAAGAAATTTTTTTTTTTTGCAAACTTTTGTCTATTTTAATAATTTTCAATAGTTTTAAAAATGATGTCAGTGTTAAAAATTATATATATGTACACTATGATGGACCAATTTGATGAAATTAACAGCCCTATTCTGGCAAATTAACAGTTGTCAACTAGTATTTTTTATATTTCTATAAATTTGTTGTTTTCAAAACAAAATTTGAAGTTAAAAAAAAATTTTTTAATGAAATTGTCAATAACTGAAAAGTAGTTGACAATTTATATCAAAATTCATTATTTTCGAGCTTAAAATTTTGTTTTGAAATCAAAAAATTACAACAAACTCATAGAAATATTCAAAATACTTGTTAATAATTGTTAATTTGCCAAAATAGGGCTGTAAGATTTTACATCACTTTTTTATTAGAGAAAAAAACAATTCTGGTGGTTTATTTCGTCTCTGTGAAATAAAACGTGCTCTTACCTATTTTAAAATTTTTGTAGTTTTCTCAAAAATTTGTACTGGAGCCCCCCTTATTTCTGTTGTTTTTTTTTTATTTAAATTTATGCCAAAAATGTAATCCTTTACTCAAAAAACTATACCATGCAAATTTTGAACGAACTCAAAACTCGTCACAAAAACCATAAATCAAAAGAAAAAAAAAATAATTTTTATTATTGGCAATCTAGCTATTCACTGACATGAACAGCCCTATTCTGGCAAAATAACAATTTTTACCCAGTATTTTTAAAATTTCTATGTGTTTGTTGTAATTTTTTGATTTCAAAACAAAATTTGAAGCTCAAAAATATTAAATTTTGATAAAAATTGCCACCTGCTTTTCAGTCACAATTTCATTGAAAAATTTTGTTTTTTGAGTTTCAAATTTTATTTTGATAACAAAAATTACAACAAACACATAGAAATTTTAAAAATGCTGAGTAACAATTTTGACTTTGCCAGAATAGGGCTGCAAAAGTAAGAACTTCTTAATATATGCCTTTGGTATAGTTGTTGTGTCCACAGATCTATAGTGAAATTTTATGAAATATATTTTAATAGAACATTTTAACTCCCTGCAACTAGGTGTTAGGGTACTTTTTAAGGACTTTTCCTAAATGGGTCAAAAAAGACCCATAAAACAAGGCGCTTGAGGGTTAAAATATTTTTAAAAAAATTTCATTATAGGTTTGTGAATATAATAACTATGTCAATGGCATACATTAGATATTGTTGTCTTACTTTTTCTATTATTTGAGTAAAAAAATAAATTGCCAATAATAAAAATTATTTTATTTTTACCTTTCATATGCTGGTAACATAATTTTAAACCAATCGGTTTTGTTACAAAAGTACATGGTAAGGTGTTTTGAACCGAGAAATTAATTTTTGGCATCGGTTTTAAAAAAACGAGCAATTAAACGGGCTCAATACAAAAAATTTAGAAGAATTAAAAAAAGTCAAAATAGGGCAGCGTACGTTTTATTTCACAGAGCAAAAAATACTAGCAGAACTGTCTTTTTGTCCTTTAATAAAAAATCAATGTCCTAATCTACACTAGATTGTATCGAAAAACTGACCTCCAATTCAGTAACCAAAATTAAGTAGTATATATAAAATCCTTTCAATTTATATACATTTTTTTGGTCTGAACCAATTTTGGAGTTCCCCGAAATGCATTTTTAAGCAACTTTTGTGCTGGAGACCCACTAATGCTTGATTTAGAAAGAAAATTAAGCTTATCAATCAATTCCTTCCCTACAAAAACATAAAACTGCGAATTTTCACCCCATTCGACATATGCTCTAACGAGATTTGACGGTTTTTTCAAAGCAAATCTACTTATTTTATTTTAATTATATTTTTGTTTGTTATATGAAAGTGTTTGAACACTTTAAAATTTATTTTAACTGAAATTGCGTTTATTTTGGGAAACCCGTATATCTTTAATGATGAGAAACTACCAATAGAGGCAGATGTTTTGCGAAGGCACGATCTTTAATGAGCTACCGAATGTTGACAACCCTGTAAGTACTCTGTATAAAAAGTTTTCGTTTTTTATAGTAATTTTCCTTTGTTGTAAAATAGATAGTAAGATATGCACCAATTCCGTTTTTTGAAAATAGCATGCCACATGATATGACCACAAGTACAGATCAAAAATATTTGATCGACATAGCAACAGCAGCCGACAACTAAGCCGTTTCTGGTGGCATGATAGACGATGTCGAAATTCGACAGGTACCGTTCCCACATTCAGGATACTGAGAGGCATGTTGAGCACGCCACAGAGGCGTCAGTGACTGCTGCTTCTGCAAAACATAAGAAAAGGAATAATATTTTCTATGATGGAGGCCCGTTCAAAAAAGCTGAAATATGAAACAAAAAGACATTTTTAATCCCTTACAGGATTTAGAAAAAAATTAATTGTTCTTATTTTGTTAAAAGTAACAGTTCCAAACTAAACTTTACTTTTGCATTAAACAAAAAAAAACCTAAAAGTGTTCAAGTACTTTCTTAAAAAAAAATAAAAATTTGCAGTTTTATGTTTTTGTAGGTAAGGAATTGATTGATAAGCTTAATTTTCTTTCTAAATCAAGCATAAGTGGGTCTCCAGTACAAAATTTCCTTAAAAATGCACAGAAATACATTTCGGAGGACACACAGGCACTGCCAAGTGGACAATAATCAAAAAATTTGTGTTTTGAGATCCTGCAAATTTGATATCAATTGACAGGTAATACTTTCACTATTGATAATCCAAAATATTGGATTTAATAAAAAAGTAATTTGCTTGATTAAAAATTAAAAACAAAATATTTTTAAGTGGTTTCGAAATTTGATATATTTAAATGAAAAATAATGAAAACTTAGCATCTTTTGATGGGAAATAAAACAGAATATATAAAATTAAAAATTTACATCAAGTAAAAAATTACTACAGGTGCTAAGGAGGTACACCTAGAGTCTACCAATTTCGACCATTTCCAGTACACATCTCTTACTCTATTTCACTATCATTTTGACGAATTTTTGTTAAGATCGGCCAACCTTTGTATGTACCTTCCATACAAAATCAATTAAAATAGTAATATAGGTCCAAAGGAGGTGCCCGTAGGGGTGAACCGATTTCGATTATTTTCAGTTCACATCTATAACTTTATTTGACTATTTTTCTGACAAATTTTTGTCAAGATCGGTCGGCTCTTGTATGTACCTCATATACAAAATCAAGTAAAAAATTAATATAAGTAGGTCCAAAGGAGGTACCCGTAGGGTAAAACCGATTTCGATTATTTTCCGTACACATCTATACCTTTATTTGACTACCCTTCTGACGAATTTTTGTTAAGGTCGTTCGACTTTTGTATGTACCTCCCATACAAAATCAAGTAAAAAATTAATATAGGTCCAAAAGAGGTACCCCTAGGGTTTAACCGCTTTCAACTATTTTTAAATTTTTTCTTAATTGGCTTAAACTTATTAAGCATATAAAATTGCATTATCATAGGAGCTATTTATGCACTCCTTCTATTTTTGTCCATCGCTTATATGGAGACAGTTCACTGTGTGACGCCAAAATTGGTTCAGACCAAAAAAAGTATGCCAATCGAAAGGATTTTTTATATAATATTTAATTTTGGTACCGGAATTGGGGGTCAGATTTTTCCCATACAAGTCGATACTCTCTAATGTGCACACCCTTTAAAGGATCTAACTCCCTTCTGAATCAATTCAAATGTTACTCATACGTCCCGATGTTCATTTCAATTAATTTTTCTATTTTTCTTTGACAATTTATTTTTCAGCAAAAGTTCCTTTTTAAATAACTCACTATGGAAATTTCAACTGACAGTACGTTACTTTTTGTGTATTTTCTATGATTTTTAGCTAATTTAGGCACCACTTTGCACTGACAAATAAAAAATTACATTTATAAAAATTACTAAATTTTTTCAATACACCAAAATATTAAAAGGTCGTCAAATTTTTCCACTACTTTTGTTGAAACTGTTAGCGCTAAATATTTTATGTTCAGTTTTGTTTTAATTTGATATTTTTTTCTTAGACATATTTTTACTTAAGACTTTACAGCGCTTAGTTATTGAATTCACAATTTATGTTAAATGCTTACAAAATGTTAAAATTCTTTAATTGTTTTCACTGAATATTGTCTTTAAAATAATCGCTTAACTTTGAGCGGCATAAATTTTCAAGAAATTTATTGAGACAATTTAATTGTCTAAGTTAGACATTGAACACAATTTGAAATATTTATATATATTTTTTTGTTCCTCTCAGGCAGCAAAAACAATCGTTTGCTTGTTCACAGCTACACTTAACCACACCCACCACATTTCAAATATGTTAATGGTACGGTCTCATTTTCTTATCTACAACTTAAAACTTTTTATATTTTTGATTCGAATTTAAACCATTTTAAATATGCACATTTAAGCTCCTTCAAATCTAATTATAGTGCGCTACATCTCATTACTGTTTTTTTTTCATCAGTTTTATATTTGTATAACTGAATATATTATAGGTTTCTTTTGAATTTAAAAAAAAAGGAAACAAAATCTCATTTCACCAAAAAACTAAAACTTAAACTCAAATTATTTCTTTTTTATCTTTTCATCATACACATAAGCACATATAGCAACACTGCGGCACACTTGTTGCGCTTCCTTATATGTAAACAATTTTTTAAATATTCTAAATAAGCACATCCTTGCAATAAAACATAAACACACAATAAATATTTTCAAATGTATCCTTGCTATGGTATCCAATATTGTACTGCTTATAAATTTCTGTTGAAATATTAACTCTTGCTTTTTATGCCGCTCAACACAAAGCTCCTGCTTCTTTTAACAAAAATCACCACTTAAGTTGTTATCCTTTGTTAAACGATTTAGAAGTTAAAAAGCGAAAGTACCGTTACGGACCGAAGTCAACTTGCGAATGAACTTCTTGCGTATCCAGCTGCTACTTTTATACAATGGCCAAATACAGCTGGAGGAGCTGTGAAGAGTGAGTGACATGGAATAGTTCTAAAAGGACAATTACTTGCAAAACACCCAACCACCACCCTCTCAAACAGCACTTGCCGCCACGCAACGCCTCATGAGCGCGGCATATGCAAAGCAAAAAAAATTATGCAAAGAAGGAGCACAAGATTATGCTTAAACAGCAACAGGCAATTCATTGAGTAGTGTGTGTGTGTGTGTGTGTGTTTGGCTGTATTGATGCGTTTATGCTTGTGTGCGTTGGTACACGGTCATCTCTATTTGTATCTGTTTGTTATCTCTCAACGCATAAAGCACACATCTTAGACGCAAGAGTGTCTGAGCTGACTTATCGCTTGTTTGGTCTTCAAAAAGGATTCGAATTTAAGATTTTAACTTGTTGGTCGTAATCAGACGCGTTGCGTGCCGTTAAACATTGGTAAATGCAAAGCATGCCAACCCAATAAACCGCCTGCTTCGTTGATTTTAAATAGGTTGTGAGACAGAAAAGGGAAAGGGAAGGGAAGAAAAGGGAGCAGTAAATGTGTTTGACCGGTATGTACAGCTGCGAACGAAATAATAGCAATATTCTTATATTCAGAAATGTTTGGATATATAATACTAGTCTAAAAATTTCGGATCCGGTAAACTCATTATCATACCTTTATTTAATTCCAACACTGGTTCGTTCCAAAACTGTACTCAGTTCCTCCTATATTGTAAAATTTTGTGAATATTGTAAAAGATACAAAGTGTTTTAAGTTTTCGGCACGTGTTTAGTATTATTGATCTAGCATCTAAACTACTCACCATCAAATAAAAAATAATATTTTGTATTTTAGAAATTTTTTGTATTGGCATATGAGGTATCGTTGGAAGCGTTTTGATCATCTGCTGGTTATAGGCTATGTGACGTCACATTAAATTTAACAAAGCGCCCTTTAAAGAACATAAAGTCATGAACTAAAAAACAATTTAGTGATGTAAGCAAATGAAGTATCGTTAGAAGCGTTTCAATCATCCGTTGAAGAAAAGTTATGTTTTATAATCTTTTATATTTTGTTAAACATTGTTTTATTGATAGGGGAAAGGGCTGGGTTGTGAACCAGGCTGAGTTGTGAACCATTACTTAGTTGTCTTTCCCTAATTGACATACCGCCAATCTTTCAACTGTCAAGTTTGTCTTTTGACATGACTCAGTTTTTTTAGTTACACCTAAGTTTATTGACATATTGGTTATGGCAGGTTCAGACATCGTGTTTGAATATCAATTGCAAAAACTTTTTTTATTTTTACCAAAGTGCTATCTAATTGAGTGAAGGTATTCCAAAAAGCAGTGTAGGGCATTATTCAATAAAAAATTATTCGAATAACAGGTAATATTTATTCTTTATTTTTCAATCAGAAGAACTCAGTATCAAGTATTTTTTATTTAATTCTTTATTTTAAATTCAAATAAATTATTCAAAACTTTTATTCGTTACTTATTATTTCAATTTGTTTGAATAAAAATCTATATATAAATAGGCTTAATAAAAAAAGTTGGTACCATTTGCACCCGTGTTTCTCAACTGATTTAGATAATTTTTCTTTCAAATGAATAAGAATACTTTTTGTGACCTTTGACCTGAAATATGAGCGTTCAAAACAGTATTTCTTAAATAAAATCTAACCTATAAGAGATGAAAGAACACGATGTAAGACGAAATTTTAGACATTGCTCAGATGTACACAAAACATTTCTCGCTATCTCTTACGGATACCCTAAAATAAGCATTTATTTATGTAACATGTACGAATATATATTGGGATCGTGAAATTTCTTACAATCAGTAAATTTCGAAAAACTCCCGTTATTTTGATATCAAAACTATGACATCTCGATTACTGTAGCTTTTCTCAGTACAACGTATTCTTGCATAAAAAATCATTGGTTGCGAAAAATAACAGTATACGAAAGCTGGTTTTTGTAATATTTTTCACCAATAGTACATTAAAAAAATTTCCCGTTATTCAACCCAATTCTGAATGATTTTTCGCGGAGAATTGGAAAAGGGAGTTTTCATTTTTAAGATAAAGTTCAAAAACATTCTTGAAATTTTTAATCCCAATTTGTTCATCAACCGTCAATATTCATGAGTGTAAACAAAAAAAATGTGATATCTTTATCTGCTATCTTAAAAATTAAAACTACCTTTTCCAATTCCCCGGGAATAATCATTCGCTGATTATGACATCAAAATTATTGCGTTATCTCAAAAACTGTAGATTTTCTTAGTACAACGTATTTTTGTATGAAAATTCGTGGGTTAGCACTGAGCGGCAAACTGAAAATAGAAATAGATTCGTTTTTTAACCCTTTTCAACGCTCATCTGAGAATGAAAGCAATTTCATATCACAGTGTAGGTCGAAGGTCACAGTAAAAAGGTCGAATTTCGACCACTGGCGATTTCTACTAAAAAAATTTAGCAAATTGATCCGGAATATTGTGAAAATCAAATATCGGTTATATAAGTAGTTCCTCGTTAAGTGAGTAGCATCTATAAAATTTTTTTTTTCTACCACCGTGAGAATGTTGTAGGGTAATAACTTTAAATAAAGAAGATAATGTCCACAACGTGAGTGCTTCTAGTGTTAAGTGTGAGCCTCTTTTAGCTAAAATTAAAGGAACGTGGAATTCTTCCGAAGACTTCGTTTCCCATTCGAAACAAGCTGTTAATAAGCTGTTATCCACATATTAAAGCTTAGAAAGTCTTTCAACTATGAGTTTTCAATTACTTATCCACTAACGTACTCGAACTCGGGGTAACAAGTACTATTTTCTTTATATACAAGTTCTTAAATTCAAAGTTGGTTATTAAAGTTACTAAAATATTTTGCGGACGCTGACACAACGCATATAAATATTTCGCTTTTAGAAAAACTTTTATAATATTCTATACAACAATACCATCATAGGCATCAGTGTAACGTCTTTTCTTTTATGAAACTATGCTTAATCTTCCACGTTCTCATAAAATATCGGACGAAACGATTGAAAAAAAGAGTACTTCTAAAATCAAACCTAAGACATAGTGTTAAAAATTCAAACTTTAAAGAAAACCTACTTGTTTTCTGTTACAAATAAAATGTATGTATAAATTTGTTCAAAGTTTTTAAATAATGAATAAAAATAGCGAATAAAAAATATTTCATTCGAAATAAAAATTCAATCAAATACTTGTTATTCAAACTTTTTAATAATCAAAATTTATTTGTTATTTTTTCTTTTTGTTTTGAATTATTCTTGCGCAACACGCCCAAAAAGGTTAGTGTAATGCATATTTATTTAGTGTTTTGATTCTATTTTACGATCCAATATTTGGTTATGTCGAAATATGATTGGTAGTGTCGTTGTTTTTCATGGCTGGGTTGTGAACCACTGTGGTGATTAGACTAGTAGCCCTATTACGGTTCACAACACAACAGTAATTGCTGTCTTCAATGTGTAAATTTCTATTACGGTAGACAACAAAGCAACTGAATACATTCCACTGTTGTCTGTCAACAATGCTGTGTCTTCAATACACTTACTACGCAACACAGCAGTTGTGCTTTATTGTCTTGTTATCTGCCAAATTTTAAAGACAGCTAATTTGGTGTTGTGTTGAAGAAACGAAATAGATTAAAAATTAAAATTTTATTTAAAATTGCGTTTTTCTTTATTACTTATGAAAATTTCACAGAAAATTGATAATACATCTCCTTGTGAACAGAATTATATTGAATTTAGCAATTGAATTCGAAATTGTTTGTTTGTTTACTTTTTTTATTTTGCCAGTGACCAGTTCACAGTTGCATCGAAACGTACTAATTAGATTACGTTTTTATTTTGAGAGTACGAAAATTTCTGCGATGCTACCTTTTTATTATTTTGGAATATTTATGATAGAAAGAAGTGCTATTTATTTTATTAGTTAAGAAATGCCGGGAGAGGGGTTTTAAACTAAAAACAAGATGTTTTTAAATTTGCCATAATTCTTAAATTATAGTTATGCTATTGGCATCAGAGAACTGCACAAGCCTACTTGAAGTCTATTTCAAGTACTTGCTTGAAATACAAGTTCAAGCTAGATTGAGCTTGATAATTTTCAATCAAGTATAGCTTGTAATTGAATATACATAAGCCCACGACAGCTTGCGACTTGCAAGTATGCTAGCTTACAAGCGAACGGAACGAAGTTTCAAGTGAAGGAAAGCTTGATGCCTTCGGCAAAAAGCTTGAAAAGCTTAAAATTGAAGGCAAGTATCCAATTAAAGCAAGTATCCAAAAAATTCGATGAGCTTGTATAGAGAGAGAGCTTAATTCAATGAGAGCTTAAGCGTAATAGGACTTTTGAGGATTCTGTGGACTCCGTGGTTGGAAGTTTTAGAAGATGATGTCAAACTTTAAAATTTAAGATGGCGGATAGAGTTGCCACCTAGATTTTTTATTTTTGGGAATTCTTGTAATTTTGAAATTTTGGCAACGGATTTGATTTCGAATATAATGTCACAGTTTTAAAATTTAAGATGGAGGTTAGGGTTGACACCTAAATTTTTACCACAGTATTGCCACCTAACAAAATGTATTTTTAAGAGTTTAAACATCATTTATCAGTGTTAAGGGGTCGCTGATTTTGAATCTTAAGTCAGAATTTTAAAATTCAAGATGGTGGATAGGGTTGCCACCTTAATTTTTTGTATTTTTATGAATTCGGGGCTGGCAAAAAAAAATGCTAGACCAAAAATGGGTCGCTGAATCCGAATCCGTTGTCAGAATTTCAAACTTATAAAATTTTGAAATAATAGGGTTGCGACCTAATATGTCTTTTTATATGTCCTTTACTTGAAACTTCGTGCCGTTCGCTTGTAAGCTAGCATACTTGCAAGTCGCAAGTTGTCGTGGGCTTATTTATATTCAATTACAAGCTATACTTGATTCAAAATTACCAAGCTTGTATTTCAAGCAAGTACTTGAAATAGATTTCAAGTAGGCTTGTGCAGTTCTCTGGTTGCTACTATAAAAAGGGTCAGTGTTCCCGGCCAAAAGGAGGGGAAAGCGGGATTTTTTTTTCAACACCATTATAATCTTAGTAAAAAATGCTTCCTTGTACTTAAAAACATTTTAAAATCTAGCTATTTCATTATACTAGATTTAATGCAATTTTTTAACGCCAGTTGAAATAAACGGGTTTAAATATGGGCTCACAATATTTCCTTTTCATATCGCAAAAAAATTCTTATCAAGATAGTACTTTTTGCTATTTAAAAAATACTTTTTAAAGAGTACGTTTTTACTTTTCTCCGAAGCAACCCTAGACCAGTCAAGCAACGAATTCTACATACGTTCCACAATCAAACGTGACAACAACGTATTGTTGTAAACCATAATAGCTCGAAACTGTTGTGTCTCCTTGACTGTTGTGTCTACTCGTAAGAAGACACAGCAGTTTATTGCTGTGAACCGTAATAAGCCTATAGATTTGTGCTCGAATTGTCAAATAGCGTCAGGAAGCACCAGTTTTTTGTTACTTCTGCTTAAAATTTGGTTATTACAAGCAACAACCCCTAAGAAACCATTGAAAGGTTACCGAGAGGCAATAGAGAGCTACGAGCTGACTTCTCCAGACAAAATTGATGATCTGAAGCAGAAAAACAGCAACAAAGTCAAAACCACCAGCAAAAGCAGCACAGAAGAAGGCACAACTAGCACCACCCAAGTGTCGCCAGGCAAAACAACCAGCAAAACCATCTGAAGAGGACATTGTTTTTTGCACCATTTGTTTGAGGTTTTTGCCTAAAGAAATGACCCCCAAGAGCTCCATCAAATGCAACACATGTGGCCTGCCTGTTCACTTGAAGTGCAACAATATGTTAACGCGTTCGTTTTTAAAATGCAAACATTGCGACACCGATTTGGATGAAGATGAATAAAATTATGATTGAGCATTTCCATTCATTACAATTTTTTTAGCCTAAGTGATGGCAGTATATCTTATTTTCCTCTTGAGGCCTTCTCAATACATAAAATCTTGTTATACGAAAATTAGTGTTTTCCTTCGTATTTTCCGACTTTTATTGGGATATGTCAGATGGTTCACAACCCAGCCACTTTTTTTGGAGGGGCAAAAATTGCGTCCTGGGAAAATTGGCCGTAAAGAGTTAATTTTTAATCAAAACTCTTATCTGTCTAAGTTGCGTTTTATTTTCACCTTTCCAACAGTATCTTGGATTATTCTATATCTTAATCTGTGAAAAGTTAAAGCACAAAATCAAAACCCGGTTCATATCCCAGCCCTTTCCCTACAGCTAAAAAAAAAAAATATTCACAAAGGTGTGTTTCAAAAAATAGCTGAAATAAAATTTTTTTAATAAAATCTAACTTCATTCCAAGAAATAAAGTTCCTTAAAAGTTATTTATATTTAATCGATTTCATAGTGTTTCATTTTGCAAAAAGAATAAAAACTTTCATCAACTATTTATTAACCTTTTATTTATTATTATATTTATTATCACTTCATCCCTAAAGTTTTTCTACGTTTATTTTGTGGTATGTTTAAGTTTGCTTACATGTCCTTTATATTTGCTTTCGCAGCTGTTTTTATGCTGCTTTTGTAATTAAAGCCAGATTTTTGATGTTTTCCCCTTTTTATCTTTCGTTTAGTTTGATTTTTTTAGCTACTGTTATTTGCATTTAGTTTTCGAAAGGAATGCCCTGCAGGCACACAAGCACAGACACACCCAATTAGACTGCAAAGAGCGTTGAGTAAATTGTTGTTAACACTTATTTTATCACCAACCCCTTGCACAACATTTAAGTGGAATTTAAGTGTATTTGATTTTCTACGTTTACAACGATACTGTTGCTGTGACACGAACTTGTTGTGTCTCCCTCGTTTTTGGCGCCAAGTATTAGTATCTTACCATTTTAGTTTATGCATGCAGGATGCTGGTAGACACTTTTTATTATGTATTCCCCGTAGTTGCCAAATAATTGTGTGTATGTGTGTGTGTGTGTGTGTTTTATTCAAACATTCTTACCTTCACATCTTATTTTTATTTGAAATGCTGTCTGGTGTTAGCTATTATATTTAATTTATCTACAAATAACTAGTAGGATTTATTTTTTTCTATTTCAAAATAGTGCTTAAAGTCGCATTTGTATTTTTTAATTATGAATTATATATAAAGTTTAATCTTTAATAACTCATTAAGCATCGCTATAAATTGTATTCCGTTAAACGAATTATAAAAAAATTTTCAACAACATATAACAAAAGTAATAAATACAATTTAAATAAATACCTTAATACTAAGTGCAGATAGGAGGAGGCCTTACTTTCGCTTAATACCACTCAATGATTTAACGCCTGTTAGTGGTGGAACTTTTGCTGCAGCCTTTTTGACCTCTTCGATGGCCTGCAACACACGTTTGGGTTCGGTAAGAAACCAAATCCAAAGTAGCTGACTTAAACGCCAAAGTTTATCGTTTTCCTAAATGATTGAATTTATTTAAAATTTTTTTAAATAATTTTTCTTTTATTTGATTACTTACCATGCGTACTGTGATATTTTCTTGAGATTGTATGCGCAGACTACGCATTACTTTTTCGATGCGCAACTGTTGCATCTTTGCATTGAAAATAGGTTGCAAGAAGCGTACATTTACAAACATTGGCGTCTCGGTAGGACTATCGTAGACCCAGGGCTGCAATAGCTGTCCAACACGATTTCTAGAAATTGGTGTGTGAGTATGAGTATGAGTGTATGTGTGTGTGTGTGTTTGAGTTCTCTATAAATACTTTAAAATAAGTTTATTTTAACCAACTTACAACTCGTCCATCATTTTCAGTATGGGTCCGTAGGATTTTTTATTTATCATGCTCTGCAAGGCATACCGAAGGAGCCGACAAAACTTTTCATACTCATACAGACACGTCTTGGTCTCATGTCGCACTTTGATGCCCAAATGTTGTGTCAAATACTCTGCCAACTTTTCTAGAAACAGCTCACAAGTGGTGCTCTGTGGCGTCTGCTGTTGCAATTGTTTCATGGCATCGATGCGTCGCAGAGTGCGTTGCGCCTCGCTATTAAGTTGTTCGGAATTATCGAAACGATTGCGTATTTTTTCCAAATCCAACTGTGTGAGTATCCAGACAAACTCCGCATTGGACAGTGCATCGTTGACAATTTTTGTTAAACGCTTATCATTCTCGCGTCGCTTGAGAGCTCGATTTAATTTCTGTTTGGTATTCTCATAGAGACAGAGTTCCATTTGTTGTTGCGTGTGCTGCTGTATATGAATCTGTAGATCATTCATCAGTGTTTTAGTGGTTATCTTAAAATGATTCTCGTTGAGCAATTCCAGCTCATGTATTTCGCGTTCCATGTCGGACAATGAGATGACGTGAATTTGAGTGAGATCAAGAGAGTCAATTAAGAATTGTATAGCTTTGCATTTGGATTTTTCCTTAATGTACTCGAGCGTATAATATTGAGAGCTGTGTTGAAATACTGGAAACTGTAATTCAGATGCAATGACATAACCATAAAAATCTTACGAATTTCTTAGTGTTTCCAGTTTGGCAGCTATGTCTTGTTGCTCGTGTTCGCTACTATCCAATTCTATAAAATCCTGCAAAATTCTCAGTTTTACATAGTTCAACAACAGACTTCGACAAATGGATTTTAGTAGAGGAGATAAAAAAACAACTCACGTGTATCGGCGTTTTCAAAATTTACATCTAAGTAACTTTTTTTAATATAAGTTCTAAATTAACTCTAAATTATGTTATTCACTAGCATAAAAAGTGAGAAAAGTACTGAATAAATGCCTTTGACATAGTTGTTGAATTCATAGACATGTAAAATAATTTTCTGAAAAATATTAGTGTAAATTATTATAACCCTTTAGCGCATTTTCTTTTGTTTTTTTAACCCTTTTATGGCGAACGTAGCCTACTGGTAGAGTGCGTGGCCTATAAGCTAAAGAGCCCCGGTTTAAGCCCCGGTTTAAGCCCCAGCTCAGACAAAATGTTTTTTTCAATTGAATTAATATTTCTGTTTGGTTCTATTTCTCTGCAGACAACGGCAAACCTCAGAGTTAAAAATGCTATGTAAAATTTATTGAAAGCATAAGCCGTTCGGAGTCGACATAAGACTCGTAGGTCCAGTTTTCGATCATTAGTGTTCAAGCATTAAAGATATTTCAAGAGCTGAAATAGCCAGTTTGTATTTATTTTTAACCCCTTTCAAAAAATGGTTAAAAAGTTCCCTTGAAAATCATTCTTATTAAATTGCAACATGTTACCTTGAACAAGATCTATGGTATCTAAGATATCTATGGAGAAAAAAGGGTAAACTTAATTTAAAAACTTCTTAAAGCTATGCAATAAAAAGTTTTTCAGATGATTCATAGTGAACATTTCTGCGGATGGTGAACTTTTTACTTTTGATGGTGAATCAATTACAAAACTAACTTATTTTCTTTATAGTAGCACTACTTAAACAAAAACTGTGTAAAGAGTCTAAAGGAAGGTTGTAGGCAAAAGTGGTAAAAATTAAAATTAAATTAAAAAAGTTTATTATAAGGGTGATTTTTTAAGCGTTTGGTTTTTTTAAATTGAAAAAAAATAATATTTGCAATAGTGAATGAAATACATATTTATTTGGAGCGATACATCAATGCCTGCCATTTACTTTTTAAAGATTATTTCATGTAAATGTTGCCCGCGGCTACGCCTGAGGTGATCCATTTGTAAGCTCCAATTTTGGCATTCTTTTTCCAGTATTTCGGTCGGTATTCCACCAATGGCAGCTGTGATGTTGTCTTTCAGGACTGCAATTGTGGCTGGCTTGTCCCTGTACACGAGAGACATCATGTAACCCACAAAATATAGTCTAGAGGGGTCAAATGGGCCAAAACGTGAGATTAATTGCTCACTAAGCTCTCCTTTCAATGGGTCCATGGTATCACGTGCCGTGTGCCATGTAACACCATCTTATTGAAACCACATGTCAACCAAGTCCAATTCTCCCATTTTGGGTAAAAAAGTCGGTAAATATCCGGTAGCCGGGGTTCAATTCCCAGCTCGGACAGAATGTTTTTTCTATTGAATTAATTTTCTGTTCGGTCGTCACCTCTCTGCAGACAATGACAAACCTCAGAGAGTAAAAACTGCCGTGTAAAGCTTCTTGAGAACATAAGTCGTTCGGAGTCGGCATAAAACTCTTAGGTCCAGTTCTTGATCATTTGTGTTCAAACATTTAAAAACACGCACAACACAATTGCTCAATATAAGCTAGTTCAAAGTCCTTCCAATGGCTGAAATGGCCAGTTTATTTTATTTTTAATTTAAATATCGCACGACTGTAACATTGAGATTTTCATTATTTTTGAAAAAGTACGGTCAATGATGCCGCCGGCCCACAAACCGCACCAAACAGTGCATTTCCAGGGTGCTTTGGCAGCTCTTGAACTGTCTCTGTCTGGTCTTTAGACCAAATTCGGCAATTCTGTTTGTTGACGTACCCATTGAGTCAAAAATGAGCTTCGTCGCTGAAGACAATTTTTCGATAAAAAAGTGGATCTTCATTCAACTTTTCTAAGGCCCATTTTTGATAATAAAATTCAATGATTTGTAAGCACTGTTCGTTTGTTAGTTTATTCACGGTGAAATGGCAAACCTTACTGAGCATTTTTAGATTTGCCACATGTTACGAATCACGCGTGAGGTGTCAAAAAATGTACACTGAAAAAAATAGCAAAAAAGTCACCCTTCACATCATCAATTTGAGTAAAAAAGTTTTTTTTTTATAAAGCCCGGAAAAAACTAGACAAATTTTCCGAAGACGCTTTTTTTGGTAAAAGCTATATATAATAACAATACAAACACATTAAAAAATTATTTAAATTGGTCGATTACTTTGTTTGCAGTAGTTTGGCCAGTTGTGGAAAAGTATGCTGTAAAACCTGTTTAATGGGCGAGATTGATTTGAATTTTTTGTTTTTACATATTTTTGAATAGTTATACTTATAACAAAAATCAATTTACAAAAATTAAATTTTTAAAAAATTGTTTGCCTAAAACCTCTCTTAAGTAAAATTTTCTAAACAGTTTTATAGAATATTTAAACTCTCTAAGAGTACGTTTAAGGAAACTTTTTGAAACCTTATTTAAAAAAAAAGCAAAAAAGGAAACTAGAGAATTAAGATAATGTTTAAAAATATTTCTTATAAAATTTCGTATTTCGTCGTGTGTTTCTAATCGAGCTGACGATATTACTATATACTTTTTATACAAATGACCATACAAGTAGAAGAGGTGGTAGTTTTTACATATCCAAGCAAATCTATACTATTATATAAAAATGAAACTTTTGAAAAGTTAGCATGTTTGTTGCTGCTGGTAAGCTCAAGAACCGCTGAACGGATTTATGTGAAATTTTCACTTTTCGAATCAGAATTGATTACACAGGGCAACACTAATTCTGCGACATTTTTTATTTAAGATTTACAATTTTAAGATTTTTTGGAAATTCGAAAATTTTAAATAGAGTTTTGGCAATTCATTGGTGTGGTTTAATGATTTCATATTGTTTGAATATAATTCTTTTAAAATAAAATTTGTTAGTATTTAAATATGTTCAAAAATACGTTAGTTGAAGCATCAATTGAGTGTTGCTTTAGCTTTATAATTGTTTGTAAAATATTTAATTAGCCCAACCTCAGTATATATACCAATACTAACACCAAAAAGTTGTAAAAAGGAACCCAGTTTGGCAATCTTACTTTATTTTATTTGTGTATTGTCCGTGCACAATTTCAATTTCCATACAAATTTTATATTTAAAATTTAAAATATTTTAATTTTTTAATATTGAACCTATTATATTTTTTTTTTACATAACGCAAAATGTATTTGCATACTTACTTAGTTGGCGCTACAACCGTATGTCGGTCTTGGCCTCATCTAAGAATTTGCGTCAGCCATTTGTCTTTCGCTTGCTGGCGCCAGTTGGAAATTCCAAGCTTCGTCAGGTTGTCCTCTACTTGGTCTTTCCAACGAAGATGCGGTCGTCCTCTTCTGCGTTGACCGCCGCTGGGTACCGAATCAAATATTTTCTTTACTGGAGCATCGTCTTTCATGCGCTGAACACGACCTAGCCAGCGAAGCCGCTCGATTTTGCGCTTGACTATGTCGATGTCAGCGTACAGCTCATACAGTTCATCATTCCACCGCATACGGTACTCGCCATTAACGCAAATTGGTCTGTAGATCTTACGAAGAATCTTTCTCTCGAATGCTTCTAAAGTCCTTTCATCTGAGCTGCTCAGCGTCCAGGTTTGTGAAGCATAAAGAAGGACGGGCATAATGAGCGATTTATAGAGCGTGATTTTCGTTCATCAAGAGAGGGCTCTGCTTCTCAATTGCCTACTGAGAACAAAGTAACACCTGTTGGCAAGAGTTATTCTTCGTTTGATCTCAATGTTGATGTCGTTGGTTGAGTTTATAGACGTTGGATCCCAGATAGACGAAGTCCTTCACAACCTCGAAACAAAATATTGTAAATCTTAAAGGACTTTGATCGCACTTCTTATGATCAATTGTGTTGTGTGTACAATGATTAAAAAACTGGACCCTCAAGTTTTAAGCCGCCTCTAAATCCAATATTTTTTAGAAGATTTATTCAGAGAAAAGAAAAGGTTTACTAAGCTTTACTTTTTAAATAATAAAAAACTACTGAAATGCTGATAAGATGAAGGATATCTAAGCAAAAAAAATAAATTATGTCAAGTATTTTAGTGATGTATGTTTTGGTTTTATATGTTTTTATTTTTTCTCATTAAACTTTTTTTCAAATCGTTGTGAATTACTTAAACGCTACGAGCTACTTTGGTTTGAGTTGGATCTACATTCATGTTTTGGTATTCGTTGTATTCTGCATTAATTATAGGCCCGAGTTATGGTCTTGCCTTTGCCAATTCAAGTTTATTAAAATCATCACAAATTCCCACAATGCCACTAATATATTATTAATTTTACCTTGTTTTAATTTTCTTTTTTTATTATCAAGACCAAAATAATACGGAATAGGTATCTCCTGCGAATATTCAAAAATCATTATATTCGTTGTATTCTTTATTAATAATAGACCAGTGCTATGATCCTGCCTTAACCAGTTAAAGTTTATTAAAATCTTTTTTAAAAACTCTTACAATATTATTAATTGTGGGTTATCTTAAGAATAGATAGTGAAAATCCTAGGACCGAGACAAATACCGAAAAATATCCAATGCGAACCTTTACAAGGCAATCAAGCGCGCTAAGGTTTTAAGTTTTTGGTTAAAAAATTCTTTTAATGCCATATGAGTTCTATGAAAGGTTGTTTTGTTTTTGTGTCATAACTTTGGCTAAGGTCATGCTAGAAGATCCAGATTGTGTTTATTCGTAGTTTTTTATGAGTGGAACACAGCTACATTAATAACTCAGTTCTGTCTTAAGTCGACTTAAGCGATTATTACTTATCGACACAAAAATGTTGTTTAATCTAGGAGATGCTATTCTTTTGGCATTTCCTTCGTGTCATGTTTTTTATAGTTTTGGTTGTTGCAGCTTTCATTTCGCTATTATTTTAATGAGAATGGAATTGAATGAAAGCTATTATTTGCGTTACTCACTGTTACAATAAAACTAAAAAAGAATTTGTTTCCGTATCGCGAGCAAAGCCGCGGAGGGTTGCTAGTTAAATATAAAGTAGTTTTTAAATATGACAGCTATGATATTTGTTAGTCTCTGTTTGTGGAAATTAGTTACAATGGGAAACAAATCTTGGTTGGAGTTGTTTTTTTACTTCGTGAAGACTTATCGTTTTTGAAGAGTCCATTTCCGACCTGTAGTGGAATTCCCAAACGCGTAAATCGATGAACGTGGCACTCACAATGAAAGATTATTATCGTTAACTTTTTAGGAAATTCACTACTGTTGGTTAGATATTCGAATATTGTTATTGTAGGAGATTTTAATTATAATGTTTTTGATATCAACAAATAAACCAGTCCTACGTTCCCTCTTTCTTCGCTGTAATTTGTCTCTCCTTCATAATTCTTTACTCTCACATTATGATATTAATAATCTAACTACTTCCCTTATTGACTACTTTTTAGTAAGCGATCCTTAGTAAGCGAGTATAATCTATTCAGGCCCTAAGCTATCTCCAGCAATTTCTCACTATTGATTTTCAACCAATTTACACCACGAATGACGTTGACGAACAGCTCTCTGTTCTAAGCTCTCTATTAAGTGAAGCGTTTTCTTTTGTCCCCATCACGAGTTATTATTCACAAACAAACAAACTGACGGGAATCTGTTAAAATCAAGGGAGATAGTATACGCCAAATCAGTACGTGACCTTGCTTTTACAGCATATTTGCATGACAGAAATATGTCCAATTGGAAAGTTTTTTGCAAATACCGCAATCTCACAAAGTCAATAATCCGTATCACCATGACAGTGATGTATGCTTTTCTTTCAACAACATTGTTTTAGATGACCTTAATGAATCAATTATTAATGTTAAATCAAATGCAATTGATAATGACAACAAGCCAATTAAATGTATTAAAATGATATTGTCTAGTATCCAAAATCACTTTTTGCCTTTTGTAAATAGCATACTTTCAACTTCGAAATTTCCAAAGTCTTGGAAGGTAGCCCGAGTTAAGCCAAAACAAAAAATAGCTCATCCACCTTAACTGATAACTTGAGACCGATAAGTATATTGCCAGCTCTTTCTAAAGTATTTGAAAACATTATAAAAAAGCAGATACACTAATCGATACTCCCTTATTAATGAGTTCCAATCTGGGTTTCGAGATGGTTATAGCACAACATCTCTTCTTGGGCTTTCTGATACTATTATTAGAGAAAATACTAATAATAACAAAATTAGTATCCTTGTTTCATTAGACATAACGAATGCATTTGATACTGTTAACTATTTCAACCTTACTCATAAACTAAAACTAAAATTTAATTTCTCAAACTCTGCCTATAAGTTAGTGCTATCGTATTTATGTGATCGTGTACAATTTGTTTCATATTGTGTTCTGGAATCTAACTTCCATTTCTGGCGTACCTCAAGGTTCTGTTCTTGGTCCAATTCTATTTATGCTGTACTTAAATGATGTAGTAAATACTATTGATCGTAATTTGTGTAAAATGTTTATCTTTGCTGATGATATCCAATTGTTGTTTTCTGGATAATGTCAATTTAGTGATGTTATTGAATCTGTTAACAATTATAATCTCTGTAAGTTTTAGATCAATTTTATGTCAGATTGGATTTCATCAAATCAATTCATTTTAAATTCTAAAGAAACCAAAGCTATCAAATTTAATCCTTCCAGAAATGACTCATCGCATAGACGCATTCGGACTCAAAATGACATAGTGGAATTTGCTGACAAAATAAAATGTCTTGGGGTCATGTCTCGACCAAAAGTTAACCTTCGAATACCGTGTTAACGTCCTAAGTTGTAAAGTAGGTTTAACGTTACGCAAGCTATATAGTACAAATCTGTATTTACCACTACATGCCAAATATACAATAGCTCATTCCCTTTTGATGTCAAGTCTGTCTTATTGTACTGAAGTCCATTCATGTACTGTTGTTTCCAATGTTAAATAGTCGAAGTTATATTTAATAAAATTATTCGTTTCGTGTATGGTATTCGATGGCGTGACCACGTATCTAAGTACGTCTTAAAGTTTTTGCAATTTTCTTTCCGTAATTTCATAAAACTGCGTCTCTTATTTTTCTTTTATAAAGTTGTAAAATAATTTAGGATGCCAAATTACTTGCTGCAGAAATTTAATTTCTACCAGTCCACACGAAATCCACAAATTGTTATGCCCAGAATTGCATTCTGTGTTTGAACGGTCATTTCTCATACAAATAGCTCGCTGTTGGAATAAATTGTCAATTTATTTGGGTTTTTTTTCACACAACTAAATTCTTGTAAAGGAAAACTTATTCAATACGTGCAATCTAATGAACTTTGGTATGTCGTCTTTGTCACTGTTTTATGGGATCAATATTAACTATTAGCCTTCATGTATATAACGCTTTTTAATTTATTAGGGCAGCCGTATATGTATTCTAGGGTCATAGACATAGATAATTAGTTTTTAGGTTATTGGACTTCATAAAAATTAGTTTTAAGAACTCCAATATAATACATACATATCCTGTAATATTGTATTTTTGGTCAAAAAGGCTTTTTATATAAAAAAATAAATTAAATTAAATTTCACTATATGTCTGAGAACACAACAACAATGTCTAAGACATATTTTAAGCAGTTGTCTAACTTTCAATGTTAGTAAATAGCTAAATTTGGAGTAAATTTTAAACATATAATATGTAAAAAAAAAAAGTTACTCAGACGTAGACTTATTAAATCGCCGATACACATAATTTTTTTGTCTCTACTACCAGAATCCGTTGACCGAAATCTGTAAATTTTGGGAAAGGGTTGAAAATTGTCGAAAAGTGTTATTTTTCGAAATTAATGTAGACTCTAGAGTTATTTATGTACTTGTATTTTAAAGTTTTCCTTCACATAAAGCGTGAAATATTGCATAAACGAATCACACTTGTGAAAATACTGCTCCAGTGGCAGCTGATGCACAAACAAAGGCGGTGATTGCTAAAACGCAAACCGTAAATAAAATAAAACATGTTTTGCATATAAAACCTACCATTTTAGTGAAGCACTCTTTGGACTCGTTGCTTAGTCTACAATTTTCATTCTGCAGCTCTTCCAGTAGCTTCGATTTCTCCATACATCTGTTGAGGTGTTCTTTCTCAGAGGTTATTAGTTCGTTAATATTTTCATCTAACTCGCTAAGTTTTACGTTCAAACGAACTTTGGTTGATCTGCAATTTGTGGAAAGCATTAAGAAGAAGCGCGAATTTAATTGTATATTCCTACCTCATGTCTTCCACCAGCGACGCATACATTTCTCCCTCCAGCTCCAGTAGTTTTATATCTTGTTCTAGGTTTTCGATATCCGCTTCAGTGTTCTCCATCAGATCAGGATATTCGCGTACCAATTGCTTTAACTTTATACGACGCTCTTCGTCCTCTAAATATTCACCGCGTTGTTTCATCTCATCTATTCTGAAGATGTGAATTTTATAGTATATAAAAAAGATTTTATGTTAAGAATTTCTTACAGGTATTCTTCAAGAATACAAAATACTATAATATGGGCATTTCCGCCAAAAGGTCTACCGCGACTGGAAAATTAAATGTTACTTTAGACTATTTTTTTCCCATAATAGAAAAACAAATTTTAAATTTATATTGTGGGAGTACTGAGTGCTGATCTCAATTTGAATTTTAAAAAGTAGCAACAAACATGATGAATGGCAACAAAAGTTTTATAAGTATAATAAATACTCGTATAATACAATGTTTAGTTAAATTTTTGTCACGTAACGTATCATTTTTGGTGGCTTCTAAGAACCAAACTTTTGGCAACTCTTAGCTTTTACACCTTGTATAGTGCGCTTAATAAACTATTGAAAAATCAAAATAAGGAAAGTTGTAAGTTTAATATTTCTTTGTTTTTCCACTCATTAAAATCGTACGACTATCCCCAATAGTTCGAGTTTGGAGTAGAGCAATAAGGGATCAATAAAAGAGCTCTCCTTTAATACTTTATTTGGAGCAATAAAGAAAAGTTTTTAAATTCATTCAAGAGAGCATTGTGTGATTACTACTCCTTCATTACTCACTTAATGCCTTAAAAAAAAGAGTACTCTATTATTGATCACTTTGGAGAAAAAGGTGGGTACTCTTTTATTGATTCATTTGGAGGAAAAGGCGAGTACTTTTTATTGCTCATTCGGGAGGGTAGGGAGAGGAAAAAGTTCTCTCGCAAAAGAGTAACGTTGGAGTTCTCCATGACTGCTCGTTTAGGATGTAAAAGGGAGTGCTCGCCTCCATTACTCGCTAAATGATTAATCATTGGATGATACTTTGTCCATTGGGGCCATGTGCGTAGCCACGGAAATGCCCATATGCAATTAAGTTAAACATTTGTTTTTAGTTTACTCAAAGACTTCCTGCTCTGTCTGTATGTTGACATCGGTTATATTTTCTGCAAGAAATCCGAAAATCTTCTCAAATCCTTCGGCATAAAGAATCCACTGATTAGAGTTGTCGAACCCAAGTTTCTTGAAAATGTCGCTGTTCTGAGAAATATTTGCATATATTATATTAAAAATGCTCTAAAAACCGTGCAATTCTTTATTTACTTGTATTGGGTCGCCCATTTTCTTGGATAAACTAATTATTTACTAAGATTAAATTATTATGAGAACACTTAATTCAACTACAAAATTGTTTCAAACAGCTCCAACGAAAAATGTTTAAAAGATTTTGACATTTCGTAATTAAATGCTGCCAAATTTTTGTACAATATACATAGGTTTTTGCATTGACTCAAACCAGGGCTGTCAGGCTTTTCGGCAGACTCTAACCACAGAGATGAACGTTTTCATGGCGAGTTAAGCTTGAGTTAGAGTGTTCATCAAGTTGACAAAATTGCGTTGCCAGCTCAAAAGTGTTTCCATGTACAACATCGAGTCGAGTTGGACTCGTCAATTTCTTTTTAACATTGTTGTTGCTTAGTTTGTTATGCCGTGGTCATGCTATCCAAACATATTTGGTGTTAATATAAGTTTATTTTTCTCTTCGCTGAAATGTTTGTTTGGTGGCTATGCTATGTTTGTTACACAGTATAATAGGTGAAAACATAAATGAGATTTTTATATACAGTTCTATGCTATATTCACACTGATGCACATTTACGAAATCCACATTTACGAACGGCCCTTTACTCGTTGTAGGAGTAACAGGGACAAATATAAAGAGAAAATGCTCTAAATGCGCATTTAGCTCTCTGTGAGAATTTAGCATTAGACATATTTTACATATTTATTATAAAATGGAAAACGAAATTAGCAAATTAATTCAAATTGGGATTGTTTATGCAAGGGGCATAATTTTGTTTATTTAATTATCTGCTATTACTAGTGATTGCCCCCCAAAAATGGGGTGGGTTGGATATAAGCTCTAGGGTTCTTATCATAAGTATAAGGAATAAAAACCTTTCGATGTACTAATTTTAAGAGTCTACAACGTGTTTTCAGTTCAACAATCTAATTTCATTAAATTTTATGAATTAGTATAAAATTAACCTCATATTGCAATTTGACAGTTATAACACTTTAACCCATTGTACAGTCGTGTTAGAGAAGTGAAGCTGACCAATAAGTTATCAAGCAACAAATACATGACTTTACTCAGGGTTTACTAAAACTGCTTCTGATCAATATTATGTATTTGATTTACAACTCACTGTGATTTCCCCACTTGTGAAGATAAAAAGATGAGTGCTCGTTTGTTAAATGAAGCGTCGCCACAAATAACGTTGTAAGCGACAAAGTTTATCAGCCCGATTTTGAGTGATTTTTTCCGGAGAATCTGAAAAGGGGTTTTAATTTTCAAGGTAAGGTTTAAGCACATTTCTTAAAAGTTTAATGCAAATTTGTTCATCAACCGTCAATATTCATGAGGGTAAAAAAAATGTGATATATTTATTGCTATCTTAAAAATGAAAACTCCCTCTTCCGATTCCTATGGAAAAATTATTCAAAATTGGGCTAAATAAGATTTCCGAAATTGAAAAAAGTTTTTAGTAGAGCAATTAGAAACATTTAATTTCAATTTCGACATTATTGGTGTAACAGTTGTAAAGAAATTTGCCTGAATATAAAAAATAATATCCAGAGCCAAGCCAGAGCATTTTTAGCAGTTGTAAGAAAAACAAAACATTTTGAATTCATTTGTCACTTACAACGTTATTCATGGCAACGCTTCAAATCTTCATAGCTATCAAATTGTTTTCAACCCTCATGGAAAGTTTTCGTTCATCAAATAAACTATGTTGAACAATACTTTCTGTGTTTATGTTTCTTACTGATATACTTTCTCTTTATTAAGTTTTTGATATGATATAATCTCATTGCCTTATTTCAATACAATTTTTGCACTCGCTGATAAAAGCCCCAAATGAGGGTTCATTTAAAAAAAAAAGTTATACCGCATTGTTTTCTGAAAAAATCTGCATTTTTTCTGATCTCTTCAAGAATTCTGCATTTTTCTGTTCTTTTCTAAAAAAAAATGTTGACGTTAAAAAAATCGTGTTCTTTTCTCGAAATTGTTTACCTTAAAAAAAATCGTGTTCTTTTTTCGAAATTGTTGACCGCAAAAGTATAACAAATGCAGAATATTCTGACCTGTAAAATTAGATGGTTCTGCATTGTGCTCTCTAGTAATACCTACATAAAAACAGTAAATTATTCAGTACGGAATAGTTTTGACATTAATATTTTGTGCTGTGACAATTGTGAGAAGCCAAAAGTTGCAATTTTTAAAATTTCTGAAATTCAATTCAAGATATTTTTGATTAAAGTGGTTGATGAATGAACTGCTTGATGAATATTTGATTGAATATTTGTTAAAAATTTCATGGAGCTGGCACTATACATAACCTATATTGTAAATAAATTGGAATTTAAAACAACAGTGCAGCCAATATCAAATGAAAAAAAATTGTGAGTTTTTTCCGTTCTTTTCTCAGCTCAAAAGAGGTCAACATTCTGTACATTCAGGTAAGAATCTAAAATATTCTGCATTTTGTGAGGTCAGAATTTTTTTTAAGAAAAGAATGCGCTATTAATTTCCCCGGAGTTTCATTAATTGTTCATCACTAACAATTCTTTTCAAAACACCAACTCATATTTGTCACCCTTCTAAGATGGGATGACACAACGTCCACGAACATAAGGTACATGAACCAAACGGTCATTAAGTTCGTGGACCTTATGTCTACTTCCATGTTCGTGGACCTAGGTTATTCTATGTGTACTAATTCTGAAACTAAGTTAAGGCATGAAAATTATGAAATGAAAATTATGAAAATTATGAAATGATTTGGCCATGTACGGAATGTTTTTATCACCAACAATGTTGTATTAACTTGTCTGTTTTATTAATTACTTTCCAAGGTCTCCGTAGAGTCCTCCTCTTTGGAAGTTTGACAAACAAAAACGATACTTTCCATTTTAAACGAAAACAACCTTTTTTATATTTCTCTCAGTTTGGAACTTATGTTCGCTTAGTACCAACATAATGTCCATGGACCCTCTTACGTTTTGTATTGGATATTATGTTCGTGGACCTTATGTCATCCTACTCCCTTTTAAATGTGCACATACAAAAACAAAAATAGTTCATATCTGAGAGAAGCCAAATGTATGAACTGTCCATCTAAGTACACCCACGCCTATCTGACACTCTCGTTCTGGGAGTGCCAATAAAAAAATCATCATTTACAACCACCCAACCTGTATCTTCACCCAATAAACTCATGGCGTTTTCTTTTCTCGGCAAAAAATACTTCCCTGTGAAAGTGCGGAATTTTTTAAATTTTAACTTGAACTCAAAAAAATTTGATCTGTGATTAGTCGTGAACATTCGAGAACTTTTGAGAAATAAATTAAATTGCAAAACAACAAATGCGAGCAATTTCGAAAATATCTTACGAAGAAAAGTAAATAAAAGAAGTAATATGTTCTCTGATTATATTGTTCTCGGTAATGGAGAATCATAAGATCTTCATCTAAGGGCGTCCGCAGGATTTTTTCAAGGGAGGGCAAAGGCATAAAGGAGTCTATAATGCACATAAAGAAAATTGAACCTATATAATTATATTTTCTGAGATTTTTGGTACTAATTTTGTTATCATGATACGCCGGTTGACACGCACTGATATACATTGCGTGTATACCTTAGTATACAGTAATTATCGCTTATATGCGCTATGTTTATCAGCATATCCCGCTTATATGCATTCGAACTTGAGATATTTAACTTTGTCATTTAAACAAGCCAGAATTTTTTCGCTTATAAGCATTTCGCTTATATGAACTTCTCTTTTATATGCATCAAAATTAGGATTTATTTTAAGCAAAGTCATAGAAAACTAACCGGTTACATGCAGCCCTACTGAAATGTCATAAAAATTCCTATTATAAATTTCACATCTCTATTAAAATATGAAATAGCCCATCACTGTCTTTGAAAGTGCCAAAGTTATGTATTTCCTGTGCAGTTTTAAAATGAACAAAAATTGAAGAATAACCTTGTCACTCAAACAAAAAATTTCAACTGTGAAGAAGTTGAGGCAAATTAAATAAGATAGAAGAATATATGTATTTGCCAAAAATGCTGAAATGTACAAAAGAATATAACTAACTTTTTTCGAGATTGAAAGGACTTTAAAAATTAAGTGAAGTTCTATGTAATACGACCCTTGCGCTGTTCTTAAATTTAATTTTTTTAACATATTTTTTTTGTATATTTTTTTAAAACTTAAGACTTTGTTTTATTAAAACTTATTTTTTTTATATTTTTTAAAAGGACTAGAAGCGGCAATTTAATTTAATTTAATCTAATTTTATTTTTTAAAAACGCTTATTTGATAAAATGTAATTTCTAAATAAATATAATTAAAAATAAGACAATTTTTATTGAAACAATATTCCAATTTTTATAAATGCTTCATGGAGGCATGTAACCGAGTTTTAATATAAGCACCGTGGATGCATATAACCGAGTTTTCATATATGCTTTCCCGCTTATAAGCAGCAAGAAACAAGCAAATAGAGGTTATGCTTATAAGCGATAATTACTGAACATACTAAATTATGTATAGTACATATTTCAAAGATGGGGTAAAAATATTTCTCGTGTCATGCCAGAAAACTTTTTAAATTTAATATTTTTTTTTCATATAATTTAAAAAAAATTTTCTCAACAAATTTTCTTAGTAATTGAGTAAATTAGAAAAATTAAAAGTTATCCAAATTGGATCATCTTTATGACAGAAAACCGATTTTTTAAAGCCAACTTTTAGGAAAACATTTCGTTTTTAAATTTATTTTATTTTGTTTTCTTTTTGTGTTTCGTCCAACTTCATATGCCTTACTAGCTTAAATGCCCCTTGCCATTTGTTGCTTCAACGAATGATCTTCGACTAATAAAATATCATTCCTTATCATTCCTTAATTCCTCGCACGAATAATTTCGTAATTTCTTCCATTACTTTCGTAGTATTTACTAATGACTTCGTACTATTTAGTATTAGTTTTGTTTAAAAAATTAACAACTGAAATCTTTCAGCCTGGTTTGTTGAACAATTACTGAATATAAGGAAATGTATGATTGCAAGGTGGCCGTAGTCTACTGAAAGAGTACGTGGCCCGTAAGCTAAAAAGCCGTGAATCAAACCACAGCTCAGATAGGATGTTTTGTTTTTCGTTATTAGTTAATGTAACAAATGCATTCGTACAATATACATCTGTTTTTGTACGAATACGAATAAAATATTTGTAATATGTACCAAACTAGTTTTTAGTCATATTTACACACCAAATTTTTTGAGTGTAAGAATACGTATTGAAAAGTTCATGTGAAGCAAGGGTAATGAAATAGTATCGTAACTTATTACTGTGACGGGTACAACATACTATTTAAAAATGCATGCATGGTTTAGCTCAGCTTTATTTAGAAATAAACCCTAAATGAAGTATTTTTGAGTTCAACATTCTGTAAATTCAGGTCAGAATTCAAACAATTCTGCATTTTGTGAGGTCAGGGGGTCAAATTCCCGTTCTGCGTTATCGTCATATGAAAAGTGTTTTCAGCTTTACACGGAAAACGTGATTCCCGTTGTGTGTTAAAAGGGCAACAGCTGTTTATTTTTTGCTGAAATGAAAACAAAGTTAACGCCGGTTGCAAACGCGCGTTATCGACTTGCTAAATTAGTTTCTGCTATTTTGTGCTACCGAAAAACTTATCCTGGATATATGTATTTATGCAAAATTAATTATATGTTTCTTTTTTATTGTTTATTTGTAATATATAGTTTTACTTTCTCAATCAAGTTTATGGCTTTGGGAAAGCAATATAAGTCGAAGTGTTCCTTCGCAATTTTGGTGAAGTCTCCTCATAAAAATCTTTGGGTTTTTTCTAAATAAATCAATGTAAGAATGTTGAAGTCATAATGAAGTCATCATCATGTTCAGTAAAGTCATTTTTGTAAATATTTTCTACCATCTAATACGGTGTGTACATTTATTTTTCATAAAAGCTTTGTTTAATAAATATTCAGCAACTCTCAAAAGCTATTCAGCAACTACGTTCCATTAAGCGAACAAGAATCGCGTTTTTGTGCGCAGTGAAGTGAAAAAGTGAAATCATTAAATGAAAACTATTGTGAAAAGATTTTTTTCACTTCACTTTAACGCAAAACGGGAATTGACCCCCAGAATTTTTTTCAGAAAAGATAGTGTGTGAAGCCCTTCATATGGCGATTGTGTAGCTAGTTGTGCCAACACAAAGAAACAAAACTCGAATTTGACCGCATTTGACAGCAATGACAAGAAAAAATTCATTGGTCGTAGTTGGTTGAATTGTTTGTAAAATCTTGTACGACCGTTTAGGAAGAGTAACTATTAACTTGTAACTAATTCATAGCTGAAACAAAATGGTAAGTTTAATGTTATTATTTTTAAATATATTAGTTCTTTTTTATGCATTTGGTTGTTTTGTGTACACTGAACTTATAGGTTATGTTTGGAAAATGCTTGGTCATTTTTTTTTAAAGAAGCAATAATTTATTCTGTTTTGTTTTCACGCACTAATAGGCACGACGTTATGACTCCCGCACCACAATTTTCTCGCCCGAGGGACGTCTCTATCAGGTGGAGTACGCAATGGAAGCTATATCACATGCCGGCACTTGTTTGGGTATTTTGGCCGAGGATGGCATCCTGTTAGCTGCCGAGTGTCGCAACACAAATAAATTGTTAGACAACAGCATCTTTTCGGAGAAAATTTACAAGCTTAATGAGTGAGTGTGTGTGATAAATAGCGTTGATACCAATTTTTAAAGTTTTTTCAACACAGCAACATGGTTTGCTCTGTGGCCGGCATTACATCGGACGCCAATGTGCTCACTAGCGAACTGCGTGTCATTGCACAACGTTATCAATTTAACTATGGTGAGTCCATGCCTTGCGAACAGTTAGTCTCCTATTTGTGTGACATCAAGCAGGCCTACACGCAGTACGGCGGCAAACGCCCGTTCGGTGTCTCCATACTGTATATGGGCTGGGATAAACATTACGGTTATCAGCTTTATCAGTCTGATCCCAGCGGCAATTACGGAGGCTGGAAAGCTACTTGCATAGGCAATAATTTTGGTGCTGCCATTTCCATGCTGAAGCAAGAGTTGAGTGAAACTGAAAAGATAAACTTGGCACAGGCCAAGGATCTGGCTGTGAAGGTATTAAGCAAGACGCTGGATACCACCAAATTGACATCGGAAAAGGTTGAGATGGCTACTCTGCAGCGCGTTGATGACAAGACGGTCATTAAAGTAATGACAAAACAAGATGTCGAAAAATTAATTGAAAAGTATAATAAAATGGAAGCTGAAGCGGAGGCTGCCAAGAAGGAAAAGCAAGCCGCACAAAAACCTTAGACGTGAGAAAGGCATGGATGTGTTTTAAATCAGTTTTTGTTTTTTGATTTTTCAATTTGCATTAAAATTGGTACAAACAAAATAAAATTTATGTTTTTTACAAAATGCTTCATTGCATTATGCAAATTAAAAACATTACTATTTCAATTTATATAATTTGGCTGACTTCGTAAACGCATTAATGCAATGCATCAGTGTGTTTTATTTTAAATTAGTTCGAATTCTTACCAAAATATTCTAAACTTCTGAACTAGTTGAATGAAATTATTTAATTTGGAATATTTTCAATTATATTTTTGTTCAAAGTAATGTATCTTTCGTAAGCTTAAACTCTAGAAGACAACAACAAAAATTTTAAAATCTTGGTTTTTGTAATAATTATGCAAAATTTTGTACTCGTACGCCACAAAAAAAAAGTTTAAACTTCTTAAAGAAAAGCGTTGATAACGTTTTTGATTTATTCTCCAAATAATATTTTATGCTAAATAAAAGTTACTATTTTTCTTTATTACTGATGACTGTGCTCAGTTTTGTATACAGTCATGTGGAAATAAATAGGGACACCTATATTTTTATATTTGAAGCTGCATGAATTATATACAAGGTGCCCCAGATATAGCATTAATTCCCTCGGCTGGTGATTCTTATTGATAAGGCGAGTATAACACTTTATGGAGTTTCCTCCCACATTTAAAACTTTCAAGATACAGGGTGTTTTACGGTTTTGGTACGTGTTTAGTATTATTGATATATAATCTATACTACTCATCATAAAATAAAAAATAGTATTTTCTATTTTAGAAAAAATATCAGCTTTTTCATCAGTATATCAACCACTTTCGTGTGATGTGCTGTAGCGGAGCTAAAATTTTGAGAATATCCAACAAAATATCAACAAATTTTGTATCTTTTCTTTTAGCGGAGCTGTTATCGTCCAAAGTTAGAATTTAGAAAAGAACTATTGATTAAGTGTATTTTAACATGAAAAACAGAGATTTTAAATTTTGACGATTACAGCTCCGCTAAAACAAAAGATATAAAATTTGTTATTATTTCGTTTGTTAGTCTCAAAATTTTAGCTCCGCTGCAGCACATGACACGAAAGTGGTTGATATATAGATGGAAAACCTGATATTTTTTCTAAAATACAAAATATTATTTTTTATTTTATGGTGAGTAGTTTAGATTCTAGATCAATAATACTAAACACGTACCAAAACCGTAAAATACCCTGTATCTTGAAAGTTTTACAATGTGGGAGGAAACTCCATAAAGTTTTATACTCGCCTTATCAGGAGAAACCACCACCCGAGGGAATTAATGCTATATCTGTTGCACTTTGTATGTAATTCATGCAGCTTTATATATACAAATACAGGTGTCCCTATTTATTTTCACATGACTGTATGTCATCAACATTTTAAAATTTTGTTACTTCACCATTCTGCTTTTATGAATACCGCTTACCACGTCTTCTGAACAACAAAAATATTTTTATGAATTATACCAGAAAAATTTTTTATACGCATACAATTTTGCTACAGAACAGAATTGCAAAAAAATTGAAAAGAAAGAAACGATTCAAAGAAATTTAATTTAAGACTGCATAGTAAGAAAATATCTTCGACTGTACCGAAGCTAAAATACAGAATGTTGAATGAATGAAATGTTGTATTATTTTGATGACGTCACTTTTATAAGGCGCAGTTTTTATTTATTAAAGCTGATGTGCATAGTATTTAGTTGAAACATTAATTTTTTTGGTATTTATAAAGGTTTTACTATTATGATGACGTCACTTTGTATGGGAAGTGGGCGGAATTTTCTTTTTTTTTATCAATTTCCCAGCATTGAGTGCATAATAAAGATTCAAATTTATTTGCAAAATTTGAAGCCGTTGTACTTGATTTTAAAGAGCTTAAGAAGTTTTTACAGTTTTCATCAAGTCACTTTGTATGGGAGGTAGACGTGTATTTTAAGGATTAAAAAGGCTGATGTGCAAAATTTAGTCATTCGATTAATTTTTGTTAAATTTAAAGAGACTTTACCATTTTTTAATATAAATCAAATATATTGAATTTCGTTACGAAAGCTATAAAATTTTGGACACAGTACTTTTTCCAAACGCAATTTCCTCATCTTTTGAACTTCCAATTGAACACTAAAAACCTTCTATCCATCAATTTGAATTCGTACGATTTGCGGAACATGCCAGCATATTTTTTTTAAACTTTACTTTCAAAAAAGTGTTCGTATATTTTTGATTACAACTCGAGTACAGTTCGTTTGATTTGGTTATCAAATATCGCAAAAGAATTCCCATTTAATAAATAGCAATAAATGTAATCACATTATTTTCAATTATTCGTTGTTTCGGAGCAAACTTGAATGAAAATACGAAAATATTTTCGGTAAAATTTAAAAAAATAAAGTTCATAAAAATTTGGAACGACTAAAAATGTCTAGACTCTGTAAAGAGTCAATCACTAGACAGTCCGTAGCAACTAGATCAGATGGCAACCTTGGTAGAGTTGATGGCGCTGATCTATAAATAGCCTACTGCTTGTGATTAAATGTCATATGATTAAATAGCCAATTTGAACGTTCAATTTGTTCCTTATAATTCAAATGAATGCATTCCAAATGTGTGAAATCATATACGACTTTAAACAGTGAGTTGATCACAGCTTAATCACTCAAGAGGAAATTGGAAGAGAGAATGTAGCAATTTCCGAAACAAACTGTGTCTAGTCAGCTAAGTGATTGACTCTATACAGAGTTGTTGTTGCCTTCTTAAAAAACTTGGTCGAAAGCTCGCAATTAAATTCATGGAACGTTTTACTTTTAGCTTAAATTATCTTTTTTAATTTTTTTTTTCAAAACGTGTATTTGAAGCTAAAAGTGAAAGATTAAAGGCCGCTCTCAAGTCTTTTAAAAATTATAGGGGTGCAAATTAAGAAAAAATAACCCTAAAATCATACTGTTTTTTAAATTTTCCAAAAAAACTAAGGATTATAGGTATCAAAAGAAAGGTAATATAAGCATCTATTAAACGAGGTATAAAACATACAGATATTATAAAACATAAAAATCCATGCATAACGTTTTAAAATATAATCCCTTTTATAATTAAAATTTTCTTTTTTTCCAATTTTAATGAAAAACTAAATGTATTTAGTTTCTCTGTTTAATAGGTGGCCTTTGGTCACTGCTTAGCGATTACAACCCTCAGTAAATCCAACACCGGCTTCACTGACTGCAGTACTTCTGGATATAATTATCTTTTTGAAAGGAAAAAACACAATTTTTTCAGAAAAATTGTAAATATAAAATGAGCTTCATCTTAGAAAGTTATGCATGGATTTTTATATATGATACCTCATTGAATAGATACTCGAATTACATTTGCTTTAATAACCATAAAGCTTTGTTTTGTTGACCACTAAAAAAACATCAAGATTTTAGGCCATATTTTTCAACCTGGAATTTGGATTAAGTTACCCTAAATATATACAAGGTGGCGCAAAAGTAACCTTGTGATGTTTTTTGGCAGTAATTTGAAAAAAAAATTAAAAACTTTGATTCTTCTTGTGGATTATTTTTATTTGGTCTTTTAATTTTTTTTACATCAAGTCGAGAATATGATGTCATGTAAATGACCGCCGCCACAGTTGATTGTCATTTGAGCCCTTTTTATGGCATTTTTCATCACTTCGGCCAAAACTTCCGGCGATAGGTCCTCACATTCTTGACGGATATTGTCTTTAAGAGCTGCAAGAGTCTGAGGCTTGTTGACATAAACCCGCGACTTCAAAAAGCCCCACAAAAAGAAGTCTGGAGCGGTCAAATCAGGCGATCTTGCTGGCCAGTGCAAATCGCCAAAACGGGAGATTAGGCGCCCGGGAAATGCATCCTTCAGCATATTGGTTGTGGCACGTGCAGTGTGTGCTGTTGCATCGTCCTGTTGGAACCACATGTTTTTCAATCCCAATTCATCAAGTTGCGGCAAAAAGAACTCGTTGATCATTGCTCTGTAGCGCTCACCATTCACAGTAACCGTTTGGCCCGCGACGTCTTCGAAGAAAAAAGGTCCGATGACTCCTCCAGCGAAAACAGCACACCATACAGTGACTTTGAGCGGGTGTAATGGCTCTTCGTGGGTTACACGCGGATTTTCAGTGCCCCAGAAGCGTAAATTTTGCTTATTTACTTACCCACTAAGATGGAAATGGGCCTCATCACTCATGATTATTTTTGATGAAAAATCATCTTCCTCTTGGTGGTGATTAAGGATGGCTTGAGCGTATGTTAGACGCGATTGACGGTCAGCAGCTAACAGCTGATGCATCGTCTGGACTTTGTACGGAAACATCTTCAAATCTAGTACCAAAATTCGCTGTAAAGACCGTCGACCGATTCCTATTTGCGTGGCACGTCGTCTGGTCGATGTCGACGGCGCTTCCATGACATCCTCGGCTACAGCAGCAATATTCTCTGCAGAACGCCTACTCCGGGGTCTGCCACGCCTGGCAGCATCTCGTGTTGTGCCAGTCTCTTCGAGGCGAGCGGCTAAACGTTGCAGTGTTTCACCAGTAGGCGTTGGACGGCCAGGAAATCTGCGACGAAATGCACGTTGTGCCAAAGTCACCGACCGATTATTGGTCAAATAAATAGTCACCAATATTCCGCGTTCTGGAGCAGTGTAGCGTAACATTGTTTATTAACGTGTATTTCACATGTGTTTACTACACAAATGTCAAAACAGAACTGACATTAGGGGCCAATCGCAAAATTTATAGCATTTTCTGATAGGAGGATTACTTTTGCGCCACCTTGTATGTTCCACAAACAATTAGGTACATCAATAGGGGGTTTCGGACGATCCGACATGTCGGACAGATCTGGCATGCTTGACGACAAGTCGGATCATTAGGGGGTTTCGGATGATCCGACATGTCGGACAGATATGGCATGCTTGACGACAAGTCGGATCATTCGAAAGCAAATAAGACAGTTGGACGAAAATCAAAAAGTTTTGCTTTTTCTGCCGGTCGGACCGACATGTTGGGCATGTGAACGCAAGTCGATCCGACTTGCAGCATTTTTTTCATTTCAATAAAAGCGTCAGCGGGTGAACAGCGACGAAGCGGAAAAATATTATAGAAAAATAATATGAACAACGTTAGAAACATTGAAATATGGATATAATTAATCAAAATTTCTCTAAAGTATGGAAAATTATGCCCAATTCTAAGGGCATCTACAAATTGTTTAGCTATTATGCTGATGTGTTTAGTTTGAGAGCAGGCAATGGAATGAAGTTGGCGGACATGTCGGACTGTTCGAAAGCTCAAAGAAATTTGCTCCGTTAATTTGTCGTCGGACATGTCGGATGGCAAGTCGGATCATCCGAAACCCCCTATTTAATTTTAGCTAAAAGTAATATATGCCAGAAAGTTTTGATTTTTCATTGGATTTAAATTTATGATATGGCAGCACTGACATATTTCATGATTTGGACATTAGGACTGTTCACATTTCAAATCGCTCATCAAATGATTTGACAAATGATTTGACCAACAGAATTCGTATGGATTTGATGGCGATTTGATGAGTGTCCACACTCGTTGCTCAAATTTTTTGATGTAAATCAAAATTTTTTGGGTTTTCTGCTGATTTGACGAACGATTTGACTAGCGTGAACAATCGTCAAATTGTGTAGTACGATTTTGTCAGTTCAAAAAAGTTTTTAACCTGAGCATACGCTGCAAAAGAGGGAGCGGAAGAAAATAATAACAAAATAATAATAATAATTTCTTCTTCTTCCAATATGATTTTAATAACAAGTGGTATTAAAAATTTTCCGCTATCGCGATGTGCTTACTTCGGTGTTCAAGATAAAATGAAATTTGACGAAAAATTTGATGAGTCTGAACACTTTCACATTTCACTTTTCTAACCGCTCATCAGCCCTAATAACGATAAGTCCTATCAAAGCTACTTATTCTACCTTATTGGTCTGCCATGGGCAAAGTAAAGTAAATTTTTGAGACTCATTGGCTGTATTCTATCCGAAAAAGCGCTCAGGTAGCGAAATAACATGTTGCGGAACTTTCGGGCTGAATAGCATACGCTCACAGAACATGTTCCTTGAGCTGTCACAATTTATATAGCGAAAATATTTTTTGCTACTTCGCTACCTGAGCGCTTTTTCGGGTAGAATGCGGCCATTCTTTCATATTTACATTTGTTTTTTTCTTATGGCCAACTCACACGGGATTGTTTGATTGTCAATCAATGAACTTTTCGTACGCTCTTTTAAATTTTGATTGTTGGTAGCTTACATGCCAATATGCGACTTGCTAATTAATTTTGAATGGTTAATTTTCCATTTCTCATTAAAAATATTATTGAGGGTTTGAAAATTGACGAAAAAGTTTTTAAAATTGACAGAAAACTTGTGTCTTATCTATATTACTATATGAAATCGTTCGTACGGGTTGGTATCCGTTAAGATCTTAGAGACGGTAACACCTATGGGGCATCAAATTTACAATATTTGTTGTCAAGGCTAATATCTCGAATAATAATAAAAAGTTGCCACACCCTCTATTACCGCCCACAAATTTTGGCATACTTTGCCAAATATCTGGTGATTTGTAAAAAAAATATATACACTTACATATCAACTGTAAGGTTTAATTATAGGCTTTTTCAATAAGATATTTTTTTTGCATATTAATAAAGCGACTTTAGGAGAAAATAACGGGTTTATCAGTAATAAAAAGTAAATATAATATGAAATCTCTAATAAAATTCAATATACTGTTAAAATATGTATGGCTTTTTCTGACAGATAATTTAATTACCTTTCAAATAACGTGTTCATATTTAAGATTGATTGGTTATTGGTGAAGTTTAAATGTTTTTTAATAGATATTTTAGAAAGAAAAAATTTAAAAATCGATATCTCGATAGCTAATTGATAATTCCTTTCGTATATCTTATTTTCTCAATGAGTACTTTAAAATTGCATTTTGAAAACTTGGCGCCCCGGCAATCGGAATCGTGCCTATAGATTTCTTGCGACTACATATGTGATACAAAATGGTAGTGTAGTAGTATGGATACTTAAGTACTAAAGTATAACTACAATAGTACTACATCTGGCAACTATGGGTGTAGGCTCAAATTTTTTCGTTTGACATGATTTTGACAGAATTGTAGGTATTGTCGAACAGGAAGCAAAACAAACACAGAATGTAAGGGGTATTTTTAAAGTTTCTCCTTATCGAGCCTACCTGGGGCTGAATTTATAGGCACTTGTCTCGTCGTTCCCTTCGTAGTTTTGCTCGATTACGGATGCTGTAATTCGGACCCAGGGCCCAGATTCCGTAACTGTGAAAAAAAAATCTGTGTACACAAAATTAAAAAATTAAAATTCACTCGCAGTGTACACTTTTCGATTTCAAGCGATTCTGTAAGCTTAAATGAACACTGTTGTGCTGAATGAAAATTTGTGTTTGCTGAATGAAAATAAAGCATCGCTAAATGATTTTTGACAGATTATTGTAAACAAACTAAAATACAGAAATGAGTTTGGTGTAAAGAATTATTTTTGTACGTCGATTAAGAAACAAAAGAAAGCATGTTATATATATATTTAACTTCACAAATTTTACATCTTTGTTTTGTATGTTTTAATAGGAACCTACGGGATTCAATCAATGCCTTTGATGTTAGTGACGAGCGATTTATTGAGTTGTATATTATCAGCTTTACTATTTAGCTGAATGCTCAGCTCCTTCCTTCTCGAACCGAGTATGAGAATCATCAACACCTTCCAATCTGCAAGTTTGGATTGAAAATAAGAAAATAGTCTAAACAAATAAAAAACAACTTTATTATCTTGGGAAAACGCTACGTTATTTTCCATAAAACAAATTAAGAACTCTTTTTGTTCTCCACTGGCTTTCTTCGCTTTAGAACCCATTTTTCACAATATATTTAAATATTTCACTTTCAACACTTTAGTGAATAAACTTATTCATTGTGTACACTTTTTGACATAAAAATTCATTTCACATGGTAACAGAATCGCAAACAACACGTTAACACAAAATTTCGTGTACATTAGGGCTATTCCCGATTACGGGCAAATAGCGTGGCATCGTGGCATTTGCAAAATATGATGGCAAATATTTCCAACACAACAACAAAATGTACAGATTTGCATTTGACCGACTGTGTCAAATTTGCAGCACTAAAATCGCATTGCATGCAGTCGAGCATGGGCAACTCTTATTTGCCAATCAATCAGCTGTCACATTTTAGCCAAACGCCGCTAATAAAACAAAATTAACAGACTCTGATATAGAACTCACTTCGGTAGGTAATACACTTTGATAAATAAAAATCAAAAACACCACAAACACTGTTCGTGTTGTTTTTTTTTCCTCCAAAACAGCTGAGTTTTGTTTGCAACAGTGTTCTAAAGAGTGTGCTCACAGTTGATGGCAAATATTTGGTAGGGCATACATTTGCAAAACTAGTTGCCCGTAACTGGGAATAGCCCTATTGTGTTTTTCACAGTTACGGAACACCTTATACATTGGGCAAGACTAGAAAGCAAGAATATGAGTTCGTAGGACAAATCGTGGTGAGTTTACGTGAGTTTTGGAGACGAAAGGGAAAGATTAAACTTGCTCAGTACTGGCAAGTTTTTGTACTAAAAAAACTTGCTTTCAAGTCTTGCCCAATGTATAAGGGGTCCTAGAATGCAAAGGAAAACGTAGGTGGCGTTGTGGAAAAATTAAAGTAAATTTCAGTAAACTGGAAAATTAAGAGCAAAAAAATTCACAGTAGCCGCAGCTGCTGTAAACATCAGCGCAAAATTGACGACTTAGCAGGCTCGACATTTTTCGTTTGACATGGTTTTGATAGAATTGGAGGTATTGTCGAAAAGGAATCAAATCAAACACAGGGGCCGAATTACAGCATCCGTGATCGATCAAAATTGTACAAGATTGATAGGAACTTGTCTCGTCGTGCCCTTCGTAATTTTGCTCGATCACGGATGCTGTAATTCGGCCCTAGAATATAAGGGGTAATTTTAAAGTTTCTCCATATCGAGCCTACCTGGGGCCGAATTACAGCATCCGTGATCGAGCAAAATTGTAGAAGATTGATAGGCACTTGTGTCGTCGTGCCCTTCGTAGTTTTGCTCGATCACGGATGCTGTAATTCGGCCCCAGGTTATTCTGCCATGGTATGGGGGCATGAACCAATAAGATAAGATCACGCAAAGAGCAGTGCGAGAAAAAAGTAATTTTTCGTGCAACGTCAGCGGTCACAAGCATGCTATGAAACTGTCAATTTGCATATGTTTTGCATGCAAAACATGTGAAAACTCGGATAAAAGTAAAAAATTATAAAATTAATAAGTTTAATTCGCGAAAAAAGTGTTTGAATACTTTGTTTATATTTCCATGCAGTAACTAAATGTAAAGAACGCTGTAAAAAGAAAAACTGCAAATAAATAGAATACAAAATTGGGTGTTCACTTTGTTTTTATTATTGAACTGTTTTGTTCAATTTTCTTTTCCTCTGCATCGAATTGTTCACAATTTCTTTATTTAATAATCTTATTTTAAAAAACATTCGTGCGCGGAAAAACATTTTTTTTATTTTGTTGTCACAAATAACATGCTCTGCACTTGTAATGTGCGTCTGCAAATAATTTTTGCTTATTAGCAGCCCGTCGCCATTTACGTCGTTGAACACTTTTTCCAACGCAGTCATATGCGCCATGAGCTCTTCCGTTGGCTTGGCGAACCGCCTTCGCTTAAATGATCTACCTAACTAAGTGATGCTGCCGCTTCTTCTTCCAGCCTTATGTTCGGAACGTCTTTGTGCAATTTGTGGCAGATGTATCACGCGAGGTTTTCCAAACCGCTGTTCACTCCAAGAAAAAGATTAAAAATATTGAATTCTTAAAATTGTTAAATTTTACTTACACTTGCGAATATAGCTGCCGTATTTTCGCTTGAAGTAACTGCTCTGAAGAGCGGTTAGAAATAGAAGCGTCCCTGTTTAGTTTTTCTATTTCCTCTACAGGAAAAACTTCTCCATGACCAACGACTCCTGAAGCAGAGCACTTACGATTTTTTTGTTTTCGCGCTTTAAAATTCGCTGACATCGTTCTGCATTTGCTGGTTGCACCTCCTTGGTCATAACTGTTGGGACAGCGCACGGATTTAAGCGCATAGCTTTGCCAAAACTTATCGTAACATTTTTTAAAAGAATATTTACGTGGAAATGTAGAAGTACTTACCCATTTGAACTTGGACCCTTCTTTCGAAGTCTTCAGGCAGAAAATGATCTCCACAGATTCTTGCCATTGCAGTGTCGACATTTAGCCGACAAAAAATCTCCCATTGCTTACAAGCAATTTTTGCCTTGGGGAAACGGTAGAAACTAACGTATTTTTTTTTTTGCTGTTGCAATTAATGCATGTCGCTACAGCACACTTCGTTTTAATATAAAAACACATAACATTTATATGACAACACTTTAAAATTTTAACAAATAACATTCAACATCCAATCACTAATCGTAAACAAAAGATTTTGTGACCGATGACGTCAGACCTATCAGCTGTTTTTGTTTACAATATGGCGGCTCTTTTCTTTGCATGATCTTTATTTCTTGGTTCATGGTATGGGGGTACCTTTACAAGTTGCAGCAACATTTACATTCCACAAGCTATCATTTATATCAGGCACACCTCGCTGTGTTAAAGTGCTGCCAAACTGTTTTCTTCAATTCCAATACAATTTTGACGTTTATCAAAGACAATCACCCATGACGGCCATTTTATTTTGTGGAACATGATGAGCGTTACCAACAAATTGGAAAAAACACCATTGCACACAGTCGCAACAAACCTATACCACCTCACTTAAAGCTCACACCGACACACACCGATGGTAAAAATCTAAATTCCCACACCACACCGCGCACACACACACTCACAAACGACTTCAGTTCACCCAATTCACGCACGACGACCATTTTCCAATTTTCGTCTGTTGACAGCTACCAAACTTCAAACGAAAACGCAAGAAATTGTCAAATTCTAGTGAGAAAAATCTTCATTAACTGCAAGAAAAATTAAAGAAATCGAAGAAAAAGGTCTGCTTGTTGGAATTTTTATATTTGCCAAAAGTTGCAACGTGTATGTGTGCTGGCTTGAGTTGATTGTAAATTGTGCGCGATTAAAGTTGTTTTTTGTAACAAATCAAATGAAATTTTTTGTCGGAGTACGAACAAAATTTTTTCCCATCGTCTTCTGCATGGTAGTCGATGAAGTCGTCGTCGTCGTCGTAGCCGTAGTTGTCGTTGTTGTCTTCTTGAAATACGCGCATCCGCTCTCAAATTCCGAATTTCTTTATTCTGTGTGTGCGACCGCAAGCAAAGTGAAAATAAATTTTAGTAAGAAGCAAAAATTTCTGAATAAAAATCTATGCAATTAATGTGTGTGTGTGCGAATATGCGAAAACGTCAGACGCAATTAAATCATCAATAGTTATTCGCTAGAATGCAGAGGAAAACGTAGGTGAAATTGTGGAAAAATTAAAGTAAATTTCAATAAATTGGAAAATTAAGAGCAAAAAAAAATATCACAGTAGTCGCAGCTGCTGTAAACGTCGGCGTAAAACTGACGACGTAGCAGCGACGTAGTGAACAGCAACGACATAACCTCAATAAGAGCGCCATCTCGCTTCGTCGATCACAACATTACGTGTGCGTGCAAGTGAGACGAGTATAGATGTGAGTTTGTGTGAGTGGCCACAGTGCACAGTGAACGTCAAAAGTGCGGCGTTAAAGCAACGTCGTCGTCGTCGTCAACAACATTGACGGCGCAACACTACTAAAAAAATAGTAAAACAACCTTAAATAAATTAAAAGAAAAGAGAAATAGAAAAGTGGAAGAATGAAAGAATAATGAATAAAAAGCAAGCAGCGACGAAGAGGAAAGCATAAATAAAGTAGAAATAGCATCAGCGGTAGCAGAGGCAGAGTCACAGGCAGCAGCATTGAATACAGCGGCAGCGAATCGACAATAAAAACTTAGCCAAATGCAACCACCAACAAAATGGATAATAAAAACACACAATTGGATTTTAAATTGCTGGTAATTAAAGCATTTAATTAATAACGAAGAGAGAAGAGATAAAGTCAAAATTTTTGAAATTCTCTAGTAGATTTTGTTAATTGTTCGCTTAATGTACAGTTGCGGCAATTAGCGCAATTAACAATGAAAACAAATCATTTCACTCCAGAAACGAGCAGGTTTCGCGCTTTCAGCGGACAGTCGACATAATTTTGCCAACGTCGAAGTAGACGTTGTCGTTTATTCGTTTTCAACTGATCCGTCTTTTTATAGTTGTTGTACATAGCTGCCTCTTTAGTGGTGTTGGTGAAGAGCGAAATTATTAAATTAATGATTTTGCTGTTTGTGCTTTCTTGTTTTCACAGTTGTTTTTTATTATTTTTTATTTTTGTAGCCAGCTAATTCTCCAACTCCTGCTGAATCCAATAAAATAAACCCTTATTTGCTTTCGTGCAACTTTCCTAAATTAAAGTAGCGTTCCCTCCGCCATTCACTTAATAAATTTGCGCTACGTTGCACGCCCACCACTCCTACTTTTGTTACCCTCCACAATTTAACATTTATTTAGTGCCGCAGTTGCAGCCGCACCCGCACCCGCCGCTGTTGGCCGCACCAGTAACGTTGCGAAGCCACACGTTCAAACACACACACACGCTCCCACTCACACATGTTTGAATTGTGTTGCTGCCACATAAAAAGACGTCGTAGTCAACGTCACTGCTAGCGTCAACAAAGACGAAGTGAGCTCCACCACCTCGATTCCACACACCACCTACTTTGCCGCCACCTCATTCTGTTCGTACTCCACATCACGCTTTCGTTGTTTTCTTTCTACCTTCTACTGAATGTTCTCGTGTCTGTTCTGTGCGCGCTGTTCTATTCGTTCTTTGAAATCTTGCTGTTGGTGTTGTTGTTGTTGTTTTCCTTTTGCTATTATTATTTTAAGAAAATATTTATTTTTATTCATTTATTACAACATAACAACAAACATACAGAAACACACACACACACATTCTTCCATACATACAAATATCTTCCGACCTACCTACCTACCAACCAACCAATCTACCTATCTACCTTCCATTCTACCATCCTCGACTTTAATAAAACAACAACAACAACAACAATTTACATAAACATCTACGCTACTACAAACGAACGTACAAGCACACAAAAACACATTGCCACATAGCGACATACAAACGCAGCTATAAACATGAGGGAGTACATAAGGGAAAATTAAAAACAAAAGAAAGCACAAAAATAAAATACATAACTACATAGTAAAAATTCAACAATAAAAGAACAACAAAAACATCAACAACAACAACATCGCACACAAAAACACACACACGCGCGCACACAGAGAATGCAATTAAAGTGTTGTTAATACAGCGCTTTAAATTAATTCCCTCTAAAATGTTTCCTAATTGAATCAGCTTCTCAATTTATGAACTCGTTTCTTTTTTCTTATATACATACGTCATTATCATCGTCATAATTATGACGACAGGATCCTTCCATATCCTTCTTTAGTGTCGTACCATTTGACCCATCTAGCATCTAGTTTCCTTTATATTTAAAGCCTGCGTGTAATTATTATTCAATATTTAGTAAATTTATGTATTTGTTTACGATTTAGTTGAGCTTATTCCTAGAACTTCGTTCTACATCGACATCCAAATTGTTTATAAATTCAATATTATTTTAAATTTGATAATTGAACCACTCTATTTACTTTTCGGAGTTAAATTACTTAACTACCTAAGATGAAGATATCGAGAGCTTATATTCAATATGAGAGCAAAAAAACCGTTTCAATATTTCAGTGTACAATTCACAACCAAAAAATATCAGAATATTGTATTAAAAGAATAACAAGCTTTCATAAGCAAAAAAAAAAAAATTAGTGAAATAGGTTGTTTTGTATATCAAATATATTTTTTTCTCTAATGAATCCTGTAGATAAGTCTTTTTATTCAATAGGAAAAGTAAGTTCTTCGTGAATTCATTGACGATTTTATTCAGATTTTAGGAAAATTTTTTGATAACAATATTAATAAAAACAAGAGAAAAATATCAAAATAGCAGTAAAGAATGATATTGGTCTATTAATTTAATTGCTTACATTTTTTCAATATTAACATAAAAAAATATTGATATTCTGTTAAAATTACAGACTTCATTTCTTGGAAATGGTTGCACTTTTTTGCTTGCTAGGCAGGCCGAGTAAAAATAACTGCGAGCGAACAGCGGTCGATCATCGGCCAATCATGGGTCGCACGGCCGTACAAGGGTCGAGATGGCCTGAAAATGAAGTTCTTCTGCCGCTGTATGGTCGCTGAACGACCGTTGTATGCCACCAAAATTTTCAAAACTCTTAGGGTGTTGTTACAGTGGTCGTCATATGATACCTGGTCATGTCACTTTTTACACTCTTTTTTTCGTTTGATGAGCTGTGTGACGTAAGTATGTTATGCTTGTGGTCATATGATGCCTAAGCACCAGAACACTTTTTGCTACTTTTAGGCCGCGTTAATAGTGGACACTTTGGCTGAAGCTGATTCATAAAGCTGCTTTGTCCAGATTTTTTTGATCACAGTGAACGCTTATTCAACGCTGTACAAAGTAGCTTCTTGAGCTTATTGGTGTTCATAGTGCGCGCTTAGCATAATGCTTGTAGCTGACTGGTGCTTTGTTTTAATTGTTTTCTTTGAAAAATATTACCGTCAATTGTGTTTTGCAAAGTAAATGAAAGGTTTTTGCTAAATGAGTGTGGAGAAGAGTAAAAAGAAAGGGGAAAAATAACTGCGTTGATTTTTAATGAAAAAAGAAACATTGTGTTGTTATAGAATCGAGATAAACACGATTAAAAGTTCAGTACAATAAATAATTTCCAAAAAAAAAACAAAATCAACGAAAATATTGTTAACAAGAATACAAACAAAATAGAATCGTATAAGCAGTACGACGCAATGAATAATAAAACTAAACAAAAAATTTAAACTATGTGATCAAACAAGAATAAAGCGCCGAAAAGCATTTTAAAAATGCTCTACAACAAAGCGTAAAAAACAAAACTATTTTGCTGTGTGAGCAAGCGAGATGGAGATATAAGCGCTGAAAAGGATTTGAAAAGAAGCTTTATTCCAGCTTTATGAGGCACTATGAGCACTTTAAGCTTTTTCCATAGGATAATACACAAAGCGTTTTTCAGCTTAACCTCTCGGCAAAGCTAAAAGCGTTTACTGTGAACGCGGCCTTAGGCCTATTCACCAGTCTGCCTATTAAGCAGTGCACTGTGGTAACGGCCACTACATCTAGTCTTCTCAGCGAGAGAAGGGTTCTCTTGTATTGGCTTTAGATGTGGTGTACTCTTTGAGCAGCAGTGTGACAGTTCCGAACCGTTTAAGACTCTGATGTACCGTTTTTTGTAAGCTCGTCTGTTTTTTCATTTCCACGTAAGCCCTTAGTGGTCGTCCATAAACTACGTTACTGATTTCCCGGTTTTTTTACCCCCCTCCCCCTGCGTTACTTTTCGTAGTGCTTTTCAAAACCCCTCCCCCCATAAAGTAACGTGACATATGAAATTAATTCATTCGAATGATTATATATTTTGACTAGCTCTGACAATTTTCACTAGTATTAGTGTCTAGTATGACTAGATACATTAAAGGAACAATTTGAAAAAAATCAATAATTAATATCATCTGTAAAAGCTATTCCATCTGCGATCCAAGATTCGATGCTCTCAAACACTGGGATAGAAGAAGCTGGTAGCTTTGTTGAGGATTCTTCAAAATAGAATTTTTCATCGGATTCTATGTCGAGCCATTCAGGTGAATCCTCATTTCTAACGCAAAGAAATTCACCTGGTCTTTGACAGAGTACCCTTAAAGGCTGCTCCCGAGCTGCACCAAGTTTTGTGTTTTTGTGTAAATGCTTTCTGAAAATTGATTTATTTAAATAGTATGTTTTATTCAGATTTATTGTAAACGATCTAATACAAACTTATGACAATTCATAGAAGTCTTAAAAACGAAATACAAGCCGCAGGTAGGACACGACCTTGAACCGATTTCTTCTTTCTGACAAGGACAGTACATGTTATACGGTATCTCCTTTGATCAAGAACATTCAGGCCTTAACGTCAAAGCCTGTCGCAAAAGCAAAGACCCAAATTTTTCAGACGTGTGCTGAGATGGTGAAGGAATACCAAAAGGGTCCTGTGTCGAGGGAAAAGGCGGTGGAAGAAATCGTTGAAACAAAAGTTAACCATCAATTTAGACGATCAAAACATAAACAGTAAGGTTAAAAAATTTTGAAATGATTGTGTTATTAATTAGAGGTTTTTCGTCGATTTTTTTAATTTTTGGTAACGTTACAATATCTAAACACCTCCCCCCCCTACCGTTACTTATCGTAGTGCATTTATTTATTTATTTATTTACCATCTACCGGGTTGATACCCTTACAGATTACATTACTTAACCTAGGATTTAATAATTTATTTATTTATTTATTATCTAGCGACACAATGTCTTACTTTCTAGTCAGATTGCCCTCACAAAACACAACCAAACACATTATCACACTTATTAAAACACAGCATAAAAAATTAAGATACAATAAATAATTATACAAATTTACTACGAACAAATAAATAATTATACAAAAGAGAATAAAAAATAAAAAAAAAATAAATTATACAATTTTACTTAAGAATAAGTAGGAGATTAGTTTTAAAGTTTCTCTATCCTGACTAAAGTCAATGAGATCACAAACAGAATTAAATGCAACGCAAGAATTATTGACCACCTCGTTGCCACCATAATTAGTTCTATGATAAGAAATATAAAATAGGCCACGTTGCCTTATAAGCCTCTCAGGCGTGTAGATTTTAAAATGGCTGAGTATTGAAGCACAATCAATATGGGACATTATAACGTCTCTAGCAAACATAATTAGATAGTATTTTCTTCTTAATTGAAGTGTTTTCAATCCAAAAAGAGAGCACCTGTCAAGATATGTCGGAGCAAAATTCCAATTAAGTTTATAGGCGCACAACCTTGTAAACCTTTTTTGTACATTTTCAATCCTTTTAATGTGCGAATTATAGTGAGGATCCCAAATTATGCAACAGTATTCTAAATTAGACCGAACTAAAGAAATAAAAATAGATTTTAAAGTGTATGGATCTTTAAAATCTTGAGTGTTTCTCTTCAAAAATCCCAACATAGCATTTGATTTGGAAATTATCCTATCATAATGAGTACAAAAACTAAGCTTTTCATCAAATAAGACCCCTAGATCCAGTTTATTAGTTACTCTACCCAAGATGTTGTTTGAAATGGAATATTCAAAAGAAATTTTATTGCGGAGCATATTAAATGACGTGACGTTACATTTACCAATATTGAGATTGAGTTTATTTTCAAAGCACCACCCTTGTAATTGATTAATATCCTGCTGCAAAAGTAGACAATCCGCAAGAGAGTTAACGGATTTTAGAATTTTAACATCATCCGCATACATCAAACAATGGGAGTGTGTGAAACAGTTTGGCAAGTCGTTAATAAAAAGGAGGAAAAGTAAGGGTCCAAGATGGCTACCTTGAGGAACCCCAGAATAGTTAAACACGGTTTCAGAAATTCTGCAACCAATTTTTACCATTTGAATACGGCCGATCAAGTAATTAGACAACCAATTAAAAAAGGATGAGTGAAAGCCCATTGCTGATAACTTATTGAGTAAGATAGAGTGCTGAACTCTGTCGAACGCCTTCGCAAAATCTGTAAATACCACGTCAATCTGTTTACCCTCCTCAAGCTTATTTCTTAGAAAGCTTGAAAAAATAGATAAATTTGTAGATGTGGACCTTCCACTCACGAAACCATGTGGAAGTTCAGAAATCGAATTTTTTATAATACCATACAATCTTTTTTTAACAATTGCTTCAAATAATTTAGGAATAGTCGGTAATTTAGCTATGGGTCGATAGTTGCACACTTCTTGCCTACTTCCAGATTTATGGATTGGGATAATAAATGATTCTTTCCACACATCCAAGAACTCACCACTATCTAAAGACAAATTGAAGATTCTTGTAAGAGGATCAACAAGATTATTAGCACACATTTTAAGAAAAATTGGTGGAATATTGTCTGGGCCACAAGATTTATGAATATCCAGATTTGCAAGCTCTGTCAAAACCTCTTGCGTAGAAAGGACAAGGGAACCAATTCCTATTTGAGGAGCATCATAGACGTGCGTGCTAGCATCAGATGACTCATTAATAAAGTTATTCTGAAAATAAGTCGCAAACATATTACAAACTCTTGTTTCACAATTAGAAATCTCACCATTAAATGCCATATTTTTTGGGAACCCATTAGTCTTTCTTTTCGTATTGAGGTAGGACCAAAATGCCTTCGAATTAGATTTTAAATTAGACTCAGTTTTAAGCAAATACTGTCTATACAAAAATTTTTTCATGAACTCATATTCTCTTCTAAACCGTTTATAATCATCTTGAAAAATCGGATTTTTTAAACTTAATTTATGCTTCTTGTTTAAAATATTCTTTAAATTCGATAAGCGCTTTGGTGTAACACCAAACCCAATTTGGTGTATGTTCTTTGGGGTTCTGCTCCGTCACCAATAACATATATCTTCCATACAAAGTGACCTCATCAAATTACCAAATCCTTCATGAATTCGAAGGAAGTCGGTCATGACTTTTTGACCGACTTAAAAAAAAGAAGGTTCTCAAGTTGGTTGGCTCTTTTGTTTTTTTTTTCTTTTAATGTATGTACATCGATAACTCCTAAAGCACTTGGCCGATTGCCGTCATTTTGAGAGGCCGCTACGGTAGAGACATTGAACACGGAGGTGCCCATCTAAAAAAGTGGGCCGTATAGGACAAAAGGAAGTAGAAATATAAGAAAAACACTATCTCGAACAATATTGAGACTAATGTACTGAAAATTAGTACAGGGGTAGGCACAATTATTAAAAATCACGGTCATAAAAGTGGGCGTTATTGGGCAAAGGGCGTGTCAGAAAACACTATCTCGAATAATATTGTCACTAGGGTACTAGAATCTAGTACAGGTATAGGCACAATTACGGTCAAGAATTTGGGCGTTATTGGACAAAGGGGCGTGGAAAAACACAATATTAGAAAACAGTGTATTTCGAATAATATTGACACTATGGTAATAAAATTCGTTACAAGAATGGGTAGAATTATTACAAAACAAGATGAAGAAGTGGGCGATTTTGGACAAAGAAACGTATCAATATAAGAAAAACACTTTATCTCGAGTAATATTGATACTACGACTCTGAAATACAATACAAGGGTTGGCACAATTATGACAAATTACGGTTAATAAAGAGCGTTTTGGGAAAATGGACGTGAGAAAAACACTCGAATAATATTGACACCTGGGTAATTAAATTCTTTACAAAAATGGGTAGAAATATTACAAAACACAATGAAGAAAGTAGGCGGAATTTTACAAAGGGCGTGTCACTATAATAAAAACACTATATCTCAGTTAATATCTTTAAAGTTAAGACGAGGGTCTAATGTAATTCCAAGGTCTTTCTTAGAGGTAACTCGTTCAAGTGAACATGAGTTAATGAAATACAAGTTTGTTAACGGAAGTGATGATCTACAGAAAGATAAACATTGACATTTGGATATGTTAAGTGGTAACTTATTGAGCTCGCACCATGTAAAGATTGAGTCTATGTCAGTTTGAAGAAGAATGGCATCAGCGTTTGAACTAATGGGCCGGAAGAGTTTAAGATCGTCGGTGAAAAGAAGGCATTGGGAATGACGTATGACCCTAGGAAACTCATTAATAAATAATAACAGTAGAGGCCCCATATGGCTACTTTGGGAACACCGGAAGTAACTTCAAAATCATAGGATACTGTATTGTTTATTTTTACTGATTGGCGGCGATTAGATAGGTATGATTGAAAGCAACATAGGAGGTTTGAGTGAATTCCAAGGGAGGCAAGTTTTAATATTAGATTCTTATGAGAGACTTTATCAAATGCCTTGGCAAAATCAGTAAAAATGACATCGGTTTGTAGCCCAGCTTCAAAGTTGGTAATTAAAAAGTTGCAAAAGAGTGCTAAGTTTGTCAATGTAGATTTACCAGATAAGAACCCATTTTGTTCAAGAGATATGATGTTTTTAACATGGAATGCCTTTTTTCATATATGACTTTATCGAAAATTTTGGGTATAACTGAAAGTTTGCAAATAGGTCTATAATTTTTTGTTGGAATTCTTATTATTTTGATTTTTTCTTATTTGTTTTATTATCATAAATATAGTAATTGCTTTATGAATATAAAAGCTTTGAAGTCGGCGCTAATCTTTACCACACTATCATGATCTTTTTACCATCACTGCACGAAATTTTTCAAGTCCCTAAAAGTCTGATTATAAATTTATGATAAACTAATTAGAAAAAAATTAAAATAATAAGATTTTAAATATAATGATATATATATAAATAAATTATCAAATTTGACCAACAAATTAATAGAAAATAATTTGAAATTATAATGATTACCCAGCATACTAAACGATATTGTTTCGATATCGAGATGATATTGTAAAAGTGATAATTTCTATCGATAAAGAAACACGAGACGATATCGTTATGATATCGAAAAAGTCCTGTTTTCAATACAAATTGACATATCGTAAACGGTATCGAATATATATTAATGGCGTTATCGAAACGATATCGTAATTTCAAGGTCGTTTCGATATCGTAAAGGTGATAACTTCTATCGTTCACGCTTCACGAGACGATATCGTTATGATATCGAAAAAAGGCAGTTCTCAATAAAAATTGACATATCATTAACGATATCGAAAGCATATTAATCCTTGATAACGAAACGATACTGCAAATAACCATCCGGAGATTTGAACCTCGGCCGCGTGCGTGTAAGTTCATCAGCTTATCTATTCGATCATCGCAATTAAGAATGAAAGCTAGCCTTCGGTGGTGTGTTCAAACCCCAATCGGGACAAAATTTTTTTTTGTGTTTCGCCACATTTATTCGCATTTCGCCGAACTTAAAATAAATGATTTATTTTGAAAAATGTTTTTTAAAAAATTATTTACAAAGAAATTCAAAACTGAATACGAGATATCGGACTCGTAAACGAGCTCGAAACGAACACGAGATCTCGGATCCATACAAACTTATATGAAAAGACTTAGAATTTGTTCACATAAATTTCTTTATAGAAAATGATATGATAGGACTTAGAATTTTTCATATAAGAATTATGAAATTTCTTTATTTTAATTAACGTATTTTCGCAGCAAACAATGAAAAAGTTTTTATTAAAAAAAATTATTTTCATATAAAAAAGTCGGACTCGTAAACAAGCTCGAAACGAATACGAGATCTCGGATACATACGAAATTATATGAAAACACTTTAGAATTTTTCCATATAAAAATTTTTAAATTTTTTTTCTTGGTTACTCATCATAATCAAATCAAATTGTAGAGGAATTTATAGTCGAAAAAGAGATAGAATATGTGAATCAACAGTGGTTTACCGAAGAATTAATGCAGCTAAAAAGAGAGAAAACAAGACAATACGAAAAAGCGAAATGGGCTAATAATGATATTGAGTGGAACAAATATAAAGAACTTAGAAATAGCTATAAAGTTTAAATTAATAATGGTAAAAATAGTTTTATCCGAAATAAAATAAAGAACTTGAATGATCAAGTATCAATGTGGAAAAATATAAAAAATTACATATTAAATAAAAAAATAAATGAGATTACGGATGTTCATTTTGGAACTGATAAAGTGAGTGATAGTTTATTAATAGCAAAAAAATTAAATGAATACTTTGCAAAAAGCGTTGAAGAAATCAACAAAACGATTCCGGTATATCCATACACAAATCTAGTTGAAAGAAATAGTAATGTATTTAAATTTAAAATGATAACGAAAAACGAGCTTGAAAGTGTAATTAAAAAAATGAACTCAAAAAAGGATTATTATTTCGTAAGTAAAAGGATGATACTAGATGCGTATCATTTGATAGGTGAAAATTTAGTATCTATTATTAATAAATCATTGGAGTCAGGAGTCTTCCCTAGTTCCTGGAAAGAAACGATAGTGGTTCCTATAGAGAAAGTAATACATACAAAAAAGGCAAATGAATTTCGACCAATAAACATGATCTCGATTGAAGCTAAAATAATAGAAAAGATAGTGAATATACAATTAGAAAATTTCTTTCATAACAATAACTTAATATCAGATTACCAATCAGGGTTCCGGAAAAAACATAGTTGTGAGTCGCTTATTAATTTAGTAATAATGAATTGGAAAATGGCTGTGAATGACAAAAAAGTAATAGTAGCGGTATTTTTGGATTTAAAGCGCGCATTTGAAACAATTGATCGTGATATTTTAAATAAAAAACTTGAAATGTATGGCGTCAGAGATAAGGAATTAGCATGGTTCAAATCATATTTGTCGGGAAGAAAACAGAGAACAAAAGTGAATGGGTTAGTTTCAGATGCAATAGATGTATTATTAGGAGTACCTCAGGGATCAGTGCTGGGAGTACTGTTATTCTTAATTTATGTTAATGATATGGGAAAAGCAATACACATGGTCAAGTTGGCATTATTTGCAGATGATGCACTGGTGTATGCATATGGCGATTCAGTTGAGGAATGCACTAGAAATATGAATGTTGAGTTAGAGAGTTTAAGTATGTTTTTTAGAATGAACAAACTAAAACTAAATGTAGAAAAAACTAAATGTATGGTAATAAATGGGTCTGCAGAAGAAAATGTATGTATTGATGGCCAAATCATTGGAAAAATTTATGAAATGAAATATCTCGGAGTAGTTATAGATAATAAACTTAATTTTAAATCTCATGTGGACAGCGTATGCAAAAAAGTAGCAAAGAAAGTACACTTCTTTTCTAAAATTAGGCAGAGACTGGATTTCAGCAGTGCAATTAGAATATATAATATAATAATTATAAAACCTCACTTTGAATATTGTTCAACTATACTTTATACAGCAAATAATGAAATGAAATACAGAATGCAAAAACTTTAGAACAGAGCTATGAGGATTATTTTAAAACTAGGTAGATACACAAACATCAAATTCATGTTGAATGCGTTGAAATGGCTAAGTGTAAACCAAAGAATAATAATGAATGTATTGATTGCAGTTTTTAAAATGAAAAATAATTTATTACCTATGTATCTATGCGAGAGATTAGTATACGTAGGAGATATACACAACCATAATTTAAGAAATGTATTTAGTTTTAGATTAAATCTTTTTAGAAATGAAAATAGTAAAAACATGTTAATGTACAAAGGATTAAAATTATTCAACGAGATGCCACCTAATATTACAAATGAAAACAATTTAACGAAATTCAAACAAAAAATTATTGCATATATTACAGATAGGTTTGATTAACTAAGTTATTACTTAAATATATTGTAAACATTGTAAAATGAAAAAAAGAAATGGTTATTTTAACTAAATAAATATATATAATAATAATAAATAATAATAATATATCATGTATTATAGATATCGTTACTATGTCGCAATGCTATCGTTATTATAATATCGTAATGATATCTAGTATTTTTTAATATAGATAACGTTACGATATCGAAATGCTTTCGTAATTATACTATCATGATGATATCTAGAAATATAGATACCGTTCTGATATCGAAATGCTCTGGTTAACTGTACCATCGGGGCGATATAGCGCATTTGTGTGTTAAGATATCGTAACGATATCGTCAGACTATCATAAAATTTTTCTACCGAGATATGGTTTGCTGGGTAGATAATCGAAAAATTTAAGTTTAATTTACAAGTTTTGAGAAAATTTACACGAATTTTAGTTTTTATCAACTGAGAAACTTCAAAATATTTTTCAAGTTTTTTTTTATGTGCAAGTTTCTTTGTCTACATTTAAAAAATAAATTGTACATTATTTATCGCTTAAAAAAAGCAAAGTTTTCGTTATAAATATATTATAATACATAAAATAAAACTCAAATAAATCTTATATTAATGACAAAAAATAACATTTGTATAAAATTCATAAATTAAACTGAAATTTTTCGATTATCTAATCAAAAACTCTTAAAATCAGTACACATGAAAGTTTGATGATGAATATCTTTCGAACGTTTAATTTAATCGCCAAAACTTAAGATATCATTTTTATAGAGCAGTTAATTTTCTACAAAAATTTGTATTGCGCATTTTATAAAAGTAATTTATTGTCGAGTTATATATAAAAATCATAAAAAATAATTTAATATGTCTTAAAAAAATATAGCTTAAATCTTCAATATCATTCAAATGGTGAGGTTTACGGAAAAAATATGGGATACCTTTTTTGTAGAGCATTAAATTTCTTACAAAATTCTTGGAAAACATTTTTCTGTACAATCAATTAATTAAGAAAAAAAAACTGCGATGCGGAGCATCTTCCTATTAAAATGAGGAGCTCATGTTTGGTGAGAGTTTTTTTAAGGTGTCTTGCAACCCATTTTTCCGTGTCACTTGTAAAAAAAAATAATTGCTTTTTTGACCCACCCTAGTTATTACCTACTCATATTTGTAAAAATGTGAATTTGAGTTTCTCGTTTGCTTTATATGTAACAATAAATAAACATTTATTAAATTAAATGTTATTACCTAACTTAATTTTGCGTTTCTGCGATAGTGCACATTTCATTGAGCCCAAGAAAGCTGTCCTAGTCCAAATCCGATTATATAAATATAAAAATAAACCAAACTAATGAACAAAAAGAAAATGTGGCAACTCTTTGCCAATGCTCAAAACTACGATAAAATTTGTCCTATTTAATACAAGCACGATTGATAAAAAAAAACAACTGTGTTTATTTATGAATAAAACATTAATTATTATTTTATTCACTATGCCTTTCATTCTCGTGTTTTTTATAACACCTTTTTGTTTTACTTGCTGTCGTTAATAAAGCACTAAAAAAAAGTTGTATTTTAATTCACTAGTTAATTATAAATTTTCCCATTTCCTTATTTAGTGCAGACAGTTTTTCTTTCATATTATTTTTATTTTATTGTTTTATTGCTAACTATCGCTAGTTTTTGTTGTATTTGTTTAATTTTTTGTGCAAATTGTAGATATGTATGGTTGTGAGCAGATAGTTTTGAATGTATGAATGTGTGTTTTTATTGTTTCTGTAAATAAGTATATTTATGAATAGCAAAAAGCAAAGCTGCGACGCTAGCTAGCTAGCTGGCAGAGAAGCCAGTGCAGCCATGCAGCGCAGAGCAGCGCAAAAGCAAAACAAGAATTATTAATAATGAAAAATAAATAAGAACAACAAAAACGGCACAAAAGCAATGATGACAACAACTACAAATGCAGCAAAAACAACATGACGACGACAACAACAACAACAACAACAACACCAATAAGGACGTTAAACGAACAGTCTTGCTACAAACATTTGTTCAACGTCAACTACAAAAACAAAACACACATATAAACGGACACATAAACATACAAACATTGCAACTGCAGCGCTGCACTACACAGCTATTAAATGTATACAAAATATAAGAATAAAAAAAACAACAACAAGAAAACACAACAGCAATATTTACATTACGAGTGACTACGTTATGATAAGATACCAGGGATGCCACTTACTGATATTTGTTTCATATAAAAAATCGAAGAATTTTAAATAGAATTTTGGGTGGTTTGAATAATAGCAAAAAAGAAAAGAGAAATTCCTAAAATTGGATGATTTTGTTTTTTTTTTTATTTTGGGTCATTTTTGATATAAAAAATCGGACAACTTTTTAAGCGAAAATTATTTTTTTTTGTTTTCGTCGATTTTTTTCATTTTGGGTAATTTTCGTTTTCAACATTTGAGTGACTTTGCATTTTTTTGGTCGATTTCCCGGTTTCAATATTTGCCAGTTTGGACAAACATTAGGATATGAGTATAATTTTTTAAAATTTCTTCTTTCTTCAGATATTTCTATATATTTTAATTTAAATGGATAAAAAAATCAAAGGGAGCATACATACATCCACTTGTGTGCTAACATTGCAATGCTTTTGAAATTTTTGTGCATTTTTTATTTTTTTTTTAAATTTCGTTCTTTATTTTTGATTTTTTTTTCGTTTTTTAGGGGAAATTTCAGTTTTTATTTTTGATGATTTTTCCGACTGTTTTTAGAAAAAGTTTTGGAGATACAGTGATGTGAAAATAAATAGGGACATCTGCATTTTTATATTTTAAGCTGCATGAATTATTTTCAAGGTGCCGCAGATATAGATTTAACTCCCTTGGGTGGTGATTCTCCTTGATTAGGCGAGTAAAAATATGAGGTTCACCCCCTCCCCCCTTTGGGAGCTGGAGAGGAAAAACTTGATATGTGTCATTACGTCTGACGTCCCCCTTGGTGGCGCTGTGGTTGGTTTTTATCGGTTTGAAAAAATGATCACAGCGCCACCTAGGGGATCTAAAATTTCCAAAAAATTTCGGAAGACCACACGAACACATGGTGTGAATATAAGGTGGATAGTATCAGTGGTTCAGCCGTTATGGTCAAAACTACATACAGTGGTGGTCACGAATTTAGCACACACTGTGTTAGTAACTCTAATTTAAAAGTTTGAATATCTTAGCTTAAGAATTGTAAACAAATAATGTTTGCCGAGTGTTGTTTATGAAGTTAACTCAAAGAAACGTTAGTTGGTTTTTCAGTTATTCTTACGTTTTCTTACATATTTCAAGTAGTTGCAATCAATGTGGTTTAAATGCTGGACACGAATTTAGCACAGTTTAGAATTACTGTTCCATTTCTTATTTTATTTTGGTTGATTAAATTTTACTGGTAAAATTTTGCTAAATTTATTAAGTTTATATTTGAGTTCTAACAAAAAATTGAAAAAAGGTATGAAGAAAGACTACTAGTGTTCAGATTCACTGGCTCAGCGCCAGTTGATTCAGCAAATGAAAAATGATGGAAGCACAGTTTCAAATCTGTTGAACAAGATGTTCCAGGAAGATAGTATATAACGCATTTCAACATGTAGAGCCGTATGGTAGCATTAAAAATGTAAGACAGCAACCTAGAGCGCGAAAAACAACAGCAAGAGAGGTACATTTTATTTGTAGAGCTTCACTTAAGACTCCTTTTAAGATCTCAAATGAAATTAAAAATGAAATTTCATCAAAATATCGCATAAATGTGTTCTCAAAAACTGTAAGAAGACGCTTGAATGAAAACAATTTGCGTGGCTGTATGGCCCAACAATAAACCACATGTGTTGCAAAAAAATATTAAATGTAGTCTTGCGTTTGCAGACGAACATTTAAAAAAGCCAACAAGTTTATGAAAAATGTAATTTGGAGTGATGAATCAAAGATCGGATCTGACGGCAAACAATATGTGTGGCGTCCTCAAGACATGCAACACAATCCAAGGTACACGCTTAAGACTTTTTAAGACGGTTGTGGAAATGTTATGGTATGGGCGGCGTTTTCTTTGCACGGAGCTGGTCCGATTGTTAAAATTGATAAAACAATGGTTCAGAACATTTACATAATCATACTTGTCAATAACATGCTACCGTTTGCAGAGGATAATTTGCCACTTTTATGGCGTTTTATGCAGGATAATGATCCAAAGCACACTGTTCGAACTGTTGCGAGTTGCTTGGAAAACTCGTGTTAATGTCATGTAAATATTTTGAAGTGGCCAGCGCAATCACCGGACCTCAACCCGATTGAGAATCTGTGGAGGGATGTCGAGCAGCAAATACTAACAGTAAAACCCAAAACTTTTCCAGATTTGTTAACCCAAATCCAAAGGATTTGGTATAGTATTCCAAAGTACCGTTGTGGAGTTTTGGTCGAAAGTTTTCCAAGTAGATGCGATGCAGTAATTAGGAATAAGGGATTTCCTAAGAAATATTTAGTTTTATTCAATAAATTTTGATTTTTTATTTTATCCTAGACATTTTTTGCTTGTGTGCTTAATTCAATGACCAAGTGTAAATGTTTATTTTTATTTTCTACTTAACTTAAAGTTCTTTAAAAAAATTTTTATATAAAAACAGTGTACACAAGAAATAAAGATGGTTAAATATATATATTTAATAAAAGTTCATTAAAAATTTCTAACGAATAAATAGAAAACTAAGTATTCACTATAATTTTTTAAGTGTGCTAAATTCGTGACCACCACTGTATGCACCAACGTTAAATATACCTTGAATTTTGTGATTTTTTTTTTCTTAAGAAGTTTTTACGATAAATTTTTGTATAAACACGTCTAAATTTGAGATTGGTTTTAGGTTGAATCGGGTACAAGGATTTCATTTCTTGCATCAGTTTTGCTCTAGCTGCGCACGTTTACATGCAATATATTTTTCAAAAAAATTTCTAAAGAACAAATTCAGAAAATTGAAGATGTGATAGTTTAGAGTGCACCCCTATCGTCCCCTTTTTTTTGTAATGCCGGATCCGAAAATCGCCCTGGCAACATACATTTTTTTACCTCCATACAAATCGACCTAGCCTAATGTATAAGGCAGGTATATTATAGATTCAGAAGAACCCCTCTCTTGGTTACTCAACATCATAATAAAAGCGTACTCCAATAAGTAAGTTCTAAGAACGAATATATATTTAGAAACTATTTAAATGTAAAATATGTACATTTAAATTAAAAAAAACTTGAGGCACCGATGTCCGCGATACTAAGGGAGGGTTCTCCTGGATTTTTTTGGATTTGGCCGAAAAACAAGCAAAATTTGAGAATGGTTTGTGGGAAAATGAAAAGACATACGAACTTATGCTTTTGAACTTTGATTCGTGGTTTATTGACGAGTAAAAAAAAAAAAGATATTTGAAAAATTCAAAATGGCGGCTTGAAAATGGCGGATCTCGTCGACCTCTGCGCGCAAAACATCGACCTCCCGCGGACAGTGTGGGGCCTCAGGTAGTGAACTGAAATGAGAAATGTATAAAATTTATTAAAATTGATAACATTTCATATGCCTGGAACCTAACTTCAATTAAGTTTGGTAAAAAAAACCAATTTTATGGACTTTTAAAAAAAAAATTTAAATTTTTTGCTTTTTTTTTTACTTAGATCTCGTTTAAAAATTATAAATAAACAATTTTTTATGCCAATGTTAGGTTCCAGGCGTACAAAAAAGTATATACTTTCAAACATTCTTTGAATGAAGGAAATCGGATCAATAGAACAAGCCCTGTGCTGTCCGTTAGATTAGAAAACATGGTTCCGAGAAAAACGCGTTTAAAGTTTTTAGAAAGTTGGTACGCGCGCGTGACATGGGTACGTTTGACACGCTCTAGCTCGAGAAATACGCGTCGTATTGAAATATCCCTTTGCACAAACATTCTACATATATGTAACTTTCATTTTATGTAAAAAAAAATCGATTTTTTCAAAAAAATCCAGGAGAACCTTCCCTTAAAGTATAAATATAATACAGGATGTCCCAGACTTAGAGGACAATAATGCGGAGGGTGAGATGAGGGTGAGGATGAGAAGAGCAAAAATTGTATGGGTGGGGGTGGTCGCAAATTCCTCCCTTTGGGAGGTGGGAGTTAAAGACAAAAATAATAGGTGTCATTACGTTTTAATCCATAAGTAATATAACTCAACACCGATTACCAAAATCAAGAATTTTTTGAAAAAGAAATTAAATTTCCTTTTTAATATCAGCACAAAGTTTTGCCATGAAGTCACAACTAAAAAAGTTATGAGCACCTAAAGTCTAAAAAAACGTTTTTTTCTTAAAAAATTCAAATTTAAAGGCAATTTTCTTGAAAAACAACCAACATGTTAACTATTTTTTATGACATTGTTTTTTCCTTGGTCAATTCTCTATTCATCCGCTTTACATTTTTTTATTCTCAGAGCAGTTATTTATCGTAAAAAAACTAGTTTCGGGTATAAACACTTTTTTCCTCACTGGAGCTCCTAGACCAACGTATAATGATAAGGTGCACCCGGTGAACATGGGATTTCGATGCTGGAACTCTGCTTGCAATCGTACGCGTACTAATAGTAGGATCATTGCGCACTACTCGTTCTATTTCGTCATCAACCTGTGCAAGCCGATTACCAGGGCCAAGCTCTCCTCTTATTCGCTGGACAGAACCGCTGGTTCTTAACCTATTAAATGTGTCATTAAAAGCTCTAACTGAGGGAAGTTGCCTGTTGGGAAACCGAGCCTCGTATTCTCTTCTGTCCTAAATTGCACTGCATTTGCAAAACCGTAACAAAAAACAATATCTGCGTTCTCTGAGAAGGAGAACATTACAGGTCTATTACCGTACTAACTTCAATTAATTGTAATAGATTAGAGAGTGTCATTTTGCATGTTATTCCTCTCTCTCTCGAGCTTCAAAATAAAACATTCAAGCAACTTCAAGCTACTTGAATCGAGTACGGGAACAGACCTATTAACTCTACGATCGGTGAAAGACTGTATTGATTCTGGCATGCCAAGCACTCAATAATGAAAATTAGCAACCAAATAAACTTTTTTTTTTTAAATTTTCGTTAAATCTAACTGTTTTACTAGTTATTATAATCAAACTCACCGAAGTCCTTGGGAGAGGAAAAAGTGGAAAGAGTGAAAAGAAGAATAAATAGCTGCTCTGAGAATAAAACAATGTAAGGCGGATTAATAGAGAATTGACCAAGGAAAAGAACAATGCCATAAAAAATTATTAAAAATTTGGTTGTTTCTCGCGAAAATTGCCTTTAAATTTGAATTTTTCAAGAAAAAAACGTATTTTTTGACCTTAGGTGATCATAACTTTATGTGGAAATTTAATATCTTTTTAAAAAAGTTCTTAGTTTGGTAATCGGTGCGGCGGTATGTTACTTATGGATTAAAACGTAATGACACCTTTTATTTTTGTTTTTCCCTCCTACCTCCCTATAGGGCCATTTACGACCACCCCCACCCACACGATTTTTCGATCGTCTCATTTCGAGGAACCACCCTCCGCATTATTGTCCTCTAAGTCTGGAAGACCCTGTATAAAAAAAGTATACAAAAATACTTTAAAAAGTATAAATAGATATACGTCCCTAGAACTTACTTATTGAAGTACGCTCTTATTATGATGATGAAAAACCAAGAAAAGGGTTCTTCTAAATCTATAATATACACTAAGAAAAAAACATGCTTTAAAATTAAACAAAAAATTTCAAAATTGAAATTTAACTCATTTGCGTTTCTTCAAAATAAAATTTAAGACAAGCATGCTTAATTTTCAACTATAAACTCATTTCTGTTTCTTAAATAATTCCCTTATTATTTCCTTTCAATAACAAAAAATACGTCGCTATCAGAGACTGAATTAAAAAATTGCAGTAGAATCATTAAAAAATTGCCAGACAACTGAGACCCCGATTTACATTTGATTGATTGAAAATATTTTTAAATTAGTCTTACAAATATTGAACATAAAATGATATGAAAACTAATTAATTATTTTAATATTTAAAATATTTCAAGCCGCAGTAAAACGCAAACTTCATCAAATGAAGTCAAAAAATTTGTTATTCGGGGGTCCCAGGGGTCGCTCATCACGAATCTTACTGAAAAACTCGAAAAAGTTAAAAAAATGGCATCGAAAAAATGGCGGTTTAACTTATTTGTTTTTAATTTAATAACAATTTTTTTAAATTTTGTTTTAAAATATTTGTTTTAAATATTACATTTTTTGCATTAAATTTTTCGTTTAAATAAATATGTTTAAACTTAAAATTTTTACAATGAAAGTATATTTATATTTAAAAACATTTTTTTGAAAACAAAAACTTTTGTTTAAAATTAAACTTTAAAAACATTTGTGTTTAAATTAAATGAAATTGTTTCAAGCTCTATTTCAAAAACAAATTCATTTAATATGCACACAATTTCATTTAATTTTAACACATATTTCCCCTCAGTGTACCTACTATATACATTAGGGTGTCCCAAAAAGAAATCGTGTTTGATGTCCGCGGCTTTTGACTTCCATTTGACCTTAGAAACACCCTCTGTGAAGCGCATCTCAATTGGTAAAGGTTTAGAGTTCGCGAATTAATTTTCTAATTTTCCCATACGATTTGTATGGGGAAAATCAGTTTTGCTGGTAAATTGAATCTAGAGCCATTATCTTTTAAGCAAACTGGTTAAAAAAAATGTGTTCCATCAAATTTTGTCTGTTATGACATATTCAAATTTCATTTTCATCTGAGTATTATTTGGTGGACTGTTACCTCTTAGGGCTGCCTATATAAATGAATACTTTAACTTAGAACTATTTCATTAAAAATCAATGTCTCTTACAGGCATGCTACACAGGCTAGTATACTGGCTCTGTAGTTCGAAAAACTCAATACATTCATACTATTTTACAAATACACTCACACTGGATTCACTTTCACGCCACTTTCATCGCTACTGGCCACGAAATTTCAGTAAATTTTGACAGCAGCGGCCAATGTATGCCGAAAAGGGGGATATCAGTGTTGTTTTTAATTACTTTTGGTGGGTTTATTTCGGGTTTTCGTCGATTTCGTACAGGAAGCAACACTGATAGCTTGTTAACAATTAAAAGCAAAAAAAAAACAACAAGTAAAGCACACGCAAACTGCAATAGCAGCGAGAACCTTCGCATTCGATGGAATTTTTTTAATGAACTTTCACGTGCATGTGTAGCACCTCTAGAAAACTACATTTTCAAAAGTGGCAGAAACGAGCTACTTTTTAAAACGTTTAACCCAGATTTTGCACTTCTAACGTTTATTTTAATTTTAAAAACGAAGATTTTAAAATGAAATAGGAAAACGTTTATTTTCATTTTAAAAACTTACATTTTAAAATGAGATTCTAAAATGTTCGTTTGATTTTTAACAATGGATATTTTAAAATGCAGTGGCAAAACAATTATTTATATTTTAAAAACGAAAATGTTTATTTCCCATTAATTAAAAAAATTTACAGAAATCCGCATTTCCTCTATTAATTAAAAAAAGCCTGTGTAACCGGCCTGTTAGAGTACTCCATTTTCATTATTTTTATTGGTCTTAAATTGGGCTATTATAATATATGTTTTTGGATTAAAAGTTACAACAAGTATGTTTTTTTGTATTTGCATTTTTATTTTTTAATCGTTTTGGGCGGGCCACCACCAAATAAGAATTCGATGAAAATTAAATTTGGATATTTCATAACAGACAAAATTTGAGGGAACACTTTTTCAACCATTTTTCTTAAAAGATAATGGCTCTAAATTCAATTTACCAGCAAAACTGATTGTTCCCCATACAAATCGTATGGGAAAATTAAAAAATGTATTCACGACCTCTAACCTTTACCAATTGAGATGCGCTTCTTTACAGAGGATGTTTCTAAGGTCAAGTGGAAGTGTTAAAGCCGCGGAAATCTGTCAAAATAAAAAATATTTTTTTTTATTTAATTTATTATTTTTTTCTTTTAGTTCACGTTTTCTTTGAAATAAAAGCTTATTTAAAAAATTTTTTACTTTTTATTTATTTTTTAAAGGAATATTACACAATAGTTATTTATCTCTGTTTTAAAACATATTTCACTCCTGTCTAAGTTATGATGACATCGTTGCAACTCATAGTAGGCCAAATTCTGCAGTAAAATGTCCCAGTAGTCACAATGGAAAGACCGAAATAAGAAAGGCTGAGTTCCTAAATGCATTTATGCACTGCATCAGTGTGTTTTATTTTGAATTGGAGCTAAGTTAAGTTACGAAAACTGCGCAGCTCTGTTGATATTCTTAAAAAAAGCATAATTGCGCAGTTTTAGTCAATAAGCTTTGGACCAATTCAAAATAAAACACTCTGATGCATTGCATAAATGCATTTAGGAACTCAGTCAATTTCAGATGAGAATAATTTCTTGTTTCCTACTTTTTAGAGTGTGCTTTTAGCAGTCGGGTTTTAGGTTTTTAAACCAGTTTTACTATGCACTTGAAAAAAGTGTATGTTTTCATCCGTTAATATATAAACACCGTTATTTAATAGAATTGAATAAAAGTTTTTAAAATATCCCAAAAAAAAAATAGTAAACTTTACATACTTAAGGAAGTGTTAATGATACTTCAAAAAGTAGTGTATAAGTTTGTCTAAGAAGTGTAAAAAATACTCATAGTAATTTTAAAAGTAGTGTATTTCATTTCGGGAGTTAAAATGAAATGGTATTTTTTTTTTTGTCAAGACAACAAGTTATAAATTAAACAAATAAATTTCTTATACAGCCCAATTCTGACTGATTTTTCCCGGGGAATTGGAAAAGGAAGTTTTAATTTTTAAGACAGCAGATAAAGATATCACATTTTTTTTGTTTACACTATTGAATATTGACGGTTGATAAACAAATTGGCATTAAAAATTTCCAAAATGTTTTTGAACTTAATCTTAAAAATTAAAATTCCCTATTCCGATTCCCCAGGAGAAATCATTTAGAATTGGGCTGATAATCTAAGTTTTGAAAGCCTTAACCGATGCTGTTATCGTAATTCAAAACTGGTATTCTTGGGTTGCCAGCTGTAGCCATTCTCTTTACCACTTGCGCAACTGAGGAAGCTAGTTAATTTATAAAAAAGCTTTAAATTTTATTAAATTATATTAAATTAAATTGCGTTGGAGTCCCTGACAAATGTTACACTCCTCGTGCTCGGATCTGTCTGTGTCTCATTTACTCTATTTCACTCTCTTTTTCTCACACACTTGTGCTCTTTGTTTTTGTATCTATTTATCTACAAACTATAACTTACAATTACATTACAACTGGCCTTACATACAATTATGTATACACACACACACACACACATCCATACAAAAATACATCGTACACACTTACACACATCTGTTTAAAATGCATTTTATTCGTAAATACAACAAAACAAGAGAATCTACAATAATAATAATAACAACAACAACAACAACAACTAAGAGACTACACTTGGACAGACGGACGGACAATGCATAGAAATAGCGATGGTTGTTAGTTGCCAGCCGAATGGCCGGCCTGGCCTGGCCTGGCCAAGCCAAGCAATCAAGCTTCAGGGATGTAGTGCGATGATATTTGGTGGTGGTGCAAAGAGAATGGTTAGATAGTTGAAAGTGGGGTAGTCCAAGAGTGTTGCATAGAACGTAGTTAAGTGCAGTGCGGTGAAGCGGACGGTATGCCATGGAAAGGCTAAAGTAGCACACATTGTTCCGTTTTAATTTCTTTCATAAACTCTTGTAGTTTAGTCGTTGTTGTTGTTGTTGTTGTGAACGGTGCCGTCGTCGTGGTCGTCGCACTAGTTGACGTTGTCAAAATATAACTAAACAAAAACATAGAAAACAAAAACAAGTACAAAACAGCATCAAGGAAAACTTGAAAGCTGCCTGCTGAATACATTAGTTAGTTGATACTACAACCTACCAACTCCTGCCAAACAGCTAGAAGTGCTGTTAACCAAAACCAAACCCAAACCCGATTTTTGCCCAGCATTCGGAGAGCGCGCTAATTGCATTAAATTGTTTGGAAAATCATAATCAGTAATTGCTTTTATACTATTTTGCCTTTTTATTTTTTTTTTTGCTCCCTCTCCTTTCTCTCTATTGCTCTCTATTGCTTCTTTTCTGTTACGCCTGTTTGCTTCATATTATTTTTTTTTCTTTTTTATATTCGTCTTTCTTGTTGTTTTATTGCAATTTGTATAATTAAATTTCTATTTACTTTTGTTGAGATAGTCGCTGTTGTTGTTGTTGTTGTAGCTAGTACGCTTTATTAACTGTTGGCAATGTAAAATGGTTTAAAAACAACAACACAGAAACACGACGACGACAACAACGAGGAAAACACGATGAACGACAAGAACAACAACCAACCAACTTTAAAGTTTTCATTACAACTTTCATTTCTTGCCTCGTTGTACTTCTCCTCCTCCTCCTCCTCCTCCTCCTTTTTCTCTTGTGCTTGTGCTCTCCACTTTACTCCAACTTCAAGCATGCCGCGCCATCAGGAGGCTCTCAGGCGCAACGATAGCCTGGCAAGGCTGACTGCCATCTAACGTTTTAATGCTGTAGAACTGAGCGACCGAGGAGCTGGCTGGGCTGTTGGGTGGTGGTGGGAGTGTGAGTGCTCAAAGCGTTCTCCAACTCATGCTCTGCTTTTTTTAATCTACTCCTGGCTTGAATTCGCTTTTTGCTGCTAGCTTAGGTAGCCTCAGCTTCAGCTTCTTTCTTGCGTTTCATTCTTATTTTGTTTTTCTGTTTCTTTCTCTAATGCTTTTGTTTTAATGTGTGGTGGTAGTGTTGGAGGTGGCGCATCAACGCTACTCCTGGTTAGAGGTCAATTTATCAAGTTAGCTAGATGTTATGGAAATTCCTATGTTTTCAATTTATTTACTAGCACTAGCTTGATGTATATAAAAAAACGAAACAACACCAAACTTAAAGAGAATCTTTATTTTGTTGCACTGGCTTTGTTGCTTTTAATGGAGCACTTAAATTGTTCATATTTTGTAATGGAAAAATTTTATGTTCGGTATTGATCATAGATTTAGAACAACGCTATTGAATAATCTGATAAATATGTTTAGATAGCTTGAAATTTTTTCCAACAGGAACAAATGGTTTGTAAAAAGCCATGTAAGTATTTTTTTGTATCTTCCAGGAAACAAAATTTCTACACAAATTTAATATATTCTCTAGGAGATAGAGTATCAATACCAAAGGCTGAAGAGTTTTCGGCCTGACAATAAAAAGAACTATTTTATTTCTTCGAAATAATCTTTATCCAGGTCAAAGCACCTATTGTAATGGCATTTCTTGTGTTGGTTGGCGTCAAGTCCCTCAAAATAGCCATCTGTTGCAGTTGAGATTTTAGTTTAAAAACACGTCTAAAGTGAAGAAAATGTTATTTAATATTGCACCGCTTTAATGCCCAAAACTCAATAGTGCGTTTGGTCGGTCGACCGTTGATTGTACTTTGGTCTGAGTTGTAAAAACTTTACGATACAAGTGTCAAAACGGACGACCTCAAACTTTGTAAAACTTCGTGTTGCGTTGACAGATCACCATCACTATTGCTTTCCAGAACAACTATGTTTCCTTGGCCTATTGCTAGCAAGTAAGCAATTCGTATTTACTTGCAATACTCGAACTATTCGAATGTAGAGAATCATTCACTATGGCGCGTTATTTGTTCACAGGCGCCAGAATCCACGAACCACTTTTCCTCAGATTCCACAATTCGATTGTCGCAGTGACTTATAAATAGACAGCGGAATTACATGCAAAATTTATTTTAAGTCTGATTGAAGTCAAGTTTTGGATTTGTATTGATTTTGACTTCATTAATGCATTTATTGCTACAGCATATGCAAGAAATATGCTGCATATATTTTGCATATGCAGTAACAAAAATGGTCTAAATTCATAATATTTCCAAATAAATTGAAATACCCATGAAGTTTATTGAAAAAAAAGTGTTAAAAATGCAAAAACTATTTTATTACCTTCAGCAGATAATTATGTTAACTAGTAATCGCCAGTGGTCGAAATTCGACCTTTTCACTGTGAGATTCGACCTACATTGTGATATGAAATCGCTTTCGTTCTCAGATGACCGTAGAAAAAGGTTAAAAAAATAATCTATTTCTATTTTCAGTTTGCCGCTCAGTGCTAACCAACGATTTTTCATACAAAAATACGTTGTACTGAGAAAATCTACAGTTTTTGAGATATCGCAATAATTTTGATGACATAATAACTGATTTTTTTTTAGTATACTATGCGTGAAAAATATTACAAAAAAAACTTTCGTATCTTTAGTCAACCAATGACTTTTTATACAAAAAATACTTTGTACTGAGAAAAGCTACAGTTTTCGAGATATCGTCATAATTTTAAGGTCAAAATAACGGAAATTTTTCAAAGTTTACTGTGTGTAAAAAATTTTACATTTCCAATATATATTCGCATATGTTACATAAAAAAAATGCTTATTGTAGGGTATCGGTAAGAGATAGCGAGAAATGTCTGGCATATATTTTGTACAATCAGCAATGTCTAAAATTTCCTTTTACACCGTTTTCTTCCGTCTCTTATAGAGAAAGGACTTTGACCTAGCTTCTATTGATCAATTGTGTTGTGCGTGTTATTAAATGTTTGATCACAAATGATCGAGAACTGGACCTACGTGTTTTATGCCGACTCCGAACGGCTTATGTTCTCAAGAAGCTTTACATGGCAATTTTTACTCTCTGAGGTTTGCCATTGTCTGCAGAAAGGTGACGGCCGAACAGAAAAATTAATTCAACTGAAAAAAACATTATGTCTAAGCTGGAATTGAACCCGGGCTACCGCGATTCTTTAGCTTAGGGGCCACGCACTCTACCCACTAGGCTACGGCCGCCACGCCGTCTCTTATAGCTTAGCTTTTATTTAAGAAATTCTGTTTTGAGCTCTCATATTTCAGGTCAAAGGTCACAAAAAGTATTCTGTGCACTCCTCCCTACTCTTATTCATTTCCATTCAATTCAATTCAATTCAATTTATTCGTATAGTTGAAAATATATTGGGGGTTGGAATTAATGTTAAAGGTTTTTTTTCGGTTTTTGAGCATTTATTTAGAAACAACGGTACAATGTATATTATTCAAAGTATTGTCCATCGTTAGCTACAACATTTTCCCATCTTTCTGGCAGCATATGGATTCCGCGCCGGAAGAACGATTCGTCTTTTGAGGCAATCCACGAATCGACCCATTTTTTGGTATCCTCGTAAGAAGAGAAGCGCTGCTCAGCCAAGCCATGAGTCATCGATCTGAATAGGTGGTAGTCGGAAGGGGCTATGTCTGGGCTATAAGGCGGGTGGGGTAGCACATCCCAATTCAGCGCCTCCAACGTTTCCTTGACGGTTCTTGCAACATGTGGCCGTGCGTTGTCATGTTGAAAAACCACTTTGTCGTGTCTTTTGGCATATTCCGGCCGTTTAACCTTTAATGCTCGGCTCAATTGCATCAATTGTTGTTAGTAGCGTTCCCCAGTGATGGTTTCGTTAGGTTTTAGCAGCTCATAGTACACGACACCCTTCTGATCCCACCAAATACACAGCATAAGCTTGGCGCCATGAATATTCGGCTTGGCCCTCGATGTTGATGCATGGCCGGGTGGTCCCCACGATTTTTTTCGCTTAGGATTATCGTAATGGATCCACTTTTCATCGCCAGTGACAATACGATGCAAAAAACTCTTCCTTTTATGCCGTTGAAGCAGTTGCTCGCAACATGCAAAACGCCGTTCAACGTCTCTCGGCTTCAACTGGTACGGCACCCAATTTCCTTGCTTTTGAGTCATTCCCTTCAAGCGTTTGCCGACCGTTGATAAGCCGACTCCCAATGATTCTGACAATTCTTGAAGGGTTTGACACGGGTCTTCATCGAGCAAAGCCTCCAATTCCTCATCTTCAAACTTTTTCGGCTGGCCCGGACGCTCTTTGTCTTCCGTATCAAAATCACCACTTTTAAACCGACGGAACCAGTACTCACAAGTAGAATTCGATGGAGCATAGTCCCCGTAAGCCTCAGTAAGCGTGCGTTGTGCTTCAACCGCTTTTTTCTTCAAATGGAAGCACAAAAGTAAACCTTCCCGCAAATTGCGTTTTGTTGGAACGAAAGTCGACATGTTCACAGAGAAAAAAATTTATGTTGTTTACACTTCAGTGGAATGACACATACTGAAAAATGAAGCTTAGGCAATGTGCTTTGAAATGAATATAGTCACAGGTGTGCCCGATGCGATCTATTGATAGTTACGCCATCTCTTAGAAAACCTTTAAAACTAATTCCAACCCCCAATAAGTACACTAAGAGCTATGCTCTTTTATAGTACAACATACAACATTAAAATGATTAACTTAAATCTTATAATAATAACAACTCATTTTAAAGACAAATAACTTCATTTTAATACAATGATGACTTAATGCTCCTAAAAACTATAGTAAGTTAAAAGTTAAGAACATAATGTATAGACTGAGTGAAAAACAGAAATCAATAGAGAAAATACTTAGAACAAGAGTATAAAGATACTAAAGAGTAGAGAAAAAAGATAAAATAGATTGCCTAAAAGAACCTCACCCAGTGATTTCCCTAAGCCTCCGTGGTAGAGAATTCCACAACCTAATGGCGTTGATGAAGAACAGTTGAGAAGATATTAGCATTGGCGTCGGAAGTGGGGGGAAAGGGTGGCAGTTGCCCCCCACTTTTTTAGCTAGATAAACAATTTAAAAGGAAAACTTCAAAAGTTATTCAAAATATCAGTTTTTTTTACAACGATAATTTTTTTGTATTATATATTTTCCTCTTCTTTCTCTCTTCTTAAGCTAAAGTATGTAGCTTAATGCTTGTTAATTTTGCAACTCTGGTAAGAAAAAATTTGACATGTTCTTAGGGGCTATCCATATTGGACGACATGTTGTACGATAAGTTAGATGGAAAACTAATGGGACTATTTGACTGAGCGTTCGAACGATCCAACTTGTAAAGCAACATCATTAATTGCAAGCTCTCAAGCAGAACACATCCGGCTAATAGCTAAGCAACTTTTAGATGCCCTAACAATTGAGCAGTAATTTTACATAGTTGTACAATATTGTACAATCGGCAGAAAAAAACCAAAAATTTCGACTATCGTTTTAGCTTACGCATGGTACTACATGTTGTACAATCTGCCATGTTGGTCCAATGTTTTGGACCATGCGATACCCTCTACTGTGAATCAGCTGATGAAAATGCACCTCGACGCTTTGAAGAAACATCAAATCCGGTTCCTTCAGTACAGTGTCCATTATATGATCGGCTACGAAAAGATTATTTCAAAATTTTAGATCTTCTCTCAAATGAGATAACGGCTAGATTCGATCAAACAGGTTGATATTTTACTTTTTTTTTTATTTTTGCAAGTTTACACCAGCCTCACTCAACCGACTCACTTTGATTTAACATACGGTGAGTCGGTTGAGTAAAGCTAGTGTAAACTGGCACTTTGTAAATCTTATTGTACATTTAAACAGATCTTGACACTCTGGAATCATTGGAAAATATTGTAATCGAAGCCTTCAACGGAAAAGTTCCTTCTGAACAAAATCTAAAAACAAAACTTGATCTTTATGCAGATGACTTTTTGCAGATGAAAATGCTGAAGCAATTGCCTGGCCAAACACCTTGAAATTGTAGTGGCATTGTATCCCAATTTGCGAAAAATTCGAATACTGTAAAAAAACTATTAAATGAAGTTGAAAAACTTATTGCTTTGCTTTTGACTGTGCCTGCATCAGCAGCTTCATCTGAGCGTTCTTTTAGTGCACTAAGACGACTTAAAACGTATCTTCGAGCAACTATGACACAGAAACGACTTACCCATGCACTTATACACATTCACAAAGATAAAACCGAAGAATTGAATTCGATGGAGGTGGTGAAAGAGTTTGTTTCTCGCAAGGACAGAAAGAAACATTTTGGAATAATTTAAATTGATATAACTTTTTGTACCTTATTGGATTTAAACCATGTAAAGATATACCTAGTCTTGCTTTATAAAAGCAACCATTATTTCTTATATTTTCTTATTACCATATGAAAGATCCTTTAAAGAATGATCTCTAATATTGAAATTGGAAGAACTTTTAAAAATAATGAAATTTTAATATTTTTTATATATTTTTATATTTTTTTTATTTTAGCTAAAATAAAAAATTTATTTATTCACATTCATGTTTCTTTGAAGAAATTTTGGTGAACTTTTTTTTGCACCACCATTTGTACTGCCCCCCCCCCCCCCCCAGATGAAATTAGCTTCCGACGCGCTTGGGTATTAGCGAGTTGTGCCTCGGAACTATTAAAACATGGCTTCTTCTGGACATACAAAACTGGAGTTTTTCATATAGATATCTAGGTGTTTTCTCATGAATTAACTTATTCAGGTACATACAGTTTCTGGCATTGAGATAAGCAGTCAAGTCACATCCAAGTATTGCATCCAAGTATTCCGGAAACTAGACAGGTGATCAAATTTATGAAGGCCATACACATAGCGTGTGGCGTAATTAAATGCTATTTGAAGTTTTAACTGGGAGGAAGAGTCAAGTTTACTATATACCACCTCAGAGTAGGTTATCACAGGTAGAATAAGTTGTATAACCAACTTACGCCTAATACTAACTGGAGTCACGCTTGCAGACATTCTTAAATTACGCAATACATAATAAACTCCTTTGACAATACTTTTAACATGATCAACACATGAAAGCGAAGAATTAATATAGAAACCAAGATTTACAATTTTCCACACAACAGTTAGCTTGTTAGGACCAATCAACAAATCAGGGACATCATTAACACAAGTTTTACCTCTACAGATAGGAAGTACATATGATTTGGAAGAGTTTAGAAGAAGACCATTGCTATTTGCCCACTCATTAATGCTGTTGAGGTCCTCATTCATTCTGCAACACAAGTCATCCACCAGTCCTGTTCTTCTAGATAAATGCATTTGGACATCATCAGCATATGCATGGATAGAGGCATGACTGCAGACAGAGAATATGTCATTTAAAAATATAGAGAATAGGAGAGGGCCAAGTATAGACCCTTGTGGTATGCCACTTAAGACAGATTTATACCCTGAGGACAATTGACCAACTTTAACTTTTTGCAGCAGATTTTAAAATTTCAAAGAAAAATTATCCAAATCGTTTGAGAAACACGGGAGAAAATGGTACAGAACTGTTTTTCCTACCCCTATTTGTATATATAGGGTATTCACAAGGTGTGCTATCATGTCATAATGTCATGTTGTCCTAAGATTTCACACTTGTTTAAACATTTTATTGTTGCCTTCCATATTAAAAAGTACTAATATATTACACTTCTGAAAGCTATGTTTATTGAAGTGCCGTAATGCAACAGCTGTTCCTTATTTGCATTTATTTATCTTGTAAATTTTAGTTGTAAAATTTTAGGACAATATGATTATCTGTTCAAAATTATGTTCTATAATTCATATTACAATATATTATTAAAACTTCTTCTAAGTTGTCGACGGTGAAATTTTGACGCTTTTCAGAAAATATAATTTTGTATGAAGTCAAGGGTGCATACTTAAATTTAGGAACATGTTCGCATATTTTCAAATTTTGTAATACAAGTCTATTTTTTCCTTTTCCAATAAAAAAACATAAAGCTAAATATTCTCTTAATGGTGGTTTCAGGTTTAATATACGTGTAAAAAGAAAAAACAATATCTTGTTTTCAAACATTTTTTTGAGGTACAGTGAGTTGTTTTATTTTTTTTAAATTTATACATATTGTAAACAAATATAATTATTATTATTATAGTATTATAAAAATACTTTTTTTAGTTTTTTTGTTGTTCCCATCAAGCGGTCCAGAAGCAATGGAAACCCTCTCTGGTTCAACAGGAGGCTTTGTAACTTAAAAAAACTGCACAAATAAAGCTTATAAGCGTCTGAAAAATGATAATGGTAACCCAATACACAAATCCGTTTATATTACACAGCAACGTGAATTTGATACATTGAACAAGTTTTTCTATCGTTTGTATATTATGTCCACTGAATTTGAGCTTAAAAGAAACAGCAAATATTTTTGGATCTTTATAAACCAAAAAAGAAAATCGAACGTCCTCCCAACAGAAATGACTTACCTCAACAAAACCATACAAAAACAAAAACACATACCATTAGTAATCTATTTGCGGATTACTTTAAATCAGTGTGTATTCATCACAGTCTCAGTTGTTAGATTTTACAACTCCTAGTCCTCTTCTTGATTTGGGTTCTTCTTGATTTTCCCTGATGAATCCGACCTACTTAAAGCACTAGTTAGCCTTGAAAGCAACATTAGTGAAGGCCCTATGGTTTATCGCCGATTTCTTTGAAAAATTGTTCATACTCCATTGCTTATCCATTATCATTAATTTATAACGAATCTTTAGCATCCGGCATATTATTAGACTCTTGGAAAATTTCGCATATCGTAGCAATCCATAAATCAGGGATCTAAACATGAAATCATAAACTATAGACCGATTTGTAAACTCGCCACTATACCGAAACTATTTTAAAAAATTATATACGAAAAACTTATTTTCTTAGTCAAAAATATTGTATCTCCGCACCAACATGGTTTTTTAGTGGAAAATCTACAGTCACTAACCTTTTTTATTTTCTCAAACTTTATTATTAGTAACATGGAAAACAATTTGCAGACGGACGTTATTTTCACCGACTTCGCTAAAGATTTTGACAAGGTCAATCATAAGAGTCTCATATCAAAACTCTCCGCAATTGGATTCCACTCCAATATACTCAGTTGGATAAAACATACTTACAAAACCGACTCCAACTTGTCAAAATCAATGACACAATATCCAGCCCGATTAAGGTCAATTCGGGGGTCCCGCAGGGAAGCCATCTTGGTCCGTTATTGTTTCTGCTATTTGTCAACGACATCACTCTAGTACTAAAACATTCATAATGCCTTCTTTTTGCTGGCGATCTCAAACTGTTTCGCCCTATCAAATCCCAGATTGATTGCCATCGTCTTAAAGAAGATTTAAACGCAATTTCTACTTGGTGTCTAGTGAATGACTTACCACTGAACATCTCAAAGTGCAACAATCTTACTTTCACCCGATCTAAGGCTTCTTTAGTTGGTAACTACACAATCAACTCCATAGCTCTTGATAGAATTTTTTCTAAAAGAGATTTGGCAATCATTCTGGATCCCCAACTTAATTTTAGAGATCATATTGATTATAGCGTCAACAAGGCTAATTCGATGCTAGGTGTTGTAATTAGAAACAGCAAGGAATTTAACGATCCTTATACGCTAAAAACGCTCTATACTTCGCTCGTTAGGCCTTACCTTGAATACTGCTCTATAACTTGGAACAATTCATCCCATTTTCACTCAGAGAGAATTGAAATAGTGCAAAGAAAATTTACAATGTATATGGTATATCAACTAAATCGGAACTTACCTCAGTCTCCTCCATATAAGATGGAGATTAGATAGATATACTAGATGCGCTTTTATAGACCTGAGTACCCTTTAATGCAGAAGAATTGCTTCTTCAATCATATTCGTTAGAGATGTTGTCCAGAACAATATAAAATGCTCGGAATTATTAGGAATGCTCGACTTCCATGTACCTACATGATCCCTCCGTAGTCAGTTCCATTACCTCGAGACGTACCACAGAACATCTTATGGATTAAATGAACCCCTATCTCGTTGTACGAGAGAAGTTAATAAGGGCCTTTCCTCCATCGATTTATTTTCATCATCATCTCGTGAAATCTTTAAAAACAAACTATAATTACCTCAAAAGCTCTGATGTCTAGCTGTACTTTATTCACTCTTCTCAATAATTTGTTGCTTAAGCGTATATCTAAACTATGTTGCTTAAGCTATCTGTTATCTATTACTCATCGTCTTATACAATCAAAGAATATTGTTTATTTACCATATCAAGTCCTCAGCTTCTTTTGTTTTCTCTTACAATTTTTTGTTTAATGTACATTTACTTATTTAATTATCTAGATGTAAGTTTAATTAAATGCTTGGTTTTCACTTTGTCATTTTCAGTGGTCAGTTGTTGTCAATCAAATTTAAAATACCAATATGTTGACATTTTTTCTAACTTTGGCGATCTTGGAAAACTAAAAACGAATAAATTATTAAATTTAGCTATGCAGAAAATGTTCTAGAGTTTTATTAAGGTGATATTTCAGGTGACAAACTTTTGTATTGTCATAAAAATGACATAGTGAAAACCAAGCATAAGAGTATAACTCTGTTTGATGAAATTAAATAAATAAATAAATAAATGACGTTGTTTGTTGACCTTTTAACCAAATTGAAGCTTGTCGATAAAAACAAATGTAGCTAGTCGTGTTGCAGATATTCAATTAGTAATATTGTTCTTCCTATACAGGTAAAAAACTTAGGACGGCTTTCACTAGTAAAGTGAATATAATAATAATCGGTAATAAATACACTTCTGATTGGACTCAGGTGTGCAGTAATGTATCAATGTTTAATTTATTGTCATGAATCGCATGAAAGCATACTTTTTGTTACGGCAAAACAGTTTCAAATTTTTATTTGTAGCGAAGCTAAAATTCTGAGATCATCCAACGAAATATCAACAAATGTTGGAAATTTTGTTTTAGTGGAGCTGTAATCTTCCAAATTTAAAATGTCTGTTTTTCATGTAAAAATATTCACTTAATCAATAGCTTTTAATCCGAAATTCGCAGACTAGTATTATTTATCCAAACATGTCTGAATATAAGAGCACTGCTATTCTTTTGACCTCAACTGTACATGGGAATCAGTGTTTGACGAAAAAAAAAACAACTTTAAAATTGTCCCGATTTAGCGAATTCTTAACTGATTTCGATATTCGTGCATTTAATGGAAAGGTATTTTTACGTGCAAATAATTTTTGTGAAAAAACAAATGTCATTAATGTAACATTATCAAATTAAAATCGATAGAAACACCAATTTGTTTCTTAAATTAAAGAAAAATACAAGAATTTGCTTTGCTACTCGCTTAATTTTGTATTTTATCGGATTTCTTTTTACATAGCCTTATTTTACATGAAATTCTACCGAAAAAATGTGGATTTTGTTTTTCGTTTCCAACAACGCAATTCAATGAATGTCGGCACAACAAAATTCGAACACTTCAACTATAAAAGTAAATAAAGAAAAATTATGACGACTTTGAGTGATCAGACCAGGTGCGATGTACTCTCAATATGTCCCTCTTCTAGAATTTTTATAAAGTTTGATTGTGCTATTTAAGTCGTCACACTATTCCTTAAAAAAAAGCTAAACACTTTCTATGTTTTGTGTTACTATTATTTGAATCAATGTGACTACTGGGAAACTGCAAAATTCCACTCATCTACCTTTGAACACTCAAAGAAGAATTTTATCAAACCATTAATTCTGCATCTTCTGTGCTGTACAACATATACAAAATGCTTCCATTTTAATAAAAAATAAGTATGCCTATCTTTGTAGAAAAAAAGAATTATAAATTGTAACTACTGGGACTTGCGGGACAATTAAAAATATGAGAAAATAATAAATTATTTTAATCACTTTTATTATTGTTTTATATCCAAATAATGTGATAATTTAAATATTTTTCTGCAAACAAAAAAATTAAATCACATGCTACGAAAAAAATTACGCTCTTTAAGCTTAGTATGCTGTAGAAGCGAAAAGAAATCTTCCGCAAGAAATGCATTGCGTTTTTGACAGCGAAAAGGTAGCGATTTTTTTTTCGTTGATTAGTACGCTATTGAATCGAAAAATTTGTTCAATGCAGCCAAGTTCACAACCATGATTGTAGAGTTAAAATGTTAAAATTTCGCTGTCTTTCATATGTCCGCACATTTAATTGTCGTGGAAATTTGACATTCAACAATAATGTTCAACTAACACATTCAACAACCTCGTTATGGCAAGTATGTGTTAGTGTTGGGTCTACACCAAAATTTCGCGTGTAGAGTTAAATGCCCAAAAATTTTCATTCCTACAGCATACTAAGCTTTACTCTATTATTTAAAGATAATGTTGACCTTTTTCTACAAATTGGTAAAATTTTACCTCAACAGTTTTATAATAGGTTTTATATAAGACACATCCGTCATGTATGTGGCGAAAAACTCTATTGTATTGCCCAAAGTAGATCTTAAAATCAATTTATTTCTTCATTTTCCTCTTCTTCATTTTGAGATCTTCTTAACGTTAGACGCCTTTTGAGACGCCTCTTGAGTACACATCAGAGTAGTTTAAATTCCTTCTTGTAACAATAAAACATTTTCGAATTTATCTACTTTAACTATTTCATTTTGGATCAGAAAAGTAAATTAAGCTATAAACAAAGGCTTTGAAATAAAATCATGTGTTTCACCGAATGTGTCCCAATAGTCACGGTGACATTTTAAAAGGGTCTCGAAAGCATAATATGATCGCCGTAACCTTCTAGCAGGCGCTTGTCGAAAATTTTACGTCATCAAATTTTCTCCATGTAAATGGTGGTTTCTTTGTGGTAGTTTAGAGAAACACTGACCCCCGAATAGCTCGAAGCTCGAGGGTGGCAACTAAGTGCTAAAAGTGGGGAGAGCGATAAGACGCATTTGTCATAAATTTTGTGACAGCGCGCCCGCTGGAAGATTAAATTAAATATTAAAACGTTGCCAAAATGCCTGACAACAGTTTTGCAAACATAATCAAAATTTTACTCCCTAGCAACTCTATGCCATGGTAGAAGAATAGAGGCATGGTAGAAGAATAGAGGTAGTCGCACGGCTGAGAGCGAACTACCATAACTGTCAAAAGGCAACTGACTGCTCATAAAAAATCTGCAACCGATGAGAATGCGATGAGAAAGCAAAAATTAAAAAGAATCTGTCATGGCTGAAATTATTTTGCTTTTTTAATTTTTTATTGATCAATTAATTAAAATAGGATTTTGTGCAGCTGTTGAGGTAATTTATATGAAGAGCGTGAAGATAAATTCGTCAATCCGACGCTAACTTAGCAAAGACTCAAACCAAAATTTTTGCTCCGCAAAAAGTTAAATTCGTACTTTAAGCTAAGTACGAATTTAATTTTGGGAACAAATTTCCTCCCAAAATTAAATTCGTACTTTTAGCTAAGTACGAATTTAACTTTTGGGAGGAAATTAAATTCGTACTTTTTGCAAAGTACGAATTTAACTTTTAGGAGGAAATTAAATTCGTTCTTATTGCAAAGTACGAATTTAACTTTTGGGAGGAAATTATATTAATTATATTTGCAAAGTGTGAGTGTAACTTTTGATTCGAATTTAGCTTTTGCCAAGAATTTTAAAATAATATTATTGCAAAGAAAGAATTTAACTCTTGATATGAATTTAAGTCATGGCATCAACTCATAAACATTTTTTAAAAGTAGTGAATGTTAGGTCCAAAGTACTAAGACTCCATGCGAAATTTCTCAAAATCTGTCTGGACAATGTTTTTGTTATGCATATCATTTTACAGGTAATTAAAGCACCTTTCCAACGATATATAGCCTATAAGTGCACAATTAAGACTTTGGCCATAAACATTTTTTAAAAGTAGTGAATGTTAGGTCCAAAGTACTAAGATTCCATGCAAAATTTCTCAAAATCTGTCTGGACAATGTTTTTGTTATGCATATCATTTTACAGGTAATTAAAGCACCTTTCCAACGATATATAGCCTATAAGTGCACAATTAAGACTTTGGCCATAAACATTTTTTAAAAAGTAATGAAAAAGTAATGAATGTTAGGTTGAAAGTACTAAGTTTCAATGCAAAATTTCTCAAAATCTGTCTGGACAATGTTTTTGTTATGCATATCATTTTACAGGTAATTAAAGCACCTTTCCAACGATATATAGCCTATAAGTGCACAATTAAGACTTTGGCCATAAACATTTTTTAAAAAGTAATGAATGTTAGGTTGAAAGTACTAAGTTTCAATGCAAAATTTCTCAAAATCTGTCTGGACAATGTTTTTGTTATGCATATCATTTTACAGGTAATTAAAGCACCTTTCCAACGATATATAGCCTATAAGTGCACAATTAAGACTTTGGCCATAAACATTTTTTAAAAGTAGTGAATGTTAGGTCCAAAGTACTAAGATTCCATGCGAAATTTCTCAAAATCTGTCTGGACAATGTTTTTGTTATGCATATCATTTTACAGGTAATTAAAGCACCTTTCCAACGATATATAGCCTATAAGTGCACAATTAAGACTTTGGCCATAAGCATTTTTTAAAAAGTAATGAATGTTAGGTTGAAAGTACTAAGTTTCAATGCAAAATTTCTCAAAATCTGTCTGGACAATGTTTTTGTTATGCATATCATTTTACAGGTAATTAAAGCACCTTTCCAACGATATATAGCCTATAAGTGCACAATTAAGACTTTGGCCATAAACATTTTTTAAAAAGTAATGAAAAAGTAATGAATGTTAGGTTGAAAGTACTAAGTTTCAATGCAAAATTTCTCAAAATCTGTCTGGACAATGTTTTTGTTATGCATATCATTTTACAGGTAATTAAAGCACCTTTCCAACGATATATAGCCTATAAGTGCACAATTAAGACTTTGGCCATAAACATTTTTTAAAAGTAGTGAATGTTAGGTCCAAAGTACTAAGATTCCATGCAAAATTTCTCAAAATCTGTCTGGACAATGTTTTTGTTATGCATATCATTTTACAGGTAATTAAAGCACCTTTCCAACGATATATAGCCTATAAGTGCACAATTAAGACTTTGGCCATAAACATTTTTTAAAAGTAATGAAAAAGTAATGAATGTTAGGTTGAAAGTACTAAGTTTCAATGCAAAATTTCTCAAAATCTGTCTGGACAATGTTTTTGTTATGCATATCATTTTACAGGTAATTAAAGCACCTTTCCAACGATATATAGCCTATAAGTGCACAATTAAGACTTTGGCCATAAACATTTTTTAAAAAGTAATGAATGTTAGGTTGAAAGTACTAAGTTTCAATGCAAAATTTCTCAAAATCTGTCTGGACAATGTTTTTGTTATGCATATCATTTTACAGGTAATTAAAGCACCTTTCCAACGATATATAGCCTATAAGTGCACAATTAAGACTTTGGCCATAAACATTTTTTAAAAAGTAATGAATGTTAGGTTGAAAGTACTAAGTTTCAATGCAAAATTTCTCAAAATCTGTCTGGACAATGTTTTTGTTATGCATATCATTTTACAGGTAATTAAAGCACCTTTCCAACGATATATAGCCTATAAGTGCACAATTAAGACTTTGGCCATAAACATTTTTTAAAAAGTAATGAAAAAGTAATGAATGTTAGGTTGAAAGTACTAAGTTTCAATGCAAAATTTCTCAAAATCTGTCTGGACAATGTTTTTGTTATGCATATCATTTTACAGGTAATTAAAGCACCTTTCCAACGATATATAGCCTATAAGTGCACAATTAAGACTTTGGCCATAAACATTTTTTAAAAGTAGTGAATGTTAGGTCCAAAGTACTAAGATTCCATGCGAAATTTCTCAAAATCTGTCTGGACAATGTTTTTGTTATGCATATCATTTTACAGGTAATTAAAGCACCTTTCCAACGATATATAGCCTATAAGTGCACAATTAAGACTTTGGCCATAAACATTTTTTAAAAAGTAATGAAAAAGTAATGAATGTTAGGTTGAAAGTACTAAGTTTCAATGCAAAATTTCTCAAAATCTGTCTGGACAATGTTTTTGTTATGCATATCATTTTACAGGTAATTAAAGCACCTTTCCAACGATATATAGCCTATAAGTGCACAATTAAGACTTTGGCCATAAACATTTTTTAAAAAGTAATGAATGTTAGGTTGAAAGTACTAAGTTTCAATGCAAAATTTCTCAAAATCTGTCTGGACAATGTTTTTGTTATGCATATCATTTTACAGGTAATTAAAGCACCTTTCCAACGATATATAGCCTATAAGTGCACAATTAAGACTTTGGCCATAAACATTTTTTAAAAAGTAATGAATGTTAGGTTGAAAGTACTAAGTTTCAATGCAAAATTTCTCAAAATCTGTCTGGACAATGTTTTTGTTATGCATATCATTTTACAGGTAATTAAAGCACCTTTCCAACGATATATAGCCTATAAGTGCACAATTAAGACTTTGGCCATAAACATTTTTTAAAAGTAGTGAATGTTAGGTCCAAAGTACTAAGATTCCATGCGAAATTTCTCAAAATCTGTCTGGACAATGTTTTTGTTATGCATATCATTTTACAGGTAATTAAAGCACCTTTCCAACGATATATAGCCTATAAGTGCACAATTAAGACTTTGGCCATAAACATTTTTTAAAAAGTAATGAAAAAGTAATGAATGTTAGGTTGAAAGTACTAAGTTTCAATGCAAAATTTCTCAAAATCTGTCTGGACAATGTTTTTGTTATGCATATCATTTTACAGGTAATTAAAGCACCTTTCCAACGATATATAGCCTATAAGTGCACAATTAAGACTTTGGCCATAAACATTTTTTAAAAAGTAATGAATGTTAGGTTGAAAGTACTAAGTTTCAATGCAAAATTTCTCAAAATCTGTCTGGACAATGTTTTTGTTATGCATATCATTTTACAGGTAATTAAAGCACCTTTCCAACGATATATAGCCTATAAGTGCACAATTAAGACTTTGGCCATAAACATTTTTTAAAAGTAGTGAATGTTAGGTCCAAAGTACTAAGATTCCATGCAAAATTTCTCAAAATCTGTCTGGACAATGTTTTTGTTATGCATATCATTTTACAGGTAATTAAAGCACCTTTCCAACGATATATAGCCTATAAGTGCACAATTAAGACTTTGGCCATAAACATTTTTTAAAAAGTAATGAAAAAGTAATGAATGTTAGGTTGAAAGTACTAAGTTTCAATGCAAAATTTCTCAAAATCTGTCTGGACAATGTTTTTGTTATGCATATCATTTTACAGGTAATTAAAGCACCTTTCCAACGATATATAGCCTATAAGTGCACAATTAAGACTTTGGCCATAAACATTTTTTAAAAAGTAATGAAAAAGTAATGAATGTTAGGTTGAAAGTACTAAGTTTCAATGCAAAATTTCTCAAAATCTGTCTGGACAATGTTTTTGTTATGCATATCATTTTACAGGTAATTAAAGCACCTTTCCAACGATATATAGCCTATAAGTGCACAATTAAGACTTTGGCCATAAACATTTTTTAAAAAGTAATGAAAAAGTAATGAATGTTAGGTTGAAAGTACTAAGTTTCAATGCAAAATTTCTCAAAATCTGTCTGGACAATGTTTTTGTTATGCATATCATTTTACAGGTAATTAAAGCACCTTTCCAACGATATATAGCCTATAAGTGCACAATTAAGACTTTGGCCATAAACATTTTTTAAAAGTAGTGAATGTTAGGTCCAAAGTACTAAGATTCCATGCGAAATTTCTCAAAATCTGTCTGGACAATGTTTTTGTTATGCATATCATTTTACAGGTAATTAAAGCACCTTTCCAACGATATATAGCCTATAAGTGCACAATTAAGACTTTGGCCATAAACATTTTTTAAAAAGTAATGAAAAAGTAATGAATGTTAGGTTGAAAGTACTAAGTTTCAATGCAAAATTTCTCAAAATCTGTCTGGACAATGTTTTTGTTATGCATATCATTTTACAGGTAATTAAAGCACCTTTCCAACGATATATAGCCTATAAGTGCACAATTAAGACTTTGGCCATAAACATTTTTTAAAAAGTAATGAATGTTAGGTTGAAAGTACTAAGTTTCAATGCAAAATTTCTCAAAATCTGTCTGGACAATGTTTTTGTTATGCATATCATTTTACAGGTAATTAAAGCACCTTTCCAACGATATATAGCCTATAAGTGCACAATTAAGACTTTGGCCATAAACATTTTTTAAAAGTAGTGAATGTTAGGTCCAAAGTACTAAGATTCCATGCAAAATTTCTCAAAATCTGTCTGGACAATGTTTTTGTTATGCATATCATTTTACAGGTAATTAAAGCACCTTTCCAACGATATATAGCCTATAAGTGCACAATTAAGACTTTGGCCATAAACATTTTTTAAAAAGTAATGAATGTTAGGTTGAAAGTACTAAGATTCCATGCAAAATTTCTCAAAATCTGTCTGGACAATGTTTTTGTTATGCATATCATTTTACAGGTAATTAAAGCACCTTTCCAACGATATATAGCCTATAAGTGCACAATTAAGACTTTGGCCATAAACATTTTTTAAAAAGTAATGAATGTTAGGTTGAAAGTACTAAGTTTCAATGCAAAATTTCTCAAAATCTGTCTGGACAATGTTTTTGTTATGCATATCATTTTACAGGTAATTAAAGCACCTTTCCAACGATATATAGCCTATAAGTGCACAATTAAGACTTTGGCCATAAACATTTTTTAAAAAGTAATGAATGTTAGGTTGAAAGTACTAAGTTTCAATGCAAAATTTCTCAAAATCTGTCTGGACAATGTTTTTGTTATGCATATCATTTTACAGGTAATTAAAGCACCTTTCCAACGATATATAGCCTATAAGTGCACAATTAAGACTTTGGCCATAAACATTTTTTAAAAAGTAATGAATGTTAGGTTGAAAGTACTAAGTTTCAATGCAAAATTTCTCAAAATCTGTCTGGACAATGTTTTTGTTATGCATATCATTTTACAGGTAATTAAAGCACCTTTCCAACGATATATAGCCTATAAGTGCACAATTAAGACTTTGGCCATAAACATTTTTTAAAAGTAGTGAATGTTAGGTCCAAAGTACTAAGATTCCATGCAAAATTTCTCAAAATCTGTCTGGACAATGTTTTTGTTATGCATATCATTTTACAGGTAATTAAAGCACCTTTCCAACGATATATAGCCTATAAGTGCACAATTAAGACTTTGGCCATAAACATTTTTTAAAAGTAGTGAATGTTAGGTCCAAAGTACTAAGATTCCATGCGAAATTTCTCAAAATCTGTCTGGACAATGTTTTTGTTATGCATATCATTTTACAGGTAATTAAAGCACCTTTCCAACGATATATAGCCTATAAGTGCACAATTAAGACTTTGGCCATAAACATTTTTTAAAAAGTAATGAATGTTAGGTTGAAAGTACTAAGTTTCAATGCAAAATTTCTCAAAATCTGTCTGGACAATGTTTTTGTTATGCATATCATTTTACAGGTAATTAAAGCACCTTTCCAACGATATATAGCCTATAAGTGCACAATTAAGACTTTGGCCATAAACATTTTTTAAAAAGTAATGAATGTTAGGTTGAAAGTACTAAGTTTCAATGCAAAATTTCTCAAAATCTGTCTGGACAATGTTTTTGTTATGCATATCATTTTACAGGTAATTAAAGCACCTTTCCAACGATATATAGCCTATAAGTGCACAATTAAGACTTTGGCCATAAACATTTTTTAAAAAGTAATGAATGTTAGGTTGAAAGTACTAAGTTTCAATGCAAAATTTCTCAAAATCTGTCTGGACAATGTTTTTGTTATGCATATCATTTTACAGGTAATTAAAGCACCTTTCCAACGATATATAGCCTATAAGTGCACAATTAAGACTTTGGCCATAAACATTTTTTAAAAAGTAATGAAAAAGTAATGAATGTTAGGTTGAAAGTACTAAGTTTCAATGCAAAATTTCTCAAAATCTGTCTGGACAATGTTTTTGTTATGCATATCATTTTACAGGTAATTAAAGCACCTTTCCAACGATATATAGCCTATAAGTGCACAATTAAGACTTTGGCCATAAACATTTTTTAAAAAGTAATGAATGTTAGGTTGAAAGTACTAAGTTTCAATGCAAAATTTCTCAAAATCTGTCTGGACAATGTTTTTGTTATGCATATCATTTTACAGGTAATTAAAGCACCTTTCCAACGATATATAGCCTATAAGTGCACAATTAAGACTTTGGCCATAAACATTTTTTAAAAAGTAATGAATGTTAGGTTGAAAGTACTAAGTTTCAATGCAAAATTTCTCAAAATCTGTCTGGACAATGTTTTTGTTATGCATATCATTTTACAGGTAATTAAAGCACCTTTCCAACGATATATAGCCTATAAGTGCACAATTAAGACTTTGGCCATAAACATTTTTTAAAAGTAGTGAATGTTAGGTCCAAAGTACTAAGATTCCATGCGAAATTTCTCAAAATCTGTCTGGACAATGTTTTTGTTATGCATATCATTTTACAGGTAATTAAAGCACCTTTCCAACGATATATAGCCTATAAGTGCACAATTAAGACTTTGGCCATAAACATTTTTTAAAAAGTAATGAATGTTAGGTTGAAAGTACTAAGATTCCATGCAAAATTTCTCAAAATCTGTCTGGACAATGTTTTTGTTATGCATATCATTTTACAGGTAATTAAAGCACCTTTCCAACGATATATAGCCTATAAGTGCACAATTAAGACTTTGGCCATAAACATTTTTTAAAAAGTAATGAATGTTAGGTTGAAAGTACTAAGATTCCATGCAAAATTTCTCAAAATCTGTCTGGACAATGTTTTTGTTATGCATATCATTTTACAGGTAATTAAAGCACCTTTCCAACGATATATAGCCTATAAGTGCACAATTAAGACTTTGGCCATAAACATTTTTTAAAAAGTAATGAATGTTAGGTTGAAAGTACTAAGTTTCAATGCAAAATTTCTCAAAATCTGTCTGGACAATGTTTTTGTTATGCATATCATTTTACAGGTAATTAAAGCACCTTTCCAACGATATATAGCCTATAAGTGCACAATTAAGACTTTGGCCATAAACATTTTTTAAAAAGTAATGAATGTTAGGTTGAAAGTACTAAGTTTCAATGCAAAATTTCTCAAAATCTGTCTGGACAATGTTTTTGTTATGCATATCATTTTACAGGTAATTAAAGCACCTTTCCAACGATATATAGCCTATAAGTGCACAATTAAGACTTTGGCCATAAACATTTTTTAAAAAGTAATGAATGTTAGGTTGAAAGTACTAAGTTTCAATGCAAAATTTCTCAAAATCTGTCTGGACAATGTTTTTGTTATGCATATCATTTTACAGGTAATTAAAGCACCTTTCCAACGATATATAGCCTATAAGTGCACAATTAAGACTTTGGCCATAAACATTTTTTAAAAAGTAATGAATGTTAGGTTGAAAGTACTAAGTTTCAATGCAAAATTTCTCAAAATCTGTCTGGACAATGTTTTTGTTATGCATATCATTTTACAGGTAATTAAAGCACCTTTCCAACGATATATAGCCTATAAGTGCACAATTAAGACTTTGGCCATAAACATTTTTTAAAAAGTAATGAAAAAGTAATGAATGTTAGGTTGAAAGTACTAAGTTTCAATGCAAAATTTCTCAAAATCTGTCTGGACAATGTTTTTGTTATGCATATCATTTTACAGGTAATTAAAGCACCTTTCCAACGATATATAGCCTATAAGTGCACAATTAAGACTTTGGCCATAAACATTTTTTAAAAAGTAATGAATGTTAGGTTGAAAGTACTAAGTTTCAATGCAAAATTTCTCAAAATCTGTCTGGACAATGTTTTTGTTATGCATATCATTTTACAGGTAATTAAAGCACCTTTCCAACGATATATAGCCTATAAGTGCACAATTAAGACTTTGGCCATAAACATTTTTTAAAAAGTAATGAATGTTAGGTTGAAAGTACTAAGATTCCATGCAAAATTTCTCAAAATCTGTCTGGACAATGTTTTTGTTATGCATATCATTTTACAGGTAATTAAAGCACCTTTCCAACGATATATAGCCTATAAGTGCACAATTAAGACTTTGGCCATAAACATTTTTTAAAAGTAGTGAATGTTAGGTCCAAAGTACTAAGATTCCATGCGAAATTTCTCAAAATCTGTCTGGACAATGTTTTTGTTATGCATATCATTTTACAGGTAATTAAAGCACCTTTCCAACGATATATAGCCTATAAGTGCACAATTAAGACTTTGGCCATAAACATTTTTTAAAAAGTAATGAATGTTAGGTTGAAAGTACTAAGTTTCAATGCAAAATTTCTCAAAATCTGTCTGGACAATGTTTTTGTTATGCATATCATTTTACAGGTAATTAAAGCACCTTTCCAACGATATATAGCCTATAAGTGCACAATTAAGACTTTGGCCATAAACATTTTTTAAAAGTAGTGAATGTTAGGTCCAAAGTACTAAGATTCCATGCGAAATTTCTCAAAATCTGTCTGGACAATGTTTTTGTTATGCATATCATTTTACAGGTAATTAAAGCACCTTTCCAACGATATATAGCCTATAAGTGCACAATTAAGACTTTGGCCATAAACATTTTTTAAAAAGTAATGAATGTTAGGTTGAAAGTACTAAGTTTCAATGCAAAATTTCTCAAAATCTGTCTGGACAATGTTTTTGTTATGCATATCATTTTACAGGTAATTAAAGCACCTTTCCAACGATATATAGCCTATAAGTGCACAATTAAGACTTTGGCCATAAACATTTTTTAAAAAGTAATGAATGTTAGGTTGAAAGTACTAAGTTTCAATGCAAAATTTCTCAAAATCTGTCTGGACAATGTTTTTGTTATGCATATCATTTTACAGGTAATTAAAGCACCTTTCCAACGATATATAGCCTATAAGTGCACAATTAAGACTTTGGCCATAAACATTTTTTAAAAAGTAATGAATGTTAGGTTGAAAGTACTAAGTTTCAATGCAAAATTTCTCAAAATCTGTCTGGACAATGTTTTTGTTATGCATATCATTTTACAGGTAATTAAAGCACCTTTCCAACGATATATAGCCTATAAGTGCACAATTAAGACTTTGGCCATAAACATTTTTTAAAAAGTAATGAATGTTAGGTTGAAAGTACTAAGTTTCAATGCAAAATTTCTCAAAATCTGTCTGGACAATGTTTTTGTTATGCATATCATTTTACAGGTAATTAAAGCACCTTTCCAACGATATATAGCCTATAAGTGCACAATTAAGACTTTGGCCATAAACATTTTTTAAAAAGTAATGAATGTTAGGTTGAAAGTACTAAGTTTCAATGCAAAATTTCTCAAAATCTGTCTGGACAATGTTTTTGTTATGCATATCATTTTACAGGTAATTAAAGCACCTTTCCAACGATATATAGCCTATAAGTGCACAATTAAGACTTTGGCCATAAACATTTTTTAAAAAGTAATGAATGTTAGGTTGAAAGTACTAAGTTTCAATGCAAAATTTCTCAAAATCTGTCTGGACAATGTTTTTGTTATGCATATCATTTTACAGGTAATTAAAGCACCTTTCCAACGATATATAGCCTATAAGTGCACAATTAAGACTTTGGCCATAAACATTTTTTAAAAGTAGTGAATGTTAGGTCCAAAGTACTAAGATTCCATGCGAAATTTCTCAAAATCTGTCTGGACAATGTTTTTGTTATGCATATCATTTTACAGGTAATTAAAGCACCTTTCCAACGATATATAGCCTATAAGTGCACAATTAAGACTTTGGCCATAAACATTTTTTAAAAAGTAATGAATGTTAGGTTGAAAGTACTAAGTTTCAATGCAAAATTTCTCAAAATCTGTCTGGACAATGTTTTTGTTATGCATATCATTTTACAGGTAATTAAAGCACCTTTCCAACGATATATAGCCTATAAGTGCACAATTAAGACTTTGGCCATAAACATTTTTTAAAAAGTAATGAATGTTAGGTTGAAAGTACTAAGATTCCATGCAAAATTTCTCAAAATCTGTCTGGACAATGTTTTTGTTATGCATATCATTTTACAGGTAATTAAAGCACCTTTCCAACGATATATAGCCTATAAGTGCACAATTAAGACTTTGGCCATAAACATTTTTTAAAAAGTAATGAATGTTAGGTTGAAAGTACTAAGATTCCATGCAAAATTTCTCAAAATCTGTCTGGACAATGTTTTTGTTATGCATATCATTTTACAGGTAATTAAAGCACCTTTCCAACGATATATAGCCTATAAGTGCACAATTAAGACTTTGGCCATAAACATTTTTTAAAAAGTAATGAATGTTAGGTTGAAAGTACTAAGTTTCAATGCAAAATTTCTCAAAATCTGTCTGGACAATGTTTTTGTTATGCATATCATTTTACAGGTAATTAAAGCACCTTTCTAACGATATATAGCCTATAAGTGCACAATTAAGACTTTGGCTACAAACATTTCTAAGGATAAATGTTTCATTTCTGCTGTTAGTGAATATATTTTGTAATACTTACTTTCAATGCAAACAAAAATAATTCAACTTTGGTTTTTGTAAAATTCTTTTAAATATTGTAGAAATTTGAATAGTTTCAATAAATTGAATTCGAATTCATTCTGGGTATGTTATGCATACTTCTCTTTAGGTAGTTGTTCTATCGTTTTCATATTTGAATCTAAGGGTAGTCTAAGTGTATTTATTTTAAATAAAAAAACTTTAATTTGTTTCAATTTTTTATTGAAATGAAATTATAGGGAAATGATTTCTTTAATTTTAATTAATAAGTTTTTAGCAAAAACTTTTATATTGCAGGTTTTTTTTTTGTTAATTTATGTTTAAATTATTTTGAACTGTTCATATTTATAGTACATATTGGTTTTTGTTACAATTACAAATTGCAGGTGAATTTATGAAATAAGAACTTAATAAAAAAATTATTTTATAAATAAATACTAAATTGAAGAAGCAATAATAAATAATAAATAATGTAAATTGAAAAATAATTCAGTGATTGTTTTATTCTTAAAATTATGTCCTATATAATTTTTGTTTAATAATGTTTTTTATTCTTAAAATTTTTAGATATTTATTATTGTTTTTTAAAATAAAGAAATATAAGTATGGAATTATTAATAATAATAATAAAAATAATTTTAATTTGTGTTTTAATGAATGAAAACAGAAAGCTTAAAGCGAATATCAGGTTAAGTTTAATATTGAAAAGAAAAAAGTAAAAAGATTATTAGAATAATAAAAATAAATATTTATTAATATTTACATTTTGTAATTTGTTTGATATATTGATATATAAATAAATATGTTTTTTATAAAATTATTTTTAAATTAGAACGTACAAAACATAGTTTTAATAATTTATTAAAATTTTGTTTTTTTTACATTGTTTTATTAATACACTTATATTGGTTAATATCTATCATTCATTAAAAAAGTATCTAAACATCTGGAAATAACCCTTCTCAAACGTCAAACGTCTGGAAATAACCCTTCTCTAACGTCAAAAGATCAATTAAAAAAATATTAAGAATAATTTGTGCGCTGATATACAGAAAATCGGTAGTTATATCCATTGGCAGTCATACTCGTTTTGAAGCATTTTTCTAATGACAAAAAAGAGTTTTTTGATCTCGCTAAAAGTATTCTAAATTTTAAATAAAATCATATGCCTTGTGTTAAAAAGTGTTTAAATGGATTTGAGGTTTATAAGTATTAGTGCTTTAAGTAAAAGTTTTTAGGGAAAGTATTAACTCGTTAAAATATTAAACTGGATGCAATTTTAACTAAATATTTCAAAGAGGGAAAAACATGTCATATAAAAGTTATTCGAATATGTTGTAGTATATTTTAAAAAACAAATTTTTGAGACATTGATGAACACATTAATGACAATAATATGAAAGAAACTCTAAAACAATTTGTTAGCTTCTCCATAAGTATATGCTATCTTGATGATTTTTTTTTGCTCGGTAATTTAAAAAAATTTTATTTTTACTTCAAATAACAGATTTGTAATAAATTAAATTGCAATTAAAAAATAGTCAGTCTTAATTTTTCGTCCGGAATCAGAAAAAAGTTTTAATTTTTAAGATAAGCTCAAGAACATTTTGGAAATTTTTATTGCAAATTTGTTCATCAATTTGTCCATATTAATGAGTATAAAAAATATCTGTGTCTTAATCTGCTGAAAATGAAAACACCCTTTTCCGATTTCGGTCGAAAAATTATTCATGATAGGGCTGAATATATAAAAAAACAAAGTGAAAATACAATGCAAAAAACAAGAATGGCAAAAAAATTTTCAACCTAACTTTTGCCAATTTTGTTTTTAAATAAACAATGCTTATAAGCTCCTCTTTGTAGCAATAAAATCAGTTTCCATTCGTATAAAACTTTGAAAACAATTTGTAATGGACCCTTAGAAAGTAACTTTTCAAAGAATTTTTTTTTTATTAGAATTAAAAAAATGACTCCTTCAGAAAACGTGCATATTCCGCATTTATCAGGCTAAACAAGAGGAAATTGATGGCATATATTTTGATACACTAAGTTTAGAAAAAAACAATCTAAAACCAAAAAAAGCCCTTAAATTTTATATTTGTTTAAGAGTTCATTTAAAATAAAAAACCCGTTGCAAATTTAAGCAGAAAATATTAAAAAAAATTAGCTCGATTAGATAAACATAACGTAGAAATAAAAAAATCTCGCACAATCTCTATATACAACTTATTGCAGTCGGCGACAAGAAGTTAGCACTTGAACATTTCCCCAAATATATAATTTACTTTGAATGTTTAAGCTTTTTCTCTAGGTGTAATAAGTCATGTGGTTGTGCTTTTTAGGTATTTTAAGTATAGTTAGTTTACAAAATAATTAAAAAATTCTGCGACAAAATGATTGCACATTATGATAGATTGAGTTCAGTAAGTGTTAATAGTCCGATAAAAAATAAGAAGTAAACTTTTTTTTGTCATATATTTTTATAGTAGGTATGTAGTATATAGCAGCAGAAGCCCTCTCTTGGTTACTCATCACTCTTGGTAAGTTCTAAGGACTTATATAAATTTAGGATTTTTCAAATACATATATAGTTAAAAGCTTAAGGCACTGATATTGTGTAGTAAACCTGTATAATGGGTCGCAGTTTATATACAGGTAATCTTACTAAAAGATTCAATGCCACTGATAATGTATAGTAAACCTGTATAACAGAACGCGGACATCGGTGCCTCAAGCTTTTAAATATAAATGCATTTGAAAAATTCTAAACTTATAAAAGTCCTTAGAACTTACCAAGAGTGATGAGTAACCAAGAGAGAGGGGTTCTGCTGCACCTAGAACATACCTACTATAAAAATATATGACAAATGTTACTTAAATTTTTTTCTTTTTAGTTCACGTCTTCTTTAAATAAAAGCTTATTTAAAAAAAAAATTTTTTACCTTTTATTTATTTTTAACTTTTAAATTTTTTATTATTATTAAAATCTTTTATTTTTAAAATTTATCAAATACTACAGCATTTAAATTTTTTAGACCATTCTTCGTAGTTTTGAAGATATATTATTTTTATTTATTTGTGGGCGGTAAGAAGGGGTGTGGCCCCATTTTTTCCTGAACCATCCTCTACTTGAAGGAAATTAACTGCCAAAATTTTAGCTGAATCAGTCCCGTAAGTTTTGGAGATATAGCATTTTTATTGATTTGTGGGCGGTAAAAGGGGGTGTGGCCAAATGTTTTGCATAAACCCGATACTTTATTTGATGAAACTTTACTGTTTAAATTTCAGCTGAATCAGCCCCGTAGTTTTAGAGATATAGCATTTTTATTGGTTTGTTGGCAGTAAAAAGGGGTGTGGCAAAAAATTTTATCATAATTTCGCATTGTCACCGGACTTACATATGTATGCTAAATTTCAGTTTAATCGGATACCAACAAGTTGTCGAAAAATGGCTTGCAAGTTTTGACGGATATACATACGAACGAAGCATGTTAAATAAAAGCTTATAAAAACAAGTTGAAGATAAAATAAGTAAAAGTACTTAAAATTAAATTGAAATGGGACGTGGGAAATGGCTTAGCAGTGCGGAAGTGCAATAGCTTTAAATCTTCTTTAAAAACTTGAAAATCATTGAAACCGTAAAAAAATTAAACACTAGTCGTAAAGTGATTAAAATTTTATTAAAAAACCTAAAAAATGATGGTAAAGCCTTTAGCAGTGGATGTCCAAGAGTGGTTACACGCCGAGATCAGTGCGGGTTTTTTGCGGGTAGCTTCAAATTCTAACCTCACTGCCATAAAAGTTGCTGGAATAGCTGGAGTGGAAACACATGTCCGCAACGTGCAAAGGATTTTTCAAAAAATTACAAAAGAAACCGCCACCTACAGCGAAACATCGAGCAGCAAGGTTGAAGTTTGCTGAAGATCACTTTAAGTAAAAAAAATTATTGTGCTGCGTATTAAGCACTGACGAAAAAAATTTATCTCGCTGGTCTGAATAGTATGAATTTTTATTACCACGATTTGAGAAAGGAATAGCGTATTTTAAGTCGTCGTCAACATGGGGATAGATGAGTAATGGTTTTTGACTGGAATTTGTCATTGTGGAAGGACTGAAATTAAGTTTGTTCCCACAAGATTGAATCGCCAAGATTATCTTAATTTAATTGATAAATGAAATAGTTAATCATGGGTGACAGTTAACTAAAACTTCATTAATACTTCAACAAAAAAATGCTGCTGAGCATACAGCAAGAATAGTAAAAAACTTCTTTCTAGAACAGGATATTGAAATATTGGAGTGGCCCACACGATCACCTAACCTGAACATCGTTGAAAACTGTTGGTGCTACCTTACAAGGGAAGTTTATGCCGATAATAGGCAATATAATACCATTCAAGAACTTCAAAGTAGCATAATTTCGAATTGGGAAGCGATACCGAGAAAAAACATCAAACATTTTTTTTAGTCACTATCAAATTGAGGTACTGAAGTTTTAAAAAAGAAATGGAGGCTCCACTCAATATTGCAGAATTATAAAAATTAAAAAGAAAAGTGCTTTAATTACCTGTAAAATGATATGCATAACAAAAACATTGTCCAGACAGATTTTGAGAAATTTTGCATTGAAACTTAGTACTTTCAACCTAACATTCATTACTTTTTAAAAAATGTTTATGGCCAAAGTCTTAATTGTGCACTTATAGGCTATATATCGTTGGAAAGGTGCTTTAATTACCTGTAAAATGATATGCATAACAAAAACATTGTCCAGACAGATTTTGAGAAATTTCGCATGGAATCTTAGTACTTTGGACCTAACATTCACTACTTTTAAAAAATGTTTATGGCCAAAGTCTTAATTGTGCACTTATAGGCTATATATCGTTGGAAAGGTGCTTTAATTACCTGTAAAATGATATGCATAACAAAAACATTGTCCAGACAGATTTTGAGAAATTTTGCATTGAAACTTAGTACTTTCAACCTAACATTCATTACTTTTTAAAAAATGTTTATGGCCAAAGTCTTAATTGTGCACTTATAGGCTATATATCGTTGGAAAGGTGCTTTAATTACCTGTAAAATGATATGCATAACAAAAACATTGTCCAGACAGATTTTGAGAAATTTTGCATTGAAACTTAGTACTTTCAACCTAACATTCATTACTTTTTAAAAAATGATTATGGCCAAAGTCTTAATTGTGCACTTATAGGCTATATATCGTTGGAAAGGTGCTTTAATTACCTGTAAAATGATATGCATAACAAAAACATTGTCCAGACAGATTTTGAGAAATTTTGCATTGAAACTTAGTACTTTCAACCTAACATTCATTACTTTTTAAAAAATGTTTATGGCCAAAGTCTTAATTGTGCACTTATAGGCTATATATCGTTGGAAAGGTGCTTTAATTACCTGTAAAATGATATGCATAACAAAAACATTGTCCAGACAGATTTTGAGAAATTTCGCATGGAATCTTAGTACTTTGGACCTAACATTCACTACTTTTAAAAAATGTTTATGGCCAAAGTCTTAATTGTGCACTTATAGGCTATATATCGTTGGAAAGGTGCTTTAATTACCTGTAAAATGATATGCATAACAAAAACATTGTCCAGACAGATTTTGAGAAATTTTGCATTGAAACTTAGTACTTTCAACCTAACATTCATTACTTTTTAAAAAATGTTTATGGCCAAAGTCTTAATTGTGCACTTATAGGCTATATATCGTTGGAAAGGTGCTTTAATTACCTGTAAAATGATATGCATAACAAAAACATTGTCCAGACAGATTTTGAGAAATTTCGCATGGAATCTTAGTACTTTGGACCTAACATTCACTACTTTTAAAAAATGTTTATGGCCAAAGTCTTAATTGTGCACTTATAGGCTATATATCGTTGGAAAGGTGCTTTAATTACCTGTAAAATGATATGCATAACAAAAACATTGTCCAGACAGATTTTGAGAAATTTCGCATGGAATCTTAGTACTTTGGACCTAACATTCACTACTTTTAAAAAATGTTTATGGCCAAAGTCTTAATTGTGCACTTATAGGCTATATATCGTTGGAAAGGTGCTTTAATTACCTGTAAAATGATATGCATAACAAAAACATTGTCCAGACAGATTTTGAGAAATTTTGCATTGAAACTTAGTACTTTCAACCTAACATTCATTACTTTTTAAAAAATGTTTATGGCCAAAGTCTTAATTGTGCACTTATAGGCTATATATCGTTGGAAAGGTGCTTTAATTACCTGTAAAATGATATGCATAACAAAAACATTGTCCAGACAGATTTTGAGAAATTTTGCATGGAATCTTAGTACTTTGGACCTAACATTCACTACTTTTAAAAAATGTTTATGGCCAAAGTCTTAATTGTGCACTTATAGGCTATATATCGTTGGAAAGGTGCTTTAATTACCTGTAAAATGATATGCATAACAAAAACATTGTCCAGACAGATTTTGAGAAATTTTGCATTGAAACTTAGTACTTTCAACCTAACATTCATTACTTTTTAAAAAATGTTTATGGCCAAAGTCTTAATTGTGCACTTATAGGCTATATATCGTTGGAAAGGTGCTTTAATTACCTGTAAAATGATATGCATAACAAAAACATTGTCCAGACAGATTTTGAGAAATTTTGCATTGAAACTTAGTACTTTCAACCTAACATTCATTACTTTTTCATTACTTTTTAAAAAATGTTTATGGCCAAAGTCTTAATTGTGCACTTATAGGCTATATATCGTTGGAAAGGTGCTTTAATTACCTGTAAAATGATATGCATAACAAAAACATTGTCCAGACAGATTTTGAGAAATTTCGCATGGAATCTTAGTACTTTGGACCTAACATTCACTACTTTTAAAAAATGTTTATGGCCAAAGTCTTAATTGTGCACTTATAGGCTATATATCGTTGGAAAGGTGCTTTAATTACCTGTAAAATGATATGCATAACAAAAACATTGTCCAGACAGATTTTGAGAAATTTTGCATGGAATCTTAGTACTTTGGACCTAACATTCACTACTTTTAAAAAATGTTTATGGCCAAAGTCTTAATTGTGCACTTATAGGCTATATATCGTTGGAAAGGTGCTTTAATTACCTGTAAAATGATATGCATAACAAAAACATTGTCCAGACAGATTTTGAGAAATTTTGCATTGAAACTTAGTACTTTCAACCTAACATTCATTACTTTTTCATTACTTTTTAAAAAATGTTTATGGCCAAAGTCTTAATTGTGCACTTATAGGCTATATATCGTTGGAAAGGTGCTTTAATTACCTGTAAAATGATATGCATAACAAAAACATTGTCCAGACAGATTTTGAGAAATTTTGCATGGAATCTTAGTACTTTGGACCTAACATTCACTACTTTTAAAAAATGTTTATGGCCAAAGTCTTAATTGTGCACTTATAGGCTATATATCGTTGGAAAGGTGCTTTAATTACCTGTAAAATGATATGCATAACAAAAACATTGTCCAGACAGATTTTGAGAAATTTTGCATGGAATCTTAGTACTTTGGACCTAACATTCACTACTTTTAAAAAATGTTTATGGCCAAAGTCTTAATTGTGCACTTATAGGCTATACATCGTTGGAAAAGTGCTTTAATTACCTGTAAAATGATATGCATAACAAAAACATTGTCCAGACAGATTTTGAGAAATTTTGCATTGAAACTTAGTACTTTCAACCTAACATTCATTACTTTTTCATTACTTTTTAAAAAATGTTTATGGCCAACGTCTTAATTGTGCACTTATAGGCTATATATCGTTGGAAAGGTGCTTTAATTACCTGTAAAATGATATGCATAACAAAAACATTGTCCAGACAGATTTTGAGAAATTTTGCATTGAAACTTAGTACTTTCAACCTAACATTCATTACTTTTTCATTACTTTTTAAAAAATGTTTATGGCCAAAGTCTTAATTGTGCACTTATAGGCTATATATCGTTGGAAAGGTGCTTTAACTACCTGTAAAATGGTATGCATAACAAAAACATTGTCCAGACAGATTTTGAGAAATTTTGCATTGAAACTTAGTACTTTCAACCTAACATTCATTACTTTTTCATTACTTTTTAAAAAATGTTTATGGCCAAAGTCTTAATTGTGCACTTATAGGCTATATATCGTTGGAAAGGTGCTTTAATTACCTGTAAAATGATATGCATAACAAAAACATTGTCCAGACAGATTTTGAGAAATTTTGCATTGAAACTTAGTACTTTCAACCTAACATTCATTACTTTTTCATTACTTTTTAAAAAATGTTTATGGCCAAAGTCTTAATTGTGCACTTATAAGCTATATATCGTTGGAAAGGTGCTTTAATTACCTGTAAAATGATATGCATAACAAAAACATTGTCCAGACAGATTTTGAGAAATTTTGCATTGAAACTTAGTACTTTCAACCTAACATTCATTACTTTTTCATTACTTTTTAAAAAATGTTTATGGCCAAAGTCTTAATTGTGCACTTATAGGCTATATATCGTTGGAAAGGTGCTTTAATTACCTGTAAAATGATATGCATAACAAAAACATTGTCTAGACAGATTTTGAGAAATTTTGCATTGAAACTTAGTACTTTCAACCTAACATTCATTACTTTTTCATTACTTTTTAAAAAATGTTTATGGCCAAAGTCTTAATTGTGCACTTATAGGCTATATATCGTTGGAAAGGTGCTTTAACTACCTGTAAAATGGTATGCATAACAAAAACATTGTCCAGACAGATTTTGAGAAATTTTGCATTGAAACTTAGTACTTTCAACCTAACATTCATTACTTTTTCATTACTTTTTAAAAAATGTTTATGGCCAAAGTCTTAATTGTGCACTTATAGGCTATATATCGTTGGAAAGGTGCTTTAATTACCTGTAAAATGATATGCATAACAAAAACATTGTCCAGACAGATTTTGAGAAATTTTGCATTGAAACTTAGTACTTTCAACCTAACATTCATTACTTTTTCATTACTTTTTAAAAAATGTTTATGGCCAAAGTCTTAATTGTGCACTTATAGGCTATATATCGTTGGAAAGGTGCTTTAATTACCTGTAAAATGATATGCATAACAAAAACATTGTCCAGACAGATTTTGAGAAATTTCGCATGGAATCTTAGTACTTTGGACCTAACATTCACTACTTTTAAAAAATGTTTATGGCCAAAGTCTTAATTGTGCACTTATAGGCTATATATCGTTGGAAAGGTGCTTTAATTACCTGTAAAATGATATGCATAACAAAAACATTGTCCAGACAGATTTTGAGAAATTTTGCATGGAATCTTAGTACTTTGGACCTAACATTCACTACTTTTAAAAAATGTTTATGGCCAAAGTCTTAATTGTGCACTTATAGGCTATATATCGTTGGAAAGGTGCTTTAATTACCTGTAAAATGATATGCATAACAAAAACATTGTCCAGACAGATTTTGAGAAATTTTGCATTGAAACTTAGTACTTTCAACCTAACATTCATTACTTTTTCATTACTTTTTAAAAAATGTTTATGGCCAAAGTCTTAATTGTGCACTTATAGGCTATATATCGTTGGAAAGGTGCTTTAACTACCTGTAAAATGGTATGCATAACAAAAACATTGTCCAGACAGATTTTGAGAAATTTTGCATTGAAACTTAGTACTTTCAACCTAACATTCATTACTTTTTCATTACTTTTTAAAAAATGTTTATGGCCAAAGTCTTAATTGTGCACTTATAGGCTATATATCGTTGGAAAGGTGCTTTAATTACCTGTAAAATGATATGCATAACAAAAACATTGTCCAGACAGATTTTGAGAAATTTTGCATTGAAACTTAGTACTTTCAACCTAACATTCATTACTTTTTAAAAAATGTTTATGGCCAAAGTCTTAATTGTGCACTTATAGGCTATATATCGTTGGAAAGGTGCTTTAATTACCTGTAAAATGATATGCATAACAAAAACATTGTCCAGACAGATTTTGAGAAATTTTGCATTGAAACTTAGTACTTTCAACCTAACATTCATTACTTTTTCATTACTTTTTAAAAAATGTTTATGGCCAAAGTCTTAATTGTGCACTTATAGGCTATATATCGTTGGAAAGGTGCTTTAATTACCTGTAAAATGATATGCATAACAAAAACATTGTCCAGACAGATTTTGAGAAATTTCGCATGGAATCTTAGTACTTTGGACCTAACATTCACTACTTTTAAAAAATGTTTATGGCCAAAGTCTTAATTGTGCACTTATAGGCTATATATCGTTGGAAAGGTGCTTTAATTACCTGTAAAATGATATGCATAACAAAAACATTGTCCAGACAGATTTTGAGAAATTTTGCATGGAATCTTAGTACTTTGGACCTAACATTCACTACTTTTAAAAAATGTTTATGGCCAAAGTCTTAATTGTGCACTTATAGGCTATATATCGTTGGAAAGGTGCTTTAATTACCTGTAAAATGATATGCATAACAAAAACATTGTCCAGACAGATTTTGAGAAATTTTGCATTGAAACTTAGTACTTTCAACCTAACATTCATTACTTTTTCATTACTTTTTAAAAAATGTTTATGGCCAAAGTCTTAATTGTGCACTTATAGGCTATATATCGTTGGAAAGGTGCTTTAATTACCTGTAAAATGATATGCATAACAAAAACATTGTCCAGACAGATTTTGAGAAATTTTGCATGGAATCTTAGTACTTTGGACCTAACATTCACTACTTTTAAAAAATGTTTATGGCCAAAGTCTTAATTGTGCACTTATAGGCTATATATCGTTGGAAAGGTGCTTTAATTACCTGTAAAATGATATGCATAACAAAAACATTGTCCAGACAGATTTTGAGAAATTTTGCATGGAATCTTAGTACTTTGGACCTAACATTCACTACTTTTAAAAAATGTTTATGGCCAAAGTCTTAATTGTGCACTTATAGGCTATATATCGTTGGAAAGGTGCTTTAATTACCTGTAAAATGATATGCATAACAAAAACATTGTCCAGACAGATTTTGAGAAATTTTGCATGGAATCTTAGTACTTTCAACCTAACATTCATTACTTTTTCATTACTTTTTAAAAAATGTTTATGGCCAAAGTCTTAATTGTGCACTTATAGGCTATATATCGTTGGAAAGGTGCTTTAATTACCTGTAAAATTATATGCATAACAAAAACATTGTCCAGACAGATTTTGAGAAATTTTGCATTGAAACTTAGTACTTTCAACCTAACATTCATTACTTTTTAAAAAATTTTTATGGCCAAAGTCTTAATTGTGCACTTATAGGCTATATATCGTTGGAAAGGTGCTTTAATTACCTGTAAAATGATATGCATAACAAAAACATTGTCCAGACAGATTTTGAGAAATTTTGCATGGAATCTTAGTACTTTGGACCTAACATTCACTACTTTTAAAAAATGTTTATGGCCAAAGTCTTAATTGTGCACTTATAAGCTATATATCGTTGGAAAGGTGCTTTAATTACCTGTAAAATGATATGCATAACAAAAACATTGTCCAGACAGATTTTGAGAAATTTCGCATGGAGTCTTAGTACTTTGGACCTAACATTCACTACTTTTAAAAAATGTTTATGAGTTGATGCCATGACTTAAATTCATATCAAGAGTTAAATTCTTTCTTTGCAATAATATTATTTTAAAATTCTTGGCAAAAGCTAAATTCGAATCAAAAGTTACACTCACACTTTGCAAATATAATTAATATAATTTCCTCCCAAAAGTTAAATTCGTACTTTGCAATAAGAACGAATTTAATTTCCTCCTAAAAGTTAAATTCGTACTTTGCAAAAAGTACGAATTTAATTTCCTCCCAAAAGTTAAATTCGTACTTAGCTAAAAGTACGAATTTAATTTTGGGAACAAATTTCCTCCCAAAATTAAATTCGTACTTAGCTTAAAGTACGAATTTAACTTTTTGCGGAGCAAAAATTTTGGTTTGAGTCTTTGCTAAGTTAGCGTCGGATTGACGAATTTATCTTCACGCTCTTATTTATATGAGGTTCCAAGAAATCATTTTCGTGGAAGTGTCTATAGCAAACACTAGCATTAGCATCTTTTTTAAAATTTTTGGCACATGCCATGTTTCATCGTTGTCTTCTAGGCTCGTCAGCTGGATACGCCCATTTTCCTTGCCCATATGTTTTTGGCACAACACGCACTTCATTTTAATTAAAAACAAAATAAGTAATTCACTTTTATTCAAGTTTTTGAACACAAAAATATCCAATTGGAGTAATTTAATTTTTCTCTATTATCTTTGTTTTCTTTAAAAAAACTAATTTAGACAATTCTGGTAGTTTTGTCAAAGAGATCACGATTAACCACGAAACTACCTGTATTATTCTACCATGCTCTATACGAAACAATAGTCGACATATAAAAAAAAAGGATCTTTTGGAGAATTTTCTAAATTTTTTTTTTACAGATTAATAAAGTTTAGACATTTAGCTATAGCTTTATACCAAATTTAATATGATTAATGGAAAACCAAAATTTATCTCATTTTCCTTTTTAGCGTGGAATGGCCCCATAAATAATTGATCTTTCGCTAAATATACTTTTTCAATATTTTCTTTTTCTTCTTCGCAGGTGGATCAATCTTTAGACGTTCTCGAAAAATTAAGTACAACATCGCGGTGCGATGCCATCCAGTATGTTTTGCAATCTATAAGATGCAAATATCCTGATGAATGTCATCAAGTTGTTCGAGTTCTCTTCCCCCACGTTGCCGATAATTACGCCACCTCAACAAAGGCTGTCACCAAAAAGCAATTGCAAATTCTGCTTGCTACCAAGAAAGAAGAAATCAAAACCGAAGATGAGGGTTCAACCGATTTAAATCAGAATTTTGAGAAAATCCTCTGCAAGGAAGAGTTTATGTGCATCGATGAGGAGGAAGAAGACGATGCCGATGCCGATAATGATGATGCTGACGATGACGCAGACACTGAAAACTCGTCTTCCCTAAGCAAACGCCTGTGTTTTCGTGGCAGCAATGAACGCTTAAGAAATTCACGTGATCCACTCGACTTAATACCCTCCTCCATAATCGATGCCCGCAAATTGGTGAATGTCAAGTATCATCATGCGGATTATGCGGAGGACTTGCTGTTAGCTGATGATGATAGTAATAGTTGTGGTGCAGCTGGTACTGCTGCGCTACGATCACTAAAAGCTGTTCGTCGTCTGCGCAGAACCAACAATAATCATCACTTGCTGCTAAGTGAAAAACTAGCGTTGCACGCCGCTGTTAGGAGTATATCGACGCTAGGTGAAGGCTATGTTTTCTATCCGGACACGGAATATACTATACGTTATCATCACGCCAACGGAGAATTTAGTGCACGTGTGTACAAAGAGCTCTTTCGCTTGCGATTAAAGGCGGCCCTGAGTAATCATCACAAACCTTTTCTGAAGGACTTCTACCAAAACTTTATAGAAACAGGGCAGCTGCTGGGTACAACGCCACCAGTGCATGTATTGCAAGCGTTAGCGGAACAGCGACGCGAAGAACGACAGTTGCAGCTGCAGCAAAGAAAACAACAACAGCAGCAAAATCGTGCTTTAGCTCTTGCAGCCGCAGTTGCAGCAAGCAAACGAAAACGACGTTTGCTGCTAAAGGCGACAACAAATCATCCATTGTTCGCCGACTCAGAGCTGGAGTCAGAGTCCGAGTTGTCACAGCTTTCAGTCACACCGCAGGAAATCATGAAGTTTGAGGAAATAATTGATGATGGTGTAGGCGCTGGCCGTCTGATTGATGGCCTTGAAATGGAGCCAGAGATCGAGGAGGATGTGATGGATGGAGACGGAGCCACCAGCGGTACACAAAATACAGCAGTTATGCATGCCAATGCAGCAATGATGACGTCAGGAAAAGCAAATAGCAATAATCACTTGCAAGGGTATGTAGCGGGCAGTAGCTCGGATGAATTTATTTGGTCCAATAGACTAATCAATTGTTTCTTCTCTCATTATAGCAGCAATAACCTTATAATAAATGGCCTTACAACAACAACAACAAGCAATAGTAATAGTAATCAGCAAATAGACAATGTTGTTGTTAAACTTCCAAATTTAGTTCCAAAAGAGCAGCAGGAGCATCAGCATAATAAACTAACACCGCAACAGCAGCTGCATCAGCAACAACAACAACAACAACAACAGCAGCAGCAACAGCAGCAGCATCGTACACTTCCCACTATGCAGGAAATGCAGCAACAAATATCGCAACAACATCAACAACCACACCAACAACAACAATCGCCTCATTTATATGCCTTGCATATGCAGCAGCAGCAACAGCAGCAGCAACAACACATGCAACACTTGCCAATGTCTCCACATGAGAACAATATTAAAATTGAAACAGTTGCTGAAGGCAACTTGTTAGCAATGACGAAGCAACAACAACAACAACAAAGCCCTATGAATCAACCACATACATTTCATTCATTGCAACAACAACGTTTGCTGCAGCAGCAACAGTTAGATCAACATGGACCGCAACATCCGCATCCACATTCACAACAGCAGCATCTTAACAATTTTAATCATCCGTTGGCTCTGATGGGCGGCATGATGGGCGAGCATCCGCAACATTTGCATGCACAGCATCAGCATCAGCAGCAGCAACAACGACAACAAAATCCAACTGGAACTCTTCTAAACAGTATTGATAATATTCTCGAAGGAGGCAGTGGCGTGGGTGGTAGTGGTGGCGTCGGCAACAGACCAAGTCATCATCCATTGCAACACTTGCCGCCACAATTGGCGCAACAGCAACAACAACATGCTCATATGCAAATGCAACATCATCATCATCATCAGCAACAACAACAAATGTTATTATCACAACATCACCAGCAGCAACAACAGCTTGCTGCGCATTCCCAACAGCAACAAATATCACAGGTTCCTGCACATCCCGCTTCCATATTAAATGCACCATCCTCATCCTCCGCCGCCGCTGCCGCCGCAGCAGCAGCAGCATTATCTTCATCCGGAGCAGCTTCACTTGCTGGCGTTGGCGTTGTGACAGGTGTGCCACTTCCCGTTTCTTCCGTCTCCATGGACACAGAAGAAAACGATCTCTCTCATGATGAAGATGACGATGAAAATGAAAATGACATTGATGATTTAGAGACGAAACAGCAACTTATCGATGGCGGTAGTAGCAGCAGTACTTCGCTTCAAGCCGCGCCTGGTCAAGCATCATCTGTGGGAGGAAGTGGTGTTGGCGTTGCCAAAAAAGCTAAGCCCAGTTACAATTGTTTACTTTGTCCGAAATCATATCGCAAGCGAAAGTCTCTACTGGATCACTACAAAATTCATCCTGGCTATTGCCATGATTGTGGTCAACCTAATGGAACTTCATTAGAGGTAAATGCATTTTTATTTGACTCTGTAAAAGTTTCATTGGCTACTCAACCTAATCTTATATTTGCTATTTGTAGGAAATCATTCATCACAATCGTACCGTGCACGCCAAAGAATTTCCATTTGTTTGCGAAACTTGCGGTGAATCCTATTCGCGGCGTCAACAATTTCACGCTCATGTCGAGTCGCACAATAAGAAAGAATTTAAAAGTGAGTCAAAGAGTGCGGTGAGCACAACACAAAATGTCAGCTTCCACTAATTATATGTCTCTGTGTGTTTGTAATAAGAAAGACAACGAAAAGTGTAAATTTCCACTAGAAATCCAAATAATATCTAATTTCTTATTTGAATTTTTGTTAATTGTTATGTTTAGTTAAATCTTTTCGTTGATGATTATGTTAGTTTATTAACAGTTTTTAGTTTTTGGATTTGAACAATTTTTAGTGGTTACAACATGTCTATCTGACAGAATTAGAAAGATTTTAGGTCAAAATATTTATGCTTTTTAAATCATAAATAATCTCGTCCATAGTATCTACACAATCAGTCCTATCGGGAATAATTTTTAAGCGGAATCGAAAAAGGGAGTTTTCATTTTTAAGATAAGGCAAATTTACATTGAAAATCTTTAAAATAATCTTAAGCTTTTTCTTAAAAATTAAAAATCCCGCTTGAATGTAAAAACTTACATGCCGTTTCAACTCTAGGAGATATGCAGTAAAACTATACTTAAAATTTTACGCAGATTTCGAACAGCTTATGTTCATGTTCTTGTAAAAAATACATGTCATTATTTCCTTTGAAAGTGTCCACCTTTATTCATTTAGAAACAGCCGCCAGAGGGTTGGAAATACATTCAGCTAAATAACATACAATGTAGTTGAAATTCGTCAGAAATCAAGCTGGTATTTAGCTGCACTTTTAGCAACAATGAGTATGAGTGGATATGCAAAACCTGATAAAAAACAGATTTCGATCTAAATGAAATGAAATGCGTCTACCAGAAATACAGGGTGTCCCGCGATAGAATGTAACTATTTAAAGAGGTAAAAGTTGATGTTCAGTTGAGCAAAAAATCGTATGAGAGGGGGGGTCTATTTTCACACCCATAGGAGTTACAGGGTTAATTGGTATTTCATCATTTTGATGCACATGATTGTTTTCAGCAGAAAACCTAATTCACGGAAAGCTTATTTTAAGAAGTCATTGGAAAGGCAATAAATTTGCCTTTCTAAATATGTGTCTACGAACACACCCGACTTATCCATTCCTGAGCTGGCGCCTTATACAAACAACGTTTGATCTTTAACCTGAAAAAAAGAGATGATTATTAGAGAAAGAATTGATTGGAACCGTACGTGAATTATTAATTAGGCGGAACAAACGCGAAAGGCAATTTTAATTACTTATAACCGAGGCAAGTGTTATGCCTTAACCTCGGCAAACATTTCCAGCCCTCAGTTGTTCCCGTCCTTTAATTCCACATTTTCCACATTTTAGCTGCGGATTTTTCGTTTCAATAATTCATATATGTAGTAAAGAACAAAGAAAGCGAAAAGAACCATGCCCGAACCCGGATTCAAACCATGGACCTTTGAGTTGATAGTCTAGTGCACTTTTCAGTAGACTGCAAAGGCCGACGATTGTGCAATTATGAAAAAATAGACTCCAACAAGGTGAAAATAAAATAAAATAAAACTAGAGCAGATGACAACCCTTGATAGAGTTGATGGCGGTGATCTATAAATAGCCTACTGCTTTAAAATGTCATATGATTAGCAGCCATACAATTCAAAAGAATGAATTCCAATTTTAATTCATGTTAAACTGTTTTTGTTTTTATTTTTATATTCCGTGTTAGAATAAAGTATCCTTTATCAAATAGAGTTATACTACGTTTACATTGGGCCAAATGACTCATTTGAAATGAGTCATTCAAAAGTGTTTACTGTTGTAGTATCGTGTAATCGCCCTAATCATAGCATCCCTGGTTTGATAACTCAACTTTAAAGTCGAAAGTTGAGTTTCGAAAAATAAAGAAATTTGAAAATATCTGTTTTGGATACCTTTAATGGCTACGAAATGTGTCGCTTTTTTCTTTAAACTTTTTACTGTAATTTCCATCGCGGTTATAAAGTCAAGTAGTCATATTTACTATTAGTGTTCAAAGTCTATTTTGTAAATCAGTGAAAAACTTAATGAATATAATAACTATAGGTAGATGTAGACATGGGGAGCAATTAAAGATGTGACACGTGGCAGTATTTTCTTATCTAAGACCTAAATAGGCAAGGAGTTTAGCTAATTGAATGAAATTTGAAATGCTCCATTAAATATTTTTGAAATTCACCGAAGGACACGCCCACCAACCATACAACCACCAAAAGTGGAACCGCCATTTTATAGGCTTACATTTTAACTACAATGATAAAATTTGGTATGAGTGTATATGAGTGTTAATACGAAGTTGTGCACAAAATAAAGTTTTCGCAGTCTGTCCACAGACACGCCCTTCTCCTGTATAACCCTACTTAAAGAATTTCTAAGTTGTGATATTTGTTTTCAAAAGATATAATTTGGAAGGTTGGAAAACAAGATCAATAACAAGTTGTGTTTTAAAAATATGTTCAGTGGGCACTTCGAATATCATGTAACGTGACAGTTAATTTTTGGTCCTTTTTTAAGTTTGGTTTTTTTTTTAATATTTGTACTATTTTTCATTTTAGAACATATTTTGAGTTTAAAACTTTTTAAAGTTTGGCATCTTTTAAATTTTACTTCTTTTTTTAAATTAATGCACTTTCTAAATTTTGTATTTTGTTAATATTTTTTTACTTGTGCTAATATCTCATACTTTTTTGTTCGGTTAATTTATTGCTCTTCGTTTAGTATATTGAGAATAAAATCGTTCGGTAACGTGGCAGTCTTTTTGTCTCGAATTTTTGCAAATTTTACTTTTTTAATTATATTTTTCCAATCAAATTAATTTGTTAGTCTTTTCTTTGGACCTTTTCCTCTGACATACTAAAGAATAACAAAAACTGCTTCAGTAAAATAGCAGATTTTTTGAAATTTCGCAATAACCTCTAAACACACTTTCAAAATCATGTAACGTGCCAGTCCACTTTAAACGCATATAATTCCTAAACTATAACATAACCAAGCAATGCGTGTCATTGTTGATGGTTTTTAAAAACTGAATACTGTAATTTAAGTTACTTATTATTAAAATTTCTCAATGTATTATACACTCAAACCTTTTAGAAGAAATTACCTACAGAATGGTTAAAACCGCATCAAAATCCAATGCGTAGCTTAGAAGTAAGTGAACAAACAAACAGACACAAAGAGCGACTTTGTTTTATATTATACTATATTTACTATTTATATAGATTTTGACCGAAATATAAGCAAAATATACGTACATAACGTGCCCGTCTAAATTTCTGACCATATATGAAACGGCTTCGATAAAAGATCTCCTATTTTAAATTTCATAGAACGATAAATAAATTTTTTTATGATTCCAAGACTATGAATTCGTCTCATGATTTGACTGAAAATTGTTAAAATTGCTTTGCAAACCTGCTAAGAATTAGAAAAAAATTAAAGAATATGTTTTTTGAACTTCAAGAAATTTTAATGCTTGAACCTCAAGCGTTATTTTAAAGTATAACACACTTGACACAAACATAAAACGACTTATTTAAAATTTTGAGTTCTTTTGATAGGAGAGGAACCCTCCCACACAGACCAAACTTAAATACCATTTTCCGTTTAAGTGGCGATAAAGTCAAACCGACTTTTATCTCAAAGATCTCAAGCTACTTATATTTTGGTTATAATTTAAAATTTAAATTACATTTTAACTTTTATGTTATTTCTAAATAGTAATATCAACATGTTTCCTTCTTTGAATAAATAATCCATACTTATTTTTCAACGTTCTTTCAACTTCAAACTCTATATCAACAGCCTACTCTTGTGTTGAATGTGGACAAAAGTTTCCGCACAAAAAACTGCATCAGCAACACTTGGAGGATACTGGCCACAAGGCAGATGGTGCTATTTGTGAGGTGTGCGGTGCTGAATTTCCCTCAAAGAATGCCTTGTATCAACACATTATACGTGTCCATAAAAAGGACAACTTTTTTGAGTGTCATATATGCCAGAACCGCTTTACGCTGAAGGCTAATTTGGAGCGGCATGTACAGTTGCATACAGAAATCAAACGCACGTATGTGTGCGATATCTGCGGCTCTTCGTATTTTACTTATCCTGCACTCAAGGATCATTATAGTAATGCGCACACTGATGCTTCTGAGTGCAAATGCACCTTATGTGGCAAACGTTTCGGGTCGGTTAAATCGTTGCAGCGTCATCTGCCCTCACATTCAGAGGAGCGTCCTCATTGCTGCACTTATTGCGAACAGGTGTGTTTGCGTCACAAATTTTGTTTTATATAATATTTCTTATTTCAATCCAAAAATTATTCTGCTTTTCAGACTTTCAAATGGAAAACGCATTTGGTGCGACACAAGCAAACGGTGCATGGTAACCAACCATCACCCAAGAAGGTGAAACGTTTCTCAAAATGCGACGAGGGTAAGTTGGCGTAAATATGTCTAGAGAATATTTCAATATTACTTTACTTTACTATTCTTTGGAATAGAATTGATTCCTATGCCCGATATGCCTGGACCTCCGCCTGCAAAGGTGCCGAAAAAATCAAATGCCAGCAAACCAAAGCAACAAGCCCCAAACAATGCGCAGCAACAGCAGCAGCAGCAGCAAAAGGTTGGAGCTACAGCTACGCCGCCTCCACCACTTTCGACCACACCCAGTACATCACAACAGGATCAATTTAACGCTGCTGCGCTCAGCAATAATAGCTCCCAATCATCTACTGCATCTACATCACAGCATTCACTGGCAACAAACGAATCTCAACAGAATTCCATGTACAGTCAAAGCTTTAATGCCGAGAATTTACTTGGGCAACAACAGTGCAATCAACCACAGACGCCACAGCCACAGCAGCAGCAACAACAACAACAACAACGCCCCACTCCGCCACCATCACAGCAACAACAGCAGCAGCAACAACAACATCATCGCCACACTCCTAACAACAACAGCAACCCATCGGATGGCAATCTCATTGTGCGCCTTAATAGTTTTGCACCTGGCCCAGGAGGAGCTGGTGCAGCTGAACCGCAATTTCACTTTGAACAAAACTCAGCTGGTTCTTATCAGCAACATCAAATTATAAATCAATATCAGCAACATCATCAACAGCAAGTTGCACAGACAGCAGCTCAACAGCAGCAGCAGCAACAACAACAGCAGCAACAACAGCAACTCTTGCGCAGTCATACGCCACAGAGTCCACATCAACACCAGCTGCAACAACAGCAGCAACAACAGCACTTTACATCTCCTCATCATTTGCCGTCGCATCAACAACAGTTGCATCATCATCATCACCACCAACAGATGTTGCATCAGCAACAATTGCAGCAGCAACAGCAGCACCATCGCCACAACCAGCAACGTTCACCACATCATCATCAAACAGCAGCACAACAACTGCAACAACAACATCAACAACCATCGCATTCACCACAACATCGTTTGCAATCGCCGCAACCACAAGTGGCGGCGCAACAGCAACAAACGACGCCTCAACAGCAGCAGCAGTACCCATGTGCCTCAATCCAACAACAACAACAGCAGCAGCAGCAACAACAACAGTCTAACGCGGATGCGTGGGGCAATATGTCGTTTAATTCCCAAACAAGCGCCGGTTCAGCAAGCTCCACGCCTACACCGCTGCAACAACAGCAACAAAATGCTGCTGCTGGTGGCGGACTTGCATCATCGGCACCTGTTGTTGGCAACGTTTTAAGCAATAGTGCTGGCGGCGATGTTAAGGATGGCAACAAATTTTATATAGTCGACTCTACCGATTTTCTGGGTCTTCCAATGAACGTCGCTGGCGGCGGTTCAGCAAATTCAGCTGCTGCAAGTGTAACATCAGCTCATCAACAGCAAGCGCAACAACAACAAACAATTGCTGGTGTTAATAGTAAGCAGCAACAACAACAACAGCAACAGCAACAAGAACAAGCACTTGTAGGCAATGAATTGATGAACTTTCAGGTAAGCAGCAAAAACATTAGATTTTTAGCTGGGTAGAGTTTGGCTTCAAACAGTTTCTGCTCACATTTTCTTCAATGGTTCTTAACTAGTCCTTCGCAAACTTGTGCCTGGTGCTCCGCAAAACGAAGTTGTAAATATTATTTATGTACTTATATGGCCATATTAACCCGTTGTAATTGTAGCTATTGATAAATAAGAAAGTCCAAAGTTTTGTAAAATTCATTGCATTCATCTTTTGAAAAAATGTTTGGTTTAGATTAAAAAAGTAACCGATTGAATGCAACACAATGTCAATGTCATTATTCATTTTTTGTTTTGTTTTGAGCAAGTGTACAATGTTACCGAAAACATTGTTGTTGCTTTTCTGAGTTCTCCGGATCTGACTAGAATCCGATGAGCTGAGGCCAAATGTAATGATTTCGATATTTTTTAATGGCAACTACTTGAGAATGATATTTGGCGAGCTAAATTGGCATATACAGTGATGTGAAAATAAATAGGGACACCTGTATTTTTATATTTAAAGCTGCATGAATTATATGCAAGGTGCCGCAGATATAGATTTAATTCCCTCGGGTGGTGATTCTCCTTGATTAGGCGAGTAAAAATATGCAAGGACGAGGTTCACTCCCTCCCCCTTTGGGAGCTAGAGAGGAAAAACTTCATAATATGTGTCATAACGTCTTACTCTAAATTTGCTAGGGCAAATTAAAAATTTAAATTTGTTAAAATTTATCTGTTTTTTAATAATTTTTTAACGAAACAATAAATTTTTCGGTTACTAAATAACGCCTTAAAAAATTAAAACAACTAAAATTAAAAAGTAACCATAAAATAAAAAAACTTAAAAAAAAATTATGTTGTTGGTTGGTATGCCATGAAAAATAGAAAAATAGAAAATGAGCATGAAAAATAGAAAAGATGTACGAAAAAGAAATAAATAACAAACTTATTCTCGCACTGATCTGATCTGCTCGTATCCACTCTGCACGGCTTATTTACTGAACAGGTACCTGCCTGCGCCTGCCTGCCCGCTTCAGCGTTTACTCTGTCCGCAGGCGTAATGACACAAGCTATTATTTTCACATCACTGTATGTTTCAGTGTTTTGTTGTGAAACAAAAGTAGTTAAAAGTAGTTATTCGAATAATAAAAATATTCGAATTATTCGACAGTTCTAAATCATTCATTTATGCAATAGTTTTTTTATCTAATCGATAGTTTCTTCATTTGCAATTTGTTTGCTTGCCTTCAAATGATTGAATGAATTTTTGTATAAACTTTTGTATAAAGTAAAAAATTAAACTTATTACTTCACAAAACAAAACTGAACGAACGAATTTTCAAAAAAATAATTAAATTATACTCGGTCGATATTATTGCTTTTTAAGTCAAATGAATGAATTGAAATAGAATCAAAAATTCGAATATCGATAGTAAAAATCATTCGATAGTTCTTTCACTATTTTGTAATTCGAATGAATCAATGAACTGTTCGATAGTTTAACCCCCCCTATTACGAATTCATACGATACACGATAAACGCTTGCATTCTGTTATGCGGTATTACGAACTTACGTTTGTCGAATTAAATCCGACAGTTAGCATTTATCGTTTATCTGTATTACGATAACGTTTATCTGTAAAACTTGTATTACGAAACGATATGTATCAGATCAGCTATTTAATTTCATACGCTTGCAAGCGGCTGAATATTCTTGCCACTTTAATGGAAGAAAACGCAGATTATACATTTACCGATTTATTGATAACGACATAGTTAACTAAAAATGTTAAAATTAAATAACCTTAACAAACTTATTCCACCGTCATGAGCAAATCGTCACCTTCCAATTTCATGCCGTTGGTTATTTCGAGTTTCTTGAAGATGCCTGCTTTTGGCGCCTGCACTACCATTTCCATCTTTATGGCAGATAGAACCACAAGCGGCTGTCCCTTTTCGACTTTGTCACCTTCCTTGACACGAATATCGAAACCTGGCATAGGAGCTCCAACTTCGTTTTTGTTTGCTTTTGAAGCCTTGGGATGAATATGAAGTTCCTTGACAGCTTTTTTATCGCGAGATTGGAAGCATCCCTCAACTTCCTTCTTTCCACAGCATCTATACGTGCCTCATCGCTTTCTCCACTAATATTGAACGCCATGGATGTCGTCGGAAACGTGTTTATATATTTTATTTTTGAACTTTCAAAATATTGAAGTGACTTCAGTATGAGAATTTCAATTGTTTTTTCTTGAGTTCACAGTAAAATGTAAACAATAGTATATATTTGTGGTCACAAGGAATAACAACTAAACTCAAAGTATTATCGTAAAAAACGATATTTTAATTGCACGAACTACGACCCATTTTTTTGAAATATATGAACCGTTACAGGGATGATCAATTCTGGTCAAAAAATGGATACCTACATACTTCCAAAAATTTGCAATAAAGTAAATTCCATATCGCTTTTTTACGATATTTTGAGTTAAGTCATTATTCCTTGTGACCACAGATATATCGGGCGAATGAAAACGATAATACGAAAGATTGATTTTTACGATATGCTTGCAAGCGTCTATCGTTTATCGTATGGAAATCCATAATAGGGGGGTAAGTCGTTCTGTAGTCTTAAGCACTAGTTACTATTTTTTATAAGTAAATTAATAAACGAATTGTTCGATAGTTTAAATTGTTCGATAGTAAACTTTCGATAGTGAAAACCATTTGATAGTGCCCATCGCAAATTAAAGTGGTACCAAAACTTTAAATGCATTCTTACAACGAACAAGACTGCAAGCTAAGTTTAATAACTGAGGGTCGATTATGCAAGTTAGCAAAATTGTAGCGGAATTGAATTTTAGTATTATGCAACTCGCCTCTGTTTTGTTTGTGTTCGAATTCGCTCTAATATGAAACGTAGGAGCGAATTCGAGCTGATGTTCGTTTGTGAATACGACTGCCATTTCTTGGTGGATTTGACACCAAGAAAGTACAGAAAGCAAAATGGCAAAAAGTCAATTAAATACGAAAAAGAAAGTTAAACTAATAAAATAAGATTATTTGTTTAAAAAACTGTTATAATTTGCAGAGTTTCATGCCACACACAGCAGGAACAACTCCTGTCAATTTCCTTAGGAATGTTTTCTGTAAACGCCATCAATTCTGTAAACGCCAAAAGAGCATTTACAATGTCTTCATGTATCGTGGTTCAATTTTCATCAGAATGGAAAAAATGCAGATGGGATTCGTATCAACAGTGTGGATGATCTGCACAAAACTATTGATGGGTTTTCAAATGATGCTGCTTCTGTTATTTAAGTTTTTATTTCTTTTATTTATTATTAACAAATTTCTTTATGTAATTCTTTTCTCTTCTTTTAACTCTTCTGCTTATCTGTACTCTTTATCACGTTGCCTAAAATTAACTCTCCTTGTTTTTCGCTCCCATTTAAGGCTCTAATCATTCGTCTGTTGGCGCTAATGTAAACAATAAGGTTTTAGTACAGGTGTTATGCACACAACATACTGGCCTTAATGTAGTTAATTTTAATGCCCGGAGCTAGAATTCGGCTAAACTGGACTACTTTAAATATGTTTTTCAAGACTCAACAGTTGGCTCAACAGTTGATATGCGTTTCTGAAACTTGGCTGAGTGACTGTATAAATGATTCCATCTGTGATATTAATAATTATAAGTTGTTCAGAAATGATAGATATGAAAATAAGGGAGGAGGAGTTGTTGTTTACTGTAAAAGTAATCTGATAGCCAAAATAATAAGTAAATCAAGTGGACATGGAATTGAGTTCCTTAATTTAAGTATATCTGACAATAACACCAAAATTTTGTTATCATGTGTGTATAACTCTAATAAATGTCATCCTGTGGATCCTTTGTTTTGTGAACTGACTAAATATATAACCAATCATGACGTTATCTTATTGTGTGGTGATTTTAATGTTAATCTGTTGTCGAATGATTCAGTAAAACAATCGTTATACGATAAAACTTCTACGTTAGGATTATCTGTTGTTAATGAAACTTTGCCTACTCGGTTTTCTAATAACTCCAATCCAAGTCTTCTTGATTATTTTATTGTTTCTGATTCGTCTCTTGTTTCTTTGTTTGATCAGATATATTTTCTCTCTGATCATGACTTAATTTTTTGTACGTTAAATGTTAATTTGTCTCGTAATGTTTCTTCTAACTCATTTTCTTATCGTGATTTCAAACACATTAACTATCCGTCTTTGTCCAATGACATATCCTTGATTTCTTTGAATGAATGTTATCGCTGTAGTACTGTTAATGACAAACTTAGTGCCTTATTAACTCCTATTAAATACCTCTTTGAAGAACATGTTCCTCTGCGTACTTATCGTGTGAAAAATGTGTCTTGTCGTTGGTTTTCCCAATATGTTCTCAATGCAATCAAAAATAGAAACAAGTTGCATAAATTATGGAGAAGAAACCCATCACCTGCAAACTGGGAGCAATATAGGTTAGCGAGAAACAAGCTGTTTTAATAACAAAGCAATCTAAGGCTAGATACTTCTCAGCTAAGCTAAACCTATCCCCACCTTCAAAAACTTTGTGGGCTAAAAACTGGGGGTGTGTAATAAGAAAAACTCTGACTGCGAAATTGACCCTGAAACACTAAACAATTTTTTCTTAGACAATTCTTCTCTAATGACTGATAATAATATGCATGTTAGTTGTGATATGTCCAATCAGCAATCTTTTAATTTTGTGCGTGTTAATGAATAAATGTCGGTAACGGTGTGATGCTGTTGAAATCGAATGCGATGGGTGAAGACGAAATTCCTATTAAGTTCATAAAAATCATATTACCTCATATAATTAACCAGCTTACAAAAAATCATATTACCTCATATAATTAACCAGCTTATACACCTTATTAATTTCTGTATTTCATCGTCTTCTTTCCCGGACATGTGGAAAGTTGCTATTGTGTTACCTGTTGCAAAAAACCCAACCCTTCAGGGCCTACAGATTTCAGGCCTAAAAGCATTCTCTCACCTTTTGCAAAGTTATGTGAAAAGCTAATGGCTCAACAAATAAATAGCTACATTCACATAAAAAACTTTTGTCCCCATTTCAGTCGGGTTTTCGGGCAGAGCATGGGTGTTCCTCAGCTGTAGTAAAGGTGTTGGACGACATAAGGTCGGAATATGATGCTGGTAACATGACATTGCTAGGCTTGCTTGATTTCTCTAAAGCTTTTGATAAAGTAAACCATAAATGTCTGTGTAAAAAACTCAAGCTTTTATTTGGTTTCGGTGAGAGTGCTGTTAACTTATTGTCTAGTTATCTGTCAAATCGGTTGCAAAGAGTTAAAGTTGGGAATAAGTTCTCGCAGTATAAATCGGTACAATGTGGTGTTCCACAAGGTTCTATTCTTGGCCCACTATTGTTTTCCATATTTATTAATGACATTTTTTCTGTCTGCAAAAACTCATCCGTTCATGCATATGCTGATTATGTTCAGTTGCATCTTTCTCGCCGTATTGGACAATTTGATAATCTCGCAAATGCCAGGCGTGTCTTTAAATTTTTTTGTGTCACAAGTGGTTTCTTCTTTGCTATACGTGCGGACAATTGAAACTTATTTAAATGTCGACGTACCGTTACTTCGGGTATGCCTACACCATGTTCTTCGTTTAATCTAATTTTTATTTCACGAGATGTGAGCAAAGGATCGCTACAGCTTATTCTGTGAATAATTCGGTCTGTCTTCTGGGGACTATTTCTTCCTATTGGATTTGCTGTTGACTTATGTTTTGCAATAGCTTTCATAGCATTGTATACCATCTTTCAAGAGCATCCAATCGTCCTTGCTTTTTCTGACATTGATCTTCCATCTCCAATATGAAATATTTGTCATGTTCGAAAAAATTCCAGCAATCGGCAGCACTTATTTCGGGCGAAAATTACGTTAGGGAACGGTTTATTTTTCACTTTGTTTTCAACGGTGAATCTTTTTGAAGTTTTTTTTTTTGCTGTAGGAGTAAATCGACGAATAAGACTGTTAATAAGATCAAAATGTTAATAAGCCGCATGCAGGATCAACCAGATATCGCAAGAGGGTTCGTAGACGAAAATTGTGGCGTGGTAGCAGCATTTTGGAAACTCAGTTTAACGATGGGCGGAACGGCAGATTTTAGAATTTAGATTAAAAAAACCCTCTAACAATTTTTTTACAAATCACTCATCTTGATAAGCTCTTTGGCCACTCTCTCCATTGAAAAAAAGTATTGTATACGAAAGTCGCATTAAAAGTTTGCTCAGGGTCGCTGTGTTATTAAAAATTCATGCAAATTTTTATTTGGTTTTTATAAAATCTATCTAGTTTCCACTCAGACTACACTAATCGCCACCATTTTTGTGATCGGGAAGCCACTGTTTGTTCCTATAGATTTCGGCCCGCTCAACACGAAATTCGCGATAAAATTTTTTTCTGTGGATAACCTATCCGAGATATATATTTTTGAATTTTTTACCCGATTTTTTTGGATATAAAGTCTATGCATTTTACCATACCTTCAGTTTTAATTGACCGATCACAGAAATTTTTTTCATTTTGGCGCATCGTGTAATTGTTTTATATGTTATTTCAAAGAATTTAATATAAAAACATTCTTTTATACATTGATATTAATTTTGTTTATTTATAAATGTATTTGGCCTTAGTAATAAACATTTTAAAGTCGACTCTAAATTTAGTGTGAGCTTTTTGACACATCATTTTATAGAAATAATGTAAGAAAAGCTCACACTAAATTTAGAGTCGACTTTAAAACGTTTATTACTAAGGCCCATTATTTTTAACATATATAAATATTTTTACCATATACTATATGCCATCAGAAATGCCTCGGACTTCTGTAAAAACTGTAACTTCTAACACGAAGGGAAAATTTTGTTCACACTCGCTCTCACTCTCTTTTTTACATATTTTTACCATTTCATGCAAAAATTACGAGCGCGGGAACAGGCCTATATTAAGTTTTGATGCTTCATGTTATTAAATGTGCTCCGAAAAGGTTAAGAACCACTGTTCTAAGCTTACATTTTGTATTTCAGTCTATATGGCCTCAAAATCACCCGCCACCGCAAATGTCTTTTGCCGGCGGTGGACCACAACAGCAAGGTTCAAATCCCAATCAGCCTCAAACAGCAGCTAATGCCGGTGATCCACACAACTACAATAATATTGGCAGCATACTAACGAATCTCATTGACAACAATCCCAATCCTATGGAATACAATTTTGAATTGATGCAGCCAGCCGGCCCACAGTCCCAACAACAGCAGCAACAACAAAATACTCTTGCTTCCCATCAACAACAGCAGCAGCACCATGCAGCAGCTACATACAGTCTGCAACCAACACCAGGTGCAGCGGGACTTTTGCGTCACACTTCAATTTATGGTAAACTTACAACGAGCTAACGCTGATGCTTTCACTTATTAACACTTTAATTCCCTTGCAGACATATCTGAACAGCAAAAGAATAGCTTCCAGCCGTATCATCCACACGGTGCACACTCACTACCACCTCATGCACTTTCGCATCATTCACTGGCACCAGCACATTTGCTGGCACCACCACCGCCACCACCACATCATCAGCACCAGCAGCAAACTGGCGTCTCAGTTGTGACACCACCGGCTGGACCATACGATCGTAGTGGCGGCTATTCAGTGGTGGTTGATGAAACTAAAACCGTACTGCCACCCATCAGTGACTACATGCATCACCATCACCAACATGCTGCCAGCATGCAGCAGCAACATCAGCCACAACAGGACCTGCAGTCGGTCTATTACCCAGTGAAAAACGATTGACAACTAAAGTAGGCAACAGTAACAAATGCAGCAATGCATGAACAGCAAAGGCGATGCCGATCACCAGTTCGACAGCAGCAACAGCTTAGTTGGTGGCCCTCATTAGCAGGCTCACCGCAAATATCACCGACCGCTGCTGTTGTTGCTGCGTCGATCGCGCAGCGTAATGGTGAATATTTCTAATGAGAGGCGAAATTAAATTACAATTTTTAATAAATCTATATAGAATATTTAACTATTAACTACAGATATGCATATATATATATATACATATATATAAATATAGTTTTTAACTGTAAAATTAAGAAAAGTCAAGTATCACAAACACAAACAAACACACACAAACAATAAACAAGCGTTGTGTCACACACATGCACACACACACATAACACAAAACTTCCCACACATTTACATCTCTATCTCTAAGATAAAAAATAAATATAATTTTTAACTGTTTGTTTAATCGAGTTATTTGTTGTAATACAAGAAATTTTAAACCCCAAAAGAAAAGAAAAAATCTCTAAAAACACACATTATGTTACACACATTATGTATAAATTATATGCATATTAATATTAATGCTAGATATGTAAGTCAGAACTACTCTTAAAAAGTTTTTAAATAAGTTATATGCTTTCATAAAATTTTACATACAAAAACACTAGAAAAAACAACAACAAAAGTTAGAAAGAGCAACAAATTACAAAAAAATATTGTAATTTTTTAAATTTTAAAACCATTTAATATTAATTTTAAGCGTAACGAATGGAACAACTCTAAGAAAATTATTTTTATTATAACAGTAATAATATTTTGGTGTGCGCTTTTATTTTTTTTCTCGTATAAGAGATATGATTTTTTCATTGCTAAAATTTTTGCAATTTATTAAACAATTTATTTAAATGTGCACTCACACACATACACACGCGCATGTATTCACCACACTAATTTTTATGACAATTTCAACTCGTAACTTAGATCAAAAGCTCGTTATGTTAATTGTTTACATATTTTACACATTTTAAATACATATTAAGATTTAATAATTGCAAGTTTTACAAAAAAAAAAATACAAATTTAGCTTAACCTTCAGATTACCCTTTTAGCCAAAACAAAACTCATCAATCTAGAATATCACCAGCAACCACTCCCTAATCTCACGTAATTTAACACTTTTGGCTTCCCTTTAAATTGTTTAATATTTGTCATATTTCTCAATACTTATAACTGTTATACTCATATTTTTGATGCTATTTTCAATTGTTCTTCAGCTGTATCTTGTTTTATTTGTTTTATAATATATATATATATATATATTTTAAATATATATATTAACATAAATATATTGTAAGCAGTACTAAACACAAAATCAGCAAAAAATCGTATATAAACAATAAGTGACAAAAACACGTTAAATTAATTAATTAAGAAAGTACATAAACTAAAAACACAAAATTATATATATATATATAAATGATAATTTGTATTGGTATACAAAATAAAAAAAAATTGATAAAAATTTGTATATTTAATAATAATTATAGTAAAATAAAGCGAATTCATAAAAAATATAAAATAAAATTGACGAAAGATCTATTTGAATTTGTTGTAAACCAAAGTTAAGATAGGTATTTCTTTAGACTTTCTGTTCGATCACCAAATTGCAGAAATCTCGACTCACAAATGTTTCTTAATTTTCATCAAAATTGAAAAAAAAATTCACTTATTTTGAATCTCTCTAATAAGGGACTAAAGAAAGAAATACAAAGATATTCGGTATTTGACCGAATAATGAACGAATAAGAAAAATTTATAGAAAATTTACTCTAAAAATGTTAACCCTTTTAGTGGTGACGTAAACTTTTAGCACTACCAGTAACGTGGGGTCTCACAGGTTCCTTTAGGTACTTTATTGCTTGATTTTTAAATAAATACTAATCATCTTTCAAAAAAACTACAAACGTTGGCTTATAAAAGTAAAATTAAAGAAATAAATGTGTAAACAATACAGAGCTGTAAAAGAATGCATTCAATTTGATTTTATTCACAAAGAATTAAATCAGTGAATAACGAAATAATAATGCATTCAATGAATGCAACATTGATGTTTAAATAAAACTTTTAATTAATTAATTTTTTAAAAAATGATTGATTATTCATTTCAATTATTCATTTCCGTTATTCAGAATAATGAATCAATTTTTTTATTAATTTGAATGCTATTCGCAAAGAATGCAATTCACAAAGAATTTCAGAATTTTCAAGTATTGTGTTTTTATTCATTATTAATTTTTTATTCATGAATTTTTTATTCATTTGTTATTCATTATTTATTTTTTATTCATTCATTTGTTATTCATTATTATTTTTATATTCATTATTAATTTTTTATTCATTACGCACGTATTTTTCATTATTAATTTTTAATTCATTATTCATTTTTTATTAATTATTCACTTTTTATTCATTTGTTATTAATTTTATATTTATGACTTAGGACTAAAATGAATAAAAAATTAATAATGTATAACAAATGAATAATGAATACAAAATTAATAATGAATTAAAAATTAATAATGAATAAAAAATGAATAATGAATAAAAATTAATAATGAACAAAAAATTAATAATGAATAAAAAAAGAATAATTGAAAATTCTGAAATTCTTTGTGAATTGTATTTATTGTGAATAGCATTCAAATAAATAAAAAAAATCGATTCATTATTCTAAATAACGAAAATTAATAATTGAAATGAATAATTAATTAGGTATGTTCTTCATTCCACTTCCGAGTGGAAGTTAAAATAAATCATAATTGTATTCGGTATTTGATGTTCTATACATAACTTTTTTCGTAAATAAAATTGATTATATTAATAAACTAAATAAAATGCAAAACGAAAAAGTGATATGTAGAACACAAAGTATCGAATTTAATTATGATTTATTTTCACTTCCACTTGGAAGTGAATTGCAGAACATGCCTGAATAATTTTTTTAAAAATGAATGTGAATTAAAATTTGTATTTATAAATCAATTCTGAATATGAATGCCGATTTTACAGCTCTGAAACAATAGCCTTTTCTTTTAGTTTAAAAAATTTAATGCACAAGAAACAGGTACTTTTTAGGTACTTTGCAGTCATCATTGGCATATGATATTTTTTTAACTAAATTGAAACTTTTCACAGTCCCCGATCAAATTATAAATTATGTTTATTTACTTACCAATTTCTGGACGAAACCACCATGTCTCTTCACGGTCGTTTAGCAATTAAAAGCACTTACTTCTTTCCGTGCTGCTTAGCGACGAAGGTAGGGGGAAACCATGTGATTCTCGGAAATTGCAACAAGAGGGCCTGTAAGACTCCACGTCACCACTGAAAGGTTAATTTTCCAATGAAAAAAGTCTTTGGGAATACATTTGAGAATGTAATACATTTTAGACTTTTCTAATGATTGGTTTTCACTATGTCATTTTAAGTGGTTAGTTGGTGTTAATCAAGTTGGCAAAATTTATCCAAAAACTGAATAACAGAAAAACGAGTACTGAAATTTCACACATAAAATTGGTTGGTTTTTACATTAAAAATGTCCCAAAAACAATACACAACACAAATTTCGCTCAAAGAAGAGGCAAAATCAAACTTTTTTAATATTTAGGTGACTTCCGAAAACTAGGCTTCCCTAGATTAAGAAAAATCTACGAGACCCTTGGACGAAGAAGTTATTATTTGACCAAAATCATTTAAGATTTTATAACGCCATCACCAATTGATTCTTTTTAAAACAGTATGTTTAACTATAAAAGTCGCATCAGCGGATGGACGATTACAAATATTACTGTCTGGTCGAACTTCACGACCTTTTCGTTGAAACGACGCTAGTCGAATCATACAATCTTTTTGGCCGTTTATAAATAAAAAACCCTTCCCTTTTCTTTTTCAAGTATGGTGGCCAAAATAATAAGAGCAAGTATCTTATTGCAAGTATATGTTTATTATTTCATAGCATACTTCTAGGTGGATCTAGCGAAAAACATTGTATTTCTTTTATTGTATTACATTTTCATCAAAACCATAGTAAAATTAGACAAGATAGTGTTAGGGCGGAGAGCCGGTGACCGAAACTGTCAAAAGGAAGTGTACAGCTCATACAAAATCTGCAACCGATGAGAATGCGATAAGGAAGCAAAAATAGGTAAGAACAGCAAAATGGTTGAAATTGACAGTTGTGGTCACTAAGAAAGAGAGCACATTCAGACCTAACACTACCTTGTCTAGTTTTACCATGATCAAAACCATTTTATTTTCGAGTCATTTAGCAAAAAGCCTTTACTTTTGTTTGCAGATGTCAAGCTTTTAGTGGACATAAGAGCATGGCATGGTGACCGAAACTGTCAAAACGAAGTTGAAATTTCATACAAAATCTGCAACCAATGAGAATGCAATATGAAAGCAAAAATACCAAAAATTTCTGAGTTTGACAGTTGTGGTCACTAAGAAAGAGAGCACATTCAGCCCTAACAATTACTTGTATAGTTATGCTATGCATAAGAGTGCAAAAGTAATTGGAATTAATTTGGTTATATGTTAAGAGTGGAAAATTTTAAAAAATAATCTACATGCGTCTTGTATTTATTTTTGAGCTGTGATAAGTTTTTAAAAATATTTGTGAACCTACCATAGGTCGGGCAAAGCATTGTTCTAAAAGAAAAAAGATTAATAATTCAAATGCGAAACAGAGCCAAAACGTACAAATTTATTTCAAATCGTCATTGGAAATAAAAAAGACGTAAGTTACGTTTAAAAAATTTTGCAGGAAATGCAAAAACTTTCTAAATTTCTCAAGCGCTTGCACTGATGCCTTTTAGAATTTTGATAATAAAAACGTTTTTAGTTGCAGGCGTGTAAAATTTTGCAGGAACATGTATTTTGATACGGTGCATTATAATCAATAAAAAAAATTTAATTTTGACTTTTTGGTAACTTACGGCTTTTTTCATTTCATATGACAAAATGCTATTAACCGGTCTTCATGTGTTACAGCTAAATAATACAAAGAGAAGGATTCAGTGATAAACAAAACTAAAACTACAGGATTTAAAAAACCGCATCTTTATTTGATAAGGGCATAGTTAAAAAGCTGTTAAGGATCTATTCATCACATCGTCGGCCATGTAAAGAAACTTGGGATTGGATATTAGCTCCAGAGCGATCAGCAGACATTTGCATGAAAATAATTTACACGAACGATAGCAAGAAAGGTTCCTCTACTAAGCGCTAAGAACATCAAGCAACGGATTATTGCTAATACCAACCAAGTTTTTACCAATAAACAAAATTGGAAATTCTGTAATCCGAGGAAACAAAAATTTAGAAAAAAATTTCACATTCTGTGTATTACAATATTGAAATTAATTCTCAAATTAACATTATCATTTAGTTTTTACTCAATTTATCATGTTTCCATTCCAATAGTTTTTATTTATTTCAAAGAACTTTTTATATATTAAAATTTCTTTGCTAACTTACTTGTAAACAGCTGACTTTAAGCAGTTTGATACTTTTACCAGAAGAAATTTCTCGGACTAAAACTTGCAACTTTTGACAGGAAGGGGATATTTTTTACTCTTTCGATTGCCGTTATTTCGAGTAAGCAAACGCTTATTTGAAAACTATTGTGACCATAACTGTATATATTTTTGAGGATGTATTATATTTAGTATAAACCCAAATGTACCTATAAAAATGGCATTCGCATCATGAGAAAAGTGGTATAGTTTTTATAACCATCGGTGCGCAAAACGCTAATCTCAATAAATGCGCATGATCCCATATCATTCTAATCTTTTAAACTTCAAGGATATAACACAAGTTACAAAAATTTCACTATGGGGAAATTTTAATATATGGGCATTTCCGTGGCTACGCACATGACAGTCGTACGACTTAAATGAGAGGAAAAACAAAGAAAAATTAAACTTACAACCTTCTTATTTGGATTTTTCAATAGTTTATTAAGGTCGCTATACAAGGTGTAAAAGCGAAGAGTTGTCAAAAGTTCGACTCTTAGATAGAAGCCACAAAAAATGATACGTTACGTGACAAAAAATAGAAGGGGTTTTTGTCTGCATCAATATTAATTGAAAAATATGCGAAGCCTGCAAGAGTATTTTTATGAAAGTTTTTTAATATAATATGGAATAATGTTGCTACGTATTCATAGTTGTTTCATTGAAAAATCTTTTTTAATTATTTTCATACAAACCATAATATGACAGGTTACGTGTTATATGTTACGTGACAGATTTTTCCCTTCAAAGAAATACAAATATTTTAAGGTTTTATTTATTTAATTGAACTGGAAAAAAATATCAAGTGTAATTCTGAACCGTAGCAATCGAAAACTGAAAAAAATTTAATTAAACTTTGTATTATACGAGTATTTATTATACTTATAAAATTCCAACTTTTGTTAAAATTTGTCAACTTTTGTCATTATTTTTCAACTTTTGTTGCCATTCATCAAGTTTGCTGCCATTTTTTAAAATTAAAATTGAAATCAGCTCTCAGTACTCTCACAATATAAATGTAAACTTTTTTCTCTATTACGGAGGCTTAACCGTAGTCCTACGTTGAGAAAAACTTTTAAATTCCACTTTGAGGTGTAGATGAGGAATTGAAGTTTTTATATATTTTTAAAAAATTTATAATTGAGATACTACAAGGAACATGATTTCGGTTTACACTTAGCATAAAATAAAAATCATGTAAGCTTGTTTTTATCCCAAAACAAAACGATTTTGGAAATATATAAAAATTAAAAAATATGTAGTTTTCTACACCAACGTAGAACTACGGTTAAAAGAATTTTAAGTAACATTTAATTTTTCAGTCGTGGTAGACCTTTTGGCGGAAATGACCATATGTAGATTTTCCAAAATTACCAAATTCAACTTCAGATACTCCAAAAATCTCTCTTTTAACAAATTGTATATAAATATACAATTATATCGTATCTGAAATAAGTTGGCACAAACAAAAGTATTTTTTAAACTCTTTACAGTCACTGAAAATGTGCCAACTTATTTGGGACAAGTAATAAATATATATGCTAATCAATAATTTGTTTTTTAAAATTTGCATATTTATTATAATTATCTATGTATTTGCTTTAAACTTGAAAACTTTAAATTTGATATCTACAAGCCACCTATTAAATTAACAATACGATTTTTATATCGCTTCGAAATATCTTTTTCGATGTCGAGCTGTAGACTCTTTGTTTGTTTTACTAACTCTGCTAACACTGGATTGAGTTCCATTCGCTGTTGTTTCAACTCCACGGATCGTTGTTTTAGCACCTCTTTTGTGGCGCGTATTTTCTCAACAGCCTTGTGCATTTGCTTCAGCTTCGAAGCCAGCAGGTCAGCATATTTCGGCGAATGCTTTAGTTGAAAGAGATGTCGGGTGTGCTCGCTGCAGACTTTCTGCATAATCAGTTCAACATTTGAAAGCATTTTGCGTATACTTTCGATATCATGTGTTGATATACTGTCCATAAGTGAGAACATAACATTTGTTGCCGAGTCTAGCTGATTGAGCTCATAGTAACGCATTTTGAGAAAAGCTTCTAGTTCGTAGAGTTCATCCAAAAAGCGGTCACGATAGTTCGGAGAGTCGAGCAGCGTATAGGCTTGCTCTCCTGTAGTGAAGAAATTAATATAATAAAAGATGAACACTTAATCAAAAGCTCACCCTTGGCAACGCCACCATCCATGCCAACGCCTTCGACAACAATGCCATACTCCTCAAGTGGTATATCGAAATTTATCTCCACCGCATCTGTGGGTGTACTCTCAATGCCCCAATCAATTTCACCTCCTGCCGAAGCAACATCCTCACATGCCCCATTGCCAGCAGCATCCAAGTTAAAATCACCAAAATCAATTATTTCCGCGGATATAGTAGATGAAGTGCCACCGTTGTCATCGCCGACACCAAAATCAATTTCATTGTCAGTCACTTGAGCAGTCTCATTGCTTGATACAGCATTTTCGTCGCTTATATTGAGTTTAATTGGATTCTCATCGATGGCTAGCGGTGCCTCCTTGTGAATATATTGATATATTGTAGTGTTACCGAATTCAACGAGGTGGCGCAAGATTGGCAGGCAAAGCTTATTGTTGCCAAAATCGATATACAACTGAATGCTCTCCTGCAGTGTGGCGATGTCTCGTATTGAGTCATTGTAAATTTCTGGCAATTTAGCCAGCACGCTGATGAACTCTTCACGCAGATTATCTCCCTTGATATCCAGCTGTTGCAACAGCAACGCATGTTCGTTTAGTAGTTGCGTCTCTGGTTTGCCCAAGTCCTGTACACGTTTTAGGCATTCATCGCTCTGTTGTTCCAATTTTGTCATCTGCTTCTTGACACCTTGAATCTCATAGTTGACGTTACGCACATAGATTTGTGCCGTCTCTGCCAAATATACTGAATCTTTTTCGTATAACTTTATTATCTCTTGCCAGTCCTTCATTCGCTGACTTCCGTATGTACCAAAAACGCTTTTCGTATCTTTTTCAGTATCCTTGAGGATTTCAACAATATGCTTGCAGTGATAGTAGTTTATATCTGCAAGAAATTTAATATTCCAATATATTCCGTATATTCAACTTGCGAATACAACTCTTACTTGTTCCAGAAAGCAACTTTATGAGTTGTTCGTTTGATGGCATATCCTGTAGTGCTTTACTTATCTTGTTGCGTATGTCCTTGATACATGGTTGAATGTTTTTGGGAACAATGCGTCGACTGACCAGCCAGTCTTGCAACTTTAATGTGTGTATGTCGATTGGAATGTCGGATTCCTATGTTTGAGTTTATTGTATAACTTTACCATTTTTTTACTAAATAAATTCAATAAACTTACATTCATGTTTACTGATTTTACCCCACACGTATATGAATTGTCCACGCAAACAGAAAAATAAATATTTTTAAAAAATTAAATGTCAAAAAACCAAATGTCCGCAGCAGGAATACGTTCAACGCGAGTTTAGGGGTTTTCGGACGATCCGACTTGCCATCCGACATGTCCGACGACAAAGTAATGGAGCAAATTTTTTTGAGCTTTCGAACAGTCCGACATGTACGACGACTTTATTCCATTGCAAGCTCTCAAACAGAACATATCGGCATAATAGCTAAGCAATTTTTAGATGCCCTTATAATTTACCGGTAATTTTTCATACTTTATACAAATTTTAATTAATTTTAATTAATTTATCTATAATTCAATGTTTCTAACGTTGTTCATATTAATTTTCTATAATATTTTTCCGCCTCGTCGGTGTTCACCCGCTGACGCTTTTATTGAAATTAAAAAATGCAGCAAGTCGGACCGACTTGCGTTCACATGCCCAACAAGTCGGTCCGACCGGCAGAAAAATCAAAACTTTTTGATTTTCGTCCGACATGTCGATCCGACTGTCTTATTTGCTTTCGAATGATCCGACTTGTCGTTAAGCATGCCACATCTGTCCGACATGTCGGATCATCCGAAACCCCCTTTTAGGTTAGGTCGCATCTTAAGTCTGGTACAACCCAATGCGAAAACGCACATTCCAATTTGCTTCATAAGAAAGAACTCATAAGGGTGCTCACGGTATGAAGCCCATTGCTGTGCTCTTGTGCAAAAGAGCAAAAAGTCACCAACTATATACTTTTAGATTTATAAAACTAGTGTAGTAATTAAAATAAGCCATATTTTATTTTCATAAATTTTATATCTGATCGAAAAATATCAATAAAAAATTATTTTTATTGCTTATTGAAAAAATATTATAATCATTTAAACAATTATTATTCCTTACCTTAGATATATCGAGCAAAACATACTTTTTATTTCTTATCAAAATAATATCGATTGAAAAATAGTTCGTAAAATTTTTCTTCTTCAAAATCATGACTAATAAATCTTGTTATAAATCGAAGTTTATGTTTAGCTAACTGACATTATATTGCTAGATTTAAAAGTATACTACAATTACTTTTTATTCGTAATATGAATCTGAAAATTTAAAAATAATCGTTATTTTCACTTCTCAAAATAAACACAAATTACATTAGGGTATGCTCTAAGCCAAAAGTCTCGCCGCCTGGTAATTATCAGCCAAATAAGCGATTTACCAAGAGGGGGGATCGTGAAATAAGAGAAGAGCAGCTTTGGAATATACATAACTCTAATAAATTTTAAGGCTTGACAAAAAATAAGATCAACTTGTTTTTCAGGGTCATATCATTCAGATGAGTTTATTCAAACTTGTGTCAAATCATATGAAACGTAAAACAGTGGGTTGGTTACAGCTGAATCACTCAAGACTACTAAAGAAGAAATGTAGCTATTTTCGAAACAGGCTGTCTAGTCTGCTCTGTGATTGACTTTATACAGACTTGCTGTTGTTGCCTCTATGCTGTTGTTGTTGTATTTATGATGTATTTGTGGTTATTGCTAGTCAAGCAGCTGATTCACAACCAAAAACAATAAAGTAGATAATTTAGTGGATGCTGCATGTAAAATTGTTGATAAAAATACTTTTATTTTCTTAATGTACTTATTTTTCATACATAAACAAAAGCAAAAGAATGAGAGAAAAACCCAATAAGAAGTGGACCAGCGAAGAAGTTATTTCATCAATAGAATCGTCTTCATTACTTAAAACAAATTCAATTTAGTAATGCACAGTGTCCGACTGAAACCGGAATTTTGACCAAAACCGAATATTCGGCCATTTTATAATATTCGACCGAAAGTGGTTAATAGTATTACAATATAAGTTTTTATAAATAATTTTTTTTATTAAAAGCAAACAAAAGTACTTTCATATACATAAGATAAAAATTTAATATAAAATAGTATTATATGAATATTCAAGTCCATAATAATTAATTGAAGTTTACCATAATAATAGATGAGATAATATTTTCTTATTTTTTATTAGAAAAGTATAAAGTACTTATATATTTCACCCTTTTCTTTTCCTTTATTCCACCCACACAGAAATCGTTCGGAAGTTTAAGTATAAATTTTTGGGTTCAGTACCAATACAACTTTAATATTAATTGCAATTGAGATGATAAAATCGAAAATGATAGTATCGAACGCATAAAATTAACCAAAATGTTTTGCGTTAATACGATAAATCAAATTATAGACGAATTCATAATTTTTGTTTTGTGCAATGCCTTGTAATTTTTTTTTTAAACCAAGCATATGTATTTGAATTAAATGACTGATGCAAGAAATTTTAACCAAAAGGGTTTTAACTAAAAGGTGGCTATTTTCACAACCAAATAGCCAATAGAAAATAGCCACCTTTCAGTAAAAATACTAGCTTCTAGCGAAGCAAAACTCGTTTCAATTCTATGGTGCATTTCGAAAAATTGTCGAACACCAATGAATATTGATATAAATAAGAAGCAACTAGAAAAGATGGCAGCCTTGGTAGAGTTGATGGCTATGATCTGTAAATAGCTTACTGCTTTAAATGTCATATGATTAAGTAGCTGATTTTAACGTAAAACTCTTACGAATTTGTTCTAACATGTGTGAAATCATATACGCCTTTAACAGTGAGGCGATCACAGCTTAATCACTCAAATACTACTGAAGAGAATATGTAGCTATTTCCGAAACAGACCGTATAGTCAGCTAAGTGATTGACTCTATACAGATTTGTTGTTGTTGTTGTTGTCTTCTTAAAAACTTACTTGATCTAAAGCTCGAAATTCAATTCATGCAAATTTTTTTTTTAATTTCACGTAGCAGAGTCAGCTGATTGTAAATAGTTTACAAATTTACAAAAGGTACTTTCACAATCTCATTCGAAGAGTTGAACATTTTTAACATATTTACCATTATGAATACCTCTATTCTATTTACTAAATAGAATTCGTTAAACGAAGTTCTCTTTAAATTCATGTTGAATTTAAGTAAATTTTTGTTATTTGATTAAGTTATATTCTCTTAATCTATAAGGAAATATGAATTATCGAAAGATTAAAATAAAACGAAATGAAAAAAAATTATTACCGATCAGCTGTCATTTTGCCAGACAGATATGAGCCATATTAAAACAAAGTTTTGTGTGTGGTCATTTCATATCTTGATATAAGCATTTGTGAGATGGCGTCAAACACGAATATTGGTTGCATTGAAACGCTTAAAAATTTAAAAAATTGCAAGAAATTGCAAACTACTAAACTGACATTTCATGGCATGCAATGTTATCAAGATTGTAAAGGGGGTTTTGTTCACAGGCTGAGGTATGCTCAGCGGTTCCAGGGTCAAACAAAAGACCCTCAAACTTTTGTCCAGAATAAATAAGTAGACTTGGTGATTTTCGTGCTCAGACGATATTTTCTGTTTTATTGTTAAATCAAGTCTTTCTTACAATACACAATATTTTAGGAATATGATAAATTTACAGCGGTGGGTGAGTCTGCCGATGCTGGTTCGATGATATTTGGTATTTGGCGAAGTTCGGTGATGTTCGGTGTTCGCTGAAGTTCGGTGCTGTTCGGTGATATTCGGTGATGTTCGGTGTTCGCTGAAGTTCGGTGCTGTTCGGTGCTGTTCGGCGGTGTTCGGTGATGCTCGGTGTTCGCTGAAGTTCGGTGCTGTTCGGTGATGTTCGGCGATGTTCGGTGATGTTCGGTGTTCGCTGAGGTTCGGTGCTGTTCGGTGCTGTTCGGTGCTGTTCGGCGATGTTCGGTGATGTTCGGTGATGTTCGACGATGTTCGGTGATGTTCGGTGTTCGCTGACGTTCGGTGCTGTTCGGTGATGTTCGGTGATGTTCGGCGATGTTCGGATATGTTCGGTGTTTGCTGAAGTTCGGTGCTGTTCGGTGATGTTCGGCGATGTACGGTGATGTTCGGTGTTCGCTGAAGTTCGGTGCTGTTCGGTGATGTTCGGCGATGTTCGGTGATGTTCGGTGTTCGCTGAGGTTCGGTGATGTTCGGCGATGTTCGGTGATGTTCGGTGTTCGCTGAGGTTCGGTGATGTTCGGTGATGTTCGGTGTTCGCTGAAGTTCGGTGCTGTTCGGTGATGTTCGGCGATGTTCGGATATGTTCGGTGTTTGCTGAAGTTCGGTGATGTTCGGTGATGTTCGGTGTGACTGACTAAGGCAAGACCCGACTATGAACAAACTTGTTCTCGTTTCCAGCAAGTAGCGACGGTACAAAGCACTACGCTCTCGAGCCGTGCCGAAGTCTGTCACAACGCGGTCTATTTATCCGTATGCTGCCATTAACCTTCTGGGAATTATAGCGTTGCGTGTGGTTTATGTAGACTCGGCTGTTGACTACGTTGAATGTGCTGGCTGTATGTGTGCGTGTGTGTGTAGGTATGGCTGTTGGTTGAGTTAAGCGCACAGTGGTGTAGTAAGGCAGTGGCGTAGTGTGCGGGGTGCAAACTTGTAACGGGGATCACCGTTACAACTCCCCCCCCACTTCGGAGAGTGATTTGTCAGGTTATTATTTATTTTTTTTTTTTTTTTCTGCTTGTGTTTTCGAAACGGATTTATCTGTAGTAGTGGTAGCGCGGTTTCATCAGTTGCGCCTTCTGCGTCCCTGGTCTCTGGCACGTCAGAGCTTCCGTCTGTGTGACAGGGTGTCGGCAGGGGTGATAAACGAATAGTCGGCCGAATGTTTCGGGTTTCGGAGATTTTCGGTGGTTCGGGTTTAATAATGCGGTCGATGGTGCGCTTGATCGTTGCCGGCGCATAGTTCGTGCTCAAAGGCATCGCTTCCCTTTTAAATAATTGTTCGTTTGGTTCTGGTGTTAAATTGTCTCGTCTGACAAGAGAGTACAGGCTTGAGACTTTTCCCGCTTGGTCATTGCTTTGGTGGTCCAGCTCATGACCATCCATCGTTAATTTTATGCCTCTGCGTTGTAAGAAATCCATTCCTAGGATCATTGGCTCTGCTAGTGATGATAATGGGGAGATTGAGACAAATACTGATTTTTGCCCATAGTCGACTTGGATGGGATACGCGTCCTCGCAATCGACTATAGAGTTATCTGCTAGCTGCATTTTCCTGCTGTGTGGCCGCGGTTTAATATTTTGCTCAGTTAAAAATTGTTTGATGCTATCGTCGACGTATGATAGTGAAGATCCGGTGTCGATCAATGCCTTTATCGGTCGTCCCATGACCTTTACGGTGATATAATAGCGACCATCAGTCAAGCTATCAGAAGGATAGGGAGTATACGGTTGTGGGTTCAAACAGTGGCAATCGCGGGATAATGTGCCGTCCAGACCACATCGTGAGCAAAATTTTCGTGCTTGGCTTCGGCATTCATAGCGCCAGTGGCCTCGTTTTTTGCACCTCCAGCAATGTGTGGTTTTATCGTATGGTGTCGCATCTCGTAGGCAGTGAGCGGCTGTTCGGCTCACTTTCGTTTCGTCTCGCCTGAGCTCTTCGTATTCTTCGGTGAGGTCCATTAATTCATCAAGCGTAGTAAAGTCACTTCGTCTGGCGTAGAGCTTGTATTCTACTCGTAGCCCATCGTAAATCCGGTCTGTGTGGTCTAGAGTTTTAAGCTGCGGGTGTTTGCGTATGAGGGTTTGCATACATAATATGTAATCTTTTGCCTTTTCTCTTTGCATCTGTTTACGATTATAAATTGCTTCCTCCAGGTGGCTCAAGAAACGCTTCGGCAGGAAAAATCTTTCGGCTTCTGCACGAAACGTGGCCCATGTGGTGATCGTTGGTCGTTTAACACGATACCACTGTAGAGCCCTACCTTGCAATGTCTCTAGTAATGTGGGTAACAATTTATTTTGGTCCAAGTGATAGCATTCGGCTAGCTCTTCGATTCGCTCGATGAACTCAAACACATTTTCGCCACCCTCGTAGTGAATGTTCCATCGACGTACGGTATTCATTACTTCGATGTCCGAAATCTGGTAGTACTCGGGTACCAAAAGTGTTGTTGACTGCATAGGTGTGTTGTCGCTTCCGATTGTTATTATTGTTGTGTCGTTGCAGATCGGCAATTTTTCTTCTGCTTCGACTTCGGCTTTCAGGGCTCGAAATATATTTTCGGTTGATGCTCTACTTCGTTTGGTTTTGACGAAGTGGCTTAGTTGCCTTCGTAAATCCTCTACAGTGCAGCCATCAATCGGTAACCCGATCTTGCGGCACTCCTTAATGAGCCGCTCCTTCTTAAGTAAATATATCCAGCCGAGTGAGTCCGATGTTAAATGTTTGTCCATATTATTATTTTTATTGTGTATTGCACCTGCTTCGTCGTCGTTGGTGGGTGCGTTCGGTTTTCCACTGCCGTCTTTGGAAGCAGGTCCCTGCTCGGGCGCCATTTGTAAAGGGGGTTTTGTTCACAGGCTGAGGTATGCTCAGCGGTTCCAGGGTCAAACAAAAGACCCTCAAACTTTTGTCCAGAATAAATAAGTAGACTTGGTGATTTTCGTGCTCAGACGATATTTTCTGTTTTATTGTTAAATCAAGTCTTTCTTACAATACACAATATTTTAGGAATATGATAAATTAACAGGGGAGGGTGAGTCTGCCGATGCTGGTTCGATGATATTTGGTATTTGGCGAAGTTCGGTGATGTTCGGTGTTCGCTGAAGTTCGGTGCTGTTCGGTGATATTCGGTGATGTTCGGTGTTCGCTGAAGTTCGGTGCTGTTCGGTGCTGTTCGGCGGTGTTCGGTGATGCTCGGTGTTCGCTGAAGTTCGGTGCTGTTCGGTGATGTTCGGCGATGTTCGGTGATGTTCGGTGTTCGCTGAGGTTCGGTGCTGTTCGGTGCTGTTCGGCGATGTTCGGTGATGTTCGGTGATGTTCGATGTTCGCTGACGTTCGGTGCTGTTCGGTGATGTTCGGTGATGTTCGGTGATGTTCGGTGATGTTCGGCGATGTTCGGATATGTTCGGTGTTTGCTGAAGTTCGGTGCTGTTCGGTGATGTTCGGCGATGTACGGTGATGTTCGGTGTTCGCTGAAGTTCGGTGCTGTTCGGTGATGTTCGGCGATGTTCGGTGATGTTCGGTGTTCGCTGAGGTTCGGTGATGTTCGGCGATGTTCGGTGATGTTCGGTGTTCGCTGAGGTTCGGTGATGTTCGGTGATGTTCGGTGTTCGCTGAAGTTCGGTGCTGTTCGTGATGTTCGGCGATGTTCGGATATGTTCGGTGTTTGCTGAAGTTCGGTGATGTTCGGTGATGTTCGGTGTGACTGACTAAGGCAAGACCCGACTATGAACAAACTTGTTCTCGTTTCCAGCAAGTAGCGACGGTACAAAGCACTACGCTCTCGAGCCGTGCCGAAGTCTGTCACAACGCGGTCTATTTATCCGTATGCTGCCATTAACCTTCTGGGAATTATAGCGTTGCGTGTGGTTTATGTAGACTCGGCTGTTGACTACGTTGAATGTGCTGGCTGTATGTGTGCGTGTGTGTGTAGGTATGGCTGTTGGTTGAGTTAAGCGCACAGTGGTGTAGTAAGGCAGTGGCGTAGTGTGCGGGGTGCAAACTTGTAACGGGGATCACCGTTACAAGATATTTATCGTGACATATTTTGTTCTTCATGAACAAGGAGCGGTCTCCATTGGCAATATGTCGTCTGACATAAGTATCAAGATATAAACTATTGCTTGTGGAGACGTCGGGTTACATAACCAAATTTATAAGCATTATAATTTAGAATAGATATACTGTAGGGTGCTTGACAGTTAAAATTGCATTGAACACCACCACAACAGATATATGACATTCCTGAACGCAGACGCACCAAAAAAGTTACGTCAAAAAACAAAAAATTTTAATTCTACTGCTGCTGCTGCTGGAGCTCATTTTTAAAGTGATTTGGCGAATCTAAATCAACTGAAATAGTTTGTAGATATAAATAAGTGTATGTAGCGTCAATTGGAATTGTTTTAAGAGCTCACACATTGCATAAAATATACTTAAAAATTCCAAACGGAGAGTACAAATTTTGCGAATACACCCCTTGACATGGCCGAATCGATAGTTCATGACTGGCTGGCAGATTATAAAAGTGTTCACGGTCAACCGTCAGAGGTGACGACCTTCGTAGCAGAGCACGAAGCTGATCAGGAAATCGCGGAAGCCATATACACAATATTCAATGAGCGAGTCCGACATGAGTCACTCGTCCACGAGATCTGTCAGCAATTCCTTAGTTTTTATCGTTCGCAGGAGGAGGGTCTGCGAAAGTTTCCGCTGCAATTCATTCCGGTGCTGATTTATACGTACCTCAACTCTGTGGCTATGGGTGACAAGAAGAGTTCACGCAGCGTGGAAACTCTGCTGATATGCATTTATAATGCTGAGGTAAGCGCTGAAGACGGCAGTCAGCGTGAGGTATCGTTTCGTATGCCAATTTTGGCACAGGCCTCAGTGTATCACGAAGAGAAAAATCTGCCTATGACCGATCTGCGACGTTGGGAGGAAAATTGCAATCGAGAGGTGAAGTGGGGACCGTGTCCACAGATCGAGGCGATTAATGCGCAGAATCGACTGCGTATAATGACGGCACTGCTATTTTGTTACAACCAACAGGTGTGTCTTACGCAGAAGTCGGCGCTAATTCACTTGTGTCGCGTTGCCTCGCAGATGGTTAATCAGGGTTTTTCCAAGCAGGGACATGCACACAGGATCTCTTATGGGTAGATTGCATAATTGTTTTTTGGTTTAATATTATCCCCCTTTATCACGTTTCCCCAACAGCACCGATCCATCTAGTGGCGCTCTAGTACCTAAAACCCTAACACGCATACCGCTCTCCTCACCATTTCTGTTGGAGCTTGTGCATGCCATTTACTTTGCCATGTTTAATGGCTTCGGCACGGTAGCCATACAAACTTTGGAAGATATACACCAACGGGCCTGCTTCGAAATGTACACGGAATTGATTTTAGTTACAAGTGCTGTGCGAAACTCCTTACATGCAAATCCTTCCGGTCAGCCCAGTGATGGACCGATGGGGCTGAGTGTAGCGCTTACGCCTGCCACAACCACGGTTACCACTGCCGTCTCAAAGTCAATGATAACCAATGCATCATTCCGAACGAAAAAACTTCCCGACGATATTCCGATACAGGTGCAAGATCTGACAATGCAGCAGGTGCCACAGCCCTTGGCTAGCGTCACGGAAGAGTCTGATCAGACTTCTTCGCCTCAGCAGCCACAGCAGGGCACACGCAATTCCATTATACGACCCAGCATGGAAGGCATCAAAGCGCAGGCGCACAAGGCGCTTATTGCGGGTTTCAAGAAATCAAAAGACAAGGAAAAGGATAAGGATAAAGAAAAGGACAAAGACAAGGATAAGGATTCTAAGCAGAGTGGTGCAGAGCCACCTAAACCGCCTACGCGCAAATTTGATAAACATTCACAGCGCAACTCGTTACTACAGCTGCAGTCCGAAAGCAACATAAACTCAATGGAATACGACATGAAGAGTCCAGCCGCTGTGAGTGCACTCAAGGGCAAAACTTACGACTCACTAGATGCAGCAGAAATGCTGCCGATGACAACGCTCATGTCAAACGAAACGGGAAGTGGTAGTTTTAGCATTGACAGTGAGCTGAATGGCGGCAATGTCATCAACAACAACACGACAAGCAATCAGAACACCATCAGCAACACAACTTCCATAGCCAGCAGTGATTTGATAACAAAAAGTTTCGATTCCAGCATAGAACTGCCACCTATTGGCGCTGGTGGCAAGGCTGCCGAACTGGGCTTGGATTAGTTCATATTGCGAGGGTGAATATTGTTGCTTTAAGGTTTTGTTTTAACTTTTCGTTGGTTATCGTTGGTCGACATCGATGTTGCAATGTTCTCTAACTTGATGTGGAGCAAAATTTTCTGCTAGCATTTTGAGCTCGAAATACACCACTTTTAAACACTACTTTTGGGCTATTTTTAACACTTTTTAGAAAACTTTATATACTCTTTCTGGTAGATACAAGACACCATTCTGGTGTACTTAATATACACCTTATAGTGTATAAAATTCACTTTAAATATTGTTTTAATATTTTATATGTATATTTAATACACTCAAGCTCATAAAATACACTTTCAAAAATGTTTGCTTTATTTAATACACTCTTTCTTTAATTTTTAATTGTTTGTACTTTTTTGATTAAAAATTTTTAAGTATTTTAAATACACCAAAAAACAAAACATTTACAGTGCAAAGAAACGTCAAAATTTGTTGCTAATTTTTTCTTGAACACAAAAAAAAATTAAATTTTTTTTTAAGAAAATACTCCAATTTTAAAAATACACCAAAATTTTACACAACTTTTGCTCAATATGCCGGCTGTGGTGGTTAAAGTCTTCAAATAATTAAAATCGTGCTAACACATCAAATAATGTCATGACATGCATTAGAGACATAATGTTTGGCTTCAAGAACTGTTCGTCCTCGTACTTTATCTTGCTATTTCCGAAGCATGGAACTGTTCAGCAACGTAACCAAAACCAACCCAAACTACCGACCAAATCAACTTTAGCCTCCAGACAAAACAAAACAAAAAAAATTGCTAAAGTAAGGTGCGTAATTTTTTATTTATGGTTAGCAATTATGTAGCATAAGTCGAAGGGCATAATTGTTTTTTAGACTATCAAATATTGTGCTGCAATGTGCGAAATTTGTGCTGTTATGCACCACAAATAGTTTAAATACATTTTAAAATTTGCTTATAATAGTAGCCTTAGTACGTAACTGTTGAAGTATTTGGAGCTTTTTTATCCGAAATTCATAAATTGTGCTATAATGTGCTCAGACTGTGCTGCAATGTGCCATGCAAAATTGTGAAAAAATTCATACACATGTTTCGCATATCTATATTCGTTTTTATAAGCACTTTTCGCGCATATAGCGACTCAATATTACAATTTCTGAAATATGAATAAAATCGAAAAATTAATCGAAAAAAATTATACCCTAATAATTTTTTTTTAATGAGGCACACATTTTGAACATTGCGGCATATATTGTTCCTAATAAATTGAAAATATCGAAGCTTTATTTTTTATAAATAGAACCAAAAGTATAAATTTTGTCAAACTATTGTGTGAACTTTAATTATTTTCCCATTACTTTGGCTCTTCATTGGGTGATTTGTATTTTTGTTTAGTTATTTAGGTTTTTTTTTAATTGTTAATATTAGTTTAAGTGTAGAAATTTTGAGTTAAAAATAAGTATTAATTTGAATGCAAGCAAAGGCAAGAAGAAATCCTGTTAAACCTTTAAGTTTAGACTTTGTCAAAGAAGTAACCAAAATATTTTCAGTCAAGACATCTGTGTGCAATATTCTATCAATAAAATTCATAGGCTCAGAAGCAAATAAAACCTAGAAACGTATTGATAATCTTCTCTTCCTTTAAACTATTTTCAAAATCCAGTTATTGAAATTTTACTTACAACATAAAATCCATCTCATCTTAAACATATTATTCAGGTATCACTATTTTCTCTTTACTAATAACCCAAGAATAAAAAAGTTTGTATATTGTAACAAAAAAGAAAAAATTAATAAAAACACCTAAACCTTAAAGCCTAGGCATCATTATTGTTGAAAATGCAAATCTATATTATACAAAATATATATTTATTGGATGTTATATTTAAATATGTTAAACCTGTAAAATTGAACCAACTAAAAGCAAATAAATACTAAATTTAAAAATATCAAAAAGACTAAATTCAGTCAGACTACATTTTGCGAAACTTTCCCTGTAGAAATATTCGCGGCACATCGATTTTCTCCTTGACGTTCAAGGTGCGCCTTTGCACGTATGTGTTGTAGATCACCTCAAAACCATTTTGAGTAAATAACTGTGACAGCTGCTGTTCGGAAAAATAATAACTACGTGTACCATCCTGCCGCATGTAGAAATTGTCCGCTATTTTATGCCCTGGCTTGAAGCGCAGCTGCGCCATATCATAAAGCCCATAATCACGAAAAAGGCAGACTCCTCCCGGTTTCAACATTTGCCACAAATTCTTCACAACCTTCACGAACTTGTCGGGATGTATGGCGGAAAGCACAAATATCATTGTAACTATATCCAATGTATTTGGCGCAATGTGCTTGTGACACTTATCTGTGGTTATGTCGCATTGGAAGACCTGCAGCCGCTGTTCATCATAAAGTGGATTGGCTTTGACGAATTCCACAGCTCGTGGCGAAAAGTCGCACGCATAGTAGAAGTAGTTGTTCCGCTGTTCCTCTATAAGTGGAAATATTAGGTTACCCACGCCACAGCCGACTTCGAGCAACCTATGCCGCTCATCTGTTGCATGCGGTTCACTTAGCAGCTCTTCGAATTCTCGTGTTGTCCAGCGTCGATCCTTGAAGAAGCGTGTCTCATTGCGTTTGTAGAACAAATCCCAGTGACGCTGAGCTTGGACTTCGAGCTGGTTAGCTTTGAACTCGGGCACCAGCCTGCTATCCTGTGCTTTTAGTTGCTGTTTTTCTTCATCCGTCAGACATTTTATGTTCTTCGTCAAGCGATCAACATTGAATGCACACTCGTTGTTGTGTTCAATTGTAGACGCTTCAATCATTATTTATAGAATTTTGGCTGAACTTTGGTTGGCGGAATGCTCCAATTACCAAAAATAAACAAATTTCGCGCTGGATCCCAACGTGGATTCCTTTTTCAACATCTTTCGTGTTTTACTCGTTACCGCTTTTAGCGAGTTCACATGTCTATATTCTATTGTGAATGATTCTGCTGAGTGTTGAAAAACGAAATGTTTTCCTTAGTGCCTTGTTATGGTGGTCGTCATGACCGTGATGGTCATGCATTGTTGTTTCAATGTAAATTAAAAATTTGAGAGCGAGAGCAAGAGAGTACAATTTCATCACCACGGTCACCAAATGATTCGACAAAAATATGAAATCATTGGATCGAAACAGTGTTGCGTTGTGGAGTTATTCACAACATTTGTGTTTAGGCACGAAAATAGTACACTCTTAGTACGAAATTTATGAAAGCAGTAATGAAACCTGCGTAATAGCAACCCTCATCCACTGCAGCACTATAATTATTGAAAAGTTTATTTATTGCTTTTGCTGAATCATTTGTTAAAGCTAATAACAACAAAGCTGAAAGTAATAATATAAAAGTAAGTATTAAAGGAAGCAAAAAGTGTGTAGATGTTTAGGCATCATATGATCACCAGCATAACATACTTTCGTCACACAGCTAGCTCATCAAACGAAAAAAAGAGAGTAAAAAGTGACATGACCAGGGATCATATGACGACCACCATAACAAAGCCCTTAGAGCCGTTTTTCACTCGGAAATTGCAAAAAGTTTGTTGACTACACGGGTTGAAAGGGGATTTTCATCAACTTACTGATTATTGCGAATAATCACAAACTGCTTGCGGCGAAGGCAATTATTGCTGAGTTAAAAGTGGGATTTAAGAATATTGAGCATTGCTGGTTTTGCCCAAGGCTCATTTATAAGGTTTTGGCACTTGAGAGCGAGCTCGGTCGAACTGTCAGAATGGATGAAAAGAAATGAAGAAAATGAAAGCTTAGAACAAGGAAAAGCACAGTGACAGTTCGAGCAAAGGCGGGAAAAGAGTGCATTTCTCTCAAGTGCCACAACCTTATAAATTAATCTTGGTTTTGCCCATTTTACACGATGTTCGTTTTCTCGGGGTACAAATAGTTTTGTTGTTGCTTCCAATGCAAAACTGTCAAAAATCTCTGAGGTAAAAACTTCAAACATATTAATTGTCTTCATTAAAGCTCGCAATCTCGCATATTCGTATTTGAGCAAATTTAAATAAGAGTTTCCATGAGCACACCCAGCAGGTTACGAATGGTAAATTAGCTGTTGTACAAAGCTATTCTTGCACGAGGTAGCACTGCGTAAACTTTTTTGTATGGAAAAACAGAACAGCTGATATACGCAGTGAAAACTTACTTGGTTTAAGTGGTATACGAGGCATTTGCGAGCTTTCATGAGGACCACTATTGTAAGCCCATATGTACGCCGAGCAAACGGACATTGTGTAATATGGGCATTTGATGCTTGGCTACAAATATATCAATAATCGCTTATAGTGTTATGACAGAGTATTTTTTGATGCGCATTTTTTTACGGCTCGTTCTGTTTATTTGCTCACATGAAAATTTCAAAAACCGATAGATTTTTGCGACATGATTTTTTAGCATTTAGAAAAACTTAGGGCACAAATGGAGTTTACAGCCCACGCGTAAAAAAATTTTGTTCTTATTTTTATTAAACGTATTATGGTCTCCTTAGTCCAAAAATGTAAAAATAATATGTTGGTTTCGAATGGCTTAGGAAATACAATTCGGGAAAGTTAAAAATTCATTGCAAAATACGAAGTGTGTGTAATAAAGCCCAAGGAAAGAATGAAATATTGCACAAAATATAAAAATTTATATGAAATATGAAATCCTATTAAATAAAACGAGCACTTAATCCAGAAGGCAGGGAAACCGGTGTTGGACTTACTGAGGGTTGTAATCCCTAAGCAGCAGTCGAAAGCCGCCAATTAAAATGAGCAATACATTATGTTTTTTCCAAAAAATTTGGAATTTAGCAGATACAATTATTTGCCCGGGTATGGAGTGCTAAAAACAAGCTTGAAATTGTAATTTTTAAAGTTTTCATGAATTTATCTCCTAAACCATTCGAGACCGACATTTTATTTTTACACTTTTGGACTAAGAAGGCCCAAATAAGCATATCACAGCAACAAAATTGTAATTCCAAAAATATCTGGCCGCTATCGAGATTTAAACACGCTACCTCTCGATCGTCAGGCGTAATTCTTACCCAATTACGTCACGTAGGGCATTTCGTTTGCTGATTAGTAGATACGGGTATTCACGATTCAGTGCACTTACCTGTGCAGTTGAGGACTTGAGGTCTTGTGCAGTTAAGTTTTCGGTTCAGTGCACTTGCCTGTGCAGTTGAGGACTTACGCAGTTGTGCAGTTAGGGTTTCGTGAAAACACCACTATCACTTTTTTCAAAGCTGTAAACATTTTCATTGCGCACAAGTGCACAACTTCTCAAGTCTCAAAGTCCTCAAGTTTGAGGCTATAGTAGAAATGCAATTGTGCAAATTTTTGACGCACGTGTATTTTATTTTTGTAAAGTGCACAAGTCCTCACTGCACTGGCAAGTGCACTGTATCGTAAATACCCTTACTGTTTCAAAGCTTTAAACTTTTCCAATTCACACAACTGCATAACTGCTCAAGTCCTAAAGTTTGAGGCTATAGTAGAAAAGCACTTGTGCATATTTTTGACGTACGTGCATTTTGTTTTTGTAAAGTGCACAAGTCCTCAAGTTCTCAACTGCACTAGCAAGTGCACTGAATCGTGAATACCTACTAATAAGTATTAATTTTCATTCCTTGTCTGATGGATAAACTTATGGCGTTTTCTTTTCTCGGCAAAAAATACTGATTTTAAGCCTGAACTCAAAAAATTATTACCTGATATTAGTCGAGAAAAGATCAGAAAAAGCAACATTTTTTAATGATGTTGTGTTGGCTACAGTGTTACATACTTTTAATACACTTCAAAGAAATTAGATTACAAAAATCAAATGTGAACTTCGAAAATATCTGAAAATTATATGTAAAGAAAAAAAAATAATTAATATTTTATTTCTCTCTTTACATTATTCTTGGTAATAAAGAACCATAAAATTTTCATCATCGGATGAGAACGAAGGTGTTTCAAGCAATTATTTTATAAAAACATTAATTGCAGACCCAACTGTTGCGCTTATTTTTGCCATCTATGAAAAAGCTGAAACTTTAAAAAAAATGTCAATGATAATGTTTTCTACATTTGAGGTCAATATTTTCGAGAAAATAACGCGATTCCATTTTAGAGGTCACTTTGACCTCTAATTTTCGAAAAAAAGAACGAAAAGAATGTAGAATTCTCAGAAAGGGCAGAAAAAATGCAGAATTTCGCAAAAAAGAAAACGCCATTTCTTTAAAACAGTGATCCAGACAGCATATGCCCGCGGGTATCGTGAACCCTGTCTGTTTCTGTCACTCTTACATGTGCGCGCACTAGCACACAACTGAAAGAACAGTGCAAGTGTTTTTTGGCCGGCACTGGTTTAAAACCAAAACACATCGAAGTATATATCAAGGCACACCACATTTGACTTTAGATTGTGCAATACAAAACTGTTTGACGCGTTATAAGAATATGCAAATCGTAATCAAAATCGATTTTGATATTTTCGATATCTTTAAGATATCCAGAAAACTAACATTACTGTTTGATTTTTAACAGGTCGATAAAACGATTTCAGCTGAAAATTTTGTATGATCAAACGTGTTCTGCAGCGCTAACAGCAGTTATTATTATTAAGTAGCATCTTCAGTAATTTGTAGTAATTACCAAATAATAAAGTACAGCAAAAAAGCTTGGATTCGGTATGAATTTTTTTTTTCAAAAAATCTAATATTTTGGTGACTACTAATTTCGAAAGTAGTCTTCACTTCTTCTTTTGTCACTTTCAGTTCCTAAAAAAGTTGCAACAAGTGATTCGATTAGATCTGAAGACTGTTTTATTATTGTCCATGGCCGGGTCTACTTTTGTACAATTTTCAATTACGCTCACTTATATTTAAAAACATTGCCATATTTGTAGTTTGCCTTTAACTTCAACAAATCTTTTTTCGCTTGCCCAAATAAATAGCAAATTAAATAAATTCAATAAATTATATATATACATAATTTACTTCAAACTTGTAATATGCCTTTTTACTTACTATTCAAAATCAGTAGCAAACACTACTTATATTTATACTAATCCTGCTAATTTGTGGCATGTTCTAACAGCGCTGATTTTTGTAGTGAAGTAAAAACCACTTTATTCTTATATACTCACTACTTTTGAAGGATTTTTTTATAATGAATTGCAATAAAATCAAATCTGCTACTTTTATTCATACGGGCCAATGTTTTATTATACTTTACTCGTTTTATGCATAAAAGCCCAACCAAAATAGACGAAACGAGACGATAGCATTTTGACGAACGTCTGCACTCATTACGGATGTAACCCAAAATGAAAAGATTTGCTCAACTCGTCTGAAACAGCTGATCAGTAGGCAATCGAGTATTATTTATTTATTTGTATTGTGCATTTTGTAATTTTTAATAAAGATTTGTGAAAAATGAGTGAAATAATGGCGAAATTGAAACAAATTGATGAAAATAAAATAAAAACGCACTCTGCACAGCTGTTTTTGACGAGTTGCTACGCTAGCAGTTCGGTTCTTACGGAATAATACGTCTTGTCAAACTGTTTCGTTTAGTTTCGTTCTGTTATGTTTGCTCATTTTGGGTAACAACATTAATATGCATTTAACCGAACACTTACGTTTTTACTTCGATTCTTCGATTTTACGCAGGTTCGCGTTTGTGTACCTTCGTTATTCAACAGTCAACCACAGAAATAATTGTGAAATTAGAAAGAAACGAAATCCCTGCAATTTTGTCACTTTTTGTGTAAAATAAATAAATAAAAATTTGTTTACTCTTATCAGCTGTTCTTCCGATTAGCAGCTGACAAAACCACAACTTGTCGTCAACTTAATCAGCACTTAACTGAATTTTACAGGCTTGATAAAGCGTAAGGTAATAGTGCGTTTACACCAAAACCCCAAAACGTGTTTTGAGCATTTATCGCGTTTGAGATCCAAAACATGACTTATTTTAAGTGTTAAGGCTTGATTACCCAAGCGTAACGTGAGGTGGCGCAGCGGGATGTAGCGCAGTGCGACGTTGCCTCGAGGATAAGCGATTACCGAAACTGTAATCCAACGTAGTGCAGGCGGCGTAGTGCAGGGCACTCATTTTATTCTAGTAGGCTTATTTACTTCTCCTCGTCAATAAAAGATTACATTCTTTCTTATATAGTATTAAAATTTACAAAAATGTGAAGTTAAACAAATTTTTTCGCTTGTAACACAGCTGTCGAACTATCAAAAATCGTAACGTTGCGTAGAAATCTATTTTCTACAGACTTCTACGCTGCGTCACGCCACGTTACGATTTCGGTAACGACTTGTACACATTTATCATTAAACAGATTTTAGCTTGACAATTGGCAACGTCGTGCTACGTTACCTTACGCTTGGGTAATCCAGCCTTTAAACAATTTAAAACACCTCACAGCGCGTTTTATTATAAAACACCATTAAAACACTATAAAAGTCGAAACATATCATGGTAAAAATGAAAGGTAGCAGCACCTCAAGTGTCAAAGCTTAATTTTTTCACGAAAATGAGCAAAATAAAAGCAAAACTGGAACAGTAAGATAACATAAACGTCAAACTAAAACGTGAAAAAGGCGGTGTAAACAGTCGTGTTTTGAGATAAAACACTATAGCTGCATTCCCGTTTCACTAGATGAGATCAAATCTCAGTGGAACATAATTAGTTCAACTTTATAACAATTTGTCACCACTGTCTTGAAACAGCTGTTTTAAGAACAATAACAAAATAAAACAGCAATACCCATAGAAATAAAAGATAAGGAAGTGGTGTTATACTTACACACACTATACGTGTGTAGAAGGAATTTTCGTCGCTGAGGAAGAGAGATAGAGCGTCGTTATTTGACAAAAGCTCTTCCCGAGCAAAAAAAAAATCTGTTTGTGAGGAAGAACATCTGTCAAAACACAAGTTCTACTTCATGAGCGCATTCATTATTTAGGGTGGCAAGGGCCTTAATTTTTTTTTTCTTATTGGGATAAGCTTTATAGTTATTTATTTGTTTACAATTTCTTTGAAAACTTGACATGAAATTAAAGTGGATTAGCAACCTAAGGTTACAAGCTATAACTAGGTATTTTTATATAAAAAACTAATTAAAAGCCCACAGTTCGAAAAAACTGCACAAAACTATTTATTTTAAAAGAGTTTAATTTGGTATGTATTTTAGTTGTTTAGTTTTTGTGTTATTTTAATATCAATTAAATAGTTTATAAAAAATAGTTTTTTGAAATGAATTCTTAAAAAATCATTTAAAGTAACTTTTGTCGTTTCAGTCTCATTCTGAGTTCATGTCTTTTACATTATTTTAGCAATGGTTTTCTCTGTAAAAAAATTGGTAACGCAACATATTATATAACGGTGGTATATAAAAATTGCATAGTAAGCATACATCTAAAAAATAATTTACGCCTTTATTTACTACATAAATGAATGCGGCCCTGTTTGAATGTTTTAGTGTTTGTGTCAACTTCACTGTGTTTGTAAAATACTTCATTCCACTTCAACTACACCGCTTCCTTATATTTTACTTCTATGGCAATACCAAAACGCCCATTGAGCGGTGAAACGTCAAAATACGAAAATGAATAGTTATTTAGATTTGCCAACTATGTTCGTTTTGATAAAAAATGCTTAAAACTTGGCAGCATTTTAAGATCAGAAATAGAGCTAGAAATCGAGCTGCTTTTAATTTTTTTTTTTTTAAATAAAATAAAGCCGCGAGGTGTAAATGTATTATAAAGTAGCGCGACGCTGCCAACTGCCATGTAAAAGTCTGTGATAAATGATAAATAGTCCTACGTTAGACTAGTCCGGATCTTGGTTCGCACCAATTGTTCGCACCGATGAATTCTTCGTTCGTTTGGGTAGTGGAAACGCTCGGTTAGCCGAATATTGAAAAAGAGCTTTTTGCTAACTGCTGCTTAAAGTTCTGCTTAGTGCTTAACCGGACATTGAGAAAGCGGCCTTTAAAGTGTTAAATTGCTATTGTGAATTGGCAGTGAGTCATCAAACTTTATATATATGAAATATTTCGCAAAAAGTGAAATATACCAATTTTGACATTTTGCTTTGTCAATTTTGTTCAAGCTGCCAGCCAACTGCTGACGGAAAAAAGGAAGAAACGAAAGAAATTCTGGAATTTTAGGTGAACACAAGATTGAGTATAGCAGAAAAAGTTAAAATTATTGCAAAAAAGTTGAAGAAAAGTCGAAGTGAACTCAATTTAGCTAAACAATGACTGCACCCAGAAGGCTACGCAAGGAGTTAACAGATCTGCAAGGATGCGGGTTAAAGTCATTCCGTGATATATCCACCGACGATGATAACCTTCTGCGCTGGACGGGATTGATTGTGCCCGACAATCCGCCATACAACAGAGGCGCTTTTCGCATCGAGATCAACTTTCCGGCAGAGTATCCATTTAAACCACCAAAAATAAATTTCAAAACTAAAATCTATCATCCGAATATCGATGAAAAGGGACAGGTGTGTCTGCCCATAATCAGCACAGAAAACTGGAAGCCTGCCACTAAAACGGATCAAGTAATACAAGCGTTAATTGCGATAATTAACGATCCAGAGCCGGAGCATCCGTTGCGTGCGGATTTGGCTGAAGAGTTTCTCAAGGATCGCAAGAAGTTCATGAAGAATGCTGAGGAGTATACCAGAAAGAATAGCGAAAAACGACCAGCAGATTAGTAAAATTGGTTCAGGGACAAAACTAAGTGTGACAAAAGTAGTTGCATGCAAAAAACACAAGCATACATACAAAACAACAATAACAACAACAACAACAACATTAGCCATGCTTGAAGGACACTAATATCCACAACCACAAAATAAATATGAAAAAATAAAAAATATGCAGTTCCGAAAATAAAAATACAAAAAAAAAAAAAAAAAAATCGAGAGACGGCAAAGTTTTCTTACTGCTTCCTTTCGTCAAATATTTCTAGACAATTTGTTGATTGCTATAACAAAATTCAATTTGAAAACCATGAAAAATATATATTTTTTGTTCCTTTAACTATTTCGATATTTCTTTTGGTATTGGCAAATATAATAGATTAAAAATTACATTAAAACAATTTGCAAAGCTTGTAAACGTTTACACACGCTCATCGATTATGAGCAGAAATGTTTATTGTTAGGTATTTGGAGAATAGTATAATTGTCTTGGAATAAACAGAGACAAAGAAAAAGGCTTTCGCATTACAAGACACACAATTATACTTAGCATAAACATAATCAAACTTTCCTAATAAATGTAAAACAAGTAAATGTAAAGCTAATGAAATGTTAAGAAATAGTTCTTATTTTAATTTTTCTTCCTTTTGCTAGACTTGTACAATTTGGATAAAGCTCGCATTTAAGCTAAGCTATGATTTAACGATATATAACTTGGCCACAATGAAAAACGTTAAATAGAAAAGACATTTAAAACCAACTATTAAAAATTCGTGTTCATATGGAACAGAAAAACATGAATCATCGCTTGTGTTGAATCTTTTATCAAATACTTTGGCAATGTGTAATTGTGGTTGTCATTAAAATTTCTTGGCATCAATTTTGTTCTGATGTCTTTCTTTAAACACGACTAACTAATGGAAATTTAGGTAACGTCATAAATGGGCCTCAGTAAAAGAATGCAATGAAACTACTCATAAACCATAGTTAAGCAATATTAAGCGAAAAAATATTAATATACAGTGTTTTGTGCAAATGTATTTTTTATTCACAACTATTATTTTCAGTTAATTATTTACCGCCTGACATAAGGTTTGAAGGATGAAGATTTCGAATAGCCAATATGGCTAAACTTAAAATCTTTTTGAAGACTTATTATTGCATTTTAATCTGCTAAATATTTTAATATAAAAGAAAAAAAAATTCTTTAAAAAAAGCAAAGGGATTATTCTGGATGCTTATAAAATCAATTTGCATTACATGAGCCTGTTCTCACGCGCCTTACGTTAGGCGGATCATCGGATTAATTTTGACGTCTACAGGTAAGGTGGGAAGTGGGAAGGTGACAAGTTACGTGAGGCAGCATTTTCAAAAATTTTAAAAATTTTGCGATTCATTTTGACGTCTGTTACTTTGAAGTTTCATTGTGCCTCATTTTCCTCGTGGTTCTCTTATGTTTTAGCGCAAATAAATTTTGTTTTGCATTGGTTGGGTTTTCTGTTTGCGTTGCTGTTTAATTTAAGACTTACAAAGTAATGAATTCTCCGAAATTTAACACCACATTTATGGACTGTTCTCGGAATGCAAAATAAGGCGGGCTTAAAAAAGTCGGTAGTAAGAACACCTGACAGATGCATAGTGTCAAAATAACGCCATTACTCTGCCTTTTTTAAGGCGAGTGAGAACAGGGTCCATGATTGTACACTAAAATTTTCAATATTATTGTCACTTTTTAAAAATATCGATAGGTTTATGAATATCATCTCTAAAAAGCTACGGCTGACATTTGCTAAGTCAAAAGCGTTGACAGCTTCAATTTGAAAGCTGAAAGCTTCCTTCACAACGGGTGCTTATGAGGAACATAAATAAGTAGTGGTTGGTTCCATGGTATAATTATTTGACAAGGTAGTAGCCATGATCATGATAGAATGAGTTGAAGGTAGTATTAATCGAGCTGAAACAGCTGTTCAGCGTGGGCATATATTGTCAAAATGAGGTATTGACATTTAACGATGTTGTTTTTCTTAATTAAAAAAGGGATTTTTCTTAAAAGGGAAATAATAATTTTTAAAACGGCACAATTTTCGGAACATTTAACCTATAGCAAAAATGATATTTTTTATTTTTCATTTTTTCAAAATGAGTATTTGGAGCTAAAAAAGGTAATAGTGAAAAAATTAAGGGCCGCTCTCAAGTCGTTCATAAATTATATGGGTCCAAAGTTAGAAAAATGGCCTTAAAAACATGTGATTTTTTTAAATTTTCCAACAAAAGTAATTTTTATGGATATCAAAAGAAAGGCAATGCAAGTATCTATTCAACGAAGTATTAATTTTGAAAATCCATGCATATCCCTTGAAGATATAGCTCTTTTCGGACTAAGAAAATTTTACGTTTGAAGATGTTTTTGTGATATAAAATTTTTGTCCTTGAAATGATCCCAAATTGATGTAAAATCGAAGTTTTGACAATAAATAAGTTTAGTGTATAAATAGCATTGTCATTTAGAAAATAAGAACTGTTTTTAAAAATTTCTATATATTTTCTAAAAATGTTTCAAAGTAATTTATATACGTAATGTTGAGATGAATGAAATAAGTGGAATAGGGGAAAATTTGTTTATATCAAATTTTATTATTTACCTAGTTTGGGTGTAGCTATCAACAACTCCCTCTTCACCATTATCTAAAGCTATTTAAAAATGCCGAAGGTACTGCTCCTAGCATAAGCCGCGCGCGCTTAGCTTGTGGATCCCCAGGTGAATTTATGAAGTCACACTTTTTAAAATGTTTTTCGCAGACTTTGGAATGGTCGCACAACGTGACGCCACAGCTTTCAATCCACCATTGTAGTCAAAAAGGATCTTTTGGAGCTAGGAACAACTTCACATTTTTGTTTTTATTTTTATAGCAGGCTCGACACACAGCACAAACTGTATGGCTTTTGCTAAGTTTTTCCATTACGTTTATTTTTATTTTAGCACAACACAAAATTTTGCACAACGCGCGAAAGAGCTAATATTTTTCACAATAAGAAAATTCGCAGAAGAAAAAACGGTGTTGCTGTATAATTTCTTATTGGAAATTGTTGTACAGCTTATGCTTTCTTATAAGAATATGCCTCTTATTAATACTTACCATATTGATTTTTGTTAGATAGGAATAATCGTCTATGGACATATGTAATAAAATTATAAGCTAAAGCTTCGATAACCCTGCTTAAAAACATAATGAGAACAATATGACGCCAAAATGCTTGCTTTAAAAACAAAAAATCCCTTATTATTTTTTTTCGGTGTACATCACTTGTTTTTGACATCTTATGCCCACAGCTTGGCAGCGCAGTCGCTATTTATAATACCTGGTCATTATATCATGGTAGTAGCGTAGACTGGCTTTTTTCTCACAAGCGGCGATGGGTAGTTGTCAAAATTAGCTGTTTATGCAATTAATCATAGAAAAGTGAAAAAAAAAATAAGCAACGACTAGAACATAGCTAGTCAATAGCAACAATTTAAAAACATTCCAATAAATTTCGCGAACAAATTTAATGAATCAAAGAAAAGTTAAAAATAAGCACAAAGCTAGTCAAAAGCAGCAAACTACAACTCCTTTAGCTGTTTTTGACAACTACCAATTGCCAAAAAACTGTCACGGCTACCTTGTCAAATAATTTTACCATGGTTGGTAAAATTGCCCTTCTGGCATATAAAGGAAAAAATTTATAACATCACGAGATTCAGAGCCTAGTGCAACAGAAATGCAAAAGCATTGCAAGGAATTGTGCCTTTATTAAATAAAACATTCATGACGTTACTTATGTATTTTTTATTTATTTGTATTAATTATGCATTGCACATGATTTTCGAGATTTTGCACGATGTCGTATCTCTCCATCTACGGATTCACTGCTTGTGTGGCTCTTCTTTCAAGATTCCTGTACAACTCTTGTAGCGGAGTAAGTACATGTTCTGCGAGTTCTGATTCCAGCCCGGCGCCTTCCTTTGCTAGACCATCTGCCATCTCGTTTCCCTCAATGCCCTGGTAGCTAGGGACCCAGTAGATGCGCACTCTCTTCGAAGCGCATAGTGCATCTAGTGCATCTCTGCCAGCCAAGACACTTTTGGACTTGATGCTAGCGGAGCGCATGGATTTGATCGCCGCTTGACTGTCAACGAAAATGTTGATGTAAGAGTGTTGTGTGTCCATGCTGAGCGCTATCTCACCAGCCTTCCTTATGGCAAATATTTCCGCCTGGAAACGCTATTAGTTTAGAGAGAGAGAGAGAGAGAGAGAGAGAGAGAGAGAGAGAGAGAGTAAACAAAAAAAAAAGCTAAAGAAAATAGTCGTAAGTTTGAAAAACTCAATATGAATACAGAATCATGATTTTACCCTGCAAACATTTGGAAGACGATTGGAAGAGAAGTTGATTTGTCGAAGCACTTGTGATTCGCGCAAGGGATCTTTGGAAGATGGGTAGCTTTTCAATCGTCCAAGCGATGAGTGCGCGATTCAAGAAAAATTTTCGAAATCTTCCTTCGCTCATTCCGTCCATCGTTGGCAGATGAATCGCTTTTCAATCGTCCATGAGATGAATGCGCGATTCAATAAAAATCTTCAAAATCTTCTCTCGCTCATTCCGACGATCTTTGGAAGATGGATCGCTTTTCGATCTCCCAAGCGATGAATGCGCAACACAAGAAAAATCTTTAAAATCTTCCTTCGCTCATTCCGGCGATTGTTGGAAGATGGCTTATTAAAAAATCTTAAAGATCGATTGTTGGAATATAAAGCAGGCTATTCTAAATACTTATCCACTAAAAATAATCATCGAAAAATTAAAAATTTGTTTTTGTATTGAATTGCCGCATGGAAACTGAAAATATTCATATCAGCACGATTTTCGGTGGTAGATTTGTTTTTTACCCGATTTGACAAGGAATGTTCCCTATAAAACAACTTGTAACGTTCAACAAAGATGCTTCGCAACAAATCGCTGAAGAACCCTAAAAGCGATTCGTGCGCCAATCTTGTTGGCGAATCGCTTAAGACTCCTTTTTCCGATTCATGTGAGACTCTTCCCGCGAATTGCTAAAGACTTCTCTTGGCGATTCGTAGGAGACTCTTTGCAGCGGATTGCTTACAAACCCTTTAGGCGCTTCGTTCGCGAATCTTCCAGGCGAATCACTTAACCCTCATCGGTCCCCTGTATGCGCACGCATACAATTTTGATCTTTAACCTTGAATAAAATAAAAACGGTTCAGCGGAATGACCTTGTTTTTTGCAAAGTAGAATTATTTTGCCTGAACAACCAAAAAAACTCGTTATTGAATTTGTATCCTTGCTGTACCCAGTGGGCATTTTAGCTAGCGATACGCAAAAGAATGCATGCTAGTAGTGCTCTTATTGGCGTCAATATACCTTCCATGATCGCTGCATTGATGAGTGCTTCTGTAAGGCCTACCTTTTGAAGGTTTGAAGTCTTTTCCTGTTATTTTATATAATAAAATTTCTAAAAAATTTTTTAAAAAATTACAAATGATCAGATCAATTAAAAAAAATCAAATCTTAAAGAAAAAAAAAATATTTGTTTTTTGTCCGAGTTGGGACGCGAACCCAGGTCTACGAAATCTAACACATTGCATATCACATTATATGAAAACTTTTATATGGAAGAATTCTAAGTCTTTTCTATTATTTTTGTATGAAGAAATTAACAAAAAAATTCCGAAAAAATTTTTAAATGGACAGAAAAATTTGTAAAAAAATATAGAATTTAAAAAAATACAAAAAAAATTTTTTTTGGGCCGAGCTGGGTTGCGAACCCGCGCTCCCGAAAACTTACTTTCATTTGTAATGATGCAAAATGAGCTTAAGTTTGTTAACAACTGAGGTGGACGAGTGGGTGAGGTGCCAGACCGCCAGCTGAGAGGACGCTGGTTCAAATCTGGAATTTATTAAAAGTTTTTTTATTTCAAGTTGATATTTATATTGCTTTTCTTCCTAATGTACATTCTAAGGAAGGGCTTCTAGCATGCTTCTTTAGAGTCGCGAGAGCGAAAGGCCTAGAAAATTTTCTCGTTTCATATAAAAAAGCTTATGGGCTTGGAAGCGAGCACGGAAGGGCTAAGAAATCCATATGATAGCCTGCTAGAAGCGCTTCAAAGACCTGCTTTTGCCCACTGGGGTATTTGCCTGTGCACTTATAGTTACGAATCGGTCCCTGTGTATGTGTGCGCATACACATAAGCAGGTACCTGGAACTGCCGCTTATTTTTGTGTGTGGATTTATAGCACGCTCTTATTTTTCGTTTTATGAAATTCAGTTTGTTCTGGAACACACATAAGTTAAGTTTGCTTGCGCATTTATTTGAATTTTGGTTGCGTTTCGAAGTATTTGATAAAAAATGGATAGAGTTTTACGTGAAAGAAGGCAGCGATATGAACCAGAAATGGATTTTGATTTGGAAAGCAAAGCGGGCGAATCTCCGTGCAATAGTGACGATGATTTTGCATTATCAGACGAGGAGAATGATGAAAATGAAGTTAGCGTGCACTCGGATGAAGACGACACTGAGCCACTTGAGCAAAATTTAACAGAAGAAAATGCAGCAAATCCTGAAAATAAATATTTTTAAAAATAAAAGAAAATTGAATATTCATCGCAACCATTTAAAATAAATCGAAGAAATTAATTTCGACGTGCAGAAAATTTCACTTCAGGTAAAAACCTACCCTCTTTATTATGGGTTCATGTTTATTATATGTTTCATTTTTGTTATAATTCAGGTCCAAAAGCATTAGCAGCTGCTACTATAGTTGATGTTTCGTCTGCATTTCACATGTTACTTGAACCGATTGAGAATATTATTTTGAACATGACGAATTTATATGGTGTGCGAAAGTACAAAGACGATTGGGAAAACATTGATTTGGACACTCTGCACGCATTCTTTGGATTGTTGCTGCTTTCTGGTGTGTATCGTTCATACGGTGAATGTGAAACTGTGGAATGACGAAACTGGTCGGACAATATTTAGAGCAACAATGTCTTTGAAAATGTTCAAGCGTATCCATGGTTGCATTCGATTTGATGACCGCGAACAACGTATTTGGCCAACACTGCATTTACAAGTACTTCTGTACGTGACAAATTGGCACCGATTCGAAATGTATACGATAAATGGAATTTATCTTTTCATTTGAATGTGTTTACACACCAGGAAAAAACATTGCCGTAGACGAACAGTTAGTTCCGTGTCGTGGGCGATGTCCGTTTCGTCAGTCTATTCCATCCAAGCCGGCGAAATATGGCATCAAAATTTGGGTGCTATGCGACTCAAAAAGCTGGTATGCACACAACACACAAATTTATGTTGGTCGGAATCGTAATGCCACTCCTGAACGTAATCTCGGACGGGGTGTTGTTTTGAATTTAGTGGAAGGACTTTCTGACAGAAATGTAAGGTGTGGCAACTTTTTCACTTCGTATGAATTGGCAGAAGATTTACATAAGAACCGCATGACTATTTTGGGAACAATAAGGAAAAATAGGACTGAAATTCCTTCAGTTCTACCTCGACATGCGTCAAAAGCCAATTTATCATACAGAAGTTGTATATGAACATAAATAGCAAGCAGTTATGTTGTCATATGTTCCTCGCCGGTACTGATTTGTGACATTGCTCAGTACATACCACAATATTGTCAGCATAAATGAGAATAGTGAAAAGAAGAAACCTAACATCATTGAAGACTACAACAAAACCAAGAGTGGAGTTGATACTATGGATCAGTGTCGGGCAGCTTTGCACACTTGAGATTGTGCTTGTGCCGTAAAATACGTATTCATCTCACCTACAGACCGATCAAAGCTTCAGTGTTCAAGCGAATGTCAAGCAGATAAGATCTGCGCTTGCGTATTCCTTTAATATATTATATTATATCTGTGTCGATAAGCAATAATAGCTTAAGTCGATTTAAGACAGAACTGAGTTGTTGATATAGTTGTGTTCCACGTATATATCATTATGAACACACAAAATCTAGAACTTATAGCATTATTTTAGCCAAAGATATGACGCAAAAACAAAAGACCCTTTCATATAACTTATATGGCGATTGAAAACTTTGAAGCAAGATTTCTAGAAACTTTGAAATAAGACTTAAGCTGTTATGGCTCATCGACACAGATATAACGTAATATTACACTGTAAAAAATTTAATGCATTCACAATTTTTGGAAGAATGTATGAAAAAATTTTTTATTTTAAGAAAATAACGGCAAGGCATGGTATCAAAGAGGTAAAATTAAAAAATTATGCATAACAAGGCATTACGATAATTTGCATGGCCAATATAAGGTAATTGTGAGGTATGCTATTGAGAAATTAATTAATTATTTAAAAGCGGCATGTCCGTTAATGAAATCATATAGTGATTATTTCCAAATACATATAATGAAAGCATCTTACGCTGTCAGCTTAGCATTGGCAAAACACAATGAGCAACATAAGCATAATAAAAAATATATTTGTTTTTTACTACTAGCAGCCCTTTTTACATTTCCGTCTGCTTATCTGTATTTCACATTATCCGTCTGTCGGTCTGTTTCCTTTTTACATTCCGTTCACTACTTATTAATTTTATTTCGCTATACAAATCCGAGCAAAAAAATATATAACATAATGTCTAGTAAGATTTCTGCAAAAAGCGCTTTAGCACTACTTTGTTTTCAGTGTGAGCTTTAAAGCGCTTATTAATACATGCCCGTCACTGCTATGGATCAAATAGTGGCTACGTACACATGCAAATGAAATGTCAATCGGTGGCCAATGGCAGTATTTTGTAACATGCTTGCTGTTAGTGCGTTGAATGCATTCGTGACGTTCATTGTATTGTTCCCGAATTGGAAAAATTCGAAAACGAACCATAATATTCGTCGTCGTCTTTTTATCGAGGAGCTTGGATTGAATCTCGTTGAAAACAGATCACTAAACGTAAAAAACATACTCAAAGTAATGATGCTACCAGTGTTATTCAAAGAATTCGGGAGATTCGCCATTTACCAAGTAAATCAAAACGACGCCGATGCTACATCTGCACATATAAAAATAACAAAAATCTTTTCGCTACACGCTGTGAAAAGTGTAGAAATTTCATTTGTGCTGAACATAATTTCAATTTATGCGAAAAAAGTACAAATAATTGCCAAAAGTTAAAAATTAATTTTTTTTTCTAATATATGTAATATTCTAATTAATTTCATTCTAAATCTACCTTTATGAAGTTCAAATGTATTAATATGATAGTAAACAATGTAATAAACATAAAAAATCACAAAACATAAATGGTTGTTAATTTTTTTAAAGCTTTATTACAATTAAAAATATATTTATGTGTACGTAATCTCGGACGGGGAAACATAATGGTTGTTAATTTTTTTTAAGCTTTATTACAATTAAAAATATATTTATGTGTATGCGCGTGCATACAATGGGACCGATTAGATGTATTTCTCGAGGGATCGATGAGGGTTAAGACCCCTCTCGGCGATTCGTTAGCGACTCTTCCCAGCGAATTGCTTTCGAACCCTTTGGGCGTTTCGTTCGTGAATCTTCTTGGCGAATCGCTTTTATGGTCCAGCTGCTTACAGTCGGCGATACCCGGATGACTCCCAAATGAGCTCGCCGGCGATTGTCTCATCTTCCAAGCGATTCGCTGGCGGCTCTCAGGCAATTGAAAATGTTTGCAGGGTAAGTCTTATGAACAGGGCTGGCAATTCTAAGTTTAGAATACTTAGAATTACTAATACTAATACTAATACTAATACTAAAAAGGTTATAAGGACTATTTTCGTAATAAAAAATAAATTTCTTGTGAGTTTACACCATATTTATTTTTCGTGCGGTACTAAATTGTAACCTAATTGTAAATTGTAAATGGAAATGGCATATTAAAATGGTTTGTTCTGCATGACAAGCATCTATTATGAAATTTTCCATAGTTACTATGAAGTATACTAATGAATTTTCTCTTTACAAAAACATTTTGCATTGTTAACTGAGTCATTGCAAGGAAAAATGGTTTAATCAATTATTATTGTGTGCTTTCTATAGACTCCGAAATTACTGGGCCGATTAACCTGAAAGAGATTTTTTCAACCCTTAGGTGGTTTAAAAATAAATCTTTGCCACACCCCTTTTTAACGCCCACAAATCAATGCTATATTTCAGAAAGTTTTTTTCGTACTATGTTAGACTAAAATTTGGTAATATGTTCGTATGATGACTGTCGGCAACTGTACTGAAAATAGGCGTGGTCGCAATATAGGTACGCCCACTTTTAAGAGTCAAATCGAGTGTTTGGTAATCATATATTTGACGTCTTCCTTTGATTTCGTTATTGTAGCATTTTGCATTTCTAATATATAGCACAAAATATGTGTAAGTCGTATGGGAGCTGCCACGCCCACTGGTCCAAAATTTCTGAAATACTTTGTTCTTAAATTTTCTATACCTTAAACATCGAAAACTACTAAAGAATCTATGAAATAATTGTCTCCGACTAACTTGTATGAAACAAAACACTGTGCGGCGTCTTTCTATGCAGTGGCATCGCGACACTCCTGGCCGTATCACTAGTTTCGGCGAGAGCGGCGGTAGCCTGTCACTTCTTCAGAAGCCACACGAATGGAGCGGGAAATGTGTGTCCACTGCGAGCATATATCATCGATTGAAGGAGTGCATTGAAGCAGGAGTGAGAGTCGAGTGTCAAAAGCTTCGGCTGTCTGTTTTGGTTGCAGCTTGTCGAAGTCTAGCTTTCTCTGTGTAGGGTTGCGTGCATTCTTAGCTGCGCACAGACGTGTACGGATCTTGGCTGCGAAAAGATAGTGATCCGAGTCAATGTTTGCACTACGGATCGTGCGTATATCCAATAGACTGGAAGAGTGCGTTCCGTCGATCAAAATGTGATAGATTTGGTTTTTTGATCAGGGGGCATCCAGGTGGACTTATGAATATTGAGATGCTTGAATCTGTTGCTACTTACTTCCATTTTTCGTGCTGCGACGAAGCCAATGAGCCTCATTGCGTTATCAGAGGTGTTGTCGGGGGGGGGGGGGGGGCTGAACTTGCCAAATGTTAGACCTAATATATTTCCATGCCCTCCTTAGCGTTAAAGTTACCAAGCACGATTTTTACGTCGTGACGGGCAGCGTTCGTAAACATTTTCATAACACTCGTACAAAGTTTGTTTGGTCTTATTCTGTCTTCTGTCGAAGTGTGCGCACATATTAGGGTTTTGTTAAAGAGTTTAGCCTTGATTTGAATTATGGTAAGCCGTTCGTTCACGGGTGTGAATCGCAGGACGTGATGACGCACATTGTTTTGATTTCAAACAATCTTGCGCCAAAAATAATAAAAATTAACGGATTTTGATAAAATTTGGTACAGAGTCTTTTTTAATCATATTAAGAAAATTCAAAAAAATTATGCATATCAGAGAAAAACAACCCCTACCTTCCGTACAAACCCAAACGGGGAAACAGCAAATGTCGATATATTTCAATGAAAAATAATACGATGTCCTCTTTTGGGCTTATTAACACAGTTTTTAAACAAAGTGTACATCGACTCACTAACCCGTACAATCCAAAACTGAAAAAATTCAAACATCAACAGATTTCAATGAAAAAATTTTTGGCTTATTAAAACAATTTTTGAATATGATGTACATTAAGACTCAAGTGACCACCTTTTCCAACCCCACCCAAAAATGTACAATCCGAAACTAAAAACACATAAACATCTACAGATTTGGACTAACTCTAAGGGAAAAGTTAGAAAGGTTTTATTTTTTTAAGCAAACACATAGACAATTGCAACAACATTATTCTATCTAGCACTTCTAGTTTAACAAAAACAAGAAAAAGTAATAAAAAATACAGTACAGCGCTGTTTACACGCTGTAAACACAGAAGTGAAACTTCTTAAAATTAATAATATGAGAGATTTTTGTGAAAGAGACAGAGAGTACGAGAGAAAAAGAGTATCTTAAAAGAAATACAGTACAAATTTTGCATAAAAATATTCTGCTTATTTTATATTTAATATTTACTGTCATTGTTTGGCGCTTAAAATATGAGATATATGTCCGTGAATTGCTATTTTCGACGTGAAAAAATTGCATATATTGTAAGGAGAACTATTGTGGGGATGTATCTATACACAAAAAAATAGAAAAATATGTCAATTATAGTTCATATCAAAAATCTATGACTGGAGGATCAAATATATGAGCTGGTCCTATTGATTTTTCTCCTTCAAAATTTCTTCTGAACCCACCTTTACTCTATCTGCCACCCTACTGGTCTCCATAAAAAAAAAACACACAAAATAGCAAATATCATTGCTCATGTAAACAAAACCGTGACGAGACTCGAAATCTTTTTCATTACGAAAATTTTTCGTGACGAGACTCTTAAAATTTTACTCTCAGTACCAATTCGACGCCTAAGAAGTTTCTCTTCAAAAATAGAATAGCAAAGCATAACAAAATAAAAAACCTTATATAAAACATGTGTTATCGCTTCGTCATTATTGCCAGTTGCACTGATTTTAATCTAATTTTTTTTTGGTTTTGTAAATTAAATTTTTATATTATTTATTTCAAAGTTTTTTTATTTATGTATTTATTTTGAAATAAAATTTAATTTTCGAGAAACCTTCTTGCTTTACCCTATCTTAGGGCCACTTTCTCAATGTTCGGTTAGTCTAGCTCTTAACCAGGACTTAGCTAACCATACGATAGTTAAAAAAATAATTTTGATTTCACCAGGTGCTGGTTAAGCAACTGTCGGTTAGATGACTAATTATGAATTTTTGAATTGTGAATACGTAAAAACATCATATCAGCTGTCTCGTGTTTACATATTTTTTGATTTTGTGCTGCAAATCAGAGAACTGCACAAGCCTACTTGAAGTCTATTTCAAGCGCTTGCTTAAAATACAAGTTCAAGCTAGCTTGAGCTTGATAATTTTGAATCAAGTATAGCTTGTAATTGAATATAAATAAGCCCACGCACAGCTTGCAAGTATTCTAGCTTACAAGCGAACGGCACGAAGTTTCAAGTAAAGGAAAGCTTGATGCCTTCGACAAAAGCTTGTAAGCCTCGCAAGTATCCAAATTATTGAATTAAAGCAAGTATCCGAAAAATTCAATGAGCTTCTTTAGATAAAGCTTAAGCGTAATAGGACTTTTAAGGATTCTGTGCACTCCGTGGTGTGAAGTTTTAGGGTAAATGCATGGCAGAATTAGAGAAGGTATATGCATTTCAGACTGCTCTCTCTTTCTCATGGCCAGAATTGTCAAACTCAAGCATTTTGCTATTCTTGCCCATTTATAAGGTTGTGGCACTTGAGAGAAATGCACTCTTTTCTCCGCCTTTGCTTGAACTGTCATTGATCGTTTCTTTGTTCTATGCATTCATTTTCTTGATTTCTTTTCATCCATTCTGACAGTTCGACCGAGCTCGCTCTCAAGTGCCACAACCTTATAAATGAGCCTTGTTCTTGCCTATTTTCGCTTTCTTATCGCATTCTCATCGTTTTCAGATTTTGTATGAGCTGTCAACTTCGTTTTGACAGTTGCGGCAGTCTCCCTCTCCAAAATGCACATACCTTCTCTAATTCTGCCATGGGTAAATGATTTCGAAGATGCTGTCAAACTTTAAAATTTAAGATGGCGGATAGAGTTGCCACCTAGATTTTTTTAATTTTTGCAAATTCTTGTAATTTTGAAATTCTGACAACGGATTTGATTTCGAATATAATGTCACAGTTTTAAAATTTAAGATGGAGGCTAGGGTTGCCAGCTAAATTTTTACCACAGTATTGCCACCTCACAATATGTATTTTTAAGAGTTTTCAACATCATTTATCAGTGTGTATCAGGGGTCGCTGATTTTGAATCTAAAATCAGAATATCAAAATTCTAGATGGTGGATAGGGTTGCCACCTTAATTTTTTTAGTTTTATAAATTCGGGGCTGGCAAAAAAAAATGGTACACCAAAAATGGGTCTCTGAATCCGAATCCGTTGTCAGAATTTCAAAATTATAAAATTTTGAAATAATAGGGTTGCCACCTAATAATATATATTTTCAATAGTTTTAAACGTCATTTATCAGTGTTAAGGGGTCGCTGATTTCAAATCTAAGGTCAGAATTTTAAAATTTAAGATGGTGGATATATTGCCACCTTAATTTTTTATAATTTTATGAATTCGGAGCTGGCAAAAAAAAAATGGTATACCAAAAATGGGTCGCTGAATCCGAATCCGTTGTCAGAATTTCAAAATTATAAAATTTTCAAAATTATAAAATTTTGAAATAATAGGGTTGCCACCTAATAATATATATTTTCAATAGTTTTAAACGTCATTTATCAGTGTTAAGGGGTCGTTGATTTCAAATCTAAGGTCAGAATTTTAAAATTCAAGATGGTGGATAGGGTTGCCACCTTAATTTTTCATAGTTTTATAAATTCGGGTCTGGCAAATTTTAAAATTCTGACTTTAGATTTGAAATCAGCGACCCTTTAACACTAATAAATGGCGTTTAAAACTCGTGAAATAGCATTTAAAGTAACTTAATTAGAGGATTTGAAAAATGGGCCAAAATTTAGGTTTATTTCTAAACTATCAGTTTTTCTAACACTTGAATTTCAGAGCTCCGTGTAACCAAACGAAATAAAAACTTTTAAAAACCTTTGGGCTTCTTCTTAGTTGAAGTGTTTTCTATCAGAAAACAACATTTTTTGGGATTTTTCGGAAAGAGATTTAATCCTATTCATGGCAAAAAGAAAACACTCTGTGTCGTATTCTCTTGCCAACTACAACTCCGCATCCAAATTCGTGCTTCTCCGCTCGAGAAATTTCGTCGTAATGGTCTGAAGACAAAAATGTAGTACTAGCTAAGCCCTTTTCAACGATGCATCGAACTTTTTAGGGACATGACGGACATTACTAAAATGATAAAGTTATTGAATTGCAGCTGTTTTTCGAGTAAAACAATGTGTGTTAGTCTTTGGAATCCTCTCGAGATTGCTTTGAAATAGTAGGCGGACTTTGAAGAAAGTTATTTTTTTTTTGTAGAACGACCCACTCTAATGTAAATTCATTTATGTGATTTCGCATGAACTTATTTTTGGTAAGATAATAAATTAAGAAGAAGAAATAATGTGTCTTAAAGACTGTATTTTACTCGGTGTAACATGGCGTATGAGCGCTTTTAATTAAGATCATTTCAATTAAAACTAACAATATACTTAAAATCAAACTTGAAACATAACTTGTTTCATCTTAAACAACAAAAAATTAAAGGTACTCCTGCAAGTTCTTTTATTGTTTCAAGAAAAAACTTTTTTACTGCCAGCAAAAATGTACGTAGAATAACACTCTTTTCATGCTAGTTTTAACTGCAGGATGTGTCGCAATGCTGGGTAAATGCTTTTATCGGATCTGTTTTGAATAACAGTTGCAAGTCTTATGTTTACTTATAGTAAGGATAACAATAAAAGCAACAACAATGCGAACAAAAAATAACAACAATAACAAAAATATCTTCTCAGATTTGAGATGTTGAGATGCATGAGATGTTAAAAACAATGCAGTTTTGAGCGTTGATTTGATGTTCACAATGCGTTTGTTTGTGTTGCATACCACATGTGATGCAGAAGACTTCAAGATGTTGCTTTGTTTTAACTTGTTTATCTTTGTTTATTGTTAAAACATTTTAATTACGTTCTGTTTGTCTTATTGACATGTGTTCATTGACATATTTTTTGTCTACTATATTTGTTGTTTAACTTATTTTAATATTGTTGGCTTATGCAAATAGTATATGAAACATGCCAGCAGCAATTAAAACAGTGCAGTATTTTTTACTTCAACACTTAAAAAATATATGCTTAAGTTCTTACCTGCAACACATCTAGTGCCCATGAATGTGATGCCGTCAAATTGCTGCACAAACTAATAGCATTGCGCTAATAAATTGACACTGACAGCTTGTTTAAATCGGATTAATTCGGCGGTGGTGTGTGCACACATTTGACGCTTACTAAGCGGTGTACGAGAGATAAACTCAATTTGTTATGTAAGTGAATGAATATGAAAATCAATAGCGTTTTGTAAGGAGACGAAAGAGAGGAGAGGCAGTAGTGGAGTGGGAGGCTGGGTCCATTTGCTTATTCGTATTTATCTTAACATATCATGGCGCTACATGTATGTTACATACAACAGTATATTTTTAAAGTCGCAAAGCTTGTTTATACTCGTGAGATAAAACTTTTTGTTTACATGTAAGCCAAACTTAATGTTTGTTAATTGGCACATGTCTGGGCAATGGTATTAATTAGTTGTTGTTCTCGTGGTGTCACACGCAAGAAGTGGGTGGGACTCAACAACTTCAACACCCACTTGCCATGTGACCCAGAAAATACTTGAGGTGACACATATTGCAGACTATGGCTTAGGACTTGAATGAAGATTTTGGCGGAGATATTGTGATAGCTGTTGGAGGTTACGACTTTACGGATTAAACTTGGATAAAATTTGAGGGTTGCTTATGTGCTAAGTAATTAAGTTGAGAAGAAAAGTTTTTTTTTACAGTAAAAGGAAAAAACTTTTTAGATAGAATTTTTGCATAACTTTGAGTAGTATATCTTGAGACACACACTTGAGATTAAAACGATTAGGTCATGAAAAACAAATACGAAATTAACGATGTGTTACATTTGGGAGAAAAAAAAACACAAATAAGCAAACTTATAAGTTATTATAACTTTAGTAATAAAAAAAGATGTGTGTGTGTGCTCGCCGAACGTGTGAAGTAAAACTTATGCCCAAAAAAGTGAAGATTTTTACTTATTTACTTACTTAGTTGGCGTTACAACCGTATGTCGGTCTTGGTCTCATCTAAGAATTTGCGCCAACCATTTCTGTCTTTCGCTGGCTGGTGCCAGTTGGAAATTCCAAGCTTCGTCAGGTTGTCCTCTACTTGGTGTTTTCAACAAAGATGCGGACGTCCTCTTCTGCGTTGACCGCCGCTGGGTACCGAATCGAATGTTTTCTTCACTGATGATGACCTAGCCAGCGAAGCCGCTCGATTTTAATGCGCTTGACTATGTCGATGTCAGCGTACAGCTCATAGAGTTTATCATTCCACCGTATTCGGTACTCGCCATTGAAGCAGATTGGTCCGTAGATCTTACGAAGAGTCTTTATATCGAATGCTCCTAAAGTCCTTTCATCTGAACTGCTCAGCGTCCAGGTTTGCGGTGCATAAAGTAGGACGGGCATGATGAGCGATTTATAGAGCGTGATTTTCGACCATGCAAATTTTTTTGTTACAAGGCAAATTGCACAACTCAAAGCATTTGGCGAGTCCCATTTACAACGTAGCTTTATCTCGAAGTAGACAGAATTTTTACTATATTCGCAATCAGCGTTGCCATATGCTCCGATATTTTGGATATGTTACGATTTTAATACTTGAATCCGACGTTCCGATATTTGACCAAAATTCTTCAAAATGTTACGATTTCAGAAAAAGTAGATCCGGCGTCCGATTTTGCATATATTTTTAGATACATATGAAGCATTATTTCTGAAGTGATACACCGGAAACTTAAAAGTATTCCGATTTTGATGAAATTTAAAACATGTGAAGTTCTAGTGGTTATATAGTCATGTCTTAAATTTTTTTGACCTAGATTAACGGATTATCTTTTTAGATGCTGTTGAATTTTTGAGTTAAGTGTATGAAAATGCAATTTCAAATTTCTACAGATTTTTAACGGATTGGCGGATTTTAACAAATTAAACGCCAAATGAAAGAAAAAAATCGTAGTTTTTATACCTTTTACAAGAAATTGCGAAAAAATAATTTTTTTTTGTAAATTTTTTTGGTTAAATAAAAGAAATGCATTTTTCTTAAAATACCTCTCCTCGGCTTTTTTTCAAAATAATTTTAAAAAATGTCTGGGCTTATTACCTTTCAAATAATATATCAGTTAGAGTGGTGTCTCTTGGGGTTTTCAAGTTACGTACATTTATATGAACACTATTACACAAAATTTCAGTTTTAACTAAATAATAAAGTAATAAAGGAGTGAAATGAAGTAATTTTTGCCCTTAATGTAAAGATCTCATTAAATTTTTCATATCAATTTGTTGATATGTTCACGATATAGAGCGTGGTGTTTACATTAGCCTATCTTCACTCCACCCTAGAACAATTTGTTGATTTCTTATTGATTAAGGTGCTTTTATTTATTTGTTTGTGGAATAAATTTTAAATGTAGATTTGATATTGTGTTGTGTTAGTTCTTGTGATTTATAATGCCAAATAAAAAAATTTCAATGATATTCAAATGCGCCAACCCTTTCAAAATAAAAGGTCATGGAATTGGCAAGGGCCTAAGAAAAATTCCGAAGTCATTTCTCTGAAGCGCAAGCTCATTTTCTTAAGGATCAAAAATTGTGCACATCATGCAGGTTAAAGTTCCTCAAGATACCGAAACCAGATCGTGCAGAAACAAAAACGAGTGTTCAAACAAGTGAATCTGACACCGACGGTTGCGCCGATGTAGAAGATGATTTTGAAAATACTCATTGTGACAGAAACCACGTAGATGCTCTGGAAGTTTTAAACCAAATTAGAGATAAGTTCAAAAGTTGTTCCAGCAATACGGATAGACTGTTATTGCTGACTCTAGCTCCAAAATCGTGGGGTCGAAAGCGATTGGCTGCTGAGTTCGGTGTTTCCCAACGACAGGCACACAAGGCGAAAAAATTTGTCGCTATAGGTGGAATTCTAACATCGCCAAACCATAACAAAGGAGGACGAAAATTATCAGCTGAAATAGAGGCACTCGCGCTTTCATTCTATGAAGACGAAGAGAATAGCCGCATATTGCCGGGCATGCAAGATTTTGTGTCGGTAAAAAAACCAGATGGGTCTCGAGAACAAGTTCAAAAGAAGCTTATTTTATCCAATCTTTCGGAACTGCACGAAAAATTTAAGCAACAGCATGCCGATGTCAAAATTGGTTTTTCGAAATTTGCACAACTTCGACCACGTCATTGTGTGCTTGCAGGGAGCAGCGGAACGCACACCGTTTGTGTTTGCACATACCACGAAAACGTTAAACTCTTACTAGAAGCGGTGAACCTTCGAAACATATCTAAAGATCTTGATGTTCCTCTTCAGAGCTATCGTGACTGTCTGAAGTTGCTTATGTGCAAGGTACCTACTTCCCAATGCCACTTTGACAATTGTAACTCCTGCCCAGACGTACAGCCTTTTAAGAGTTTGTTAAGCAATCTCTTAAACGAAAACTTCATTGAAAGAGTGGAATTTTCTGTTTGGCAAAACACTGATAGAAGTACATTGAAGACTGAAGTTTTGGATACGGATGAATTCATAGATCACTGCTGCAATCTTTTGGAAAAACTTAAAGTTCACGATTTTATTGCCAATACACAGACTGCTTTTCTCAAAGAATTAAAAAATGGTCTCAAGGAAAACCAATGCTTAATTCAATGTGACTTTGCAGAAAATTATGCGTTTATTGTACAAAATGCTGCGCAATCGTTTCACTGGAACAACGACCAGTGTTCAATATTTACAGTGGTAATTTATTATATGGAGCAGGCAGAATTAAAAACTAAAAGTTTGGCGATTTTATCCGACAGGCTTACTCATGACACAGTTGCCGTGTATGAATACCAAAATATTATAATAAATTACCTAAAAAAACATTTCAAACCATCAAAAATATTTTATTTCACGGATGGTGCTGCACAACATTTTAAAAACAAATTCAATTTCATCAATTTATGTTACCATGAAAGCGATTTTGGTTTAGCTGCGGAATGGCATTTTCATGCTACTGCTCATGGAAAAGGCCCATGCGACGGAATAGGAGGTAATCTAAAACGCCTTGCTGCACGAGCCAGTTTGCAAGCCTCATCCAAAAACCATATTTTAAATCCCAAAGCACTATACGAATGGTCAAAAATCAATATGAAGAAGACTGAAGTTTTTTATAGTTCAAAAGAAGATCAAGCTCTGACGGCTGAAATCTTGAAATTAAGATTTACACAAGCAACAACTGTACCCGGGACTCAAGGGTATCACTGCGTTATACCAACAACTGAAAACTCCTTATTATTAAAAAAATATTCGCTAGATTCCAATTATTGCACTTTTATAAGAAAAATTAATAAAAATAATTAAAAAATGTTTTTAACAAATAAAAACTTTTTTTTTTTGGGCACTTTTCACTTATCTTTGGGACAGAAAATTAAAATTTTTGTAGTTTAAACTGAAATTTTGTATAATAGTGTTCATATAAATGTACGTAACTTGAAAACCCCAAGAGACACCACTCTAAGTGATATATTATTTAAAAGGTAATAAACCCAGACATTTTTTAAAATTATTTTGAAAAAAATCCGAGGAGAGGTATTTTAAGAAAAATGCATTTCTCTTTTTTAACCAAAAAAATTTACAAAAAAAAAAATTATTTTTTCGCAATTTCTTGTAAAAGGTATAAAAACTACGATTTTTTTCTTTCATTTGGCGTTTAATTTGTTAAAATCCGCCAATCCGTTAAAAATCTGTAGAAATTTGAAATTGCATTTTCATACACTTAACTCAAAAATTCAACAGCATCTAAAAAGATAATCCGTTAATCTAGGTCAAAAAAATTTAAGACATGACTATATAACCACTAGAACTTCACATGTTTTAAATTTCATCAAAATTGGAATACTTTTAAGTTTCCGGTGTATCACTTCAGAAATAATGCTTCATATATATATGAAAAGAAAAAAAAAATTGTATAATAAAATTGATGGCAACTTTAAAATAAAGAGATGCGATGGTACTTCTGCATTTCCAATAATGGAAAAATTTATTTTTGAATTGTTGAGCTTACCGAATTCGTCAGCTAACGTTGAACGAACTTTTAGTCAAATAAATATTAATAAAACTAAATTTCGCAATAGATTAGAGTTAGATACAATAGAAGGAACTCTGCATACAAAAGATTATCTGCGTATGAAATCTTTTTACTGATTTAGTTTTGAAATTGATAAAGAATTGATAAACAAATTTAATAAAGCAATGTACCTGTAAATTTTATTTTTTTGACATATTTTTTCCACTAAAATCAAATTTTTTTATAGTTTTTGCTGGCTTAAAAAAACAATATTTTTTCGTTAATTTACTTGAAACAAAAGCTTTACATTTAAAGAGTTAAAATTGAAAAATTATGTATTATAGCTCTATGCATTTAATTTTTACCGATTTAAGAGATCTACATTAAACCAAACTGTGTTGCAAATGTATTTTTAATTTGAGTTTTACTCTTTGTTTGTGTGTTCAAAAATATTTTCAAAATCTACTTTATTATAATATATTTTCTATATATATAATCATTATTGAATTGACTTTTGAAAAAAATGTGATTTATTTAAATAAATAAACCTTAAATATACGTCATACGTCTAATAAAATGCAATATTTTATTTGTCTTCTTTGTTGTAAAATGCGACTGAAAATTTCTTAGTTCTTGTTTTCAGAGTTTCACAAATCCGACGAGAAATCCGACGAGCAGAGTGCAAAAGTTACGCTGTAAATTTTTTTTCATGGCAACACTGTTCGCAATGTTTGTTCGAAGACTCTCACAACTCTCAGCTGAATCGCGAAGCAGGCAAAAGGATCACTATATTCACTATGCTTGTTCGTTTATTCGCCCAACTCTCAACGTGAGGAACGAAGCAAGCACATATTGTAGAGCAGAGAGTGAGAGCACAATTCGCACTCAACATTAAAAAAGAGAGTGAGTTAATGCGAAGCAAGCAAAATTGTTTGAGGAGAATGCGAATACCTGAGAAAAAAGAATATGTAGTGAAGAAGGAGAGTGCGTTATGAAGCGAAGCGCTTGTTGCAGATCTCTGGTACAGAAGTTCCAATTAAGAAGCAATATTTTTGGGAGAGAGTATATACATACCCAGTAGTTATTTTGGAGTCGATTGAAAAAACTAACTTGTTCATTTCTAGCGCCATTTGTACTAGGGATGTCAGTTGCAAAAATGCATCGATGTATTTCTTCGTTTCGATGCATCGAAATGTGCATCGATATTTTTCGAGGGCATAGATCGATGCATCGATTTGCATAGGATTTTTCAGTTATTACAAAATTGTACACAATTTAAAATTAATTACTCTAACTCATGATTCAATTACTATAGGTTGTCCATTCATTTGACGTTTACTCACAAGAATGAAGATATACACCCGTAAAATTGAAGAGGAGAGCAAAAGAGTAATTTTTTAATGCCATCAAAGTAATCAGTTGCAGGAATATCATACTTTTTCGCAGTACTAAATACCTAAGGATACATTTCACTGCTGCTTTTTCTACTACGTCCTGCACTGCTTGTTTGTTTTGATATTAAATTTAAGTAAGTTTTTAAAAAACTAATTTTAATATTTTTTTGTGCAAATCTATTCACACCGCTGACGGCTTTATATTTTCCACTGGCACATTATATTTTCGAATTTTATCACCAAAATACACTGTTTTGCAAATACCGCACGTTATTTTAATAATTACAACTTAATAGTAGCGATTTATATTTCAATTGAACAAAAATGACTCGCAACAAAATTTAAAAACAATTTTCAATAATAACTATCAGAGCAATAATTATTATAAGCACAATGCACACTATGTTTTTCCTGCTAACAGCAAAATATAGAATAACTACTTTTAAAAAAAAAATACACAACAAAACACTGAAACATAACTTTTTTCATAGAAGACCACAAAACCCTGGTTGCCATTTATATTTGAGAGAGAATATATTTTTTTTTACAAATTTACGGGTGTTGTCAAACGAATGGACAACCTGTAATAGTTGAATCATGCTCTAACTGAGCTAATTATGTTTCTAACGGACTATTGAATCAAGTAAAAAACTTTTTCGTAAAATAGAAATTCTGCAATGGAAAGTTTTTCTAAAAAATCTAAAAATTCAGGGAGAGTTTTGTATGACTTTAGAATTTAAAATTTTCAATTGTTCTAAGAAAAAGTGTTTGACCTGATTCAACAGCCCGTTACAAACATGGTCAACTTTGTTATAGTAAATAATTTGAAATGTTGCTTATAAATAATAAGTGAAAGAATTATTTTTACGAATACCAGTACTTTAACAAATTTATTAGCGCAAAACACTAAACACTTTTCAATTATTTTTCAGAGAATCTTATATATATCATTATATATATGTAAAATTTATCAAAATGTTTACAAGGTAATACAATTTTATGTTTCCCAGTATATTTTGTCTTTGCTTTGCAGGAACAATTGTTTGTTTAATCTGTGCCCTGCTAATCTATTCCTTTGCTGAGTAATGATTTGAGCGGCTTGTAAAAAAAGTCGTTCGGAAGGAACCGAGCTACCAACCAATGTTAAATATTTATACGCCACTTTGTATAAAGTGGGTTGTGTCGCGAATCGCGGGAATCGCGTTGTTTTCACTTCGTTTTTCAAAAAACCGCCAAACCACACTTTTTGGAGCCATTTAACTCAAATCACTCACATCAAATTTACTCACTTTGCACAATTGAAAAACTGAAATGGCGGTTCAATGTACTAGAGATGTCAGTTTACAAAAAACATCGATATATCGATGCATCGATGCATCGACTTATTATACATCGAGTGGATAATTTTCGATGCATCGAAGCAAAACATCGATATTTTCGATGCATCGATGTTTTTCCGACATCCCTAATTTGTACTTGTTATGAAATAGTACAAAAAACTTTCAGCGTAGAACAGTTCACTTTGATTTAATTTGTTTTTTTTATCAAAATTTTTACTGACAAAAAAAATGATATCTGAACACGAGTTGTGTCAATTTTTAATTTTCAAACTGTTTGAGGAACTTGCAAAGGTAAGTTTATGCAATATATTAAAAAACAGTAACTTCATAAAATAAAAGAAATGCATCATCTTTCACGTGATGCACTTCTTTTCGTAATACAAGCATGTTAAAAATGCCTCTAACGTTTGAATCCTTTGAAACCATTTTAAGATATATTGGGGGTTGGAATTAATTTTAAAGGTTTTTTTTCGGTTTTTGAGCATTTATTTAGAAACAACGGTACAATGTATATTATTCAAAGTATTGTCCATCGTTAGCTACAACATTTTCCCATCTTTCTGGCAGCATATGGATTCCGCGCCGGAAGAACGATTCGTCTTTTGAGGCAATCCACGAATCGACCCATTTTTTGGTATCCTCGTAAGAAGTGAAGCGCTGCTCAGCCAAGCCATGCGTCATCGATCTGAATAGGTGGTAGTCGGAAGGGGCTATGTCTGGGCTATAAGGCGGGTGGGGTAGCACATCCCAATTCAGCGCCTCCAACGTTTCCTTGACGGTTCTTGCAACATGTGGCCGTGCGTTGTCATGTTGAAAAACCACTTTGTCGTGTCTTTTGGCATATTCCGGCCGTTTAACCTTTAATGCTCGGCTCAATTGCATCAATTGTTGGTAGCGTTCCCCAGTGATGGTTTCGTTAGGTTTTAGCTCATAGTACACGACACCCTTCTGATCCCACCAAATACACAGCATAAGCTTGGCGCCATGAATATTCGGCTTGGCCCTCGATGTTGATGCATGGCCGGGTGGTCCCCATGATTTTTTTCGCTTAGGATTATCGTAATGGATCCACTTTTCATCGCCAGTGACAATACGATGCAAAAAACTCTTCCTTTTATGCCGTTGAAGCAGTTGTTCGCACATGCAAAATCGCCGTTCAACGTCTCTCGGCTTCAACTGGTACGGCACCCAATTTCCTTGCTTTTGAATCATTCCCATGGCCTTCAAGCGTTTGCCGACCGTTGATAAGTAGACTCCCAATGATTCTGACAATTCTTGAAGGGTTTGACACGGGTCTTCATCGAGCAAAGCCTCCAATTCCTCATCTTCAAACTTTTTCGGCTGGCCCGGACGCTCTTTGTCTTCCGTATCAAAATCACCACTTTCAAACCGACGGAACTAGTACTCACAAGTAGAATCGATGGAGCATAGTCCCCGTAAGCCTCAGTAAGCGTGCGTTGTGCTTCAACCGCTTTTTTCTTCAAATGGAAGCACAAAAGTAAACCTTCCCGCAAATTGCGTTTTGTTGGAACGAAAGTCGACATGTTCACAGAGAAAAAAATATATGTTGTTTACACTTCAGTGGAATGACACATACTAAAAAATGAAGCTTAGACAATGTGCTTTGAAATGAATATAGTCACAGGTGTGCCCGATGCGATCTATTGATAGTTACGCCATCTCTTAGAAAACCTTTAAAACTAATTCCAACCCCCAATACTTTAAGACTTTAGCAGAAAGTACCAGTTTGGAAATGCTCATATTGGAAATAGTTCAAATATATGGAAAAAGGAATGTTTTTTTGGTGCAATTGTCTTGTCCTATGACAACAACACGTAAAAGACGTCAGTTCGATTAATGCAAAAGGGTATTGCAGACAGACCAGTACTAGTTCATTTTAGATTTAGCTCAGAGCTATTTAAAAGTAGGTCCAATTTTCTGCAGGGTAGCTAAGGGTTCAAGAATTTCATCTGTTCCCAAGCTTCAGCCACATTACGTTTCAAGTCGAGGACCGAAACATTGAGAAGGAAGCTAAGATCGTCTGAAGGATGTGTTAAATCTTTGGAAAATGCCTCCAAACTTCGCTTCAAATAGGAGCCATTGCTTGTACCCTGTGCTTATTGATTGTATATATTATCTTCTTTAAAGATCCGCCTAATGTGATGCTTGTTAAATTTCTTGTGAAAATTGTGACATTGCAACATTTACTTTTGATGGTTTTCATTCGATTATTTTTCATTTAACAATTATTTTTGTGGTCAATCGAATGGGAAAATACGGAACAGTTAAATTGTTAATCGAAAGAAAATGACCAATTATTATAACTTTTTCGGTTAATCGTCCCATCACTAGTGCTCAGCAAATAGGTAATATTGTAAAATTACAAAAATTATCAGTTTTGCTGAGAATCAGCCATAAACTATAATAATCACCATAAACATAATCATTACAACTTTATCCTGTCGTATCTTTCAAGATTTCGAATTTAATTCATGGACTTAACACACTGAAACGTCCTTCTTTAGTCCCAGTGTGCGTGTACAAAGCCTTGTACTATCTCAAATCATTCAATAAACTTAACTTTTAGTCAGTTTATTTGATAACGACTTAACAGAAATTCAAGTTCAATTGAATAATACAAAGCCTTAGGATAATGATTTTTTTCCTATACTTCCGCTTTCATGTGATGACTATGAATCAAACACAAAGAGGAAAAGGAAAAGGAAAAAAAAAAGAATGCATTCCCATTTCACACCAGCCAACAGAGCAACACACACACTAAAGTAAACACATAAACACAAACACTTATAAATAGAAATCCCCGGTAGTTTTATCAGCCAGCGATCAAAAGTAGAAAATAGCAAAAAATTGCATTTAATAGCTGGAAAAAATACCAAAAGCTATTCAGTGCAAACTACAGTCTCATCTTCTTTCGACATGCCACATCCAGCTCTTGTTTGCGGTACTGAAAGAGCCTTACAAATAATATGACGCTGAACAACAACAGCGTTGTTTTGGGTTGTGGTGGTCAAAAATGTTCAATCGAAATGTAAGCGACAAGTTGTACTTTCAACCAACCACAGAAGCTTTTATGTGCTTTGGTCAACAGCTTGCCTGGTGACACCACTCTACAATTTAAGAGCACAGAGGACTCAGCAGAGATTAGCTATGGTATAGAGTTTGAGTCTGAGGAAATGAGTGTTTTTGTTGTGCGCTATCTGCTTGGCTGTCCATTAAATCTTTTTTATTGCCATGCGAATTTGTAGATTTTGTTCTTTGGTAATTTTTACTCTCGAGTTCTTTTTAACGCAATTTTGATTGTTGTTTCTTGAATCTTTCTAAATCACTCTTTGTTGCTGTAAATAGCGTTTTCGTTTAGTTGTAAGACGATTTTGAGGAAATTTAACTGATTTAACAGTGTGGATTTTTAAGCATATTAAAAATGCAGGACTTGTATATAAAACGTGTTCTTTCAACATAGTCATCATTCCTTCATCCTTGATATCGTGTTTAGATATTTTTAAATAATTTCCGTTTCTTTTGTATTGGCTACGAAAGAGTTTGATAGCACTCGGCGATAAGCAAAATGTGTTTTGGTAGCCAAATTTTATTTCTGATGTGTACATAATTGTGCACTAGGGCGTATCGAATTAACATTTTTTTAATTCAAGAGGTCTCAAAAGTTGTACAGGGTTGACAAGATTTAAAAAAAAAAAATTTTAGAAAAAAAATTATGTCTTTCTCTCCCGCAAGGACAAGGTTTTTGAGATGTTTTTGAGATAAGCCAGGGTGCGTTAAGCACAGGGTTCGCATTTGCTCATTCATGAACTGCTCATTTCTGCTTCTATTCATTCATTTAAGAATATGAAGTAAAATCAAAGTGAGGAGCTCATTTTTGTGAAGAGATGATCAGATTTTTTTTGTTCATGAACTGAAGAAGAGCAAACTAGTTTGTGAACAAGAACATTTTTTACTCTTTTGAAGAGACTGTTGCTATTCATCTGTTCTTCAATGCTTCACTTGTCTTTCGTTGGCTCTTCATTTGTTCATGAAATTTTCATGAAGTGGTGAAGGCAACGGATGATGCTCTCGTTCGTTTCGTTTAATTTTGTTTTTTAGATACACACAACGTTTGCATGCTGTGTTGTATTGAAGCGAGGCATTGAAATGGCTTAAATGTTTGTGTGTATGTATGTTAAGCAGCGTGGCAACAAGAATGCAATAACAGATCATTGTGGGATTCTATGGAAAGTTTAATAAACAGCCACAGCTTTGTTTTTGATACGCATCCACAGTGGCTCATATGATGGTTGTTAGCAAATAAAATTTACTTTTTCTATTTTGGGGGATACAAATTCCACCTGTAGGGTAAAAAATTGAGAAATATGTATACCAAGTACAAAAATATTTTTTCACAAAAATAGCAGGCGATGGAAAAATTTATGTATACACCTAAAACATTTAATGGAACAAATTAATTCATGTTATTTTTTTTTTGACAAGAAAAAAATTTACATAACCCATTTTATTTTTTTTAAGTAAGAGGTAATTATGATTAACATTCTTTTTTTTTATAAACATAAAATTTTAGTTTTTCGCTCTTTGTTTATTGCTCTATAATTATAATTTAAAACTCTTAAAAAACATATTATTAGGTGGCAACCCTAATATTTCAAAATGACATAATTTTTAAATTCTGACCACGGATTTGGATTCAGCGACCCATTTTTAGTGTGCAATTTTTTTGCCGGCCCCGAATTCGTAAAAATTAAAAAAAATAAGGTGGGAACCCTATCAACTAACTTGAATTTTAAAATTCTGACTTCAGATTCAAAATCAGCGGCCTCCTAACACTGATAACTGACGTTTAAAACACGTCAAAATACACATTATTAGGTGGCTACATATTTCTAAATTTTTTACCCAACATGTGGAATTTGTAACCCCCAAAATAGAAAAGGTAAATTTTATTTGCTATCAGCCATCATATGAGCCACTGTGCATGCGTATCAAAAACAAAGATGTGGCTGTTTATTAAACTTTTCATAGAATCCCACAATGCTTTGTTATTGCATACTTGTTGCCACGCTGCTTAACATACATACACACAAACATTCAAGCCATTTCAATGCCTCGCTTCAATACATAACAGCGTGCACACGTTGTGTGTATCTAAAACACAAAATTAAACGAAACGAACGAGAGTATCATCCGTTGCCTTCACCACTTCGTGTAAAATTCATGAACAAATGAAGAGCCAACGAACGAGAAGTGAAACATTGAAGAAGAGACGAATAGCAACAGTTTATTCGAAAGAGTAAAAAATGTTCTTGTTCACAAACTGGTTTGCTCTTCTTCAGTTCATGAACAAAAAAAATCTGCTCATCTCTTCACAAAAATGAATATGAGTAGGTTTTTTTTTGAGCAAAAAATTCCTTCATATTCATGAAGCTTCATGAGTGAGCAAATACGAACCCTGGTTAAGCAATTAAAATGCACTCTCGCTCATCTGAGTTATCTTTACTATGAGTATATCATTTTAAAATGTTCAGAGCGTATGCGAATAAAATATTCGCTCTTTGAACTCCTAAACTGCTTTCCTTTTTCGTGAGTTTGCATGCTGCGTAGGGCATTCAATTTCGGGACGCTTTGGCAATCCCGGGATTTTGGGATTTGAAAAACACCGGGTGCCGGGCTTGACAAACCTTAGAAAACGAATTTTTTGGAAGACGTAATATGAAGTTCCTAAGTAGTTATGCCTTGTTTTACAACACAAAACATTGCAGAAGATTATAAAAAACTAAAAAACACAGTTTCGATTAAACATTTGGATAGTATATATTGTTTATTTTTGAAAAAAAAAACAAAGATCAATTCTTTTAAAAAAAATTAATAAAATTAGATAATTCAGAAGGTTCATAAAATTATTTGTAAAAAATAGAATAGTTTAGTAACACTGTAGGTAAATTTTCAACTTTTGAAAAGACACAAAAAACGCCGAGATACGTAAACTTATTTTTCGGTCGAAGAATTCAGTGGCATACTCAGTTTTTGCAAATCGGACTAAAGTCTCGAGCTATTCAGATTTTTGATATTTGACCTACATTTAAAAAATTTTTATAATTTTTTTACAATTAATTTTTATTGTCTTTCCAAAAATACCTCCAACGTGAAAATCGAATTAGTCTTGTTTAATCTATGATTTTTCAAAAGTCAAGCAATTTCGCTATTTCTTCCATTTGGACCAAATTTGAATGTTAAACGTAAAAACTTTTAAAAAAATCAAAAATTTTTTTGCTCAAATTAGAGTTTTTATTTCATAAAGAGATTAAATTATGAAAGTGTAAGCAAAATCGAAGGTGGTCAAAATTTTTGGTCTCCAAAAATAAGGAAAATATAGCTAAAAATGGGCCTGAAAGTGACTAAATTTCATTCGCAAATATCTCGAGATTTTGATCTGATTGAGAAAAACTGAGTATGCTACTAAATTCTATGCAGTAAAATTTTAGTATTTCTAAGTAAGAATTTTTTGATTTTTTACAGCTTTTTTTTTAATTTTTTTGGTAAAATTTTAGTTTTTTTAAGTTAAGTAAAATTTTTAATGTATTTTGCAATATTTTTTATGTTAGTTCAGGGAAGGTTTTGTTATTTTGTTAAAAGAGTTTTATTTTTGTATTATTAAAATCACATTTGAGTATTTCTTAGGAAGTATCATGTGTTTAAAACATTGGGCCTTACCAATAGTCGATTTAATACTTACTCTTAATTTAGTGTCAGATTTTTTTGACATTATTTCTATGAAATTTGTTGTCAAAAAATTACACTAAATTTAGCGTCTGCATTAAAATGACTATTGGTAAGCCCCATTGTGTTATTTTGTATAGCTATTGAATTTTTTGCTGGAATATTTTGAAATTTTTTTGCAGTAGAGGCCATCCCGGGATTCCGAAAACCCTGGGATTTTAGGCCTTGCAGTCCCGGGACTGTCGGGATTAAGAAAAGTCCGGGATGCCCTAATGCTGAGAAATTTTAAAAGAGTGACGTCGTGTTGATGAGAGTTGTTGAGCTTTAATTAAGCAAGGCTCATTTACAGTGTTGCCATGAAAAAAAATTTTTCTGCGTAACTTTTGCACTCTGCTCGTCGGATTTCTCGTCGGATTTGTGAAACTCTGAAAACAAGAACTTAGAAATTTTTGGTCGCATTTTACAACAAAGAATACAAATAAAGTATTGCATTCTATTAGACAAAAGACGTATATTTAAGGTTTATTTATTTAAATAAATCACATGTTTTTCAAAAGTCAATTCAATAATCATTATAAATATAGAAAATATGTTATAATAAATTACACTTTGAAAATATTTTTGAACACACAAACGAAGAGTAAAAATCAAATTAAATACATTTGCAACACAGTTTGGTTTAATGTAGACCTCTTAAATCGGTAAAAATTAAATACAATACATATAGCTATAATACATAATTTTTCAATTTTAACTCCATAAATGTAAAGTTTTTGCTGCAAGTAAATTAACGAAAAAATTTTGTTGTTTTATTTAAGCCAGCAAAAACTACAAAAAATTAGATTTTAGTGAAAAAAATATGTATAAAAAATATAAAATTTGTAAAGTTTGTTTATCAATTCTTTATCAATTTGAAGACTAAAACAGTTAAAAGATTTCATACGCACATAATCTTTTGTATACAGAGTTCATTCCATTGTATCTAACTCTAATCTATTGCGAAGTTTAGTTTTATTAATATTTATTTGACTAAAAGTTCGCTCAACGTTAGCTGAGGAATTCGGTAAGCTCAAAAATTCAAAATTAAATTTTCCCACTATTGGAAATGCAGAAGTACCATCGCATCTTTTTATTTTAAAGTTGCCATCAATTTTATTATACTAATTTTTTTCTTTTCATATGTATATAAAAATATATGCAAAATCGGACGCCGGATCTACTTTTTCTGAAATCATAACATTTTGAAGAATTTTGCTCAAATATCGGAACGTCGGATTCAAGTATTAAAATCGTAACATATCCGATATATCGGACCATATGGCAACGCTGCTCATTTATAAGGTTGTAGCACTTGAGAGCGAGCTCGGTCGAACTGTCATAATGGATGAAAAGAAATCAAGAAAATTAATACATAGAACCATAGTAGAATTAGAGAAGGTAGATGCATTTCAGAGAGACAGCCTGCCGGAACTGTCAAAACGAAGTTGACAGCTCATACAAAATCTGAAAACGATGACAATGCGATAAGAAACCAAAAATAGGCAAGAATAGCAAAATGCTTGAGTTTGACAATTCTGGCTATGACAAAAAGAGAGCAGTCTGAAATGCATATACCTTCACTTGTTCTACCATGCATAGAACAAAGAAAAGCAAAGTGACAGTTCAAGCAAGGGCTGAAAAAGAGTGCATTTCTCTCAACTGCCATAACCTAATAAATGAACCTTGGAAATGATAAACTCATTGAACCGCTAGCTTTCGTTTGATGCAAAACTGTAGGTAAACACTTCGCTAATAATATATTTAATCAAAAGAACTTTAAAAATCATTACATTATATGAAATTGAAAAAACTAAATTAAATAAACAACAAAGAAACATTCATAAAACACGTATTTATTTTTAATTAACAAGATTACTCGTTGAGTCAATAAATGAGCGAACGCAAAAATTCCAATGAAATGAGTTTATCTTTGCAAAAACTAGCGAGCGAAAAACAATAAATGAATAACCATGATACAATTATTTGACAAGGTAGCCGCGTAGACTGGCTTTTTTCTCACGAGCGGCGATGGGTAGTTGTCAAAATTAGCTGTTTATGCAATTAATCAAAGGAAAGTGAAAAAATAAGCGACGAATTAAGCATAGCTAGTCAACCGCAACAAATTAAAAACATTTCAATTAACTTCGCGAATAAATTTAATGCATCAAAGGTAAGTTAAATATAAGCACATAGCTAGTCAACAGCAGCAAACTACAACATTCTTTAGCTGTTTTTGACAACTACCAATCGCCAAAAAGCTGTCACGGCTACCTTGTAAAATAATTGTATCATGATGAATAACAAAGAAGGCGTTGTTCAACTCAGTTTTTTGAGGAGTACAATCTACGATCGAACACTATGAAAGAGCGTAGAAAAAGTTTTGCTCACTCTGAATATTTAACATAAAAGCGCACTAGTTTTTTTTCTTCACGAATCAGGAAAGCAAAATGAATCGTTCGTTAATTGAATAATATTGACTAGGAGGAGTGCAATTTTTCTCTTCAATTGAGAGTTTTTACGAATCCTGAGATAAAGAGTAAAAAAGTAACGATCTCAAAATGTTTAGATTTTTGTAAGAAAAACTACATACCATATGTCTTAAAGCAAAAGTGCATATAGACTTTAAGAATATTTTGCCAAGCACGATGCCACTCTCAATTTTCACCCACAATGTCTTGTGAGAAGGATATTCTGTAAAGAGAGAATCACAACTTTTGATTGTTATCCGATTGCCTTAACCTTGGTGGTATTGAATAAAGTAGCAACGTTTTCCTTAAATTTGGCAAATTAATAATTTGCATAATTTTCACATATGAATTTTCTTGTTTTTGAGAAATGCATACTTGAACGCAATTTTTTAACTTTTTCAAAAAAATTAATATAAGGTTTTATATATCAGGCTTCAGAAGTGGTACCAAAGATAATTTTCACAATATGGACTCTTAAAATATTTCTTAACAACACCCTGGCTAAAAGTATGTATCACTACCCAGCAAACCAAAGTTTCCAAATTCGTTACGAATTTTTCGAAATTATTCCGAGTTCGGCATCCGAATTCCAGTGGCGTAAAAGGCGGGCCCGCAGAGCCCGCATTGCGGGCGGGCGCAACTAAGCCAGGGGCACCCTCAAGTCTCTTGATGAAAATGATAAATGAAGTGGAGAACGACGTTATAATAAACCGAACGAACGACTAATATATTAATGTTTGAATTTTTCCAAAATTTGTATGGTTTTCAATAGAAAATATCTTTGGTGAAAAAATCAAAATGAATTTTTTTAACAGTCGCAACCGTTTCGTTATGACGTCATTAAGAATACAGTTTTTCTTGCCATTCACAATTTATTAAATTTTTTTTTATATATCAAAATAAAGTTTTAATTTTTTTTTATGTCTGGCAACATTACTGTGTTTGTTTACATTTTGAACACATGGTTTTAAGATTATAATAAAAGTTAACACTAAAAGCGGGATACAAAATTTTCAATATTCTAATTTTAAAAGTGTTTAAAAAAAATTTTTGAGACTATAAATTTTCCACGAAAACATCATTAGAACTGCGTAACACCGAATCCAAAAATTTCTTGCTAGCAGGGAAGATATATATTTTTTTTATGGTGACTTTGTTTAGTTAAAATGGGAGATATATTTGATGTATGGCAGCTGATTATTTTTTGAAATTTCCAATTATTTGCAAACACAAAAAACTCAATTTTTAAAATTTTCCTGCTGTTATCAAATAAGCTTACAAATATAAACAAAATCGTTGGCAGTATAACTTGTGTTTGTAGTATTTTCCAAGGCTGAGTACCTATAATAAAACTAATGGCCGTGACATTCGCCTATGAAACTTTCCATTTTTTTATTATCACAAAAGAAATTGATGTAGCAAATATCATTGTTTTGAGACAAGACTTAATGAAGTTTATATATAACTTTTTTAAAATTTCTTAATTTTGTCACGAAAGATATCCGTGCCAATTCTCATAGCTCTTCGATCATTCCTTTTAATTTTGGCCAAGTATGGGGACTGGTTGACGTTTGTTTCCAAAAGATTTCATATATTCTAAAATATTTATTTCCTTCGCAAAATATTATTGTTTTAAATAACAACAATAAATGAAAAATAATTGTATAATATGTGCTGAAATAAAATTTAAGTCCGACTATTTTGAGCAAAAGTTGTCCTTGTTAGGCAAAACTCGATTATAGTCGAAGTCGATTTACCCGTTTGCTTTCATATTTTCAGCAAGTCAGCTACTAATGTTATTTTAATCAATCAGTTCTTATCATTATTGAAATACTTATCATTATTGAAAATAATTGATCTCATTTATCCAAACTTTAAGTTTAACTTTTTAAAATAATTAATATATGTTTTTTTGTTACCTACTTTGTGATAAAATCTGAAAATATTTATTATAAATTTTATTATATTTGATATTATATAAAGTATGTATGTTTATGTTATTGCTTTTTTTAACAAATTCTATTTAAATAAAAATTTATTTATACGATTTAAAACATATAAAAAAGAAATTTAAAATTTATATTTTTAAAATGTAACTGCTGTAATAAATGACCCTATTGAATTAAAACAACTCTTTCTTGTTCTCTTTTTTTTTGTCAAGAGTTCTTTTGTTTCTTCCTATGCTTCTAGTAACCTACTAATAACATATTTTTACACTAAAAGTAAATAGCAGAGCTTTTTTAGAAACCTGCGGGCAGGCCCACAAAATATAGTTACGCTACTGCCGAATTCGTTCCGATTTCGTAACGGAAATCGTAAGGAGGGGTTGACACGAGTTCGGAAGGAATTTTAGTAACGAATTCGTAAAAAAATCGTAAAGAATTGGAGTATCGTATTCGTAACAAATTCGTAAAGAATTGACGTATCGATTTCATAACAAATTCTTAACGAATTGTAGCACCGAACTCGTAACGAAATGAATCATCGAATTCGCAACGATTTCTTAATGATTTTTGTACCGTATGTAATACAAAATTAAATCACAATATTTATTTATTTCTTTATTTATTTATTAATTTATTTATTTATTTATTTATTTATTTATTTATTTATTTATTTATTTATTTATTTATTTATTTACTTATTTATTTATTTATGTAAAACTAGAACCTAGAATACTAGAGAGTATCATCTGTTTTAAAGAAAAAGTTGTTTAAAACTAAATTAGTTTACAAATGGAAAATTATTATGGCCTACCAATTTAACACCGCACAATTTAAATTTGAAAATTTGAATACGGAACCCTTTCGAATTATTCGGAAATGTTCCGAAATTACTGTTGCGAAATAGTTACGGATTCGTTAAGAATTCTCGAAATAGTTACGAACTAATCGGAATTCAGACAAATTCGGAAACTTTGGTTTGCTGGGTAGGTAAGGACCTTGATTTTGTTTCCTATTTCGATTTAAAAAAAAATTTGTTCCTAGTTTTTTTCCTTAAATTTGCTTGGAATACGATCTTAGAAAACGATCTAAGTTTTGCGATACGTCCTTTTGTGCACTAAAAACAAAAATAACAAATTTTTAAATTCTAAAGATAAGTTTTTAAAAACAATTAACTTTTAAAAAGATGCGCTTATATTTTTGAACACAACCCAATTACGAATCGTCCAATTTTTTTAGCAAATATTGCAAACAATTTAAAATTTAATTAATACCTGTCGAAGCAAAATTATTTTTTTTTTTAAATTATATTCCCAGCAAAAAAGTGCTACTAAAAGAAGGTAAAGTGGAAGGGAAAGTCTTGAATACCATACCTTCTACTTTCATACCCAGAAGGCATTCTTTTATAATATGCATATCATTGTGAGGAATTTTTTTCTTAGTATTCTCTAGAACTGCTCCCAGAATTTTTTCAATGGAAGATTTCTGTGAGCTCTTCAATGAAGGATTCTAGTAGGTGTTTTCCCGAAAAACTTTAAGAAGGCATTCCATAGAAAAAAATGGTTTTTGTGATTAGAGAGGTTTAAAAACACCACGGAAAATATCCCTTTACCCAATGTTCTCGCGATTTTGGTGTTGCAAGTAGGAAATGGTTGAATTTTGTTGGGGGTGTAAAAAATCTCACGGAAAATATCTAAAACATATATTATAAACATATATAATTTTCTTTTTACTTTAATTGCATTTAAGTGCTATTTGCATGCCTTCCAGAAGTAGTTAATGAGAATAAGCTGAAGAAAAAGCACAACTGGATCTATAGAATGTCTTTAATTTTTATAACCAAAGGAACATTTCTTGGTGGAGTTGTGCTTTAAATGTGCAATTTAAATATGTAAAGCACACTGTTGTACCATGCAAACAAAAAAATATAAAAAAATATCAAAGAACCAAGGCATGCGCCTTGTGCAAACAAGGTTTGGTCTTTGACTTGAAAGGAAAGGGATAGATTTATAAAGAGGAATTGATTGGAACCATACGTGAATTATTGATTAGGCGAAACAACCGTGAGAGTCTATTTGAATTGCTTTTAACCGAGGCTAGTGTTATGCCTTAACCTCGGCAAGCATTTCCAGCCCTTAGTTGTTCCTGTCCTTTATTTTCACATTTTCCACAATCTAATTGCGCATTTTTAGTTTTCTATAATTCTTAAATGCAGGAAATAACAAAGAAAGTGAAAAGAACAATACCTGAACCCGAATTCGAACCAGGTACCTCTGGGCTGATAGTCTAACGCACTCTTCACTAGACTACAAAGGCCGACAACAACTGGTAAAATTTGTATAAAATATCTCGAACATTTTACAATCATTTAAGCTTTTTACTATCTATAGTAATAAAACTCATTTTCTGTTTGTTTGCTTGTTTGGCCTTTATACAAATCTAAACGGCTGAACAGATTTCGCTCAAACTAAGTACACATATAAAGTTTATCCCAACTTAAAATGTTACATACTTAGTTTTTGCCACGCCCCCTCTGAAATTTTTCAACTAACGGTAATTTTGTTATTATAAAATTTTTTAGTATCGGAGATTTTTGTATATTTAATTTTAAAAATTTTTTGTTATTTTGACATCAAAAACATTCACATATCTTAAAAATTGGAGAAATTTTCAGTACAACGACTTTTTCATAAAACATCGTTACCTAAGAATGAGAAAAAAACGACATGAAAATCAAAGTTTGGTCTTTCGATGCAAGTATCTCCGCTGTCCATTAATATATATCATTCAAATTTTTTTTGTTCAAAAGTTCAATAAAAGCACTTTACAAAAATAGGTTGAACTGTACAGTTAAGTCAGTGTATATATGTTTTATGATTATGTCAAAAAAGGTCCAAAATATTGACTTTTTACTCAAAAAATGACTCAAAAATTGTTGTTGTTGTAAAAATGAAATCAATTAAAAACAGAAAATCTGACTACCTTTCATATGACATAGCATTTATTTGCAAAAATTCTTCCAGCTAAGCGCAAAAATTATTTTACTGTTTTTGTCATCAAAACAACAAGGTACCCCTTTGATTTTTTCGCGAAATTTATTTTTTCCAAAATGGTGTTTTTATATTTTTTTGCAAAAAAGTCAAGTCTCAAAAATAATTGATGTGAAAAATTACCCCAATATCTCTTTTCAATCAAAAGTTATGGCTAAAAATATATTTTTTCATACAATTGACTATCTAAAGCAATAAAACTCATGTTCTGTTTGTTTATTCGTTTGTTTGTTTGGCCTTTATACAAATCTAAACGGCTCAACAGATTTCGCTCAAACTAAGTACACATATAAAGTTTATCCCAACTTAAAATGTTACATACTTAGTTTTTGCCACGCCCCCTCTGAAATTTTTCAACGGTAATTTTGTTATTATAAAATTTTTTAGTATCGGAGATTTTTGTATATTTAATTTTAAAAATTTTTTGTTATTTTGACATCAAAAACACTCACATATCTTAAAAATTGGAGAAATTTTCAGTACAACGAGTTTTTCATAAAACATCGTTACCTAAGAATGAGAAAAAAACGACATGAAAATCAAAGTTTGGTCTTTCGATGCAAATATCTCCGCTGTCCATTAATATATTTCATTTAATTTTTTTTTTTCAAAAGTTCAATAAAATCACTTCACAAAAATAGGTTGAACTAACAAAAATAGGCGCTATTTTCTGCTTACAGAAGAATATCTGATGTTCTTATGCAGCTAGCAGATAAGTTTTGCGAAATATTTTGCGAAAATGCTATTGCTACCAAACTTTTAAAAAGTAAAATAATGCAGTACTGTCAGTCGCAGCGTCATCTAGCGTCATCAACACTTAAAAACATAGAAGCCGGATAAATTTAAATGTCCAGCTCACTTGCTGGACTTTTTGTTGTTTTTGCTTTGCTTGCAAATGCGATTATATGATCCTGATCTCCAATGAAAAAACGCAGCTAATAAAAATTTTAGTAGGTATACAATCATTTTTAGTACAATGAATTTTCATAAAAAATTGATAGCTAATAATGAGAAAAAAATTATATGAAAATCAAAGTTTTTACTATTAAGGGGGTCTTCTCATTGAGCAATTTTTTTTTTACTTTTTTTTTGCATTTATTTATAGCTTGGGTAGTTGTGAATATGCCCCTAAAAAGATTTTTAGAAATTCGAAATACTTTAGAAGATACAGCCTTTTTTGTGAAGCAAGGTCTTCGTCAAAATGAGCTATTTTTTTCGACTCATTTTCGAACGAAGCGGCATAAAGTAACCACCGAATTCCGTTGAAAATGTTTATTGTTAGGTAAAAACGTGTTTGCACACATATTCATACAAACATACGAATACACATTTCTGCTTATTTTAGGGGTTGAAGCATTTTTTGAGTGCAGGTGTTCAACTGAAAGCATCATTTAGTTCAGTTTGTATCGAGTTGAGCAACAAACGCGTGCGCTTCAGTGAACGGAAAAGTAAATTTTTCATAAATTTATTGTGATTTTTGTAAAAGGGATCGGAAAAGTAATAAAAAAAAAACGCCCAAGTGAGCGTCAGAATCGTGCTAAAAAACGCGGGTTTAGTGGAAATCAGCATCTTAGACCAGAGGATTCTGAATATACCAGTACATCGGCCAAGAAATTCAAGAATAACGAAGACAACGAAGTATCAATCAAAAACAATTTGAAGTATTGCATTCTCGAGTTCTGTTCTGTGTTTACCACGTTGTCAGCGTTGGTAATTTGTGCCTCATGCAAGCAAAAAATTGAGTTCTCAGAAGCCTCACGCATACGAATACGCACTATCTCGCAATGAAGACAGATTGAACCGATCAGAGACTCGAGCTGCGGCATCATCAAAAGCTGGCAGAACGGCTCGCAGAGCAGAGAGGGCAGCAGAAAGCAGTTTCTACGAAAAAGAGGAAGGTGGCCTGTATGGAGCTGGCATCGCCGACTAATATTTGTTAGTAAAAAATATCTGAAATATTTAGATTTTCTTTCAAATGCCCTTTTTTGACTACCTGGCCAGTTTTCTTTACATCTACTGAACCAATTTTGATGAAATAAAGCTTTGATGACGCTGAATTACCTCCTTTTGTTAATTGCGTACTTTAATTTGTCACTTTTTTTCTTTTTTTGCCAAAAAAATAACTTTGATACCAGCAGAACTGCTTTTCTTGAAAAAAAATTTTTGGGTTTTTTTGAAACCCTCGTATTTTGACCTATGAGTTAAGTTTTCTCCGGTTCTACCAGACCGATTTTGATGATACAAAGTGAATTCGACGAAAAATTGTCAGCTCTTTAAAACTGCATTTAAACATTTTTGATTTTTTTCCCCCCAAAAAAATTACTTCAAACTTTAAACGCGTTTATCTCGAACCCACGTTTTTCGAACTGGCGGCCATGATATCTCCAGTTCAACTGAACTGATTTTTAATGAAACAAAGTGGTATCGACGCAGAGTTGTCACCATTCTCGGGTGAACCTCGACCATAATTTTAAAAAATTTTTTACTATTTTTTTTTACACTAAACTACAAAAAAAAAACCCGAAATTGAAATTTTTTTTTAAATGGCCGCCATTTTGTCAAAAAAAATCACAAAATTAAGCTTGAGGTTCACCCAAGAATTACATCTATACTGATTATAACCCCGTTTTTTTTTTCATTTCAGACGCTCCGTAGACCCGGAATCGTGGCCGCCGTGACGACACCTTTTTTTCACCACCAACTTTGAAGTCTCATTACTTTTTGAAAAGCCCACGTATCGAGGCAAAAAAAATTTTTTTATTTACTTTGAACCTTTTGTAATACAATAAATAAAAAAAGTTTTCAATTATTCTTTGCGTTTTCAAATAAGAATTTTTTTAAAAAGGGTCCAAAAAACGGGTTTTGAATGAGAAGACCGCCTTAATGCCAATAACTCCGCTGTTTTTAATATATTTCATTAAAATTTTTTTACTAAAAAGTTCAATATGTTTTTTTATATAAATCTTTATTTAGACGTTAAAATGTCCATATCTCAAGGACGCATTGAGTCCTACCATTATTTTTATTTTGTTGAAAAGATAATTGTGCTTGCTTTAAGATTAAGTAAATATATATAATTCTTTTTAATTTTAAAATATGTTTTTCGTACCCCTTCTTTGAATTCAATTAGCTCACCGCAAGAGATGGAACCACCAACAACAAAAATTTTTCAATTAATGTTCGTTCAATTACCTTTCTAACGGTAACTTAAAAATAAAATTCAACATGTATTTCATTATTCCAGATTTTAAAAAACATTTAATCGAGAAGTGTATGTTAAAATGTTAATATAAATGACTCTCGAGTTACACCGGGTATATCAGCTAGTAATACTATAAAAGTGTGATGGAAAGTAAAACTTGATAATATTTGAGCCCATTTTTAACAGAATATATATGACCTCATTTTGGTTTAATTTCCGGCCACAAAGCCACAACCTATAATGAGTATATGCACTCAGAAAAAAGCACCTATCTTTTTGTGATAAAAAATTTCTCTATTTTCTATAATAGCAATTTTCACTACTTCAAATAAAATTTTCTTCAATTAGAATAAATTTTCATATACTCGAAGAAATATTTCTTCACTCTTGGGAAATGAAAATATTTCATGTCTCTAGTAATGATTATTTTTTTTTCGCACTAAAAAATTCTCATATTTAGAGAAAAATTTATAGAAATAGAAAAGTTTTCTCTATTGTAGATAAGCAATTCACTATGCGAAATATTTTCTTCAATAAAAATAAATCCTTTCTCAAAAATAAAAAGTCTTCTTCTCTTAAAACGATATATTTTAATTCAATTCAATTTAATTTTTCTTGTATTGAATTAGGTACGAAAAAAACATAGAAAGCGTGAAAGCGATTGAATGATGTTGTGAAAAGCACGTGTTGCATATTCTTCATATTATGGTGATTATTCCTGCAAAAGCATTTTTTTATTTAACATAGTTACACAAAGCGATGTTGTTTATTACCACTGGTTCTTTGAATGCGTTTATAAAATCCTTTTGCAGAAGAAAGTTCTGTAATATTTATAAGGAGTTCCGAAAAACAACGTCACAGCAACAATTCTAGAGGAAGAATATTTTCTATCCCAGAAATTCCTCTAACATATTTATAACTAATATTTTTACAACCGAATCAAAATACCATAATAATACTTTTATTTTGCGTAGATCTGAGTTAAAACAAATGTTTCACAAAAAGAAAATTGCTTGCATGTTTCACTATGCAAGCAAAGAAGCGGTTTCAAGGTACAGTGTTGCGCAAAACAATAGCAACAAAATCGATACGCTACTACAAAATCGTGTATCTTTTTAAATATTAGGGACACACAAAAATGTTTATAGCAACTAAAGCATATATTCATACATCATATTAAAAACAAATCATATTTCAATTTGGTTTTGTTTTCTTTATTAAATTTAAAATTAATGTGACTGCATTCAGTTTGTCTGAGAGCAAAACAAAAGCAACATAATTAATATTTGGTGTAAGATCCATTATTCTTGATAACCGCTGCACAGCTGAGTGGCATCGACTCTATTAAAGTAGATATGTTGGTATTAGGTATATGTTCCCAATAAACTTTCAGGGCTTCATACAGTGCAGTCTTATTGGAAAACCTTTGACCAGAAACTTTTACCTTCAAAATCCTAAAAAGATTTTCAATGGGATTCAAGTGATTGTGACTGTGCCGGCCAATCAAGGACTTGAATCCCACTGCCTCTATTGTAATCTTTGATGAGCTTTGATGTGTGCTTCGGGTCGTTGTAGGGCTGAAACGTTCACTGAAGCGACATATTCCACTCTGAATGTGGTTGCATCTTGCTTTCTAAAATGTCATTATATACAAATCGATCCATAATTCCATCGGTTTTTTGAAATGGTTTAACTTCATTATAGAAAAAACAAGTGCAGACCATAATGCCACCGCCTCCGTGCTTAAAATTTATTTTGCAGTTTCGGGCTTCAAGTCGTGTACCTAGGTGGAGCCGTACCCTGCACATCCCATCTGAATTAATCAAGTTGAACTTTTTATTCATCGCTAAAAAACGGTTTTAGATTTTTGAACGGTCCAATTTAGGTGCTCTTTTGCAAGACTGAGTCTAAAAACCAATAAATCGCAACTAATTGTCACAATTTTAGACAGAATTGTTTAAATTGTAGCACCTCACCTTGTTTTTTATGCTTAGCTGTAAGAAAAGGTTTATCTGCCGGTCTGTAACTTCTTTAATCGTTCTCAACGGCTCGTCTTGAAACAGTACTGTGGTGGATATCTTAATCAAGTGTCCGAACAACCTCTTTGGATGTGGCAAATGCATTTCGCTTGAACACACCACAAATGTTCCTGTCATCACGCAGCGATGTTTTCCGCGGTCGCCCTCTTTAATGTACCGTTGTTACGTCTTTTGTGAAGGTATACTTCTTTATTAATCTGCAAACTATTGACTCATTAATATCAAACTGTTTCACGTTAGATATTTGCAAATTTTCGTTTTTATATTCGAAAATAATTTGTAATTTAAGAGCTTCACAGTATTTTAAACGTGCCATTATAAATGAAACAGTCAATGTCACAACTAGCACAAAAAAAAACTAAACTTAAATGTTTATGACTTACAAACAACACGTGCTTTAAAATAACGGAACTTTTACCAATAATTCTTCGAACTTCTGTTCTCTTTTAACATTTTTCAAGTATTGTTGCTATTGTTTTGCTCACAGACAAATTAAATGTAGTCACATTAATTTTAAATTTAATAAAAAAAACAAAACCAAATTTGAATTTGATTTGTTTTATATATGGTGTATGAATATATGCTTTGATTCCTATAATCATTTTTGTGTGTCCCCAATATTAAAAAAGATACACGATTTTGTTGCAGCGCATTTATTTTGTTGCTATTGTTTTGCGCAACACTGTATGTCGCATTAATGCCCAAAGCTTAGTAAATAAAATGGATGAATTAAGGTATGTTTTTGAGGGCTCAGATGTAGATGTCATTTGTGTATCTGAGACATGGTTCAATGTCGAAATGCCAAATGCGTTGTTTATGTTAAAAGGTTACCAAATTTTCCGAGCAGATAGACTGAGCCATGCTGGAGGTGTGGCCATGTATGTGCGCAATAATATCCCTTGTAGGCTTATATATAAATCTCCTCTCGAAAGTGCAATCGAAGTTTTGATCATATCGTTATCGAATGGTACCAGCAAAATGCTTATCGGTACTGTCTATCGTCCTAGTCGTACTGTAGATACTTCTCATCTCATAAACCTCATAGAAAATTTGTCAATATCCTATTCACACATAGTCATTGCAGGAGACTTCAACAGCAATTTAATAATGGAAAATCACTTAAGTAATGATATGCGTGACTTAGGCCTTCTGTCAGTAAATAACTCCCAACCTACTCACTTCACTCGCTCAATCAATACTCTTCTAGACCTGTTCTTTGTTAATGATCTAACTAAAATACTTCTCTATGACCAGCTATCAGTACCCAACTTTTCCAAGCACGATCATCTCATCTTAGCTTTTGATTTCCGTATGGAAAACGAGCCGTATTGTTTCACCTTTCGTGATTTTAAGAATATTGATTATTACCATCTCGATCAAGAAGCTAGAAAGATAAATTGGCAAGGCATTTATGGAATGTCATCAAGTGAAGACCAGGTTTGTTATCTGCAGCAAAATATTATTAACCTTTTTAATGAATTCGTACCATTAAAGACTAAAACCATTAAAACGCAACAAAAATCGTGGTTTAACAATTATATCAAAAGGCTGCTAGCAAAACTAAACACTTTATACAACCGGTGGAAGCGATTCAAAACTCCAGAATTGAATAGTGAATTTAAAGAAATGAGAAAAAAGTAAACAATGAAATAGCTGCATTAAAGAAAAAATTCTACAGCAACAAATATAAACACGCAGTTGAATCAAGAAAGATTTGGAAAGAAATCCGTGATATTGGAGTTGGTAAAAACCTGGCCGTTGTAGATGAGAATATTGATGTAAATGACCTTAACAAAAATTTTGTAAACATTACCATGCCTTCTGTTATTAATAATGTTACTACTTGTAGAAATGGTTATCTGTCTATTACCCTTGGTGCAGATATGGCTTTTTCTTTCCGTTGCGTAGACCAAAGTGAGGCACTGACTAGTCTCCTGTCAATAAAGTCCAACGCAGTAGGTTTCGATGAAATTCATCCACACTTTCTAAAAATCCTTCTTCCATTAGTACTACCTTATATAACCCACATATTTAACACAATTCTCACTACTTCTGTCTTTCCAAAATATTGGAAGCAAGCCAAAATCATTCCAATACCAAAAACACGCAATGAATATCGACCTGTGGCAATATTATCATACTTAGCAAAAGCGTTTGAATTGATTGTACACCAGCAAACTAGCAAATTTATTTGCGACAATAACTTGCTATCCGAAAAGCAGTCTGGGTTTAGGGCAAAGAGGAGTTGCGTCACTGCACTAATAGACGTAGTTGAAGAAATAAGAGCAGGATTGGATGATAGTAAAGTAAGTTTCTTAATTATTTATTTATTTATTTCATCAAGCAGAGCTGTAACTCTTGTAGACTACTTAACAATCAATATTATACTCCATATAGAAATTAAAAATTAAAATTACAATTATATTACAAAGGGAAAAAATAAATTAAATGTAATAACTATAACTTTACGGAATTTAAAAATAAACAAGCTGAAAGAATTTTATACATAGCAAAAATAATTTTATCAGAATTCAAAAGTAAACAAGTTGATTTGTGTTAAATTTGAATTAGGCATCGAGGCTCATGAGGACATTATAGAGTGTATTTCTGAAATGATCACGAGAGTTAGTGACAAATATGTCAATTAAGGGCAAAAGGTAGTTAGTTACCCTAATGCAACGGGTTATAGGTTCGTTAAGTCCATAAACAGTTCTATGAAAGGCTTCATGGAAATTAAACTGACTTCGAAGCCGTCTCGGGGGTATACGAAATGCAAGCATGCCCAATAGATCCGGACAATCAATATTATTGTGGAGGATATCTCTAAGGAAAATTATTGATGCTGCCTGTCTTCTACACTTAAGAGAACTTAGTCCAATCAGGGCACATCTAGTTCTATATGGAGGGGGCTCGGGTAAGTTCCAATTTAATTGGTAAAACATAAACCTAGTGAATTTTCTTTGAATTCTTTCGATACGTTCAGTATGTAGGTGTGCAGAAGGGTTCCATATAATGGAACAGTATTCTAAGTGAGGCCTGACCAATGATGCGTAAAGAGACTTTAAGGTATAAGGGTCATTGAATTCTTTGCTATTTCTCATTAAAAAGCCTAGCATAGCATTCGCTTTATTGACAATGAAGTCAATATGGTCCCTAAAGCTGAGTTGGGGGTCTAGTACAATTCCTAAATCTCTTTTAGAGAATATTCGCTCCAATGAAAAGGAATTTATATGGTAGCTGCCCACAATAGGGATCGATGACCTAGTAAAAATAAGATAGTGGCATTTAGAGATGTTGAGAGGCAAATGGTTAACATTGCACCATGCAAAAATTGAATTTAAATCCTCTTGGAGAAGGAGACAATGACTAACTGACTTGATTTGACGAAAAAGTTTTAGGTCGTCAGCAAATAGGAGGCATTTAGAGAATTTAACTACTTGGGGGAGGTCATTGATAAATAGAAGGAACAGCAGCGGGCCGAGGTGACTCCCTTGCGGGACCCCTGAAGATACCCTAATTAGATCCGATGTGCAGTCGTTTATTTGAACTCGCTGATGCCGATTAATTAGATATGTTTTAATCCAATTTAGCATATTGGAGTGAAAACCCATAACTGAAAGCTTAGATAATAAAGTATTGTGGTTAACCTTGTCGAAGGCTTTGGCAAAGTCTATAAAAATAACATCCGTTTGCAAATGGTTTTCCATATTGAGTATTAGATTATTAACAAAAAGAGTAAGATTAGTAGTAGTGGATTTTCCACACAAGAAACCATGTTGGTGAGCAGAGATAATACTTTTCACAGAAAACATAAGTTTTGCATTAATGATTTTTTCAAATAATTTGGGGATTGTGGATAGTTTGCATATCGGTCTATAATTTATGACATCATGTTTGGGACCAGATTTATGTATTGGAACAATATGTGATAGTTTCCACATGTCTAGGAAAATTCCAGTTGCTAAGGATTCAATAAAGATCATGGATAGCGGTAGTGATATTGATGGGGCACAATTTTTAAGCGAGATAGGAGCAATCCCATCAGGACCCTCCTTAACATTATTTTTGAGGCTAGCAAGGGCAATAACGACATCCGATTCATCAATATAAACAGAGCTAATGTCGAAAATAGGGTTGAGAGCGGGAGAAGGAGCACACAGTGTTTGCGAATCAGAGGTATATACAGATTTAAAGTAATCTGCGAATAAGTTGCATATAGTGCGCCTATCATCAGAGGATTCATTAAGGTACGACATTCTAACTGGAAGGCCATTTGATTTACGTTTGTTATTTATAAAAGTCCAAAAGAATTTACTATTCTGTTTAAGGCTAGACTCTGTAAAGATTATATAGTTCCGGTAAAGGAACTTATTCAGAGTATCAAAATCATTTTTGCACAATAGATACGTAGATATTAGGATCGGGTTGGCAGGGTTGCCCCTCAAACGTTTAAAAGCTTTAATCTTCCTGTGTTTCAAGTTAGACAATCTCCTGTTGAACCATGGAGGGTTTCCATTACGACGAGATTGGTTTACTGGAATAAAACGGTAAGTAGCGTTTAAAAAAATTTCAAAAAATAAACTATACATCGACAATAGATCCAAATCCTTTAACATCGAGTCCCAGGGGACTGAAGACAAGTAGCCATTCATTTCACTAAAATTGGCATGATTATAGTCTCTAAATGTCGAACGATAACAATCGATTTTTTGAAAATGATAAAAAGATAAATCTATTTGAAGAGGTAGATGATGTTGCGATCCATTAAAAATAGGACAGGGTGGATAGTCTAGATGGAACTGTAAATCTTTATCGATATAAACTAGGTCGAGAATACGGTTACGGGCATTAGGAAGGTTATTGATTTGAACGAGATCATACTGACTAAAGAAATCAATCAAATTAGCTTCAATTTCATTATTTATGTTCAAGGGTACAAGGTAGAATTCATCGCAGATAGGTTCCCAATTTATATCACCAAGGTTAAAGTCACCAGCAAACACTATATGTTGTTGGTTATTAAGTTTATCGAGAAGTGGTTTACTATTATCAAAATGTACTTTGTAAATCTCCAACGGGCTATTTGGTGGGATGTAACTGACGAATAGAAGGAGCTCCAAGTCATGGTCAATCGAAACTTTAATGATTAATTGATCAATGTCATACATTGATGAATTATTATTTGCTAGAGAGATTTGAGAACATGAGAATGAGCTACGAATTGCAACGAGCACCCCACCACCACGAGAAAAACCCGAAGTACTAGGGCAGCGGTCCTTACGGAAAACATTATAAAAACTGCTGTTAAAAATTTCAGAAGTATAGTGGTGGTCCGTGAGCCAGGATTCCGTAAAAATAATAAAATCATAGGCTAAGGATGAAGAAGAGATAAAAAGTTGTTTCATTTTAGTTCTAACCCCACCCACATTTTGGTAATAAAGTGAATACTTATGATTTAGTTTTGATGATCCTTCCAGGGTTCTGTCGCAACCAGGTCGTTTTTTGAATAAGTCGATTGTGTAGGTGGTGCTACCTGCGTAGCGTTGACAGATAGTGATGCGATTCTTGGACGAACTATAAAATCATGAACCACCACTCCTTGTGGCCAGAAATCTTTGGAAGCTATTAGGGAGTAATCCGCTTCCGATGCAAATATTTTGAACGATGATATGTCGCGTTGCAATTTGGAGTTCAACTTGAAGCAAGACACTGTTGAAGAGGGTCTTGGTATCTTACTGCGTATGTAAGACTGAACGAGCTCGACAGACGTAGCAGCTGCCAGTCTTGAGACAAAAATAATTTTACGTTGCGTTCGAGGAACCACGATCAACACCGGTGGCCCTTGACTTGTTTCCAAAGAGGTTTGATGATGTGAAGTTTGGTTTATTTGTGAAGTTTCACTGTAGACCAATTGCATATTATTGACGTCGACAAGGTTTCCTCTGGCTGAAGCAGGCGGTACAACAAACAGTGTATCTGACTGGGATAACGTTACTGTAGTTGTTGTTTGCTGATCTGATAACGGCTGTAAGACAGCAATTTCAGGTTGATTTTCAGGAACGGATTGCGAGCTAGCATTTAATGAGCTAGGTGCCGTGTTGAGGTAAACGTGATGAATTTCTTGGAAGTCTGTTAAAGGATGTTGTGCAGAAACGGATAATAGGCTTGCACTCGAGGTAATAGGTGCCATGTTTACGTTATTTTGATGATGCGTAAGAGAGTCTGTTAGTTCGGTAGAAGGTGAGCGAGATCCAGAGTTAACATTAGTGCCTGGTGATACTTGTTGAGAGTTCTTCGCTCGCCTCGGCCTCAACGACCTTGCAGAAGATGATGAAAGATGAGTTGCTGAATTTGTAGTAGTAGTTACTGTTGAGTGTACCTGGTGCTGTAGTGAGACAATATCCGCGGCCAAGTTTATAATTAAGTTGTTGAGGCGTAAGAACTCATCAACAATCATAGACGATGTAATTTGCAAATCCGAAAGCCTAGATATAAATACTGCTGTGGTAAATTTTCTGCAGTTGCTGCATAACCAATTTAATCCATTAGTAGCAGTGTTACGTAAAGCATCACAAACTTTAGATGAAATGTTGATACATTTGGAATGAAATGATTTAGAGCATCCATTACAAGAGATGAAATTATCGTATGTGCTCCACTGTGACTTGCAAACTTCACAGCTAATGCAGGTTGAGGTTATGTTATCCATACTGTAGTTGTTGCTCAGCTTAGAAAAAACAAAAATTGCAGGAAACTATGAAAGTTTCTATACTATATCCCAAAACGATCACAAGATTATTTTCCAAGTAAATATGCAGGACAATAACGATTTGAAGCCGTAAAAAGTGTTAAATTTAGTTAATATTTGTAACGAAGTAAGAGCTAGCGAGAAAGTAGTTTGTCACGCGACAGAGATGCCAGAAAATTACGTAGAATTCTTGTAGACCATTCAAAGGCATTCGATACAGTTGATCATGCTATTCTTAAGAGTAAATTATCTCAAATTTTTAATTTCTCTTCTTCAGCAAGTAACTTATTGCAGTCATACCTATCAGATCGATCTCAAGCTGTTTTTGCCAATAACAAGACGTCAGAATTTTTGACCCTCAATAGGGGTGTTCCTCAGGGCTCTATAATTGGACCCCTTCTGACTTCACTCTATGTAAATGATTTACCAAAAGTTCTCCAATATTATAACGTCCATATGTACGCTGATGATGTACAACTGTTTGTTAGTTGCTCACGCAATAATATTTCAAATTGTGTATCTGCCATCAATAGTGAACTTGTGCGCGTAACAACATGGGCAAGTAAAAAGGGCTTGTGTCTCAACCCAAGGAAGTCGAAGTGTTTAATTATTTCCAAAAAAATAATCGATGTTTCAGAATTTCCAAAAATTACGCTCAACAATTCGGCAGTTGATTTTGTTGACTCAGCAAAAAATCTCGGAATAAACTTCAACAGGACTTTGACTTGGAACTCACACATTGGAAATACAATTGGCAGGGTTTATGGTATGCTTAGGGTATTAATGATTGCACAATCATTCACACCACTTTATCTTAGACTTTTAATCGCAAAAGTTTACATTCTCCCCACCCTTCTATATGGTTGTGAAATTTTCGCTAATTGTGATTGCACAAGTAAGCAAAAACTAAGAGTAGCTTTTAACAACATAGCTAGATACGCTTATGGTTTAAAACGTTCTGATCATGTATCTCACTATGCAATACAAATACATATACAATATGACCCTGGAAAGCATTCTTAAATTGCGAACTTTATTATTGCTCCATAAATTGTTATATACTAAGGAACCTTCTTACTTGCATAACCGTCTTACTGTCTCGAGATCTAATCGGTCCAATTCATTAATACAATTTCGTCATTTCTGTCTAACATCTGAGAGGCAATTCTATATTTATGCAATTCGTCCTTGGAACTCGTTGCCCCCTTTCTTTCGATCTATTCAAAACGCTGTGCAGTTCAAAAACAATCTACTTGCATACACGTTGCAATAATTTTCAATTTTTAACTATCAAATTATTTTTGTGTAACATGAAAACTTTTTCTAAAATATATTTAATTTTTCTCATTAGTTTTCAAATTAAATTATATCATTGTTATAAGTTGTACTACAATTACTTGAAATGATAAAAATATCAGGACAATGATTCCAATATTTAGTTAGTAATACTAGTTTAAGATATATTTATTTTCATTCTTCTTTTCCCATGTATTTTTTTGTAAAAATTAATTAAGATTGAATAATTTTTAAGTTTAACACAAATGTTTAATTACTAAATGCTTAATTTCTACGATGCCAGTGCTTTAATCATAAGGTTATTACCTTGTTGCACTGATATATCAAATAAAAAAATAAATACAAATACAAATTTTTAATTGTAATTTCAGATATACTTCTCTGTTTTAGAGAAAAATGTACGCAATAGGGATATATGTTGTACCAATATTAAGAAAATATATCTCTCTAGTGAGAAACTATAAACGCAATTTTAATAAAGGATTTATTAAAATTAAATAAATATAACTCTGTTTTAGGGAAAAATTTACACAATAAAGGAACCTGTTGAACCTGTTATAAAGAGATATTTTTCTATTAAGAAGAAGGAGGGTTAATTGATGAGAAAATATTTCTCTTTTTTATGGAAGCTTTTTACCATTTTTAGGACATTTTTGGGATCACATTTAGAGAAAAGCATTCTCTGGAGCAAAGTCACTACCATTTTTCTCTAAATATGATGCCTTTTTTATCATATTCTGAGTAACTTTTTTCTGAGTGTGTATGGAAGAGCAGCAAACTTAGCTTTCGATTGAAAACATTCAAATTCCGGTCTCTCCCATTTATAATTTTTTTATTCTGAAAAAGAATCAACCATCATTTATTGTTCTTTTTCTTCAAAATTCTGCAACTTCTTTGCTTTTTGTCCTTTTGTCTTTTCAGAGAATTTTTTCGATTTTATTGCCCTTGTGGCTTTTCAGATTGCTTTGTTATCCCTTTTTGTTTTTTAATTACATTTGCAAAGCATTCCTTAAATTTGTTTATGTGTATGAATGCCAAATTGTGTGTTACTTTTTTACACTCTACCAAATAAAAAAAATCGATTGGAAGCTTTAATTGTTCGTATTTATCAATACTGGCGGCGGTGTGCGAGTGTGTGTGTGTGTGTGTGTGTGTTGGTGCAGTGCTGTAAAGGTTTTAAGTACTCAATAACGATGCGATGACAAAAAAAAAAAAAAAACACAGAAGCAATAACGATAAAAATAACAATAATGATTTAAATGGAGAGAATAAAAAAATAAAATATTAAAAATGATGCCCACAGGCAGCTGTGGAGACTGCCTTCCTTTGAATGGTTTTGCTTTTTTTTTATCTAGCCTGGTGGCTTCGGATATCACAACAAATATTGCTTTACAGGAATTTGATATAGTTTGATATTTAGCTGAGAGCAAGTGACTCCAACTCTTTTGTTTCTTGTGCTGTCGGTGACTAGAAGTAGTTGGTGCTTGTTTAAGTGAGCGTGAACAAAACAATAAATCGAACGATTAACTTAATTGTTCTAAATCGAACACAGATTTAATGCTGAGATACATTCTTCATGAGAATGACGATATGATATAGTTAACTTTTACGGGCACATTAATGGTTAAATTGGTTAATTATTATCTTACCGGTGGAAACGTAATAACTCGATGATGAAATAGTAATGAAACTACTTTAGTATTAAACAATGCTAAATTTAATGGAAAGAAAAGTTTAAAAAACTTTGTAAAGGTTAGGTTAGGTTAAACTGGATGCCTTCGTGAAGGCTTACATAGACCAATTCAGGTCCTTAGTGGTACCGGTAGCGAACAAAAGGAACCTTTGTGTTTGTTTTAAAAGTCTTTAAAGATTTGCGTTGAGTTCGCAAACCTTAGGAGGGATTCTAGAGACACCCTGGCTACATCTTTAAGCGACGGGAATGTCGATGAGCCTAGGTATTTTAGTCTCGATCTAAGTAGGGTGGGGCATGTGCACAGTAGGTGCTCCAGGGTCTCCACTGTGCCCGGTTCCTTGCACTTCCTGCAGTTGTCATCCGTGGTAATGCCAAGCTTCCTCGCGTGGGCTGCCGTCATGCAGTAACCAGTGAGCATGCCCACTAGTGTCTTGCAATCTTTGCGCGGGCGTGCCAAGATGAACAGAGTTCGTTTTTCGCATTGTGCATTGCACATGATTTTCGAGATTTTGCACGATGTCGTATCTCTCCATCTACGATTCACTGCTAGTGTGGCTCTTCTTTCGAGGTTCCTGTACAACTCTTGTAGCGGAGTAAGTACATGTTCTGCGAGTTCTGATTCCAGCCCGGCGCCTTCCTTTGCTAAACCATCTGCCATCTCGTTTCCCTCAATGCCCTGGTAGCTAGGGACCCAGTAGATGTGCACTTTCTTCGAAGCGCATAGTGCATCTAGTGCATCCCTGCCAGCCAAGACACTTTTGGACTTGATGCTAGCGGAGCGCATGGATTTGATCGCCGCTTGACTGTCAACGAAAATGTTGATGTTAGAGTGTTGTGTGTCCATGCTGAGGGCTATCTCAGCAGCCTTCCTTATGGCAAATATTTCCGTCTGGAAGATACTGCAGTGGTTCGGCAGTTTATATGGCTGCCTTATAAAGGGTGTGTTTTTAGAGGTTTGTTTTTCGAATAGAGATAAAACTGGCATTTTGTGGTCAAATCTGGCAACTCTAATACCATCTATGTTCAGTTTGGTTTGCCATTTCATCATGAACAGGTTGACAAAAGAACAACGCTTGCAAATCGTGCAAATTTATTTCGAAAATAATGGTTCAGTTCGCGAAGTTTACCGCAAGCTCCGTCCATTTTATGGTCGACATAATCGTCCATCAGAGCAATTAATTCGGTTAACCATGGGTCGTTTTCGCGCTATGTTTACTCTATGTGATAATACGCATCCGCAGAGACGTCGAACAGTGCGCACCGAAGAAACAATTGCCGTTGTAGATCAAAATGTTGAAGAGGACCCGAATGAATCGATTCGCCACCGTGCACAGCAATTGGAGCTTTGTCCATCAACTTTATGGAAGATTTTGCGCAAAGATCTTCGCTTGCGACCTTACAAGATCCAGCTTGTGCAAGAATTAAAACCGCGAGACCATGCAATGCGTCGTGATTTTGGTGTATGGGCCGAAAATGAGATTGATCTCGATGCTGATTTTCATCGCAAAATTTTGTTCAGTGATGAGGCTCATTTTTGGTTGAATGGCTACGTCAACAAGCAAAATTTGCCGCATTTGGAGTGAAGAGAATCCACATGAGACCCTTGAGACGCCATTACATCCACAAAAATTGACTGTTCGGTGTGCTCTATGGGCTGGTGAAGTCATTGGGCCATACTTCTTCCGAAATAATGCTGGAGAGTCAGTTACCGTTAATGGAGACCGGTATAGAGCCATGATAACCGACTATTTTGTTCCCGAATTGGATGGCATGAATGTGGATGAGTTGTGGTTCCAACAAGACGGCGCTACATGCCACACAGCGCACGTCACAATCGATTTATTGAAGGAACATTCGATGAGCGCATAATTTCGCGGAATGGACCTGTCAATTGGCCACCAAGATCGTGTGATTTGACACCATTGGATTATTTTCTTTGGGGATATGTGAAGTCGCTCGTCTACGCTAACAAACCCGAAAGGTTAGGGGACTTGGAAGCCAACATTCGTGGCGTTATTGCCGACATACGGCCCCATATGCTCGAAAAAGTGGTGGAAAATTGGACCTGTAGAATTGGCTTTATTCGAGTCAGCTGTGGCGGCCACATGCCCGAAATCATATTTAAACATTAATGGCATAAAATTATCCTTCCAATAAAGCCAAATTGATGGATTAAAACGATTTTCTTGTGTTTTATTTCAATTCGAAGTTCTATACCTCTAAAAAAAACACCCTTTATTAGGCTCTGCGCAATACACCGCCGCACCTACCCCCGTAGGCATTTTGGAGCCGTCGGTAAATATGTTGACTGCCTGCTGTGCTTGTTCTATACCTTTGCACCAGTCATTTGGTCCCAGAAGAGTTCGTGCTTTGGAATTGACTATCGTGAGAGGCACCATGTAGTCCGTGCTACTAAGTAGATCCTTTCCGATAGTACAATGTCCAAAATTTTGAATGTGCATGTTGCCTGCTGCCGTAAGGCGTTGTGACGTTTTTCCGGCTATTAGTTTTGCGTGTATGTCCGGGGGGTCCATACTTAGAATGGTTAGTGTTTCTGGGGCTTTAGTTGGAGTTGACTTCAGTGCTCCCGTGATGCATAGCGTTGCCTGCCGCTGAGTTTTCTCCAAGTGCCTGAGGAATGTTGATTTGTTCACAGCCGGCCACCACACAATAATTCCATAGAGTAGAATAGGACGCACTACCGTTACATAGATCCAGTGCATCAGAAAGGGTGAGAGACCCCAAGTACTGCCTAGCATCTTTTTGGATGTGTATAGTGCAATGGTGGATTTCTTCACCCTTTCTTCCACGTTGGTTTTCCATAACAGCTTGCTGTCCAGGACGACTCCTTGATATTTTGTGTGAGTTTTCGGTATGAGACGTATATCGTTCAATTTCGGTGGTATCCACTGTGGTATCTTGTACCTTTTCGTGAACAGAACCAGATCCGTTTTCTCTGCATTAATACTAAGACCAACTGAATTTGACCATCTAAGTACATCTTTGAGTGTGCTCTCCATTATGGAGCTTACTGTTGATAGACATTTCCCTACTATAATAATGCTTATGTCGTCCGCATAGGCAGTTATCCTCGGGGATCTACCTGCGAACTTTTCGAGTAGTTCATTAACTACAAGATTCCATAGTAGTGGCGAGAGGACCCCTCCCTCGGGTGTCCCACTGCGAGCTTCCCTTACCATGGATTTAGTGCCCCACTCAGCCCGCACCCTTCTGCTGCTTAGCAACTTGTCTAACCAAAGGTTTATTGCCGGTGGTGCCTCTATTGCACGTAATCCACTAAGGATTGCGGTGGTTGATACATTGTTGAATGCACCTGAGATATCTAGAAACGCCCCGAGTGCGTATTCCTTGTGGTGGAGGGCTTTTTCTATGGTTACTACTAGGGAATGTAGTGCCGTTTTAACCGATTTCCCTCTCGTGTATGCGTGCTGGTTGGTTGATAACTGGATTGAATTGTTTCTTAGGTGCAAGTCAATCAGTTTCTCGTGCGTTTTGAGTACTAAGGAGGTCAGACTTATTGGCCTGTAGTCTCTCGGACAGGGATGGCTGCTCTTACCTGCCTTCAGTAAGAATACAACCCTCGCTGTCCTCCAAGCCACAGATACATAGTTAAGCCTGATGCATCCGTTAAATATATTCTTCAGCCATGGGACGACTCGCGATTCGGCCGTTTGCAACATGGCAGGAATTATACCGTCTGGTCCCGGAGATTTGTGTCCCGAGAACGAGTTCATAGCCCATACGATTCCGTCCGACGTTATTAAGTCGTGTGGAACCTGTAGCGGGGTTGTCCTGTGCCCTCGTATGGTAGCAATGCTAGGAGCTTTGGTACAGCCAGGAAAATGCGCCTTTAAAAGCACCTCGAGGGATTCCTGACTGCTCTCCGTCCACTGGCCATTGTCTTTGCGTAGCTGGCTCTGAATGGAGGGCTGTTTTGAGAGTAGCTTCCTGAGCCTTGCTGTGTCCGCAGTTTTTTCTATGTTTGAGCAGAAGTTCTTCCACGAGTGTCTTTTTGCTCTGCGTACGTTTGTTTTAAAAAGTGTGAGCCTACATTTGTATTCCCCCCAAATTTCCTCTTGGTCAGCTATTTTAGCTAGTTTAAAGAAATCTTTTAGGTCGCGTCTTTGCTCTGTAAGATTCGGACTCCACCATGATGGTCTGATCTTACGCTTTGTTCGCGTGGGCTTACAAGAGGCATGATAGGCCTTAAGAAGATGGGCCGAGAGAATCTTCAGGGACCTTTCAATGCCCTCTTCCGTATTAATTTGTTTAGTAGCTGGTAATTTGGTCTTAATGATGCTTCTGAAGCGGTTCCAGTTAGTGTTTCTGGGGCTTCTAAAGATCTTTTGAGCTGGAGTGTAGTTAAAGCTTATACTAAAGCTAATATAATTGTGGTCCGAGAAGGAGGGCTGTGCTAGCACCCTCCAATTTGTGACCAGAGTGTTGTTATTTGAGGATATTGTTAGGTCTAACACGTTCGACGAGGTGGGGCTTACATACGTGGGTTCCTCGCCGATGCTAGCTACGCTAAGTTTATATTGTAGAATAAAGTTAAGTAGGGACTCACCTCGATCTTGTAAAAAAAAACAACAAAATTCAAAATCACTACAAAGTGAAAATAGTTCTAAATTACTTTGCCTATTAAATTCTTGGTAAAATTTAAATATATATTTATGTATATTATTATATTGAAAATTTTCATATTATTTTTTTTTTATTATCATAAATATATTCATTTCTTTATGAAATTTAAACAAATAGCCTTTGAAGTTGGTGCTAATATAATCAGATTTTATAAAATTAACGCTTTCGATCATTGAACACAAAAACGACAGCTTTTGTTTGTTGTGAAGTGCAAAAACAAAGATTAGCGCTGACTTCAAAGCTTTTCGTACAGAAATTAATATATACTAGTATCACCTGTGGTCGAAATTTGACCAACCTTCTAAAATTTCAATGAACAATGTTGTACGAAATCTTAAGTTTCAAATTATTATATAATTTTTATATCAAAAAAAAGGACTATTTTTTTTAAATATATTATCTGTAGAAACATTACCCAAAAAAAGTTTGTATACCGTTACTTTTCTAAACCAGGGATACAAAAATACGTTGTACTGAGAAAAGCTACAGTTTTCAAGATATCGTCATATATTTGATTTGATAAAAAATTTGCTATTTGTAAGAATTTTCAAAATATATATTCACACATGTTACATAAAAAAATGCTTATTGTAGGGTATCCGTAAGAGATAGCTATAAATGTTTTTTGTACATTTTATCAATGTTTAAAATTTCCTCTTACATCATGTTCTTCCATTTCTTATAGTGTAGGTTTTATTTCATAAATATTCTTTCAACGCTCATATTTCAGGTCAATGGTCACAAAAATATATGATGCATTCCTTCTCCTTATTCTAATTCACTCAAAAGAAATTATCAAAATTGGTTCAGAAACACGCAAGGGAACATTTCAAAAATAGCGACAACTTTAATTTTTAATTTTTTTTTCAGATTATATTGCTTTTTGCCTCCTAACTCCAAACCAAATTCAAAAAATTGCGGACCTTTCGCAATTGGTTTAGAAGTTATAGGCCTCCAAAGTTGGAAAAAATAGCCTAAAAGATTTGGATTTAGGAGGCTAAAGTCCGTATAGTCCAACAAAAAAATATTAAAAAAGAGAATTCTCGCTATTCTTGAATTATACCCACTCAAGAACTTTGAATTGATGGTAAAATGGTAAATCTTATTTTATTTCTCCAAAGTCATTTAAATGATCTTTCAGACAAAGAAAATTTGTTGAAAATCGATTAAAAAATGGCTGAGATATTTGCTTACAAAGTCAAAACTTGAAATTTCAATAGTTTATTCTCATTCTGAACCGATGGCCTTGCTTCAAGGAAATCCGTTGTACTGAGAAGACATAAATTTTTTGAGATATCTAAATAATTTTAATGTCATTTAAGGGGATTTTTTTTAACTTTTAGCTTTCGTATACCGTTATATTCCTCAACCAACGCCTTTTCATACAAAAATACGTTGTACTAAGAACATCTATAGTTTTTGAGATATCGCTATTAATTTTATGTCAAAATAACGAAAATTTTTTAGACCTTACTATTTGTAAGAAATTACACCAACACAATATAGTATATTCACTCTTGTGGTATAAAAAAATGCTTATTGTAGGGTATCCGTGAGAGATGGCGCAAAATGTCGGAAGTATTTTTTGCACACCTTATCAATGCCTAAAATTCCCTCTTACATTATCATTCCCTCTTACTATCTGTTACAGTTTAGCTTTAGGTCAAAGATCACCAATCTTAAATGTAATCATACTGTGTAGCCAGATCTTTCATTTGATACCTCATTCACCATTCTACCTCTTACTAGCCCTGGGATTCCTTACTAAAAATAATACAAATTTTCAACGTTAATATTTCGGGTCAGAGGTCATAATTTTTAAATCTAAAATGTTTCTGCACATAAGGGGTGCGGTACTTTTCAAATGATATACATTTCATTGCCCTTATTCTAACATTAATATCGAAAAAGTGTACGACAACATTTGATGTTTGCCTATTAATATATAAGATATGATAATAAAAAAATATCATCCTTTATATTATCAACATTAAATTTGATAATATATTAGCAAACTTGAGCAAGAAATTAATAGGAAAAATAATTTAAAATTATTTATAACTTTGTAGTGATTTTTAAGTAATTTTTTTTGGTAAAAATTTTTATTTCTTTCTTATTAGAGAATATAATAAATATTCGAAATAATTCAACTCTTTACTAATTCTACTCTAGAACCCTATGAAGAATTCCACCTACTTTATTCATTGTGTTTTGATATAGTTCTATAGACTCTTGCAATGAATTACAGTACCCTAGTGTCAATATTAACTGAGATACAGTGTTTTTCTAGTAGTGAAAGGCCCTTTTTCGAATTTCGCCCACTTTTTTCATTGTGTTTTGTAAAAATTCTACCTATTCTTGTAAGAAATTTTATTTCACTAGTGTAAATATTATTCGAGATACAGTGTTTTTCTAATATTGCGATGGCCCTTTGTCGAAAAATGGCCACTTTCTTCAACTTTCTTGTAATAATTGTGCCCTGTACTAAATTTGAGAACCCTAGTCTCAATATTATTCGAGATATTGTGTATTTAATATTGCCACGCCCCTTTGTTGAATAACTCCCACTTTATTGAAGTAATTTGTCATAATTTTGTTTACCCCTGCACTAAATTTCAGTAACTAGTGCCAATATTATTTGAGATAAAGTGTTTTTATCATTTGTTATAATTGTGCCTAACTCTGTACTCGTAATAAAGTACCTCTGTACTGTAAGCGTCAATATTATTGAAGATAGACTATTTTTCTAAAATTTCCACTCCCATTTGTGGAATGCCGCCCACTACCCACGGCACCTCCGTGTTTAATGTCTCTAACTGTTGACAACAACTTACGGCAATCGGGAGAGTGATTTAGGAGTTATCGATGTACATAAGAGCGGGTCAATTTTTTTTTTCAAAAAAATTGTGGGCGCGGATAATATTCTACGGAAAATTCCAAGAAACCCTTGGTCTAAAATAAATTTTGAGCCTCCGGTTTTTGAAAAGAAGGTTGGAAATGGTGTTTTGCTGCAATATGTGAAAAAATTGGGAAAAACAGTTACAAAACCTGTTTTAGGGCAAAAATTTTGGGTTTTAGAAAAGAAATCTGTATTGAATTTCCTTGTTTAGCAAAAATTTCCAAATATTATCAAATTTGATCAAAATTATAAGATACAAAAAAATCTATATATATATATATTAGAGTAGGGAGATTAGTATGGAAGGAAAAAAGTGTTAATGGGCACTTCGCGTTTCCGATTCTTGGGATTGTACGGTGAAAATCGAGCTTCCAGATTTTGACTTGCAGATTTTTCTCAGACTTTTGTCACTTTTTTTTTGGATATTTTGGCCTATAACAGCCGAACCATTGAGATTTTTTGTTTTAGTATTGGATCGAAAATCTCAATGGTTTGGCTGTTATAGGCCAAAATATAAAAAAAAAAAACGTGACAAGAGTCTGAGAAAAAACTGCAAGTCAAAATCTGGAAGCTCGATTTTCACCGTAGACGTATGGTCTAGTGGACTTTTCTGCTCAGTACAATTCCAAGAATCAGAAACGCGAAGCGCCCATTAAGATGTTTAAATCGCTCCACCCTAATATATATAAATGTAGATGTCTGTATGTATGTTCCATATGGACTCCAAAACGGCTGGACTGATTTTGATGGAATTTTCTAGTAACCTTCAGACAGGCCCGTAGCCAGAAAATAAGAGCCGGGCAGGCTGAGCCTCCAGTAAAAAAATACAAATTTTTTTCATACATTTGTATATAAATATATATATGCATATTAACATATTTTCAAATGAATTTTTTTTATATTTACATGTTATTTAATGAGTTTATTGTTCAAATGTATATTTTAGTAAAAAGAAAAGTTAAGTATATTAACATATAAAGCCTAGTACTCTGTTCGCTTGCGTGAAACTTCGCTGACAACATCTATTTCTTTGTTGCGTGAAATTTCTGACTTAAAGTTTGTTGCGAGGAATTTCTATGGCAACGTTTCTCAGAGAGACTCAGAAAATAAGTTGGAAGATTTCATATGATATCTCTCTTTTCACTTCAAAATAAATAGGCAGTACAATTAAATTGTCGTGAAAAAATGTTGCTCAGAAACATGTTGCGATAATTTCACGCAGCGGAACAGAGTACTGCTCTGACGAACATTCTGTGAAAATTTCTACACTTGTTTCGCAGCTGTCACTTTTTGTATGGAGATTTCAGTGGAATTTCACATGAAACTGAACAGAGTACTATGCTTTAAATATAACATAAATGAGTTTAATGTTTGAAAGCGAATTTCTAATGTATTATATTGATTTCCACTACAGTCACAGCTCTGCTGTTTAATACAAAGGCAATCGTCTTAGTTTCTCATTAAATTTGCGAAGATAATCTTTGAACTCTGTTGATTTGGTTTACACGGGAAAATGATGCTTCCGCCGTACCGCAGGAATACCGCCGCAATACCGCCGTACTGTTGCCGAATGTTTCGATTGCACAAAACAAATTATAAGTATCAGGAAACGCATCGCGCATTAGATACAATGCATTCAACGTATCAAAACTGATTGAATTTGGTGATGTTTTCTGATGCTCATCCCTTTTTTGTCCAGATATTTCTTTGCGACAGACATCTCGGCATCAGAGGGTATTTTTAAGCCTACAGATCATAATATTTTCTAACTATCCGGCTTCATTTCGTAAGCTTATTACAATGCCAACAATATACGATCATTTTTGGTGAAACGCTTTTTTAATTTGAATATAATATTATCAACGATATCAAAGTAAGCCGGCTTAATTTCAATAGAATATTCACTTCTCTCACCAAGTGATTGTTCTACTACTGAGTTTCGCGTGATATAAAACCTTTTTATTTTAATTGTTTTTGAGCAAAAGTACCTCATTCAATCACAAGCTATGTCTGCAACATCCATTATTTTCCTTTCAGCCTTTCCAAATTTTTATGCTCCCAATTAGTAGTTTTAGTTAGACTAATTAGACTAATTATTATGAGTAGTAAAAAGTATGTATAACTATTTGAGAATGAATGCAAAGTATTTAGATTACAGGAATAAGGAAGACTGCTGACCTGGTACAACCGCTTAAAGTTGAAAAATCCGAAATGCAGTCAGCTGGCGCTTGAATCATGATATAATTTCGAAATCCTCCCCATTCATCCTCAAGTAGTTGCAAGTGTTTTTCCTAATCAGAACAGCAAACTGGGAGACACAAAAGCTGGAAAAACGACTGCACCAACTGCATTTTTTTTTGTGTATATTTAGTTTAAAACACTTAAAATAATAAATTATCTAAAAAACTTTCTTGAAAAATCTTGAAAACAATTAAAATAACAACATTCTATAAATTTTCACCAAAAAATAACTTTCTTTACAAATGACAGCTGTTATTGGCAATAACTGACAAAAGATGGCAGTTGTAAAAGCATACGGAAATTTGGCTAGGGCAGGCTCGACGGATTCTAGGGCAGGCTTAGTCTGCCCTAGCACCATACTAGCTACGGGCCTGCCTTCAGATAAGACCAGCGGGTGATACTGTAAGGATTGGTAGATTTACATTTATCACCAGAGGGCGTTGTAGTACAAATCTTTACAAAACCCCAAAAAACTCCTAAGCCGATGATATGGTTATCATGTAAATTAGTCTGAAGAGGTGTTCAGATACGATAAAGTTTTTGACACTATATATTTTAATATATCATTTACACGAGAGGGCGCTGTAGTACACATTTTTTTGGAAAACCACCTCCGCTCATATGATTAGCATAAAAATTTGTGTATAAGGGTTTTTTTTTCTGATAACAAAATAAAAATCTAGCAGGCAAAGTAGCGACAATAATCCAGCATCAAACTTAGGACGTAAATCATCGAGTACTTTAACAACTGCTGAACCACACCCATGCCCCACCCGAAAACCAGATTGATAAGGCGACAAAAGATTTTTTGCAGAAAGAAACTTATTGATTTGAATGCTTATAAGCTTTTCACAAACCTTAGATAAAGGAGATAAAATACTTATTGGCGTAAAATCATTTGGACCAGCAGGGTTAGATTTTTTTGCAACTGGAAGGACAGTTGCAATTTTCCAGATACCAGGAAAAAAGAAGAAGTGAAGCAATGGTTAATAATATGCGTTAGAGGACTTATTATATGAGGCAATATGATCTTTATAAATCTGATGGGAATACCATCTTCACCCATAGCATTGGACTTTATTTGCATCACACAATTCCCAACCTCAAGTTCACTAACAGGGGTAAACTCAAACAAATGTGGAAAATTAAAAGTACTAAGTGAATTCATATTATTATTTGTAGGAACACTATTGTCAACAAACACATAATGGGGAATTTTTTTCTTCACTCCAAGGAACTCCACAATTACTACATAAAGTTTTAGTGGAAAGCGAAGGATTAAGCTTGGCGGTGAAATAGCGGGTCTTAGACTTAGACAGAAGAAGGTAACATTCTCCAGAGTTTGTGTAGTTTGTTTCTTTTCTTTATTGCATACAAGATATTCTCTGTAAACCAAGGGCAAGATGAGTTTTTTATAGCTTTTGTGCGCAGAGGAACATATTTTTTAAAAAGGATTTTAACAGGGGTTGTAAGAGAAAAAAGTTTATCATCTACTGTGCTATGATACCAGCACTCATTAAACGATATTAAAGACAATTCATGAAATAAAGACGGATAGTTAATATTTTTATAATCATAAAATGAAAAAGAAGAAGGAGAGGCATTACGAGACAGGTTGATATCTAAGGAGCAAAAAATTAAGTCATGATCTGAGACAAAAAATAATTGATCAAACAATAAAACGAGAGAAGGGTCAGACACAATGAAGTAATCTAAAAGGCTAGGAGTAGCATTATTGCAAAAACGAGTCGATTCAGTTGCATTTACAACAGATAGACCTGCCGAAGATATTTTGTCAATCACCATTTGCTGATGTGAATCATTTGATAAAAGATTTACATTAAAATCACCGCACATCAAAATTGTATCATGCTTTAAATTAAAATTTAACAAATCAGTAAACAAGGGATCTACAGAAAGACATTTCTGAGGATTATATACACAAGACAACAAAATTTTTTTACTGTTATCTGATATACTAATATTAATATACTCAATTCCAGGACTATTCGATTTATTTATAATTTAAGCATTCAAATTAACTTTACAATAAACAGCAACACCTCCAACTTTTCTGACAGATCTATCATTTCTTAACACATTATAACTATTAATACTACAAATTGAATCACATATATTACTTGTCAGCCAAGTTTCAGAAACACATATAATATCAACTAACGAATTTTCAAGAATATGTTTTACATAGTCCAGTTTCGCCATATTAAGACTTCGAGCGTTAAAGTGAACGATATGAAGTCCTCTATGTTGCTTACACAAAATATTAATTAAAGATTTTAAATTTTCATTACTGCGTAAGGATGAGTTACCAGGGTCAAACATTGAAGGTAGAGAGAGGAAAGAAAAATTCGGGCAGAAAAAATAAAAATAGATTAAGTGAAAAGAGAAATAGTAAGAAGTAGAGAGAAATTAATAACATTGAAAAAATAAACTTAAGATAAACAAATTTTATGAAAATTGACATTGAAGCACAATTGTTACAAGGCATATCCAGTATCAGGAACAGCAGCAGCATTACGGACAAAACTCTGAAGCTCATTTTCGCCATTAATTTTGATCGCATCAGAGCCCATCGACATGCGGATGAAAATTGAGCCACGAAAAGTAAAGGCATTAAAATACGTTTTTTGCGTTTGAAAACAATAGCAGCTTGTAACAGTTTTCTAGCATCCAGAGCTAAGCTTTCGTGAATGTAAACATTGCAGTCCAACTCATACCCAGCATCCCTCAGATTAACTGCCTTCTTAAAACGCCTACGATAGTCTCCAAAAGCTTTTAGCACACGATTACGATCGGAAGGTGTGTAAAATTTAACAATGACCACAGGGCTAGTATTGTTATCTTTTGGCTTAACTCGGAATATATCTTTTATTGGAGGCGCCATAAAATCAATAGAGCGGCAGATGAGATTGAAAGTCCCTTTAAGATGTTCGTCACTAGTCTGCGTGACACCAAACAAAACAGCATCAGAGCATAGATCGTTGCTGTTTGCGGTATTAGTGTTGGAGTTACTGCTGGTGTTATTGTTGTTGCAAATTTGTTGTTTTAAGTCTTCACAGAGTGATGAGAGAGCCCTTACTTCATTCTCTAAACAGAGTATTTTACTGTCATATTCAGAAAATTTAAGCGCAAGTTGTTGCTGTATTGAAGACACATCACTGTCCAATTTATGAAATTTGCTTGCTAGATCAGATGAGAGACGTGAAAAAATTTGATCAGCATGCTGTCGTAGTCGATCTTCTAAGTTTGCGTTTTCTTCTTTTACATTAGTACATAGACGCTCTTCTAGGGCTATGAGTTGAGTGCAGAACGACGCAGCGATGCTGCCTTGGCCGGCAGTACCCATTTTAGGCGTACCATCAGTTTTGCTGACAGCACGCAAGAATGATAGAATACAAAGATTGCGCCGAAGACAAGAAAATGAGTACAACAAAATTGTCTTTCTGCGCATGTACGTCATAATATCAATGCTGTTTTGGAGAGCGTTCACTTTGCATGCGATTTCTACTCAGAAATGAAAATTGCATACATTTAAGTTTGTATAATTAAAATAAAAGAAGTAAGAAGCAATTTCTTGGAATGAGAAGAAGGTAAATTAATTAAGTACTCCTTTGCAAACATTATTTTTACTATTATTTTATTACAGCCAGTAAGCAGCTTAGTCAAAAAAAAATTTGTCTGAGAAACCAACTTCGAGAGCATTATTTTTCGACTTGGATTTTATAAAAATGTTTATTAAGAGTTTATTTGATGTAGTTTAAACATTCCCAGATATTTTATTTCCATTAATTTACCTGTGAATTGAAAGGACAAATAAATGATAGTTCCAAGTTTTTAAATAATGAAACAAATTTTGTTAAGTTAATATATTTTTGTATTTTTGTTTTCGTTTGTGTGCGTTTTCTACAATTTCTTGGTTTAATTTTTGTATTTATTGCAAACATCAGGTTTCTGAAAAATATTTGTTTGCTACTGTTACCACAATTAGCAGCTGCACACTTCCTTTTTTAAATTTTAAGTTAAAAACTCGCAAATACACTTCGATATATACACAATTAAATAAAACACAACCGATCGCAGTACGTTTCTTAACGAAATAAAATATTGTGACGTAATCAACTGAACAGCTGGTTGTCAAACTCGATTAGCAGAAGTAACGGACCTGCGCAAAGCGTAATCTCTTATTCTATCATTCTTGGACAGCACGGGTGATAAGCTGTTGTTGACGTGTTAACATGGGAGAAGGTGTCATCTTCATATACAGACAAGTTTAAGATAATTAGAACAGCAACGGCAGAGACGAGAATATGAAGACGAATAGGCGTAGATGATGTAGAGTGATAAGAGCACAATAGCGGTGCAAACGACGAAGTTTCAGCAGTATCACTCAAGCTAAGCGATTGCGATGTTGATTGGAAGTAGACCGTTTGTTGTGCTTTGTTTTAACTATTAACTTTACTTTTGTCTTTATGTGTTATTGTATTAATATATTAAATTGCCAATAGTTTTAAAATTGGAACTACCTTCAATTAAACAATAAGCACAGCACATGCACTGAGTCTAAACGGATAGTTTTTAATTAGTTATATCACAAACCACCGATTAGATTAGTAACTATTTAGAATTTTTACGAGCTCGAGAAAAAAGCGACTTTCAAGCAGCGTTGTGTTGTGTTTACATGACATATCTTAAAATTTTTTAGTGTATTTCTAAAAGTCTTTTTTCTACTAATTTTTTTGTTATTGAAAAGAAAACCTACAAAACGAGGAAAACTTACCATCAGAAATGATATCCGTATTTAAAAAAAAACTAAATAATTTTGTAACACTCTTTAATTTAAATAATATTTTTTGTAATTTTTTTTTAATATTAAAGTGTGAACAGTGTGAACAGCGTTGTACAAACGGTACGTGCAAAATTTTTTTTGATTTTCGTACTAGAATATGTTGTTTTGAACATTTATTTTTACAACAAACTTTATTTGACATAAAAAGCATTACTTTAAATTTTCCACTTTTTTCCCTCTAAATTGTTCTACATCAAACACTGTGCAATGGCTTCAAGAACGCAAAATTTCAGATAAAATAAATGTTTCCAAATGTTAAATTTTTATGTTTAAATGCAATAAAATTATCATTTTTTAATGTATGTGTCTTGGACCTTGTATTTCTCTATTCTATGTCTATACATATTCTTTGTCTACATCAATAAATGTTCTGCACATTATTAATACAAAGCAGCGGTTAGCCTTTATCAAAAAATCACGACCACAAACCAGCACCGATAAACTCGATACATTAATAATTCAATTTTCTACTTACACAGCGATGAAAAGTAGCAGTGAAACAGTGAAGATTACTCATGTGTTGTTATTGAAGCTTAAAGCGCATCTTTTTATGGTAAAGTTTTTATGTCTGAAAAAGTTGGCTCATCGACACTGCATCACTTGGAACTGTGAATGGTGCAGTTCGCTGTTAACATTTGTTCTTTCCTTCTTTATTTCTCTCTCTCTGTCTCTCTCTCTCTCTTGCTCTCTTTATGCATTCTAGACTTGAGTAATGCAGCAAAAAATGCTGCGTTGCAGCACAGCTTACTGCATTAGCGAAATGCGTCAACGCAATTGCGCCATGTCTTAGTTGCAAATGCTATGCTTCCTGCATTAAACGGACTATGTTTTGTCTTTTTAGAACCACAGCATCGATGTTTTTCATATTGATCGAAAAATAGTTTTGTTACTCCTATTTATTTCCAAAATTTTTATGAGCGCAAAGCACTGTGCGGTGCTTACCTAAAAAGATGGAATGCGTCAACGAATTATTTTGCTGCTATTCTACAGAATTTTAGTTTTGAAGTCGAGGCAGCACACCTAACAATCGGTAAATCGGTGCATTTAATACTGTTTTGGTTTTAGTTTACGGTCGTGAGAAAAAACCATAACAAAGCAAATAATGTTTTGTGTTTCTGTAAAACAAAACGTAACCACTCCGAACGAAGCGGAATAGACGAAGCGCTCTTCAAAAAATACAAGACAGATCAAAAATGAACCGTTCATTAAGGTTTTTTCCCCATTCCTTGTGTGCAAGACTTCATTTGAACTCGAGCAAGACGAGTTTGTTAGCTCGAAAAAAGCTTTTACAGCTTGAATGGGGTATACGCCATACTTACCATATTGTAGCATTTTCTGGTTATTATTTCTTCCAGTCTACAAAATAATTTTAAAAGATCAAATCTTAATTTTAAATGAGGAGGTAAAAAATCAACTGTCAGTTTTTCTGCTGGCAAAGAACAAAAATGTTTGACCGTGGAATAACCTATCCAGAAAAACTGCAAAAGGCATTAAACCAGAATGGACAATATATTTTTCAATGAAATATTTATTTACTATAACAAAATCGTTGTTCATTTTCATAAAAGAAATGAAATTACTTTTCGAACAACACCGAGTTAAAATATTAGTGGGCGAACAGTGGTCGATCAGCGGTCGAAAATGGGCCGCACGGCCGCAAAAGGATTGAACATGACCTAAAAATAACCCAAAAAGCCTAGCGAAAAAAGTTGAGTCAAACAACGGCCGTGCAAGGTACAACAAATAAAGCAGTACGGCCGTTGTACGCCCGTTGCATGTCACCAAATTTTTCTAAGTTCTTCTGCTACAGCAAAAGTATGCGCAACAACAAAAGCAAGCCTCACTCGACGATGCTGATGTTGATAATATCGCCACTTGTGTGAGCTCGTCCGATGTACGCCCGTTGTATAGCTGAGATTATTTCAAAACGGCCTCTGTACGGTCGCTGTACGACCCTTGTACGACCTTTGTTCGGCCGCTGTTTGGCCTTAGCTAAAAAGTTTTTTACTCGATAACCAATATGATAAAACATTACTACATATTTTAAAGCACAAACGTTTTTTTTATTGTATTTTGAATAGAAAGATAATTTAGCAACATAATTTTAGTAATATTTACCAGCAGATGAGCACAGAAGTGTGCTCTTTTTTAGCGATTTTTATTTTCGCACTGATATATGTAAATCAAGTGTATCATAAAGTGTTAATGCAATAAAAACGAGAACTTTATATTTTTGACAGTTTAGTGATTTTAAGACACACACACACAGAAACAAATTCATATTCAAAAATTTAATTCTTAACGCATTAACCTTGAAAAATATTCCATCGAACTTTTTACATTTTTGTCCTAGCTTTAATCTAGCTCACCAAATAAAACAATTGAGCTGGCATTATAAATACATATATACATATACATTTATATACTTTTGCACTTCCATGAGGTTATACTTTATGCGATTAAATGTAGTTTATAGCTGAAGCCACAAACTAAAACAAAGTTAAAAAAACATTCATGCACACATAGACACATAAATTGGCACACACACACACACACACACACACATACACAATCAAGTAAAAGTTTGAATTCTGCCCTTTGTTTTGCTCGTAATCATGTCATATTTAATGAGAAAACTTCTGTGTCATATAGATATTAGAGCAAATGGGGGAAAACAATAAAGATTTCTCGACGAAGAAATACAACGACGCACAAGCCACAAGATTTAACAAGGACCAAAATTGTTCTTGTTCTCCAACATATTACAAGTATTAATTAATAATTTAAGGTATTCATTCAGATATAATCATTTTATACACGCAAACTTACACACAGACAATTGGGCAAAAATTTATGTAATAAATATTTAGTAATTTAATTAAACCATTAATGATGTTGGCAGTGCATAAATCATGTGCAGAAAATCATGAATTTAAAGTTCTTGCTTTTTCCTGTAGTAAGCGCTATGAATTGGATTTGGTTAAAGTATCTGTATAAAAAACTTTGCACAAAAGTGTTCGTTGGCTTTGTTGAAGGATACGTATAATAGTGAGGACCACTGATTTTATGCTTTTATTCAGATGGTCAAATAGTATAAAAAAAGATTTTAAGTGATAATTTTTGATCGAAAACTGGTATTGAGAAGACTTTTAATAAGTAATATTATTCTTATCTATAGTAATAAAACTCATTTTCTGTTTGTTTGTTTGTTTGGCCTTAATACAAATCTAAACGGATCAACGGATTTTGCTCAAACTAGGTACACATATTACGTTTATCCCAACTTAAAATGTTACATACTTAGTCTTTGCCACGCCCCCTCTGAAATTTTTCAACTAACGGTAATTTTGTTATTATAAAACTTTTTAGTATCGAAGATTTTTGTATATTTAATTTTAAAATTTTTTGTTATTTTGACATCAAAAATACTTACATATCTTTAAAATTGGAGAAATTTTCAGTACAACGACTTTTTCATAAAACATCGTTACCTAAGAATGAGAAAAAAAACGACATGAAAATCAAAGTTTGGTCTTTCGATGCAAATATCTCCGCTGTCCATTAATATATTTCATTCAAATTTTTTTTGTTCAAAAGTTCAATAAAATCACTTCACAAAAATAGGTTGAACTGTACCGTTAAATCAGTGTATATATGTTTTATGAGTATGCCAAAAAAGGTCCAAAATATTAACTTTTTACTCAAAAAATGACTCAAAAATTGTTGTTGTTGTAAAAATGAAATCAATTAAAAATTGCACATCTGGCTACCTTTCATATGACATAGCATTTATTTGCAAAAATTTTTCCAGCTAAGCGCACAAATTATTTTACTGTTTTTGTCGTCAAAACAACAAGGGTCGGTGTACCCTTTGATTTTTTTCGCGAAATTTTTTTTTCCAAAATGTTGTTTTTATATTTTTTACAAAAAATTCAAGTCTCAAAAATAATTTATGTGAAAAAATTACCCCAATATCTCTTTCCAATCAAAAGTTATGGCTAAAAATCTATTTTTTCATACCAGACTATTAATAAAACTTAGTTTTGTGTTAGAATTCTCTATACAGTTTGAACGTCCCCATTTATCTCCAAGAATGCAGTTGTGTGTCTGAAGTAATAACGATTATTTTGGATTATATAAAATCTTCTTTATAGTGATCTACTTATTTTTTGCCTCCCCCACCCCCCGTCCCCGTCCCCCTCCTGTTAAATTTGTTTTGTTGTGATGGCTCTATTTTTTCTCACTATTGTGTCACCGTTGTCACTTAGTTCTTTATCAATGGTACTTTAAATGTTGTATATATATCACAATTTTATCGAAAAAATGACTGTGAATAAGAATGCTGTTAAAGTTAATATTTTCATGTTATCAGTTTCAGCTATATGGCGAAATAATAAAACATATGCGCATCTGGTTAGCACAATTATTTCATTAGTTTTGATATGTGCGTTTAATTCACAGATAGATGGCGACACATTTGTAAGATGTGTGGGTACAGACTATACTTACACCTAGCGGTGAAAAGCTGAATAATGTTTTTTCAAAAGTTTCTTCAAATTTAACCCCACACGTTTGGGATTACAGACAGGTGGCGCTATTTTCTGCTTACAGATATGTTTTGCAAAATATTTTGCGAAAATGCTATTTCTACCGAACTTTTAAAAAGTAAAATAATGCAGTACTGCCAGTTTTTTCAGTCGCAGCGTCATCTAGCGTCATAAACACTTAAAAACATAGAATTGTATTAATTTAAATGTCTAGCTCACTTGATGGACTTTTTGTTGGTTTTGATTTGCTTGCAAATACGATTATATGATCCTGACCTCCAATGAAAAAACGTAGCTAATAGAAATTTAAGTAGGTACAATCATTTTTAGCAAAACGAATTTTCATAAAACATTGATAGCTAATAATGAGAAAAAAATTATATGAAAATCAAAGTTTTTACTTTTAATGCCAATAACTCCGCTGTTTTTAATATATTTCATTAAAATATTTTTGGTTAAAAAGTTCAATATGTTTTTTTATATAAATCTTTATTTAGACGTTAAAATGTCCATATCTCAAGGACGCATTGAGTCCTACCATTATTTTTATTTTGTTGAAAAGGTAATTGTGCTTGATTGTGTTTTAAGATTAAGTAAATATAAACTTTACTTTTAATTCTTTTTAATTTTTAAAATATGTTTGTCGTACGCCTTCTTTGAATTCAATTAGCTCACCGCAAGAGATGGAACCACCAACAACATAAATTTTCCTAAACTTTTTTGGATTAATGTTCGTTCATTTACCTTTCTAATGGTAGATAAATAAAATTAAATAAAAACATGTTTTTCATTATTCCCGATTTTAAAAAACCTTTAATCGAGAAGGGTACACTCACACAACTAAACCCATTGCCGCAACCGAAAAATTGCCCTACTAACTATGTCGATTGTCGGCAATTTTCTAAATGCAATTGCCACAATCGCCAATTTCCCAATTGAGCTAATTGCGTCATTCCGTTGCGAAAACGGAACTGCAAACAAGCTTTTGAGCCATTCGGTTGTGAACAACGAACTGTTTATCGCGCTTACCAGATGTCAGTTATATGAACCGAGTCTTCCCATCGTTTCGACTTACGAGTGTGAAAAATAAACGATGAAAATAAACATGCTTTGTTGATGCTAATTTTGCAAATCTGCATATTTTTAAGAAGAAATAAATTAGATTTATTTCAACTGCACAAGTTTTATTTATTAAAAATTGAATCACTTCACTTTGAACACTTAACTAACCACTTGCAGCGAGAATACCGACCGAACCATAAACAAAGTCGCGACGAGCAACATAGCGAGTGTAAAAATCAAACGACGGAAACAAGGATTGTTTTGTTGTTGTTTTTTATTGTACATTTGCAGTTATTTAAGAAGAAATTAATTTAATAAATACAGATTGCACAAGTTATATATATTTTATATTAGATAAAATATATTTTTTAATTAATTCCTTTACCTAAAAACACTTCAACAACTTGCACCGAGAACACACACTAGAAATCAACCGAATACTGAACAAAAGAGGAACGAGCAACACAGCGAGCGTGAAAAAAGCGACGGTTGTGGTTAAGGTGACCACATGTCAGTTATTTTTATTGACTATTCGTCTGTTGCAATTGACTTTGGTGGCGGTGCAACTGAATATTGAAACATCGTTGCAATTCGCATAAATATTGAATGTTAACCGAATTGTTATTTAGGCATGAAGTTACAATAATAAAATAAGCATTTACGTCAGCCGAAAGTCGATTATGCTTATATAATTACAGTTAAATAAACAGAGTTTTAATTGAAACAAACACTTTATGAGTACCCCACTTAAAATGTATTTACTATAACCTAACGCCAACAAATTATTTATGTGAGTGTATGTTAAAATTTTTATATAAGTGACTCTCGAGTAACACCGGGTATATCAGCTAGTTAAAAAAATAAAAAAATAGCTGCATTTTGAAAAACATAAATTTCCTCAAAGAAATCTAAGGAAGTAGCTTCGTTTTTTTTTTTAATAAGAGATACACATTACAAATCTTTGCGTAAAGCTAAAACAATTTATGTTAATAAATGCAATTAAACAATTGAAATATTAATTAGAATATTATTTATAACGATAAAATAATTTGCTTTATTTTTTTTGAAGACAACACATTTATATATATTAGAGTTCCTAAAAAAAATTTCAAATAGAAATGGTGAGGTAACGGAAAACAAATCTATTGGCAAAAATCGGTTATATTTGATTACAGAAGTAACACATAAAATATCAAAGCGTATTTTTTTCATTCTGAGGTAATGAGTTTGCATAAAAAGTTGTATTAAAAAAATAATAATAGTAGTTGTAATAAGAATAAATTGTTTTCAAGATATTTCAACGGTTTTGATGTAAAATTAACTGCCATTTTTAACCATACTATTTGTAAGAAATGCAAAGCAAATATATTGTGTGAATATAACCCCAATAATTTAAGCTGTATTAAGAGGTTAGGCGTCAGCCACAAAGACGCATCAAAGATTATATATGTATACGTCCTAGTAGAAATATAATCAACCGAACAGCGGCCAAACAAGGGTCAAATAAAGGCCACACGGCCAAACAAGCTTTAAACATAGTCTAAAAAAATATTTAAAAAAGTTTACTAGCCCGAACAGTGACCGAATACGAATCGAACAGTGACCGTAATAATAATCTAATATAATTTCTGGCTTCAACTTTTGCAAAAAATAACTACACAAAAAGCACAACAAATGCATGAGAAATATTTTTGTACGTTATTTAAGCTCTCTAGCAGCCTTTTTTAGAGGTTTTTTTATACTTTTCGAAAAAGTTTTAAAAAGGTGCCATTAAACGTAGTCGTAAAGCATTCAAATATTCTACAAAAATATTTCTAACAATATTTTACTATAGTCCTATGAACACAATAACTTTGTAAAAAGCATATATTGATTAGTTGTCTCACTTTTTATGTTAATAAAATTGACTAAAGAAGAAGCCTTTGATGTGCTGAAACTTGGTTTTTTTTTTACCTCAACCGTTTAAGTCATTCAGGAGTTGTCTAACTTCAACATGACGTCAACAAACAGATTCATCAAAGATTATACATCTATACTATTAAATAAAATTGAAGTGAAAATTAAATGTTACTACTTTACTCCAAAAGTACTAGGCCGATTTCTATGAAAAAATTTTTAAAATATCATATTTGTACTAGAGTTTTATTTAGGATTATTTTTCTTACGAAATTTTAATAATAAGTGTTAAATTAAAGTGTTAAATTTTTAAGAAATCATCCCAGCTGTCACACATTGCTTATTCATTGTCTTTCGGCGCGTTTGTGTTGCGAGAGTTTCAATAAACTTTACACTCATAAAATTTAGTAGTAAAATTTCTACGAATGATATTAGTAAACAAAATCTTCGTACATTCTACAAAGATTCGTTCAATATACAAAGTATTTTTTTTGTGATATCTTTACGAATTCATTCGTAAAATTTTTTAAATACCTAATGCAGTATCTACGAATATATTTGTTTTATATACTAATTATATTTGTAAACAAAAACAAATCAATTATTATAAGTGCATTGTACTAATGATTGTGTACATATAAATAATAATATTCCTAAATTTTGTACGAATAATATACGTACGAATAACTTCGTAATTTCTTTCATTAAATTCGTAGTATTTATTAATGCTTTCGTACTATTTACGAATGAAAAATAATATTACGAAAAAGTATGAATTATTAGTAGAGTTTAAAAAATTTAAAACCGAAACCGTTCAGCCTTGTTTGTCGAACATCTACAGAACATAAGGAACTGAAGATTGTTGTAAAGTGACTGTAGCCTACTGGTAGAGTGCGTGGCTCGTAAGTTAAAGAGCCGAGGTTCAAACCGAATTTTTTTTAATACATGTGTTTTTAGGAATACAAATAAAATATTCGTAATATGTACTAATATACGTCGATTCTACGAATCCTATTCGTGGCTTAAAACTACGAATAAAATTTGTAGAATGGACGCAGCTATAAGTAATATTTACACACAAATATTTTTGAGTGTACATATATTGCTCTCTGTTCTTCCCGTTCCTTTCGTGTTTAGCTAGCACATACATATAAATGCAGTGCTGCGCTCCAACACACAAAAAACAAAAGAAAAGAAGATAATTTTTTAGTTTGTTTGAAAAAAGGTTAAAAAAGTATCCTTAAACGTAGTCGTAGAGTGTTCAAATATTCTACAAAAATATTTCTCACAAAATGTCACTATAGTCCTATGAACACAACAGCTATGTAAAAAGCTTAATTGTCTTATTTTATATTTTAGTAAAAAGCTAAATTGCTATATTTTTACCTTTTTTTACGTTGTTTTCGATAGATCGATTCGCTAAAAATTTGCATGGTAAAATTTTTCGAGCTGACAATTTTACTGATGGCATCTTATAAAAAAAATCAATGCGAGTATGCGTGCTACAGAACACAATTTTAGAAAAATTACAAAAAACAGTCAAAATAACAAGTTTTTATTTTCATATTATCAAAGATACGAAAAGTTGGCCGATTTGATGATATATAACTTGAACATAGATTTTATTTTTTATTAGAGTACTAAAAGCAATTCTGAGTATTGTTTCTTTCACAGCCATACAACATACTCCCTAAGAAGATTTAAGTACTCTGATAAAAAAGCCATGTAAAAATTTTATATAATTAAATCGGACCATCCTTATGTGTTTATATATGATGTATGTGTATATATATATAATATACCTAGTCCAATTACCATGTTTGAACTTCTATCATGTCTAGCTACTCTGAAAGGAAAAACCCCAGGTCACGACCAGATCTCTTACCCAATAATTAATAACTTAACCATCCATGACAAGCAAAATCTACTTATAATCTTTAATAATCTCTTTAACTCTGGATATATACAGCAGCAATTTAAAATTTCCTCAGTTCTGCCAATACCAAAACCTAACAAGCCAAAAAATAATATAGAGAGCTATAGACCAATATCTCTGATCCCTTGCATGTCTAAAGTTATAAAAAAAATCGTCTCTCGTAGACTAATGTGGTATCTAACTGAAAGTAAACTTCTATCAACTAGACAAACTGCTTTTAAAGCAGGCAAAGGCACAATGGAAATCTTGTTAAGCTTAGATGAACATATTTGCAATACTCTTTCTACTAGAAACCACACCTCTATTATATCTTTGGACTCAGATAAGGCATTTGACCGTATTGGAGTTCATTGTATAATCGAACAATTAATGGAGTGGAGACTTGGGAAAAAAATTATAAACTTTGTAAGACAATTCCTTACAAAACGTTATATTCCGGTCAAAGTAAACAACATTTTTTCTGATACTATTCCACTCTATAATGGTATACCACAGGGCTCACCACTATCTGTTACCCTATTCCTCATAGCTACAAACAAGCTGAGTAAAATTATAGACACCCAATCATTCTTCAAGCATGCCATTTACGCCGACGATCTATATGCAGTGTCAGACAAAACTAAAGCACGAAACTTACCTTTTAACTTTGAACTAATTGCCTTCTATTGAACCTAAACAAATATACATTTAAGGTAATAAATCAAACAAAAATTAACATAATATTTCATTTAAAACAAAAATATTAAAACAAATATAGGATTATTACTAAAACTTCTGCGACAAAACTAAAGCACATTAAATGGAAACACATGAAAAACTTGGTTTTTGCTAGTATTTGGTGTATATTTTAACATTTCGTATTAATATTTATCTATTGTTTTTTAACACAGCTTGACATCTGCGAGGCATCGACTCTATTAAGGTATTTAAAACGTCTTTTGAAATACTTTTCCATGCCAATCCCGCTTGTGTGAAGAGAGAGTCCTTTCCCTTACAGTTTTCTCGTTAAATTTTCCTATCTACAATTTCCCATAGATTCTCTTTGGGATTGAGATCAGGCGATTGAGTGGGCCAATCCAACACATCAATTTTGCTTTCAGCAAACCATTCCTTCACACATTTGGCAGTGAGTTTGGGATCGGTTATCGTGCTGAAAGATCCACTTCAACGGCATTTCTTCTTGCGCATGAGTTAACATAACATTTTTGAGAATATTCTTGTATATGAATCGATCCATTATGCCGTTGATCTTATGAATAGGGCCGATCCCATGACCGGAAAAACATTCCCAGACCATGACGTTACCGCCGCCATGTTTCACAGAACCTGTAGAGTAACGTGGATTTAGGCGCTGCCCTTTTGGCCTGCGTACTAGCTTCAATCCGTCAGAACCTTTGATGTTAAACTTTGACTCATCTGAAAATAGTATGGTTCGCCATTTCGTAACAGTCCAGTTTACGTGGGCTCTTGCAAAATCAATTCGTGCTCGACGATTTTTTTTAGAAATAAATGGCTTTTTCACGATCCTGTATGATTGCAAGCCGCCGTCCACAGCTCGTCGTTGGATGGATCTAAGTGAAATATTCAAATGCAATTCATATTGAATAGATCTCGCTGGTATGAATGGATCTTTTTTTATTGTCCGAATAATTGCTTGGTCCTCACGTTTGGTTGTCTTTCATCACCTTCATGTGATGGAACTAAGGAACCAGTCGAACGAAAACGACTTATAGTTCGGGATATTACACATAGGTGAACACAAAATTTTTTGGAATGCTTGTCACTGATTCGCCTTTTTTGAATTCATTTAAAATCTTTTCTCTGAATGTGGCAGAATACTTATTGCTTGCTATTTAATTAATTTTTTGTTTAATACACAGTCTAACCCAGATAAATGATCACCAACGAGCCCCGAGGGAAACTGGGGGCGATGGATCAATGCAACATGTCTGACTGTCTCAACCTGGCGAGGCCAGCATAATCTTTGTGAAATCGCCTCAAGTCGACTCAAACCTCCACGTGGTGTTTCCTGGGCAACGTCAAAACTGACAACCGTTAGTTTGGCGGCTAATCTGAGCGGTGGTCCTCCCTAGGCTTAAAATAGGTTGTGCGTCGGGTTTGAAGCCCACCCGTAAAAACCCATTTCAATGAAAACACAAAAGAATAGAAGAAAACTGATCCCCAAATCTGATGACGACTACCGCAAACGAAAAACTGATAATGATTTACGGATATGCACCTGGAATGTCCGAACCCTTAATTGGGAAGGTGCCTCTATCCAACTGACTGATGTCTTGGGAAGATACAAAGCTGATATCACTGCTATCCAAGAAATGCGATGGAAGGGACAGGGTTGCATTCGGCATGCACCCTGTGATATCTACTACAGCGGCCATGCGGAGAAGCACGAGTTTGGATGCGGATTTGTAGTTGGCAAGAGACTACGGCCCCACGTCCTGCGATTCACACCTGTGAATGAACGACTTGCCATAATCCGCATCAAGGTTAGATTTTTCAATATAAGCCTAATATGTGCGCACGCTCCGACAGAAGACAAGGACGATGAGATCAAGGAAATTTTCTACGAGCGCCTTGAAAATGCTTACGAGCGCTGCCCCCGCCACGACGTTAAAATCGTGCTTGGTGACTTCAACGCTAAGGTGGGCAAGGAAAATATTTTTGGTCCAACAGTCGGAAAGTTCAGCCTCCACGACAACACCTCCGATAACGGAATGAGGCTGATTGACTTCGCCGCAGCACGAAACATGGTCGTAAGTAGCACTAGATTCAAGCATCTCAATATTCATAAAGCCACCTGGATGTCCCCTGATCAAAAAACAAAAAATCAAATTGATCACGTTTTGATCGACGGAAGGCACTCTTCCAGTGTATTGGATGTACGCACGATCCGTGGTGCAAACATTGACTCGGATCACTACACGTCTGTGCGCAGCTAAGAATACACGCAACCCTACACAGAGAAAGCTAGACGTCGACAAGCTGCAATCGAAACAGACAGCCGATGCTTTCGCCACTCGACTCTCACTCCTGCTTCAAAGCACTCCTCCAATCGATGATATATGCGCGCAGTGGACACACATTTCCAACTCCATGCGTGCGGCTGCTGAAGAGGTGATTGGCTACCAACGCCCTCGCCGAAACCAGTGGTACGACCAGGAGTGTCGCGACGCCACTGCAGAGAAAGACGCCGCCTACAAAGCCACCCTGCAGTCGGTTGTAACGCGCGCTGCTAAGGAGCGATACAAAGAAAAGAGGAGGGAAGAGAGACATATTTTCAGGCGGAAAAAAAGAGAGGCAGAAAAGCGCGAGCAGGAGAAGATTGAGATGTATGGTGACAGGAATGAGGCCCGAAAATTTTTCGAAAAAATAAGACGCCTTGCCGATGGTTTTAAAACCGGGGCCTCTTCCTGCAAGGATGAAAACGGGAATCTAGTGACAGATGTCCAGAGTACACTGACGTCATGGAGGGAACACTTCTCTAAACTTCTAAATGGCGACGCTGACAACAATCCCGCCAATAGAGATGATATTCCGGAAACCCCAATTGCGGATGACAGCGTCGAGGTTCCGCTGCCCGACTATGATGAAGTTCTGACAGCTATAGCTCGGCTTAAAAATAACAAAGCCGCGGGAGCTGATGGCTTACCTGCTGAGCTGTTTAAGAACGGAGGTGAAGCTCTACTTAAATGCATTCACGAGCTTCTATGCAGAATATGGTCGGAAGAATGCATTCCGAACGATTGGAATCTCAGTGTGCTCTGCCCAATCCACAAGAAAGGCGATCCCACTATCTGTGCCAATTACCGTGGGATAAGCCTTCTTAATATCGCATATAAGGTCCTGTCGAGCGTTTTATGTGAAAGATTGAAGCCCATTGTAAACGAACTGATCGGACCTTATCAGTGTGGCTTCAGACCTGGAAAGTCCACCATCGACCAGATTTTCACGCTACGACAAATCTTGGAGAAGACTCAAGAAAAACAAGTCGACACCCACCATCTTTTTGTCGACTACAAAGCCGCCTTCGACAGCCCAATAAGGAAGCACCTGTACTCCACCATGTCTGAATTTGGTATTCCTGCAAAACTAATACGACTTTGCAGGATGACACTGAGCAACACCAGCAGCGCAGTTAAAATCGGGAAGGACCTCTCCCCACCATTTATTACCAAACGAGGTTTCAGACAAGGTGATTCCTTATCGTGCGACTTTTTCAACCTAATGATGGAAAAGATCATCCGAGCTGCTGATCTGAGACGTAGTGGCACAATATTCTACAAGAGTGTTATGCTGCTTGCGTATGCTGATGACATAGATATCATTGGCCATAATATGCGCGAAGTCAGCTCAGCATTTTCCAGATTAGAAAGAGAGTCAAGTCGAATGGGTCTGTCAGTGAATGCAGATAAGACTAAATACTTAGTGTCAACAAACAAACAGTCCCAGCGTCTTGGAACCCACGTTACCGTTGACAATACCTCCTTCGAGGTTGTGAAGAACTTCGTTTATCTGGGATCCAGCATTAATTCTACCAACGACATCAGCATTGAGATCAAACGAAGAATAACTCTTGCCAACAGGTGTTACTTTGGGCTCAGTAGGCAATTGAGAAGCAGAGCCCTCTCTCGACGAACGAAAATCACGCTCTATAAATCGCTCATCATGCCCGTCCTACTTTACGCATCACAAACCTGGACGCTGAGCAGTTTAGATGAAAAGACTTTAGGAGCATTCGAGAGAAAGATTCTTCGTAAGATCTACGGACCAATCTGCGTCAATGGCGAGTACCGAATACGGTGGAATGATGAACTGTATGAGCTGTACGCTGACATCGACATAGTCAAGCGCATTAAAATCGAGCGGCTTCGCTGGCTTGGTCATGTTCAGCGCATGAAAGACGATGCTCCAGTGAAGAAAACATTCGATTCGGTACCCAGCGGCGGTCAACGCAGAAGAGGACGACCGCATCTTCGTTGGAAAGACCAAGTAGAGGACAACCTGACGAAGCTTGGAATTTCCAACTGGCGCCAGCAAGCGAAAGACAGAAATGGCTGGCGCAAATTCTTAGATGAGGCCAAGACCGACATACGGTTGTAGCGCCAACTAAGTAAGTAAGTAAGTAACGACCGAATTAATAGTAAAATTTGTTCAAGAGATGTTATTTAGCTTCACAAATAACTGGTTTTTATTCAAACGGTACTTTAACTACTTATTGTTGTTACTTATTGTTAGAAATGAAGTCAAACTCTGAGTGACTGAGAACATGTGCTTTAGTTTTGTCGCCCCAAATTTCCGTGTGTTGTAACATTCTTGTAAAAAAAATTTTATTTGCATTAAATAATTGCTTTTTGACGGTTTTTATGAACCAATCGGATATTTTTACATAAGTAATAATATAAAAAAAACATGGAAATACTACAATATTTTAACTCTTATGGAATAAAATGCTCACTACATGGGTTCGTGCTTTAGTTATGTCCGACACTGTATATACGCAAAGTACAAAGATTATACCGATTTTGAAACCAAATTGCAGTTACTTTTTTCTAACATAAAAAAACTGGTGTGAATACAGCGAAACAAAATTATCTATCCCTAAATCAAAACTTTTACATATATGCAAAAAAATAAATTGTACACAGCAAGATATTGTCCTATAGATACATTAAAAATAGAAAAAGTAGATAATTTAAAAATCTTAGGAATTATTTTTAACAATAGATACTTATGGAACGAACATGTTAATTACTTATGTAACAATTTATTAAACAGACTAAATATTGTAAAGTGCCTAAGTAGCCAAAAACTTCAATCAAACACTAGATCCTTAATTTATATTGTAAAAACTATTATTCTCTCAAAAATCGATTATGGTCTTCCTATCTATGGTTCAACGTCGATAAGAAATCTGCAAAAAATAAAATCCAACTACCACTGCGTAATAAGAACTGCACTAGGAGCATTCAAGTCTACCCCAATTCGTAACATTTTAGCTGAAAGTGGGTTGCCATCAATAAATGACCGATTCAACTTCTTGACAGGACGGCTGATCCCAAAAATAATTCTCTCTGAAGGATCTGATGTAGCACTCCTGGCAAAAAACATACTTAAGCGAAAAAAGCACACTAAATTGGAATCAGCTCTACAAAGGATTATTAATGTGGCAGCGACTATAAACATTGATCCAACTCCAATCAAAAAAGCTAAGACGCTTGCTCCTCCATGGCTGTTAAAATATGAATCAGTCATGTTCGACTTGTGTCCATATAGAAAAAATACCACAAATCGTCACCTAAAATGCCCAAAGGCGTAACCAAAGATTATATAGTATAAAGATGTGCCACGTAGAACATTAAAAAGTAACAAATATTTTTCAGATCAATACGTAAACTTTTGTGAGCGCGATGAAAAAGCTTTCTTGAGAGAAAAGTTTCCAATCCTTGCATGCACATTCTCTCTGCAATGCTCTTTCACTCTTCACTCCACAATGCTTCACAACATAGATCACCACTGCATGGTTTCTCATAGCTAGCGAGAGTCGTGAAATTTAATGTTGTAATTGTTTTTTCCGTTGTTGTTGTTGTTGGAACCAAGCAGTTGTGATCTCTGCTTGACAGCAACAAATGTTTTTGTTTGCTTGCATTATTTTCATGATGATTTCCTTATTTTGTGCGAAGCAGATTTTTCTTATTCACTGCTTGCAATTAATATTGACTATTTTTGATTGACTCAGCCAGAGCAGTAAAATCTGCTTATATATTCAGAATCTTAAGGAAAACTGAATAACGACATACAAATCCATCCAATGAATTCAAAATTGTTTATAAATAAAATTTTTAATTCACATTGAATTTTAAAAAATTGATTAGATATTAATTTAAAATATTTTTTTTCGTTATTCAGAATAATTAATTATTTTTTATTCATATCAATTCTATTTACAAAGAATGCAATTCAAAAAGAATTTAAAATTTTTCAATAATTAATTTTTTGTACATTATTTTTTTTTTGATTCATTGCCTATTCATGTGTTATTCATTATTAATTTTATAGTCATTATTAATTTTTTATTTATTATTATTTGGTTCCATACTCAAAAGTGAATAACAAGATTTTTTTTTCATTTTATTTATTATTCAAAAGTGAATGAAAAATTAGAAATGAATACGAAATTTATAAGGAATAAAAAATTAATAATGAATAAAAAATTAATAGCGAACATTTAATTCATAAAATAGTAGTGAATAACTAAATTTTTTATTCATTGTATTTTTTATTTAAAAGTGAATAACAAATTAATAACAGTGGTAAACAATTTAAAAAAAGTTTGCGCGACAAAAACGATATTGCTAGTTCGATTGAGTATTTTTTCTAGATAATAAAAATTATTAAGACCAGGTTGGTTCGAATTTTTTTAGAAGAATTTTTCAATTTTTTTGAGTTTTGAAAAATACTACCCAGTTATGATCCTATAACTCCAAAAGTATTCATTTATTTTACAAGTTTTATAAATATTTACAAATGTGACATTTATACCTTTTATTTAATTTTTTATTTACATTTGTGAAAGAGTTTAAAATATACCATTTATTTAACATATCCCATTTTTAAACATTGTTAAAAAAATATTTCAACGAATATATTAGGTAAAAAGTATGATTGTAGTAGGTTGGATATTAACGTATTTCGGTTTTAGTAAAAATACTCAAAACTACCTGCATCAAAGTCGACGTGGTGAGTTCGTACTAAATAAAGTCTGCTGACTTTAAAAACCAAATTATCATATATTTAACTAAAGATTTTGTTTACAAACAATGTTCTTAGCGTTTTTAGCTAAATTTAAAAATCCCTAAACCGCAATTTTACATTATAATAGGATTTGCAACACTGCAAACTCTTTGAAATGAGTCATAGCAGAATTTTTTTACAACATTCATGATTTTAAATTTTTATTTGTTTTCTTGATATAATCAGTTTTCAACACTACCTGGATTATTTTGAATTGCCATGGACATGAGTAAAATAACAGAAATAACGTAAACAAAGATACGTCAAAAATAAATCAAAACAAAACAACGAAATCTTCGCGCCGGTATAAATAACTAGCTGAAACACTGTGTGTTGCTGCTACGTCCCCGTTGCCAAACGCCCATAACATGCTATCAGTGAAACGGCACGAGTAAATTGTGGTCGAGTACCGAATTGCGAGGCTGTGCAGCGACCTATAACTCCAAAGCTATTCAATATCAAAAAATTTCAGTTGTGTGGGAGGGGTAACGCCCATAAAATTTTATCAGTGAAACGTGTAAATTGTAGTCGAATACCGAGTTTCGAGTCTATGCGACCAATAACTCCAAAGCAATTTGATATCGCAAATTTGGGTGGTGTAGGAGGTGCCACGCCTACTTTCCCAACGCCCATTACATGTTATCAGGGAAGCCTGATAAAAAATCTTTGAAAATTCTTTAATTCTTTTCGAATTGCATTCGTTCTATAATACTCATACAATTTAACACAAAGCTTATATTAATATAACTTATTTTCTGGTTTGTTTGTTTAATTGACATTTGTACAAATCTAAATGACTTAACGGACTTCGCTCAATTTGAGTACACATATTGTGTGCATCCTAGATGAGATTGTAACATACTTAGTTTTGATCACGCTCATTCCACCCATTTCCACTTACGTAAATTTTGATATTGAAAATCTTTTTTTAAAAAATTTTTTTGCAAATTAAATTTAAAAAATTTCAGTAATTTTAATACCAAAAACATTCACATATCTTTAGAATTTCAGAAATTTTTGGTACAACGACTTTTTTATAAAACATCGTTCCCAAGAATGAGAAAAAACGACATGAAAATCAAAACTTTGACTTTCGATGCAAATATGTCCGCTATTTTAAATATATTTAATTCAAATTTTTTGATCAAAGTTTTAATAAAAGCACTTTACAAAAATGGTTTCTACTGTAGCGTTAGGTCAGTGAATATATTCTTTAATTTTTTTTTTTCAAAAAACTGTCTAAAATATTGAATTTTTACTCAAAAAATTATTAAAAAAATGTCTTTGTTGTATAAATAAGAATTATAAGTATAAATAAGAATATAAATAAGAATTGCAAATTGCATATCTGAGTACTTTTCATAAAGTAAAGCATGTATTTGCAATAATATAATAAAAATATATAAAAGTAGTTAAATAAAAAAAATTTCCGCAAAAAAAAAACTTAAAAAATATTGCATGAAAAGTTAATGATGGCATATTTTAATTACAATATTGTTTTTAATAATTGTAAAAAAATAATATTTTTTAGAATTATATATAAGCTTAATGCCAATTAAGTTCATGAAGCAACAGGTTGCAACAACAATAAGTTCTTTGCAGAACAAACCACCAAGCAGACTAGACAGCTGTTTTGTTGATAGCTACATCAACTCATTGCTTACAACATTATTCGCTGCTAAGCTTCAACTAATCAACACACAAAATATACCTAGATTATGATATTATATTCTTTATGATATTATATTCTTGAAATTATATAACAAAAAGATAAGAGATAATGCAGCAAATATAATAACTTTAAATAATATAATGTTCGTAGGGTAGCTAAGTAAAAAAATTGCCTACATTTTCTAAGTAAAACCTAATGAAATTCTGCTACATTTTGTTGGCAGCTATATCGTCTATTCAGATGTTTCGTGCATCAAATCTATACTATCATTTCTATTGCTTTTCAATATTATGCTCACATTTGCTCACATTGCCGCTTACTTATTCTCTCGCTCTCAAAAGCTTTAAATCGTTCGCTCGCTGACTCTCATAAAGCTTTTATGTGGATTTATGATAAATCCACATTCAAATTTTACTGTGCCACTTGCTTGTATGGCGGTGGCACATCTTCCTATTATATTATCTGTGGCGTAACCCTCAAAAAGCAAAATTCGTTTTTTGATTGAATCTGGTGCACAAGGCTAAAATACATGGTCCTACAAAATTTTAGGCTCCTACCTTCAAAAACAACGATTTTATTTAAGAAATGGAAAAAGACGTAACATCATTTGAAAGTTTCCATAAAACACAAAAGACGTAACCCACATTATTTTAAATAGAGCAAACAGTATTGATTCATGCAGGCATTGATTTTTGTTCAAATTTTTTTGTTTTGTTTATCTTTCTTAATTTGTTTCATTGTTTTTCCGCCATTTTGATTTCCGCCATTTTGAGCGTGTGACAGTTGCTCTTTCCTAGATTAGTTTTCTTTCTGTTATTAATCAGTGAACATTGGCGATTTTGGCTATATTTGTGCAGATTAATTAAAAAAAGTGAATTGGAGTGTTAAAAATGATATCAAGCGATGAATATAACTTAAATGAAGCTATAAAGCTTCAAAATATAAAATATCTTGAAATATATATAAATGGAAATATATAAAGTATCTATAGTAAGCCCCCTAAAAGAAATAAAAGAGTTGAAAGCAAAACTAATCGCATGTATGGAAAAAAATATGAGAGACGGTCAAATGGAAATGATTATTCGGAAAGCATGGCAAGAGAAATGAAACCGGGATGCACATCGTCATTTTGTGCAAGCAACTCGTCTCGACATTGTTCTTTTTTTCAAGAAATGGAGCGAATGGAAATATTCGACAGTTTCTGGCAAATGTCTTGGAACCAAAAGAAAATTTACGTAACCAGTCTTATTGAGACAATAAGCAGAAAACGAATATATGCAGTAGATTCTCGTCGCTCAGTTACAAAGATATATTTTTTAAAGACAAATACAATGCGTCTCCAAGTTTGCCAGAAAATGTTTCTGTCAACGCTAGGAATAACAGAAAAAATGGCAAGAAACTGGGTGAATTTAGCTGAGTTAAACGGTAGTCATATAGGTCCCGAAAAACACACCACTTTAAAAACTCAACAACGAAAAGTTACAAAGAATGGAAAACAGTATGAACAAAGATTGGAATTTTTAAATAAATGGTTAGAAGATGTGCCCAAATTGGAATCACACTATCGACGTCAGTACACTAACAGATTGTATCTACAATCGGATTTTAAAAGCTATAGACACATGTATGACGTTTATTGTGATGAAAGCAAATTACATAAAGAAAATGGGATATTGCCTGTATCTTTTCCCAAATTTAGAAACATTTTAGAGCAAAATAAAGTATCTATATTTAAGGCCCAGTTATAATAGACGTAATGTAAAGTAACGTAATGTTGTCAACTGTCATCGTGATGGGACGTAATGTAAGAAAACGTTGTAGCAATTATAATAGGCAGTAGCCAGGCAGTTGTTTGTCGTAAATAATTGCACGTTCCTGTACAAATACAATTAAATCTTCGTCATCCACAGCTGTGGATACATAAAACTATCACATGAATAACGAAAACTCAACAAAAAGCATAGTTCAACAACATAAAATAGCGCAATAATCGAATCTAACCTCAATGTTTAGTTGTTCTTTGAACAGACGTAATGTAAAGTAACGTAGAAATCGAAATCCAACGGATCTTTACGTCCCGTTACATTACGTTACTTCTATAATAATCACTTGTATAAGAAAAGTATTGATTGAAACAGTAAGTGACAGAACACACTGCTGCAGTGGCATTTCACTACATTACGTTACGTCTATTATAACTGGGCCTTTAAGCCGAAGAATGACATGTGTGATATTTGCACATCGTATGAAGCTAAGAACTTATCAGAAGCTCAGTATGACCTCCACAGAGAGGACATAAAAAACATGAGAGAAGAGAAGTTGAATGATATAGAAAACGCAAAATCTGAACATATATTATTATTATGTATGGATATGCAAGCCGTAAAGCTGATTCCACAATCAAATACAAATGCTTCGTACTACAAAATGAAGTTACAGGTACACAATTTTACCATATACGATATTAAAAGTCACGAATCTGACAACTTTGTCTGCACTCAGGGAATTATTGAATTTCGTACACGGCTGCCATGAAAAAGATGAGGCTGTAGTAGCCATACTAGCGTTATAATATATGAAATGAAGTCACCTTAGCTGAAAGTTTATTGCAAGCACTTCATTAAAGCTCTCATAGCCCTAATTGAATCTGCAATAATCATAAAAAAAAAACAAAAATTATGTTGAGCGTCTATTTAAAATAAGAGCTGTGGTTACAGTTGTGATACATTCAGTATTGTGCCTACTGCAACCAACTTTTAAATCTTGCGTGTAGAGAAACTCCAATACGGCTATTGTAGCCTCAATACGGTTTTCACGCTTTTACTGATGATACTTAAACCACAAAAGACAAATTTCTCCATTTTAGTTTTGGCTTTGCAGCGTGCTTGTTGGCAAATATTAAAAAAAAATGTTTTTAAAGTTAATCGGTATTTTCTTTGATAATCGCTATAATTTGATAATATATATTATGCCTATTGTACTGAAAAAGGCATGGACTATCTTACAATTCCATTGTCTAGGTCTATTTGTAAGCATGTTTCAGATGCATGCTAATGGTTTGTCGTTTATAACATGCGATTTTTAAAGTTAAATAAAAAAAAATTTTTAAAAAAATAGTTTGTAAAGTTCTATGAACAATTAAAATTTTATATTTATTTGATCAAAAAAGTAATATTTTTCAAATGATTTGAAATAAAAATTTAAAAAATATTTAAAAAAAACACTTTTATTAAACAAACGGCATTAAGAAATTGGTGATAACAATTTCGGCTGTCAAAACTGAATTCCTCTCACCATCGCAAAAGGCGCTGTTATGACCTCGCCAACAATTCGGCTGTCAAAACCGAATTCCTCTCACCATAGCAAAAGGCGCTGTTATGACCTCTCCACAATTCGGCTATCAAAACCGAATTCCTCTCACCATTAAAAGTTCTTACAACTTTCTGTGAGGTTGTCAAAACCGGCAGAGAATCTCTTAAACAGGAATTTAACAGCCCTTATGGAAGTTGTCAGAGCCTCGCATATAAAATTTTTTGAGAACCGTAATATTACGGCTAGAAGAAGCGAAGTTTTGATAGCATCGCCAGTTCTGTGAGTGTGGGACGAGTCCGAAGGAAATCTTGTTGCATCAACTTTTGCAACCTGCATTATAAAATATATAAGAAACGTAATTGATCAATTGCCGAGTATAAACCATATTATTATATATTCTGATGGCTGTTACTGTCAGAATCACAATGAAGTACTATCTAATGCCTTACTTTCTATATGTGTCGAGACAAATATTACAGTGGAATACAAATATTTAGTCGTTGGCCATACACAAATGGAATGTGATTCGACACATTCAATTATTCAAAGAAAAATTAACAAAAAACAGATCAATTTACCATCACAGCTTGTCGATTTAATGAAAACTTCACGAACAAAGCCAGCACCTCTTAAGGTTCATCACCTGGATCATAAATACTTCCTTGACTACGACTCTATTCCTAAGCGGTATTCTTCTATTCGACCAGGTAAGATAAATATTAATAAAGGGTGATCTTTTAAGAGCTTGATAATTTTTTTTTTTAAAAAAACGCATAAAATTTGCAAAATCTCATCGGTTCTTTATTTGAAACGTTAGATTGGTCCATGACATTTACTTTTTGAAGATAATTTCATTTAAATGTTGACCGCGGCTGCGTCTTAGGTGGTCCATTCGGAAAGTCCAATTTTGGGCAACTTTTTCGAGCATTTCGGCCGGAATAGCCCGAATTTCTTCGGAAATGTTGTCTTCCAAAGCTGGAATAGTTGCTGGCTTATTTCTGTAGACTTTAGACTTGACGTAGCCCCACAAAAAATAGTCTAAAGGCGTCAAATCGCATGATCTTGGTGGCCAACTTACCGGTCCATTTCTTGAGATTAATTGTTCTCCGAAGTTTTCCCTCAAAATGGCCATAGAATCGCGAGCTGTGTGGCATGTAGCGCCATCTTGTTGAAACCACATGTCAACCAAGTTCAGTTCTTCCATTTTTGGCAACAAAAAGTTTGTTAGCATCGAACGATAGCGATCGCCATTCACCGTAACGTTGCGTCCAACAGCATCTTTGAAAAAATACGGTCCAATGATTCCACCAGCGTACAAACCACACCAAACAGTGCATTTTTCGGGATGCATGGCCAGTTCTTGAACGGCTTCTGGTTGCTCTTCACTCCAAATGCGGTAATTTTGCTTATTTACGTAGCCATTCAACCAGAAATGAGCCTCATCGCTGAACAAAATTTGTCGATAAAAAAGCGGATTTTCTGCCAACTTTTCTACTGTCCATTCACTGAAAATTCGACGTTGTGGCAGATCGTTCGGCTTCAGTTCTTGCACGAGCTGTATTTTATACGGTTTTACACCAAGATCTTTGCGTAAAACCTTCCATGTGGTCGAATAACACAAACCCAATTGCTGCGAACGGCGACGAATCGACATTTCACGGTCTTCAGCAACACTCTCAGAAACAGACGCAATATTCTCTTCTGTACGCACTGTACGCATTCGTGTGGTTGGTTTAATGTCCAATAAAGTAAACTGAGTGCGAAACTTGGTCACAATCGCATTAATTGTTTGCTCACTTGGTCGATTATGTAGACCATAAATCGGACGTAAAGCGCGAAACACATTTCGAACCGAACACTGATTTTGGTAATAAAATTCAATGATTTGCAAGCGTTGCTCGTTAGTAAGTCTATTCATGATGAAATGTCAAAGCATACTGAGCATCTTTCTCTTTGACACCATGTCTGAAATCCCACGTGATCTGTCAAATACTAATGCATGAAAATCATAACCTCAAAAAAATCACCCTTTATTACAACAAAGCTGAATTTTTTTGTAATATTGAAAAAATTTTGTTTTCGTTATACTTAGGCAAAAAAAAGGAGATCGAACAGTCAATAAGCTCCGAGCCTTGGGATACGATCCGTGTGGAATTATTTATTTTAAAATCAATATTAAAGACGACTACCAGATTCTTCCACAGCGAATTGCGCAAAAATACGAAGTAGTGGATCCTCCTGAAATGTACTCCCAAAGAATAAAAATTTCAAAAAAGAAATATCAACACCTACAAGACCTAAAACACTTACTTCCAAGAGATTGTCATTATTTTTATGACCACAATCCTTATGAGAATTAAAAAAATATAATTAAAATGTTATAATATGTTACTTCACTTCTACCCTACCTTACTACTTGTATTAGCATTTTTTTTCGTCAATGAATTTTTTTTATTTTGTTTTATTCCACCTTATCTTTTGAATACTTTAAGCCATTTTTCAGCGAATTTAATAATAAACTACAATAAATATTTTAAAAATATGAACCATTCAATTTAACAGATATCCTAATGTTCCGCCTTTAGATTGTAGAAAAACAGTATCCGTAATTCAGAAAACCAATGTTTTTTTTTTATAAGTATATCGCCGTCGTTTAAGCAAGCTGTTAAAAATTCATCGTTTGAAACATAAATATTTTTCATATTAAAACATATTATTTCAACTACAAACTCACGAAACTGTGGGTTACACCTTTAGGCATTTCAGAGAAAAACAATAACAAAAGACGTAACCCACATAACTTCCGAAATTCTGAAAAAAATATATTTTTTTACAGAAATAAGTTTGCCGTCTATCTTAAGACAAGATGTGAAGATATCGCGATTTAAAATTAAACAGTTTTCATTTTATAACGTTTTTTGCTTCTCCTGTAAAATTATGATAATGAGGGTTACGCCTTTGGGCATTTTAGGTGACGAAATACTATTGTTTATCATCAGCTATATGCAAACATAAGAAAGCAACACAGCAATTGGAAGGCCTTCTACACAGACGGGACTAAAAAAAAACATTGCACAGCATATAGCGTCGTCGATGATAGCAACGAGGTTATACGCATGATTGTACTCCCAAACCATTCCTAAATTTTCACTGCTGAAGCCGAAGGTATTCTATATGCAACACGATATGCAAAAAAGTCGAACTCAAACTACATAATCTTCACTGATTCACTTTCTACCCTTAAAGCCGTAACAAACTGCAACTACAAAAATGATACAGTTTCAGCAATAAGAGACGTAGTCATAAATAACAACAAAATTAAACTTTGCTGGATCCCAAGCCACATAGGCATAAGTGGAAATACCGCTGCCGACCATTTCGCTGACCTTGCTACAAGATCACCATTATGTTCACAACGCACACTCAATGTAATGGATATAAAATGAGCCATAAACAACTCATGCTCCGAAACAAACCTCCAAAACTGGAACACTTACGAACACCACTATAAGCTCTTTAACAGAGACTACATCACACCACACTTCCCAATTACACCCACGAGAAAACAAACAGTAAACTACATCCGTTTCCGCCTCGGGCACACCAGACTCACACACCAACATATCTTCTCTAGAGGTTTAACCCTGATCTGTCGATTCTGCAGTATGGAAGAATTAAACTTAACGCATATCCTTGAACCTTGTCCAGCAATTGTAGAGAAATTGAGACAAAATAGTTTTAACCACAATATTGTTAACTTACTTACCAACGTAACTGAAGGAAATATTATTATGTTCAATAAATTTTTAAATATTCTAGGTATATTTTATGAAATTTAGTATTAATTACATTGAAGCGGAAGGCCTTAGTCGCTAATGCTTAGTTATTTAAGTTCCTTAATGTACTTTTACTTTAAGAAATGTTAAAAAAAAAGTCTTAAAATTCCCAAAAAGTTTTACCACAACGGTTTTTGCTACAAAAGGCAGCAGTTTGACCGTTGTTCATTCGCAGTTCGTCTGTTGCTTAGCCGCTTTTGGGGCTTAGTTAAAAAATGTTTTTACCTTCAGCTAGGACTTGTTTTAATATTTTTTCTTAAATGTCTAACACTTAAGAATTGAAACTAAGAATTGAGCTCAACATTTATATTCAAAAGATTTGTGATAGATAAAGATTGTCACAATAATCAGTTTACTGATTCAAAAATAAGTATCTAAATTTTGCCAAATAAAAAGATTTATCTGTTTTCCTCACCGAATAGATTTCTGTGGATTAAATAACAATAGCTACAAGTTTGAGTTGTGTTAGACTTGTGTGTTTGCATTTTTTTATGTGTGTATTGTGTCTGCGTTTATGAATGTGCGTTCTTGCGATAACATGACAAAAGGATAATTGAACTGTAACGTTGTGGCATGCACAAGAACAAAGCCCCATTCACAAGCAAGACATCAGATGTATAGTAGACACACATACAAGCACTAAAATACAAACATACATACAAAATTCACACGCACACCAACAAAGAACTAGCTCAATCAAAGCTCAATCAAGCATTAACCAAAAAAGCCAATTAGTACGGTTTTGATACGACTAACAATGAGATTGACAACAATTAACGTTGTCTTGTCTACGTCTGTGTATGTGTGTTTTTGATGGAATCACCGGATTAATAAATACAACATAGTATTGCTTATTGCTGCCATTAAAAACACATTTATCAGGCCATCAATTTTTTAAGTCCACCAAGTACAGAAATTGAGCGTAAAGCTATTAAAGTTTACAACATGACGTAAACTTAATTTTTACGTGAATTGCACGTTACTCATACGCCACGTTAAATAACACACATTGTTTGTACCGTGGCCATTAAAAAGAAAAAGAACTTCAAATAAATCCATATATTTTACTGCCTGTTGCCTGAAAAGGATGAAGTTTGAATTGCCATTGAAGAAGAAAAAGAAGCAGAAGAAGGAACAAGAGAAAGAGAAGAAAATTCTCGATGTCATGATGCTTGCACACGCACGCTGGCACAAGTCATTTCCAAAGTGCATCACTTTTGCTGCTTCCATCTGAAAATGGGCAAAAAAGTTTCTCAATCCAACATCGTAAATTAAAAACATAACATGGCAGCATATCCAATAAATCCATGCTAACGTAACTGTAATAGCCTTTAGAGTACTTTGAAGATATTGATGGAAGTTGAAACGCAGCTGTACTCAGTCATGCAGCGCCACCGGAAGTGCAACTATTGTGCTGACTGCTATGCGTGTTTATTCTTTTCTAGTGGTTTTAAGTAACTGTTAATGGTTCATGTTCACAATGACGTAACGTGGTCATGACTTGGAACAAAAACTGCAAACTAAAAACATCAACGACAATAAATGACCAAAAGTCGCTTCCTTTTATGTGGTCGTAGTTTGCGTGATGCATAAAAAAAACACCGCGTCATGTTTGCTACGTAAGGCGTGGTTCATGGCACACAATTTTTTTCTCTCTGAGGGCTGAGCTGTGATTCTATCGGAGTTGGTTTTTTGTTTCTGCTTTTAACCAAAATACATAGGCTTTTTTCCCACCATATATACCATTTATATTTTCATAGTGCACAATTAATCAAATAAAGTATGCTAGGCAGGCCCGTAGAGAGCCCAGTTCGGGCCCGGGGGGTTACAGCATACGAGCCCCTCTGAAAATGTTTTTAACACAAAAAAAAAAATTAATAAGAAAATAAAACATGGCGAAAATTATTATTTAGTTCTAAGCTATTATTTATTTTCCATAGTAATCTTTAAGCTATGCACCATGACAAGTGAAACATATTCTATTGTCGTTGTTGTTGTATTAATTGTCTCTATCTAACGGCAACTTTTCTATGTGACACTCCAAATAATTTAAATCTACTGATGATTTGTGTTATTATAACAATATTTTTATTCTGCGTTTTTAATCTTTTTATTTATTCAAATTTATTTTTCTTGCTTTGGCAGAGGCAAAACAATCAATAATTACATTAAAATTTATTTTTTTTTGCTAACTCGGACTCTATACATAAAATTTTCTGTAACTTTTATAAAATTTTTAAAATTAGTTGATGATCGAATAATTTTACCTTCAAACGATTTAAATTTTTTGTAAAAATACAAAATGTATTTTATATTTTTAATTTGAACTATTTAAATGTACTCGTATTGCGGATTTTAAGAAACTGCTCTTTTACAGTAATGAAATTACCAAAAAAAAATTAAACACTTTAAAATGCTACACCTATTTGTCAAAAAATTTAAGAAATTTTAAAAATATGAAAAAATGTAAATTTGGGTAATTATATAGAAACTTGTCACTAAAACAAATGGATTTATTTATTGGAATTTTATTTTTCAAAAAAATTTACATTTAGTTTCTACGCTATAGAGAATTTAACCATAAAAAAATTATTTTTACAATAGTGTCATTTTTATCATTAACAAATTTCTATGATTATATGCATAAATATCTTCATTACTTTCAAACTAAGCAAAATTTTTACGATCAGAAATATTTAAGGAATTTTCTAAAAATTTTATACCATAAAGAATACTATGTACTAGACATCTTTAACGTTTAGAAAAAAACGTAGCTTTTATTATTTCAAAATTAAACTAATGCCAATATTTTTGTCGAATAAATAAAGAAAAAACTTACCTCTAAATAAACGAAAGTTGGTTTTGTATTGAACTTATTTTTTCGACAAATATTCTTGTCAGCACAGCACGAATAGTAAACTTCTACTAGATTTTCGAGTCGAATAACTCAATTTTTTAAGCCACTCAAAATTACAATTAACTGCAGTCCTTTTCTCGAACATTTTTGATTTCTGGGATCTGTTTTTTCTTGCATATTGTAATATTCACTCGCAATATTACATACCCGGCAGAAATTAAGGCCTTGATGAAACTTAAAGCTGACAACAATAATGAAACATGCGAGACTTGTGTTTTTAGCCAAAAACAAAAACGTTTATTTTTGATGAGATAGTTAAGAATGACAAGAAATAAGGTAGACATTTTGAAATTAATTTTTTGAAGAGTTTGCTACTTTAATAAAAAATGGTTGCATGAGCAGTAGATTTGCAAATTTTTTAAGTAATTTAACAAGGATATATTATTTTTGTATCTTATAATAATTATATAGCTTATCTATCAGTGAAATCCTTAATTTATTCGTAAGTTAAAGAGGAATGTTTTAAATAAAACATGGCAACTCTATTTAAAAATAACTCAACTGATGCAATGGTATTTTATTGGATGAGTCGTTTTAAAGTTAACCTTGAACGCAATATACAGTGTGTCAAACTTGCAGATACTAGAATAAAAGTTCTACGTATAAAATTTATCCATACATGGTAAAATGTACTCATACGTTTTCAATGTTTAATTGAATAAGGATAACAGACACATTTTCATTATCTTCATAACATATCGCAATAGAATATTTTGAATAATTTTTATTTGTAAAAACTACGAAGTGGATAGTAAATTTTTTTAAAATATTAGCTATTTGATATGAATAATTTCGGATAGCTAATATTTTATATTAGTTTAAAATAAACTTTATATATTATATAATGGATAACTTTTCAAACTTTCACATAAAAAATATACGCATTTTATTTGTCAAATATTCCACTGTGATCAGCTTTGAGCTTTAAATGTATTAAGTTTTTATAAATGTTTTCATTACTTTTAACGTTGTGCCCTAATAGGAAATGAAAACATATTTCTAAAATGAAATGAAGCATGCAATTTTGAAATTCGAGCAAAGGAAGGTGTTCAAGATTAAACAAAAATAAATAGAAAAGTATACATGTTGCCAACTCGCTCGGTAGAAGTAAAATCTTCAGAGAAATTTAGCAATTCAACGACGATATATATTTTTTATATATTTTTCAAAAAAAAAGTCAAAACTATTGAACTTTTTTAAAAACATAACTAAATCTTGATTTTGTGGTAAAAATAAAAACAAGTAAAAATTGCATTTCTTACCACCATAAATAATTTCCCTAACCTCCTTTGCAAAATTTCTTCCATTTGGTTTGCATAAATTGTTAAACTGCTTTTGTCATCCAAATATCAAGATGTCTCGGCCAAATATATTTATTCCAAAATCTTGTTTATATATTTTTATAAAATAACCAAGTCTCAAAAATAATATATGTGAAAAAATTAACCCAATACCCAGCAAAAAAAGTGCTTCCAAAAGAAGCTTAAGAGGAAAGCAAAGTCTTGAATTCCATCCCTTCCACTTTCATACCCAGAAGGCATTCTTTTAACATATGCATGTAATTGGAAGGAATGCTATCCTTAGTCTTCTCTAGAAGCGCTTCTAGGACTTTTTCAATGGAAGCTTTCTTTGAGCCCTTCAATCAAAGAATTCTAGTAGGTGTTTTTCAGGAGAACTTTAAGAAGGCATTCGACAAGAAGGCTTTTTGTGGTTTGAGGTTTAAAAAATCCCTTGGAAAATATCCCTTTTCCCGACATTCTAGCGATTTTGGTGCTGGAAATGAATAGTGTTTGGTTTTTGTTGGGGAATTTAAAAAAATTCCAAGGTAAAATATCCTTTTTTCTGAACTTCAAATAATTGAATGTCTTCCAGTTTATAAAAATGCCTCTCGAAAGAACTGCTTTATAAGGCTAAGAAAAAGCAGAGTTTGATCAATAGAATGTCTTCTGGAAGCAGTGCTGCTAAGAATGCATGTCACATTTGCATCAAAAATTTTGCTGGGTATCTCTTTCTAATAAAAATGTGTGACTAACATTTATTCTTTCATACCATCGATTATATCTAGATAGACAGCTTTCTTTATTATATGAATTAAACTCTTTTTTTTTGTTTGCTTTGTTTTAATAATGTTTCTAAGAAATTTTCTTTATGATACATACAAAGGAAAGTAAGAAATATGAAGAATAATTAACAAAAACACTTCTCTCTTTCAACAACAAATCAGCTTTTTAGTATGTTGACATCTATGTGGGCTATTTTGGTCAAACAGTTTTTTGAAAAAAATATTGTGTAATAATCAAAAATCAGCTTTTTGTTTCTTTACTAATCCACCAATGCGGGCCCCCTTAAAACTCTCTTCTTTAACAACCAACCAGCTTTACAGGATGTTGTCATCTATGCTATTTTGATCAAGCCATTTTTTGAAAAAAAATTTTAATAATTAAAAATCAGCTTTTTGTTACTTTACTAATCCACCAATCCGGGCCCCCTTAAAACTTTCTTCTTTAACAACCAATAAGCTCTTCAGTATGTTTGTCATCTATGTGGGCTATTTTGGTCAAGCAATTTTTTAAACAAATAAAGGTTTTTTGTAATCAAAAATCAGCTTTTTGTTACTTTACTAGTCCACCAATCCGGGCCCTCTTATAACTCTCTTCTTTAACAACCAATCAAGCTTTTCAGTATGGAGTCATCTAAGTACACAGAAAAAAATTTATTCATAAATTTTATGAATTTGTCCTAAAATATTATGAATTGTTCATAAAGTTTCACCAGAGAACAGATTCATAGTAGCAGTGAACAGCGTTCCTATCACTTCATGTTATGAACGAAATCATAATATTTGTGAATATTTACCTAAGTTTTAAGAATGTATTCATAATATATATGAACGAATTCATAATATCTGTGAATTTTTACCAATGTTTTAAGAATTCATTCATAATATTTATGAACGAAATCATAATATCTGTAAATATTTACCAAAACTTTAAGAACTATTTCATAATATTTACGAACTAAATCATAATATCCGTGAATGCTTCCCTAAAGTTCAAGAATTTATTCATAATATTTGGGAACGACATCGTAATGTTCCTGAATACTTACCTAAATTTAAGGTATAATATACGTGTAAAAAATTTTTACTTAAAAAAAAACGGTGGCTTGTTTTCAAACGTTTTTTTGAGATACAAGGAGTTGTTGTATTTTTTTGAAATTTATACAGGGGCCGAATTACAGCATCCGTGATTGAGCAAAATTGAACTAGATTGATAAGCACTTGTATCGTCGTGCCGTTCGTAATTTTGCTCGATCACGGATGCTGTAATTCGGCCCCAGCTTATTGTACATAAAAAATACTTTATAAAAATATTTTTCTTTTTTTTAGCAATTTTCTAGCTTTTTATAGAATTCGATAAAAATAAAATTGGAAAAGACATCCAAAACGGTTCGATGGACAACTCATAATCTATTACTTCAATTTCAATGAATCTTATTGCATTTTGTTTGTAATTTTGTCCTTTAAGTATCCCACCTAAATTTTAGTACCAATATCCTTTTATTTTTTTAATTGACATTTTTAAGAAAACTTGTTCGTAAGTGGGATTCTCAATTATTGACCTGTACTTTAAAATGACATTTTATTTGTTTGTGTGAGATACATGGGAAAGGATATATCCATCGAACTATTATTTTTAGCGACCTCTATAAAAAGCCAGAAAATTGCTAAAAAAAAAATATTTTTTTATAAAGTATTTTTTATGTACAATAACCTGTATAAATTTCAAAAAAATACTACAACTCCTTGTACTTTAAAAAATGTTTGAAAACAAGCGATAGTTTTTCCTCTTTTTACACGTATATTATACCTTAAAGAATTTATTCATTTTTCATTCAATCATTATTCAACGAAATCATAGTATACTTATGTAAATATGTACGTAAATTTAAGAATCCAAATTTATCTCAGAACAAATTCGAAAATTGAATGTATTTTTTCATAAAAACTTTGTTCATAATACTTACGCGCATATACACTTTCTCTTCCTGAAATGAAAAATTAAATACATGTTTCTTTTGACTTTTTATTAAAGTCTGTATATAATTATAAAACAGCAAGGTTAAGGTTAGTTAAGGCTAAAAGTAATTAACGCTTATTATTATTTTCAAGTTAGATATTTTCAAATAGAATGCTGTAAAGCATTCACTTATGTAATTAAGTGAAATGTGGTGTTTTCGGATATTTAGTAACACTGCGCAAATAAGTTGCAGAGTTTAGTTGTATTTACGAAATCTTCTTTAATTTTCAAACTTATTAAGTTACATTGTATTCAATTCATTACAAAGTGTTGCAACCTTTGTATTAATTTTTGAAGAGTTTAACTGATAAAAGAAATATTCAATGAAAGTCCAACATAAATTAGCAGCTTCAGGATATTTAAAATTAAAAAGGAAAAAAATCTTAAAACATATATCTGTAGCTCTTTGTGAGCTTACCATGGGAAAGCGAACTCCATCAAAATACACAAATATTTCCTTAATGTCGTGAAGTTTGCCAATCACCAGCAGACATGGTTGAATTTGGTTATTTTTACTCTTGAGATGAAATAACGAGTCTTCCATTTCGACATGTGATTCTGCTATGATTACAAATGCTTTTTGGGAATCAGATATTGTATGACGCTGAGGGTCACTTTTTCCCTTTTCATCCTTTCTCGCTACTTTGCATGACTCAAGCAAACTGTGCAAACACCACAAGGTTATAAGATCTCTCGAATCTAAAACAAAACAAAAATTATTTATACGTTAGCCCTTATTGAATATCAATAAAAATAACGCAGCTTACTTTCAGAAGTGCTGGAGTCAATGGAAACAAGCTCCTTCCCAATTAAGGTTTTGTTGGAAATTTTTTTCCGCACAAGTTGAATTAGCTTCTTCGAAGAAACTGCCCATTTAGATAGGAAACAATCGCAGTGCGGATATTTCAATTTATAGTCCATGTCAAAGTCGCGACAAATTGTTTTTGTTATTAAGATTTAATAACAATGATAATACGCATGCACTTATTTTGCTCACTTCACTTTCAAAATTAAATTGTTCAACAATATTGGATTCTGCTGGACACTTTTCTGGGAAAGCGCTGTCCTCTTCAACAAAACATTCCATAGGACTTTCTTCCAGAACGACGCTGTTGGAAATACACTGCTCTGGTGTTTCGTGTAGTGGTTGTTGAATATTGGAGTGTTTACTTAAAATATGCCTTTTATAGGTAAAAAAATTGTTAAAATTTTGAAAACAATTGCTTACCTTGCATACAAATTCACAATACGTTGTTAAATCATGGTTTTCCTTTAAATGTTTAAACAATTGTTCAGCTACCAAAAACTCACTCTCGCACTTACAGCAATTAAAAATCATTTTCATGAAATGCAAACGCGACCGTTCACGCGAATATGGCGACACAAATGAATATTTTTGCCAGTTCTCGCAAAAAAGCTGTACGAAAAAACAAACTGTATATTTGCGAAAGAAAACAAAGAAAACAGTTTCCCTATATCCTTATGTTTGGTTCTTTGCTGCAAACAGAAATGCGAACCAAAGCGAGCAGAAAAAAAAGAGAGAAAGAAAACTATTGCGTTGTGTTATACGAACACAACATTTATTTGGTTTTTTTAGATTTTGTTGTCACGATGGCAAGCCCAAATGTTGTGATCTTAGGAAGAAACAAACAGAACGAAAAGAAACGCTTCCTTCGAGTTTGTTTGCGAGCCCTGATTTTTGCTAAACTTGCAATTGCATGGCAATAAAAAGTGATGCTTTCTCAAAAGGGGATTTTTTTATATTTTAATATCTAAAAAAGGGGTTATTTTTTGTTTCTAAAAGTAACTCTATGCAAGCAAGTACTTGATGCGTGTACTTGACCTTGCATGTGAAATAGGCGCGAATACGCAAGATTTTTTAGCACTGTTTATGAAGCCTGGTAAAAATAAAATTACGGCCCCTATTATGAATTACAACTCAACTAAGTTCACTATTTTCAACTAATTTTTTTTTCGTATAACTAATTACATACATTTTAGTTGAACCATGTAGTTTGACAATTCTTAAAAGGTTATGTCAAACTACATGGTTCGACTTAAATATAAGTAATTAGTTATACGAAAAAAAAATTAGTTGAAAACAGTCAACTTAGTTGAGTTGTAATTCATAATAGGGGCCTACATTTTCAGGTCGAGGGAAATAATGCACAATAAAATAACGCCCAAAATAATAAATTAAATAAAGTAAATAAATATTTTAGGCGATTTTTCATTGATTTTTGGAACTTTTTTTACTTGGGAGATCTTTTGTTTTTGTGTAATGTTTTGTTGGCCGATTTTGCGGAGAGCCAAAGTTAATTTTAAACTCTTTAAAATGTTCGAAATTATATTAAATTTAATATTTTGCAAGCAGGTTTCTTGTAAGAAAAAACCAAAATCGAATGCCAATATTGGGGTAGATTTAACTTCAGAAATAAACTAGAATTTAAAACACTTAACAACATAATGCTCTTTAAAGAGTTGTGCGTCGAATGCAATGAATCTCATTATATCTGGTCAGCAAAAAAACTATTTTAAGTTATTTATTATTTTGTTAATAGCATATAAAACGTTTAATATTTTTGCAATGCGTACACTAAAAAAACATAATTATTATAATAAATTTTATAAAATCGTTTTATTAAAAAAATTGTTACAGTTTTTTTCTATTTGGTACATTTTTTTGATGAATTTGGTACAAACAAAAATAGCAAGTGACTTATTGCCATTAACATTTGCAATATTACTTATATAGTTTTTTTTTAAATTAAATCAATGCACACTGAGAAAACGAAAAAATTTGCTACTAATTTCGTGTTATTTAACATACATTTCAGACTCAAATAAAAGATCGTTGATAAAATCATCATTATTTTGACTTTTTTCTGAGCAAAACAAAATAAAATCAGTTAATAGGCTATCATAAAAATCTGCCAAGAGTCGAAAGTTAAGTAAAAACACTCATAATAAACGCATATATAAGACACTTTCTGGATCCAAAGAACGCAGTTTCATCATAACTAAAATACTTAAAGCTATAAAAAATAATTCCTCATATGTTCGTCATGTAAAATAAACTTTTTGGAGTCGTATTTATAAAAAATATATTCATATTTACTGATGTCTATTCACATGTCTTACTGAGGTAAAGCGAAGTTAAAATTAAAACGCCCTATTTCATTTTTGCGTGTGCAACATTGATTTTGGCTTACTCCACATTTTACAGTTATTGCTAATTTCAAGGTTTTTTCTAGCATCTGCGTTGCCTTTGCGCTTATGAAAACAAACACATGTACAAACAACAACAAGACAAGCTTCTGTCGTCGGGCACCAAATTTTTGACGATCTACATAAAAGCAAATGCAACAAAAGCAACTTTCACTTGATTTGAATAAAGAATGGTTTAAGCTGTAAGCATCTATCGTATTTTGTTTGTGATCTAGAAATTCAGGTGCATTGAATGTTAACCATTTCGACCCCAACTTTTTTCCTGTGGCACAATGTTTTTTATTTTTAATCATATTGTATTTGTTCAAGAAGTGTATTACCAAAATTTCTAACTGACACGCCCATCAGTTTGAGATTTAATCTAAAATTATAAAAAAATTTTTAAGAACACAATTCATAATATTTATGTACGCGTTCTTCAAGAATATTAAGACAGCGAACGAGTTCACAAGAATTCTGAATTGTATTCACACATAATATGAAAGGTTTCTTAAATTTTATGAATCCGTTCTTAGGTTTTATGAATCAAGGTTTTATGAACGAAATTCAGAAATATTGTGTACAGATTTTTTTCTGTGTAAGCTATTTTGGTCAAACAATTTTTCAAAAAACATTTTTTAATAATCAAAAATCAGCTTTTTGTTGCTTTACTTACCCGCCAATCCGGGCCCCCTCAAAACTCCGGGCCCGGGGGAAACACCCCGTTCCCCCCCCTCTCGGCGGGCCTGATGCTAGGTGATAGAATTCCATCACGAAATTAGCTACGAAAATTTGTTAACATTTTTTAATTTAACATGCTGCCTAAAGCAAAATTGCAGTACCAGCATATGACCTGGCTGGTCTGGGCTTAGAGCTATGGGGCCTGAGAGACCCAATTGAATTCTTTTTTTTGGCAGACATTTACAGGAAAATGGTCAATCCTACGCATACGAAGTCTTTGAATGAATTGAAGTTAAACTATGAGAAATATTTTTACTCGATTTTTAGAACTTGTTTCTCCTTAAATATATTGTAGTTTTGGGAGTTTAAGATAAGTTGATCTTAATGTCAGGAAAGAGAAATAAAATGCCGAAAATTAATTATCAATCAACAAATTTAACAATTTTTTTTTTGCTTTAAGGTTATGGAAACGCTTTTGTGCATACAGATTTTAAGTGAAGGAAGCTTTACTTAGGTTAATTGTTAAATTTATGGGGATTTTAATGGTTATTTGTTTAATTAGGTGGCCTCGATAGTTCAGTGGTAGCGTGCTTGACTGTTGCTCAGGGGTCTCGGGTTCAAATCCTGGCCAGGCCATGGTTCTGCGCTATAACCATTCTTTCCTTATTTCTATTCAAAGTAACTTTAAAACAAATTTATTTACGACGAAAAGTCGTAGTTGGTGGTGGTAGGAAAAGTTTGTGAAAAGGAACGCTTAGTAACTTGATTTGACTGAGGTCAAGGCATAACACTTGCCTCAGATTTGATATCACATGTTTCTACAGCTTTTGCCACATTAAGAAAATACTACACAAAAGTTTCACTTGACTACTCCCTTCTTCCATTCTGAGATATCACAACGGGCCAATAATTTTGACTAAGTGGACCGGTCAAAAAACCTGCTCCCTCCTTAGCTTAACCTAACCTTTTTTCATCAATTTTGTTATTTTTCATCGAATTGAAATAGATTATTCTTAGATTACCGTAGAGAGACTTAAAATTAATAGCAATAAGGAGATATTTATTATTAAATTGACATGAAGGATTGGATATGAAGCGTTTTAATTCTGAAAGTTTGCTCCAAATAAATTGTAATTTTTACAGTTGTCTGCAATTTTGTTCAAGTCGCAGTTTATCGAGCTAAATAGCATAATTTAGGCTGAAGTGCAATACAAAATATTTTTGTATGAAAATCAGAATTCCATACACCAAAACTCATCCTTGGAAGTAAATCCAGAAGTAAAATACTCAGTTCAGATAAAAATTTTATTTTAAAAGAAAAAAATTATGGAAGGTATATATGTACATTTCATGTGAAAATGTATTTTAATGTAAAAAATCCACTGGCAAAATACTCAACTCTCACTTTTTCGTCCTTGGTACCTAAGTTAGGGCTGAAGTGCAAAAAATCGTGATCTTCGTATGAAAATCATAGTTCCACATCCCAAAACTTATCCCAAAGCAAAAGTTTCAGTCGTGAATTTTTTGATATGCGATAGCTGACTGCAAACTAATGAATCCAAAAATTGATATCTATCGTTTTTCATAGCGTAAAATGTTTAAGAATAAAATACTAAGTTAAAAAAATTGTTATTTTTAAAAATGAGAAAACGATCTTGCCAAACTAGAGACCAGCAAGAACCTTAACTTTACCTGACTTAATAAAGAAAGTTTTAAAAAACCACAGATTGGAAACAATGTTCGTAAAACTATCCCGTAACGCTAATAGCCACCTTGACGTGGAAGCGCAAGATTCTGGCAAGGTCACCCTTGCCATTCAGGCCATTGTGGAGTAGTGTACAAAGTGCTATACACTCCGTCTATATCCCATATCTCTCCCCCCACCTATCTATGCTTTTACCTACCTTTTTCCAACCTCTCTAATGGACTGAATCATGGTGACATGGACCTGTGGTGAGGATTGAATAGGCTGGAGGACCATTTTAAAAACTAATCCAGTCGCTTACAGAGCCATCCGGATACCTGGTATGCGGATCTCTGCACAGACGGATATCCCCTTCTCCACTACTCGTGGGTCCAATTATGGAAGTATCAAAGAAAATTAAAAAAAAGGAAACCGGCTCTCCTCAGAAACCGGAACGTAGTAGTGCTGGAGGAGATACCAGCCCATGCGGCGAAATAGTAGAAGGATGCTGGTGACTTTTCTGGCCGACTCCTCAGCTATGTTGCCAGAAGAGCTGAGATGATGGCTATCCTAAATATGGAGGGGGGGTGAAGGGTTTTGGAATCTTGACCACAAACAGTAGAGGCCATGCTTGACGCCGATTACCTCAGGATTAGGTTGAAGTTCCGAGGTCTCCTTTTGACTGATTTGTGATGGCCTGACAACGGGTGATTAGGTTGGTATAGTGTGCCGATGCCAGATCTGTCACTATTTATATAGCGGCTATTGCCAAAGTAGGTGAAGTGTGGCCATTCAGACGTTTAGAAGCGGTCTCAAAGCAGAAAATGCCAAGAAAACGAGTCTGGTTTCCTCTGGAACTAACAAGACTAGGAAACTCTAAGAGTTTTCAACCACCACCGTCCAGTTTAGAACTTGAGGGTCACCAAAGTGGAGGATCCCAAAAATGGCTCAAGGAAGGTGGTCATAACTTTGGACAAGGCATCTATTGGTCATTTCAGAAATCGCTTCGGGGTGTTTGTTTACAAGAAAAGTGAAAAGCTTACAAGAAAGATAAGCTAGCGTCTACCGCTAGTGGAGAGTAAAGCACTCTTCTAAGTGAAGATGCGGTAGAAGAGTCTGCTGTTAATGCAACGATAGATGCAGACCAAGCATCGGCAAGCACTCCTCTGAAGAAGGGTGCGATAAAAGATACATTGACCGGATGTCGGTAGGATCGTCGGAGTATGGTATTGTCAACATATTCGATGAGGATTCAGAGAAGCAGTTTCTTGAATGTGATTCGGATATTGGAGACAGAAAGCCTCTATGTATTTAACGTAGACCCCTGCCGTGAAGGCTTAATTCTACGGTGCTCCAAAGCTTGGGACAAATATGAAGCGTCGGCCAACGCCCCTTCGGAATTCAAAAGATCCACCAGAAAAGTTCCCCTAATTCCACAGCACAAACCAACCTTTAACCATCAATTGACTATACATGACCGTGACACATTCGGCAACTAAAATTGTATATGACTTGGTTATAAAATAACCAAAGGTCATTATTGGTATACATACCGATAATTTAACCCATTTTTTGGCACGCAACTTTGCTCACACGATCAAAGAGGGTAGTCTTTGTCATGAAAACTAGGAAGCGTTACCTACATAAGACCTATGGTACTGTTGCTATTTCATAAGGTTCCCAAATAATTTGTGGACACACCTCAGACTGCTTAGGCTTAACCGTTGCCTGTTCTCAAATTCCAAAGGTAACAGTATATTGATCCGGTAGTTGCATACCTTCCTAACGAAGGACCCAGCCCACGAGAGTCAATACCGGGCTCAAGGTTCCACCAGACAAGGTTCTTCAACATTCCGTCTACAGACCAAAAGTTCTTAGAACAACTATATTTGACTGTGACACCTTCAGTCACTAGAATTGTACATGACTAGGTTATAAATAACCATTGGTTTCCCAGTAATATACCGAGAGAACCACAATCCTAGTTACGCAACCTCGTTAGCTTAATTAAGGCTTAATTAAAAGCCTCTTTCGGAAAACTAGGAAGCGTGAACCACAGTATACCAATTGGCTTATACTCGGTCGAAGGATTCAGTGCTTCTTACATAGAACCCTCATTCTAAAACAAGGTCTGCAGAACAACGATAGATCAGGTCTCCTCATCATTGATGAATGACTGCCCCCACTCTTCAAGTTATATTGGATTGATCGTCCATCGAAAGCATATTAAAATAACAATGTTATGATAACTTAATATCAAACCCATGCTTTCTCCAAGATTTGGCGCCAACAACCAAGGCTCAAGGTAAACCTTTTTAGTTTACGGAAATCAGATGAACATTCAAGAGCCGTGTCTCAAGAATGAACTTATTTTGAGATCAATTCATGGGCCGTGCCCCATAAATTGTCCACCCAATAACCAACCATCACCCTTTTCCCTGGCTTTGGACAGGCAAATTCCCCTAAGGGCATTTGGAGGGTTTGGATATTGGAGACAGTACCATAATAGAGGGCGAGGAGAGTAAACTCCGAACTTGTTAGATTGCTGCAGATAAACCTACATTTAAGGCAGCCAGCGCCGAATTATTAATCCGCCTTAGGAGGGGCGGAAAATATGAAGTCCTCATTCAAGAGCCTCGTACTCATGGAGGCAAAATTTGTTGCTTGAAAGCGGACGGATATAAATTTTTCTTCCCTAGCGACGCAGGTACTCCCAGATCGTGAATACTAGCGAAAAACTGTATTAAATATTTTTTGCTATCTAATTTCAGTGATCAAGATTTAGTGGCAGTTAGTCTTGAGCTAGGATCACGTAGCTGCTGGGTTGCGTCTGTATACCTAGCTCATGACCATCCTCACCGTCATCGAGCGGAAAGGAAGAAGCGTGGCGCCTGTTAATCAGAGCCGACGCAAATGCACACCCTACAGTATGGGGGAGTACAGACGTAAATGAAAGAGGTGAGTTCTTGTTTAAATATTTACTCAAAAGTTATTTATGTGTTTATAACGTTAGGAACGAGCTAACTCTTGTTACTCGCAGCAGGCGTGAAGTCGTAAACGTTTCCCTGGTCTCGGAATTTTTTAATGATAGGATAACGAGCTGAAAAAGGCTTCAAGAGCACTCCTTCTTTGATCATAGGTATATTTCATTCGGTTCAAAGGGCCACTTCAATAGCAAAACTGTCTTTAGGAATCTGAAGAAAACAAATTAGTGTGACTTCAGGGAGGTAGTTGAAGCATCGTTACCTCCTCTCTCAGATGTTTACCCTTCGACGCCACATGAACTCAAATTAATGATCAAGCAACTGACGGGACCTTTGAATGAGACTAGAAATCTCATGCCGTAAGGGCGCCCCAAGAGGTAAACCAAAACCTCCTTGGTGGTCAAGGGAAATTGATAATCTAAGGCCGCAGTGAAGGAAGCTATTTAATAATTCTATAAAATCAGGTAGAACTCAATGCTGGGATGAGTATAAATTCAGTTCAAAAATTTTTTAGAAAGCAAAATTTTTTAGTAAAATAGACGAATCTTCCGAAGCATAAAGATACTCAAGCTACTCAAGGATCAGACCATACCTGGACATCCTCTAGCGAGAGGGATCTCCTCATCGAGGGGCTTTGGCGATGAGTAAGCCTACAGAAAATCCAAAGTGTTTTACGTAGACACCTGCCGTGTAGGCTTAATTCTACGGTGCTCCATAGCGTGGGACCGAAATATTGCGTCGGCCAACGCCCCTTTGAGGGTTCAAAGGTACCAAATTAGCTAAATGTTGTGATGACATTCGCAACCCTTGGTAGGGGTGGAGTAATCCTACAATAATCTTATCAGAGAACAGGATCAAACAGGCTCTGTTTAGTTTCAAACTGTGTAAGTCTGCTGGGTATGATGGTATATTTCCGGCCGCTTTACAGCAGACGGCGTCTGATATCCTTCCATGGCTTCTTGTCATTTTCAAAGGTTGCTTTGTAATGACATACATACCATCCAAAAGGAGTATTCAAAGGTAGTATTTATCCGTAAGGTAGATAGGATATCGCGAACGAGCCCGAAAGACCTTAACTCTATTAATTTATCATCTTTTCTACTTGAAACACTCGAAAGATTGATTATCGCTCATAGTCGTTGTAACATCGACTCAAATTTGCTTTTAGTTTCACAACATGCTTTCATGAAAGGTAAGTCTATGTAAATGGCTCTGCACTCCCTAGTAGGCTTTATAGAAAATTTCTTTCTTCACAAGAAATACACAATAATAGCTTTTCTAGATATCGAAGGTGCCTTTAACAATGTTTTTCAGGAGGCAATATTGGCGCACTCATGAAGCTTCGGGTGGATGAGCCACTTTGTGCACTGATAAGCAACCTGCTTATCAGCAGAGTCGTCAGTGCATCTCTAGGTTACTCAAAAGCCAGGATATTTGTGAGAAGAGGCACTCCTTATGTCTTAAGGTTTGATCTTTGACCTGAAAGGAAAGGAATAGATTATTTAGAGGAATTGATTGGAACCATACGTGAATTATTGACTAGGCGAAACAACCATGAAAGACAATTTGGACTGCTTTTAACCGAGGCTAGTGTTATGCATTAACCACGGCAAGCATTTCCAGCAACTTCGTGGAAGAGGCAACAACTTTGGAGTTATTTTGGATAGAAAGTTCAGATTTAAACCGAGCATTCTTGTGCGAATTAATAAAGCCAATGTTTCTTTATATGCCTGTAAGAAAGCTATAGGTAAAACATGGGTACTTACCCCGAATATTGCACATTGGATGTATATAGCTATTGTTAGGACAACCTTGCTATACAGTGAATCTGTGTGGTAGACAGCACTAAATACACAGTCTTATTGCAAATTGCTATGGAAAGTACAAAGAACGGCGGCTGTATGTATCAGCAGAGTACTATCAAGGTTCACTTCATCTGAGGTGCTAAATGCAGTTTATTAAGGAAATGGGTGAGGAAGGAAAACCTGTTAGAATAAGTACCCAGTAGCGGATGGAATATATTCCGAATATATGAAGCATCAATTACCTTGTAATGACCACTACTTCCGACTATATTACCTTACTATGCATAAAAGGCCTTACATTTAACATTGAATGAGACAGGAGGTAAGAGATCGCCTCCCTTCAGCATTACCTAGAAGTTATGGAGTAACATACTACTTGTATAAAGTTATTCGGATATTTGCAAAATCACTGCATTACTTTTCCTTGTATGCTACATTATAGGTAATGAGGTATGAGTTAATTACTTCTGCTATATGCAGACGCATTACTTTTTGAAAAAAGTAATGCTTCCTTACCTGGTAATTTATTCTGTATTAGTTCTATGGTAGCCACTGGCAAATCCGCTGCTGGGTATATGGCCTTGCTCGGACCAATTAATTGCATAAATAAATCAATTACATATACCCCTCGATGTTATGGGAAAAAGGATGGCATAGGAAATAGCCATGACCCTTAAAGCAATCTCGTAGTAACTGGACTAACACTCTATTATCGATCTTGTAGGAGTAGCCTCTAGTAACATCGACTACACTATTGCCACTACCTCATTCGAGAATGTAACAATAATCCCTACCAGGGTAGAATGGAATGGGTTACTACCGCTTTGATGGTAAATTTGACGGAAAAGTCGGGGAGGCATTTTTTCCACGAATCTGGACATCAGATCCTCATTTAGATAATCAAAGCATCTAGATAATTTCACCACTTTCCAAGCTGGAATAATGGCAATTTATAGATTTGTGGAATCGCTGAGGTATGGTAAGATATCAACTAGAGATATCTACATATTTACAGACAGCCAAGCAACGATAAAATCTCTTGGAGGTGTGTTTCTTACACCACCAAAAGTCCCTAAATGTCTCTCGTCTTTGAATGAGATGACAGTTCGACATCCATCTAGTCTGGATACCGGGGCATAGGGACATTTCTGGAAATTTTAGAGCAGATGAGCTCGCAAGAGAAGGTACAACGGTAACGTTGCTGCCTAACATGGAAACATTAGGCATGCTATTTGTGTCTTGCAAAATTACTCTCAGATAACATGTTACAGAAATGGCTAATTTCAGGTGAAATCATAGCACCACCTCAAATACAGCCAGACAGTTATGGCCCAGTTAAGCTGAAAAACGCATGAGAAAGCTCATTCAAATGGCGAGAGAAGATCTCTCCAATCCGATTGGGGAGTGTCTACTTATACTATCCGAATGCCTACTTATAAGACAGTGTCCTGGTATGAGACACTGTCATATAAGTAGGCATGCCCTTAGCATGGGGGATCCATGCGAATGACTTCTGTAGGAGTTGCAGGTATGAGGAAAAGGAAGAGACGGTATCGCATCTCATTTGTTCATTTGTTCATCTCCTTTGCTGGGTTGTGAACCTGGTTTTGTTTTTGGGCTCTAACTTTTCACAGAATAAGGGTATCAAATAATCCGAGATATCGTTGGAAAGGTTAACATAAAGACCAACTTTTTATGAAGAATAATTAGCGTTTCGATTAAAATTTAACTCCTTTTGGCCAATTTTCCAAAGACGTGATTTTTGGCTCTTTCAAAAAAGTGGCTGGGTTGTGAACAAACTGAAAAATCCCAATGAAAGTCTGAAAATACGAATTAAAACACTCATAATTTTGTAATAAGTAACAACTTTATTTATTCAGAAGGGCACAGGAGGCAAAACAAGTTTTAATGAAGACTCTAAGTCTAAAAAAATCGAAATGAATTGAAGTGTTAATTTTTTTTCCATTTTCTTTATCTTCATCCAAATCGGTGACGCAATGTTTGCACGATCACTTTCCCATATTGGCGCACTTCAAGTGAACATGCCGGCCACATTTGTTGAACTCGGTGTTGTTTTTGCGGGCCAGTTTTTTGCCAGAAACCGATGGTGCAAAAATCAATATCCTCATCAGATGGTTTTGACGCTTCTTTTGCCTTAGGATGCTTGGTTGGTGCTAGTTGTGCTTTCTTCGGAGCTGATTTTCTGAAAATTTTTACTTTTCTGCTTTTTTTCAGCTTTAGATTATTCATTTTGTCTGGAGAAGTCAGCTCGCAGTTCTCCATTGCCTTTCGGCCAAGTTTCAATGCTTTCGTTGGGGTGGCTGCTTGTAATAGTAAAGTTTTATCCAACAATGACAAAACACTGGTGCTTCCTGACGATATTTGACAGTTCTAGCAGAAATCTACTATGAACAACGGATGGTTCATAGCCCAGCCACCACAGTGGTTCACAACCCAGCCAAGACACTATTTTGGAAACATCAAAAACAAAAACACTTTCAATCATATTTCGACATAACCAAATATTGGATCATAAAAAAGAATCAAAACACTAAATTAATATGCACTACACTCATCTTCTTGGAGCAACTTCACTCACTTGGAGAGCACTTTAAAAAAGTTTGCAAAAAATTTTCAAACACGATGTCTGTAGCTGCCACAATCATAACGTCTGTGCACTTAGGTGTCACATGATGGCAGAATAATGAGGTAGGGTAAGTAGCTTTGACAAGACCTATCGTTAATGTCAAAATCATAAAATATAGTGCTGCCATATCACAAATTAAAATTCATTGAAAAATCCATACTTTGTCTTGGCGTTTCTGATGAAATCTTTTACTAGCAATACTTCAAAACGGGGAAGTACAGGTTTTTGATTTTAGGCAAGCTTGAAGCGGACTTATTCTGAGAAATATTGTTGCATGTTATAATCCAGCTTAAGCTTTCCACTTCGAATTTATTCTTAGGGCGCGCTTATAGTGCCAGCTGGTTGCTGGGCCGGACCGAGCTGGAAACGCGTCCTGCTAAAAGCAGCTGGAAGTGCGTATAGTGCGCGCTTGTCGCTGGTGACTTGTTTCAGCTGGTTTTTGAGTATTTTGGGTTTGTTTGTTAGTCAAATCAGCGGACAACAAGTTCAGAGACGAAAGTGCGAAAAACGCTGCTGAAACGCACTTCCTGCAACTGCAAGTCGTTTCAAGTCACTTGAGGTAACAGCTTGTTTCAACTTTTTTCGCAAGTGTTTTCTGCTAGTTTTTGTTGCCATCTTGTTGTGTTTTTATTTAAAACTTTTTTTTGCAAAAAAGTAGATCGTAGAAAGAATACACATTGAAAAAACGTACATCAGCTGCTGGCCCAAGATTTTTTGATGCTATGACTCAGCTAAAACGCACTTCAAGCCGCATGAAGCCACATGATCATCCAACTAGTTTAAATTTTTTACATTTTTCTTTAGGTTTTGTTTTTGTGATATTATTTTTGATTTTGCAACAAAGCAATAGAAAACTAATCTATACAAAGTTGTTATCTTGTTGCTGCTGTTTTTGTTTGTTTACTTCTGTGCACAAAATCAAATGGAAAGGAAGAGCGCACCTAAAAAAATTTGATAATCTTCGATTCTCTGTTTTAGATGAAACGCACTTGCAGCCGCTGGTTTAGCTTTTTTCACTATTTCCCTTTTTGTTTTCTGTGTGCAACAGTTGATAGAAATTGATCTTCGTTGCTTCTTTATAATGCTGTTTCTGTGCGTATTTTTTAAGGGCAAGAAAATGCAACATAGCAACTGAGCGCAATTTCGTGTTCTTGTGTACTTATTACTTTTCTTGTTAGTCTTCTTTGTTGCTATCATGTGTTCTTTGTTTCCTTGAATGAATGAATTCAACGAAATACAGAATCGATCACTACGCTGGCAGTCAAGTATGCTCACGGTTGCAAATTGTTTTCCTTGTTTCTCTTTCCATTTCATGTTATTTAACGAAAGTAATAAGCAAGCAACGCGTAAAATGAATCAAAACACATGCAAACCGTGCGAGCGAGCGAGAAAGCAACATTCGGGAAGATGGAAACCAGCGCACAAGTCACTTGAAGTTGCCAGCTCGGCTGGCGCTATACGCACTCTGAGCTTGTTCATATGATTGTATGTGCAGCGTTTTTCAGCTTTCCTTCTCGGTTCGGTTCGGTCCAGCAACAAGTCGCCACTATAAACGCGCCCTAAGTGGCCGGACCGAGCTGGAAACACGTCCTGCCAAAAGCAGCTGGAAGTGCGTATAGTGCGCGCTTGTCGCTGGTGACTTGTTTCAGCTGGTTTTTGACTATTTTGGGTTTGTTTGTGTATATTCGTTTTTTGTTTGTTTATTTTTGCAACCGAAGCATCAAAAAAGCCACATAATTTCGTTCATTCATTTTAATTTCCTGAAACCAACAAGTGCAGAGACGAAAATGCGAAAAACGCTGCTGAAACGCACTTCCTGCAAATGCAAGTCGTTTCAAGTCACTTGAGGTACCAGCTTGTTTCGAATTTTTTCGCAAGTGTTTTCTGCTGGTTTTTTTTGCCTTCTTGTTGTGTTTTTATTTGAAATTTTTTTTGACAAAAAAGAAGATCGTAGAAAGAACGCACATTAAAGAAACGTACATCAGCTGCTGGCCCAAGATTTTTTGATGCTATGACTCAGCGAAAACGCACTTCAAGCCGCATGAAGCCACTTGATCACCCAACTGGTTTTAACTTTTTTCTTTAGGTCTTGTTTTTGTTGTATTATTTTTGATATTGCAACAAAGCAATACAAAACGAATCTAAACAAAGTTGCTATATCTTGTTGCTGCTATTTTTGTTTGTTTACTTTTGTGCTTAAAATCAAATGGAAAGGAAGAGCGCACATAAGAAAATTTGATAATCTTCGATTCTCTGTTTTAGATGAAACGCACTTTCAGCCGCTAATCGACGAATTGCTTCACCGGCTGGTTTAGCTTTTTTCACTATTTCTCTTTTTCTTTTCTGTGTGCAACGTTGTTTCCTTGTTTCCTTTTCCATTTCATGTTATTTAACGAAAGTAATAAGCAAGCAACGTGTAAAATGAATCAAAACACAAGCAAACCATGCGAGCGAGCGAGAAAGCAACAATCGGGACGATGGAAACCAGCGCACAAGTCACTTGAAGTTGCAAACTCGGCTGGCACTATACGCACTTTGAGCTTGTTTCATATAATTGTATGTGCAGCGTTTTCCAGCTTTCCTTTTCGGTTCGGTCCGGTCCAGCAACAAGTCGCCACTATGAATGCACCCTTAGTGTTATAAGCGTGTATTTGTGGTTTTCATAAGAATTTTGTGTGAAGTTATTTGAATAAAGACATTTAATTTTATTTACCCTCCATAAAATTCCTTTTGCAAGTGTTTATCCCAGAAATAACATTAATAAAGAAAACTGGCATCTCTACAACATACTTTCACATTAACGATAGGTCTTGTCAAAGCAACTTACCCTACCTGATGGAGGGTAAGTTATGTTTCGTATAATATTCGCCAAGGGTGAACCTACAAAAACTGAGTCATGTAATAAGACAAACTTGACAGTTGAAAAAATGGCGATATGTCAATTAGGGAAAGAAAAATAAGCAATGGTTCACTACCCAGCCCTTTCCCCTACCTAGGAGAATAGGATTGGAGGAGTAGATTCTCTATGGTATCACAATGGACCAAGTGTAGAGTCTATGTGGCCATCCTAAGCTAACCAATCTCCTTTTAGTACTTTTTGTACTGAATTAAAAAAAGGATTGTTTTAAGGTATATTTGCTTTGGACGAAAAATTCCAAAAGAGTTCTGAATGCCGAAAATCGACTTTTCTATTCAAAAGGGTTGATACATAAATTCAGCATAGATAGCTTTGATTCACTGATCTTTTAATTGAATAGATTTTAGTCAAATCTAGAATCTGGTGATATATACTTTTCACTCAAAGAAAAGAGAGAACTCACTAAAACTTACCTCATAAAGCATTGACGAGTTGTTTCCAAGGAAAAACATTAAAATTCAAACCATAGAAATGTGCGTTTTTTTCAACTACTTTATTTTTATTTCTTTTTGCCTTAGTTTTTCTTTTTCTTTTACTGTTTCTCATTTGCTTTATTATATAACTATATATATTCATTTCTGTCTGTCTTAACTATATGCTAATTTAAAACACTTAGGCCCGTTTTCTCAATGTCCGGTTAGCAAAGCTCTTAACCGGTAGTTAGCTAACCGTACGATAACTAAAAGAACAATTTCGTTTTCACCAAGTGTCGGTTAAGTAACTGTCGGTTAAGTCATTAATTGTGAATTTTTCCAATTGTGAATACGCTAAACTGCTCATCAGTTGTTTACGCTTGTTTGTTATTTTATTTTTGATGTGCAAGTTGTAAATACCTAACAAGGATTAATTAATAAACAATTTAAAAATGCAACAGAGTGCCGAACATCAGTGCATATGAAGAAAGTGCATTATTCTTCGAATACACGCCTATGCGCATATGTCCTTTTTATATTTTGAATCGAATTCAAGTAAGAAAAAACGAAATCCTCAAAATTCTATCCATTTTTAATTATAAAATATATAATTATTTTTTACACTACCCAGCTGTTCTTCCGATTAGCAACTAACCGGAACCTCAACTTGCCGTTAACTTAACCGGCACTTAAGACCTAACCGAACATTGAGAAAATGCTTTTTTGCTAACCGTCAGTTAAAGATCCGATTAGTGCTTAACCGGACATTGAGAAAACGGCCCTTAAAATAACAGTTTTATTAAGAAACAAACTTAAAATTTTCCTCTGCTTAAGTAGCGAAAATAATGCACATCGAGCACATGTTAACAAGATACACGGTGAAAAATAAATTGATTACTCAAAGTATCTAAATAAGAATTTTACACTAACACTAAGAAAAGTACAGTTATTTTTGCAAGGTGGCAATATTTTTGATGAAATATTTCTTTTTGTTAATTTTTTAAGCTACATTAAAAACAATTAATTGTACACTAAAATTTAAAAGTTGTTACTTTTAATGCTATATAGTACAAGGTTTGAGTTTTGATAGGTTTTTTTTTTTTCAATAGAAAAATAGTGATTTCATTTACGCAAGCTTTTAAATGTAAAGAAATAAAAGAAGTTTCTTAGTTTGATTGTCTTTTTGTTTTTAACAAGGATTTGTATTTTTATCAGTGTAGTTAAAAAAGATTAAACAAATTTTAAAAAATAGATGTGACTCTTATTTGACGGTGTAAAAAAGGTGCACCAACAAGTGTGTGTGAGTGTGTGTTTGTGTATGTAATTTTGTGAGTGTAACACTCAAACATCATGAATTGTTTTGGCAGCTGTGCGCGCATGTTTGACTATTTTAAGTTTTTTATATGTTTTTTTTTTGAAGTTGTTCACTAATTTTACTTAATTAAGTTTTTCAAAATTTGCATTAAATTAAATTATTTATAGAAATTTTTTTTGTTCTTGTTATAATCTTAAGCATTTAAGCATAGTTCAGCTTTTAACCCCTTTTCTAGTTATTTTTTTTTGTGAGTTTTGGTGTGTGTGTGTGTGTGAGTGTAAATAACAGCTACTTACATACATACAGATAGCTACTTATTTTACATTATATTAGTTTTTCTTATTCAATGACAAAATCTCTATATTTATTTTGTTTTCTAATTTTATGCTTACAATAAATGTACTATTAACTAAGTTTTTGGTTCAAAAGTTGAAATGCTCTTATATCCGTTTATCTGTTGTTGCCCAGTGTTGCTATAAAGTTGCTATTGCTTACTTGGTATTGACTTAATTTTATCACTTAATTTGATTCATAATTTCTGCTAGTGTAAAATCAGTTGCCAGGGTTGCAACGCGCAGCCACTACTTAGTAGTATCCTCCTGCTCCTCTTGCAGCGAAATGATCTGAATGTGCGTGAAGGAAAAGAGTAGTTTTTAATGAGATGTATTTTGAAAATCATCATAATGAATTTTCAGAATGTTTATTATTTAATAGTTTTGACATAATATGATTTCGTTCCTAATTAAAAAAAACTACTTCTCTATTTAGTTAGAAATGCATGACTTGAAATGAATTTAAGAATTAGTACATTCAAAAAGTAGGAAAGAAGTCAAGAAAAACTAAATGGAACAATTAATTTAAGTAAAAAATATAATAATTGTCAGTTATTCGAGCCAAAATGTGAGTTAAGTTTGAGTTTTTATTAAAAATTAATTAATTTTTTAGTTTATGGCTAAATAAATATGTGTCTTTGATGAATAGAATTTTCTAATTATGTTTTTTTTTCTGTTAATTTTGATCGCTATCTTCTCGCCAAATTAAGGAAAATTTGAGAAACTAAATTTTAGAAAAGAAGTATTTTTCAGTTTTATTTATATTACTTTTTTTAAGACACATTTTATGTTACAAAATGATGCAATTTCGTCATAGATATTCTAAAAAATGTGAATATATTTCTTGTTCTATTGTTTGGCATTGTAAAGTTTGGTGCGTCAAAAATTTTGTCTGATTTTTGTCAAATCTGTTCTGACAAAAAAGGAAAACATTTTATCATTTATTTATATTAAAACATTAAATTTTAACACAAATTTATTTATCAGTTGAGGGTATGTTATTTAAAATTCTAGTCCGTATTTTGATATGACAACGGCACGTGCACCTAACAGTTTTTTCAAAAAAGTTGAAAGCGGAAAATGTCCCGCCGTTGCATGCTATACAAGAGCTACGATACAAGTTGATTCTTTGACTTTGTGATAAAAAAAAAAAATTACGACGTCATCAGAACGCAGAAGGTGACTTTTATGCAACAAAAATGAAAAATTGTTGCATGAAAAAAATTACTCACTGAGTGTAATTGTTAAGACAAAAATTGTCACACTCCAGTAAAGGCTTTCTTCCTCACTAAAATGTGCAAAATAACTTCAAGTCGCTGCGTAGAGAGCCGCTGCTCACCATTTATAATTGTGTTATGAAAGCACAAACAATTCAGAAAAGATCAATTGAAATTTAGAAATCAGAATTCTGAAATTTGAGATGGAATTCTGAATTAATGTTGATCTATTTTTTAATTTTAATAATTTCAATTGATTTAAACTAATCTTCTCTAAATTTGAATATATCTTTAATGAATTTTTAATGAAATTTCTGAACTTCAATTGATCTATTCCGAATTCATAATTAGTTTTTCTGAACTCCCAATGATTTTTACCTTATTTCAAATGGAAGCAGAATATTACTTAATCTATTTTGATAATCAATTGTTGATCTTATCTGAATTCAAATTTTTCTTTTCTGAACATTTATTGATCTATTCTGACTCTTAAATGAAATTTCTGAATTAAGATTGCTTTTTTTCTGAATATCAATTTATCTTTTCTGAATTCCAATTGATCTGTTCTGAATTTCAATATATTTTTTTTTAATTTCTATTGACTTTTTTTAATTTCATTCGATCTTTTCTGAACTTTAATTGATCTATTTCGATTTTTAAAGATTTTTGCTAAATTAAAATGATTTTTTCTTAATTTCAAATTTAATTCTGAATTTTCATTGATCTAGATCAATTTAATTCTCTTCAGACTAGATCTATAGATTTATTTAATTTGATATATTATAAATTTCATTTGATCTGTTCTGAGTTTCAGTTGATCCTTTCTAAATTTCAAATAATTTTTCCAAATTTCAATTGATCGTGTCTAAATTTTTGTTGATCTGTTCTGAAATTTAAATGTAATTCTGTTTTCAAAATGCAAATGTTTTTTTCTGAATTTCAATTGGTCGTGTCTAAATTTTGATTAATCTTTTCTTAAACTCAAATGTTATTCTGAATTTCCATTCACCTAGTATCAAAAGTTGAATTTCATTGACCTAGTTTTGAAATTCAAAATTTAAATAGGAAATTTAAATTAAATGGAATTTTAAAATTTCAATAGACCTATACACAATTGTAAATTATCTATTCTAAATTTTAAATGGAATTTCAAATTTCCATTGATCTTTTCTTAATTTGAAGTATAAATCTAAAAGACATTTTTAACCTTGTCTGTCGATCAATAGAATTTTAGGGGCCACAAATAAAAGATATTTTGCGCGTCAAGCTTAAAGCGAATACTCAAACCCTGTAGTAATCGTCAAATTGTACACCGATTGCAACCGTGTACTGAAAGCTTTTGGTGATTATCGCAGGCGTACAAAGAAGGCGATTCATCTGAGAGACGCTGGGCTTGAAGTAGACAGCAATGTTTTTATGCACGAAAGCCTTGCAGTGGAGACAAGAAAATTTTATCAAGCAGTGATCTCTTACAAGCGGCAATCAAATGATTTTCAACGCTTTCACACTTTGTGGTTCTGTCTTTATTAGATTGTATAAAGGCGCAGATATTGTTAAAATCAACAATGAAGATGAACTCCAGAATATCGTATGCGATTCAGTTGCTCATGGAAATAATTAGTATGGCTGTCCCTCTCTTTAAGCCCGCCAGATTACCTTCGGGATGTCTGCATGTCCAAAGCCAAGAATAAGGGTGATGGTTGGATACTGGGTCGAGAATTCATGGGGAGCGGCCTATGAATTGAACTCAAAAAGAGTTCATTCTTGAGGCAGGCCTCTTGAATGATTCATCTGATTTCTGTAAAACAAAAGGTCCACCTTGAACCTTCGTTGTTGTTGCCAAATCTTGGAGAAGGCATGATTCTGGTATTGAGTTATCATAACATATAGAATTGTAATGCTTTCGATAGACGATCAATCCAATATAACTTGAAGTATGGGGGCAGTCATCCATCAAGACGAGGAGACCTTTGTCTCCTGCGGACCTGCGGACCTTTGTTTTAGAATTAGGGTTCTAAAGGGTGGCTGATGAAAGTCGCTACCAAAAAAAAAAAATGGAATAACTTTTTTCTATTTAATGAATCTGTTTTTCCTTTTTTTTATTTTGCAGACTGATTTTTAGATTTAACAAAAATGGATAACTGGGACATCGAAACAAGAATTTGGATTGTCCGCCGCTATCACGCACTGGAGTCCGTAGTTTCGGTTCAAAGAGAGTATAAGCGCACGTTTGGCGGCAATCCTCCGAACAGATGGACCATAATGAGACTTGTTAACAATTTTGCCGAGCATGGGATAGTTAACAGAAGACCTTACCATCGAAACAATTCAGTTCGGACGGAGGAAACAATCGCTGCTGTAGCTGCTGCCATACAAAACAATCCAAGAGTTTCGACAAGAAGCTTATCTGCCCGAATGGGTGTAAGCAGACAGTCATTGCAGTCAATTGTGCACAAAGATTTGGACTTATTCCTATATAAAATTCAAATGGCCAACAAACTGAACGCAGCAGACTTCCTAATTCGGTTGGAATTTTGCCAGAAGATGCTTGGTGGAAATGGTGGAAGAGGACGGAAACATGTTGAACTGTCCTGACGACCCATTTTGATTATGTTGACGAATGGGTCTGACGAGGCCCATTTTGATTTAAACGGCAACATAAACAAACAAATTGTCGAATATGGAGTGCTTCCAACCCACAGATGCTCCAGAAGACGGAATTGCATCCAAATCTTGTCACAGTGTGGTGTGCAGTTTCATCACGCTACATTGTCGGGCCCTACTTCTTCGAAGAAAACGGTCACACCATTACGGTTACTGGAGACCGTTACTTCCGCATGTTGAGAGAGTTTTTTTATCCATAATTACGCCAAATGAGAATTTATTTTTAAACTCTGTGTGGTTTCAGCAAGATGGTGCAACTCCTCACATAGCCCGGCCTGTTATGACAGAACTGCGACAAAAATTTCCCAATAAGCTGATATCCAGAATCTCCACATTCCGTTGGCCCCCCAGGTCGCCTGACCTTACTGCATCTGACTTTTTCTTGTGGGGTTATTGCAAGCAGGAAGTCTACAAAGCAAAACCAACAAATTTGAATGAACTAAAGCAATCCATTCGAGAAACAATTGCGGCTATTCCTGTCTCAACTCTCTAAGCAGTAATGAACAACTTTTTGGTAAGATGCCGTACATGCATTAACGAGCGGGGGGGGGGGTATTTAAATTGCATAATTTTTAAAACTAATTAAGCTTTATTTAATAAATCTGTATGAGCTTTAACACGAATAAAAGAAAAATGAGTTCCATACACTGAAAAAAAAAGTTACTTGAGTTTCTTAATGCAGCAATATTCATCAGCCACACTGTATGTAAGAGACATAGTAATCCCTGACCTAGTATAGTGCCAATTATTTACTATGGCACGCTTCCCAGTTTTCCGAAAGGAAATTTTAAGAATCCTAAATTAAGCAAACGAAGTTGCGTAAATAGGATTGTGATTCTCTTGCGATATTAAATTATGGGGAAACCAATAGTTATTTTAACCTAGGCATGAACAATTCTTCGGGGTTTCATTCGTACTGGTTGTGGTTTGAGACCAAAAAGATCGGTGCGAGTTACACCTTGTTTCAAACAGTAAATGTTAGGAAGGTAAGCAACTACCGGATCAATATACTGTTACCTTTGGAATTTGAGGACAGGTGACGGTAAAACCTTAACAATCTGAGTAGTCTCCATCAATTGGTGGGGAAATCTGGTTACATAAGTAACAGTACCATAGGTCTAGTGGTATGGTATCGCCTCCTAGTTTTCATAGCAAAGATCTGCCAAATCCTTGAACATGCAACCGAAGTTGCGTGCCAAAAAAATAATGGGTTAAATGGGTATTTATACTCGATATGTCATATGAATCATGGGCGACCGTAGCCTAGTGGGTAGAGTGTGTGGCTCCTAAGTTAAAGAACCGCGGTAGCCCGGGTTCAATTCCAGCACAGACAGAAAGTTTTTTCTATTGATTTAATTTTTCTGTTCAGTCGTCACCTCTCCGCAGACAATGGCAAACCTCAGAGAGTAAAAATGGCCATGTAAAGCTTCTTGAGAGAATAAGCCGTTCGGAGTCGGCATAAAACACGTAGGTCCAGTTCTCGGTCGTTTGTGATCAAACATTTAATTACACGCACAACACAATTGATCAATAGAAGCTAGGTCAAAGTCCTTCCAAGGTTATGACCCATAGTTTGACCCATGGTTATTGTTTAAATGACCTAAATAGTCATGTACAATTTTAGTGGCTGAAGTTGTCACGGTCTTGTACATAGCTCAAAAGAACTTTTAATGTTGGTTTGTTGCTGTGAAATTAGGGGAACTCTTCTGGTGGATCCTTTGAATTCCGAAGGGGCGTTGGCCGACGCTAAATATTGGTCCCATGCGATGGAGCACCGTAGAATTAAGCCTACATGGCAAGGGGTCTTCGTTAAACACAAAGTGGATGTCTCTCCCTCTCTTTGTAAAGGGTGGTTAAATTTTAAGGACCAATGTTGAATGTGAACCACACCTACACGTCAAGTTTTTTTCTGCATTTCATTTAACATTTCTCAATTTCAGACTAATTCAACTTGAATCATGGAAAGATACACAAGCGAGCAAACGCGTAAAAGTTATTCAGGCTTATTATGAAAATGGACGTTCAGATCAAAATGCATATCGTGCACTTCGTGATTTTTTTTGGCCATTTTAATCATCCAAATGTGCGTACAATCGGAAAAATCGTGCTAAAATTTGAACAAACCGGCTCTGTAGGAGATGTGAAAACACCAGTGCATGCTCGTTCAGCTCGTACTGCAGAAAATATTGCTGCTCTTCGCGATAGTGTGGCTGAAGAGCCGTCCACCTCAAGTCGCCGTCGTTGATGAACATTATGCATAAAGACTTGCATTTACACGCTTACAAGGTGCAATTGACTCAAGAACTAAAGCCTCTTGACTATTTCAAGCGTCGTCAATGGCCAGAATGGTGGCAAGAAATGGCAACAGTGGATGATCAATTTTCGAAGAAAATCATCTACAGTGATAAGGCACATTTTCCCCTCAGTGGATTCGTCAATAAGCAGAATTACCGTATTTGGCCGAATGATAATCCAAGAGTGATTGTCGAATAACCAATACCCCCACAAAGAGTGCGGTTTACGGGCTGGCGGCATCATCGGGCTGTATTTTTTCTAAAATGAGGCCGGTCAGGCAGTTACTGTGAATGGTGATCGCTATCGTGAAATGATAACGAACTTTTTATGGCCCGAATTGAAAGATATGGATGTGGACGATATGTGGTTTCAACAGGAAGGTGCCACTTGCCACACAGCTAACGAAACAATGGCTCTTTTGCGCGACAAATTCAATGGCCGTGTTATCTCACGTGGTGGCAATGTCAATTGGCCGCCAAGATCATGTGATTTGACACCGTCGGACTTCTTTCTTTGGGGTTATTTCAAAGAAAAGGTGTACGTCGATAAGCCAGCAACAATTTAAGAGCTAAAGGATGAGATAATTCGGCATATTAACGGCATACAACCTCATGTGTGCCTCAGCGTCATCGAAAATTTGGACCATCGGATGGAGGTGTGTCGCCGAGGTCGCGGCGGCTATTTGGCCGATATTTTGTTCTATACATAATTGAACCATACCAATATTATCATAATAAAAAGATATGACAATAATTTTCTAAAAAATTTGTGTTTTATTCAAAATCAACATCGGCCCTTAACATTTAACCACCCTGTATTATTTGTAAATATTTGTACTCTTAATTTTCTTATCTTCAATACTTATACCTTACTTTTCTATATGTCTGTGAATCAACGTAGCTGAAAACTACAAATAAAATTCCTAGAATGGACGCAGTTATTAGTAATATTTACACACAAATGGTCTTAAATGGTAATATTTACACACGGTCTCAAGAAGTTTGATCATATATCATCCTTTTCTTATAAAATATTTGGTCGAAGTTTTCCCAACTACCTTGATGCAAGAACGTGATTTTTTTTTTGCATTGTCCTACAATTCTGTCCATCGAGCAGAGGCATGATCGTCGTTAAATTTTAAAAATTCTAGTAGATTGTTTTTCGCTAGTTCAATAAGATTTTGGAATTCACTGTCTAATAATTTAAAAAGTGTCTCAAATATTAAGTACTTTAAGCATTTAATTTTCGAATACTTGTTTTAAATCTCTTCTATTCGCTCTTCTGAATTTCTGGTCTCTGCTAAACTTTATTTAACATCTCTTTTTATTTCTATTTTTTAGTAATATAGTGTTTAAGTTTAATTTTACAGTTGTCATATCCTTATAATTTTCTTTCAATTTGCAATGTAATTCTTAATTATTTTCAATTTAATTTATATAACTAGTAAGCCCGTGTGGGGTTTGGTGTAAACGCTAAAATCAAGCATACCTAGATTTCATTTTAAGCAATCGAATAGACTTTTAACTGATCAAAATTTAAATGAAATTAATTTTGGCCTATTTGCAATAAACGCGGTATTGAACGCACAACGACGATATAATTTTAGCATATTTAATTTCCAAATTCAAATTTATTTTAAATGTACAGGAGTAAGAATATTTCTTGATTTCCAGTTGAAAAATGCTTGAACAAAAATGTTCCCCTATCAATCAATTCATAGTTTTAGCTGAGTGATTCCATTGCTTTTTGACAAAAAAAAATTAAATTCTAAACCTGACCCATTCCGATTTGGTTTAAACTTTGTATACACGTAGTGTTGGCTACAATTTAGAAAATAAATTTGTAATTTTAATTTTTTTCCAGTGGTTACTGAGTTACGGGTACTCAAGAATTGAAAAATTCGGTTTATTTTCTTTAGGATTTATTTTCATTTGATTTCATTTCACTTCGGTTAAGTTTGAGATAGATCAACGATTTTAGATTCATATTAAAGATATTTTCAAAAAGCTTATTTTGTATAATAAAACTTTAAAATTTTTCAAATATTTACGTTATTTTTTTGCATAAGAGTTTAACAAAATAATATTTTTGTGAAGTTATTGGGGGTTGGAATTAGTTTTAAAGGTTTTCTAAGAGATGGCGTAACTATCAATAGATCGCATCGGGCACACCTGTGACTATATTCATTTCAAAGCACATTGTGTAAGCTTCATTTTTCAGTATGTGTCATTCCACTGAAGTGTAAACAACATATCGCTCATTTCGTGCAAGACTGTCACAACTCAAAATCTGAGATTTTTGAGTTGAGTATACAGGAATATCCGTTATAAGAATCTCTGTAATATATTCCAAAGTCAGAAAGATTTTCGCTCAAATAACGGTTTTATGGAGACTTTTGTCGTTTTTGCTCTTTGCACTCAGGCAGTTTTATTAGTTACAACAACGTCACATTTTAGTCTGTGCGTGATCTTCTTTGAATTCGTTCAACATTTTTTTAGTAAAAACGCTGTATTTTATCTTATAACGATTTAATTTATAAAGTGTGAGTTAAAATTCATATGGTTTTAACAACAAAAGTGGCCTATTTCGAAATGTGACGGTTTTGATGTTTTGTGTTTGATTTTTTGATTACATTTTTTATAAATATAAATGTAATAAGACAAGATGTTATGTTGTTGTTGCTAATTTTTTTTTGTTTTATAAATCATTTCGACTTAAACCGTTATTGTCAGCAAACTTAACTCTTTAAATTTCAACCACAACTTGGAATAATTGAAGTTATCACATTCTTGCTGTTAATATATAGTTAACAATTTTAAAGAAACTTGTCACATTTCAAATTGTGCCGTTATTCCTGATAATTTTTATGAATACATAGGAGAACTTTTCATTTTTCTTTAAAGGCTCTTCTTATATTAAAAACTCATGGAACACCAACAACAAGCTTCTTGTTCACTTTCTTTTACCTCGAGTGATTCTACTTGTTGCTATGAGTTCGATTCAGACGACTCTCAGAAAGATTTAACATATAAACCAGCCGACAACACTGCAATAGAAAGTGATACCATAAGCAACAACTCCGTTGTAGACGAAGTTTATGAATCTGTTGTAGTAGGTGATGTCGCTATCGCTGCGAATTCAAGTAGTACGACTAAGAAAGGTAAGAAGCGACACAACAATCCAGAAAAATGGCGTCGCAATATAAAAAAAAAATTGAGAAATTCAGGCAAAGAATATGAAATGTGGACGAAGGAGAAGAGAATTCAACGATGTAGAAGTATTAAGCCTCCTTGTACTGAGAAATGTAGACTACAGTGCTCTAAGAATTTTAGTGATAATGATCGCTTAAACATTTTTAATTTATATTGGTCTCTAGGAAATATTGAGAAGCAAAGGCAATTTTTGTTAAACTGCATCGCTGAAAACGAGCCTCGATATCGATATATTAGACAAGGGGGAACGCGACCACCAAGACAAAAAAACATGAAATACTTTTTTAAGAGAAATGAAAACATAACACAAGTTTGCAAAAAATTTCTAATGAGTACACTCGACATAAACAATAGACCAATTCGAACAGCATTAGAGAAGAGCAAAAAAAAATACTCAAAATTTGTTAGAAGAAGACAAACGAGGCAGACATAGCAAGCAACCAAGAGTGAATCCTGGAATTAGAGAGGGAATTAAAACATTCATAGACTCCATACCTAAAATTGAGAGCCATTATACACGAGCGCATACAACAAAACTGTATATTGATGGTAGCAAAACTGTTGCAGAACTTCATAGAGATTATATAATTCGCTGCCGAGAACAAAGCATTGATTATGGAAATTACCCATTATTTTATCGCATATTCAATACGGAATTTAACGTTTCATTTTTTGTACCCAAAAAAGATCAATGCGAGCTCTGTGTTGCTTATGAGAACTTAGAAGGGGATAAGAAAGGAGAGCTGCAAGAGAAATATGACCAACACATTTTGGAAAAAGAGATTTCAAGAATTGAGAAAAAGTCTGACAAAGAGAATAATTCCCCAGATACGTTGGTAGCTGTTTATGATATGCAAGCAGTTATGCAGCTCCCAAAAGGGGATGTTTCAGTTTTTTATTACAAGTCAAAATTAAACGTTTTGAATTTTACAATTTTTAACATGAAAGACAACACCTGCGAGTGTTATGTGTGGGATGAAAGTAATGCAAATAGAGGTGGAAATGAATTGGGAACATGCATCCTTCGCTATATGAGGGAAAAGTCTCTTCAAAACAACACGAAACACTTTATTTTTTATTCAGATAACTGCGCAGGCCAACAAAAAAATAAATTTATGATTTCAGTTTATTTTTATGCAGTACAGTTTTTAAATATTGAAAGTATAACTCATAAATACTTAACTAAGGGGCATACACAAAACGAGGGAGACTCCGTGCATTCTCTTATTGAAAGGAACGTGAAGCGTCAGCTTAGATGTGGTCCAATTTATACTCCTGAAACTTTTATTTCCATTATAAGAAGTGCAAAAAAATGTGGCAAACCATACAAAGTGACAGAATTATGCTTCGATGATGTTTACGATATGAAACAGTTACATGCTGATATAGGCCCTCTGAATATGGCTAATGCAAAACTATCGGATATTAAAATCGTAAAAGTAAGTAAGGAGTCACCAACTTCCTTATTTTACAAGACATCATACTCTCATGAACGATTTGAAGAAGCAAAAGTCTTAAGGCGAGTTTCTAAAAAAGACATTCATTTTATACAAGCTTTCTCGTCCAAGCCTGGTATAACCGAGAGAAAGAAAATTGATCTCTTAGATTTAATAAATAAGGGTATCATACCTAAATACTACAAAACTTTTTATGATTCGTTATAAAAATTAATTTTAATTTATGTTATTTAAAAACAAAAATCCATTATACATGCGAAATTATATCTTATTTAATTATCTTTTATGTTAATAAGATTACATATTTTTTTGTCAAATGAATAAATGAAATGTTAATTGAAAATTCCAATTGAATTATTTATTTTTTTTTTAGCAATACCGTCACAACACTGCATATAACATTTTATTCTTTGCATTTTTGCAGCAATAACGTCATAAAACTAACAGTGTGAAAAAAAATATTTTTTAAAATACTAATAGTTATCATAAAAGCTATTTAACTTCAGAATAATGTTTATAAAATATTATTCTACCAGAATGTGCAAAAATATAAATGAAACATCTACATTTATGGAAGAAATATGATTTTCAAATGTTTAAAGTGGCCTCCTGAAAATTCGCAAATTTTAAGTTGTGACAGTCTTGCACGAAATGAGCGATATATTTTTTTCTCTGTGAACATGTCGACTTTTGTTCCAACAAAACGCAATTTGCGGGAAGGTTTACTTTTGTGCTTCCATTTGAAGAAAAAAGCGGTTGAAGCACAACGCACGCTTACTGAGGCCTACGGGGACTATGCTCCATCGATTTCTACTTGTGAGTACTGGTTCCGTCGGTTTAAAAGTGGTGATTTTGATACGGAAGACAAAGAGCGTCCGGGCCAGCCGAAAAAGTTTGAAGATGAGGAATTGGAGGCTTTGCTCGATGAAGACCCGTGTCAAACCCTTCAAGAATTGTCAGAATCATTGGGAGTCGACTTATCAACGGTCGGCAAACGCTTGAAGGCCATGGGAATGATTCAAAAGCAAGGAAATTGGGTGCCGTACCAGTTGAAGCCGAGAGACGTTGAACGGCGATTTTGCATGTGCGAACAACTGCTTCAACGGCATAAAAGGAAGAGTTTTTTGCATCGTATTGCCACTGGCGATGAAAAGTGGATCCATTACGATAATCCTAAGCGAAAAAAATCGTGGGGACCACCCGGCCATGCATCAACATCGAGGGCCAAGCCGAATATTCATGGCGCCAAGCTTATGCTGTGTATTTGGTGGGATCAGAAGGGTGTCGTGTACTATGAGCTGCTAAAACCTAACGAAACCATCACTGGGGAACGCTACCAACAACAATTGATGCAATTGAGCCGAGCATTAAAGGTTAAACGGCCGGAATATGCCAAAAGACACGACAAAGTGGTTTTTCAACATGACAACGCACGGCCACATGTTGCAAGAACCGTCAAGGAAACGTTGGAGGCGCTGAATTGGGATGTGCTACCCCACCCGCCTTATAGCCTAGACATAGCCCCTTCGGACTACCACCTATTCAGATCGCTGACGCATGGCTTGGCTGAGCAGCGCTTCACTTCTTACGAGGATACCAAAAAATGGGTCGATTCGTGGATTGCCTCAAAAGACGAATCGTTCTTCCGGCGCGGAATCCATATGCTGCCAGAAACATGGGAAAATGTTGTAGCTAACGATGGACAATACTTTGAATAATATATATTGTACCGTTGTTTCTAAATAAATGCTCAAAAACCGAAAAAAAACCTTCAAAATTAATTCCAACCCCCTATTTTAAAATTTTGAAAAAAATATATATTAATTAATGATAATACCAGACAACAATTTTTTGCAAATGAAATTTAAACACACTTTTTGCATCGATTTTGACCTTCTAAACACGAAAATGAATTTTAAAAAATTTAGAATGATGCCGTTTTTGAAATAAAAATCTTTGAAATTTTTTTTTTATTTTTTGGAGGTGCACCTACTATTTTGGTTATATTTTGGGTCTGTCTTATTCGATCTTCATATATGATGACTCAAATTAAAGATAATAAAACTCTCTACAACTTATTTCTTAAAAGTTTTCAAATAAGTAATGTCGTGTCGATACTACCGATTTAAATAACTGGAAAAACGGACATTTTTCTGTAAAACTTGGGGTGAAAATTTTATTTATTGTCGTTGGAACAATAGAAAACGTAGTGCAAACCAATATTTTGCATTTTGTACAAATAGTTCACCCTTTTCCAAAGAAAACAAGACCCCAGCCGTAAAAATCCATGGACAATTTAAAGAGTTATTAATTTTTTGGTGAAAGACTAAAAATTAGGTTTTTAACGATTTTAATTTTACTTGTGGTAGATTCGATTTCATGATGAAATATTTCTATATGTAGGTAGTTAAATTATAATTATAATAAATATTTCGAAGTAAACTTACTTTAAAATTTATTCTCAACACAGCAGCTTGCGAGAAAGCAACAAGAACTGAACACACTAAAGAATATTATATGTGTGTGTATGTGCACAGTGCGTCATCGGTGCTTCGGTATAAGCTAAGCAGAGTTGATAACATTCTTCGAAATAAACTCTTCTAATAACAATTAAAATTGAATTTAACACAACACATTCATGCAGCACATTCAGGAAAAAACCTACATAAATAAAAATCCTAACAAAAATTCCCGAACGTCCTTAAATCCCAACAATCGCCAGCTCTGTGAGTGCAAGTGAAGTGCTTCAATATTAAACTTTGACGTCAGTGTTTTCTTCAATTTCAATTTACATCAAATGTCTAATTTCAAAGTTTTGTGTTGTAATCCTTTTAATGAGAAAGATCACAAATTTCAAAGGCGCAATTTATGCTCGGTTTCTCAATGGAAGGTAGAAAAAGTGCCCTTCATAACACTTGAACATAAGATATGTGACAAATGTAGAAAAAAAATTTCAAAAATGGAGCTTTTTCAATTTTAATTGTTATAAGATGAGTTTATTTCGAAGAATTTTATCAACTTTGCTTAGCTTACACCGAAGCACCGATGTTGCACTGTGCACATAAACACACATATAATATTCTTTAATGTGTTCAGTTCTTGTTGCTTTCTCGCAAGCTGCTGTGTTGAGCATACATTTTAAAGTAAGTTTTCTTCGAAAATTATTTTAATAGTGTTCTCATTGTCGTCCCAGGCTGAAATTTTGAGAGAACTTAGATAAATTATCATTAATTAAAATATATTTTTTTCAAAATTTTTAAAAATGACTTTCACAAAAATATTTTTTTTTAAACTTTTATGCAAAAAAAAAAAAAATATTTTTGTGAAAGTCATTTTTAAAAATTTTGAAAAAAAAAATATTTTAATTAATGATAATTTATCTAAGTTCTCTCAAAATTTCAGCCTGGGACGACAATGGGCATTGGCGTCAGAAGCGGGGGGCAAGGTGGGCAGTTGCCCCCACTTTTTTAGCTAGATAAACAATTTAAAAGGAAAAGTTATTCAAAATATCAGTTTTTTTAAAACGATAATATTTTTGTATTATATATTTTCCTCTTCTTTCTCTCTTCTTCATGTTTCATGTGAAGATATTTTGGTGAACTTTTTTGCACCACCATTTGTACTGCCCCCCATTTGTACTGCTCCCCCCAGATGAAATTCGCTTCCGACGCGATTGACAATGGGAACACTATTAAAATAATTTTCGAAGTAAACTTACTTTAAAATTTATGCTCAACACAGCAGCTTGCGAGAAAGCAACAAGAACTGAACACATTAAAGAATATTATATGTGTGTTTATGTGCACAGTGCAACATCGGTGCTTCGGTGTAAGCTAAGCAAAGTTGATAAAATTCTTCGAAATAAACTCATCTTATAACAAAAAAAAAAAAAATAACGTAAATATTTGAGAAATTTTAATGTTTTATTTTACAAAATAAGCCTTTTGAAAATGTCTTTAATATGAATTTAAAATCGTTGCTCTATCTCCAACTGAACCGAAGTTATGATCAAATGAAACTCAGTCCTCAAGAAAAAAACCGAATTTTTTCAATTTTCGAGTATCCATAACTCAGTAACCACTCGAAAAAAAATAAAAATTACAAATTGATTTTTTAAATTGTAATCAACACTACGTGTAAACAAAGTTTAAACCAAATCGGATAGGGTCGAATTGAGAGTGTTGTTGAAAATCAATGTAATCACCCAGCTGTGAAATTATAAAAGATTATTCGTCAGTATAACAGTTTCATAGCTATTAGTCGATAAGTGGCGCTAAATACCTCATATATTTTAAGGCATATACTAAAATTAAGAAGAGAAAAAGTAACATAACAGTAACAATTATATGCAAATTTTAGCTCGCTATTACTTAAAAAATATAAATGTTTAAGAAATAAAAAGTCCAGTTTGCACGTCTACAGGTCTAAACCTGCCAAACCATACCAAATTTATTAAGATTGGACTTGTACTTAAAAAGCCTTACGCCGTACAAAATTTGCGTTTGCGTTATATGTATAAGATGTTTTTCTTTTTATTAGTTTATTGAATGTCGAATTTAAAAAATGTTCATGCGGCATGTAAATGATTATTCTTAAATGTCAACATAATTGATTTAATAAATACAAGTACAAAAATAATTTTGAATTTCCATTGATCTATGTTCAATTTCAATTCATCAATGCTGAATTTCAACTGATCTTTTCTGATTTTCAAATATAATTTTTGAACTTTAATTAATTTTCGCTGAATATCATTTGATATTTTCTGAATTTCAATAGATCCATTTTGATTTTCCAATTTCACTCTACTAAATTGCTATTGTTTTCTGAATCGTCATTGTGTTTATTGTCATTAGTCTTCCTTACTCTTTGTTGTCCTGATTGCCTTTGTTGTCTTTTTATTATATTCAGTGGCTTTATTGCTTTCATTATCTTTATTATTTTCTTTAGTTTTTATTGTCTTTACTGTCCTTATTGTATTAAATTTATTTGTTGTCTTTATGGCAAGCGCGTCGGAAGCGAATTTCATCTGGGGGGCAGTACAAATGGGGGGGCAGTACAAATGGTGGTGCAAAAAAAGTTCACCAAAATTTCTTCACATGAAACATGAAGAAGAGAGAAAGAAGAGGAAAATATATGATACAAAAATAGTATCGTTGTAAAAAAACTGATATTTTGAATAACTTTTCCTTTTAAATTGATAATCTAGCTAAAAAAGTGGGGGACAACTGCCCCCTTTCCCCCCGCTTCCGACGCCAATGCTTTATGGTTTTTATTGTCATCAGTGTCTTTTTTGTGTTTACTCTCTTTATTGCCTTAATACAATAGAGGTATTGTCTTATAAATTTTGTATTTAGGAAAGCTTTGTTTTGCTCAAAAACTGATTCAATACTCTTTTCTATTTAACTAAAAAGATTTAGGAAAGCCAATAGTTAATACTTAAAAGCTTTAAAAAATCTTGGTAGAAAAAATTTCTTAAGCCGATCAAAATAAATACATATTGAAATAATATAAAATATTTAATTATATAAATTTTTATTGTAATTCAATAGATAATGTCGGTATTATAGTAAGTTATTAAAAGAAACTTTCACTAAAGTTGACAAATATAAAGCAGGTTTGAAAAATTCTTGAAAATACAAAAAAAAGCTGAAATTTTAGAATAGTTTTTTTATGCATAGCAAATCACTAATACAACAGCTAAGTTGTGTTATTTTTCCACTTTCTACCATAAAAAGCATTGCTACTAAATATTGTATAAAGCTACTACTAAAAAAGCGTGTTCTATGAGGAAGTAAGCGATTGGGCTAAAATAATACTTAACTATTTACTATTGAGATATATGGTTTTTGGCAATACTTACACAGCAATATCCAGCAGACTCGTGATAACAGTGCTCCTCAAACTGTGTTTGACACTTCGTTTGAACAACAAAGCTGATAGGATTTTTATTTTCAACCATTTCTTTTATTTTGATTTTTTAAAAGCTATTTAATGCTTTTAGTTCTAAATTAACCAAGAGTTTTGCTTAGTTTAGAGGTATTTTTTTAGACTAGAAATTATTTTTTTTTTATATAGATAGTGTTTCATGTATGTTATATTTTTAACTTAATTATAGTGTTTTTGGTTTTCTGCTTGCAAATAGTTCAGCTTTTAGAAAAAATCATCGAATTCGTCTGCAAATTAAATAAGTTTTTTGTTGTTGTTTGAAAATTTTTGTTAAATATTAAAAAGTAACGGCAAATGCATGCGTTTTTGTTTGTGCGCTGCAGAAGATTGACAACATTGAGATTCTTTTGTTTTACGCTTCATAACATTTAGGTTTGAAGTGGGAAATCAACGCAATTTTGCACTAAAGTACTTAAGATGCTAAAATTTTAAAATTTTTTGTTTGCTTTACTTTTGATAGATTCAATTAAATTAACTTTGTTTTAAGGGGTGTTGTTGTCTTTCAGGGGGGTGGGTACTCTTTGTTCGATACGATAACTGGTTAGGTGTTTGACTCTTTAGGCAATCGGCTGTTGCAGTGAACTTCTGGAGCTGGTTTTGGAATGCACTGTGTGTTGGGGTTATTTTTGTGATTATTTTTTATTGTTTTTTTTTTGGTTTGTTTGGATTTGTTGTTGATTTCACAAGCGTTGACATGAAAAATGCAATGAAATTATTTGAAATTAGATAAGTTTTAAGTTTTTTTCTTCAACGATACATAGCATATATAAAAAAATAACATTGAGAAAATTAGTTTTGTAATGTTGTAAGAAAATTGTATACAAAAACTTTAGATTTTGTTAAAATGTACGGAACAAATTCGAGCAAAACATTAAGAACGAATTTACGAGAAAAATATGTAAAGAATACGAATATTTTCTTATGTTGACTAGCTTCAATTTTAAATTTGAGTTAAAATAGTGCTCAGAAATTTACAAAATGTATTTTAAGAAAAAATTTACGAAAATATGTTCATTGAAACTTTGTTACTTACCTGTGAAAATCTAAAGGTCAATACCGTAACGTAAAAAAACTTTTTCACAATTGCTTCAAAATCAATTGACAACTTAAAGCATCGTTCTTGGAGCAATCAGTATTATAATTATTATTTAAAAAATTTTGATTTATTTGTTTGATTTGCGGAGGATTAACTTTAAAATTATGCTATATCAATTTGCTGTGTATCAGTCACAAGATTAATTTATTATGTATCAATTTGCAGTGGAGCTTAATTTATCTCTGTCAGCATTTTTGATAAATTTATAAAGTTTTGTTCATATTTCTCTAATAAAAGGATTTTTATAACCTTGAATCTTATTATTCATAGCTAACACATTATGAAGAAGAAATAAAGGTAAACGAAAAAAGAAAAACAAACACGCAGAATATTACACCCAGTTAAGCTTAATTTCTCTTTAATATTGCTTTTGTTGAAAACTTTATTAAAGCACAAATGAACGCTTTTCATAAATTAATCCCACATCTACCGAGTGAAGGAATGATTAATGACTTTTAGCTGGTGGCAACTCTAGCAAGAGAGCCTAAGAAATTTCATATCAACAACTTCTTTAAATAAGGAAAATATTTTAAGTTATCATTTCTGCTGTTGTATTTATTTACATAATAATTTATGCATTTTTTCTGACTTTTACGCACATCGTTTGTTGTGCGTAAATAAATAAATTTTAATTCGAAGTAAAAAAAGCATTTGCTACTCCATTCAATCGTATTAATTGCACAAAAACAAAAATGCCCATCAGTTGCAATTTCCACAAACTGGGTAGCAATTAAATGCTTGCAGCGTTAGCATTTTTTTCAGTCACTGGAACCATTTAACCATAATGTGTGCGTTTTGAATAAAAAATCAAATTATGTCAGAACTGCGATTTATTTATTGCATTTATTGAAAAATGCATTTAAGCATTCGCTTGAAGTAGAATATCTTTGAATTTTGTGAATGCAGTGATTAATGATTCTATCCATGCTGATGAAGGTAGTATCAAGTGGAAAGTTAAAATGGTTTGTGTGGAAATGTAAACATAAAATATGCTAAAATTTATGAAAATCACAAGTGTCACGAAATATGTACATTACGAAAAAATTTAAATAAATGAAAATTATTTCTGGTAGACTTTAAGTAATGTTATATTTCAAGCAGTTATAGCCGAATAAGGGTTGAACATTGGCCGAACAAAGGTCGAACAAGGATAAACATGCAAAAAAATTATCTTTATCCTAATCATGGTAATATTGGTGGGCATTCTCACATTGGTAAGCAAAGAGTATTCTATGCTGCCATGAAAATCACATATTGGCAGAGAAAGCTCTTTGTCCACTAGCGGTAGCATGTTTCACAATGCATTAAAAGAGCAATTACTGCAACTGTACTGAATTTCAATGCATAATAATAGCAAAATATTTACGTTATAGTAATATGTTTCTGGACAATTCTTTTAAATCACTACTTGCAGCTCATTGTTTATGCATAATGGTCCACTCCATCAGTCGAAATCATAAGAAATGAAAGGAAAGATATTTTTAGTTGATATTTATTAAGTACAAGTATTGAAGAATGATAAGCAAGTGCATTTATCCCAAAGCCGCTCGATCAATGATTCAGTTAACAATTTTAAAGAACAAACGAATATATTATAATCGGTTGAAAAATAACTAAATTCAAATAAATCGCAAGAGCTTGAAGGTGGAACCAGCTTGAAACAATAAGGCCAAATGGAAATTTTATCATCATATCAAAAAATAGTTCATACTAATATGATGAGAATATAGCTACGAAAGCTTATGTGTCGATCAATAGAAAACTTTACCAACAGATTGTTTTGAAAAAAACATATAAATCAATCGGATAGAAGATAACTTCAAAAGGTGTTCGTTCCAAAAAAGCTATAAACATCCAAAGGAAAAATCTATGCAACGTGGCGCAAAGAGTTAAAATATCATCAGTAAAAAACCAGTTCAGTCGCTCAGCATTCGTAGAAAAATGAAAAGGTAAGCATACTTTCAGTAAAAACATGTAAGGATTCAAGAAAAATAGTTAAGATCAGATCTCCCGTACAACGTTAAAACATAGTATCTCCATTTTCATAGTTGATGAATTTCATTTAAAAATCGAGATAAAACTGAAATTTTGAACCCGACCACCTCAGAAATCGATGAAATTTTGTTCATAGCTAAATTTGATCAATATAAACAAACTTTCGTTTTTATAAATGACTGTTTTGCGATTTTTTGGGCGTGGCACAGTGGGAAAGTTTTCGAAAAAACGCGAAAATGGTCAAAAAGAGCTCCATTTAAACTACAATAACTCAGAATCGGCTGAACCGATTTCCATGATCTTGGTTTCATTAAAAAGATATTTTAACAGGCTTTATGACACGTTTTATGACACAAAAAAAATTACACTGTAAAAAATTTATAAAAAAAAGAAAATTTTAACTAACGAAAAATCCAAAAAGATCAAGGGTTTTTTACAGTATATTACTTTTTTAGAAAGGTTTATCCTTCAGCTATACCATATCAAAAAATTCTTTTCTTTCTTTTAGTTTTTTTTATATAATTTTTTAAGTAGTGTCACTTCTAGTAATTGCCCTTATATTTTATATTTACAGGTAAAAAACACAGTACAACACATGATTTGCCAACTCAATTCTGAGAACTGTATGTGAAATTAGACCCAAAAAGAAGAATTTCTGCATCATTCGTTTTGTCTTCTTACCTGCCAAATTTTTAATATCGATTTGAAGTTAGTACTATCGTATTGGGGAATTTATCACGTTTTAGGCCCTGTTGTTTGACATAGCTCGACAACCACTAGCCCGATTTAGTTGAAATAAATTTTAAAAAATTAAAAATTACGATTTCCTTAATCTGTTCATATATTGTTTTCCTATAAAAGCCACAGTTTCCAAGTTAAAAATAAGCGCATGAAGAAAAAAATATTTTTTTTTTAAATTCATAAAAAATACAAAACGGAAATAAGTTTCAAGTCTAGTTACTTTTTCGCAAAGTCACATAACCTATGAGCAAAATGAGACAAAGATCATGAAAATCGATGCACGAGTTTCGCTTTTATTCGCAATTGAGTAAAGGTATGAATTTCAAAAATCAGTTATAGCCACCACCCTTAAAATAAAAAAATTTTGAATTGCTCAGTAAACAAATTTTTTCGATCTGTTTTCTGTATTTTTCGGACGATATGACCACAAACGTAACAAAATTCATCCAAATTTGGGCACTTGTTGTTTTCCATATTGATATACAGTGTTGCGCAAAACAATAGCAACAAAATTAGTACGCTGCTACAAAATCGTGTATCTTTTTAAATATTAGGGAAACACAAAAATGATTACAAGAATCAAAGCATATATTCATACATCATATATAAAACAAATCAAATTCGAATTTGGTTTGGTTTTTTTTATTAAATTTAAAATTAATGTGATTACATTCAGAATTTGTCTGAGTGCAAAACAAAAGCAACAAAACTTGAAAAATGTAAAAAGAGAACAGAAGTTCCAAGAATTACCGGTAAAAGTTCCATTGGTCATTACTGTAAAGCACGTGTTGTCTTAAGTCATAAATTTCAAGTTTAGTTTTGTTTTTGCGAAAGTTGTGACATTGACTATTCCATTTATAATGGCACGTTTTAAATACTGTGAAGCTCTTAAATTACAAATTATTTCCGAATATAAAAACGGAAATTCGCAAATATCTAACGTGAAACAGTTTGATATTAATCGGGCAATAGTTTGCAGATTAATAAAGAAATATACCATCACAAAAGACGTAACAACGGTACATTAAAGAGGGTGGCCGCGGAAGACATCGCTGCGTGATGGCAGGAACATTTGTGGCGTGTTCAAACGAAATGCATTTGCCACATCCAAAGAGATTATTCGGACACTTGATTTAGATATCCATCACAGCACTGCTTGAAGACGAGCCGTTGAGAACGATTTAAGAAGTTACAGACCGGCAAATAAACTTTTGCTTACAGCTAAGCATAAAAAACAAGGTGAGGTGTTATAATTTAAACAATTCTGTCTGAAATTGTAACAACGAGTTGCAATTTATTGTTTTTTAGACTCAGTCTTGCAAAAGAGCACCTAAATTGGACCGTTCAAAAATTGAAAACCGTTTTTTTAGCGATGAATCAAAGTTCAACTTGATTAGTTCAGATGGGATGTGCACGGTACGGCGCCACCCAGGTACACGACTTGAAGCCCGAATCTGCAAAATAAATTTTAAACACGGAGGCGATGGCATTATGGTCTGGACTTGTTTTTCCTATAATGAAGTTGAACCATTTCAAAAAATCGATGGAATTATGAATCGATTTGTATATAATGACATTTTAGAAAGTAAGATCACACATTCAGAATAGAATATGTCGCTTCAGTGAACGTTTCAGTCCGATCACGACCCGAAGTACACTTCAAAGCTCATCAAAGATTCCATTAGAGGCAATGGGATTCAAGTCCTTGATTAGCCGGCACAGTCACAGTGACTTGAATCCCATTGAAAATCTTTTTGGGATTTTGAAGGTAAAAGTTTCTGTTCAAAGGTTTTCCAATAAGACTGCATTGTATGAAGCGCTGAAACTTAATTGGGAACATATACCTAATACCAACATATCTAATTTAATAGAGTCGATGCCGCTCACATGTGCAGCGGTTATCAAAAATAATGAATCTCACACGAAATATTAATTATGTTGCTTTTGTTTTGCTCTCAGACAAACTGAATGTAGTGACATTAATTTTAAATTTAATAAAAAAAACAAAACCAAATTTGAATATGATTTGTTTTTAATATGATGTATGAATATATGCTTTTTTTCCTATAATCATTTTTGTGTATCCCTAATATTAAAAAAGATACACGATTTTGTAGCAGCGTACTAATTTTGTTGCTATTGTTTTGCGCAACACTGTATTTCATGTTTTGTTGTTATTCACTTTTAAAAAACTGGAGAAAAATCACTTTCACTGTTCGCGTTCGTCGGCACTGCCTGAATGACAAATATCGATCAATGCACACCTATAAATACTACGTATTTTTCAATATTTTACGGCCAGGTACTTATAAATGGGCGCATATTTTAAGGGTGGCTGGCTATATACCTGATTCAGCACTTGTACGTTTCAAATTGTGCAAAACTTTCCAAATAATCAGCACCCTTAAATGTGGGTTTATTTATTATTTTGTTTATTCCTTTTTTTTTTTTAATTTTCAGAATCATAAAAAAGGTGTCAATGTTTTCTCCAAATATTGTTGTGGATAAAACGTGAAAAATTCCCCTATACGATAGTTACTAACTTCAAATCGATTTAAAAAATATTTTGGCAGGTAAGAAGACAAAACGAATGATGCAGAAATTCTTCTTTTTGGGTCTAATTTTACATACAGTTCTCAGAATTGAGTTGGCAATCAATGAACTGAAAAATGTTGTACTGTGTAAATAAACATTGTCCCAGGAAAATTATGAATATGTCTTAACCCCAAAAAGTTCTTGCTTGCCTTAAAAATTGCTATATAAATGCACCTGATGAACGTACCGAAATTCATAATTATAAACAGTTTCGAGAAGCCAAGATATCCCAGTACAATTTTTACGCGTATATTTTAAAAATTTGAGTGAATATGAATTCAAACAATAAGTACAGATGCATAAAATATCTAATAAGTGTTGCGTTTCGCTTCGTAAAATAAGTGAAAACGAGGTTGCAAATATAATTGAATATTTTCTAGCTGTCGCCAGCATCCATTGTAGCCGTATTTGCGAAACTTGCCGAAATACACTGAGAAAAGCGCGCAGTCGTAATGAATCCAACGTGGAGCAGAATGAAGTCTCAAATTATTTATCAACAACGCCCAGCGATGAAATTAGGGAAGAGTTGAATGAACTTCCAACTTGTACCAGCCGTAATGCAAACATCGAAAGCAACGAACTCATTGAAAATATAAATGATCATATTATTCCTCATCTACCAAACCAAATGTCGCCTCTTAAGAGGAAATATATCAAACGAGATGCATACAGAAATAGAAAATCACTGCAAATTTTGGAAAATGTAGCAGATTCACTTGGAGCTGATCCATTGTCTGATTAGTCAGCGCAACTTGAAAACGTCAAAGCCATTTACGAAGAAATTTTGCAAAACATCAAATATCAAATAGAGAACAGCTCAAATCTTTTGGAAAAGCAAAAACTTTTATCTCTCTTACCAATCAATATGAGTCACGCAGAAATTAAAGATCGTTTTGGGGATGATATATCTCACGATTGTATCAAAAAAAGTAAAGATATCCAAAGGAATAAAACGAAGTTTGCAGATATCAATCTTTTAAAAATGAGCACACGTAGTTTAGCAACCGAAACTCTAAGCACAGTCAAGTTATTTTATGAAGATGATGAAATTAGCCGAATGATGCCAGTATCGCAAGATTCAATTACTGTTAAACAAGGAATCTTATGTGAAAAAGTTCAAAAAAGACTGATGTTATCTTCACTACGCGAATCTTACTACGAATTTAAAAAAAAACATCCCTTGGCCAAAGTGGGTTTTACAAAATTTACAATGTTAAGGCCAAAAAATTTTATGAAACTTGGAGTTGGAAACCAGCAAAATATCTGTGTATGCACATTGCATCAGAATATGAAATTGATGTTTGAAAAAAGTGGCTTAAAATCAATTTGTATTGAAAAAGAATGCACATTTACCGACTACAAAGATGTTCTCAAATTCGTTGTTTGTGATGGTGACATAGAAAAAAGCGAGTTTTGCGTTTCAATGTGTGGTGACTGCTTCAAAAATTTAAATAATCTAAAAACGCATATGCTAAAACATTTTGAAAATAACCAAACTGAAGAAATAATATACAAAAAGTGGAATACAACGATTAGATGTGTTCTGGAAACGTTAACCACCAACCCAGAATCATTTGCCAGCGATTTTACTAAACACATCAAAGTTCTGATTCCGCATCATTTCATAGCAAAGCGACAATCTGAATTTATCAGCAATAACAGAGCGGCGCTGTTATCAGGAGAAATGTTAATTCAAATGGACTTTGCTGAAAATTATGCATTTCTTGTACAAGATGCCGTGCAAGGATACCATTGGAATAATGATCAGGCTACAATACATCCGTTAGTTATTTATTACAAAGGTAATTATTTTAATATTTTGGTATTAGTAAACACATCCATCCACACTCATCAAAATATTTAATATTTTTCAGATAACGATAAATTAACTCATAAAAGCTTCGCCATAATATCTGATTGCAATACCCATGATAGTATAGCAGTTCATCTATATATTTCAAAAATGATACAGTTCGTGAAGGCCAATATAACCAACAATATTAATAAAATGATTTACGTATCAGATGGTGCAGGAGCACAATATAAAAATAAATATAACTTCATGAATTTATGCCATCACAAATCTGATTTTGGTATTGACGCTGAATGGCACTTTTATGCTACCAGTCACGGAAAATCTGCATGTGATGGAATCGGAGGAACATTGAAGAGAGGTGCTCGAAATTATAGTATTGCAAATAAAAATGAAATCCAGTCAACGAGGCAACTCTATCACTGGGCATCAGAAACATATAAGACCACCATACAAGTTGCTTACGCAGATGCTGACGAATACAACAACGTTAAAGAAAAGCTATTTTCAAGATATAAAGAAGCTCAAACTATAACAGGAACTCAAGGCTTTCATTCATTCATTCCGATAAATGAAACTTTTGTACATGTGCGCAGATATTCTGACTGTGCCAAATTTGAGCAGCGCAAAATTTCTTACAAATAATAAACTTAAAAAAAATGTAAATGAAATAAAACACAAATTAATAAAAACATGGCAAATAATATAAACAACTAGCTGAAACCCGGCGCGTTGCTGCCACTCTCCCTATTCAAATGCCCATAAAATGTTATCAGTTAAACAGCATGTCTAAATTGAGGTCAAATACTGAATTCCGAGACTGTGCGACCTATATCCACAAAGCTATTCGATATAACAATTTTGGGTTGTATAGGAAGTGCCACGCCCTCTTGATCACCCTTCATAGAATGTAATCAATTAAACTGCATGTGTACATGGAGGTCGAATACCGAATACCAAAACTGTGCGACATATAACTCCAAATATATTCGATAACACAAATTTGGGTTGTATGGGAGGTGCCACGCCCCCCGACAAACTCTAAAAAATTTTATCAGTAAATCTTCATGCGTAAATTTTGGTCAAATACTGAATTCCGATGCTGTGCGACCTATAACTCTAAAGCTATTTGATAGCACAAAGTTGGGTTGTATGGGAAGTGTCACTCCCCTTTTCCCTACGCCCATAAAATGTAAGAAATGAAAGTGCATGTATAAATTTAGGTCGAATACCGATTTCTTACGCTGTCAACCTATAACTTCAAAGTAATTCGATACTGCAAATTTGGGATGTAAGGGAGATGTCAGGCCTCCCTGTCCAACGCCCATAAAAAAAAAATCATTGAAACTGCATGTGTAAATTGAGGTCAAAAACTGAATTCCAAAGCTGAATTCCTATAAATTCAAAGCTATTCGATATCACCAATTTGGATTGTATGAGAGGTGCCCCTCCCCCTTGTCCAACTCCCATAAAATTTCATCACTGAAACGGTACGTCTAAATTGTGGTCGAATACCGAATTTCTAAGCTGTGCAACCCATAACGCTATTCGATAACACAAATTGTTTTTATATTAATGGGAGGTAAAAGAAGGTGTGGCATTTTTTCTTAAACCATCTCGTACTCAAAGCAAAGCCACTTACAAAATTTGAGCTCAATCGGACCAATAGTATCGGAGTATTGTGATATTTCCAAAAGTAGGCGTAGATGAAGTGTGACAACGCCCGTTTTTATTAAAGTTAGTGACAGTCATCATAAGAACTTATTTACCAAATTTTAATTTAATACGACCAAAACCTTCTTAAATATAGCATTTTTATTGATTTGTGGGCGATAAAAGGGGTGTGGCATTACTTTTTTCCTAAACCTTTGCGTAGCAGTTACGAACAAACCAGTAGAAGGAAGTATCCTATTTGGTCTAGTCGTTTTCAAGTTTTAAGCATCCGAACAAATCACGATTCATTTTTATATGTACAGATATTGATTTGTGGGCGCTAAAAGTGGGCGTGAAAACATTTATGTATCGTGACTGCCTCTTGGAGCACCTACACAGCAAGTTTCAGTATAAAAATGTGTAGAACTCCGGAATTGCCATGATTTCGAAAAAGTGGGCGTATATAAATTGCGACGAAAAAGTGATTTTTGTACAGTTACTGACAGTTACCATCTGAACAAAATGATAATATCTTAGTTTTTACGATCGAAACCGTCTGATATATATCCCTTATTTGGTTTGTGGTCGATAGCGCAAATTTGGCTTGTATGGGAGGAACCACGCCCCCTCGTCCAAACGTTACCAAACCTCACAGGAACAATCTATCACCTCGGCAAACGTTGTTCTGCCACAGACCGCCTTACTGCCATACACGAAAATGTCAAGAAATGTCAAATATATTCACCATTTTCAGTATAGCTGCCGAAAGTAGCCATGTGCACTAAATAACCTCATTTTAGTCTAATACGATCAAAACCGTACGAAATATAGCATTTTTGTTGTTTTGCAAGCGGTAAAAAGGGGTGCGGTAAAATATTTCCCTTGAGCCATCTCGTAATCGAAACAAATCGACTGCCCAAATTTCAGCTCAATTTAGGGAAAGCCTGGCGCACTTTACTTCACTGGACGCTAACTCCCCGAAAAGTGAGTTTAACTAAAGTAGGGCAGGCCTATTGATAGTGCACTTGCCGAGAGTAACCATATGTACTGAATTACAAAATTTTTGTCTAATACGACCCAAACCGTTGAAATAAAACGTTTTCATTGGTTTGTGGGCGGTAAAAGGGGGGCGTGGAGATCAATTTTTAGTACAGTTGCTAACAGTAACCGTACAAACTAAGCCAACATTTTAGCTCAATCGACCCAGTAGTCAATTTTGATGGTTTCTTAAAAAGTGGGTGTGGCTATATAGCGATGACGCCCTTTTTTAGTACAATTGCCGAAAGTAACCATACAAACTTAAGTATCATATGTTAGTCTCATACGGCCAAAACTGCATGAAATATAGCATTTTCACTGATTTGTGGGCGCAAAAGGGGGCGTGGAAACCAATTTTTCGTACAGTTACTGTCAGTAACTTCACAAACCAAAGTACCAAATTTAGGTCTTATACGACCAAAACCGTCTGAAATAAACCATTTTCATTTATTTGTGGGCGGTAAAAGGGGGCGTGGAAACCCATTTTTAGGACAGTTGTCGACAGTAACCGTACATACTAAATTACAAAATTTTAGCCATATACGACCCAAACCAACTGAAATGTAACATTTTTATTGATTTGGGGGCGGTAAAAGGGGGGTGTGGCAAATTTTTTTCCTCAACCATCTCGTACCTGAAACAAATCGACTGCCAAAATTCCAGGTCAATCGGTTCAGTAGTTTTGGAGTCTATAGACATCACACTACCAGACACACATCGTTTTGCTTTATATATATATAAATGTTGATTTGTGGGCGTTAAAAGTGGGCGTGAAAACATTTATAAATTGTGTTCGTACCTAAACAGCAAGTTTCACTGTAAAAATGTGCAGAACTCCGGAATTGCCATGATTTCGAAAAAGTGGGCGTATTTATATAACGACCACGCCCATTTTTTGTACAGTTACCGACACACAGTGGTCCAAATGCTCAACCTAGCGGGAAGAAAGTAAATTTTTTTATTATTTCGAAACTAAATATTTTGTTTGATAATAATTTGACTAGTGCCCACAGTGCATAACGGTACATTTTTTATTTATTTAACTTCTGTTTCAGGTCTGCTTTCTTGTTTTAAACACAAGTAATTGCTGTTTTGTTTTGCTATTAATAGCTCAGTTGATATTTAGTACCGCAATTGAAGTTGTCGTGAAAAAATAAGAACAAAGTTTTTAAAATATTTTTTTGCTGAAATCAATTGAACATAGGTAGGAACAAATTTTACTATTTTTATATTTCAAATAAAATGTTTAGTTTAGAAAAAAAATGCAGTTTTGTACGTGTGTGTCTTATATGTCAAAATTTTATTCAATGTCCAAATTCAATTAGAGTTTTAAATGGGAATTAATAAAACTTTAATTCTATTATTTGTGTTTTTGTAATCTGTATGATTGTAGCTTGTCAATGTTTTCAAAATAAGCTGCCAGTTTTTGCCTAAATGCTTTTTATTTGGTTTACAGTGTAAAATGCCCATTACTAAGAGGGAACTATTTGATGAACGTGTGTCTGCACAAAAACTTTGGATCGATTTTTAACCCTTCTCCCGTGATCCAATAGAACTGAAACTTTGCAGACTGACTCGTAGCGACGACAAAAACTTTTTTAAAATAAATTTTTTTTTTCAAAAAATTAATTAAAAAAAATAAATTTTTTAATAAAAAATTTTTAAAAAAAAATTAATGCTGTGAAGCAGCATTAAGGCAATATATTTCATACTTAAAAATTTCAAGTTTCTACCTACTCCCAAACAGGAGTTATGACTTTATTCCAGCTAGATTCACCATTCGGACCACTGTGCGACAGTAACTATCTGAACAAAATCACCAAATCTTAGTTTTTTACGATTGAAACCGTGAAATATTTTTCTTTTTTTTTGTTTGTGATCGATGGAGCAAATTTGGCTTGTATGGGAGGTACCACGCCCCTTTCTCCAATCGTTATAAAACCTCACAGGAACACTCTCAAGATGTGGCTTTATTTTCCCTGAAAATTTCATAAAGACCGGTTCAGCGGTCTTGGAGTCTATACGTGATATAGCCACATACCCACATACCCACATACATACATCCATTTTTATATATATATATTGTTGATGGTTTTTTATTTGTAAACATTTAAAAAATATTATAATTGTTGAACTATTTTGTAAATGTGTAAGAATGTGACTTGATATTTTCGCTGTTATTCGAATTATTTCGAAAACTTTCGGTACGTATTACTAGAAGTGACACTACTTAAAAAATTGGGGTTAAAACATATTCATAATTTTTCTAGGACTATGCTTATTTATTTAACCTGTAAATATAAAATATAAGGGCAATTACTAGAAGTGACACTACTTAAAAAATTATATAAAAAAAACTAAAAAAGAACCCATTTTTATTTTTTGATATGGTATAGGTGAAGGATAAACCTTTCTAAAAAAGTAATACACTGTAAAAAAACCTTTGATCTTTTTGGATTTTTTGTTAGTTAAAATTTTCTTTTTTTTATAAATTTTTTACAGTGTAATTTTTTTTGGTGCCATAAAACGTGTCATAAAGCCTGTTAAAATATCTTTTTAATGATACCAAGATCATGGAAATCGGTTCAGCCGATTCTGAGTTATTGTAGTTTAAATGGAGCTCTTTTTGACCATTTTCGCGTTTTTTCGAAAACTTTCCCACTGTGCCACGCCCAAAAAATCGCAAAACAGTCATTTATAAAAATGAGAGTTTGTTTGTATTAATCAAATTTAGCTATGAACAAAATTTCATCGATATCTGAGGGGGTCGGGTTCAATGCATCTCGATTTTTACATGAAATTCATCAGTTTTGAGAAAACTGAGTTTTTGTATTTTTCACCTTGCAATTTGTAATTATTGTCTAGGCCAATATACTTAAAATGCTTGTTAGTATCAAAATGCTATAAAAACAGGGAATCACTCTCAAAATAGGTGCAAAATATTGTGTTAAAGTATCAAATAACTTACTTTGTTTTGTAAACCTTTTTGAAAATATAAAAAAAAAAACAAATTTACAATATCAAAACATAGTATGTGCATTACACCGTCTCGCCTTATAGGATAAAAAAAAATCCACCGCACACCAGCAAATCTGAAGCATTATTGAAAGAAAGTTTCGAAAAAAAAGTTTTTTTTTCACCAAACGTAGGGGTCGCGTATTGACATATTTCTTCATAACTTCGGTATTTACCGTCCGATCTTAAAAATATATATGTCTCTATTTTTGTCTTAGGGAGGCTAATACTTTGCTTTAAGGACTCATTGACCCCTTATAGCACTCACCCACCGGACCTCAGTTTCTACTATCTTAAGGCACCATTTTGATTTCAGAAATGGAAAGACCCTAAAAAATCTTTTTTTCATTTTTTTGCTAGACGTAGGGCAAATTTTTAAATTTTTTATCATATTGTAGTATTTTTTTAAAATATGCACCGAAAAAAACTTAATTTGATATCTTTCCTTACTAAACTTAATTATTTTAAGAGCTTATCTATGCCATTCTTAAAATACTGAGCGCTTTGTACACGTAGTACAAGAATCTGCCATTGCTGTCACCGATGAATGCATGGGTCACATTTTATCTAAGCTCGAGAGCCGCCAGAAATAGAGTCTACTTGAATTATCAACAGTTTTCCCATAATAAATCTCTGTGTTTTTTTTAAATGATTTTCTTGGGAAGAGTTTAATGGGTTTTTGAGGGCTTTTATTGTATTACTTTAGAATAGAACATTAGGATGGTAGATTCAGATAATAATGTTTTCGGTGCATATTTTTTAAAAATAATACGATATGACAAAAATGTTACACAATTTACCCTTTGCTTTGCAAAAAAAAAAAAATTTTTTAAAAATATTTCTAGTAGAAATAGCGAAAATTTTGTTTTGTAAAATTTTATTGATTTTTTACTGGATTTCCATTTCTGAAATCAAAATGGTACTTTAAGATGGAAGAAACTGAGGTCCGGTGGGTCAATACTATAAGGCGTCAACTGAGGACAATAAATCCCAGAGACAAAAAATAGGTCTCTATCATTCTTTTAGATCGGACGGTAAATACCGAAGTTATAAAGAAATATGTCGATGCGCGACTAGTACGTTCGGTCAAAAAATTTGTTCGAAACTTTCTTTCAACAATGCTTCAGATTAGCTGGTGTGCGGCGAAATTTATTTTTTTGATACGGTCTAGTGTGCATACTATGTTTAAACAGTCCAATATCTTAAAAACTATACATCGTAAAGACTAAAGAGTGGCTGTTTTAGATAGAGCGAAAAAATCATATATAAATTTCATCATAAAGTGAAAATCCTAGAAATGGCGTTTGCTATGTTTTGCGCTTTGCACGGGAGATATAGACTAAATCGGGCGACGTCATAACAACAGTTCCATTAAAGTTAAATTTAGTAAATGAAGTGAGGATCGCCAGACAAATGTAAACGGGAATTAGATATGGAACCAGAGCAGTCTTTTGAGTTTGCTGAATAACCAGAAATCACACGAAGCTAAGTTTTGGTTGCGGAACGATAGGAGTTGATTTTCGAAAAGCAAGTGCAATGCGCGAATAAATTCAGTGTTTTGGCACCAAACGAGACTTAACTCTTATGAGACCTAATTGCTCTTTTAAAAAGCTTTGAAGGCATACAGTTAAAACGTTAAATGCAGCAACAATATCTCTCATTATTAACTCACAACTTTTGAGCACCAATTCCTTGGTTTGCTTGACATATTGCTTATACGTTGATACTTTTCTATTGGTCGTTTTTGATGATGTTCATTCTGACGCTATCTCGTCCCTATTTGAAAATCTTGTACGACTCAAACAATCTTGTTCTTGATAGAACTTGTTTACCGAAGGACTTCTGCAACATACTGAACGTAATTGTTGCATAAATTTCATTCCGCAAGCAAAATAAATACATTTTCTTTGACCAACTGTATCACACATTGCAAGAATAAAAAACTTCTCTTTGTTGTTTATGAAATCGAACGTTCAATGGTAAACCACTGAATGTAAAAGTAAGAGTAAGGAATTTGACACAGATGTCAAAGGCAGTGCTATAAACTTTAAAAAAAAGGGATTAAGCCGTATTTATAGGGCGTGTGCAGTTTAAAGTGACCAGTCCCGGCTGTATTTTAACATATTATATGAACAGGCTTCGTGGCCTGATTAAACATTTTAGCGGCCAAACAGCGGTTGAACATGGGCCGAACATGAGCCGAACAAGGGCCAAACATGGTACAAAATAATCCAAAAAGCCTAGCAGCTGCTGAATGTTGGTCAAACAGCGTCCGTACAAGGCCTGAATTAAGTTGTACGGCTGCTGTACGTGCGCTTTACGCCACCTTTACACCACAATTATTCAAAACATCTCAATAAGGCCATTCACAGTTCGAATACGCTGGTCTGCCATTTGTTCGATCTGCTATTTGTTCGCCAATTTACGAAAACGTATTTTGCTTCGTTGTTGTTTTGCATACAAATGCAAATACGCAGGCACGCGTAAATAAAAGCAGCCCTTGGACGTGCTCTTTGTACCTCGTATTTTTATGCTCTGTCTACAGCCGCATAATCACATACATCACAGGGTTGCACAATCTTTTTATACGACAGTCACATGGCGAGGTGCTCACAGTTTGAACAATAACAAATGCTATAAATATGATTTGTTAAAAGTACGCTAAAACCGTGAATAGCCGTAATGATATCGATAAGAGTGGTCCAAAACAATCCAAAGTGAGAAAAATTTACCCACCATAATATGGGTTGGGCTCAGGGACAACACAAGACATAACAACTAACCATGCGTTTACATAGATCTAATCACACATTAGTTTTCAATCTACTTTTGAGTTGACCTTTCGATAAGTTAGCATCAAAAAAGCTCCAGTTGTTAACAAAGGTACTCATGCGATGTAAAGGAGCAGTAGCCATATAGTTTGTTCTACTAAAAGGTAAGTAAATTAAATTGTTAGCATTTCTACTGCTTCTACGGTTAGTGTTAAAATTTATAAGAGTTAGGAGTTCTGGTGAATCGAATACACCAGTTATGAGTTGGTGTAAATAGACGATATCTGCAGACTTCCTTCTCTCATTCAAAGATTGCATTTTTAATAGTTTTAAACGATCCTCATAAGGAGGAAGGTTTAAAGTGTCAGTTGCACTTAAGCCCCTTAGAGCAAACCGAACAAAACGTTTTTGGATTCTCTCTATACGTTCAACATGTACATTGTAACTTGGGGACCAAACTTGACTTGCATACTCTAAGTGAGGTCGCACAATTGCATAATACAGTGTTGTAGTTGTGATCATACTATTAAATTCTTTGGCCCAGCGTTTCATAAACCCGAGCATAGAAGATGCTGTAAAAATATGAAATGTAATCAATATGAACGTTAAACGATAGCTTAAAATCCATGCATATACCCAGATCTTTGACAGCATCTACACGACTTAATGCAGTATCTCAAAAATTAAATTATTCCTTTTTCGCGAAAAGGTCATAGTTTGGCATTTATCTGGATTTAGAAACATATTGTTTTTAGAACAGCAAATTTCAAAGGATTTCAAATCAGACTGGAGCAGATCTGAATTGTCTTTAGCATCTATTTTTCTGTATATTTTCATGTCATCTGCATAGATAAGTAGATGAGAGTGTTTGATGATGTGGGTTACATCATTAATGGCTAAAATAAACAGAAGTGGACCAAGGTGGCTACCTTGAGGAACACCTGATTCAGCAATAAATTCAGCTGAAAATACGCCTCGAAATCGTATTTGATAAGATCGCTCTGTCAGATACGATTGAATCCAGCTTACAAAAAATTGTGGAAAACCCATTAACTTTAGTTTAAATAGAATTAAGTTGTGTGGCAGTTTATCAAATGTTTTACTAAAATCAGTGTAAATACAGTCGACCTGGTAACCTGAATAAAATGAATTTAAGCAAAACGTTGTATAATCGAGGAGATTAGACACAGTGGATCTGCCAGTAACAAATCCATGCTGACGAGTTGTCATGACCTTCCCACAGTGAATCTTCACACGATCATACACGAGGCGCTCAAAAAGTTTTGGAATCGACGAGAGTTTCGCGATAGGCCTGTAGTTGTTTATATCGTTCTTATAACCTTTTTTATCGTCGTCGTACCTTTTTTAAGTGGAAAAATACTTTCGCTAATTGATTTATTGAATAACATGGACAGTGGTTGACTTAGAACGGAACCACATCGTGTTAACACTGCGGCAGGAATTCCGTCAGGTCCAGCATTAAAATCCTCATCGATCAATCCAATATACTTTAAAATATCCTCTGAAGTAAAGGATATAGAATCCAACGAAACCCTGGGTGTAGAGTTCATATATTCAAAGTACTCTTCATCAGGATTAAAAGAGTCTGAACAAAATGACTCTTTAAAGAGATTGGCAAATACACCACAAATTACGACAGGATCGTCAGTAAATCCGTCAGAGATTTTAAATGATGAAGGGAATCCATCAGATTTTTTTTTGGTGTTTATGAAACCCCAGAATTTCTTCGGATCAGACAATATTCTGAGCTTAGTACTGTCTAAATAATTTTGATATAAGGTAGCTGAGCAATTTTCAAAGTCCAGAAACAAACGCTTGTAGATTTCTAGGTCATTCAAGTCCAAGCTACAGACATATTTTTTCCATGCCCTATTCCTGCTGTTGCGAAGAATTCAAAATCGTACGTACGTGCAACAACAAAAGCAAGCCTCACTCGGCGATGCTAATGTTGACAGTATCGATACTTGTGTGTGGCGATAATTTATAATAATTTTTCAGTTTCTTTAGAGCATGAACAGTTTTAAGTTACCAGTCCCGATTACATTTGAACACATTATATGAGTATTTGAATTGCATGTAGAGAATAATTTTAGGTTTGCTTCGTGGGCCGAGTAAAAATATTAGCGGTCGAATAGCGGTCCAACATGGCATAAAATTAATCCAAAGGTCTAGCAGCTGAAAGTTGGGCCGAACAACGCCCATACAATGCCTAAATTAAGTTGTACGGCCGCTGAACGCAGGTGTATGCCACCAAATTTTTCAAAGCTCTTTTTCAACAGCAATCATATTTGCATTAACGTAAGCAAGCCTCACACGGTGGTGCTGATGTTGATAGAATTTGTAATATTTTTTTTTATAAGTCTGTGCCAGGTTTAACATATATTTAATTTATTTCAGCATTTAGATCCAATTTTCATTGATAAGCTGCTCGTTTTGATTATAGAATAATCACTATTTGGCCGATGTTCGGCCACTGTGCGCCCGTTGTGCAGCCTGGATTATTTCAAAATGGCCTCTGTACAGTCGCTGTACGACCCCTGCACGGCTAAGAAAAATATTTGAAATAAGGCCTTGTTTGACCGCTGTTATGTCCTAGCTAAAAAGTTTTTATATTTACTCAGTGGCTTAAATAAAATCTTTAAAATCATAAACATCATAAGACAGTATCATCTAGCAATTTCACAATTTTCTTCAACTCGGTTAGCTTTAGAAATATTGGTAAGCCAACTACTTTTTTGTTTTAAAACTAAGCCTTCGAAACAAAAAAACTTTATTTCAAAAGAGGAATTTACCAAATAGCCAACCTCGTGTGCTTTTCAAACCTTTTGACTGCAGAAGTAAAACTGCATTTTTGATACTTACCATATATTTTTATGTTGTTATTGTTGCTTTACTACAATTTAATATGCAAAAACATTTTAAGAAAGAAAACACAAAATTTTAAATAACTACTAGTGTTGTATATAAATTTTAATAAATGCTCGAAAATATTCTAAAAACATTCTGTGCGCTAAAAAAATATTTTGATACAGCAAAAAATTACTAAGAAAATAAATAAAAATACAATTAAAATTACACTAGTTACATTAAGTTTCCTCGCCCTTCACTTTAAAAAGCTTGGTACTTGACATAAATAAAATAACAACAACAGCTGGTAACAATAAAAATAATGTGTATAGAGCCAAAATATTAAAAATTGAAATGCATATAATTTAATTAAGAAAAAAATAATAAAAACGACCAAGGTTCCATGCTTAGATACAAAGAATTGGTGTGGTGTACAAAAATTGCGACAGGGATGGAAGTTTAGACACAGGGTTGCATTTTGCTTATGTCAAAGTGTATTGTTTTGTGTGAGTAAAGGAGCGTGGTTGGCTGAGTAGCCTTTTGTGTTTATGAAAAATTTATTTAAATAATTAAAATAGGTAACTTAAAAATAATAATACTCTCGAATAAGGACTACACTGGCACGGTTTAAATTTCACTTGTCTGAGTCTAAGATGAGATTTTATGGTAACACTTAAGCACATTAACTGTTCTTCACTGATCTCTTTACTGCGCTGCACACGAAGGTCGCGCAGCAGATGAATCCGATTTCCGACGCTGTTTCTTAGACTTTTTTGCTTTTGTGGAACTTTTGAGTTTGGCGCCACATGAATGCCGCACTTTGGGAACGCCCACATCTGCCTCATCTTGCTGGGTTTGTGGCGCGTGCTCGTCTGAGGTACGTTGAAAAATTTTGCAAACTCTTAAGCTACGTTGTAAATATTTCGAGAAATGAAAGTGATGCCCATTCGAAGACGAACTCGTGCTGGCAGGTGGAGGCGCAGTGCTGGGCTCTGCCACATAGCCTATTATAGCGGCCGAGGCGCATGGATGCAGAACACGACTGGTGCAAATCGGCTGCATGCTTTGTTGATCGTAATGTTCGACTACAATGATGGGCGTGGCAAGGCGGACATTGTTTGCGGAAGGAGTAAGAGTTACACTGCCATCTGATTGGGGCTTCAACGAGTGAGAGTTATGCGCATGCAAATGCGTTTTCCAGTTCTTCCATCGGAAAATGTTAGACAGTCGATGATGGTCATGATGGTCGTGATGATCGTGATGCTGATGCGCCTGATCGGGTCGCTGCGCCTGACATTCCCGACAGGAGGAGACATAATCAGTGCGTTGTTGTAGCAGATCTTTCACCAAATCGGGTTGATGCATTTCCAGCGAAGCAAGTGTTGGCGTTGAGTGGCTGCCAATTTGTATGTGTTGTTGTGTGCGTGCATGTAAGGTGTTGGTGCTGTTGTTGGGATCGGGAAGTGTGAACGGTGCGTATTGGAAGGCTGTGCTTGGAACATTCAAACTAGAAGCATTCCATGCGGAATGGGGCAACGACATGGGACGCATTCTCAATTGGTTGGGATGAGACAAAGGAAGTGCAAGTCTATGAATGTGGTCGTAGGATGTGGACAACATACCTGCGCGTTCGTCGTGGTACTCATCGTCATCAGATGATTCAAGGCGATCTTCGACCAGCGACGTTTGACGTGAGAGACCCTGAAATAGTAACGCATACAAGAAAGAAACAGAAAAAGGTTGAAAAAAAGAAAAAGAAAGATAGAAAGTAAGAGAAAGAGTGAAGAAGAGAAAAGAACATAATAGAGCGTGTGAAAAAGCTAACTACAAGAATCATAAATGCTTTGCTAATAGCTTTTAACTTTCTCTCTCTCTCTCTCTCTCTCTGTCTCTGAACAAAGAAAGCAAGCGAGAGCTTTTCAAGCTAGTTGTCTTTAATGCATCTTACACAGTATGGAATCGGTATGAAAAACGGCGGCCATGTTTGATACTCTGTAACAGTGCACCCTAAACAAGTGTGCGTTGCGCTGCGTACCCAAGCGCCACGCAATTTTATTTTACGCTTAACCTAAATAAATGCGCTGCGGAAAGAACTGCTGCTCTCGAACCAGCTCAGTCTGATGGTTTAAAAATATTAAAGAAACTTTTAGAATTGTGTAAAAATCTATTAATATTGCAAATACTTCCATTTGCAATTGAGATTAATTAATTAAAAGCAGCTGATTGCTCTTTGTTCTAATACTTTGGTTTTATGCAGCCAACTTCACATCCGTACGCACTGTCAAAATTGGAAATTCGATTCATGTTGCGGTAGTCCGGTGCGTGTTTCGGTAGGCTTCATACAAAATGTATGTGCATGAGTCGATTTTGACAGTTAAACCACGCACGCGCACTTGTTTAGGGTGGACTGTAAGCCTGCTTGCCGGTTCATCATACTTGTTGCTCTGTTGGCAAAAGATTTTCTCTGTCACAACAACTTTCGCATGTTTGCATGCGTGTGCTGATAGGCAAACAACAACAATACAATAGACTGAGTGAGATGCATGACTGAGTGAATCCGACACTCGCTTCTGCCAACCCAATTGAAAATGACCACCGTTCGTCATGCGAGTTTAACAATATGTAAGCTGCAAAACTACTCTTCAGCAACTAAAACAGTGAGCGGCACTTTGATAAAACTGCATTATGGAATGAATTAGATATATTATATGCACATTTTTTAACAAGTCTATGCACATTTTTTTGTTGAGAACGTATGATTATATTTTAAAAAATTTTAATTTTAAAATGATAAAGTTCAAATCATGTAAAAATCAATAAATTAAAGATATTCTGATTAAAATAAAAAAGTGGTAGAGTTTAAAAATTGCAAAAAGTGGACGGTTAAAAATGGTGTAAGCCAAAAAAGTAAAAAAAAGTGGTACATCTACCACTATCGCGGTAAAGTAACAACACTGGTCATCATGCATTGCTTATAACAGCATAAGAAGCTTCTACGTATGTGCTTGCTTGCCAGCGTTAGCCTGCCGCTCACTGAACTAAAAGCTCTGCACTCAAATAAGCAACTACTACGACGAGCAGCAAGAAGAACTACTTAAGTATGCTGAAGCTATAAAGCTTTTTTGTTATAAACCAGAGTACGGAAACGTTTACTCGCGTACCTTTGTGAGCGTACAATTGAAAAGGTACTCGTAAAATTGTGAGCACTAGTGGAAGTGTACCCTTAAAAGAATTTTATCGCTCCCATTCACGAGCACGTATATTTTGGTGAAACTACTTGAGATCACATTTGTTGTGATAGCCTTGGCGTGCTATTCTGCAAACACAAAGTTTTCGCAAAATTGCTTACAGCAACTTGTCGTCAAATTAACAATAAAAGTTTTTTAAATATATCGAAATAATATGCTTGAAAAAACATATTTTTTATCAAATTTAATACATTTCGGTTATTTTCAGTCACAAAGATTACCTAGGGAACAAATTGTTTCACTTATATTTTATTGGGTTTTGTCGGATTACTTGGACAAAAATCTGTATTTTTTTGAAAAATACATTCCCCACTCATTTTCCACAAGGATTATCTAAGGAACAAGTTGGTACTCATTTACTGCTTTGGGTTTAGTCGGAATACTTGCATAGCAATCTATAATTTTTTGAAAAACTAATTTCACAGGGATTTGTAGGCAATGAGTTCAAAAAATCCAAAAAAGTGCCACTGATCCAACTAGTACCAAAAACCATAGATATCTGTTCAAAGATTTCACAAATCCAAAAAAGTGAAGAAATCTAATATTATGGACCAAAAAGTCCACAAATCTTGAAAAATGCAAAGGTCCAAACTATTACCAAAGAGAAACCCTCTTAAACTTTTTTTTTTCTTTAAAAGAAGTCTTGTCCCCGGGCTCACAAAACATATAACAAAGCCAATAATTCAATTATAACCAAAGGATAATCCTTGTGAAAAATATCGTAGATTTTTATCCAAGGAGTCCACAAACTAAAAAAGTTCCAATTAATATACCAGTTCTATAGATAAACATGATTATTAACCTAATGGAACCTAATTATCAAAAATTCAAAGATTTTTGTCCAAAGAGTCCATACAAAAAAGTGTAAATGACCCAATACGTTCTATAGATAATCCCTGTAGAACCTTTGTGCAAAAATTGTAGATTTTATCCAAGGAGTAAATAAAACTTATAAAAAAAAACGCAACTGGTTCTACAGATAAAGTCAAATATGGTAGATTTTTGTTCATTAATTCACTAAACCAAAAAGTGCTAGGAAACCAACTAGTTCTAGAGATAATAATTATACCTAAGCACCTAATCTTCAAATATGTATAGATTTTAGTCCAAAGAATCCACAAAAACCAAAAAAGTGCTATGATCCAACAAGTTCCATAGATAATCTCTGTGGAACCTATGTTTCAAAAATTTTAAATTTTCTCTCAAGACGTCCTCAAAACAAATAATAAAGTCAATAATGCAACTAGTTCTATAGACAAACCTTGTGAAATCTATGTGTCAAATATCGTAGATTTTTGTCTTTGAGTCAACAAATCAAAAAGTGCCATTAAATAAAACAATTAGATAATAAATCAATTATGAGATAATCATGGACCCTTATTATCAAAAACTCAAAGATTTTTGCCTAAAGAGATCACAAAAACAAAAAAAAAAGTGAAAATAACCCAATTAGTTCCATCGATAATCCTAATGGAACCTATTTGTCCATTTAAGACAAAAAAAATTTAAAATTTTTATCCAAGGAGTCCACAAAACTTATAACAAAGACAATAACACAACTAGTTACAAAGATAAACCTTGCAAAACCTGCCAAAATCGTAGACTTTTCTTCATTAGTTGACAAAACAAAAAAAGTGTCAGTAAACCAACTAGATCGAGGGATAATCATTGTACCTAATCATCTAGATATTATTACATAAAAGTAACGATTTTAGTCCAAAGAGTTCACAAAAACCAAAAAAGCGGAATGACCCAATTAAGTCATAGATAGTCCCTGTGGAATCTATGTGTCAAAAATTGTGTGTAGATTTTTGTCTAAAGAGTCCACAAAACTAAAAAGTGTCAATAAACGAACCTGTCCCTTAGAAAATCACTGTGGAACCTATCTGTCAAAGAGTTCACAAAACCCAAAAAAAAAAAATTCTAATGACGCGTACTGTGGAACCTTTTTGTAAAAAATCCAGCGATTCAATCACTGACGTACCTATCTGTCAAGGAGTTCACAAAACTTAAGAAAGTGGCAATTACTTATCTAGTTCTATAGACAATCACTGTTATAGGAACCTAAAATACACAGATTTTTAATAAAACCATTCCACAAAACCAAAAAAAAAAAAATAACCAATGACCCAACTAGTTCCATAGATAATGCCTATGAACCAAAAATTGTAGATTTTGTTTCAAGGTATCCACAAAACAGAAAAAATTGTCAACAAACCAATTTATTTTATAGGTTATCACTGTGGAACCTACTTATAAAAAATTCTAAGATTTTTGTTCACAAAAACCATAAAAGTAGAAATGACCCAACTAGTTCTATAGATAGTCTGCGTGAAACCTATGTGACTAAAAACGGAGATTTGTCCAAGAACTCTACAAAAACCAAGGTAGTTCGATAGTTTATAAACTGTAGAACTTAATCGTTAATTCAAATATTTTTTCCAAGAAGTTTAAAAAACAAAATAGGAGCCTTTAAAAAACGCGGCAGAACCTATTTATCCACACTCTAACAAAAATTCACGAGAATTAACTACAATAATTGCTGGCAACTGATTGCCTACATTTATTGTCGTTAAATCCCATAGAGCAAAATTATATATATTTATCGTTAAAAATGCGTGAATCCTCTCACCTACAATTATTTCTATCGCTCTCTTGTAAAAACTCTCTTCTAAATTATTTCTTCCAATCTTGTCTGCGCTTATAAAAAAGAAACTAGAAATGCGTGGAGTCTCTCAAGTAAGTTTTTAACATGGCAACAAAAACAACTCTGTATAGAGTCAATAACTCAGCAGAAGGCGCTACTCTTTCCTACTTCAGTAGGCTTGAGTAATTAAGCTGTGACCAATCTACTGTTTAAGTTGTATATAATTGGACACTTGTTCGAATAAACTCTTTGAAATCATATGACGTTGCAGAGGGCAAGCATAAAATACCGCTGCTCGAGCGTTTTTAGGAGTATCTGAGCGAGAACACGCTGAAATAGTGTGAACAGTAGGGAAAATATACACATTTTTAGACTCTCTGAGCGAAAACACGCTGAAATAGCGTGAAAAGTAAAGAATATATATATTTAGGGCTCTCTGAGCGAAAACACGCTCAAATAGCGTAAAAAGCAGAGTAAATATACATATTTTGGAAAAAGACGCTGATTTTCAGACAAACATAAACACATGCATACTGTGATTTTTTTACAAAATCGCCAATAAATGTGAAATTTCACAACATTTATTGTAGAGATTTTTTAATCAGTTTTTAGAGTGCAAAATTTTAGATTTTTGTGTCCAGAGTTTGCAAAACCCGTAACAAAAACAATGACCCAACTAGTTCCATAGATAGCCCTGTGGAACCTATCAATAAAAACAAGTAGATTTGTCAAAGGAGTCTACATAAACCTTTTTATGACTTATTTATTTTATTATTTATTTACTTTAAATGACTTATTATCTGTGGAACCTAATCGGAAAAAATTCTAAAATTTTTGTTCAAAGACTCTAGAAAGCCTAAAATAGTGCTAACGACCCAACTAGTTCCATTGATAACCGTGTGGGACCTATGTGCCAAGAATCGTAGATTGTTTCCAAGGAATCCAAAAAAAAATAAATTCTAAAAACCCAATAAAACTCTTTGAAAATCACAGTTCATTAGCCAAAAACTGTTGGATTTTTGTGCCTAGAATCCACAAAAACCCATTATATAACTAATGAGCCAACTTGTTCCATAGATATTCCTTGTGGAATCTTTTGTCAAATTACATTGTCTTTTGTCTAAAGTGTCTGCAAAAGCAAGTTGAGTTAAAAATCATTGATTTCTTGCAGAGAACCCACAAAACCCAAACTATAGGCAGCTGCAATGAATCAACAAGTTCCACATGCAACCTTTTCGCCATAGAATCATTAATTTTTTGTCTAAAGCCCCAAAGGACGCAAAAAAATTTTTGTGACCCACATTCAATTTGTCCTTTTTTTCAGACATTTTCATGTGCGGTTCATAAATGGTTTCATGAGCATCAATCGTTTCATGTTGTTGCGTAAACAAAAGCTACACGAGTGGATCTTTCCGTACTCTGTTTTAAATCTGTGAAATGCGTTGAAAGTTGTGTAAGCTAACATTGAATATTGAGCTGCCACTCATGGCTCATAAGCTAACGTGCAATCGAGCTTTTTTGTTCTAACAAACTTTCAAACTTTTGTGAGCTTTTTCGTATACGTTTTGCGCTCGCGGCCTTTAGAAACAATTTAGCAAGTTTAGCAGTATTTTCTCTTTCAAATTCTCTATCAATACTTTAAGCTTTAACCTACCGCATTGTGTCTTCTACGTGGCGGCGAACGCTTGTTCCATAGCGCTTCCAGCTGATCGAAATGCTGTGATTGCGCCAAGGCTGCTTGCTCTGGTCCTAGATTTGCCTGTGATGTAATTGTTTTCATTTCGGCTATTTTCGAGATTTCCTCCATGCTCGCTGAGACTGAGAAACGTCGCTTCAGTCGCTCATCGACTTGCGCCATCATGACCGAAGAGGTGAGATGTCCATATTTCTTTTGCCAGGTGTAGGTGTCCAGTGAAACTTCTTTTTTGAGCAGGCGTTTCATTTGACGCTTGGGTCCTTGAGGACGCAGATCTGAGTGAGGGAAATAAAGGCATATACACTGACACTGATGTTCTCCGAAGGAGGCTGGAGACACACTTACCTTCCACATCACGCGCTGGTGCCGAGTAAGTCGGCAGTTTCACGTACTGCGCCGGTGTGTTATGCAGACAGATAACCGGCAGGTTGAAGCTATCGATCAGCTGCACCAAGATGCGCGAGCATTCCAGGCTTATGTCGAAACGTATAAAGGGCACATGTATTTGCAGTGAGGTTAAAGCCAGTCCACGCTTCGTCTCCCAGACAATCAACGTCTTGTCATCGCTGCCGGAGACAGCTGTGGTACCTAGTGGAGGGGAGAAACGTTGAATACCTTACAAATAACCTTTCAGGTCTACACAAAACTTACCATCGGCCGACACTTGAACGCAGGTCACTGCACCCAAATGTCCCGCCAGCGTGTGCGTCTCATCACCCGTGTTTAGATCCCAAATAATTAGGTTGTAGTCCTTCGAGCCGGATATCACCTGCGTCTTGTTCGTCACCGACACTGCCACACAGGTCACAGCATCTGTATGACCCACGAGCACCTGGGCCAACTTACCACCTGTCGCCTGCCACACTTTCAGCGACATGTCGCGCGAGCCCGTTATGACATACAGACTGTCGGCGGTGATGGTGAAGCAGGTTATTTCGTCTGCATGTGAGACGCTGTATTTTTCATCCTCGCGCGTTAGAGACCATATCTTGAGGTTATTATCGCCATTGGTACAGACCGCAAACTTCATGTTGTTGGTAACGGCCAGACTCTTGTATGGACCCTGTATGGTTTGTAGCAACGTGGCAGCTTCAGCCAGCCACACGTAAAGTAAACCATCTTGATCAGATGAAATGATACGACGTGAGTCCATCAAAACCACGACGCAGTGGATTGTCGCGTTGTGATTCTACAAGCCAAAAGGTTCAATTCACACTTCCCTCAACTCTTATCCGATTTTTCTGCAACTGCTACTTACCTTAAAGCTATTCGCCACCTGGCCCATGGCCAGGTTCCACACGTGTGCATTCGCATCCTCGCCGCCAGTTGCAATGAACTCGCCGTTGGGCGCAAAACTCAAACAGGTCACGGCTCCCGAATGCCCCTCATATGTTGTTTGATACTCGGGCGTATTAATCTTCATAATGTGCACGCTGCGTCCCGAGGCTATAGCCACCAGCTGCGAGTCACGCGATATATCAAAGCAAGTGATGGGCGGTAGTGTTGTCGACGGCGAACGTTGCGATTGCGATGAACGTTTGAGCGAACGTTTGCGACGCTGATTGTGCGAGTAGGGATGCACGTAGATCTCCTCGTTGCGAAACGAATAGAATGTGATTTTGTTGCCACCGACCGTGATGAGAAAGTCATCGTTGTCCGTTGCATAAACAGCGGTTACGGGGCCCGGATTCGGTGGCATCGAGCGTATCAGCTTCCCAGAATGCATATCGTAGATAAGAGCGCGTGTGTCTTCGCAGCCGGCCACAGCGCGTTGACTGTCCTTAGCTATGGATAGTGTACGTATCTGCAAAAACAGTAAGAAGCAATATAGTAAAGGTCATATAAAGGTTGAACCAAACAAAACAAAATGTGGGTTTTTGCGTTTTAGCCACCTTCGCTGACATGTTGTGTGAGCGTTTTGTTGGTTGTGCTTGCTGTCTGGTCAACCGGCATAAAATGCAACAAAAAGCAATTAAAAGTTTCACTTCATTTTGAGCACAATTTGCATTCAATGCAATTGTGTTGCGCAGCTCAAAGTTTTGTTGGAAACTGTGGATGGTATTGAAAAAAGTTGGTTTAAAAGTGAAACCAAGCAAGTTTTGAAGGGCAAAATGCAATAGCCTTGCAATGAAAATCAGCACTTTTTGCTGAAGGTTACGAGAGCGTAATGAAAGCTCTTAACTTTAATTAAGTGTTTTGTTTAAGAGTTGAAAAAATGGGATTTTCAAAAACCTAATTAATGGATGCTCTTTTTCTAGTTTGCTTAAATAAAAAGTTTCATTTAAAACTAGAAGGCAGTTTACTAAAAGTTAAGAAAATTTATACAGAACGAAAAAGTTTACAGTAAGAGATGAATAAATTTCTGAAATATATTTATAGAAGTGATAAGCACTAGCTTTAGTAATATTTACACGAGTCATTACAGTAATTTCAGAGCGGAAGTATTTTGCTCAATGTACAATAAAGAATTACTTTTGAGAATAGAACTATTTTTTAAACAAAGAGTTTTTCTAACTTTCTACACAACGAGTGGAAAATCGAATTTTCGATCCGGACTAATCATATCTGTAGTAACGATTACAGCCGTAAGTTTGAGGCTAACGTAATGAAATTTGATATAAAAATTTTCTCTCTAAAAAAAGATCAGTATCGAAACAAAGTCAAATCGGATGAAAAGCACGCCTACCTCCCATACAAAGCAACTCGATGGAAACGGAAAATTTCTTTAAATTAGAGACTGCAAATAATAATTATAATAAGATTTTTAAACCAAAAAGCGTTATGAAAAAACTGTCGCACCGCCGTTTTAAAGCTACCATTAGAATCCTCTCTCATTGTACTACTTGATTTCCTATTGATTTTTAAAATTTTAATTATTATATTTTGAGCCAAAAATAATAATTATATCTGCTTTTTGTTTTTTAAGGCAAAAATAAAAATCAAAATTTGCCCGATATTTTTTAAGCACAAATAACCAGTAATTTTGGATTTTACTTTTTTAAGGCAAAAATAAAAAGCAAAACTTGCCCGATATTTTTTTGTCGCAAAATAACTGGAAAGTTTTGATTTTTATTTTTTAAAGCAAAAATACAAAGTAAAGTTTGCCCGATATTTTTTTGATCACAAAAAAACTGGTAAGTTTTTGATTTTTATTTCTTAAGGCAAAAATAAAAAGCAAAATTTGCCCAACATATTTTCAAGCACAAAATAACTTGTAAATATCGATTTTTATTTTTTAAGTCAAAAATTTAAAGCAAAATTAGGATTTCGGTTTACGGTTACGAATACTTACTGCCAAAATTGAAAAATTTATAATTTATAATAAGGGGATTTATGTCATTTCGTAAGTACTTCGTAAGGGGCCGTTTAAGTATTACGTTAGCAGATTGGCTGAGTTCCTAAATGCATTTATGCAATGCATCAGTGTTTTGTTTTGAATTGGTTGGAAGCTTATTAACCAAAACTGCGCAACTATGCAATTTTTAAGGATATCAACAGAGTTGCGCAGTTTTCGTATTGAAACTTAGGACAAATTTAAAATAAAACACACTGATACATTGCATTAATGCATCAGGAACTCAGCCAATATGCTTACGTCATACTTGAACGGCCCTTACAAAGCACTTACGAAATGACATAAGTCCCCTTATTATAAATTTTTCAATATTGGTTCAACCGTAAACTGAAATCCTAATTTTGCTTTTAATTTTTGACTTAAAAAATAAAAATCAATATTTACAAGTTATTTTGTGCTCAAAAATATGTTGGTCAAATTTTGCTTTTTATATTTGCCTTAAAAATAAAAATTAAAACTTACCAGTTATTTTGTGCTCAAAAAAATATCGGGCAAACTTTACTCTATATTTTTGCTTTAAAAAATAAAAATCAAAACTTTTCAGTTTTTTGTGACCAAAAAAATATCGGGCAAGTTTTTCTTTTTATCTTTGCCTTAAAAAATAAAAATCCAAAATTACTGGCTATTTTGTGCTTAATAAATATCGGGCAAATTTTGATTTTTATTTTTGTCTTAAAAAAATAAAAAGCCGAAATAATCATTATTTTTACTCAAAATTTTAAAAGTCACAAGATAATTAATATTTTTTGCTTTTTATTATAAAATGCCTACTTAGTACAGTCTCTGCTTTAAATATGACAAAAATATGTTTTATGATTTAAAATTTTGCATACGAATTAAAAATTTTGCATCTTCAATACAAAAAAAAAAAAAAAAAAAAAATCAAAATCGAAAATAAGCCAAATCGAATGAAAACTACACCTATCTCCCATACAAAGTGACTTTATCAAAAAGGTAAAATCTCTTAAGCTCCAACAAATTTATCTTATGACTTAGAATTAGAAATATGACAAAAAAAAAAATAACGTCTTTACTTCATACAAAGTACAAGAAAGTGGTTAAATATTTTTAAACTGCACTGAACTGAATCTTATGAATTAAAATTTTTGTAAACATATAAAGATTTTTAATATGTTCATACTTTGAGTAAGAAGTTTGGAAAAAATGTATAAAAAACACGTCTACCGCCGATACAAAGTGACATCATAAAAATAGCAAAACTTTCACAATTTACATTCCAAAAAAATAAATGTATTGCAATGATATTAAACATAAAGTCATTTAAAATGTTTTCATATCAGAAATATTAAGAAAACGATCCAAAATTTCCAAATCGATTAAAAAAACAAAGTCTATCTCCCATACAAAGTGATTTCATTTGAACGCTAAGCTGGTTTAAAATTCCACAAAAATATATCTATTGACTTGCAACTTTGCTCATAAGTATTGATCTCAAATATGCATACAGAGTAAGAAATTTGTCAAAATTGAATGAAAACTACTCCTACCTCCCATACAAAGTGACTTTATAAAAAACAAAAAAAAAAAATCTTATGCCTTAAAATTGTGCATACAAGATTAGAGCCTTCTTAATATGTTCTTTGCTTACAAAATTTGGAAAAATATATGAAAAACATGACTAACTCCCATACAAAGTGACGTCATCAAAATAACAAAATTTCATTCCACAAAAATAATGCTTTTTGACACAATATTTAACACAAAAGATTTCCACATTTTTACTGTGAAAAAAATTAAGATCAAGATTAACAAAAGACCGAATTGGATGAAAAATTCGCCTACCTCCCATACAAAGTGACTTTTTAAAGTTCTTTAGTTTCTTCAATAATTCACAATTCTTTATTTTACAAAAATAATCTTACGACTTTAAATTTTGCATAAAATTAAAATTTTTAATATGTACTTTGAAGTTATAATTTAAAAAAATTAATTAAAACACGGCAACCTCCCATATAAAGTGACGCCATCAAAAGAGCAAAAACTTTTGACTCGATGTTTAACACAGAGGAATTTACACATTTTTCCTATCAAAAAACTTAAAATCAAGGTCGAAAAATACTTCTACCTCCCATACAAAGTGACTTTCTCTAAACGCTTAAATCGTTTAAAATTCCGCAAAAAATTTTTCTAATAACTTGGAGTTTTGGTCATACATATGCACTGATCTTAAATGTGCACACTGAGTTGGAAATTTGTTAACATTGAAGCAAAAACCTGGCTAACTCCCATACAAAGTTACTAAATCAAAACGGTAATATCTCTTCAAAGTCCACAAAATAAAATATTTTGATGTACAATTTCGCATACAAGTTTAGATTTTGAATATGTACATTGAGTAAGAAGTTTGGAAAAAATGTGTGAACAATACAGCTACCTCCCATACAAAGTGACGTCATCAAAATAGCAAAACTGCTATTCCACAAAAATTAATGTATTGACTCGATATTTAACATAAGACATTTTCACATTTGCTGTAAAAAAAATAAAGATCAAGATTGAAAATAAGCTAAATCATATGAAAACCACGCCAACCTTCCATAAAAAGTGACTTTATCAAAACGGTAAAATTTGCCAAAACTCCAAAACAATTTCCCTAATATAAAGTGACGTCATCAAGTAGTAAAATTTATAGAAATTTCCTTTCACAAAAGCTAATGTTCATATGCTTTGATATTTAAAACGTACTCTGGGCGTAAAATTTGCAAAAAGTTTATGAAAACTACAGTTTTATATCTACCTATCTATCACACAAAGTGACACTATCAAACTTATAATACCTTCAAAACTTTGAATATACTAAAACACGGTTGCAGAGATATTTTTACCCCTTGATTAAAAGATAATTCCTTGCAAGTGTTATATCAAAATGAATATTTTCCTGTGAACTTTTTGGACATCCCATTGGACATGCCATTTCTCAAACCTTTACAGGTATGGCCCAATTCCTTCTCCTTGGACAGGAGAATTGTAAGGCCCATGGTAATGCACGTTGGGTCCGTTCGCCCTTGCCAATGACATCGATGTGTTAAAAGGACGTACAAGATAAGGGGCGAGGGGCATGCCCCTACCACTGGGGGTATATGAATTCTCATACCAAGTAGTAGGTACAAGTTTCAACTTGGAACTACTGGGATATGTCAAAACATGGGGTGGTTAAAAAACTAAAATGATATAAAAGTAATTTTTTAAAACAAGTTAGAATTTAAGCTTTAATTTTATGCATATTTTTTGTAAATAAAACGTTTCCATACAAAAAAAAAAAGAAGAAATATTTTCATAGAGTTCCTGTTTATTTTCTAGCAATAACAATTTAATTATCATAAACTTCCATCCATTCTTATAAGAAACTCTAACCCAAATTAAGCTCCATAACTCGTCAAATCAATTTCTTTGAAATTTGTGATAAATGCTCTTTCTGTCATTATAATTAAATAAGTACAATCACCTTCTTACTCACCTTCGACTTGTGACCCTTTAAACTGTGCAACTCCTTGCCGGTGGCCAAAGTACGTAGATACAATCCGTTGTCCTCGCAGTGAGCCAAAAGGAACACCTGCAAATGAGTGAACAAATTCAATAGCGAATAAAATTAAGTTTAAATTTAAATTCAATTTACGCCAGAAAATTGTCAATAAAAATGGCGATGAAATTTTTTTCTCTGCACAAATAACAATAGCTTCGTCTGTTTGACTGGAGGTAATCTAAAAGCCATGTTGATTGTTGTTTTTAGGCGCGTAAAATATAATGGCTGTCGTAGGGAGCACTTTTAGCGCGATGGCAAAAGGTTTTGAGGTGCGACTTTATGCGCGTGATAAGTATTTGTTGGTGTGTCTGTGTGTGTGTGTGTGTGTGTGTGAAGCATGTGAGTGGGGTGCAACGAATGATGATAATTTTATGGACACTAAAAATGTCGCAAACAGCTGTTGACAGTCTGCTGCTATAGAGTGACAGAGTGCGTTGAGAGGGAGACAGGTGATCCTCGAGTGCCGTAGCGAGAAGCTGAATTTGATTAATAACGGAAAAGAGGAGGGAGTATAAACTGTCACAGCATGATGTCGTTATGCGAGAGTGGTTAATTAATTTCGAAAAATGTATTGTACTCAAGATGCTGACGATGTTGGTGGTTTTCACATTTATGTTAATAAAAAATTTTTATTTAATACTGAAAACTCTTCTCTGACAATTTCAATTAACGTAAAAGCGTGCTTATAACCTAAGATAAAATAGTAATCACTTAAGAGGCATCAAAAAAAAATTCTTAAAGCATCAAAGGAAGTTAAACAATGTACACAAAAACGCGAGAATTTACGATATTTCAAAAAAATTTACCACTGAATGCGGCAAATATGTTTAGATAACCAATACAAAAAAAAAAAAACAAAATAGAACAGAAATTCTAAGTAACTGCTACACCTAAGAGCATGTTTTGCCGCTTCTATCGATGTGTTGCATGCAGCTATCGATAAAGCTTTTGAAAAAATATTTTTTGTTTTAACATCCTCGTTCGTTAGTTTTTGTGGCAGTCTGCTAACTTCTGGAATTTTTGTTTTTTTCTGTTGTTTTTATTTTGTTAGCCAAACAAAAATATTTGGCGCGCAGTGCATGTTACTTAGCTTCCATTTGTTGCTGTAGCTTTGGCTGTGCTGCAGCCTATTCTTGGATATAATTTGTGTTTGACTATTTATGGTAAATATTTGTGTTTATTGCTTTAAGCCGAAATGTGGATAATGTTTTTATATCATGGTTTACAAGAAATAAGCTCAATAGAGAAACACTAAACATTTTTTTAGTACATATTTAACATGACGTTTGACTAATGTTCAAAAGAAATGAGCTCAATAGAAAAAAAATTCAATGTTCTTTGATTGTGATTTTTTTTCATTATAATTTTGTAAAAAAAATATTAATTTTTGGTCTAATTTTCAATGCTTTAAATTTTTAATTTAATTTATATTTACTTTATTGAAATTTAAAAAAATTTGTTCAAGTTCAAAATAAATTCATTTAATATTTGATGCTGTTTTATTGTTGTTGTATACTATTTTTTATTTTAATTTTTATTTTTATTTTTATTTTTATTTTTATTTTTATTTTTATTTTTATTTTTATTTTTATTTTTATTTTTATTTTTATTTTTATTTTTATTTTTATTTTTATTTTTATTTTTATTTTTATTTTTATTTTTATTTTTATTTTTATTTTTATTTTTATTTTTATTTTTATTTTTATTTTTATTTTAATTTTTATTTTTATTTTTATTTTTATTTTTATTTTTATTTTTATTTTTATTTTTATTTTTATTTTTATTTTTATTTTTATTTTTATTTTTATTTTTATTTTTATTTTTATTTTTATTTTTATTTTTATTTTTATTTTTATTTTTATTTTTATTTTTATTTTTATTTTTATTTTTATTTTTATTTTTATTTTTATATTTATTTTTATTTTTATTTTTATTTTTATTTTTATTTTTATTTTTATTTTTATTTTTATTTTTATTTTTATTTTTATATTTATTATTTTTATTTTTATTTTTATTTTTATTTTTATTTTTATTTTTATTTTTATTTTTATTTTTATTTTTATTTTTATTTTTATTTTTATTTTTATTTTTATTTTTATTTTTATTTTTATTTTTATTTTTATTTTTATTTTTATTTTTATTTTTATTTTTATTTTTATTTTTATTTTTATTTTTATTTTTATTTTTATTTTTATTTTTATTTTTATTTTTATTTTTATTTTTATTTTTATTTTTATTTTTATTTTTATTTTTATTTTTATTTTTATTTTTATTTTTATTTTTATTTTTATTTTTATTTTTATTTTTATTTTTATTTTTATTATGTATACTATTTTTTATTTTAATTTTTATTTTTATTTTTATTTTTATTTTTATTTTTATTTTTATTTTTATTTTTATTTTTATTTTTATTTTTATTTTTATTTTTATTTTTATTTTTATTTTTATTTTTATTTTTATTTTTATTTTTATTTTTATTTTTATTTTTATTTTTATTTTTATTTTTATTTTTATTTTTATTTTTATTTTTATTTTTATTTTTATTTTTATTTTTATTTTTATTTTTATTTTTATTTTTATTTTTATTTTTATTTTTATTTTTATTTTTATTTTTATTTTTATTTTTATTTTTATTTTTATTTTTATTTTTATTTTTATTTTTATTTTTATTTTTATTTTTATTTTTATTTTTATTTTTATTTTTATTTTTATTTTTATTTTTATTTTTATTTTTATTTTTATTTTTATTTTTATTTTTATTTTTATTTTTATTTTTATTTTTATTTTTATTTTTATTTTTATTTTTATTTTTATTTTTATTTTTATTTTTATTTTTATATTTATTTTTATTTTTATTTTTATTTTTATTTTTATTTTTATTTTTATTTTTATTTTTATTTTTATTTTTATTTTTATTTTTATTTTTATTTTTATTTTTATTTTTATTTTTATTTTTATTTTTATTTTTATTTTTATTTTTATTTTTATTTTTATTTTTATTTTTATTTTTATTTTTATTTTTATTTTTATTTTTATTTTTATTTTTATTTTTATTTTTATTTTTATTTTTATTTTTATTTTTATTTTTATTTTTATTTTTATTTTTATTTTTATTTTTATTTTTATTTTTATTTTTATTTTTATTTTTATTTTTATTTTTATTTTTATTTTTATTTTTATTTTTATTTTTATTTTTATTTTTATTTTTATTTTTATTTTTATTTTTATTTTTATTTTTATTTTTATTTTTATTTTTATTTTTATTTTTATTTTTATTTTTATTTTTATTTTTATTTTTATTTTTATTTTTATTTTTATTTTTATTTTTATTTTTATTTTTATTTTTATTTTTATTTTTATTTTTATTTTTATTTTTATTTTTATTTTTATTTTTATTTTTATTTTTATTTTTATTTTTATTTTTATTTTTATTTTTATTTTTATTTTTATTTTTATTTTTATTTTTATTTTTATTTTTATTTTTATTTTTATTTTTATTTTTATTTTTATTTTTATTTTTATTTTTATTTTTATTTTTATTTTTATTTTTATTTTTATTTTTATTTTTATTTTTATTTTTATTTTTATTTTTATTTTTATTTTTATTTTTATTTTTATTTTTATTTTTATTTTTATTTTTATTTTTATTTTTATTTTTATTTTTATTTTTATTTTTATTTTTATTTTTATTTTTATTTTTATTTTTATTTTTATTTTTATTTTTATTTTTATTTTTATTTTTATTTTTATTTTTATTTTTATTTTTATTTTTATTTTTATTTTTATTTTTATTTTTATTTTTATTTTTATTTTTATTTTTATTTTTATTTTTATTTTTATTTTTATTTTTATTTTTATTTTTATTTTTATTTTTATTTTTATTTTTATTTTTATTTTTATTTTTATTTTTATTTTTATTTTTATTTTTATTTTTATTTTTATTTTTATTTTTATTTTTATTTTTATTTTTATTTTTATTTTTATTTTTATTTTTATTTTTATTTTTATTTTTATTTTTATTTTTATTTTTATTTTTATTTTTATTTTTATTTTTATTTTTATTTTTATTTTTATTTTTATTTTTATTTTTATTTTTATTTTTATTTTTATTTTTATTTTTATTTTTATTTTTATTTTTATTTTTATTTTTATTTTTATTTTTATTTTTATTTTTATTTTTATTTTTATTTTTATTTTTATTTTTATTTTTATTTTTATTTTTATTTTTATTTTTATTTTTATTTTTATTTTTATTTTTATTTTTATTTTTATTTTTATTTTTATTTTTATTGTACTCAAGATGCTGACGATGTTGGTGGTTTTCACATTTATGTTAATAAAAAAGTTTTATTTAATACTGAAAAGTCTTCTCTGACAATTTCAATTAACGTAAAAGCGTGCTTATAATCTAAGATAATATAGTAATCACTTAAGAGGCATCAAATAAAAAATTCTTAAAGCAACAAGGGAAGTTAAACAATGTAGGCAAAAACGCGAGAATTTACGATATTTCAAAAAAATTTACCACTGAATGCGGCAAATATGTTTAGATAACCAATACAAAAAAAAAAAACAAAATAGAACAGAAATTCTAAGTAACTGCTACACCTAAGAGCATGTTTTGCCGCTTCTATCGATGTGTTGCATGCAGCTATCGATAAAGCTTTTGAAAAAATATTTTTTGTTTTAACATCCTCGTTCGTTAGTTTTTGTGGCAGTCTGCTAACTTCTGGAATTTTTTTGTTTTTTTCTGTTGTTTTTATTTTTTTAGCCAAACAAAAATATTTGGCGCGCAGTGCATGTTGCCTAGCTTCCATTTGTTGCTGTAGCTTTGGCTGTGCTGCAACCTATTCTTGGATATAATTTATGTTTGACTATTTATGGTAAATATTTGTGTTTATTGCTTTAAGCCGAAATGTGGATAATGTTTTTTTATCATGGTTTACAAGAAATAAGCTCAATAGAGAAACACTAAACATTTGTTTACATATTTAACATGACGTTTGACTAATGTTCAAAAGAAATGAGCTCAATAGAAAAAATTCAATGTTCTTTGATTGTAATTTTTTTTCATTATAATTTTGTAAAAACAAAATAAATTTTTGGTCTAATTTTCAATGCTTTAAATTTTTAATTTAATTTATATTTACTTTATTGAAATTTAAAAAAATTTGTTCAAGTTCAAAATAAATTCATTTTATATTTGATGCTGTTTTATTGTTGTTGTATACTATTTTTTATTTTTTATTTTTTTTGTTTTTATTTTTATTTTTATTTTTATTTTTATTTTTATTTTTATTTTTATTTTTATTTTTATTTTTATTTTTATTTTTATTTTTATTTTTATTTTTATTTTTATTTTTATTTTTATTTTTATTTTTATTTTTATTTTTATTTTTATTTTTATTTTTATTTTTATTTTTATTTTTATTTTTATTTTTATTTTTATTTTTATTTTTATTTTTATTTTTATTTTTATTTTTATTTTTATTTTTATTTTTATTTTTATTTTTATTTTTATTTTTATTTTTATTTTTATTTTTATTTTTATTTTTATTTTTATTTTTATTTTTATTTTTATTTTTATTTTTATTTTTATTTTTATTTTTATTTTTATTTTTATTTTTATTTTTATTTTTATTTTTATTTTTATTTTTATTTTTATTTTTATTTTTATTTTTATTTTTATTTTTATTTTTATTTTTATTTTTATTTTTATTTTTATTTTTATTTTTATTTTTATTTTTATTTTTATTTTTATTTTTATTTTTATTTTTATTTTTATTTTTATTTTTATTTTTATTTTTATTTTTATTTTTATTTTTATTTTTATTTTTATTTTTATTTTTATTTTTATTTTTATTTTTATTTTTATTTTTATTTTTATTTTTATTTTTATTTTTATTTTTATTTTTATTTTTATTTTTATTTTTATTTTTATTTTTATTTTTATTTTTATTTTTATTTTTATTTTTATTTTTATTTTTATTTTTATTTTTATTTTTATTTTTATTTTTATTTTTATTTTTATTTTTATTTTTATTTTTATTTTTATTTTTATTTTTATTTTTATTTTTATTTTTATTTTTATTTTTATTTTTATTTTTATTTTTATTTTTATTTTTATTTTTATTTTTATTTTTATTTTTATTTTTATTTTTATTTTTATTTTTATTTTTATTTTTATTTTTATTTTTATTTTTATTTTTATTTTTATTTTTATTTTTATTTTTATTTTTATTTTTATTTTTATTTTTATTTTTATTTTTATTTTTATTTTTATTTTTATTTTTATTTTTATTTTTATTTTTATTTTTATTTTTATTTTTATTTTTATTTTTATTTTTATTTTTATTTTTATTTTTATTTTTATTTTTATTTTTATTTTTATTTTTATTTTTATTTTTATTTTTATTTTTATTTTTATTTTTATTTTTATTTTTATTTTTATTTTTATTTTTATTTTTATTTTTATTTTTATTTTTATTTTTATTTTTATTTTTATTTTTATTTTTATTTTTATTTTTATTTTTATTTTTATTTTTATTTTTATTTTTATTTTTATTTTTATTTTTATTTTTATTTTTATTTTTATTTTTATTTTTATTTTTATTTTTATTTTTATTTTTATTTTTATTTTTATTTTTATTTTTATTTTTATTTTTATTTTTATTTTTATTTTTATTTTTATTTTTATTTTTATTTTTATTTTTATTTTTATTTTTATTTTTATTTTTATTTTTATTTTTATTTTTATTTTTATTTTTATTTTTATTTTTATTTTTATTTTTATTTTTATTTTTATTTTTATTTTTATTTTTATTTTTATTTTTATTTTTATTTTTATTTTTATTTTTATTTTTATTTTTATTTTTATTTTTATTTTTATTTTTATTTTTATTTTTATTTTTATTTTTATTTTTATTTTTATTTTTATTTTTATTTTTATTTTTATTTTTATTTTTATTTTTATTTTTATTTTTATTTTTATTTTTATTTTTATTTTTATTTTTATTTTTATTTTTATTTTTATTTTTATTTTTATTTTTATTTTTATTTTTATTTTTATTTTTATTTTTATTTTTATTTTTATTTTTATTTTTATTTTTATTTTTATTTTTATTTTTATTTTTATTTTTATTTTTATTTTTATTTTTATTTTTATTTTTATTTTTATTTTTATTTTTATTTTTATTTTTATTTTTATTTTTATTTTTATTTTTATTTTTATTTTTATTTTTATTTTTATTTTTATTTTTATTTTTATTTTTATTTTTATTTTTATTTTTATTTTTATTTTTATTTCTATTTTTATTTTTATTTTTTTTATTTTTATTATTATTTTTAGTTTTATTTTTATTTTGTGTTTTATTCTAATATAATTGTTATTTTTGTGTAAAATAAAATTAAATTTGAATATAAAATTACATTTTACTATTTTTTAACTTTAATTTCAACTTATTTCGATATTAATTCAGATTGTAAAATGTTCATATATTTTGTATTTATATTTTTCAATCTTTGTTACGATTTGTAGCCATATCCTATCATTCTATCGTCATTAGCACTCGTCTAGTCTTATAACGTTATGCATCAGCGCACAAAGTTATAGGCTAAGAAAGTCAAGAAAAACAATACCGTTGACGTTAAGTGAGTTCACAGTTAAGCAAACACAACTACAAACAGACACATAAAAACTCATGCATATGCATAGATGGTTTTTGCAATAAAGACAATTCTTATTCTTTTATTATATTCGGCACTTTTCGCTGTATGTTTGCTTGAATCTTAGTGACCCTTTTACAATTTTCATTGTCCGATTTCGATGTATTTTGTTAAGTTTAAAACAAACTTTTTTCAACTTCAAAAGCATATCACAATAGTTTACAGCTAATCGCAAGGCATGCGATTGTTGAAACTTTATATCAGCGTAACATTTAGAAAAAATCAGAGGAGATCATATAAATGATAATTCAAAAGCAAAAAGAAAACTTTGTTGATTTTCTTAAAAATGGGTTAAATGAAAAAATGTTTAAAATATTTGTACTCAAGGTTGAAAATATATCGTGCATGCAAAATAAACGATAATGTGCTGACTTGTCTTGCTAGCAGTAAGGTTCTTCTTCTATTTCCATTCTTATACATTTTGTTCACATCGATGTGTCACGTGTTCGATAAACTTTTTACAAACAAAATAGAAAGTCGGTAATAAAAATAAATGGAGCAAAGACAAAATAAAGTCAAGCCATATGCTTGTCACAAGGTTTTAAAGAATATTTTCAGTTGATGTGGCAAGCTGTTTTGTTGTTTGAGTATTTAAGCGTTTAAGGTTGTGCTTCAAAAAATTGGGGAGGACTTTAAAGAGCGTAACAATCCGCAAAGTTGTTTGGCAAAGTGAAGTTATCATCTATAATGGGATGAAAACTTTATTTAAAGCTATATATTTCTATTTTGGCAAGACAAATCTATGAAAAACTTGCTACACAAAAAATTATGGCGCATTCCACGAAAAACATATATTAAAAAACACCATATAATTTTTTTCTTTATTTATATAGCACAATACAGCACATCTTGAGTACATCACAACAAAAAATAGAATTTTTTGAAACAAATGAATGGCGAAGATAACTTCTTCAAAAGTTTTTTACTGAGAAAATTTAAAAAAAAAGTTTGTCAATAAAATGTTTATTTAAAAGTACCTTATGATTATGGCTACAGCTTTGCACAAGCTATTTGGCTCATTAATATTCATTAAATAATCGTAGAAATATATTTCATAATAATAAATGAAACTTACCGAATCACATGAAATGTCAAAACGTAGCACTGGACTGCACATCGGCAGCGTGTTCAGCAACGTGTAATCATCTAGCGACCAGAGGTAAATCATTTTGTCATGACTCGACGAAATCAGGACATCGCAGGCGTTGCTTACCTTAACGGAAGTCACGGGACCACGATGATGTGTTATTTTATGCAGCTAGAAAAAAAAAATACAAGAAAAAGCAGGGTATTAGGGAATAATATTCAAAACTATATAAAAATTTTGCGTAGCAGAAACACATTTCACGGGTTATTGCGAAAGTTTAAGCAATAAATCATGGAATTTCGTTCTTGTTGGCGGTAGTAAAATATTTATAATGTTTTTTAGTTGGCATTCAATGCAAAAACTTCTGTTGCGTGATGCCAGACACGGCCCTCACACCCTTAACACACACACACATACACATAAGCAGGTGGTGCTCAAATACTAATATCTGTTATTTCATACACATGTGTTGGCAACACAATCACATTGTTGATTGTATTAGTTAGTTTGAAATAAATAATGTTGCCTTCGAGCACGCTATTTTTGTGCGTGTGTGTGTCTGTGGCATGCTAGAAAAAAAAAACACACAGCTAAGTCACACAGAGAAAAGCAGTAATAAAATGTTGAGGCCAAAAATACGATATGTTGTAATTTATATTTAATTAAATTTCAGTTGAAACGCGAAATGTTGTTTTAATTAAATAATTATATGTTGCTCATACGTCATGGAGGACGGTAGAAAAAAAATCAATGTTATTTTTTAATGTGACGCGTGTGGCTGTATTTTTTTTTAATCCGAAATGTAGTTGTATTGAAAGTTATGAAAAAAAAACAGATAATACTTGTAACAAGAGCTTTAAAGGCACCTGGTGACATATGTCAAAAACCAGATAATTAACAAATAAGCGGTATAAATATAAAGTTGAACAATTTTCTGCAGAATTCATTCGAATATAATAAATGTTAAAAAATTTATGACAAGTGCAACAATTAGCTTAAGTGGAAGACATTATTTATATCATTATTTAAAGAATTTAATGATAAATGTATACAAAAAGAGCAGAGATATTATCATCGAAAGTAAAAATTGTGAATGTCTAATCGTTTTATCGCATTCTGAGCTAACGAAGTTTAATAAAAATGATGCGTACAGTTGAAAACTCGAAAGCAGAAGCAAAGTTTCTTTGCAGTTTCATATTATTTTAAAGGGGTACTATTCGATATACCCAGTGTTACTGTGGATTTGGTTTCCAATTTTTTTTTATTCGCATTTATTTAAATTTTCTTTAAAAATAGGGAAGATTTGCTAGAATGTGTAATACAATTAGAAAAAGAGATGTCTTTTTAGAATAATATATTTGTATGATGTAGATTTTAGTTGTTTAAATTTGTAATGGGTTTAGTTTATTTCCCGCAAATGTACCCTCTGCATACGAAAAAAGGCCATTGCTTTGTGTCTAAGGATAGACAAAAACTTCTACTGAATATTTGCGAATCAATATAAATACTCACTATCATTATATAGTTAAAAATATTTATAAGAAAAATCTAATGAAGTCGTTTGCTAGGACTATAAAAAAATATTTTGATTGCTAAATAAATAATTCTCAATGTATTTGAAAAATTTTAAGCAACCGTTTTTACAGTAATATTAATGTTTCCAATCGATCAACAACTACTAGAAAAATACAGGAAGTGTCAAATTTATTTTCTTTGCAAATTCAAAAGCAGTTTTTTTCCATCAACCACATTCAATTTGAGTTAATAAAAATTTTATATTCTATTACAAAAAATTCGTTTCACAGATCGATAGCACTATGGATAAAATGGATGAAAACGAATTTAGTTGCTTAATAAATAGAAGAGGAGCGCAGAACGCGAAGAATAGAGAATTTCAATAAAGAAAATTAATATTATTATTAAAAGCTTGACTATATTATAAACAGAGCTGGGTTGTAATGATTCCTTTTTATTTTAATTCCACCTCAATTCTAATTCATTGGAATTAGGAATTGGTAATTGTACATTTCAATTACTCAGGAATGTAATTGGAAAAACTTCTTAATCAAATTGCAGGAATTGTAATTGGTTATTGGAAATCTCAATTCCTCAGGAATGGAATTGGAAAAAATTTTCAATTCCATTACAGGAATTGTAATGGGTAATTGACCACTTCAATTCCTCAGAAACGGAATTGGGAAAAAATTTGTAAATTCCATTACGGGAATCGTAATTGGTGATTGAACGCCTCAATTCTTTAGGAGTAGAATTGGAAAACATCGCTTTGGTAGTAGATTATTGAAATTTTGTGCAGGAGTGTGGAAGTTGTGTACCGAGCACCTTGCAAAAAGTCGACTGGATTGAACCAGGTAGCGTAGCAGCTATTTCTTTTGTTCTAACTGAAAATGTGGTATTAAGTTAAAAAATTGGTATATTCGATAATACATTTATTTGTAAATATTTCATTAACCGACTAACTGTAGGAGTCAAATAAAGTTTTGGCAAATCTGTGTGCCAAAATTAAGTCTTTGTCATTCAGTTTTTTTCTTTCGTCTCCACACTACCTGATACGTCTTTTGAAAATAAATACAGAAATTTTTGTAAGCCGTAAAGCTCTTAAGTGTCCTCCTTTGGCCATTCAAACTAAGAATAAATTCATTACAAACTAATTTATTGAATAAATATCCTAAAATTTGCCTTTTCTTCCATTTTCACATAAAAAATTTATCAAACTGACATTTTGTACAGATGGAAAAACATACGAAATTAGAGACTGTTCTAATTCAAAAATTTACAGACGCAAATACAAACGACATTTTAAAACGACATTTTCATATGTTCCACACTATCTGTTGTTTAAAAACCATTTGTAATTTTTGACGAGTCGTATGTATGAAATATGTAGTGAAGAGGCACTTTAATACATAGTGAAGTAGTTTTGAGTTAATGGAAAAGGATTTTATCTTCAAATTACAATTCCTGTAATAGAATTGACGATTTTCTCCATTCAATTTATGAGGAAAGTGTTCAATTACCAATAACCTGTAATAGAATTAACGATTTTTTTAATTCCATTCCTCCGGAGTTGAGAGTGTTCAATTACTAATTAAGTCATTACCTCTAACATTACCTCTAATGGAATTGACTATTTTTCCCAATTCCATTCCAAGAAATTGAGGAGTTCAATTACCAATTACGATTCCTGTAATAGAATTAACGATTTTTCAATTCTATTCCTCAGGAATTGAGACATTCAATTACCAATTACAATTCCTGTAATGGAATTGACCTTTTTTCCAATTCCATTGAAAGGAATTGAGGATTTCAATTACAAATTACAATTCCTGTAATGGAATTGACGATTTTTTCCAATTAAATTCCAGAGAAATTGGGAGGACCAATTACCAATTCCTAGTTCCAAGGAATTTTAATTGAATTGTAATGAGTACTTTTTGACCCAGCTCTGATTATAAAAACATTTCGGAAATAATTTATTTGAAAAAAAAATCATAGGAGGTATGTCTAGTATCCATTTTGCTTGATGACAAAAAAATTTTAACAAAGCTGAAACAATTTTTGCTACTGAATTGTTATTGCATATAAAAGGTATTCAGAATAATATGTTTTTTTCGTTTTTTAGGGTCGCTCTCTCAATGTCCTGTTAAGCACTAATCAGAACTTTAAACAGCAGTTAGCAAAAAAGGTCTTTCTGAATGTTCAGTTAAGTGGTGAATAAGGGCCGCTTTCTCAATGTCCGGTTAGTCAAGCTTTTAACCAGGAGTTAGCTAACCATACGATAGTTAAAAAACTACTTTTGATTTCACCAAGTGCTGGTTAAGCAACCGTCGCTTAAATAACTAATTGTGAATTTTTCTATTGTAAATACGTAAAAACTATGCACAGCTGTTTTGAGTTTACAATTTTTTTGATTTTGTGCTGCAAAAAGATAAAAAAATGGAAAAACGGAACAGACTGCCTAGTTTTACATATTAAGTTTAGTATGCTGTAGAAGCGAAAATAAATCTTCCGTAAGAAATGGATTGCGTTTTTGACAGCGAAAAGGTAGCGAAATTTTTTTTCGTTGGTTAGTAAACTGTTGAACAGAAAAATTTGTTCAATGCCGCCAAGCTTACAACTATGATTGGAACGTTAGTGTCTAAATTTTGCTGTTTTTTATATGTTCATTTAATTGGTGTGGAAATTTGACATTCAACAATAATGTTCGACTAACACATTCAACAAACACGTTATGGTAAGTGTGTGTTAGTGTTGAGTCTACACCTAAATTTTGCGTGTAGAATTAAATGCCTAAAAGTTTTCGTTGCTACAGCATACTAAGCTTAATGAAGAAACATTTTTAGTTTCATTGGCAGAGAAGTATGCCCAGATATTATGTTTTATCTTATACAAAATGAAGAAATAACTGCTTTTGGACAAACGGAATCTTCTGATAAACTTGTCCTCGTCATACTCTTCAACGTAATCACGTCTATTTGCATATGTTCTTTGTATATTTTGGTGTAAACTCAAATTAGAAAGAAATAACATCCTTGCAATTTTGTCACTTTTTGTGTAAAATATATGAATAAAAAATTGTCTTAACCAGCAGTCAGATTAAGTCTTAATTTATTCTTCCGATTAGCACCTAACTGAAACCACAAACTTGTCGTTAACTTAATCAGCACTTCACCTACAGTTAAGTCTAAACTTAACATTGAATAAGAGCTTTTTTGCTTACAGCTGGTTAAAGTTCTGATTAGTGCTTAACCGAACATTGAGAAAGCGGCCCTAAGTTTACGACAAGTTGTGGTTTCGGTTAGCTGCTAATCGGAAGAACAGCTGATAAGAGTAAAAAATTTTTAATTTATTTTGCAAAAAAGTGGACAGAGTTTCAAGGATTAAAGTTCTTTCTAATTTGAGCTTACACCAAAATAGAGAAAAAACATATGTAAATAGACGTGATGACGTTGAAGTGTACGTGGAAGGCAACCCAGCTAGCACAGATTTCGATTTGTAACAAAAATATGTTATTATTCGGTGGTGTTCCAGTTTTTTTAAACAAATTTTGCAACAAATCAGTTGTATTAAAGTTTCAAATAAGCAATTTGTAACAAAGCATTATATTTGTAACAAAGCATATGTTACGAATAAATGCACTTGTTGTAAAATATTTCATAAAGTTATGAAAAAATAAGTAGTTTTACGTTAAAATAACATTATTACGACATTTCTTTTTAAAGCACCTATAAAAAATGTTTGTGTATTGTAATTGTAATAAATACAGTAACAAGTTAGTAACCTAGATGCGACTAAGTTGCTTTATGTTTATATTATGTTACTAGCTGATATACCTCGAGAGTTACTCGAAAGTTATTTATTTATTTATTTATTTACTTGATTGCTAAACCTTAATAGGTTTTATAGCAAATTTAAAATTATAAAAAAAGATATTTAATACAATTCAAAAATATAAAGTATGATTTTGATTGAAATCATATATTATTAACAAACTAAAAAGCTTTATTAAATTGCTTAAAGTCTAAAATTTTATTAAAGTATAAAAAATAACAAAGAAAAAAGTTAAGTCAAATCGAATGATATCAGACAGCAAAGCAAGGTTGCGTTTTCAAGACACACAAGGTCAAGTTAGCAACAATTTTTGTATACGACGGAGTCGTGTGAAAAACAAGGTCTCATACCCAATAAAACCACTCCAATAGGTATATATATAATATATATCGTTCTGTCTTCCTGAAGCCGGTGAGATCCTGGCTTGACAGGGTGGTTACTCGACAAACTAGGTCAACTTCACCAAACCAATTTTCATAAAATAAAGAAAACCAGTTGCGAACGCAGGCACCAAGACAAACTAGGTCTTATCGACCACTCATATTAAATATTACAAATCGATCTAACGTAGTGTTTCAAGAGGTAAAAAGACCCAAGACACAACGGTACCGTCGACAAGTGTAGTTACAATCATCATGAAGATATGAGGCAACTGAAGATCCCAGGTTTAGGTCCATTCAGATTATTTAGATGTTTATTCACCAAAATTTTCCATTTTACGCTTAGGTCCATTTATCCATTTAGATTGTTATATTAATGTGTTTACAAATCACCATATGCATCAGATATATGTTTGAAAGAACTTTACATAATCAACGACGGTACTGCAGGTAATCTATAATTTTATGTTTGATTGAGTCCATGGATTCATTTAAGGATATAACATCTGATACAAAATTAAAATCACCGCAAGCGCTTCTAAGAGGTTCATTTTGCAAATAATTAGTTCTACAAAAGTTCATGTGGAGTAACTCAAAAGATCTTCTAGGACGAAGAGGAATATTAAAATATACTTTACTCAATAAATATGGACTGTTGACATATCCATGTATAAGTTTTGTAATCCAACAAGCATTTATCATAATTCTCCGATTTTTTAAAGAAGGAAGATTTAAGAGTTGTAACCGATTTTCAAAAGATGGTAAGTGAAAATCAGTATTACAATAAAGATAGCTTAAGTAAAACAAAAGAAATTGTTTCTGCACTGATTCAATGTCGTCTATGTAATAACTGTATCGTGGGCACCAAACAACTGAAGCGTATTCTAAGATAGGCCGCACTAGGGAAGTGAATAAGGTTTTCGTTGTGAATGGATCATTAAACTCTTTTGCCCAACGTTTAATAAATCCTAAAGTACTATTTGCTCTATTTATTATATTACTTACATAAATATAAAAGCGTAGTTTAGGATCCACTGTAACTCCAAGATCATTGAAAATATCTAAGGACTCCAATGGATAACCACAAATTTTGAAGGTACGTTTAATTGGTGGTTTGCGCGAGAAAGACATATGCTTGCATTTCTTCATGTTGAGGTTCATACGGTTCGTTTTGCACCAGTTATGAAGATGATCAATGTCGGCTTGCAAAAATACAGTGTCATTATCATTTTTAAAAGAAAGGAAGAGTTTGACGTCGTCAGCAAACATTAAGATGCTAGAATGCATTATGACAGATGGCAAATCGTTTATAAAAAGTAGAAACAGAAGGGGCCCAAGATGACTTCCTTGAGGTACTCCTGAAGTAACAGGAAACTCATGTGATTTCTTGAGCTTAAAAAGAACTGTGTTCTATTGCTAAAGTAATATTCAATCCACTTTACCAACGATATAGGAAATCCAACAAGATGTAATTTTAAGATCAATAGTTTGTGATTTACAACGTCAAAAGCTTTGCTAAAATCCGTGTAAATAACATCAGTCTGCATGCCTTTTCCAAAGTTTTCTATAGTTTTTGATGTAAATTCGAGAAGGTTAGTAACAGTAGATTTTCCAGAAAGGAATCCATGTTGGAAAGGAGACATTAAAGACTTAACGCTATGCGATAGTCGTGATGTAACAACTGCCTCTAAAAGTTTAGGCAAAGCGTTTAATTTTGCGATGCCACGGTAGTTATCAATTAAAGATCTATTTCCGGATTTATGCAGCGGAATAATAAATGAATGCTTCCAGGCTGCAGGAAAATAGCAGGATTTTAATGATGAAGTAAATAGTAAAGATATTGGAGTTACTAATTCTTCACAGTAGTATTTTAATATACATGAAAGTATGTTATCAGGACCAGTTTTATATGATGATTTAATATTTTTAAAAATGATAAGACTGTGTTTGTGTCAATTATTGGGAAATAAATATCCCCAGATTGAATATTAAAAGGATAACTTAAATAATTATAGGACGATTAGGAATAAGTCGTCTTGAAAAAGTCAGCAAAAAGATTGCAAATACTATTATCATTATCAGACTGAGCAGAACTAAACTTCATAAAAGAAGGATAGGAATCAATCTTACGTTTTGTGTTAACAAAGTTCCAGAAGGATTTAGCATCAGATGTGATGTTTAATATTACTTTTGTTACGTAGATATTATAGGATTGTTTGCATAACTGTTGGTAACTGTATTTAATCGAGGTATAGCAGCCAAAATCGCATATGTTATGTGTTTTTCTGATATTTTTAATAGTATTTAGATTTCAAGTTTCTCATTTTTCTTAATTCATTTGTATACCATAACGGACCCGATGTCAAAGAGGCTTTCCTTTGCGGAACAGCCTTAAGAAAAAAATCATTGAGCGTTCTATTAAACGCATATACCGCATCGTCAAGACTCTGAGAAAATAAACTTTTTGTATTAATATTTAGAATAGAATTCCAGTTTATATTAGACAATTTATTCTTCAAAATCACGTAGTTTGTTTTTTTAAAGTTAAACTTTATAGGCGGTTGAAAATCATAGTACTGCACAGATGGTTTTGGAAAATTTAAAATAATATCTAATGTTGGATGATGATTTGTATAAACATTTCAACATACACTTTTCGATTAAAAGTGTTTAAATTCTGGAACAATGAAAAACATGTTGAATTTTATTTGTAAGCTACCGTTAGAAAGGTAATTGAACGAATTTTAATTAAAAAAAGTTTTGGAAAATTTTTGTTGTTGGTGGTTCCATCTCTTGCGGTGAGCTAATTGAATTCAAAGAAGGAGCACGAAAAACATATTTTAAAAATTAAAAATAATTTTTATATTTACTTAATCTTAAAGCTAGCAAAATTACCTTCTCAACAATATAAAAATTATGGTGGGACTCAATGCGTCCTTGAGATATGGACGTTTTAACATCCAAACAAAGATTTATATTAAAAAATGTATTGAACTTTTTAACAAAAAATTTTTTAGTGAAATATATTAAAAACAGCGGAGATATGCTTTAAAAGTAAAAACTTTGATTTTCAAATAATTTTCTTCTCATTATTAGCTATCAATGTTTTATGAAAAATTAGTTGTACTAAAAATGATTGTACTAAAATTTATATTAGCTGCGTTTTTTTCATGGTAGATCATATGATCGCATTTGCAAGCAAAGCAAAAACAACAAATAATCCAGCAAGTGAGCTGGACATTTAAATTGATCCAATTCTATGATTTTAAGTGTTGAAGGTGCAACTGTAAAAGTAGACAACACTTAGCCGTTATTGACGGCTTGATGATGCTGCGACTGAAAAAGATGGCAGTACTGAATTATTTGACATTTTAAAAGTTTGGTAGCAATAGCATTTTCGCAAAAAATTTCGCAAAACTTATCTGCTAGCAGCGTTGCTATATGGTCCGATATATCGGATATGTTACGATTTTAATACTTGAATCTGACGTTCCGATATTTGACCAAAATTCTTCAAAATGTTACTATTTCAGAAAAAGTAGATCCGACGTCCGATTTTGCATATATTTTTATATAAAGGGTGTTTTTTATAGAGTGATACAAGTTTAAATCATAATAAAACATAGTTATATATTTTTAATATCAATGAAACGATCTTTATTAGATAGAAAATTTTATGAAATTAATGTTTAAATATAATTTCTGCCATGTGGCCGCCACGGGTGGCGCGTACAAGGCGCAATCTGGAACACCAATTTTCACAAACTTTTATATTTACGGCAGCATTTGCGGCCGTATCTCGCCGATAACTCTTCGAATGTTGATTTCCAGGTGTTCAACTGTTTGTGGTTTATCGACGTAGACAAGTGACACTACACAGAAAAAAACAAATTTAATGAACAGCGTACGTTAAAATTAATTCATTGATTTTAATGAAAAAATCATTGAATTTTAATGAATTGCTCATAGTTTTTAACGTACTGTTCATTGAAATCAATGAAGTTATATTCATTAAAAATGTCTAAATAAATATCAATGATTTGTTTTCATTATTTTAATGGACTTTTCATTGATATCAATGAAAAGTACATTGATTCCAGTTATAAATCAAATTTTAACGAACCATACATTGATTTTTAATGAACAGTTCATTGAATTTAATGTTTAGGTCATTAAATGCAATGTATAGTTCATTAAATTCACTGTACAGTTCATTGAATTTAATGTATAGTTCATTGAATTCAATGTATTTTTCATTGATTTCAATGTATAGCTCATTAAATTCAATGTATATTTCACTGAATTCAATGTATAGTTCATTAAATTCAATGCATAGTTCATTAAATTCAATGTATTCAGTTCATTAAATTCAATGTATATTAATTTATTCCCTTCCCCATTTTGTTTGAAGTGAAACGCGAAGTTGTGAAGACGTGTGGCAATTGTGTGTGTAAATTTTAGATAAAAGTTGATAATAAATTAAATTAAAAGTGAAGAAAATGTTGTGCTTTCTTACCCCTCCCCCTGCGCTACTTTTCGTAGTGCTTTTCAAAATCCCTCCCCCCCCCCATAAAGTAACGTGACATATGAAATTAATTCATTCCAATGATTATATATTTTGACTAGCTCTGACAATTTTCACTAGTATTAGTGACTAGAATGACTAGATACATTAAAGGAACAATTGGAAAAAAATCAATAATTAATATCATCTGTAAAAGCTATTCTATCTGCGATCTGAGAAGAAGCTGGTAGCTTTGTTGAGGATTCTTCAAAATAGAATTTTTCATCGGATTCTATGTCAACCCATTCAGGTGAATCCTCATTTTTAACGCAAAGAAATTCACCTGGTCTTTGACAGAGTACCCTTAAAGGCTGCACCCGAGCTGCACCAAGTTCTGTGTTTTTGTGTAAATGCTTTCTGAAAATTGATTAATTTAAATAGTATTTTTTATTCCGATTTATTGTAAACGATATAATACAAACTTATGGCAATTCATAGAAGTTTTAAAAACGAAATGCAAGCCGCAGGTAGGATACGATCTTGAACCGATTTTTTCTTTCTGAGAAGGACAGTACATGTCATACGGTATATCCTTTGATCAAGAACATTCGGGCCTTAACGTCAAAGCCTGTCGCAAAAGCAAAGACCCAAATTTTTCAGACGTGTGCTGAGATGGTGAAGGAATACCAAAAGGTTCCTGTGTCGAGAGAAAAGGTGTTGGAAGAAATCGTTGAAACAAAAGTTAACCATCAATTTAGACGATCAAACATAAACATGTAAAGTTAAAAATTTTTGAAATGATTATTTTATTAGTTAGAGGTTTTTCGTCGATTTTTTTAATTTTTGGTAACGTTACAATATCTAAACACCTCCCCCCCCTACCGTTACTTATCGTAGTGCATTTCAAAACCCCTCCCCCCTAAATTGGTAACGTAGTTTATGGACGACCCCTTATTTTAAAAATGTTTAGATTAACAAATAATTCGTTGAATTTAAGGTATAGATCATTCATTCCAATGAACTAAATACATTAAATTTAATGAAATATACATGGAATTCAATGAACTGAATACACTAAATCTAATGAACTGTACATTGAATCCAATAAACTAAATACATTAAATTCAATGAACTTAATACATTAAATTCAATGAAATAAACATTAAAATCAATGAACTATACATTAAATTCAATGAACTATGCATTGAATTCAATGAACTATAATACATTGAATACAATGAACTATACATTGAATTCAATGAACTAAACATTGAATTCAATGAACTAAACATTGAATTCAATGAACTATACATTAAATTCAATGAAATATACATTGAATTCAATGAACCTTACATTGAATTCAATGAACTTTACATTGAATTCAATGAACTTTTCATAAAATTCAATGAAAAAATCATTAATTTTGGCATTTTTTTAATGAACGTGTTCATTGAATTCAATGAAGTGTACATTGATATTCAAGGAACCATTCATTGAAAATCACTAAGTTTAATGAAGTATTCATTAAAGTATGAAGAAAATTCATTGAAATCAATGACCACAGTTCATTGGACCAAAATCAATGAATAATTCATTGAAATTAATGCACCTTTTCATTAATATAATGTACCTTTTTGGTTCAGTGTACATAACCCCAAAGAAAACAATCCAATGGGGTTAAAACACACAATCTTGGGGGCCATTAGTTGGGCCATTTCGTGAAAATATTTTTTCGTCAAAAGTATCCTTGAGTAAATCAATTATAGCGCCCGCTGTGTGGCATGTCCCTCCGTCCTGTTATAACCACATATCAGCAAGATTAATGCCAGCTAATTAAGGTACGAAAAAACTTGGAATCATGTTCCTATACCGGTCACCATTGACAGTAACATTCTGACCATTATAGTTTTTGAAGACATATGGGCCAATGACTACGCCAGCCCATAAAGCGCACCAAACAGTAATTTTCTTTGGATTTAATGGTGTTTCGACAAAACTTGTGGATTCTCCTCACTCCAAATTCCATGGAAAATCAAAATTTATATCAATTTGTGCTTCAGCCCATTCGCCGAATTGGCGGCGCATACGATGGTCGTTTGGCTTTAATTCCTGCATAAGTTGAATCTTGAAAGGTTTTAAGCCAAGATCTTTTCATAAAATCTTCCATAAAGTGGAAGGACACAACCCCAGTTTCTGAGAACGGCGACGAATTGATTGATTAGGATCATTTTCAATGCTTTACTGTACAGCGGCTACAGATTCTTCAGTGCGCACTGTTCGGCGTCTCACGGGATGCACATTATCAGTAACAGTAAATGTTTTCCGAAAACGATTTATTGTTCTTCGAATTAGCAGCTCTGAAGGACGATTATGTACGCCATAAAATGGACGAAGTGCACGATAATTTTGACGAACAGAACCATTATTTTGATTAAAAATTTCCACAATTTTTACGCGTTGCTCTAGTGTAAGTTGATTTATTATAAAATGTCAAAGCAAATTAAACAAAATGCAACTATCAGCTGTTAAATGGGTGGTCAAATAAAACAGTAAAAACACCCTTTACATATATATATGAAAATAACAAAATTAGTATAATAAAATTCATGGCAACTTTAAAATTAAAAGATGCGATGGTACTTCTGCATTTCCAATAGTGGGAAAATTTATTTTTGAACTCGTGAGCTTACCGAATTCCTCAGCTAACGTTGAGCGAACTTTTAGTTAAATAAATGCTAATAAAACTAAAGTTCGCAATAGATTAGAGTTAGACACAATGGAAGGAATTCTGCATACTAAAGATTATGTGCATATGAAATCTTTTAACTGTTTTAGTCTTGAAATTGATAAAGAATTGATAAACAAATTTAATAAAGCAATGTATGACTTCGAAAAAATTATATTTTTTTATACATATTTTTTTTTTCACTAAAATTTAATTTTTTTTTGTAGTTTTTGGTGGCTTAAAACAACAACATTTTTTCGTTAAAATTGAAAAATTATGTATTATAGCACTATGTATTTCATTTTTACCGATTTAAGAGATCTACATTAAACCAAACTGTGTTGCAAATGTATTTAATTTGATTTTTACTCTTAGTTTGTGTGTTCAAAAATATTTTCAAAATGTAATTTATTATGATATATTTTCTATATTTATAATGATTATTGAATTGACTTTTGAAAAAAATGTGCTTTATTTAAATAAATAAACCTTAAATATTCGTCATAAAATTTTATTTGTCTTCTTTGTTGTTTGAAAATTTCTTAGTTCTTGTTTTCAGAGTTTCACAAATACGACGAGAAATCCGACGAGCATAGTGCAAAAGTTACGCTGTAAAATTTTGTTCATGGCAACACTGTCTGCTAGCTACATAAGAACTTCAGATATTCTTCTGTAAGCAGAAAATAGCGCCATCTGTCTGTAACCCCAAACGGGTGGGGTTAAATTTGAAGAAACTTTTGGTAGACAACATTCAGGTTTTCACCGCAAGGTGTATATTTTGTACCTACAGTACTTACAAGTGCGGCGCCATCTATCTGTAATTTAAAGCACAGATCAAAAACGATGAAATAATTGTGCTAAATAGATGCGCATATGTTTTATTATATCGCCATATAGCTGAAACTGATCACATGAAAATATTAACTTTTACAGCATTCTTAATCACAGTCATCTTTTCGATGAAATAGGGATATATGTAGGAACGACACGGACCACAAGAAGTGGAATGCATTACTAATGCAACCCTGACAACTGGACGAAACGGAAAAAGAAAACAGACAAAACGCAAGCGAACAAAGCTTCACGATTTCAGTCGTTTTTATGTCTTTAAACTAAAAAAATCGCTTAAAAATATCTAATAACATATAAAGATTGGAAGTTTGCTAATTCAACTTGGACTAAATTTTACTTGTGTCACTGTACAATGTGAATATATTACAAATGATTTTTTTATTATCAATTAAAGCCTAAAATATACCTGAACTAAGCCTAAAGAAAGTTTTAAATAAATGTAAACAAAGTCACTGTACAATGTACAAATTTACACTGTCATGAAAACAGTCTAATGGTTGATATTTATAGTTACCAAATTTCCTTTAACTGGTCTTCTAGTATCTACCTTTCACCTATTGGTATTTTAAATGAAGATATTTCTACAGAAATCAATTTAACGGCTCCGCTCTTACCTGAGTTTTACAAATGTATAGTTTTGGGCTCTCACAGAGGCTAATAAAAATAAGATTTCGTCAGACATTTCTGTAATACTAACACAGCAATATAAGCCTTTAATTATGTTTAAGTTACTTTATATTTAGTTTTAAGTTTATTATTAGGTTAATTTAAGTTTAACAAGATAATACATCTACCGCTATGACATTTGTGCCGAGAGCAAGCACAATCTTTTACTCACTAATCTTCGACACTCCTATCTACTTCCCATGTAAAACTAAGCAAGCTGCATTAATCCTACAACCCTTTTAGAATAATACTTTATAATTCGAAGTTAATTTTGTAATATATCTTAAAACATTGTAAAAATCCAAGTAAGACTCAATAAATTGATTTGATTTGATTTGATTAACTCATGATATCCATATGAAATTTTTAAATTATATTTGTTTTATTATTTTTATAATATTGAGTGGTATAAAATTTATAAATTATTTGGAATAAAAAAAAGTTTATACCACACAAATGTTATAAAAAAGATAAAATTTACCCTCCAATTTTTTACTGTGCAGTTTTAACTATAAATAAGAGTTTTTGAAACAGGCTTACAGTTTTTTAAAATGCATCTTAGTGCAAATTAAAAGAAAATAAAAAAATAAACTGGTCATTTCAGCCCTTGGAAGGACTTTAACCTAGCTTCTATTGATCAATTGTATTGTGCGTGTTATTAAATGTTTGATCACAAATGACCGAGAACTGGACCTACGTGTTTTATGGCGACTCCGAACGGTGTTCTCAAGAATATTCTCAAGAAGCTTTACATGGCAATTTTTACTCTCTGAGGCTTGCCATTGTCTGCACGACCGAACAGAAAAATAAATTCAATTGAAAAAACTTTCTGTCTGAGCTGGAATTGAACCCGGGCGCTACCGTGGTTCCTTAGCTTAGGGGCCACGCACTCTACCCACTAGACTACGGCCACCACAGCAGTGCAAATTAGTTTTTTAAAATTTCGGATTTAAAAATATAAATTCAAATATGTTTGTTTTTTTTTTAATTTTTGATAAATCTTTAAACCTCTGAAAAATATTTATTTAGGTAGTGGTATAACCATAGCATTGACGTAAACTCATAAATTAACACAATTGGAGGAAACCGACTTCATAAAACAATGCGTAAAATTTTATGTTGAGCTATGTAATAAAATCTTTATAAAATTTTATTTTAAAAATGAATTTTCAAAAGATGTGGAACTTCTGTCTCAAACTGAAATTTTATGTACTTATCAATCATTTACATATATCAGAATGGAATGACATTTGACAGATGTTATAATCATTGATAAATTGCAAGAAGGTGATAAATTGCAAGTCAACGTAATTTTAGCATTTTTAATTTACGAGTACTATGCAACTTTTTTTTGAGAATCTATTTAAAAAATAAAAAAAGCGATGATAGTTTCCGTTTTTAAGAAAAATGCTCTATGCTTTCCAGCAGCTGTTGAAAACGTAGAAAGAACATTTTCAGTACTTAAGGTAAATAAAACAAAACTTAAAAATAAGTTACAAATTCCCAATAAGTAAGAATAAAATTTTATATAATTTGATAAATCAACCAAAATGTACAAAGAAATAACTGTCGATTAACAAAAATTTATGAAATCAAATTTCAAAAAGAAAAAAGCAAAATGTGATCAAATGTTATTCAAAAGTACAAATACTTACTAAGGGTATTCATCTAAACATGCAAAAACCTCGTATTCTATGCAAATTGTGCATTTTCCACCTTCGCAAATGAGCGTTTAAAGTTATAAGACTAATAAGAATGCAGAGGTAACTATAAACAAAGCAACGCGCGCACTCATGGTATGTAGGAGCCTGGCGGGGAAAAGCTGGGGTTGTAACCCAACAATTCTCCGCTGGATGTATACCATGATGGTGAGACCCATCCTCACCTATGGTGCAAAAGCATGGGCGGAGAGAACCAAGCTAACCACAATGAGGAATATGCTAACAAAGGTGCAGAGACTGGCCTGTGTATGCATCACAGGGGTGTGATGGTTGTCTGTCAATAATCTTCTTGGTAAGAAAATCTACCATGTTATGTCAAAACATAAACACGAAAGCGATAACATCCCTGTTATCATAACTCAACAAACTAAACTAAACATTAGGGCGGGTCGATTTGTAGAGAGTGAAAAAATTCACCAATTTCCCTATGATTTCCGTATTCTATGGGTTATTCCATGAAAATTTGCCGAAGGAACCATACCTCTATCGTTAAAATCGAGTCCCCTCCTTTTTGTTGGTAAAAAGTTCAAAAGTTACGGGCATTTTTGTCCAAATTTTGGAAAAATTTTTCCATTTTTTTCATGATTTTGTCCAAGAATATTACTTTCATGGCCATTTTTTTGGCTCAATCCATTATTTAATTCAATTTACAATTCAAAACGAAGAGTTTAAGCCCAAATTTATCGAATTCGGTTGATTAATTCATGCGATATTGCTAAAACAAAATAACACATAAAACCAACTTTTTGATTTTTTTTTCCCTTTTTATTTTTTTTTTCTACAAAAATTCAAATTAAGAGATAATAAAGTATCTATCAACCTATTATCAAAAAAAAAAAAAATATTCAATTTGAGTGTAGTACAAGACAAAATGTGAAAAAAACAATATTTTTTCTGAAAGTCTTGTTTGCTTTCAAGTCTTGGTGTTTTCGTACGGCTCTCTAATGTCGTCGCCATAGCGCCTTCTACATTCTTTCCTGCAACTCGTTTAGCAGTGGCAGCCAGCAATTGGACATGTCTTTCCGTTCCTTGAATGTTTAAAGGAATTTGTGGATCATCGAACGGTGGCACTTCGTAATTTAAATATCCCTCCAAATGTTCATACGAATAACTTTGCGTAAACGGTGGTTCGAATAAAATGGTATCGTCATTTAAATCAATCATATTTGTATATTCCGTACAATTAAAGTTTATAAGAGATTTTTTATAAACTCTAAGTTCCGTTGGGTTGACAATATCTCTTCGGTAATGTAAAATCAAATTATTCAATTTTCTAATGATGCTACCTTTGAGTATAAGTTCAATATTAAGTTGATTCCAAATTTCTAACAATCTGTCTGCTGCTTGGGGAGTAAATGTTTTATAGGAAAACATTTTGCTTTGGGCTTTTGAACGTTCGGCCAAGAAAAAATAGTACTTTAATATATCTCGTTTAGTTGACAGATTAATATCAGGTAATTCACAGGCCACGCCAAAAGAAAAAACATCATGAGAGACCAAATGTTGCAAACTACTGCGTTGGGTATCTGTTGGATTTTGCGATGAACCAGGCTCTGAATCCATTTTTTAAACCGTCACTAAAAGAATTAAATATGTTTTTCATAGAATAATAATATAACTATTAACTATAATAGTTAGCAATGTTTTTACACTTACCTTTAAATCTTTTCTAAATTTCAAAATAGTTTGATTATTTGTTGGTTATTTCAAGTAACACTTCACTGAAATGACGCTCAAACAAAACTAGATTACACTGGAATATTATAAACAAACAAAAATAAAGAAGTCTATAAAGAAACTAAAAACAAAAAGAAATAAACAAACATAACACAGGGTGTGCACCCTGTGAAAAAATATGCCAATAATGTAAAGCGCAAATCAGTCCAGTCGTAACGTAAGGCTCGTAAGCTTCGTAAGTCAAAAAAATTGAGCCAAAAAAATGGCCATGAAAGTAATATTCTTGGACAAAATCATGAAAAAAATGGAAAAATGCTCCAAAATTTGGACAAAAATGCCCGTAACTTTTAAACCGTTGGACCAATGTTGGAGATTTTTTTTTTTGTGAATTAATCAAAATGAGCTCATCTTTCCAACGCGTCTACATTAAACCCGATCGATAGTTTTTGAGTTATGGATGTGAAATTGTAGGTAATATTTCATACGAACGTCAATTTGGGAAAAAATCTACCAACAAAAAGTAGGGGACTCGATTTTAACGATAGAGGTATGGTGTCTTTGGCAAATTTTCATGGAATAACCCATAGAATACGGAAATCATAGGGAAATTGTCGAAAAATAAATCGACCCGCCCTACTAAACATATACCTACATTCTTTTACAAAACCCAAGCTTGAAGCTTTATGAGAAATATAAAAAAAAATTACATACTTCCGGAAGAAAAACGAATATTCCGTCTCTTCTTATCTGGATCTGGTGCCGACAACTCTATGGCTAAGTGCAGCTAAAGTTTAATTTAAATTTAACAATAGTTTGAGTAAAAGCAAACTATCTAGTTTATAATAGTAATAAAAACAAAAATTAAATACATTTTAATTAAAGTATTAATTATATATCATCAAAATTAAACAAGCAGTTTTCATTCAAGTATTCCCACCAGTAAGGATACTTCTATATAATTTCTTGCTTGGGATTATTATAGTTTAATTCAACTGTAAACTATAATTTAATCCACTCATCAATTGGATTAACTCTCAAACGTAAGACGTTTCGCCAGAGATTCACCGTTTGGCCAAAGTCCACGACGACTTAAACAAGCTGATTTAGTTTATCGCGTCGCTCCCAAGTATAACCACGAGGTTTTGGTCTACATAAAATTGTGTTTAACTCAAAATAAACGAAAAATATTAAATTATTTTAAAAGAGTTGTTAAAGTTACAATATAAGTAAATGAAAGAAGATACTTTTATAAGTAAAAAGTAATTATTTGATTAAAATAAGTGTATGAAAAAAGTAGTTATACCATAAGGTATATCATTATGTATATGAAGCAAATATGTGTATAGCTGTCTTTATGTATATATATTTAGTATATGCAACGACCAAAAAAAAAAAACATAAAAAGTGTTAGAAATGAAGTTATAAATTTAAAGGTAAAATAATAAATAATCTTAAATTTAAAGTTTCATAGCATATAGAACACATACATATAAACATGCATACTCCACGTCATACACAGCAACAGGCCTGGATGCAGCTTATGACTTGGTAAGTCTCTGTTTTTTTATTACAACAACACTTATCTTATTAAACTATTATTCTACCTTAAAATGAGATAAAACTACATTAAATTACTCAAATATAATTTTCAATAACGTAACTACTAAAATATTGCATATTAAAGACTTATTCATCTAACTAAAAAAAATAAATGTATATGTTTTTATCTAAAAGATTCTTAAAGATATATAAATTTGTTACAGTAAAGAGCTACTCAAATACAGACAATAAACTAAACTCAACATATACGTAAACATATAGACAGTCGTTAACAAAAACAAAATGTATTTATAATATATGTATAAATACTTATATTTTCTATAACTTGCTCTTAATAATTTTGTCAAACTTTTCTTAGTAACGCTCATTTATATTGCCGATGGTGCTCCTATTAAGTTAGTTCTTAGCATGCTCCACTACATTGTTCCATTTCTCTTTTCGTTCCGAAAAATTATGTTATTTAAGAGCGCTGCAAATATTGTGATGGTAATGTTAATCTCATTTACATTTTCTCTTATAATTAGACCTTAAACTTGAAATAAAAATGTTAAAATGAACTTGAAGTAAAGTCTTTTTTATTTGTTAGCTTAGCCAAAGCAGCTGATTAGAACCGTCAGGGGTTCCCAAATCAAAATATTAGAGTATGATATTTGGGGACATGGTTGGGTAAAGGGTATATTGAGATTAAACATCTAAATCTCGTGTAGTATATAAAAATGGGTTGTGATGCTTTTAGTGACTTTATTTTAGACTCCGATTCTCTCTTTTCCTCTATCTTCTTAAAATCTATCTTTATACTTAATCTATAAGCACGTATTTCTTTTGTGAATGGTGATTTTTAGAGTAAGTGTAGAAAGATCCCCCCCCCATCCGGCGAGTCCTAGCCTAACCTTTTTACGTGCTGACCACTGCACTGAAATAAATAAAATAAAAATCGGTTTAATACCGAAGCCCCACCATCATTACAGGGGCCATGAGGACATGCCCTACAGCAGCACTAGAAGTAATTCTGGACCTAACACCCTTACACCTTGTCATAGAGGGAGTAGCCAAGTGAACTCTGTTGTGCATTGAAAAAGAGGGGACAGGTTTAGGTAAAACTATCAGCAGTAGAGAGAAGGAGGACATTGCAAAGCACACTCCCTACATCGATCTACCAAGAGACGATATAGTAAAAAGGTATAACTTCAGAAAACACTTCGGAATTAAGCTTAGTACCAAGATAGAGTGGGACAGCGAGATGATATCGCAAGTCAAGAAACCACACAGTATAGCATGGTATACCGTCCAAGACATTGGAAGGTATAGGCGCAGGGGTGTACGGGCCAAGAACCAAGCACTTTGAACCTATGGGGACAACACCCAGTATCTTCCAAGCGGAAATCCTAGCAATACAGCTGTGTGCACAATTCAATCTGGACCGCAAATACAAAGGTCAGGATATAGTTGTGATATCAGACAGCCAAGCAGCAATCAAAGCATTAGTTTCCTGTGAGATATCATCGAGAATAACATGGGAATGCCTAACAAAACTCAACGAACTAGGAAAAAATAACACCGGTACTATACTTTGAGTCCCAGGACACAAAGGAATACAGGGTAACGAAGAAGCCGATGGTCCAGCGCGACAGGGTGCAGCCACAAAATTTATAGGACCAGAACCATTCTGCGGATTGGGCACACATTCTATAAAAGAAGAACTAAGAAGGGAGGAAAGGCATAAACGTTCAAACCTTTGGAAAAGCCTCCCAAAGCTAAGACAGTCCAAATTGCTCCTCAGAGATTTTAACACTCGGAGAGCAAAATTGTGCATAAGCTTAGGCAAACCGAATCTTAGGATTCTAACGGGGTTCCTTACAGGACACTGTAAACTCAAATACCACCTGATGAAATTGGGCATAGAGACCGATAGTAACTGCCGTTTCTGTGAAGAAGCAGAGGAGACTCCAATACACCTACTTACAAACTGCGACGCAGTGGCTCGCAGACGTAAACTAGCACTGGGGAATTATGAGCTGAGTCTAGAGCAGGTTTCATCCCTTGAACCTAAGAATATTCTCAAATTCATTAGAGAAATAGGGCTGGATGAAATTCTGTAATCCGCAAACCCAGTGGAGCTTTGAGAAGGAGGTACAATAGATCTCATTTAGGTCGCAGTACGCATCTCCACCACACAACATTAACATTAACAATAAGAATGCGTGACCAAATAGTCAAGAAAACTTGCTCTGTTAATCGTGGAAATCCGATGTCAGCTCCTTTTTCTTCTTCAGTGATTTTAACTATCTTGAAAAATAATACTTTAAGTTTTTCTTTAAATAATTTTATAATTTGCTTGTATCGCTTTCTATCATTTTTACTATTTTAATACTGACATTTTTTTCAAATGTTCAAGTGCCAAAAATTGCACAAAAAAAAAAAAGAAGACGCTTAAAATTCCACATTTGCACAAATGGGAAATTTGCTCGTTTAGAAAAGTTTTTTTTTACACTAGTTATGTTAAGTTAGTGTTTATGTTTTTGTTAATGAATTGTCGTTTTATTATTTTCATCTTAATAAATAAAAAAAAATAAAAAAATAAGAACCTATAAAATTCAAGTTGCTTTATTTTTTAGAGTAACAGTCTTTAAAAAAAAGTAATAATACAGCTTTTTTTTTTGGAATCAACAGTTTTAAAAAAAAAAACATCTGGAAACACTGAATGCATAACAAAATATTTAATAATCTTATGCTTGGAAGTTAAATATCATATATTGGTTATATTAAAAGCGTATTATAAAAGCTTAAAGCTCTTAAGTATTTTGTAATGCTAAGCAAATATTTTTTACTTTCTGCGAAAACTACTTGAAATAACTTTTTAAACCTTGTTATTTTCGAATAGCTTTATATGAAAAGCTATAATTTTAATTTGTTGAAAAAAAAATTTAATTAAAGTTTAAGGCAAAAATCTAAATCTTATTATTATTTTTTAAGGATAAACATTAAAGCGATCTATAATTTTTGTATCTGCCATGCAAGCAAATCAAGAAAACGAAGCATCGCTTTAAAAAATCTGCATACTTCTAGGCGCAATCAGTGAAAATGTAAAAATTAAATTTAAAAATTTGAGTTATACGATTGTGTACGTTCCATGCGCTAAATACAAGCCATGTAATCAAATCAAGGCCAACACACAAGCACACTAACACATTTGCACGCACAATAGAAGCCAAACTTGAGTGCTTGAGTGTAACTGCAATGTTGTTGTCGTTATTTTTGTTGTTGTTCTTGTGACATAACAACTTTTTGGTTTTGATGTTGTTGTCATGTTTTTGGCTACACGGATGCTGCTGCTCTTGATGCTGAAATTATTGTTGTAGCCGTTGTCATCATAAGTCATATTAATTTCAAATTACAAACACAGCAACAGCAACATACACACACACACACACATACACACACTCAGGCAGCTCACTCACACTAGCCTAAAACTTAGCAAAATTTATAGAATCTGAAGCAAACGATGGCAGCTGGTGGTGTGCAGTGTTGGCTGAAGCAGAAATTGCAATAAAGGCAATGAGTTGCTAAGAGTGCATTTGTATGTGTATATGTTTCAGGTAATTTTTCATCTGTATGTTTTGGGAACAAATTCAACTCAGAGCCCTCGTTTGGGCTTCATAATCGTATGATATCTTCTTCTTCTAGAACACAATTTTACTTAAGCAGCTCAAACAACGCCATCACTTTCATACTCAAACTTTTACTATCTCATTTTACTTGCTGCCTGCATGCGTGCGTATGTGCGTGCGTGCGTGTTTGTGCGTAAGCTAAATGCTTTTTGTGCGTGTGTTGATTTTTCAGCTTCGCTTAATTTGAAAATTCTTAAAAACAAATCATGGTGATGATCACTCAACCCACATCTTCAACCAACTCACTTACACGCTTGTTTAAATTTATTTTTCGCTACTACATACATACATTCGTATGTATATGTACGTTAGGGCGGGTCAATTTGTATGGACGAATTTTTTGGATGTCTGGCTCAGCGAAATTCGTAAAATACATGTAATTTCAAGACTTTTTCTCCACTACAGCATATACAAATTCTGAAAAAAAGCTGTGCGGACTTTCGTAAATAGATTTTGTTCTCAATTATTAAATATGAATGTATGAATGTATGTGTATGAATCTATTTACGAAAGTCCGCACAGCTTTTTTTCAGAATTTGTATATGCTGTAGTGGAGAAAAAGTCTTGAAATTACATGTATTTTACGAATTTCACTGAGCCAGAATTTGACCCGCCCTAATGTACGTATAAATGTGCGTGTATCGCTGCGTTGGCATATATATATATATACTTCCACTGTATTACTTGAGCTGCTAAATTTTTAAGCAGCTCCATCAAAATGTCACTCTAACAGCCTAAAGCGCTTCAGTTGGCGTAAATGTAAACGGCACTTTCTTGCCATCTGGGAATAGCTACTTTTTCACTCGCTCTAAGGACGCGCGCTAACACATACACATAGACTTACTACCTGACATTCATGACAGGTATGTGTTTTTTGATTTCAAAATTATTTAATGAAATGTGAAATACGTGACTTAAATTAAATAAACAGGAAGAAAAATTTACAGCTACTTACATTCAGCAGCCTTTGGCTTTAAAAGTTACTTTTTAAGTAAGAAATTTCCAACTCAATTTAAATATTTTATGAATAAATAGAAAAAAGTAAAATAATAATTTTATTCAATACCAAGCTCAGAGATGTAAAAAGCGGTGGAAGCTTCGAGAATTTTAAAAATGTTCAATCTGACGATAAGAGAAAAAAGTTTTAAAAGTAGGCGTTGAATTCTTTTACCGTAACCTTCAGCAAATACAAACTTTTTCGTGTTGCAATATCATTATATTGGTACAGTTTGTAGCATATTTCTAAAAGTTTTCTTATAAATATATTGTTATACAAGCAAATAAAAGAAAGAAAAAAACAGATGCGTCACAGGACTCTAACATGACTTTCTTACATTGCCTAAGCACCAAATCAGCCAAAAATATAAACCTTCTCGCTATCAAAAAGCAATTAAAAAGTGTCAGTCAGTGGAAGAACTTCATAAGTTACATACTAAATTATTAGATCTGAATTATCAAATGTAAATGATAACGTGCAAAATAAGCACAAAAAGGAAGGCCAATGTTGAAAATTGGAATAATAATATAAATAAAAGACTGACCAATTGTGGCAATGAATATATTTTAAGAAAAAAAAAGGATACCTCCAAAACGCAGTTAAAATGAAAGAAAGCTTTAAGTTAACAACATTACGTTTTTGAAGTGAAGCTTTTTACGTCTCGTTTTGTGATTTGCTTGAGTGAAATCTGAAAAACGACACTTTTTTCCATACACCTTTTTCTTAGAATTTTTGTTGCTTTTTGTGTCGACTGTAACAAGAGAATATACAATTAATAAAAAATTTCTCGTACCCTTTCAATTGACAGTCCTATACACTACCAACGGATTCAAAAACCTTCGTTGATTATAAGAGTTTATTTAATATTAAGTATTAACTGAAGCTATGTTGCAAAGATGACAAGAAGTTATTAAAGGATTGTGCATTAGCTATCCTACATTTGAATGCATGAAGCTATGGTGCAGATCACAATAATCTATTATATAAAAGGATTGTGTATTGGCTATCCAAACAACAAAATCAGCAACAAATGTTACTTCTACTCACTACCGTTGTCGTTAACATCGCTAAGTTCGTGTTTTCTTTTGTTGATGAGAAAAGTTTGTTCCCGAACTAACTTCAGGAACTGCTGGAACTTAAATTTTATGAATTGACACAAGTTATGTGGCAAAGTAATAAACAGTTTTCGTCATTGCTAACGAAGATTGGTGATGGTGTAAACTTGAGCAAAACAAGTTACATCTAATAGAGAGTCGATTTTGTACAAAGGAAACTGCCTTTTGTACAAAGGAATAAGATTATTTTTTAGTAATGCTTCTGTAGATTTATTTAATAATTCTTTCTAACGTGCAATAGAACACAAAAAATTTCTTCTGCAATAGATAACATTAGTGGATGTAAAAATAATAAACAATTACAAGCATTTAAACAAAAATTGCATAATTTGAAAGTCATCGATACTGGTGGTTTACCTTCTGAAATTGTTTTTGTCATCAATAAACATTATCTAATAACAACAAATATTAATGTTAGCGATGGTTTGGCAAAAGGGGCTATTGGTAAACAGTGCACATTGAAATGGACCAGAATGACCAGGGGCCAAATTACAGCATCCGTGATTGAGCAAAATTACGAAGGGCACGACGAGGCAAGTGCCTATCAATCTTGTAAAATTTTGCTCGATCACGGATGCAGTAATTCGGCCCCAGGTTAAAAAAGTTTGACTGGAATTCGATGAGTCTAAAATTGGTCAGAAAACAAGAATGAAAGCTTCTGCTGACACTCAATTGATTCAAGTTGGAAGAAGAGCTGTGCCAATACTACAAAAAAAAAAAAAACAGTAGCATACCTCTTAATAAAAATAAAACAATCACAGTTACAAGTAAGCATTCTCCATTAATTCCTGCAATGGCTATAACTATCCATAAGTCACAGAGTGGATCATTTGCAGATTGTTTACGAATATGACAAAATGCATTCCTTGCAATTACTCTACGTCGCTTTTTATCACAACCTGTGATGACAACCTTTAACAATTTATATATCATCATGGAAGGCGAAATGATTTTTCTAATGTTGATTTAATTCGAGAATTTTAAAGATTATCTCTTAACAAATTAGAAACTAAATATATTACTATAAAAAAATTTGATAGAGATCAAACAGTTCTCTTCTGTAATGACTTTAAATTGTCAGAGTCTCCGTGCGCATTCTCAAGATCTTATCTATTTTATAACTTAAATTTGTGACATAATATTGCTATCAGAAACAAAAATGCAAAATGATGAAAGTATCGATATCACTAATTTCGCTTGTATATTTCAATTTCCGAGAAAAAGTTGTCGTTCCGGAGGAGTTGCAATTTATCGTAATTATAATAAAGATAAGTACAATACAATCACTCGGAATATGTCAACATATTCAAATAGACTTCAGCTACAAAGTTTTTTCGCTGATATTTCAAAAATTGGAGAAGTATGTTCTGCAGAAACGGACCTCATTTCACCTCAGAATACGACCGAAAAAAACAAAATCGATAACATAAAAAAATTTATCCAAAGATCTCTTTTATGTTATACACGAGCAGGTTCCTTTGAACTGGGTGAAAATTATCACAAAATGCCAATTGTTTTTGGTGAAGATTTTAATTGCGATTTTAGACATGAATCCTCAAAGGCACTTAAACAATTCCTTTTTAAATAAATTGAATTTATTAATAATAAGCGATCCAACTATTTGTGCAACACGATTAGGAACAACTGTTGATTCAGTATTTCCCAGATATATTGCCGACATAACATCCATAGCATTCGTTTGCTATTTCAGTTATCAGAAACCCTTAAATTTCATTAATAAAATTCGATAATAATAATTAAAAACATTTAAAAAATAATCCAAAATGGATGTAATATGCAATGAAATAAATTAATAATGATATATAATAAAATCTACTGGTGTGATTATAACTTGTGTTTTTTTAATTAATTTGATGTTATTTTCAATTTTTGAATTTGAAAATTATTTTACTATAAAAAACTAATAAATTAACAAATCTACGAAACTATGAAAAAGCTTTGCTTCTCTCGTGTGTCCAACGACGCATCTATTTTTTTTTTATTGAATTGCTATTATATAGATTTGTGTTTGTCAGTGGGTTTTTTCTACCAAAAAATTCAGCATAAATGGAATAAAGAAACATAATTTTAAATTCCACAAAAATAACTACAATGAGTAAACGGCTTTTTTAACTATTTAATAGAATTGTACGAGGTAACTCCAAAATAAGTCAAAACTTGGCAAACTCTACGATGCGGGTTTTTCGAACAGAACCCATTCAAAAAAGTGATGAAAAGAAAAAAGATCTCTTTGCATTAGCATCATATTTGCCTGAGAAGTTCTAAAAATTAATCTGCGGTTAAATTAAAAAAAATATGATGTTTCTATTCGAAAGCAAACAAATATATTTTGTTGAAAGTTTTAAATATTTTCTTTTGAGTTCTTGATATAATTTTTTTTTGTTCTTTGGGGTTTTTTTTCATAAATAAATTTTTAAATTCTATTGTTTACATTTCGTGGAACAAAAAAAATCCGATCAAACAAGTCTTTTTACTGAAAGAGAAGCTCGACTGAACCATATGCGAAGGTTTTGCGTGAAGTGATATTTTTGAGTACGTTTTGGGGTAGACATTTTTTTTTAATTTTTATCATTTTTTTACTATTAATAATCAAATTTTAGAGAAGTTAAAATTCGTGAACATTTATTTGTTCCATAAAAAAATTTAATTCTTTATCAAAATAATTAAAAAACTTATTTTGAGCCGAAAAAGAAACAGTCTTTTATTATTTTAATTACTTAAAAATGATCATTTTTTATTTATAAACATTATTAATATATAAAAGATAAGCACGCTGCTCCGTGTCCAATATCTTTCAAACTGTTCAGCCTGAAAGTATGCACACCTTAATATATAAAAGGCAAGCATGCTGCTCCGCACACAGTATTTCTCAAATTGTAACTATTTTTTGAGAGAAATTGTTCTCAAAAATGTTCAGCCTGAAAGTATGCACAAAAAATATATATGATACTTATCAGTGACAATATTGGGCTTATACAATTGTATGTTTTTGATCTAACTACCTCATTTTTTCACCTTTTTATAAAAAAGTTATGACGAATTTAATGAAATTCTTTTGAGTCGATTTGAATCGATTGTAACAAAAAATATAATTGTATCAGCCGCAAAACGATACCTGAGTTGCTACGTACAGCTGTGGTCAAAATAATAGCAGCACTCTCATATTCAGACATGTTTGTATAAATAATACTTGTCTACAAACTGTGGATTCGGTAAATCCATTATCATTCCAATATATACTTTCAACGCTGGTTCGAAATCTGTACTCAGTTTCCGCCTATACTGTAAAATTTTTCAGATACAGGGTATTATTGATCTAAAATCTAAGATACTCACCATAAAATAAAAAATAATATTTTGTATTTTAGAAAAATATTAACTTTTCAATCAATATATCAACCACTATCGTGTCATGTGCAGTAGTGGAGCAAAAAATTTGAGATTATCTAACGAAATATCAACAAATTTTGTATCTTTTGTTTTAGCGGAGCTGTAATCGTCCAAATTTTAAATGTCTGTTTTTCATGTAAAAATACACTTAATCAACAGTTTTCTTCTAAATTCTAACTTTGGATGAGAACATCTTCCAGCATGAGAAAATTTTAGCTCCGCTACAGCACATGACAAGAAAGTGGTTGATATATTGATAAAAAAAATGATATTTTTTCTAAAATAGAAAATATTATTTTTTAATTTTATGGTTAGCAGATTAGATTCTAGATCAATAATACTAAACACGTGTCAAAAACGTAAAACACCCTGTGCCTTGAAAATTTTACAATATGGGAGGAAACTGGGTACAGATTTAGAACCAGTGTTGAAAGAACATATAGGAATGATAATGGGTTTACAAGATAACAAATTTATAGACTAGTATTATTTATCCAAACATGTCTGAATATAAAACCACTGCTATTATTTTGACTGCTACTGTATATGAAGGTTGCAAGGCCAGTTTGTAAAGTTGTGTATGAATATGATTGTTACCAAACTCGACTTTTTGAACTTTTACACTTGAACTAATTTTTCAACACAGCTTCAATACGTAAAGTAGTACATTTGTATTTTGCTAAAACCAAGTGTATAAAAAATCAAGCTTTAAAAAGAAAAAAGTGCTTTCGGCAAATGGCTCAAAAAAGGAAGTGTGCGGAGGACCTGTCGTCGGACACGGCTCTTATGCTAGTTACTTATAAATGAATAATTTTTCTATTCATAAATAAGTTCAGAATAGTAAATGTTACTTTCTAACATTCCGAAATGAGTTAAAAAAAGAATCATGAAATTTTTGCCTTCTTTTTGAGTACGGTACAAGTTTTTTTAATTTATGTTTGTAAATTAGCAGATCCAAACTACATCCTTGAATAGGATTGAATTCATTAAATTGATAAATAAAATTATAAAATATGGTTCGATGAAGTTTTCGTTTTAATTCTAATTTTATTGTTTTCTAATTCCGAATAAATTTAGTTCTGTGAGCAATATTTTGCTGGCGACGCACAGTGTGCTTTTTTAATTTAAGCATGACATTTGGGTTATTTTTTGTTAAATTTTATAAAAAAATATTTTTAATCGTCCGATTATAAAACATGTATTATGAATGTGGTATTAAAAACTTGATGTATTGTATGGTTCTTTTATAAAATTCATTAAAGTTGAAACTTTTTTAACAAAAATATGCCCAAAAAACAAACTCAAGTTTAAGCAATAATAACTTCGAGCACAAAGTATATATCAAGGTTTTGCCTTAATCGTCACTCAATTTAATATAAAATATTTACAATAAAAAATGTTTGGTTAATTTTTTGACAGCTGTTGTGCTTGGATGTGTTTTAACTCATCTTCGATTTTTATCTATTCCAGAAAATGGATGAAAGAATCTGCATCATATTTTGTGTGAAAAACGGGCGTGGTGTATTACGAGTTCTTGCCACAAGGTAGTACGGTCAATAAAGAATATTGCCTGCAAGTTAAGCGCAGTTTGCGGGAAGCAATCTACCAAAAACGCCCGGATTTGTGGAAGAACAAAAACTGGCTTTTGCACCATGATAACGCCTCTGCACACACATCGTTGCTTGTGCGCGAATATTTGGCCAAAAACAACACAGTTATGATGCCACAGCCACCGTATTTCTCTGACCTAGCCCCTGTGACTATTTTTTGTTCCCAAAACTTAAAAGGCCCTTCTAAGGACGACGCTACGCCACGATTAAGGAGATAAAGACGGTATCGAAGGAGAAGATGAACAATATCACAAAAAATGATTTTTTGAAGTGCTTCGAGGATTGGAAAAAACGTTGGCAAAAGTGTATTATATCCGAGGGGGATTACTTTGAAGGGAAAAAATAGATATTCATGAATAAATAAATACGTATGGAAAAAATACAAAATTCGCGATATTTTTTGAACGTACCTCGTATAACGTATTCCAAATAAAATCATCTATATATTATTGTTATTGCCAATACAATGTGTTTAGGAATTTGTAATAAATTATACCTATTGGAAAAGAAAACCATTATGAGAAGAATACTTTGGCTTCATCGATCAATCTAGTTAATTCACAGAAATTACTCTTTTTGTTTCAGTGCGTATAAAATTAAATTTGCATTTTCATTAATTTCCTAATTTTAAATAGAAAAACTATGTCAAGTCCTTAATCTATCTCAGCTTGTCTTCATTACTGTAATCAAATAATCTGATGCATCATTTTATACTGGAATTTGTGCTTGTATTAGTACCTCACTTTAGAGTGTTTTAAAATAAAAACGTCACTCATACGCCACGTTGTACAATATTTGCAGTGCTAAGCAAAAGTCAAAGAATGGCGTTTCTTTTTAATTGGTTTTTTTTTTCTCAAATTCATCTTGCTTCTCCTCTTCGTAGGAACTGCTTAAAACACACAATTTCACCTTCGCATAAATTTAACCGCAGTCTTAATTGCCGTGGGGCAAATTCAGACAAGACAAAATTTATGCACCACACACACATATGTCAGTGAAAGATATATTAAAAAAAACCAACTAATTTATAAAATAAACTGCAAAGAAGATAGGGTTGAAGAAAATGGCAAAATACAAGATGCAGCACTTAAGTGATGGCAATGAGAATATTAAAGCTACTGCAGCTGTTGGCGAATATTTAATTTTGAACAACGGTGTTTGTCTGTGTTTGTCTAAATGATATTATAACGGAAACGGAAACAGAATGAGTAGTGGCGTCAAAGACAATAACAACAACAGCAGCAGTGCGAGCAGGGGTTAAAGTAGCCTCATATAAACACTAGAGCAGATGGTGTGCTTTTTTTTGTGTTTTTAGTATTTTGTTTTACAAAGTTTTTAACTCATTGCTCATTGCTTGTTGTTGGCGTATGGTTTTGGTTGTTTGTTTGCTGCTGCTGCCCAGTTGAAAAAGGAGCCCTGCTGTATGTCTGCCAGTTACATGCCTTGGAAAGACAGGATACATGCTCGCATCCATACCCGCTTACATCTTCTTTGTATGTCCAAATGAACTGCCGTAGCAGCAATGCAGCATGCATCTTATGGCATGAATGCAGAAGGTATACAAGTCTGCCAAATGAACTGCCTAAGCAGCAATGCTGCATGCATTTCTCGGCATTAATGCTGCATTCATACCATGAGATGCATGCTGCATTGCTGCTACTGCAGTTAATTTGACAGACATGCTGGCCTAGGACATGCCTATACAAAAAAGATACAAGCGGGTATGGAGGCGAGCATATCTGCTGAATTTTCGACTAATGCTGCCGGCAATTGAGAAATTTTCTTTGTCCAGAGACGAGCCTTGGCGGCGTAAGTGTAAGTGCATATGCTTATCCATTCGACCATCGCAGCCGTTAACTAAGCGTCGCTAAATTTGCTGCAAACACGTTGCTAAAATTAATGCTTTCGCTTTGTTATTATAAGACTTTAATGCAAAAAACAGAACGAAATCACTAAAAAAAATATAACAAACTAAAAAACCAAAACAAAACTAAAAGCTTTTAGAAAAAAAAAATAATGTTTCTGATAGGATTTGTACTCACTACTCAAGATTTCAAAATACATGAATAAAAACTAAAGCCCTAGCCAACTGAGCCAATCACACTGCTGTAATTTCGTTGAAATAATATATATAACAACGTTGCTTAAGGTTGCTTAATATACGTGTAAAAATAGAAAAACAGCAGCTTGTTTTCAAACATTTTTTGAGGTACAAGGAGTTGTTATATTTTTTGAAATTTATAGAGGTTATTGTACATAAAAATATTTGATTAAAATATTTTTTTAGCAATTTTCTGGCTTTCTATAGAGGTCGTCAAAAATGAAATTGAAAAAAAAACATCCAAAACGGTTCGATAGATAACTCAAAATCTATTGCTTCAATTTCAATGAATCTTATTGCATTTTGTTCTTAATTTTGTCTTTTAAGCATCCCACCTTAATTCAAGTACCTATTTCCTTTTATTTGTTTTAAGTGACAAAAAAAAAAACGCACAAAAATCTATTTTTTTAAAACTTTTTACTCAAACTTTCACCATAATTTCAAAAAACCTCCCGGTCGTTCATAGATGAAATGCTCAATTATTGACCTATACTTTAAAATGACACTTGATTTGTTTGTATCAGATACATGGGAAAAGACATATCTATCAAACAGTTTTGGTTGTTTTTTCAATTACATTTGTAGCGATCTATATAAAAAGCCAGAAAATTGCTAAAAAAATTATTAAAGTAGTTTTTATGTACAATAACCCGTATAAATTTCAAAAATATAACAACTCCTTTAATCTTAAAAAAATGTTTGAAAACAAGCTACTGTTTTTCTCTTTTTACACGTATATTATACCTTAAAAGTGCTTCAACGAAAACACAAACTGTCGGCGAATTACAACAATAACGAAAATATTCAAGTTGTTGTCGCTCACAATTAACCTGAATTTTGCATTAGCAAACATGATACTGTATTATAAATGACACAGTTGTTATTATACTTATATTGAATGTATTTATGTTGTGCTATAAAAGACCTTAGTTCTTACTGTGCTGAT